>CM065590.1:399043408-400313408 GCA_033119425.1 Bufotes viridis
GAAAGGATCGTCAAAACCGGAGAGGGGGAGGGGTCTGCCTTTATTTAAAGTCCTATCTAAAGCCCACAGTCCGAGAAGATATGAGTGAGGAACATGAACATGTAAAGTCACTGTGGGTAGAGATACATGCAAAACAGCCAAAAACAAAAATAAATTACTAATAGGAGTTTATCATAAACCACCTAATATACCAGAGTCCACAGAAAATCTATTACTAAAATGAGATAGACGAGGCTGCAAATCATAATGAGGTGGTTATTATGGGGGACTTCAACTACCCAGATACAGACTGGGAAACTGAAAGCTGTACATCGCATAAAGGAAACAGGTTCTTGGCAATAACCAAAGACAATTACCTTTCCAAACTGGTTCAGGACCCGACTACTGGGACGGCCATACTGGACTTAGTATTAACCAATATACCTGACAGAACAACAGATGCGCAAATTGGGGGACACCTGGGAAATAGTGACCATAAAGTAATAACCTTCCAATTATCATTCAAAAGAGCATTTCTACAGGGAGGAACAAAAATACCAAACTTCAAAAAAGCTAAATTTAGCCAACTAAGCGAGGCTATAGGCCAAACTAACTGGGACAAAGTCCTCAAAAACAAAAATACAGCCACAAAATGGGATATCTTTAAAAGCATCCTAAATTCTCATTGTGAGAGGTACATACCGTATTGGAATAAAAGATTAAGAAACAAAAAGAAACCAATGTGGATAAATAGAAATGTAAAGAAAGCAATAAAAGACAAAAAGAAAGCATATAAATCACTAAAACAGGAGGGTAGCGAGGAAGCACTGAAAAACTATAAGGAAAAAAATAGAACATGTAAAAAACAAATAAGAGACCGATAGATTAATTGCCAAAGAGAGTAAAACTAACTCTAAAATTTTCTTCAATTATATAAATGTTAAAAAGTATAAATCTGAAGGTGTCAGCCCTTTAAAAAGTAATAAAGGGGGAGTTGCAGAGAGCAATGAGGAGAAAGCAAAGCTGTTAAACATTTTTTTCTCCAATGTATTCACTGAGGAACATAAACTGGCCTCATGCACATGACCGTTGTTTGATTCCGTGTCCATTGCTCCGTTTTTCGTGATTTTCTGCGGACCCATTGGTTTTCAATGGGTCCGTGGAAACCTCGGCAAATGCACCGTTTGTCCTCCGCGTCCGTGGTCCGTGATTCCAGTCCGTCAAAAAAATATAACCTGTCCTATTCTTGTCTGTGAAAAATGGTTCACGGACCCAAAAAAAATGCGGATGGCCATCCGTGTGTCATCCGCGTTCCGTGTCCGTTTTTTTTGAGGATCCCTTGGCAGGCACTTGGGAAAAATTGTCAGCCTGTCTTTTGGTAAAATCTTTTGGGTCATGTCCGCTAAAAAAAAAGGAAGACACACGGAAACACAACGGAAGGCAAAAACGGACACGGATCACTGAACAACGGAACCCCTTTTTGCTGACAGCATAAAAAAACGGTCGTGTGCATGAGGCCACTGTCAGATGAAATGCTGAATGTAAAAATAAATCCCCCATTAAAAGTGTCCTGTCTGACCCAAGAAGAAGTACAGTACAACAGCGACTTAAAAAGATTAAAATAGACAAATCGCCAGGACTGGATGGCATACACCCCCGTATCCTAAGGGAATTAAGTAATGTCATAACCAGATCCTTATTTCTGATATTTGCGGACTCTATACTGACAGGGAATGTTCCACAGGATTGGCGGATAGCAAATGTTGTGCCAATATTCAAAAAGGGTCAAAAAACAGAGCCCGGAAATTATAGGCCGGTAAGTTTAACATCTGTTGTGGGAAAACTGTTTGAAGATTTTCTGAGAGATGCTATCTTAGAGGATCTCAACAGATATAAGCAAATAACACCATATCAGCATGGCTTCATGAGGGATCGGTCATGCCAAACAAATTTAATCAGTTTCTATGAGGAGGTAAGTTCTAGACTTGACAGCGGCGAATCAATGGATGTCGTATATCTGGACTTCTCCAAAGCATTTGAAACTGTAACACATAAAAGGTTAGTATATAAAATAAGGATGCTCGGACTGGGAGAAAATGTCTGTAAGTGGGTAAGTAACTGGCTGAGTGACAGAAAACAGAGGGTGGTTACCCTCAGGGCTCAGTACTGGGCCCTATTCTTTTCAATATATTTATTAATGATTTTGTAGAAGGCTTGCATAGTAAAATATCAATTTTTGCAGATGACACTAAACTGTGTAAAGTAATTAACACTGTAGAGGACAATATACTGCTACAGAGGGATCTGGATAGATTGGAGGCTTGGGCAGATAAGTGGCAGATGAGGTTTAACACTGACAAATGTAAAGTTTTGCACATGGGAAGGAATAATGCAAGTCACCCGTACATACTAAATGGTAAAACACTCGGTAACACTGACATGGAAAAGGATCTAGGAATTTTAATAAACAGCAAATTAAGCTGCAAAAAGCTTAGATAAGCTAAGCTAAGCTACCAATAAGATAATAGGTTGCATCAAAAGGGGCATAGACGCCCGTGATGAGAACATAGTCCTACCACTTTACCAATCGCTAGTCAGACTACACATGGAGTACTGTGTACAGTTCTGGGCTCCTGTGAACAAGGCGGACATAGCAGAGCTGGAGAGGGTTCAGAGGACTGCAACTAAAGTAATAACTGGAATGGGGCAACTACAGTACCCTGAAAGGTTATCAAAATTAGGGTTATTTACTTTAGAAAAAAGACGACTGAGGGGAGATCTAATAACTATGTATAAATATATCAGGGGTCAGTACAGAGATCTCTCCCATCATCTATTTATCCCCAGGACTGTCACTGTGACGAGGGGACATCCTCTGTGTTTGGAGGAAAGAAGGTTTGTACACAAGCTTAGAAGAGGTTTCTTTGCGGTAAGAGCAGTGAGACTATCGAACTCTCTGCCTGAGGAGGTGGTGATGGTGAGTACAATAAAGGAATTCAAGAGGGGCCTGGATGTATTTCTGGAGTGTAAGAATATTACAGGCTATAGCTACTAGAGAGGGGTCGTTGATCCAGGGAGTACTTCTGATTGCCTGAATGGAGTCGGAAAGGAATTTTTTACTACCCTTAAGTGGGGAAAATTGGCTTCTGCCTCACAATTTTTTTTTTCTTGCCTTCCTCTGGATCAACTAGCAGGATGACAGGCCAATGTCTTTTTTGACCTTATGTACTATGTTACTATGTAATATTCACTTTTTTACACATATATAGCACTATATTACAAATACTCGCGAATTAGCGAAGTTCCGATATTTATAAAAAAAATCGCTATTCGAATATTCACGCTCAACACTAGTGGGCAGTGGTGGGGCATTACTACTACTACTGAGGGCTCTATAGAAGTACCTTCTAGATTATATATAGATTAGAAGTGGTGCCCTATAGGGGGGCTTTATTAGTACTGAGGGCACTGTAGGGAGCCTTATTACCACTGGGGGTACTATGGGGGGAAAGCTTCCATTTACCAGTGAGCTCGGTGACGTTACTGGCAGTAATGGAAGGGCTTTAGCATTGCCCTAGCATGTAAATCCGCCCATTAGTGTCGGTGACATCACCGGGAACAGTGCTAGGTAGAAGTGTCTGCCTAGCACTGTAAAAATGTAAACAAAACAGCCCTTTGCACTGCACTTTACAGCACAGGGTAAGAGAGAGTATTGAAGCATGAAATGTCAGAGGGGCTGAGTGAGGGGAGAAGGGGATATGTCCAGGTTCAGCTCTGAACCCAAACAACTGCTTTAAAGGGCATCTGTCACAGATCGGTACCTATGAAACTGGCTAACCTGTAACATGTGCACTTGGCAGCTGAAGCTGTGTTGGTCCCATGTTCATATGAGCCCACATTACTGAGAAAAATAATGTTTTATTATATTAAAATAATACTCTAGGAGAAATAGGGGCGTTACCATTACACCAAGGGACTCAGCTCTCTCTGTAATTGCAGCTCCCTCTGCACTTTAGGAGAAGTCAGGGCCATGTGTGATGAAGTTTTCACTGCCTGGCCCTGTCAATCAAAGTGCAAAGGGCGTGACAGTTGCAGAAAGAGCGGAGCCTCTAGGTGTTATGGTAACGTCAATGTTTGCATATAATAAAACATAATTTTTCTCAGCAATGCTGGCAGATATGAACATGGGACCAACCAGATGCCTTCAGCTGCCAAGCGCACATGTAACAGGTTAGCCATTTAAAGTCCTGAGGGACAGTTAAAGGCCTAGGGAGGATTTTACCGTTAACGATTAAATTTAAAAATTAAATTAAAATTCATTATGTGTGTGTGTGTGTGGGGGAAGCCGGAACTAAAGTGCATAGGGCAGCATAAAATCTTAATACAGTCCTGACTCCACAGCAGCAGGATGTAGTGTCACACGTCATACTGCTAGTCTTTGTAAGAGGAGGAGCGGTGCAGCTGGAAATCTGCTGTGCTCCTCCTCCTACACAGACCAGCAGTGTGATGTGTGTGACACTACATCCTGCTTCTGCTGCGTTGGAGCATCGGCAGATGAGCTGTGATCATTAGGAACTAGGTGATTTTTTTTTTTTTTACTTCCTGTAAAGGTTGCACATATCTGGGCATAGCTACTGTGAAGGGGTCACATATCTGGGTATAGGTACTGTGAAGAGAGTTCATATCTGGGCATAACTACTGTGAGGGGGCACATATCTGGGCATAACTACTGTGAAGGGGGCACATATGTGGGCATAGCTACTGTGAAGGGGGCACATATCTGGGCATAAGTGCTGTGAAGGGAGCATCTCTGGGCATAACTGCTGTGAAGAGGGCAGATATCTGAACATAACTACTGTGAAATGGGCACAGATGTAGACATAAGTGCTGTGAAGGGGGCATATATCTGGGCGTAACTACTCTGAAGGGGGCACATATCTGAGCATAGCTACTGTGAAACAGCACATATCTGGGCATAACTGCTGTGAATGGGGCACATGTCTGTGCATAGCTATCATGAAGGGGGCACATGTCTGGGCATAGCTGCTGTGAAGGGAGCATCTATGGGCATAAATGCTGTGAAGAGGGCAGATATCTGGACATAACTACTGTGAAATGGGCACAGATGTAGGTCTAAGTGCTGTGAAGGGGGCACATATCTGGACATAACTACTGTGAAGGGGGCACATATCTGGATGTAACTACTGTGAAGGGGGCACATATCTGGGCGTAACTACTGTGAGGTAGCACATATCTGGGTATAGCTACTGTGAATGGGAGCTCATATCTGGGGACTGGGTATGCTATGGGGCATATTTAAACGCGTGACTTAGTATAAAAAAATATCTATAAAGTACATATTGTAAACATATTGACCCATATTAAAAATATGTTTTTTATTTGCACGCATATGTTTATATTTGTATGTGTGGTTGGGGGGGGGGGCAGGTACATTCTTTGCACAGGGGCCCTCTGCTGTCTGTGTCCACCCCTGCCGCTGACTGTAGGGTAAGTCGCGTGCAAAATGAAGTCATAGCTGAAAAATAATTAGGACGTTGGAGACAGGACACACATACTGTACTTTTTTGTTGCCATCACTCACCACATGTTGCCGTGTAGCCCCAGCCTTACTCCTAGTATGAAAAATGAGTGATAAGGGCCAAGCAATGGTCCTCTTGGAAAAATGTATAGAAATGAGTTATCTCTCCAAAGAAAAGAGTGTGGTGCTTCTGGTGCCACCAGTTAGATATCCTGTAAGTCAGTGCTCAACCTTTTAGACAAGGGCTGGCCAACCTGCAGCTCTCCAGCTGTTGTAAAACTACAACTCCCACCATGCCCTGTTGTAGGCGTATAGCTGTAGGCAGACTGGGCATTTTGGGAGTTGTAGTTTTGCAACAGCTGGAGAGCCGCAGGTTGGCCATCCCTGTTTTAGACAGACCTTAAGACATACTTTAGAATTATTATGATTAGAGATGAGCGAACACCTGGATGTTCGGGTTCGAGAGGTTCGGCCGAACTTCCGGAAAATGTCCGGGTTCGTGATCCGAACTCAACCCGAACTTCATCCCGAACCCGAACCCCATAGAAGTCAATGGGGACCCGAACTTTTGGGCACTAAAAAGGCTGTAAAAGACACCCAGAGGGATAATATACCGCAATAAACGCATTGCGATTACAACTTTGAGCTAACGATCACCATGGGAACGCCTCCTCCAGTAGAATGTACTGTCGGATCTGAGAATTAAGTTGAAATCGCAATGCGATTCTTATATATTTGCTTAATTGCATTGCGATTTCAACTTAGCATTGCTAAATAATTCCATCCATATCGTTAACTTACTGAGTCAGTAAGTTAACGAATATGGATGGAATTATTTAGCAATGCTAAGTTGAACGACAATGCGATTAAGCAGATATATAATAATCGCATTGCGATTTCAACTTAATTCTCACATCCGACAGTACATTCTACTGTAGGAGGCGTTCCCATGGTGATCGGTAGCTCAAAGTTGTAATGCAATGCGATGCTAAATACATAAGAATCGCATTGCGATTCCAACTTTTAGTACTCAACTTTTAAAATCGTACACCACTTTAAGTTCCAAAGTTGCAATCGCGTTCGAATAGAACTTAAAGCTGTCTCTTAGTCAGTTTTAGTATTGGTGTGCTGTAATAGAAGTTACATTCAGTACGCGAATATAACTTAGAGCAATACAGTCAACTTTACACTGTTAGTTTTATTATCGCGATAATACAACTATTCAAGAATCGTGTACGTGCGTCTGTACGTGTGTGCGTTACCTCGGACACTATTCTATTTTGCCAGCCACAGCTGAAACCACTGATTTATGGTATTGCTATTTTGGCAATTGAATTTAACCCCAGAAAATAATCTATCCTTTGCCAGACAGCTGACAGTATTATACTTGTCTAACCAAAGCTGGAACACCAGATTTAGGGGATTGGTATTTGGGCAATTGTATT
The DNA here is from genome assembly GCA_033119425.1 of Bufotes viridis. NCBI lineage: Eukaryota > Metazoa > Chordata > Amphibia > Anura > Bufonidae > Bufotes > Bufotes viridis. The sequence goes on from CM065590.1 coordinate 399,050,372, forward strand.
TAACCCCTTAATAAAATATAGAAATTTCTTTCCTGAGTTTCTAGGGGTGACAATTAGCACAGCCAAGCCCCTGATGTAGGATATAGCAAAAAAAAAACTAGTATTGATGGATTGATGGACTTGGTGGCAGCTTCTTCTGGCGCACCACAAGTCACAAAATGACCGCCGATCAACCCAGAAAATAAGTGACAGAAAAACGCTCTGTGCAGCCTAAAAACCAGCGAGCAAGTAACTAGCAGAAGTTCAATGATTCTCAGCTGTAAATTGATCCGTTCATTAGGTGCTGTTGCTGACTTTAACCTGCCTAATCTCGCCCTGACAGAAGCTGCGTCCTCTCCCTACACTAATCAGAGCAGTGTGACGTGCGGGCGCTACGTGACTCCAGCTTAAATAGAGGCTGGGTCACATGCTGCACTTGGCCAATCACAGCCATGCCATTAGTAGGCATGGCTGTGATGGGCTCTTAGGGCAAGAAGTAAAACGCTAGCTGATTGGCTGCTGTGCAGCCCTTCAGAAAGCGGGAAGTAATCGACGAACACCGAACCCGAACCCGAACTTTTTTGAAAATGTCCGGGTTTGGGTCCGGGTCCCGGACACCCCAAAATTCGGTACGAACCCGAACTATTCTCGAACTGTTCGCTCAACACTAATTATGATGTAAGGAGTGATGGATAAAGTCCTAAATTCTGTAAGTCTAACATTCTAAATCAGACCTCCAGACATGGTCGACCTGGGTGGTGATGATACTCACCTGGTCCTGCCGCTGCATTTGGGCTGGATGGCTCCCGATACAGCAATTGCGCTTTCTGTGAACGAATTGCCAACTGGGTGTTATCAGTAGTGTTGAGCACGAATATTCGAATAGCGAATTTTAATCGCGAATATCGCAACTTCGAGAATTCGCAAATATTTCGAGTATAGTGATATATATTCGTTAAAATGAATATTCGTCAATTTTTTTTCATCTGAACCTATTACCTGCCTGCATCTTGTGGGCCAATATGAGAAAGCTGCAATGTTCAGTGAATTAAAATATTCTTCATTATTTAATTTATTTTAGCTTATGCGAAAAAACTGCAATGTAATATGCATGTTAATCGAGTAAGGGCGGGTTATAGGCAACTTTTGGCTTGCTAAAATTTGCGAATATGTAGAATATAGTGTAATATATATTCGAAAAAATGAATATTTGTTTTTTTTTTCCATCTGAACCCATTAGAGTAGTAAATGTAATGGGTTAAGATGGAAAAAAAAGACGAATCTTCATTTTTACATTGTTGATTTTTCGCATAAGCTAAAATAAATTAAATAATGAAGAATATTCTAATTCAGTTAGGATAAACTCAAGAAACTTCTAGCAGTTTGAAAAATGTAGCCAAAGTGACCCACGCCTGTATTTCGTGTTACAAATTGGCATTATGCTATTTTTTCATTGCCGACTTTTTGCAATCAAGAGAATAATCTCGAATACGAATATTCGCGAATATATGATGAATATTCTACCGAATATTCACTAAATATTGCGAATTCGAATGTTGTCCCTTCCGCTCATCACTAGTTATCAGTTGAGGGTGTGTTTCCACACAGTCTGACACCAGCAGCACGGATTGGACAATGCCAGACCCCCCTACACCCATTTGGTAATTAATTCATAAACTTCTGGTAGACTTAAACCCTTCAGGACCCCGAAATTTTTAACCTTAAGGACCAGGCAATTTTTAGCATATCTGACATGTTTCACTTTTTGTGGTGATAACTTTAAAACATTTTTACTCATCCAGGCCATACTGTGATTGTTTTCTCATCACATATTGTACTTCATGACAGTGGTAAATTTGAGTCAAAATATTTAATTTTTATATTTATCAAACACCAAATTTACCAAAAATTTTGAAAAATTTGCAAATTTGCAAATTTCTATTTCTCTACTTTTAAAATAGATAGTAATACCTCCAAAAATAGTTATTACTTTACATTTCCCATATGTCTACTTCATGTTTGGATCATTTGGAAAATTACATTTTATTTTTTGGGACATTAGAAGGCTTAGAAGTTTAGAAGCAAATCTTAAAATTTTTAAGAACATTTTCAAAACCCAATTTTTTAAGGACCAGTTCAGTTATGAAGTCACTTTGTGGGGCTTACATATTAGAAACCACCCATAAATAACCCCATTATAGAAACTACACCCTTCAAGCTATTCAAAACTGATTTTACAAATTTTGTTAACCATTTAGGTGTCCCCCGAGAATTAAAGGAAAATGGGAATGAAATGTAAAAATTTCACTTTTTTTAGCAGATTTTAAATTTTAAACTATTTTTTCTGCAACACATAAAGGCTTAACAGCCAAACAAAACTCAAAATCTATTACCCTGAATCTGGAGTTTTCAAATATATCCCATATGTGCTTAAAAATCGATGTACAGGCACACAGCAGGCTTCAGAGTGGAAGGAGCACCATATGGCTTTAGCTGAGCGGATTTAGCTGGAATGATGCTTGGGAGCTATGTTGCATATGAAGACACCCTGAGGTGGCCCTACAGTGGAGACACCCAAAAACTGACTGCATTTTGGAAACTACACCCCTCAAGGAATGATTCAAGGTGTGTAGTAAACACTTTGACCTCAAAGGTTTTTTTTTTGAATTAGGAGACACTTGGCAGTGAAAATGAACATTTGCATTGCAAGGGTAACAGGACAAAATGAACCGCACATTTTGTTCCCCATTTCCCCCCGAATATGGAAACAACCTATATGTGCTCAAAAAATCATGTATGGGCGCACAATAGCGCTCTAGAGTCAAACAGCAAAATATGGATTTTGCTGATCTGAATTGGCAGACATTGATTTTAGATGCCATGTCGCAATAAAAAAATTCCTGAGGTCCCCAGAAATCAAAAACTGCAGATGAGCGAATTTTTCAAAAATTCAATTCGCTGGTTCACCGAATTTTTCATGTAAAATTTGGTTCTATCCGAACATATTTGTGGCGAATTACGTTAAAAAACTTTCCTGGTTGCTGAGAGCCTTTATAGTGGAGTCGAATACTGCCTTGCAGTAACACGCATAGGGAGTTTGCTTAGGTAGTGAAATAATACTGTGAGTATGACATGTAGATGACAGGCGTCACTCTTAGAATCACTACCCACACTTCACTTATTTGGGCAGTCACAGGGCCAAAACTGACCAAATAACTCAAGTATGAACTCAACAGGAGTGGATTCAAAACAAAGATAACATATCTTCTGTGTTTTGTACCCACTTCTGCTTTTGGCTACCAAATCTCAAGCCAATTCTGATGGGACCATACAGGCCTTACAGCTGCTACACAGAGAGGATTCGCTGTGCGTCTAATTTTTTCTTCCTTCTGACAGATAAGAAAAAGGGTCAAATAAAAGATGATGTCAGCCAAGCCAAAAAGGCAAAATAGTGGCCCAGTCATGAAGTGGGAAGGGTGGGATCAGCATGATCAGGAAGCCAAAGAGTGGCGCAATGATAGAGAGTGGAGGAGGCGGCAGCATGAGGAGGCTACAGAGTGGCACGACGATGAGAGATTGCGGAGGTGGCGGCAGCAGCAGCAGCATCAGGAGGAGGCCACAGGGTGGCACAATGACTGAGTCTGGAGGTGGCAGCAGCATCAGGAGGCCACAGAATGGCACGATGACGAGAGATTGCGGAGGTGGCAGTAGCAGCAACATCAGGAGGGGGCCACAGGGTGGCACAATGACAGAGTATGGAGGTGGCAGCAGCATCATCAGAAGGTCACAGATTGGCACAATGACAGAGTATGGAGGTGTCAGCAGCATCATCAGGAGGTCACAAAGTGGCACAATGACAGAGTGTGGAGGTGGCAGCAGCATCATCAGGAGGTCACAGAGTGGCCCAATGACAGAGTCTGGAGGTGGCGGCAGCATCAGGAGTTCACAGAGTGGTACAATGACAGACTGTGGAGGTGGCGGCAGCATCAGTAGGTCACAGAGTGGCACAATGACAGAGTGTGAAGGTGGCGGCAGCATCAGGATGTCACAGAGTGCCACAATGACAGAGTGTGGAGGTGGCTGCAGCATCAGGAGGTCACAGAGTGGCACAATGACAGAGTCTGGAGGTGGCAGTAGCATCAGGAGGCCACAAAGTGGCATGACGACAGAGGGTGGACGTGGCGGCAGCAGCAGCATCAGGAGGATGCCACAGAGTCGCACGACGACAGAGTGTAGAGGTGGTGCCAGCAGCAGCATCAAGAGGATGCCATAGAGTGTTGAGGTGGCGGCAGCACAGCATCAGGAGGAGGCCACAGAGTGGCACGACGACTGAGTGTGGAGGTGGGTGTCAATAACAGTACCTGCTGACGATGGTGGGTGTAAGAAGGAGCACTTGGCATCAGATGTGTGGCATCAGGCAGGTGGCAGTATCAGAAGTAGCCAGAAGAAAGCAGTCTTTTGTCAAGGTTTGGGTGAGGCAGCATCAGGCATTGGTGGGTGGAAATCCTGGCTGATCCATGCCTCATTCATTTTGACAAAGGTCAGTCTCTCCACATTTTGGGTGGATAGGCGAGTTCTTCTCAGGGTAACCATGGCCCCCGCTGCACTAAACACCGCTCTGATGCCACACTACTGGCCGGCCAGGACAGCTTTTCCAAAGCAAACTCTGCCAGTTGCGGACACAAACCCAGTTTGGCTGCCCAGTATTCCAGCAGATCTTCAATGTGGGGTAGCATGGTGCTGTCCAAGTATGTCACCACCTGCTGGTTCAGGTCCTGCTCCAGGTCTAGCTGCTGCTGGTGAGTATTTTCTTTACTAGGCAAGTGAAGAAAGCTGCTCATAAGCGACTCTAGACTCATGTTGCTGCTGATGGAGCTGGAACTGCTCCTACCACCCTGCCACCTGCCACCCCTCCCCAGCAGCCATAGCAGTGGAACGTGAGCGCAGAGGGCCCCCCTGGTCGGATCTGCGGGAGGATGGATGATGGCGCAGATAGGCAACGGCCAACTGACTACATAGGATGTCTCTATAGTAGTTCAGTTTGTCCACCCTCTGCCGAATGGTGACAATTCGGCTGTCACCACACAAGCAAGTGAGCAAGCATCGGGCCATTTGTGCCAGTGACTTGGATGGACTCCTTGCCTCCATCTCCACTGCATAAAGCCACGATGTGTCTTCGTCCTCTGCCTCATCTTCCTTATCGTCCTGTAGCTCTTCTGGCTGCTCCTGCTCCTCCTATCCTGTCATCTGTGTAGAAATACCACCCATTTCGCTACATATTGCTTGTGCTCCAATGTTCTCCTCCTCCTCCAGTTCAGCCTTCACAGGGCTCATGTGGCCATGAGATCTAGGCTCCATGTCTCCAATCCCCTGACCAGCCAGATTTACCAGCTTCAGTTCCAGGACATGAAGCAGTGGAATGACATCTTTCATCCTGTTGTCCTGGCGACTGACAATTAACGTGGCATCCTCAATGGGCCGGAGCAGAGGGCAGGTGTCATGCATGAGCTGCCACTGGCTGACATCGAAGTTACACAGGGGAGAACTCCTGTCCCCTTGGATCATTAAGAAATCGTTTATGGCTTTTCTCTGTTCGTATAGTTGGTAGTGGTGAGCGAGCCTGCTCGACCGAGTACCGGTTCGGCTCAAGCATTGTTATGCTTGGCACATGGCGGTACTTGGCCAAGTACCGCATGTGCTCGAGCGAAATGCTGGAGTCTCCACCCCGCAAGTTTCGAAGGTTTTAAGCAGCCAGTAAAGGTGCAGGTAAGTAATGCCAGTAGCCATGTTAGCTGCTAGCATTACAGTGATTGGCTGCCCGGTATGCGTCATCCAAGGTTATATAGCACCCAATGACACTTGCTCGGATCAGTCATAGTCAGGGAGAGCATCGGGTAGGAAGGGAAAGACAGAGCAAGGAGCGAATTTCAACATTTTTGGTTAGTAAAAGCTTTTTAAAGATCGAAAAGTCCTTTTAACCCCTTAAGGACTGGGCTCATTTTCACTTTAAGGACCAGGCCATTTTTTGCAAATCTGAGCAGTGTCACTTTATATGTGAATAACTTTAAAACTCATTTACTTATCCAGATCATTCAGAGATTTTTTTTTTCATCACATATTGTACTTCATGACACTGATAAAATGGAGAAAAAAAAGATGTATAAAAAAATACCAAATTAAACAAAAATGTGGAAAAATTTGCTAATTTCTAAGTTTCAATTTCTCTACTTCATTTCTATTTCACTACTCTTTATTTCTATTTCACTACTCTCTACATAGTAATTAGGGTTGAGCGAATCCGAACTGTAAAGTTTAGGTTCGTACCGAACATTACGGTTTTTCACACCCAGACCCGAACATTTCTGTAAAAGTTCGGGTCCGGGTTCGTTGTTCGGCGATTTCTTCCCGCTTTTTGAAAAGCTGCAGGGCATCCAATCAACAAGCGTTTCACTACTTTGCCCTAAGATGCCATCACAGCCATACCTACTATTGGCTAAGTGCAGCATGTGACCCAGCCTCAATTTAAGCTGGAGTCACTTAGCGCCGCACGTCACTCTGCTGCTCTTAGTGTAGGGACAGGCTACTGCTGGTGCTCTCAGGGAGAGATTAGGGAAGAAATCTGTTGAACTTGGTGGTGTTAACTCTTCAAACTACAGCAATTATCGAGTGTGCTATGCTACATATTTGTACCCACCCTTAGCCCAGTGATACTGCAAAATAATTTAGAATCCATCTGTTACTGAGGTGTGGGTCGGCGACCATTATAGCAACTGCAGTGTCCTTGGAACTGCATATAACCTGCATGTGTGCCAGCCTGGCAGGAACATCAGTAAAAAAAAATTTTGGTAGCTCAGTGGAGGAAAAAATCTTTTTTCTGGAAGGTCAAGTCCCCCTACATTACCTATTTTATAAACCCATACTGTCGTACCACAGAGCACGTTTGCATACACCGCTGAAAAACCTATTTTAAAATTTTGTGGTGACATAGTGCATTTCTGTAGTTGCTGTAATAAACCAACACTGTCGTACCACAGAGCACGTTTGCATACACTGCTGAAAAACTTATTTAAAAATTTTGCAGTGACATAGAGCATTTCTGTAGTTGGTGGAATAAATCTGTACTGTCGTGCCACAGAGCACGTTTGCATACACAGCTGAAAAAACTGTTTTATAATTTCGCAGTGAAAAACTGCATTACTGTAGTTTGTTGCAATAAACACTGGTTTTGTGCTACATTGCAGATCTGAGTCCTACTCTGTATTTCAGTCATTTTAAGTAACCTGTGGAACTCCGATTTTACATAGTTGGTTGCAATAACACCGGTGGTAGATAGTGGTAGATAGCACATTTGTGGTGTACGCTGCATTTCTGACAGTCAAATTAAACCGTTAACCTCTGCTGTTGAATTGCTCCATTACGCTGTTGTGTGACCTAAAGAAATTTATTCTGTTTATAACACTAGCACTGCCTTACTGTTGGTGAACTTAATTTTGACTTTTGGCAGTTAAATTGACACCTGAGATAAACTATCTGTCAGTTTGGTGGGTGAAAGCAAATAAGGAGGAGAACATCAAATATGGGATGTGGACACGGTCGTGGTGGTGTTGGTGGAGCACCTGTTGCTGGGAGAGGACGTGGCCGTTCTGCGCCAGCTACAGCTGATATGGAATGTCTTACCAGGAGGCAGCATTTAAACAACATGGTGGAACAGTACGTGTGCACACGCCTACATGTACTGACTGATGGTTCTGCCGCATTCAACTTCTGGGTCTCCAAATTGACTACATGGCCTGAGCTTGCCCTTTATGCCTTGGAGGTGCTGGCCTGCCCTGCAGCCAGTGTATTGTCTGATCGTGTATTTAGCACGGCAGGGGCCGTCATTACAGACAAACGCAGTCGCCTGTCCACAGCCAACGTGGACAAGCTCACATTCATTAAAATGAATCAGGCTTGGATCCCACAAGACTTGTCTGTACCTTGTGCAGAATAGACATTTGTACTCGCCTCAACCATACATGCTTGTACTCAAGTGCACTTATTCTTCGATTTCTTTTTTTTTTTATTTGTCCCATTATTTTGGGGGCTACCCCAATAAAAAAAAAAGAAAAAATAACATTGTGAGCTGGCTACCTCCTCCTCCTCCATCGCCTCTTTCACCTACAACACCACATTCACCGCCTCCTCAACCTCCGACTCTACATCCATTTCCTCCTCCGAGTTGCAGGTTAATAATTTTTAATTTTTATTTATTTTTTTTTAACTTATTTCCCTATCCACATTTGTTTGCAGAGCACTTGCCATGCTCTTAAGCACATTTTGCTGCCTTTTGCAGCCCTCTAGCCCTTTCCGTTACATTTTTAGGGCTACCTTAGTGCCCAAAAGTTCGGGTGCCCATCGACTTCAATGGGGTTCGGGTTCAGGGTCAAGTTCGGGTTAAGTTCGGATCCCGAACCCAAACTATTTTGTGAAGTTCGGCCGAACCTATCAAACCCGAACTTCCAGGTGTTCGCTCAACTCTAACAGTAATACCTCCTAAAATAGTTATTAATTTATATTCCCCATATGTCTACTTCATGTTTGGATCATTTTGGGAATGTCATTTTATTTTTTGAGGACCTTACAAGGTATAGAAGTTTAGAAGCAAATCTTGAAATTTTTCAGAAATTTTCCAAAACCCACTTTTTAAGGACCAGTTCAGGTCTGAAGTCACTTTGTGTGGCTTACATAAAATAAACCACCCAAACCTGACCCAATTTTAGAAACAACTCCGCTCAAAGTATTCAACTGATTTTACAAAATTTGTTAACTTTTTAGGTGTTCCACAAGAGTTATTGGCAAATGGAGATGATATTTCAGAATATCAATTTTTTATCCATTTTTTCAAGTAACAAAGCAAGGGTTACCAGCCAAACAAAACTCAATATTTATTGCCCTGTTTCTGTAGTTTATAGAAACACCCCGTATGTGGTTGTGAACTACTGTATGACCAAACGGCAGGGCGCAGAAGGAGAGGAACACCATATGGTTTCTGGAAGGCAGATTTTTATGGCCTTTTTTTTTTACACCATGTCCCATTTGAAGCCCCCCTGATGCACCCCTAGAGCAGAAACTCCATAAAAGTGACCCCCATTTAAGACACTACGCCCCTCAAAGTATACAAAACTGATTTTTACAAATTTTGTTAACATTTTAGTTGTTCCCCAGAGTTATTGGCAATTAGAGATGACATTTCAGAATTTAAATTTTTTGGCAAATTTTCAATTTTTTCCAGTAACAAAGCAAGGGTTAACAGCCAAGCAAAACTCAATATTGATTGCCCTGATTCTGTACTTTATAGAAGCACCCCATATGTGGTCGTAAACTACTGTATGACCAAACGGCAGTGCACAGAAGGAAGCAACAAAAGTGTCGCTGGAGTAGTGCTCAAACCACATAAGCCCGCCTCCTGGTGCTCCACTATCTCATTAGCATATTTATAAAGGTTCAAATTTCCTCACAACGCCACTACCTACAGATAAAAGAGATAAAAGCATCAGGTGGTGTACTTGCTAATGCAGAGATTGAACTTTAATCAAAGGGTTTGGCTTTTTGTCCCTCTGTTGGTACAGATTGTTTCCAATTAGAAATGGACTTAAATCGGTTTTTCCACAATATTAAACTGAAAGTCTGGTTTGCAGGTGCAGATAATCGCAGTGTGAATAATATGCAGACTGTCACTAGGACTAGTGAACTCACCCTTGGCGCGGATGGTTTATGGACCATGAGTGACTTCACCCCTCAATTAAATTGCCCTGCTATTGATACTTTTATTAACGCAATTAATTTGAAAATTGAGAACTTGAAAGTTATATCACAAAGTAATATGTTGACACACTCTAATATGACAACAGCAACGGCTCCCTCACTATCAAACCGGCAGATAAGGGGGGAGCCGTTGTTGTTATGGATACTGATTGGTATGTGTCTGAAATTCTGAAACAGTTAAATGATGCGGCAGTATACAGACGACTAAACAATGAACCGAAATTTGACGTGTTAAAAGTGATCACGAATACACTCAACATGGCAAAGCTAGCAGGGATTATAGATGAGCCCCTGCATACCTTTCTTTTGGTTACACATCCTAAGACTCCCTTGATTTATGTATTACCCTAAATACACAAATCATTAACCAAACCTCCCGGTAGGCCGATAGTAATGGGTAGAGATTCAGTGTTCTCTAATATTACCATTTTTTTAGACAAGGTTTTACGCTGTTTTGCTGTTTCATCTAGATCCTTCATACGTGATACAGGTGATTTCCTTGACAAAATCTCAAATGTTTCAGTTACTATGACTACCATTCTAGCATCCTTTGATGTGACTAGCCTCCACACCTCTATCAATCATGATTGAGGTGTGGAAGCTATTTGGAGGTGCCTATCTACAACTAACTTTACTGAAGAGTGTAGGGAATTCATTATTCATTTATTGAACATAGTGCTGAGACACAACTATTTTGCATTCCAAGATGGCCACTACCTTCAATTATGGGGAACCATTATGGGTTTGAATATGGCGCCTACTTACGCTAACGTCTTCATGTCATACTTAGAGACGAATTACATCTATTTGTCCCACCACTTCAGCCATGTGCGGGGGTGGTGGAGATACATTAATGATGTGTTTGTCATCTGGGATGGCATGGAGGACGGTTTGCTTGATTTTCATGCCTTCCTTAATACGATTGACACTTATATTAAATTCACTCTGACTAAAGAGCAAGTCCAGTTTCTTGACAAGTTGGTGAGTGTTCAGGGTGAAACACTGAAGACTGACCTTTTTATTAAATCTACTGATTGTAATAAACTTCTTAGGTGTCACCTTGATAGCTGTCACCCTCGTTCAATGATCAAGTCACTCCCTCGTAGTCCATTTCTATAAGTACAACGTATTGTCAAGGACCCTGTAACACGATCTCAGAGGTTGGTTGAGATGTCGAATAAATTTATCCACAGGGGATATCCTTAATGGTTAGTCCAGAGACATTTGAACAAATGTGCAGTAGACATCTCATTACCCACAAAAAAAATTACATTAGAACGTGTGCCTTTAATTTCGACCTATGCAGAATGTAGTCATCAGATAGAGGGGGCCATCAAAAAACATTGGCCCATTTTGAGAAGTAACTTACGTCATGTCCAAGAATTCCAAGTTCCTCCTCTGATGTCTTATAGGAGGCCCCCAAGTTGCGTGATAAGTTGGTTAAAGTGGAAGTTGGGGGTAATGTGATGAGCCAGACTTTCACTACAAGAAAAGGGTGTTTTCCCTGCCTGAACTGCGTGAATTGCGGTTACATGCTTAAAGAGGACCTTTCACCAGTTTAAAAGCTAAAAACTAACTATATCTGTGGGCAGAGCGGCGCCCAGGGGTCACCCTGCACTTACTAGTATGTCTGGGCGCCGCTCCGTTCGCCTGGTATAGGCTCCGGTGTCTGCAGCTCCTTCTGTTGTACTGGGCGGAGTTTTTGTATTAGGCGTGTCCCTTGCTGCAGCGTTGACCAATCGCAGCGCACAGCTCATAGCCTGGGACTCCCAGGCTATGAGCTATGCGCTGCGATTGGCCAGCGCCGCTCTGCCCACAGATATAGTTAGTTTTTAGCATTTAAACTGGTGAAAGGTCCTCTTGAAAGGAGATCACCCTGGTTTAAATACACAACATGATATTCGTCACTATTTGACCTGTGCTTATGTCATTTACCTGCTCCAATATCCTTGTAATCTCCTATATGTAGGAGAAACTGCCTTAGATCTAAAAATACGTTTGAATTATCACAGGTATACCATTCGACAAAAGAGAAAGGACTTACCTGTGTCCAAACACTTTGTTAAAGCTGGACATAGAGAGAAAGACCTTAAATTTAGGATTATAGATCATATCCCTCCCTGAAAAGGGGTGGAAACAGGGAAGATGCATTAAAGTGACGCAAATTGATATGGATACATTGGTTACACACGTTGAAACCCAATGGTCTAAACACAGAGTTTAGATGGGGGCTGTTTGATAGTTTCTGTTGCAACCCATTCCATTGCATTGTTCTGTTCTATCCTGCCGCCGGTGCTTGAGTATGTGATAGTGTTAATTAAGGGGTCGATTACCTCTAATAATTTTTTTCATTTTTTCATTTCTAGATTGAAGTCCTTTGCCTCATGTATCCAGTGGTACCAGAAGTGGTTCACTGTGTCCACATAACTCGGCTTTGTTGAAAAGAATGATTTTTTTTGTTTTCTGATGTTCTGTGGGACATCACGGGATTTTATTATTTCATTATGGTAATAATTGTATTTGATCTATGTCTGTGTTTTAGGTCACCCCCAGGAAGAAGCAAACGACGAAATGTACGTCGGGGTAGCGTCCCTCATTCACAGGTACGGCATAGCTCTCTGTTCTCCCCCCTATTTATACAGATAGGAATGTTCAGGCTTTTTAATGATGACATTTTCCGCTAGAGTGCATTATAATCCCTTAATATGGGTTGCCTGTAACCCATCTTAGGTATATAGGTAAATGTGGGTGATAGGGATAGGTGAGCAAGCATTGTCACTGTTACGTTAATATTTGAATAGTGCTTTACTCCCATTACGTATTTTGAGTCTGTGGGACTATTCATTCCACATCCTTATTGCGCTTACCATTGTACTCTTTTATTATGTGTTGTACGATCATGTTTTTATATGATACCTAATAAAATTCATTATTATTTGTATGTGTGTGTGACTATTTTGGTGTTGTATGATCGATTGTTGTTTAGCCTGTAGGTAAACAACTACAGGGTTTCGATAGTTACGCTACCCGCCCCACCCCCCTGTGCCCGCCCCACTTTCTCCTATGTTGCTGGTCATGTGGATGATGACTGGGAGCAGCGCCACTTTCGCCCCTTGGGAGGCGTGGCGGGACAGCTGAACTTGCGTCTGTGCGAATCACACAGGGGAATGCCGATACATGCAGACCTAGCAAACCACCAACAGTATTCTGGTTTGAGATATGTATAATTATGTAATATTGGTCAGCTGTGTGGTTACTGGCTGGACCATTTTAACCCTTCACTTGCCTAATGCACTGGCACTTTAGTATCACTTCAGCTATCTATATATTAATCTTGTAAATATGTACTTTCTTGAGACTCTTATGGGAAAATGTTATGTGCTTCTTTTGTAATCTTTTGTGAATCATGTACGTATATTTTGTAATTTGTATCACTCAGAGATCATGTGAGAAATTGTTTTGATATATCATGTGTTCAATTATTCACTTATGTTTCAGTGGACCACATTTAGATATATATACCCACTTGTGACACTATTATATTGCTTGACAAAGGCCTCATTGAGTAGGCTGAAACGTTGCCTGGGAATAAATCGGGTTATCACCGTTCACCTTTATTTGGAGGGCTGCCTCATTTAAAAAAAATAATAATAATATATATATATATATTGTAACAACACGGGGTCATTTAGCTCTTCCAGATCGCCGTCTTATCACCTTAGACGGTTGGCACACATCAAGAAGCCACTCCACCACTGTAGATTAGGGTGCACACTGGCCACGACCAGCTTTATTGTCACAACAGCAGTACAACAAAATCATAAAAATAAATCCTTGGCCGTCTGGCCACTGACTAAACAGCCTTTCCCTCTCTATCAGGACCTGGGTCTACCACCCAGCTCCCCAAAACACATCACCAGTGCTTACCCTACACACAGGGTTAGAGGGTCCCGGCTCCCACAGGCCTGGACACAGCCTGCTCCTTTCCCAGACTGGAAGCCCTGATTGAGAAGCTCAACCCACATTAATCCAAGCTCCTCAGCTGGCTGATAATTATCCCCATTACCAGCCTGACTGCTGCAGACAGTGGGAAAACTATTTTCCCAACCTTTCTTGTTCTCACCCAGCTTTCCTGGGTGAGATATGCCACTTCAATGGCCTTCCTATGACCTTCTGGCAGCTCCACTGCCACATATCCTCCCCCCCTGATAAAGGCCGTAGGACTTTTCACCTTACTTAAACCCCCTCCAGGGTCAAAGCTCCTACGTTGGGAAACATCTGAGGTTTTTCCCCACTCCAAATCAACGGCCTTAGTTTCTTCAGCCTTTGAGACTCCTTTGGAGTCTTCATCCACTTTGTTAGCCTTCTCATCCTTCTCGGACACGGAATCATATACTTGCATTCTTAACTCCTCCTCCTCTTTCTCATCAAGGTTGGAGGTACTGGGGACATCAGGGTCTTCACCAGACTCGTAGTCTTCTGGCAATCCCTGCAGAGGTTCACCCAGGATATGGTTCTCCTTTCGGGCAGGATTCAGGAGAGCCAGCCCATCGGAGTAGAAAAGACCCTCATACTGGTCGTCGGTCCCCCGTATTTCTTCCCCAGCAGACTGCTGGCTTTATGGAAGGCATTGACAGCAGAGGGAATGTCTTTCATGACCAGGTCCTGGCCACACACTGCCACGAGGCTCTGGGCTTCTGCATCCACCTCAGCACCACCATCTGGTTCAGCAGATCCATCTTCCATCTTCTTCTCTGCCTCGGCTGGCACCACAGCGCCATCACCTCCAGACCCATTCTTAACGGGCTCTGACTTCATGGCATCTTTTAGAGGATCTTCTTCTTCAGGTGTCTCATTTTCTTCCACCTGCTGCGCAGGAGCACACTTAGGCCTCTCCAACTCATAGACTTCATCTTTTGAGCTCCTGAGATCTTCCATCTCTGCTCTGAGTTGCTTGTTCAGCCTCTCCAATTCATCTCGCTCCTTAAGCACTTTTTCAAGGGCTCTAGCTAAGGAGAGGGCCTTGGTCTTCTTCTTATTTTTTCGCACCAGCTTGATAGCAGCGTCCCACTCTTGGGCCTTCTGTTCTAGCTGCTCTTCACTCTGTTTTGGTGTAACAGCAGTTGTAGGAGTACCACAATTCTTCCTTAGGCACTCTGTGGGATTTCCACCCAGGAACTCTTCAAGCCCATTGCTGATGTCTACTATAGACTTTTGTGTCTTTCTGGAGTCTTTTCCCTTCCCCAGGACACCAGGCGGTAGACCCTTCAGTTCACTCATCTCTTCCGGGGTCTTCTGCTTTGACCCCTCTGCAGCCTTCTTCGGTGACTCTGTGACGACAGCTAGTCCCTTCTCTATCGTATCTAGGGACCGTGTGGCGAGAGTGAGATCAGCCTCCTGTTTGCAGCTGTACTGTCCTGTCAGGTCATGTAAGACTGGCTGCATATGAGCTTCAGACACTAGGCTGACGTTACCCAACTGAACTCTCGTCTCGTCAGATATAACTGTCATCTGGGTCGCTACTAGTAACCCCTTTAGTTTCGCAAGTCCTCGACATGGCAGCCTCTCTCTCTGAGTTGCTATCGGTCACAGAACATGCGTTATATATACCGCTTGTGTCATTCTCAATCCTGTCCTCTAGGGGCACTGATGAGCTAATTCCCACCTGGGACATTTTATTAATCATAGAAACCTGTGGAGACTGCATATCCACTTCTAGTACGTGTGGTACACCCTCTAGGACTGCCCCATGTACTTGCACATTTTTCACAGTGGGTTCCCTCAGTTGTGAGTTCTCAACATCAATTAGCATTTTTATACCATCCACATTTTTACCAGCAGGGGGAGCTTCTACCCTGAACACACCCTTTAAAGGAGCAGGTATATCATCGTCACACATATCATAAGGCACTTCAAGTAACTTGTTTTCTATGTGCAGCACCTTCACATTATCCACAATAACATTATGCTTTTCGGCAAATATGGTACCATCGCTTTGCAAGAGAAAAGGCATGTCGTCATCATCATCATGTCTTGCACATGACACCACATTTTCATTTTTCTCTTCAACTACACAACTGTTTTCAATGGTCCTTTCCCGTACACCTTTACTTAAAGGGACAGGTACAGGTTCTGCAGGAGCGTCACCACTTTCTACAGAAGTGTCCCTATTGCCCCACATCATGTCATGCATAATTTTATTTGCCACATCAAGTTCATCAGTCCCAGTTCCCACTAGAGCCTCACGCTCAGTGAAAACCATCGGATAGTCCTTCTTATCCGCACCATTGTCCAGCACATAGTCCCGAGCCACCATGCTGGCACGTACCAGGCTCCCCTGGCTTCCTGCGTCCAACAACATTTGGACTGGACTGCTATTTTTCATAGCGTCACCCATTTTTTTTACTTTGATCATGGGCAGCTTACGTGACACAAAAACCTTCTCCCCTCCAGATCCCTGTGGGGGAATAATCACAACAGGCTTACCTGCCTGTTCAGACACTGCGTTTTTCCCAATGTCACATATTTCCGAGACAGTTCCTCGCCTCGGCAATTTATCGCTCACCAGTCCAGCAGGTATCAACTGCCGCCGGCTCACCATCACAAAATTATCAACAGGAACAGTCTTACCGATTGTCGTCACTGACTCAGCACTCCCGGAAGATAAGGGTAGTCCAGGAATATCTCCAGCATGGTCACCTCCCTTCTCCTCAATGCAGTAGTTCCCACGGGAGACGCCTTGGACTTGTCTCCTGTCTTTTTCCGGACGGACATTCCAGCCGCACCCTTTAGAATCTTGCACACAGTCGCAGGGAATATAGGAACTCCTGAGAATCACACCGCTCGCCATCTCTTTATCTTCCCGACGGTTGCCCTTGGCAACGGCATATCTTGGCTTGTCCTCTGGAACTCCCGGGACACCACCGACCTCTGGTACTTTTTCACAGTGACCATACAGCGTTGAGAACCCTTTCCTCAGGGCCAGCTGCAACTGTGCCTCCAGAGCCTCTCGCTCTGCATCAAATTTCGCCAATTCATTTTTAGTATAGCCAATCGCTATGGCCATTTCTTCTCCCTGCTGTATGCGCCAGCGCCGGCGGACGTACTCTTCCATAAGACCCATGGTAGCAGGAAAAATTGTCAGCAACTAGTCCCCTTTTCTGGGCTACTGGCCCTTTAATTCACTGCAGTTTTACTCACACCACAGCAAAATAGTCCACACGCTTATGAGCAGCACCTGCTCCACTGGACAAACAAAGCTTCCGGCCCTTTAACTTCACACACAGCAAAGAATAACTTTCAACAGCACCTGCTGTCTCGTCGTTGCCCCTAGCAGCCAACAGTTTTTTTTAATTTTCAGCACGGACACTTTCTGTCCAGCAATCCCGCAGCATTCAGCACAGCCAACGCTTCCTGGTGCCCTTAGCAACCTGTTGTCTTTGCCCTTTTTGCTCTGCAGCACCCAGCTTCGTGTGCCATTTTCATGCCATAGCATACCTCCACCATATGTAACAACACGGGGTCATTTAGCTCTTCCAGATTGCCGTCTTATCACCTTAGACGGTTGGCACACATCAAGAAGCCACTCCACCACTGTAGATTAGGGTGCACACTGGCCACGACCAGCTTTATTGTCACAACAGCAGTACAACAAAATCATAAAAATAAATCCTTGGCCGTCTGGCCACTGACTAAACAGTCTTTCCCTCTATATCAGGACCTGGGTCTACCACCCAGCTCCCCAAAACACATCACCAGTGCTTACCCTACACACAGGGTTAGAGGGTCCCGGCTCCCACAGGCCTGGACACAGCCTGCTCCTTTCCCAGACTGGAAGCCCTGATTGAGAAGCTCAACCCACATTAATCCAAGCTCCTCAGCTGGCTGATAATTATCCCCATTACCAGCCTGACTGCTGCAGACAGTGGGAAAACTATTTTCCCAACCTTTCTTGTTCTCACCCAACTTTCCTGGGTGAGATATGCCACTTCAATGGCCTTCCTATGACCTTCTGGCAGCTCCACTGCCACAATATATATATATATATATATATATATATATATATACTGTGTAGACAGTATATATACTATGTAGACAGACATCGGGAATTGTATTGGAGGGAGTGTATATCTCACCCGGAAAGTCAAGCTGGTCATAGGTGGTGGTGGGATTCACCACTCCCACTCCATTGCAGAGAGTGGGGAGACTCAGCCCGTTCAGCTGAGGAAAAAGTCCCTCATTACAGGTACATAAAAGTCTGAGGGAACCAGTAGTGGCTCTGCAAGGAACCCAGCTGAGAGACACCAGCAGTCTACAGGCTGGTAACAGAGCCGAGTGTTATCATAACCTGGGAGCGTGAGGCAAGGGCTTCAGTCATTATATCAGCCAAGCCATATGAATGCGTTTTGGTGTTATTTCTGTTTAGCCGAGCCAGGCGAATATGTTTTGGATTTAATTCTGTTATCTTACGGAATCCCTGTGGAGCTGAAATAAATCTATACATTACTGCATTGGGACTTGCATTTGTTTCACCACCACGCTGCCTTACCACTCTTCAGAACATTACAATATATATATATATATATATATATATATATATATACAGTACAAACCAAAAGTTTGGACACATCTTCTCATTGAAAGAGTTTTCTTTATTTTCATGACTATGAAAATTGTAGATTCACACTGAAGGCATCAAAACTATGAATTAACACATGTGGAATTATATACATAACAAAAAAGTGTGAAACAACTGAAAATATGTAGTGTTGAGCGCGAATATTCGAATAGCGAATTTTTTTCTGTCCTCATGGAACGTCACCATGGGAACGTCTCCATACTAAAATGTACTGCCGGTTTTGAGAATTACGTTGAAATCGCAATGCGATTAATTCAAGTTATATTAATCGCATTGCGATTACAACTTAGCAGGGCACTGCTATCTTACTTATTAGGCTAGAATTAACAATATGGAATATAGCAGCAGTGCTAAGTAGAAATCGCAATGCGGTTACTCCAAGTTATATTAATCGCATTGCAATTTCAACTTAGCACTGCTATATTCCATATTCGTTAACTTCGTTAATTCTAGCAAGCTGACCCATTATAAACCAAGCTCTAAGTTGAAATCACAATGCAATTAATATAACTTGAAGTAATCGCATTGCGATTTCTACTTAGCACTGCTGCTATATTCCATATTCGTTAATTCTAGCCTAATATGTAAGATAGCAGTGCTAAGTTGTAATTGCAATGCGATTAATATAACTTGAATTAATCGCATTGTGATTTCAACAGACATGGTTTACTATGGTAAACCATGAGAAGGTGTGTCCAAACTTTTGGTCTGTACTGTATATATATATATATATATATATATATATAAAATAAAAATTGAGGCAGCACCACCTAGTAAAGTGGATGGCGGGTGCAACGCTCACCTGTGGAGTAAACCCACTCCAACAATTGTAGACGGATAAAAGTCGAGCAGCACTCCGAATATGTTCAAATAATAAATGCGTCTTTATTCACCCATCGGCGTGGCAACGTTCAGCTCCTACTGGAGCCTTTTTCAAGGCTTGAAAAAGGCTCCAGTAGGAGCTGAAACGTTGCCACGCCGATGGGTGAATAAAGACGCATTTATTATTTGAACATATTCGGAGTGCTGCTCGACTTTTATCCGTCTATTATATATATATATATATATATATATATATATATAGTTTTAATCAGCATCAGCAACCCTAGCAGGCTTATATGCCTTGCCGATTTAAGCTTTCTGAGATGTCAGTCGGTAACGATGTGCTGATGTTTCTTTTTAGTTTTATTCTTCATTTCAATTCTTTTCAATAGCTTGACAAGTGCTCTTATTAATCTTCAACGAATGCTTTATGAAATGCATACCACGATTTGTATAAAGGTTTCCAATGGGAAGGTTGTATGTTATATGAATAATCATATTTAAAGGGGTTATCCAGCTTTAAATGCTTCCCTTTTCCTGTGCTTCCCCTGCCAGGCCCTGCAACTTGCTAATGTACTACTAATGTGCTACTTTTCCTTATCACTCCAGGGATCAGAAGAGTGGTCACGTGACTGCACCCTTTCTGGAGACTGTATTTCCTCTGACATCCAGATCAGGCCTTTCTAGACGATTGGCAACCCTGACACCACCAATATCCAGCCAGTTGAGGTTTGATTTCCATATGCCTCCCCAATCCCTAAAATAAAGTGGCAGAGGCACAAGGAAACCTTGTCTTCATGGATTAACAGCTTTATCTAGAGACCAAAATCTCGGCACTTTATAGTCAGTAGCAAACCATACGGCATCTAGAAAAAGCGAAGCTGAGTGATCATAAAAAATAATATGGACCCTGCTGTTTGGAAAATGGTGGCATATTGCATCTTTTGCAATATGTCACCAATGTGTATCCCAAGACAACTCCATTTGAATTATTTTACAGATGAGACATTTGTTTCAATTTGGAACTGGTGCTACACTGATGGCCTCATGCATACGACCGTTGTTTGTTTCCGAGTCCTATTTTTTTGACGTTTGCGGACAAGGATAGGCATTATTACAATAGTTCTGCCCAAAAAACGGACCTGCCAAAAAAAACTGTATGTCATCCGTTTTGTTTGACGGATGCAAAATTTGCAGACAGAACGGACACGGAAACAAACAACGGTCGTGTGCATGAGGCTGATACCTTAGGTTTTGTGTAATGATATGGTATGCCATGGGACAGCTCATACAATATCAGTATTCCATTCTCCTGGACCAGGACAAGCTGAAAGTAGACACAATTTTAAAGTATCCACTAAATCTCCAAGGAATTGGTTTGTGTACTGATTGCGCCCAATGCAAAAAGGGTTTTTGGATTTAACATCTCTTAACACTTCAAACTAATGTTGAGCGAATGAAGTGAAACAAATTGGCTTCAATCTGAACTTCAGGAAAAATTTGATTCGCCAGGCAAATCTTGCACGTGCTGAGCTGTGACATTGCCATATGACCACACTGGCCGGGTGCACGAGATTTGGCGCTTTTTCTTCAGTCATGATGGTCATGACAGGTTCTCTGCGAGCAAATGGATGAGGTGAGTATGTGTTTTTTTAACCCCTAATTAACCCCTGAAAGGCCTCAATGTGACTGTCAGATGCCGCAATCAGTGTTTAACAAGGCATATGAGGTGCTCAATGATGTGGGGGGGGGGGGGGGCGTGATCACTGTTTTCTATCATTGCGCCCGCCACATACAATGGAATGTGATTTGCGACAAAAAAATTAGTAACAAATCGGATTTCTTTGTGAACTTTGGCGAAGCAGCCAAATCAAATTTTCGATAACTTCGCTCTTCTTTACTTAAAACATTTTACTTTTAACTTTCCTCCAATTTTCTGCTCTAAAAATGCAGTCTCCATAGAAAATCTCTTGCTTTACTACAGTAAATTCAATTAAAACCCTTACCGTGCAAAATAAGCAAAACAATTATTGGTGCTTGAATTATTCTGCTTTCATATTTTTCTCCATATTTGCCAACATATTTGCTTGTGTCCAAGTTTTCTCTTTTTTTATTTTTTTTATTTTGCTTGTGTGTCTACATTTCTCACATTCTTCCAGTATTTGGCAGGTTGGGTGGTCTTGCCTATGTGTGTTTGTTTGTATTCTTTCCTGAATTGGTTGGCATATGTTCTTTTATTAGTTGACTTGTACTGATAAATATTTTGTCCATTTTGTTGCCATTTGGTAAATTTTCAAATCTGCTGAACGCTTCCTCAACATAGAACTGTCCAATATTTTGCGCTCTCATCGGTAATAAAGATGACATGGACTCCAGCCAAGTGCGAATCCTTATATTGGTAATAATAACCTGCCTACTGAATGGACATTCCCAGGGCACTTTTAGCTATTAGAACTTAACTGCTATCAGCTTTGTTTTCCACATAATTGCATAGGCATTTAGATGAAACTGCAATACTGTGGTATAGAGGTCCATGTTCTGCCTACATGTAGGATGAGGTTGTACCACTATCAAACTTTTTAGTATCCTCCTTTCACCATGAAATACGTATACATTTGCTAGGGGGTCCCTATCGCTATTTAGAAGTAAAATATCCAGGAAGCGATTCTATGTCTATTGTGCTTCAATGACAATAATTAGTGTTGAGCGAATTGAAGTATCCAAAGTGAACTTTCATCCAAATTTCAGGAAAAATTCAATTTGCTGCAAAGCAGAATTTCCTCGCACTTCGTAGTAACTAATCAATTGAAAAAAAAAAACATACTCACCTCCATTTTTGCGTGAAGAGCCTTTCTGGCCATATTGATTGCAGAAACCCCACAAAATCTCATGCAGATGACATGTGCGTCAACGCTCTGGCCATGACGGCCTCTCCGTAATCAAATAGATAAGGTGAGTATGTTTTTTTTTAACTGGATTAGCCCCTGAAAGGCTTTAATTTTAATATTAGATGCTGCGATCAGTGATAAACACAGCATTTGAGGGGTTCAATGACGGAGGACCAAACGCCATTTCCCGTCATCGTGCCCACTACATAAAAGGAATGCACTTCGTGACAAACTAAGGCTACTTTCACACTAGCGTTTTTTGCAGATCCATCATGGATCTGCAAAAACGCTTCCATTACAAAAATACAACCGTATGCATCCATCAATGGAAGACGGATCTGTTTTCTATTGTGTCAGTTCCGTCTTGCTCCGCACCACATCGCGGACAGAAAAACGCTGTTTGCAGTGTTATTCTGTCCGCAATGGGAGTGCAACCAAACAGAACAGAATGCATTTTAGTGCATTCCGTTTTGTTCAGTTCAGTTTTGTCCCCATTGACAATGAATGGGAACAAAACTGAAGCGTTTTCTTCCGCTATTGAGATCCTATGACGGATCTTAATAGCGGAATTGAAAACACTAGTGTGAAAGTAGCCTAATTTATCACAAATCAAATTTTCAGCCGAATTACATTTTTCATAACTTCTCTCATCTCTAACAATAATTACACTATTCTGATAGAAGGACACGCCAATAATATAATTAGGCAACCACCATCATGTTACTAGGGTATTAAATATCATAGTATAGAATAGACTATTATGGTATACAGATGTAAGGAAACAAAAGACACAGATGCGGGCCAATGTGTCAATACCATACAGACAATAGGTACTGAACCCCCAATGCTAGCTAACCAGACGTAACAGTCCAGTCCAAACGTCCACTTGAGTTGCCGTTCCCCCCTGCTGGATACTCTGGAATCAAAGACCAGATGCAAGATCCAAGTAGTAGGTAAAAATAAAAAGGGACACTACTATGTGGACAAGTAGTTTATTAAAAGAACACACAGTTAAAACTACATAAAATAAAGTTACACGTTGATTCATCAGACCTGATAAATCTGGTCCCTGTCCGATCCCCTTTTTTTTGTGGATTCCAAGTGGACCCATTAATTTATAGGCACATTTATGTCAACTTGAGATGAGCGAATCGAAGCTGACAAAGTCGTTCCAAATTTCAGAAAAAATTTGATTCTGAATAAATGCTATTTTCCTCGCGCTTCGTGCTAACGAATCGCAATTTTTCCTAACATGGCGGCTAGCCAGCTAAAATGGCGGCTACACGTGTGAGGACATAAGGCAAGGAACTCTGGGAAGGCGGTATGACCCATAATGCCATGCATGCAGCCAATCAGCAGCCAGCCAGCCCGGTGATGTCAAAGCCCTATAAATCCATTGGCCATCTTAGATTCTGCCATTCAGTATCGTACTTTGTTCAGGGACAGACGTGTATGCAGGTGCTAGGGAGAGTGAAATAAAAAACTATTTTTTTTTAAAAAAGGAAAGAAGCAATTTACTAGTGCAGGGAAAGGATAGTGAGAGGAATCATTTCACAGGCAGGGAGTGACGTGTGCAGATGCTAGGTAGAGTGATATGTTGAAAAGCCTTTAGTGACTTTTATCTGTGGAAAAAGATAAATATATACGCAGTTCACTTTTGCTGTTAACTGCACTGATATCATTTAGTGGCCTATTTCAAAACAATGAAAAAAAAATAGATGCAATTCACATTTGGTGTTATTTGCGCTAATAGCGTTTCTTGATTGGTTAACTCGGTCGTCCACTCCATCAGACATCAGACACCCCCAGCCAACAGTCGATGGGTTCGTCAGACACAAACCTTAGTTGGCATAGCTGGGAGCAGGCCCTGTGCCCTCACCTGTCATCAGCCTGAAGTAGTATATGTATATGCTGTAGGCTTTGCTCCACTTTTCAGCGAGGAACAGATACTAGAGGAGAGTCAGCAGCTACTGCCCAGCAAAGATCTGGAGGAGACATCCGCTACTTCCTCCGCTTGTCGGGCAAGTAGTGATGAGGAGAGTGGCACTGGACCTTGTGCTGGCTCCTGACCCAGAGGCCGTTGAGGGGGACATAAGTGATAAGTTATGTGCAGACACTAATCGATGATGATGAAGCCGATCGCACTTAGGAGCCGGGTGCAAAAGGGGTTTATCATCATCAAGAGAAGAGGGTGTCAGCTTGCCCATGTCAGCAGGGTGGCAGCAGTTGGAGGTCGGGAGCCAAACGTGTCCAGGGTAGACCACCTGCTTTGCAGCAGCCTAGTGTAGGAAGTAGTGGTGCAGGGGTACATGGAGGCAGTGGCAGTAGCAATCAGTCAGTGCGGACTGTTGGGGGGAAAATAACTACTCGGCGGTGTGGCTTTTTTTTTCAAAGTGTCAGAGGAGGTGAACGTGGCCATATGTCGCATCTGTGGGCAGAAGGTGAAGTGTGGCCAGGGTGCCAATGTTGGCACTATGGTCCTGCTTCAACATATGCAGTGTTGCCATACAGTGGCCTGTGAGAACCGTGGCTCTGATGTGGTGGTACAGCCTGCAGCAGCAACCGCTACATCACCCAGTGGCACGCACCCAGTTTCAGCCAGTCAAAGCTCCACCACCACAGCCAAAGGGAGCTGTCATTCCCATATTCTGCTGGTCCAGATGCTCCAGCTCATACTCCTAGTCAGTCATTCCGTCAGCAATAAAACACTGAAGCGATTGCCGAGAGACAAAAGTATGCATGCATGCATCCAACGGTGCAGAAGCTGAACGGGTTCCTGTCCAAGTTGCTGGTGCTTCAGTCCCCCCTTTCTAAGTGGTGGACTCTGCACCTTTCAGAGAACTGATGGCTTGTCCCGGGCCGAGGTGGAGAGTCTTTGAGCATGTCAGTGTCTGCCAAAGAGCACGGCAGTGCTGACGTGTGGAGCTGTAACTATGGTCAGGGACAATACTTGTCCTTTACGGCCCACTGGATGAATGTGGTTCCTGTCCAGCCACACCAGCAACTTGGCCAAGTCACACCACTTCCACCTCCACGTTGTCACACTGTTGGTCCTGCGACAGTGTCACGCTGTTCTGCACCTGGCTTGCCTTGGCTAAGGGAGTCACACAGGGGAGTAACTGCAACATGTGATGCATCAAGAAAGCGAATCCTGGCTTTCTCCGTGATAATTCAAAATCGGAAGAACATTGTGTTGGCACTGTGTCAAGGAAGGCTGAGCCATGCGCCCTGAATGGCACATGTGTTCAATCTGGTTGTCCAGTAGTTCCTGAAGCCTTCCACCCATCTGCAAGACATCCTAAAAATGGCCAGGAAACTTTGCGTGCACTTCAGCCACTCGTACACCGCAAAGTGCACCCTCCTTGAGTTGCAGAGGCAGAACAGCATCCCCCAACATAGGCTGATATGCGACAATTCCACCCATTGGAATTCAACCCTGCACATGTTGGAACGACTATACGAACAGAGAATGGCCATCAATGATTTCTTGATGATGCAAGATAGGAGTACTCCCCTGTATTACTTTGATGTCAGCCACTGGCAGCTCATGCGTGACACATGCCATTTGCTCAGGCCCCTTGGGGACACCAAGTTATTTGTTAGTCGCCAGGAATATGGGATGAACGTCGTCATTCCACTGCTTCATTTCCTGGAACAAATGTTAGTAACACTGGATGATCAGGGGACAGTAGACGTGGTTCCTCGATCTCACAACCACATGAGCCCTGTGCGGGTTGAACTGGAAGAGGAGGGGGAGGAGGACATTGGAGCACAGGCAATGTGTAGCCAAATGGGTGTTTTTTATACTCAGCTGACAGGACAGGAGGAGCAAAAGCAGCCAGAGGAGCTACAGGACGATGAGGAAGATGAGACAGAGGACCCGGACACACCGTGGCAGTTTGCAATGGAGATGGAGACAGTCACTCGCACAAATGGCATTCGGCAGAGGCATGACTTCTTGCTCTCCACCTTATTGGACCCTCGCTACGGGTCCAGAATGAGGCTCTTTTTTACACCCACCAAGAGGGAGGACAAAGTAAACTACTACAGAGACATTCTATGTAGTCAGTAGGCCGCTGCTTGTCGACTCCATCATCCATCCACTCGCAGGTCTGACGGGGGGCCCTCTGCGCTCATGTTTCCCTGCCATGGCTGCTGGGGAGGAGCAGTACCAGCTCCATCAGCAGCAGCCTGAGTCTAGAGTCGCTGATGAGTAGCTTTATTCACCAGCATAGTGAAGAAACTACTCACCAGCAGCAGCAGCAGCAGCAGGTAGACCTGGAGTAGGACCTGAACCAGCTGGTGGTTGCATACTTGGACAGTACCCTGCCACCCCACATTGAAGATCCGCTGGACTACTGGGTAGCCAAACCGGATTTGTGTTTTCCCACTCGATCTTTTATGCGCATTGTCGAGTGGGAAAACATAAATCCACAATTAGAAAAGAAAACACTTTGTTACCCATTCCTCAGCATTTTATTGAAAAAAAACATTGCATCTCACAATTGCGTTTTCAAATTATACAAGAAGTGACTCTACCTCGACGTGGAGGAAATAGGATTCAGATGCTGCACCAAAGTGAAGCATATTGGATTCATCGGCTTGAAACACTTGCCCCGAAGAGTTTGAACAAGGAGTACTCATTGAATAGTTTCATTTGAAACCAGTTTATTGAACGCATAGGGCCAGATTTATCATTAGCCTAAGTCACTTTTCTGGAGTTGAAAAGTCGCAAAAAATTGCGCAAAAAGCCAAATTGCGCAATTTTTTGCGACTTTTTGGAGACTTACGCCACTCACTCCAAAACCAAGTTTATGGGCGTTTTGTCGTATGTAAATCACTTGCAAGACAGATTTATTATTGCGACTTTTTAAATAGTCGCAAAAAAGTCGCAAAAAATTGCGCAAACTCACTCCACTCATGACCATGCTTATGTTTGACAAAATCACTTTTTTAAAATTGCGACTTTTCCAAAGACAAAACCAAAATACAACTAGGGACCAGAAATACACCAGATTTATCAACCTCTGAAAGAGCCCATGATAAATTTGACTTGACTCAAATACACATACGCCTTCTTTGAAAGTGGAGTGAACTGCAAGAGTAATGATAAATCTGGCCCATAGTGTCTAAATGTATATACTTAAATATATTACCGATCAGGTTCTCAAAATAGATCACTGACTATAATACTCGGGCTCCATAGAGATGTATATGTTAATATTTATAACTCTGCCTTGATTTGTTTATTTTCTAGTTTGCATTTGTGTTACCTAGCAACATGATGCCACAGTCATGTCATCAGGGGGCGGGTTATTTAAATGTATCTTTTTCCTGTGGGATTGAGCAACTATCACTCATTGTTTGACAAAGGCACATGCTTGTGCCGAAACGCGCGTCACATATGGGTGACGAATAAAGAAACTTTCTACACAAATATTGCGGAGTGCCGGTCCATTCATTGTATTTGATGGGGCCCTGACCTGCTGACCGTGAACCCGGACCTCGATTAATGCACAGTGCCGTCCATTTCTTTTGAATTAATAGACCTGCAGGATAGTCTGATGCCCCGACAGGGGGAAGAAAAGCACAGAGTAGACATCAAAAACAAGTATTGGGGTATACATGATGGGGAGAGGTGTTAGGAGCGCATAAAAATAATTTGGGAGCAGACAACCTCTTTTACCATAAGAGACAGTTCTAGAATACACTAGTAATGGTTTCCATGCATAAAACCTCTTAATAGTATTTATGCCTCTGTATTATGTATTTCAATTACTGCAACTTGTGTACTCCTCCTCAGCTAAAATACTCCTCAAAAATGGTAAGAGGAATATTTTAACTTTCCAGGAAAAAAATGTTGCTTGAAACTGTGCCTTGATATTTTTGCATGGGGTAATAATCATATTCTGCACTTTAATAAAGAGAGACTTATTTACTGATACCAACTTGCCTTGAAACTGACTGCATTACCATTCGCCTGCCATTGCATTTGCTTTCACACGCCTTCCGTCCACTCTGCCAAAAACAATTAACACCAATTTGTCTCTATCTACCACCAGGCAGGAGCCCGAAAACCAAGGTATTTTCTCCTATCACTGCACAGCCCCAGGAGGTATCCATGTGAGGATTGCCATGGTGATCCATGTGTTCAATAATCAATAGCCATCCTCTACTTGCTCCACGTGTGCCAGCTGCACAGGCACCAGTAGCAGGATCCATCCATCTAATGTGAAATTGTCCCTAATTAAGACAATGCTGCACAGAAGTGCAAGATCTTATAAATAAAGTCTATGCAACTAAACTGCAAAGAGTTCCATTATTGTGGATTCTTGGGTTGTACTGGAAATACCTGTACAGGTAAATCATTGTTTAGCTATTCTCCAGTTATTATATTTGGCCCACAAACTAATCAAATTCTACTGGAAATCCCAGTCAACACCCACTCTGTTTGAATATACTGCTAAAGCAAACCTATACCTACGTCTTGAAAAATGTGTCTGTTGGAAATGTAACTGTCTGCGTAGATTTGATACAATGCGGTCCATGGGTAAATTCACCAGGCCTTGCCTCCCTAACCTTATTAACAGAATGATTTCCTGAACTTCCACAAGGCTTGACAGTGAGGATGAATGGCTATAAATGATTTTTTTTCTTAATCCAATTGTATATGTATCTCCCAGTGAAGTGCTGGTTATTAAATTGTTATGTAAACTCTCTTGACATGTGTAATATTCTGTAATATATTGATGCTATGTAAAATGATGAGGAGGGGAAGGGGGAGAATTGTTTGATATCTTATTGCTCATTTAAAGGCCATGTACACCTTTGGAGGCATTTTTTTATGATTGCAATTTACTCATTTTGTGCTAAAAATATATTTTTTCAATTGTTCTTCACTAAAGAGGTTGTCTGCTTGTTACTATTGATGATCTAGCCGACTCCCGCCCCCCCCCCCCCCGATCAGCTGTTTGAAGAGAAGGCAGTGCTCATAAGAATGCTGCCCTCTCTGTTCTGTTTAACTGCTTGCCGCAGCAATTGCTGTGGCATTGTTCACAATGAAGTGGTCATCAGTGTGGGATGTGCCAAAAGAAGTCCACTTCTATGCCTTTCTTTGACTCTTCCAGTTTCTCACTATCTCTGTTGCAACCTGCTGATAACACTCTGTGACACTCTAAGCTCAGTGGCCAATTCCATCTGAGAACATTGTGCTTGAAGCCTTGCAATGGCGAGGTACTGTTAGGTAACGTCTTGGTCTCACAATGTCAAAATGTGAACAGCATGATGAGGAGGACTATTTAAATACCAATTCTAATTAAACCAAGAAATTTATTCGGCGATTCATGGATCAAACACTTGTCGTGAATTTTGCCGTTAAGCTCCTTATTAGAGAGTAAAAAGTACTGAAACAGTGAACAGTTGGACATGTACATTCAAAAGTTTAGAGAAGGTCACATTAAGTTAACGTGTAAAGGTTAGAGTGCATTTTAGGTTAATTCTGAAATTTTACCCACAAGCCAAATATCCCTAACTTTTTGTGAGTAGGATAGATAGATAGATAGATAGATAGATAGATAGTGGAAAAAGAGGCAGCACTCCAGAATAAAGTGAAAAAAGTCTTTATTCAGCCATGCTTCTGTCATTTGACAAACAGTATATATATATATATATATATATATATATACACATGTGTCAATCACATCATAAAGTGCACCATTAATTGATAAAGTGTCACAATACAGTAATGATCTCAAATATAAAACGTACTGTATCACAAAAGTGTAAAAGCATCATGACATTGTACTGTTCTCCACATTACAGTGAAATCAATATTTGCTTCAGAGCTCAATAATAAATAAGTGCTAATCTTAATAGATGTTAATGAGTGGAGCGTGCACCTGTGATAATCAATAATATCTATATATGTCATGAACTAGCTCCCCACACACTACATGTTGAGCACAGAATAGTATTGGTGTTTCTTGATTGTAACTGCGCATGCAACATCGCAGTGTAAAGACACATCATCTCGACATGCACACCAGGAGGAGGAAAACCACATCAAAGATGGCCAGCCGCATTCACCCTGCCTATGCACATGTTTTACAGTCGGTGCATGTGCAGAATTTATTAAAATGGCAGAGCTGGAGCTCCAGATGTCTATCACCCAATCTTAAATATTGTGTGCTTTTTCTGTATGTAAGTAGTGGTGTACATCTCTAGGGACAGGTGGCTCATGGACATCAAGAGTGGGGCACTCCCTCCTGGTTAGGGGAAGAGGAATCCGGGGCACAGATCGTGTGTCCCAAATCCTATCCCCAATTGAAGAGACACTACCAAATTACATAACATAAGAATCAAATCCCATGGTCCAATACCCCTTAAGAAGGAAAGAGGAGGATGAGATAATGTCATATGATCCCTTCTACCCAAGTCCTCCTAACAGGGAAGACAGAGGAGAGAGGAAGGACAATGACCCACCTTATAACCCTTTACAAAAAAATGAATTTTTCCTCCACTGAGCTACCAAAAAATAATTAGACTGATGTCTCTGGCAGGCTGGCATACATGCAGGTCGCATGCAGTTCCAAGGACACTGCAGTTGCTAAAATGGCCGCCGACCACCACCTCAGTAACAGATGGATTAAAAATTATTTTGCAGTATCACTGGGCTCAGGGCTGGGTACAAATATGTAGCATAGCACCCTCAATAATTGCTTTAGTTTGAAGATTTAACACCACCAAGTTCAACAGATTTCTTCCCTAATCTCTCCCTCACAGAAGCAGCAGCAACCTGTCCCTACACTAAGAGCAGCAGAGTGACGTGTGGCGCTACATGACTCCAGTAGAGATGAGCGAACACCTGGATGTCCCACAGCAAGGAATCATGCGTCATATCAACCAACTCCGGAGAAGGCCACTCTCAGTTATTTCGGCCCAGCACCCAGACAGAGGAGAGAGGTCCCACAGCAAGGAATCATGCGTCATATCACCCACCACTGGAGAAGGCCACTTTCAGTTATTTCGGCCCAGCACCCAAACCGAGGATACAGGTCTCACAGCAAGGAATCATGAGTCATATCACCCACCACCGGAGAAGGCCACTCTCATTTATTTCGGCCAGCACCCAGACCGAGGAGAGAGGTCCCACAGCAAGGAATCATGCGTCATATCAACCAACTCCGGAGAAGGCCACTCTCAGTTATTTCGGCCCAGCACCCAGACAGAGGAGAAAGGTCCCACAGCAAGGAATCATGCGTCATATCAACCACAACCGGAGAAGGCCACTCGCAGTTATTTCGGCCAGCACCCAGACCGAGGATACAGATTCCACAGCAAGGAATCATGCGTCATATCACCCACCACTGGAGAAGGCCACTTTCAGTTATTTCGGCCCCAGCACCCAGATAGAGGAGAGAGGTCCCACAGCAAGGAATCATGCGTCATATCACCCACCACTGGAGAAGGCCATTTTCAGTTATTTAGGCCCCAGCACACAGTCAGAAGAGAGAGGTCCCACAGCAAGGAATCATGCGTCATATCAAACACAACCGGAGAAGGCCACTCTCAGTTATTTTGGCCCAGCACCCAGACAGAGGAGAGAGGTCCCACAGCAAGGAATCATGCGTCATATCAACCACCACCGGAGAACGCCACTCGCAGTTATTTCGGCCAGCACCCAGACCGAGGATACAGGTCCCACAGCAAGGAATCATGCGTCATATCACCCACCACTGGAGAAGGCCATTTTCAGTTATTTAGGCCCCAGCACCCAGTCAGAGGAGAGAGGTCCCACAGCAAGGAATCATGTGTCATTTCACCCACCACCGGAGAAGGCCACTCTCAGTTATTTCGGCCCAGCACCCAGACAGAGGAGAGAGGTCCCACAGCAAGGAATCATGCGTCATATCAACCACCACCGGAGAAGGCCACTTTCAGTTATTTAGGCCCAGCACCCAGACAGAGGAGAGAGGTCCCACAGCAAGGAATCATGCGTCATATCAACCACCACCGGAGAACGCCTTTCTCAGTTATTTCGGCGCAGCACCCAGACAGAGGCGAGAGGTCCCACAGCAAGGAATCATGCGTCATATCAAACACCAGCGGAGAAGGCCACTCTCAGTTATTTCGGCCCAGCACCCAGACAGAGGAGAGAGGTCCCACAGCAAGGAATCATGCGTCATATCAACCACAACCGGAGAAGGCCACTCGCAGTTATTTCGGCCAGCACCCAGACTGAGGATACAGGTTCCACAGCAAGGAATCATGCGTCATATCACCCACCACTGGAGAAGGCCACTTTCAGTTATTTCGGCCCCAGCACCCAGATAGAGGAGAGAGGTCCCACAGCAAGGAATCATGCGTCATATCACCCACCACTGGAGAAGGCCATTTTCAGTTATTTAGGCCCCAGCACACAGTCAGAGGAGAGAGGTCCCACAGCAAGGAATCATGCGTCATATCAACCACAACCGGAGAAGGCCACTCTCAGTTATTTTGGCCCAGCACCCAGAC
The DNA here is from genome assembly GCA_033119425.1 of Bufotes viridis. Lineage (NCBI taxonomy): Eukaryota > Metazoa > Chordata > Amphibia > Anura > Bufonidae > Bufotes > Bufotes viridis. Next base: position 399,083,018 of record CM065590.1, read on the forward strand.
AGAGGAGAGAGGTCCCACAGCAAGGAATCATGCGTCATATCAACCACAACCGGAGAAGGCCACTCTCAGTTATTTTGGCCCAGCACCCAGACAGAGGAGAGAGGTCCCACAGCAAGGAATCATACGTCATATCACCCACCACTGGAGAAGGCCATTTTCAGTTATTTAGGCCCCAGCACCCAGTCAGAGGAGAGAGGTCCTACAGCAAGGAATCATGCGTCATATCACCCACCACCGGAGAAGGCCACTCTCAGTTATTTCGGCCCAGCACCCAGACAGAGGAGAGAGGTCCCACAGCAAGGAATAAGGCGTCATATCACCCACCACTGGAGAAGGCCACTTTCAGTTATTTCGGCCCAGCACCCAGACCGAGGATACAGGTTCCATAGCAAGGAATCATGCGTCATATCACCCACCACTGGAGATAGCCACTTTCAGTTATTTCGGCCCCAGCACCCAGATAGAGGAGAGAGGTCCCACAGCAAGGAATCATGCGCCATTTCACCCACCAACAGAGAAGGCCACTTCAGTTATTTCGGCCCAGCACCCAGACAGAGGAGAGAGGTCCCACAGCAAGGAATCATGCGGCCATATCAACCACCACCGGAGAAGGCCACCTCAGTTATTTCGGCCCCACCACCCAGACAGAGGAGAGGTTCATTCAACTTTGGGTTGCACCGCAAGATCATGGTAAAGTTAAAAAATGAGGATTCAATAAAGAAGTGCCCCGAGTACAAGAATACATGGTTGAGGGGGAGGCAGTTATAAATGTTTATTCTGCACAAGGGAGGCACAGGTCCTGTGGGATTCATGTCTGGTTCATTTTTATGAACGTCAGCTTGTCCACGCTGGCTGTGGACAGGCGGCTGCGTTTGTCAGTAATGACGCCCCTGCCGTGCTGGAATACACGCTCAGACAAAACGCTGGTCGCCGGGCAGGCCAGCACCTCCAAGGCATAAAATGCTAACTCTGGCCACGTGACCAATTTGGAGACCCAGAAGTTGAATGGGGCCGAACCATCAGTCAGTACGTGGAGGGGTGTGCACACGTACTGTTCAACCATGTTAGTGAAATGCTGCCTCCTGCTAACACGCTCCGTATCAGGTGGTGGTGCAGTTAGCTGTGGCGTGGAGACAAAACTTTTCCACATTTCTGCCATGCTAACCCTGCCCCTCAGAGGAGCTGGCCATGACACAGCTGCGTTGGGACCTCTTGCTCCTCCTCTGCCTTTGTTTTGGGCTTCCACCTGTTCCCCTGTGACATTTGGGAATGCACTCAGGAGCGCTCTACCAGCGCAAGCGCTTGTACTCGCGCATCTTCCTATCACGCCCAGTGCAGGAAGTAAGGTGGGCACATTGTCTTTGTACCTGGGATCCAGCAGGGTGGCAACCCAGTAGTCCGCACAGGTTAAAATGTGGGCAACTCTGCTGTCATTGCGAGGCACTACAGCATGTAGTCGCTCATGTGTGCCAGGCTCCCAGAGGTAAGGACAAGCTGTCCTCTGTGGGAGGCGATCGTCATCGCCCTCCTTATCCCCCCAGCCACGCACCAGTGATGGGCCTGAGCTGTGTCGGAAGCCACCCCGCATTGAACCTGCTTCATCCTCATCCTCCTCAACCTCTCCTCATCCTCCTCGCCCTCCAGTAGTGGGCTCTGGCTGGCCACATTTGTACCTGGCCTCTGCTGTTGCAAAAACCTCACTCTGGAGCCACTTCTAACAGACTGGCCTGAAAGTGCTAAAATGACCCTCATCCTCCTCCTCCTCCTGACCACCTCCTCTTCCATCATCGCCCTAAGCGCTTTCTCAAGGAGACATAGAAGTGGTATTGTAACGCTGATAACGGTGTAATCGCCACTGGCCATGTTGGTGGAGTACTCAAACAGCGCAACAGGGCACACACGGTCTCGCATGGAGGCCCAATCATTGGTGGTGAAGTGGTGCTGTTCCGCAGTGCGACTGACGCTGCGCGTGCTGCAGCTGAAACTCCACTATGGCCTGCTGCTGCTCGCACAGTCTCTCCAGCGTGTGCAAGGTGGAGTTCCACCTGGTGGGCATGTCAAATATGAGGCGGTGAGCGGAAGGCCGAAGTTTCGCTGAAGCGAGACAGGCGAGCAGCAGCAGGATGTGAACGCCGAAGTGCGTACAGACGGCCCCTCACTTTATGCAGCAGCTCTGACATGTTGGGGTAGTTGTGAATGAACTTCTGCACCACCAAATTCCAGCACATGCGCCAGGCAAGTGATGTGCGCCAAACCGCTAGTCCTAGAGCTGCGACGAGATTTCGCCCATTATCGCACACCACCAGGCCAGGCTTGAGGCACAACGGCAGAAACCACTTGTCGGTCTGTTGTTCTATACCCCGCCACTCCTGCGCGGTGTGGGGCCTGTCCCCAAACATATGAGTTTCAGAATGGCCTGCTGACGTTACCCCGGGCTGTGCTGGGAAGTTGGTGGTGAAGGTGTGTGGCTGACTGGATGAGCTGGTGGAAGCAGAGGAGGAGGAAGCCGAGTAGGAGGAGGAGGCTACAGGAGGCAAAGAATGAGGCCCTGCGATCCTTGTCGGGCGGAAGGAAGTGCGCCAAGTAATCCTCTTCTCTTGGTGCCCAGCCGCCACTACATTTAGCCAGTGTGCAGTGAGGGAGATATAGCGTCCTGGCCGTGCTTACTGGTCCACGTATCTGTGGTTAGGTGGACCTTGCCACAGATGGCGTTAGCGCAGTGCACACTTGATTTTATCGGATACTTGGTTGTGCAGGGAAGGCACGGCTGTCTTGGAGAAGTAGTGGCGGCTGGGAACAACATACTGTGGAACAGCCATGGACATCAGCTGTTTGAAGCTGTCTCAGGTCCACCAGCCTGAATGACAGCATTTCAAAGGCCAGTAGTTTAGAAATGCTGGCATTCAGGCCCAGGGCTCGAGGGTGGCTAGGTGGGAATTTACGCTTTTTCTCCAAGGTTTGTGAGATGGAGAGCTGAACGCTGCCGTGTGACATGGTGGAGATGCTTGGTGACGCAGGTGGTGTTGTCGGTGGCACATCCTCTGTTTGGTGGGCGGAAGGTGCCAACATTCCTCCCGAGGCGGAGGAAGAGGCCGAGGCAGCAGCAGAAGAGGAAGCAGGGGGAGCCAGAGTGAGTTCCTTGCTTTTAAGGTGTTTACTCCACTGCAGTTCATGCTTTGCATGTAGATGCCTGGTCATGCAGGTTGTGCTAAGGTTCAGAACGTTAACGCCTCGCTTCAGGCTCTAATGGCACAGCGTGCAAACCACTCGGGTCTTGTCGTCAGCACATTGTTTAAAGAAGTGCCATGCCAGGGAACTCCTTGAAGCTGCCTTTGGGGTGCTCGGTCCCTGGTGGCGGTGGCCAGTAGCAGACAGAACTCTCTTGGAGGCGGCTGTTCTGCTTTTGCCACCTGCTCTCTCTTTTGCTACGCTGTTGGCTCGGTCTCACCACTGCCTCTTCCTCTGAACTATGAAAGTCAGTGGCACGACCTTCATTCCATGTGGGGTCTAGGACCTCATCATCCCTGCATCGTCTTCCCCACAGTCTTCCTCCCTGACCTCCTGTTCGGTCTGCACACTGCAGAAAGACGCAGCAGTTGGCACCTGTGTTTCGTCATCATCAGAGACGTGTGGACTCCGATGAGGTGGTATTCCCATGTCCTCATCATCAGGAAACATCAGTGGTTGTGCATCAGTGCATTCTATGTCTTCCACCATTGGGGAAGGGCTAGGTGGATTTCCTTGGGAAACCCTGCCAGCAGAGTCTTCAAACAGCATAAGAGACTGCTGCATAACTTGAGGCTCTGACAGTTTCCCTGATATGCATGGGGGTGATGTGACAGACTGATGGGCTTGGTTTTCAGGTGCCACCTGTGCGCTTTCAGCAGAAGACTGAGTGGGAGATAATGCTGTGAACATGCTGGATCCACTGTCGGCCACCCAATTGACTAGCGCCTGTACCTGCTCAGGCCTTACCATCCTTAGAACGGCATTGGGCCCCACCAAATATAGCTGTAAGTTCTGGCGGGTACTGGAACCTGAGGTAGTTGGTTCACTAGGACGGTGGCTGTGGCAGAATGGCCACGCCCTCTCCCAGCACCAGAGGGTACACTAACACCACCACGACCGCTGCCCCTTACTAGATGTTTTCCTTATTGTTACTGTTCACCAAGCACCACAATAAGGAAAAAATATTTGGCCCAAAGTATTGATTTCAAATTCAGGCCTTTTTTACAGGCACCTAACACTATCTGCCTATTTGTTTATGTAGCGTATTACACTAATCCAGGCACAGCAGTAACCACTGATTTAGGGGAATATCTCTTTTAGGGCTAGTATTTAGGCCCTGGATGAAAGGTATCTTTTTATGGACAGATTTACACTTGGCCTGCAACAGCTGAGACAACAGATTCAGGGTATTGCTATTTTGGCAATTGAATGTCACACCAGAACAAAATATATGTTTTGGCGGACACTATTATATTTTGCCAGACACAGCTGGAAACCACTGATTTATGGTATTGCTATTTTGGCAATTAAATTTCACCCCAGGCCACAACAAAATATATGTTTTTGCGGACACTATGAATCCTGGCCTGCAACAGCTGTGACACCAGATTCAGGGTATTGCTATTTTGGCAATTGAATTTCACCCCAGAACAAAATATATGTTTTGTTGGACACTATGAAACGTGGCCTGCAACAGCTGGGACACCAGATGCAGGGTATTGCTATTTTGGCAATTAAATGTCACTCCAGAACAAAATATATGTTTTGCAAGACACTATGAATCCTGGCCTGCAACAGCTGGGACACCAGATTCAGGGTATTGCTATTTTGGCAATTGAATGTCACCCCAGAACAAAATATATGTTTTGACGAAAACTATGAAACGTGGCCTGCAACAGCTGGGACACCAGATTCAGGGTATTGCTATTTTTGGCAATTGACTGTCACCCCAGAACAAAATATATGTTTTGGCGGACACTATGAATCCTGGCCTGCAAACAGCTGGGACACCAGATTCAGGGTATTGCTATTTTGGCAATTGACTGTCACCCCAGAACAAAATATATGTTTTGCAAGACACTATGAATCCTGGCCTGCAACAGCTGGGACACCAGATTCAGGGTATACTATTTTGGCAATTGAATGTCACCCCAGAACAAAATATATGTTTTTGTGGACACTATGAATCCTGGCCTGCAACAGCTGGGACACCAGATTCAGGGTATACTATTTTGGCAATTGAATGTCACCCCAGAACCAAATATATGTGTTGACGGACACTATGAAACGTGGCCTGCAACAGCTGGGACACTAGATTCAGGGTATTGCTATTTGGCAATTGAATGTCACCCCAGAACAAAATATATGTTTTTATGGACACTATGAATCCTGGCCTTCAACAGCTGGGACACCAGATTCAGGGTATTGCTATTTTGGCAATTGAATGTCACCCCAGAACAAAATATATGTTTTGCAAGACACTATGAATCCTGGCCTGCAACAGCTGGGACACCAGATTCAGGGTATTGCTATTTTGGCAGATTAATTTCACCCCAGAACAAAATATATGTTTTGACGGACACTATGAAATCTGGCCTGCAACAGCTGGGACACCAGATTCAGGGTATTGCTATTTTGCCAGATTAATTTCACCCCAGAACAAAATATATGTTTTGGCGGACACTATTCTATTTTGCCAGCCACAGCTGAAACCACTGATTTATGGTATTGCTACTTTGGCAATTGAATTTCACCACAGAAAATAATCTATCCTTTGCCAGACAGCAGACAATATTATACTTGTCTAGCCAAAGCTGGAACACCAGATTTAGGCGATTGGTATTTGGGCAATTGTATTTAACCCCTTAATAAAATATAGAAATTGCTATCCTGAGTTTCTAGGGGTGACAATTAGCACAGCCAAGCCCCTGATGTAGGATATAGCAATAAAAAACTAGTATTGATGGATTGATGGACTTGGTGTCACCTTCTTTTGGTGCACCACAAGTCACAAAATGGCCGCCGATCAACCCAGAAAATAAGTGACAGAAAAACGCTCTGTGCAGCCTAAAAACCAGTGAGCAAGTAACTAGCAGAAGTTCAATCATTCACAGCTGTAGATCGATCCGTTCATTAGGTGCTGTTGCTGACTTTTCCCTGCCTAATCTCGCCCTCACAGAAGCTGCGTCCTCTCCCTACACTAATCAGAGCAGTGTGACGTGCGGCGCTACGTGACTCCAGCTTAAATAGAGGCTGGGTCACATGCTGCACTTGGCCAATCACAACCATGCCATTAGTAGGCATGGCTCAGAAACACAAGGGGGGGTTTCAGTCAGCACTCCCTGTATGCAGGTGCACGTAGCCAATGGCAGGTATACATACAAACAAAAAAATGCAACAGCACTCTGCAACTAGAACTCTGCCCAAGATACATGCTATAAGAGGACATAGTGTACTCATACACGCCTACAAACAGTGGAGACATTAGTTTACATTTTGATCAAAAGGCAGTAAGCCCACTCACCCCTTCACGGTTGTCTCCTAGAGTGGGTACTAACGCTAAATCTGACCTGCAATGGGCCAAGCCAGTCACATAAAATCCTCATAGCGCTGAATATTACCTGTTATGGGCCACGACAGCCACATAAAATCCAGGGAGTGTGGGTCCAGCATGCATGCTGGAACAAACCTTACTTATTAACCCCTTCTGGTGCTGTAACAGCCTCCATTAGATCCAGGGATGCAGGTACCAACATGCATGCTGAGCCCACTATGCACTCCTCCTGGAGCCAGAAGGCTACTAGCAGGTAATGTGAGTACGCATTCAGCTATATACTCACTCTGATTAAAAACCAGCAGCTAGGGCAGAGAAACCAGTCAGGTGTGCACGGCTGAAGTGGAGGCTGCCACACCTCCACACATATTAATCAGAAACACAAGGGGGTTTCAGTCAGCACTCCCTGTATGCAGGTGCACGTAGCCAATGGCAGGTATACATACAAACAAAAAATGCAACAGCACTCTGCAACTAGAACTCTGCCCAAGATACATGCTATAAGAGGACATAGTGTACTCATACACGCCTACAAACAGTGGAGACATTAGTTTACATTTTGATCAAAAGGCAGTAAGCCCACTCACCCCTTCACGGTTGTCTCCTAGAGTGGGTACTAACGCTAAATCTGACCTGCAATGGGCCAAGCCAGTCACATAAAATCCTCATAGCGCTGAATATTACCTGTTATGGGCCACGACAGCCACATAAAATCCAGGGAGTGTGGGTCCAGCATGCATGCTGGAACCAACCTTACTTATTAACCCTTCTGGTGCGACTGGATCGAATTGCTCAGTCAGACTGAACCCGAGCCCTCGACTGAGGGCTCGGGTGCAGCCCGACGGCAAGTCGCGGCCAGTCAAATTGACCACTAGAGTAGCGTCCAAGGGCTCAATCTCAGGTGTCACGGGGTGGTTACTTCCTCCAAGACACCTGCTTCCTTGTACGCCCAGACTTTCTGACTTCTTTCTGTTTTTCTCCGGCCCCTTCTAATGTGCCTTCTAAAGGGCCACTTTCAGATCTATTAGAGTCATTACGGGGCTGGGTAGGTTCGTCTGATAAGCTCGAATCGGACTCGCTGGTCCAAAAGTCACTCTTTTGGCGTCGTATGGATCTTCTCTTCTGGAATCTTCTCTTGTTACTGTTCCTAGCAACGTTCCAATCAAAGATGTGTCCGGACTCATAGTCTTGTTTGTCTCTGATGAATTTGTCCTTTTTCCTTTCTTTAATCTCAGCTTGTGTAACCACCAATTTCTTATTCAACCTTTTGTCAAAGGTCGTCAATTGGGTATCCGTAAACCGGGTGGAGAGTTCATCCCTAGATTTTGCTAGGTCTTCCTTTATTTTCTCGTACTCCATAGTATTTCTTTTGAGTACCAACTCCAAAACTTGGAGTGAAAACGCAGCATACAGCTGTTGCCACTCTTTGACAAATGTAGTATCCTGTTCAAACTGTGCAGGGTCTCTATACACACGTAAACCGCGCGGTACTCTGCCACTTTCTCTGTATGATCGAAGCGACTCCACTGTCCAGAAAAGTCGTACTTCTTTGTCCGCCAACTGTGTTACTTTGGTCTCCAAAGACCGGGTACTAATGTTCTGTAAAATGTCTTTGCTGTTACATTGAATGAAAAAGGCGTCCGCCCCTTCTCGGCCATCATAAAGGGAACTGCTCGCTTCTTCAGCTGCCATCACTCAGTGTCCAACTGACACCAGATAATGCCGCTGCTTTTAACCTGAGACGGGTGCTCTGCTCCTAGATAAAGAGTACAATTCAACAAACAGGGGAGATAGAGCGGCACTCCAAAGGTCAGCACGCAGACCGTGAACCGGTCGCTTACAGCAGCACAAGCAGTCTCCTGTGAAAGTTCCAACCCGGCGGTGCACAAGCCCCAAAGCAGCAGGATATAGACAGTCTCAGAGGAGAGAGGTCCCACAGCAAGGAATCATGCGTCATATCACCCACCACTGGAGAAGGCCATTTTCAGTTATTTAGGCCCCAGCACACAGTCAGAAGAGAGAGGTCCCACAGCAAGGAATCATGCGTCATATCAAACACAATCGGAGAAGGCCACTCTCAGTTATTTTGGCCCAGCACCCAGACAGAGGAGAGAGGTCCCACAGCAAGGAATCAGGCGTCATATCAACCACCACCGGAGAAGGCCACTTTCAGTTATTTAGGCCCAGCACCCAGACAGAGGAGAGAGGTCCCACAGCAAGGAATCATGCGTCATATCAACCACAACCGGAGAAGGCCACTCGCAGTTATTTCGGCCAGCACCCAGACTGAGGATACAGGTTCCACAGCAAGGAATCATGCGTCATATCACCCACCACTGGAGAAGGCCACTTTCAGTTATTTCGGCCCCAGCACCCAGACAGAGGAGAGAGGTCCCACAGCAAGGAATCATGCGTCATATCAACCACCACCGGAGAACGCCACTCGCAGTTATTTCGGCCAGCACCCAGACCGAGGATACAGGTCCCACAGCAAGGAATCATGCGTCATATCCCCCACCACTGGAGAAGGCCATTTTCAGTTATTTAGGCCCCAGCACCCAGTCAGAGGAGAGAGGTCCCACAGCAAGGAATCATGTGTCATTTCACCCACCACCGGAGAAGGCCACTCTCAGTTATTTCGGCCCAGCACCCAGACAGAGGAGAGAGGTCCCACAGCAAGGAATCATGCGTCATATCAACCACCACCGGAGAAGGCCACTTTCAGTTATTTAGGCCCAGCACCCAGACAGAGGAGAGAGGTCCCACAGCAAGGAATCATGCATCATATCAACCACCACCGGAGAACGCCTTTCTCAGTTATTTCGGCGCAGCACCCAGACAGAGGCGAGAGGTCCCACAGCAAGGAATAAGGCGTCATATCACCCACCACTGGAGAAGGCCACTTTCAGTTATTTCGGCCCAGCACCCAGACCGAGGATACAGGTTCCATAGCAAGGAATCATGCGTCATATCACCCACCACTGGAGATAGCCACTTTCAGTTATTTCGGCCCCAGCACCCAGATAGAGGAGAGAGGTCCCACAGCAAGGAATCATGCGTCATTTCACCCACCAACAGAGAAGGCCACTCTCAGTTATTTCGGCCCAGCACCCAGACAGAGGAGAGAGGTCCCACAGCAAGGAATCATGCGTCATATCAACCACCACCGGAGAAGGCCACTCTCAGTTATTTCGCCCCACCACCCAGACAGAGGAGAGGTTCATTCAACTTTGGGTTGCACCGCAAGATCATGGTAAAGTTAAAAAATGAGGATTCAATAAAGAAGTGCCCCGGAGTACAAGAATACATGGTTGAGGGGGAGGCAGTTATAAATGTTTATTCTGCACAAGGGAGGCACAGGTCCTGTGGGATTCATGTCTGGTTCATTTTTATGAACGTCAGCTTGTCCACGTTGGCTGTGGACAGGCGGCTGCGTTTGTCAGTAATGACGCCCCCTGCCGTGCTGAATACACGTTCAGACAAAACGCTGGCCGCCGGGCAGGCCAGCACCTCCAAGGCATAAAATGCTAACTCTGGCCACGTGGCCAATTTGGAGACCCAGAAGTTGAATGGGGCCGAACCATCAGTCAGTACGTGGAGGGGTGTGCACACGTACTGTTCAACCATGTTAGTGAAATGCTGCCTCCTGCTAACACGTTCCGTATCAGGTGGTGGTGCAGTTAGCTGTGGCGTGGAGACAAAACTTTTCCACATTTCTGCCATGCTAACCCTGCCCTCAGAGGAGCTGGCCATGACACAGCTGCGTTGGGACCTCTTGCTCCTCCTCTGCCTTTGTTTTGGGCTTCCACCTGTTCCCCTGTGACATTTGGGAATGCACTCAGGAGCGCCTCTACCAGCGTGCGCTTGTACTCGCGCATCTTCCTATCACGCTCCAGTGCAGGAAGTAAGGTGGGCACATTGTCTTTGTACCGGGGATCCAGCAGGGTGGCAACCCAGTAGTCCGCACAGGTTAAAATGTGGGCAACTCTGCTGTCATTGCGCAGGCACTACAGCATGTAGTCGCTCATGTGTGCCAGGCTCCCCAGAGGTAAGGACAAGCTGTCCTCTGTGGGAGGCGTATCGTCATCGTCCTCCTTATCCCCCCAGCCACGCACCAGTGATGGGCCTGAGCTGTGTCGGAAGCCACCCCGCATTGAACCTGCTTCATCCTCATCCTCCTCAACCTCCTCCTCATCCTCCTCGTCCTCCAGTAGTGGGCTCTGGCTGGCCACATTTGTACCTGGCCTCTGCTGTTGCAAAAAACCTCACTCTGAGCCACTTCTAACAGACTGGCCTGAAAGTGCTAAAAATGACCCCTCATCCTCCTCCTCCTCCTGGACCACCTCCTCTTCCATCATCGCCCTAAGCGTTTTCTCAAGGAGACATAGAAGTGGTATTGTAACGCTGATAACGGTGTAATCGCCACTGGCCATGTTGGTGGAGTACTCGAAACAGCGCAACAGGGCACACAGGTCTCGCATGGAGGCCCAATCATTGGTGGTGAAGTGGTGCTGTTCCGCAGTGCGACTGACGCGTGCGTGCTGCAGCTGAAACTCCACTATGGCCTGCTGCTGCTCGCACAGTCTCTCCAGCGTGTGCAAGGTGGAGTTCCACCTGGTGGGCATGTCAAATATGAGGCGGTGAGCGGGAAGGCCGAAGTTTCGCTGAAGCGCAGACAGGCGAGCAGCAGCAGGATGTGAACGCCGGAAGTGCGTACAGACGGCCCTCACTTTATGCAGCAGCTCTGACATGTTGGGGTAGTTGTGAATGAACTTCTGCACCACCAAATTCAGCACATGCGCCAGGCAAGTGATGTGCGTCAAACCGGCTAGTCCTAGAGCTGCGACGAGATTTCGCCCATTATCGCACACCACCAGGCCAGGCTTGAGGCACAACGGCAGAAACCACTTGTCGGTCTGTTGTTCTATACCCCGCCACTCCTGCGCGGTGTGGGGCCTGTCCCCCAAACATATGAGTTTCAGAATGGCCTGCTGACGTTTACCCCGGGCTGTGCTGAAGTTGGTGGTGAAGGTGTGTGGCTGACTGGATGAGCTGGTGGAAGCAGAGGAGGAGGAAGCCGAGTAGGAGGAGGAGGCTACAGGAGGCAAAGAATGAGGCCCTGCGATCCTTGTCGGCGGAAGGAAGTGCGCCAAGTAACTCTTCTCTTGCGGCCCAGCCGCCACTACATTTAGCCAGTGTGCAGTGAGGGAGATATAGCGTCCCTGGCCGTGCTTACTGGTCCACGTATCTGTGGTTAGGTGGACCTTGCCACAGATGGCGTTGCGCAGTGCACACTTGATTTTATCGGATACTTGGTTGTGCAGGGAAGGCACGGCTGTCTTGGAGAAGTAGTGGCGGCTGGGAACAACATACTGTGGAACAGCCATGGACATCAGCTGTTTGAAGCTGTCTGTGTCCACCAGCCTGAATGACAGCATTTCAAAGGCCAGTAGTTTAGAAATGCTGGCATTCAGGCCCAGGGCTCGAGGGTGGCTAGGTGGGAATTTACGCTTTTCTCCAAGGTTTGTGAGATGGAGAGCTGAACGCTGCCGTGTGACATGGTGGAGATGCTTGGTGACGCAGGTGGTGTTGTCGGTGGCACATCCTCTGTTTGGTGGGCGGAAGGTGCCAACATTCCTCCCGAGGCGGAGGAAGAGGCCGAGGCAGCAGCAGAAGAGGGAGCAGGGGGAGCCAGAGTGAGTTCCTTGCTTTTAAGGTGTTTACTCCACTGCAGTTCATGCTTTGCATGTAGATGCCTGGTCATGCAGGTTGTGCTAAGGTTCAGAACGTTAACGCCTCGCTTCAGGCTCTAATGGCACAGCGTGCAAACCACTCGGGTCTTGTCGTCAGCACATTGTTTAAAGAAGTGCCATGCCAGGGAACTCCTTGAAGCTGCCTTTGGGGTGCTCGGTCCCTGGTGGCGGTGGCCAGTAGCAGACGAACTCTCTTGGAGGCGGCTGTTCTGCTTTTGCCACCTGCTCTCTCTTTTGCTGCGCTGTTGGCTCGGTCTCACCACTGCCTCTTCCTCTGAACTATGAAAGTCAGTGGCACGACCTTCATTCCATGTGGGGTCTAGGACCTCATCATCCCTTGCATCGTCTTCCCCACAGTCTTCCTCCCTGACCTCCTGTTCGGTCTGCACACTGCAGAAAGACGCAGCAGTTGGCACCTGTGTTTCGTCATCATCAGAGACGTGTGGACTCCGATGAGGTGGTATTCCCATGTCCTCATCATCAGGAAACATCAGTGGTTGTGCATCAGTGCATTCTATGTCTTCCACCATTGGGGAAGGGCTAGGTGGATTTCCTTGGGAAACCCTGCCAGCAGAGTCCTCAAACAGCATAAGAGACTGCTGCATAACTTGAGGCTCTGACAGTTTCCCTGATATGCATGGGGGTGATGTGACAGACTGATGGGCTTGGTTTTCAGGTGCCACCTGTGCGCTTTCAGCAGAAGACTGAGTGGGAGATAATGCTGTGAACATGCTGGATCCACTGTCGGCCACCCAATTGACTAGCGCCTGTACCTGCTCAGGCCTTACCATCCTTAGAACGGCATTGGGCCCCACCAAATATCGCTGTAAGTTCTGGCGGGTACTGGAACCTGAGGTAGTTGGTTCACTAGGACGTGTGGCTGTGGCAGAATGGCCACGTCCTCTCCCAGCACCAGAGGGTACACTAACACCACCACGACCGCGTCCCTTACTAGATGTTTTCCTTATTGTTACTGTTCACCAAGCACCACAATACGGAAAAAAAATATTTGGCCCAAAGTATTGATTTCAAATTCAGGCCTTTTTTTACAGGCACCTAACACTATCTGCCTATTTGTTTATGTAGCGTATTACACTAATCCAGGCACAGCAGTAACCACTGATTTAGGGGAATATCTCTTTTAGGGCTAGTATTTAGGCCCTGGATGAAAGGTATCTTTTTATGGACAGATTTACACTTGGCCTGCAACAGCTGAGACAACAGATTCAGGGTATTGCTATTTTGGCAATTGAATGTCACACCAGAACAAAATATATGTTTTGGCGGACACTATTATATTTTGCCAGACACAGCTGAAACCACTGATTTATGGTATTGCTATTTTGGCAATTAAATTTCACCCCAGGCCACAACAAAATATATGTTTTTGCGGACACTATGAATCCTGGCCTGCAACAGCTGTGACACCAGATTCAGGGTATTGCTATTTTGGCAATTGAATTTCACCCCAGAACAAAATATATGTTTTGTTGGACACTATGAAACGTGGCCTGCAACAGCTGGGACACCAGATGCAGGGTATTGCTATTTTGGCAATTAAATGTCACTCCAGAACAAAATATATGTTTTGCAAGACACTATGAATCCTGGCCTGCAACAGCTGGGACACCAGATTCAGGGTATTGCTATTTTGGCAATTGAATGTCACCCCAGAACAAAATATATGTTTTGACGAAAACTATGAAACGTGGCCTGCAACAGCTGGGACACCAGATTCAGGGTATTGCTATTTTGGCAATTGACTGTCACCCCAGAACAAAATATATGTTTTGGCGGACACTATGAATCCTGGCCTGCAACAGCTTCGACACCAGATTCAGGGTATTGCTATTTTGGCAATTGACTGTCACCCCAGAACAAAATATATGTTTTGCAAGACACTATGAATCCTGGCCTGCAACAGCTGGGACACCAGATTCAGGGTATACTATTTTGGCAATTGAATGTCACCCCAGAACAAAATATATGTTTTTGCGGACACTATGAATCCTGGCCTGCAACAGCTGGGACACCAGATTCAGGGTATACTATTTTGGCAATTGAATGTCACCCCAGAACAAAATATATGTGTTGACGGACACTATGAAACGTGGCCTGCAACAGCTGGGACACCAGATTCAGGGTATTGCTATTTGGCAATTGAATGTCACCCCAGAACAAAATATATGTTTTTGCGGACACTATGAATCCTGGCCTTCAACAGCTGGGACACCAGATTCAGGGTATTGCTATTTTGGCAATTGAATGTCACCCCAGAACAAAATATATGTTTTGCAAGACACTATGAATCCTGGCCTGCAACAGCTGGGACACCAGATTCAGGGTATTGCTATTTTGGCAGATTAATTTCACCCCAGAACAAAATATATGTTTTAGCGGACACTATGAAATCTGGCCTGCAACAGCTGGGACACCAGATTCAGGGTATTGCTATTTTGCCAGATTAATTTCACCCCAGAACAAAATATATGTTTTGGCGGACACTATTCTATTTTGCCAGCCACAGCTGAAACCACTGATTTATGGTATTGCTACTTTGGCAATTGAATTTCACCACAGAAAATAATCTATCCTTTGCCAGACAGCAGACAATATTATACTTGTCTAGCCAAAGCTGGAACACCAGATTTAGGCGATTGGTATTTGGGCAATTGTATTTAACCCCTTAATAAAATATAGAAATTGCTATCCTGAGTTTCTAGGGGTGACAATTAGCACAGCCAAGCCCCTGATGTAGGATATAGCAAAAAAAAACTAGTATTTATGGATTGATGGACTTGGTGTCAGCTTCTTCTGGTGCACCACAAGTCACAAAATGGCCGCCGATCAACCCAGAAAATAAGTGACAGAAAAACGCTCTGTGCAGCCTAAAAACCAGTGAGCAAGTAACTAGCAGAAGTTCAATCATTCACAGCTGTAGATCGATCCGTTCATTAGGTGCTGTTGCTGACTTTTCCCTGCCTAATCTCGCCCTCACAGAAGCTGCGTCCTCTCCCTACACTAATCAGAGCAGTGTGACGTGCGGCGCTACGTGACTCCAGCTTAAATAGAGGCTGGGTCACATGCTGCACTTGGCCAATCACAACCATGCCATTAGTAGGCATGGCTGTGATGGGCTCTTAGGGCAAGAAGTAAAACGATAGCTGATTAGCTGCTGTGCAGCCCTTCAGAAAGCGGGAAGAAATCGCCGAACAACGGACCCGAACCCGAACTTTTTTGAAAATGAACGATGCTCGAACTGTTCGCTCAACACTAGACTCCAGCTTATATAGAGGCTGGGTCACATGCTGCACTTAGCCAATCACAGCTATGCCATTAGTAGGCATGGCTGTGATGGCTTCTTAGGGCAAAGTAGTGAAACACTTACTGATTGGCTGCCCTGTAGCCTTTCAAAAAGCGGGAAGAAATTACCGAACAACGAACCCGAACCCGGGTGCGGAAAACTGTAATGTTCGCTACGAATCCAAACTACATATACAGTTCAGGTTAGCTCAACTCTATTCAAGTATCCTAAATCTTAGGTCTTTCTCTGTGTGTTTTCCCTCAGTAAAAAAATTGGAGACTGGTATATCCAATCTTATTTCACAGGTAGTATATCTACCGCTTTTAAGATCCTAACTAGCCTCTCTTATGTATAATAAATGACAGGGGCATTCCAGAAGGTATACGGCATTACTGCAATCACAAGTTAAATGTTGTTTAAGTTTGAATATTGTCCCAGAAGTAAGGTGTGCAAAATGATTACCCCTAATCATAAGTCGAAATTTCAAACAATTAACACGGATAACTTCCAGTCCTAGTGGTCTAGAGCATCCAAAATAACCACCAAAGTCGACTTTATATCCACCCTCACCAATCTATCCTTTAGATTATAATTCCTGATGTAAGACAGTAATGGTAGATTCAGCAAATCTCGGATAGTACATGTACCTCTTATATTGCTTCCTAAAATGGGCCAATGTTTTCTCAATATCCTAGCTATCTAATTCGACATCCCTCTCTACCCCTCCCATTTAATCCTGTCAAAATCTGACTCCTCTATTTATTCCATTTTCCCCCCCACACTTTCTAACTAGTTTCCTTGGATAGCCTCTTTTAATAAATGTATTACCCATATTGGTCAGTCGTGCCCACACTATGTTTTTGTCCTGTACTATTCTCTTCACCCATATAAATTGCTGCAGGGGAGAGACCTCACCCCAGGCTTGAGATGACTTCTACCTATGTAAGTGTAATTGGGGGTTGGGCTTTCCTGCAGGGCCGGGGCACCTTCTTCCATGGTATGTCTCTATTAGAGGTACACCACAGGTTATGAGAAAACTCTGTAAGGGCAGCGAGTATCTATGTCTCCTTTTCCTCTTTCAAAGGAAGATAATACCTGGTTTCCCTGGGTTTTTCTCCCCCTGATGGGAGTAAGGGGTCCTTTCCTAGACATGGCCACAAGTTGGCTATATATATATTTGACTTGTTCTGCTTAACATTAATGCCAGTGCTGACTTTGTTCTGGGGCAGGGGCATTGGCTTAAGGTGATAGACATCTAGAGCTCCAGCTCTGCCATTTTAATGAGTTCTGCACGTGTGCCGACTGTATAGATGGACACATGCACTAATGCAAGCTAAATGCGGGCGGCCATCTTTGATGTGAATTTCCCTCCACCTGGTGGGCATCTCGTGATGATGTGTCTTTACACCCTGTTGCGGCATGTGGAGCATGCTGCCCCCCAGGGCCAATCATGTCCCAGATTCATAGGAATGCTGAGGGGTGTGGTGCGGCCTTAAACGTCTCTGTGTGTGTCACGGTGCTCCTACCCAGGGCTTGGCTCGGAAGCAATAAAGGTGGAAAGTAATGGTGGAAGTGGAGAATAAGTTGAGTCCAGACTTTTATAAAGTTCAACAGCTTTACTTGTATCAACTTGTATCCAGACAATAATTAGGCTTTATATTGGTTCCAGCAAGCTTTGGCATAAACTGGCAGGCAAACTTGAGTTCTCTGCTTTCTCTCTCTGCTGTGCTAAACTCAGCTATTCTGGCAGCTGGACTTTCGGTCTGTTCTCTATCTGTGAAGTGGGGTTCCTTTGGCTGTTGACCCCCTCAAAATATTCTGAAAATCAATAAGGAGTCGAGGTGCTCTCTGAGCTGCTTCCCTCATGTCTTTTTAGCTCCACTGTCTAGACTAGACGGAATGAACTAGAACTGCATCCCTTCCCTTTGGTAGGAAGCAGGACTGGCCAACTTCTACCTAAAAATGGGTAGAATAGAAAGGTAAATTCAATTCTATCTAAATATCTCTCTGCCATATACACTGCCACCTGCTGGTGAACCAGGCACATTACATGAAATACAAGAAATAACAGTTCAATAGCAATGGTTAGGAATGCACAATGTAACAGGACCTGGAATAAATACACAGATGACATTATGGTTAGCACATTAGAGACAGTAGCAGGGTATAGGTATGGTAATACCACTCTGGGATATTACACATGCACAGTTACAATCAAGGGATGCCAATACTATTCTGTGGTCAACATGGAGTCCAGGACATGGTAAGCTAGTACATGACGTATATTGATTTTATTTATTATCTCTAGAGATGAGCGAATCGAATCTGACAAAGTGGAATTCGATCCGAATTTCAGGTTAAATTTGATTTGCCCTGAAGCTGAATTTCCTTGTGCTTCGCGTTAGCGAATCGAAATCCCTTGCGTGGTGACGTATAACATCATCACGCCAGCCGGCGTGATGACGTCTTCTCGCGTAGCGCGAGATTTCGTGCCAGATCTTTTATGATCGCAGCATCTGAGGGGTACAATGACGGCGGGTGGAGCTATCACAGCTCCCTGTTATTGCACCTTACAAAAAAATGCGCCACTTACAAAAAAATGTGCTTCATGACAAAGTAATTTGTCACAAAGCAAATTTTTTGGTAAAATTCGGTGAAGCAGCCAAATCGAACTTTATGAAAATTCGCTCACCTCCAATTATCGCAGGTGCACTTTCTCCACTTATTAACACCTACTCAGGTGCACTTTCTCCACTTATTATCACCTACTTATTATTGTTGAGCGTGAATATTCTAGTCGCGAATTTATCACGAATTTATAGTGAACATCGGCACTTAGCAACATCCTTAGCAACCAATAGGAAAGTTGCCTTCCCCTTAGTGTTGATCGCGAATATTCTAATTGCAAATATATTGTGAATGTATTACATTGCCGATTTTCGCAATCAAGTAAATAATGACTGGAGATCACGAATTTGCGTATTTATAGCGAATATTCAGCCAAAAATTAGTGAAATATCAAGAATTCGAATATTTCAGATGCCGCTCATCACTACCTTATTACTGAGCTCTGATGCAAATATTGATTTCACTGTAATTTAGAGAACAGTACAATGTCATGATGTTTTTACACTTTTGCAATACGTGATTATGTTTGAGATCATTACTGTATTATGACACTTTATTGATTTATGCACTTAATGAGGTGATTGACACGTGTGTGTGTGTGAATATATGTTGTTTGGCACATGGCACATTGCTTGACAAATGCTCCACTGAGTTGAGCTGAAACGTTGCAGAAGCATGGGTGAAAAAAAGACATCCATATTTCTCACTTTATTCTGGATTGGTGTCTCTTTTTCCTTATTATATCAAGTACTGAATTATAGTCTGTGATCTTGAGATGGATTGCATGTGCTTATTTTTTGAGTGTGCTGCTTTTCCTTTTTTAATAGATAGATAGATATGTAATTAAATCCAAAACCACCTTCATAACATACGTAATTCCTCCCTAACATCACATTAATGTTTGATATTTTCCTAGAACCAAGGTTATATAACTCTTCTTCCCTGCATCCTTTTCAAGAGTTATTTCAGTAACTATTCCTCCCCCTGCCACTTATAAATTCCACAAGTCATTAATAATCAAATGGATTTAATCAGCATTAGGGGAACTTTCATACCAGGCTGATGAGGATCTTTCTCGCCCCTTTGCACATACACACACACTCCTTTTTCTGCCAAATGCACATATGCTATTCAAATGCTATTACTAGCCACCCTTTCACTGCTCTCAGTTGGTGTTCACTCTGCCACACTCCTGTTTGGATTAAAGGAATTGTACATTTGGTTTCTCTATTGCCTCACCCTCCCCTCCAATAAAATCAACCCTATTAACACCACGAGTCGCCAATAAGATAGACATTTTTTAAGGCAGCCAGCGTTCTCTCAACCTGGATGGGAACAGTTAGTTAACAGTATACAGTACTATGGAGATCATCAGTGCATGAACAGGAACCTAAACATGACTAGCCCCAGAAGTATGCACACTGATAGATAAATGTGGGAAATTAGTTGGCTACCAGAAATATCCTGTATGGGACACATTAGTTTGAACCCTAGATGACTTTCTGGTAGATGTTTGAATTTAAGAGGATTCTTTATAATAATGTGTATGGTACTTCATAAGTTACCTACTAGTACTAATATTTAGTACCACATATTAATGTATTTTGGTTAGAAATGTTTGTTTAACAGATCCTGTGGTCTAATGTAATGAGACATCAGAAACTATACTTCCCTATGAATCCCACCTCTTCTGCCATAGAAATGTATGTGACACACTAGCTAAGCGCCCTTGATCAGTTTAACCAGCCTGGCTTCTGTGGCATATTCTGTAGGTGTTTCCATTGCTACATGGATTTAATGCTTACTCATCACTGTTTGCCCTGATCTGTGCCTGTTTAACTGTATTGCATGAACTCTGCCTGCCTTGATCTTGTACAAGTCAATTTTTTGCTATCGATTCTGGTACCAAGATTCAGAAATCCCTATCAACTAGCAGTTAGCAATTGCAATTAAAGCTGTTTGGATTCCTAGTAATTCCCTTTGGGGAAGTCTATACCCCAAGAGATTAATAAATAGCTGTAAATCTAATACTACTGCAGTAAATCTACCCTTTATCTATTGGCCTGTTTGTAATACAAGCTAAGGCAGATGTACTTTTCACAGGATTGCATTGTCAATTTTATAGTTGTGGTCAATTTTATATGTTATGACTCATATTGGCATTTGTCATATTATAAAATAGAGGTTTTATGGTGGTTAGTAGACAAAAACACTTTATTACCAGTAAATAGATAATTTACAAATATGTCACAATTAGATATGAGTGAATTCCTTAAAAGTTTGATTCGGCTGACTTGACAAATTTGACAAAAAAATTTGCTTTGTGACTAATTACTTTGTCATGAAGCGTATATTTTTGTAAGTAGCTGGTGCAATGACAGTGAGCTGGGATAACTCCGCCCCGTCATTGTACCCCTCAGATGCCGCATTCATACATGATCGTGGTATCTGAGTGTAAAATTAACAATATTTTTTTTTATCAGACTTACCGCCTCGATTTGCTCGTGATGGGCCAGCCACCGCCATATTGCTTGAAGATCTCGACCAAAATCCTGTACGGCGCGAGATTACGTCATCACCCCGGCTGGCATGGTGATGTATGACATCAACATGCTGGCCAGAGTGGTGATGTAATCTCGCGCTGCACGGGATTTCAGCTAAGATCTTCAAGTAAGATGGAGGCTGGCGGCCCCTCGTGAACAAATGGAGGCGGTAAGTTTTTTTTTTTATCGATTCGCTGACACGAAGCACGAGGTAATTCGGCTTCTAAGCAAATCGAATTTATCCTGAAATTCGGATCGAATTCCACTTCTCTAGTCGCAATAGAGAACAACTGAGTTAGTAGGCTCTGGACTTTGCACCACTTGCTCATTATGCCAGGCAAACTTTTGTCAGCACAAAATTTTATTGCCATGTTTGCCGGCGAAATCAATCAAGGGAAACTACTTTGGATATATATCTGTCTAACTATACTAATTATGAAACTATATACAATTGGTAACACTTTAATATTTACAACTGGGTTATTTTAAGTAACTAATAACACAATAAAAAAAAATTGATATAGTTAGCCAAGTTACCCAACTTAACCCTTCTTAGTACTAAAATGTATAACTGGAAGACAATGTTTGGGGAAAATAAAGTGCACTGCTAATGAAGAAGGCTGTTTACACAGCTTTCCTACATGTTGCACTATCTTCTTGAAACTTAAATGGTCACCAAATGCAGAGTATGACAAACTGTAGATAAGACAGCATGGACTATCATTAAATCTACGCTGAACCTGAATACAAAGTCTGGTATCATCAGTTCATTATTGAATTGCTTCTCTTTGACTTTGTAACAGACAACCTACTAAGTGGGCCAGCCCTTTTCAATCAGTGCTGCAGCCTAACCTCTACTTTACCCAGCTGTGACATTGCATGACATCTACTAGAAGGAATTGAGATGGAGGATGGTTCAGTTTGCTTGTCAGATCACCTTATTAGTGTGTGACTACCATACTAGACATCTAAGGAAGCAGTATGATATTTAGAGATAGTAAGGCAAGATGGATTACTTGTAAGAATTTGTGTATCTTCTAACAGTTCAGCTATTACATGTGACTGGGCTGAAAGAAGCAAAATAAATAAATGAATAAATAAATATATTAGACACTAGAGATCATACTGGGGGATATTTTTCAATTAGGTTAAAAGATCAAATATACCCCCAAGGCATACAGATAGGGTCAAACAAAGTCACAAGAATAATATTATGAGGCATTACACAATCAGGGGCGTATCGAGGAGGGGGGCATCCAGGGAGTCATTTCAGCTGATCTCCGGCACTCCCCAGCAGGCAACACATCACACTGTTAGCTGTGTGGGAGGAGCTGTGAAAGCCTGAGAATCAGCCTCCTGCACAGCAAGCAGCAGAATGTGTGTGTTTGAGGTCATTGTGCTGCTAGATTTGCCAATCATCAGGGAAACAGATAAGTATTTGTGTTATTTTTTTTTCTATGGAGTTGGAGAGGGCATTAGAGGCCAAAGGGGCACAAGCACATGGAGGGCATAACTTTAATGAAGGGGCACAAAGGTGGGCATAACTACTGTGAGGGGCAACAAGGAGGACATAACTACTGTGAGGGGGCACAACGATGGGCATAACTACTGTGAAGGGGCACATAGTTGGGCATAACTACTGTGAAGGGGCAGAAAGGTGGGCATAACTACTGTAAAGGGGCCACAAGAAGGACACAACTACAGTGAAGGGGCACACAGGAGGGCACAACTGCTGTGAAGGGGCCACAAG
The DNA here is from genome assembly GCA_033119425.1 of Bufotes viridis. Lineage (NCBI taxonomy): Eukaryota > Metazoa > Chordata > Amphibia > Anura > Bufonidae > Bufotes > Bufotes viridis. Next base: position 399,105,558 of record CM065590.1, read on the forward strand.
AAAGACATAACTACTGTGAGAGGGCACAAAGGTGGGCATAATTTCTGTGAAGGAGAGACAAGGAGGTCATAACTATTGTGAGGGGGCACAATGTGGGTTAACTACTGTGAAGGGGCACAAAGGTGGGCAAAACTACTATGAAGGGGCCACAAGGAGCACGTAACTACTGTGAGGTGACATAATGTGGGCAAAATGTGGGCACAGTGTGGGCATAACTACTGTGAAGGAGGAACATTGTGGGCATAACTACTGTGGGAGGCACAATGATGGCATTAGTACTGTGTAGTAGCCCTAAGGGGAAAACAATGCCCTAGATTAGGCTACTTTCACACTTGTGGTGCTAATGCTAGCCCACTGTGCCGCCGGAAGTCCGCTATGGCCGTATTCACTATAAAGGGGGCAGGCCGGAGGTCTGGCCTCAGCATGCAAACATACCGAGAGGAGGCAGGACAAAAAACATAGCATGCTGTATTTTTTTTCCCCTTATAGTCAATAGACCATAAATACTGGTGGATGGAACACAAACTTCCTCTGTATTTTGCAGATTGTAAAATGCTTACTGTCATGTGCATGGTGCCTTAAATTTTTGGAATTTTTGGACAATTTGGTACATTTTATGCCTTCTTTTCCTAGACACATTAAAAAAATGTTCTAGTGAGGTGTAAATAGTGTCTTGAGCACAATAAATTTTGTAGGTTAATGAAATTAATTACAATGTATGTATAAAAATAATCTTTTTTTAATATTTGGTTGCAATACTTCACATTTAACCACTTCAGCCCCCCTAGCTTAAACACCCTTAATGACCAGGCCACTTTTTACAATTCCGCACTACACTACTTTCACCGTTTATTGCTCCGTCATGCAACTTACCACCCAAATGAATTTTACCTCCTTTTCTTCTCACTAATAGAGCTTTCATTTGGTGGTATTTCATTGCTGCTGACATTTTTACTTTTTTTGCTATTAATCAAAAATTACCGAAATTTTTGCAAAAAAATGACATTTTCACTTTCTGTTGTAAAATTTTTCAAAAAAACTACATTTCTATATAAATTTTCTCTAAATTTATTGTTCTACATGTCTTTGATAAAAAAATCCAATAAGTGTATATTTATTGGTTTGGGTAAAAGTTATAGCGTTTACAAACTATGGTGCAAAAAGTGAATTTCGGCATTTTGAAGCAGCTCTGACTTTCTGAGCGCCTGTCATGTTTCTTCAGGTGCTAGAATGTCAGGAAAGTATAAATACCCCCAAATTACACCATTTTAGAAAGAAGACACCCCAAAGTATTCGCGGAGGGGCTTGGTGAGTTCATGTATCATTTCATTTTTTTCACAAGTTAGCGGAAAATGACACTTTCTGAGAAAAAAAAAAAAAAAAAGTTTCAATTTCTGATAACTTCTGGCAAAAAAAAAAAATCTCAGACAGACTCACTATGCCCCTCAGTGAATACCTTGGGGTGTCTACTTTCCGAAATGGGGTCATTTGTGGGGTGTGTTTACTGTTCTGGCATTTTGGGCGGGGCTAAATTGTGAGCCGCCATGTAAAACCTAAAGGTACTCGTTGGAATTTGGGCCCCTTTGCGCACCCAGGCTGCAAAAAGTGTCACTCATGTGGTATCGCCGTACTCAGGAGAAGTAGGGCAATGTGTTTTGGGGTGTATTTTTACATACACCCATGTTGGATGAGAGAAATATCTCTGTAAATTGTCAACTTTGTATAAAAATTTTTTAAAAGTTGTCGTTTACAGAGATATTTTCACACAAAGTATGGGTATATATAAAAATACACCCCAAAACACATTGCCTACTTCTCTGATCTGGCGATACCATGTGTGCCACTTTTGCAGCTTGGATGCGCAAAGCCCTAAAACCAATGAGTACCTTTAGGATTTCACAGGGCATTTTTACGCATTTGGATTCCAGACTTCTTCTCACGCTTTAGGGGCCCCTAAAATGCCAGGGCAGTATAAATACCCCACATGTGACCCCATTTTGGAAAGAAGACACCCCAAGGTATTCTGTGAGGGGTATGGTGAGTTCATGTAAAATTTTATTTTTGTCACAAGTTAGTGGAATATGAGACTTTGTAAAAAACAAAATTAAAAAAACAAAAAAAACAATTTCCGCTGACTTATGCCAAAAAATAAAAATTCTGTGGACTCACCATGCCCCTCACAGAATACCTTGGGGTGTCTTCTTTCCAAAATGGGGTCACATGTGGGGTATTTATACTCACCTGGCATTTTAGGGGCCCCTAAAGTGTGAGAATCCAAATGCATAAAAATGGCCTGTGAAATCCTAAAGGTACTCATTGGTTTTAGGGCCCCTTTGCGCACCAGGCTGCAAAAAGTGTCACTCATGTGGTATCGCCGTACTCAGGAGAAGTAGGGCAATGTGTTTTGTGGTGTATTTTTACATATACCCATGCTGCGTGTGAGAAATATCGCTGTAAGCGACAACTTTTTAAATTTTTTTATTCAAAGTTGTCAATTTACAGAGATATTTCTCTCACCCAGTATGGGTATATGTAAAAATACACCCCAAAACACATTGCCCTACTTCTCCTGAATGCGGCGATACCACATGAGTGACACTTTTGCAGCCAAGATGCGCAAAGGGGCCTAATTCCAATGAGTACCTTTAGGAGGGCATTTTTACGCATTTTTCTTCTCACGCTTTAGGGCCCCTAAAATGCCAGGGCAGTATAAATACCCCACATGTGACCCCATTTTGGAAGAAGACACCCCAAGGTAATCCGTGAGGGGCATGGCGAGTTCATAGAAGATTTTTTTGGCACAAGTTAGTGGAAATTAATTTTTATTGTTTTTCTCACAAAGTCTCCCTTTCCGCTAACTTTTGACAAAAGTTTAATTTTCATGGACTCATTATGCCCCTCAGCGAATACCTTGAGGTGTCTTCTTTCCAAAATGGGGTCACATGTGGGGTATTTATACTGCCCTGGCATTTTAGGGGCCCTAAAGCGTGAGAAGAAAAATGCGTAAAAATGCCCTCCTAAAAGGTACTCATTGGTTTTAGGGCCCCTTTGCGCATCTTGGCTGCAAAAAGTGTCACACATGTGGTATCGCCGTACTCAGGAGAAGTAGGGCAATGTGTTTTAGGGTGTATTTTTATATATACCCATGCTGGGTGAGAGAAATATCTCTGTAAATTGACAACTTTGAATAAAAAAATTTAAAAGTTGTCGTTTACAGCGATATTTCTCACACACAGTATGGTATATATAAAATACACCCCAAACACATTGCCCTACTTCTCCTGAGTGCGGCGATACCATGGTGACACTTTGCAGCCAAGATGCGCAAAGGCCCTAAAACCAATGAGTACCTTTAGGATTTCATAGGACATTTTTACGCATTTGGATTCTCACGCTTTAGGACCCCTAAAATGCCAGGACAGTATAAATACCCCACAAGTGACCCCATTGTGGAAGAAGACACCCCAAGGTATTCCGTGAGGGGCATGGCGAGTTCACAGAAAAAAATTTGGCACAAGTTAGCGGAAATGGTATTTTTTTTTTTTTTTTTACAGTCTCACATTCCACTAACTTGTGACAAAAATAAAATTTTACATGAACTCGCCATACCCCTCACGGAATACCTTGGGGTGTCTTCTTTCTAAAATGGGGTCACATGTGAGGTTTTTGTACTGCCCTGGCATTTTAGGGGTCTCCACAATCATTACACGTATGGCCAGAATTAGGAGTTTTGCTATTCTCCTTATATTGACCATACGGGTAATGAGAATTTTTTCCGTTCAGCCTCTGCGCTGAAAGAAAAAAATGAACGTCTAAATTTTTCCATTCACATTGATCAATGTGGATGAAAAAATCTCTAAAAAATATTGCAAAAAAAAGAGGAAAAGCTATAAAGCTGCGATCGCTAAGGGACCCTAAGGCCTCATTCAAGCGTCCGCAATTCTGTTCCGCAAAATTTTGCGGAACAGAAATGTGGACTACATTCAATTCTATGGGGACAGACTTTGTCCCGCTCGGATCCGTAATTGCGGATCCGTAGTTGAAGATCACAAAAGTATAGAACATGTCCTATTCTTGTCCGCAATTGCGGACAAGAAAAGGCATTTCTATATAGTTCTGGCAATGTGCGGATCCGCAAAATGCGGAAAGCACATTGCTGGTGTCCGTGTTTTGCGGATCCGCGGATTTGCGGATCCGTGGATCCGCAAAACACATGCGGACATCTGAATGAGCCTTACAGGGGTGATCAGTGACAGGGGGTGACAGGGGGTGATCAGGGGGTGACATGGGAGATCAGGGGTTAATCAGTGACAGGGGGTGGTGGGTGGGTGGGGGCGGTGGGGGGTTGTGTGGTGATTGGTGCACTTTGATATTTTTCTCTGGTGGTCCCAAGCAAAGGGACCACCAGAGAAGCGGGCAGCAAGCAGATCAGGCGCTGTTCACAGAACAACGTCTGATCTGCGATTTTCTGCCATATACAGCCTGCCAGCGCACGATCGGCGCTGGCAGGCTGTAGTATAGCTACATGCGAGCGCGCCGATGGCGCGCATTGCGCATGTGCGGGCGCGTCCTCGCGTCATCTCGCGTCTCGCGAGATGACGCGCCGATGCGTCCGATCAGAGCTACAGGGCCGCCGCCAGGACGCAATCCTGCGTGCGGCGGTCCTGTAGCGGTTAAAACGTGAGAAGAATTAATTAATGCACATTTTTATCCAGAAATCAAATAAATGCAGAAAATAGACACTATTAACAGGAAGATTAAAATCAAACCTCATTCCCTATTTAGAAACACTATAAAGTAAGCAAGGGGATGCTAATTGTCCATAAATTCTCAGGCTGTTCATAAATATAGTGAATTTGGGGCTACCATGGAACCCTTGGATAAACACATACATGCTGTGCTGATTAACTTCTTAATACATCTTTATAATGTTTGGAGCCAAGTTTCTTTAATATGGAGCTCCAAATCTCCTGTATAGACATATATAACATTCTGCCTTCTTGCAACCACCACTAGAGTGAGAATGGGAGCAAATTGCATACATTCTTAATGAGTTCAACTTACAATAGTATGGACAGTAGTTGGTTCCTAAGCTTCCTCTAGTGGCAGGGGCAGGTAGCCAACATCTTTTTTAAATCTATAAACAGGGGATTGGGTGTCCTATATAAGAAAAATAAAGTTCATCTGCTATAATATTATATACAAATACTGATCAGCATAGAATTTATAGAATAGAACCTATTTAAATAAAAAAAATAATAGTCGCCGACTGCCTAATGACTGGACAGTTATTATGAGTACCCATTTGGGTATATTAATCACTTTTGGGTACTAAAAGAAAATATATCTCTATTTTTTTCCATGTGGCTCCCCTTCCAGCTCCCGGCTTTAGAATGGAGCCGGCCAATTAAAATGGTGACATCACTAACTGTGCTCTCCAGTCCCTTTCATGTAGACTGTGCTGATGTCTTAGCAAAGTCTTAAGGCCTCATACACATTCTGCTATAGTTGGCTATGCCTTCCACTACAGGTGTGTCCGACCAATAGTCTAATGTGTATGGGACATTCTATCTAGGCAGAAGGATTGGGCGTTTTAAATGTTGATGCTTCATCCTTTGTCCTCCTTGGAGATAATGTCACAGATGTTCCCGCGACAGGTGGCAGGAGATCAGTGAGAATGGCAACACATGGTTTGATCTGACATGTTTTCCGTTTGGATCTTATGACGTCTGTTTTGTTTCTGGTGCTTGCCACACCTTCTTTCCCCAGGTGTGGCTATTAGGGTCATTTAACCTTTTCTATTTATAGTTGCTTCTCCCACAGTGCTGTGCGGAGTTCCTGGTGCTTCCATTGTTCCTTTGAAGGTAAGTCTTTCCTTTCCCTTTTGTATTTTGTTTGGGTTCTGTGTGTTTCCTATTGTCTGTATTAAGCCTGAAGAAGACTCCTGTTTGTCCTTCCTTTTGGAGGAACAGGTAGCCTCATCCCTGCCATTAGTACCAGGGTCCTATAGGGTTTTATAGGACTCTAGGTGTTCGTGCGTCTGAACTCACCTACTTTTGGGGTCTGTCCATACTAGTAGTCAGTCAGGATTTTGGTTTGGGTTTTCACTAGGAGGTGTCCATCTTCCTTCCCTAGTTCTCAGGCCTAATTGCCTGTTCCCCCCTTCCCTCCTATGCTGGGTGTGGTGTTTCCCTCCCACATCTAAGCGTTACAGATAAGCTGCCACCAGAGGTTTGGCTGACAACTATTGAGGATATATGGGTACTTTTATACCACAAGTTGCCCACATATTGCCACTGGAGGGAAGCAATAGCCTAAGGCCCCTTTCACATGAGCGTGTCCGGATTAGGTCCGGATGCGTTGCGGATGCGTTCAGTGAAAACTGTGCGATTTCACAGGCAAAGCCATTCAGTTTTGCCTGCGATTGCGTTCAGTTGTTCCGTTTTTTCTGCGCGGGTGCAATGCGTTTTGATGCGTTTTTCACGCGCGTGATAAAAAACTGAAGGTTTACAAACAACATCTCCTAGCAACCATCAGTGAAAAACGCAACGCACCCGCACTTGCTTGCGGATGCAATGCGTTTTTCACGCAGCCCCATTCACTTCTATGGGACTAGGGCTGCGTGAAAAACGCAGAATATAGAACATGCTGCGATTTTCACGCAACGCACAAGTGATGCGTGAAAAAAAACGCTCATGTACACAGACCCATTGAAATGAATGGGTCAGGATTCAGTGCGGGTGCAATGCGTCCTCCTCACGCATTGCACCCGCGCGGAAAACTCGCCCGTGTGAAAGGGGCCTAAAAGTCACAGCAATGTATGTCAGGAGTACTGAGTACTAGGATCCTAGGAATAAAAGAATATCAGGACTGATTAAAGTGGTTTTAATGAGTGGGAAGATTATGTCTCCATGATATAACATAATATAACATGGAATTTTTATTTTATTAAACAGAATATTTTTGGAGGAAGATTTATAACAATAAACGGAAGTGAACAAAGGTTCATGAAGACAAAATGTATGGTCATAAGTGAGAAGTGTCATAGCTTTATTGAGATATCTCTGTAAAAGCCCATAGAAGCCTTTCGGATTTCATGCAATAGATGCAACAGAAGGACCTATTCATCAAAGTCAGATTTGATGAGAGTGCAATAATTACTAATAATTAGAGCACCTGCTAAATTCTTTGCACCTGCACCTGCTGAGTGAAACAGTATCGAAGGACATGAATGGCCCTCTGTTCTACCATGAGATATCAATGGTAGGAAGGCATACTATCATAATTACTTTTTAGATCATTTTTTTTATAGTCAAAAATATATTTTATTCTGGTGAATCTACTAAATTATGCACATTGTATTGAATGCCAAACATTTTCATAAACTCTCTAATAGGTTGAAATTCAAGAGGAACAATGAGAAACTTTACACCAAGAGGTAGCTGTTTTCTCGTGGTGAATATACACTTACTTGATGTTACAGTCTAGGTATGATGCTGTGATGTCACAACAAAGTAATGCACACAGTAATATGGCATTGTGATTAAACACACATTGGGGCAGACTTACTATAGCAAATGCTCCATTTTTTTAGCTATGTGTAAAAAAAAACTGGTGTACATGCTTTGTATTACATTTGTCAAGTGCTTCAGAAAACTTCCTCACCTTTTTAAACATTTGACAAGAGCACGTGGCTAAGGGGGCACCAAAGAAGTGCCAAAACTAAACTAACAACTAAGCCAACGTATAGGTGGAACAGTCTAAAGATGTCACATATTTATCATTCAGCATCACCACTAAACAGCCAGAAATCTGCCACAGTTTAGGATTGTCTAGTCTTAAACTGTCTTACTTTTAGACAGCATTACCAATCTGTTTCTTCCGTTATGTATTCTTCAGAGATGTCCTTTCTTTTGTCATCAATATCATTTACATTAGCTGAAGCAGATTAATTTGGTACAAAAACCCCTCTTGATGGTGGTATGTGGTGTAAATTGTGGTGAAATATTTCAGGCTCTAGGTGCTTTCCCGCTGTCTCCTCAGTTAGTGGCAAAAAGAGTGGCAAATCCTGAAACTTGGAGAAAATTTTGTCGCATGGATACATGTTTGGTGCACAGACAGAATTCTAGAGCATCAACAGATTTTTATCGCGAATATTGGCACTTTGAGAATTAGCGAATATCTAGAATATAGTGCTATATCTTCGTAATCGTGAATATTCTAGATTTTTTTTCATCGGTACCCATGATCCCTCACTGCTTCTTGCTTGTGGGCCAATGAGAAGGCTGCAATATCTTTGACTTTAGGAGTAGTGTTGATCGCAAATTTTCGTATCGCAAATTTTCATCACAAATTTTCGGATTGCCATTTTTCGCAATCAAGAAAATAATAATGAAAGGAGATCTCGAATTTGCGAATGACGAATATATGACGAATATTCGGCCAAATATTCATGAAATATCGCAAATTTGAATATTGCCCCTGCCGCTCATCACTGTTTATAAAGATCCATGTGCCTGAATCATAAATTTGTGTAATATTAAGACTGGAATTTGTATTCTCAGACAGTAAATCTGCCCCATTAATTTAAAGTACGGAGATAATGTGCAAAAGGATGTCACAGGACAGAGATATTATACAAAGTGATGTCACAGCACATGGATAGGGCACTCAGTGATGTCACTGGAATAGTGTAGACAATTTTGTCACTGTAAAGAGTGATGTCACAGTCCAAAAATGTGGCAGTAAAGGTGACATTTTGGCCCCATAATTTTGGTCCATTGTAAATTTAGAGATCTCAACCCCTTAGGGTATGGCCACTTGGTGCGGCCATGATGTGGTTGCCACATGGCTGCCATACGGCCGAGTACCACTCGTCTGTACAAGCTGAAGCAGGATCAACAATGAAGACTGAACAAACACATATACTTTATACTAATTAAAAAAGAAAAACAAATCTTTAAAATCTAGGTTTGGTCCTGAATATTAATCACAGTAGATTAGTATAGTGATAAGTTCAGAGTCAGAGCTCATGAAATACAAGTCTATAAATGCAGACATAGTAAAATACCAAATATAAATAATGCTTCTTCTGTTTCAGGCTAATCTCTCTTCAATATCTTGTCCCTGTCACACTGACATAATAATAGAAGAGGAAATCAAGGCTCTTTGGAGGCATAAATGAACGATATACACTTCATTAACAATATGGGTCTTGCTGCTGAGAGCATAATATTCCAGACAGTTAAGATACAGTGATGTGACAGAGAGAAGTGAATACAACGAGACGATTAAAAGAGAGAGCAAGAGGAGAAGGGGCTGTATCTATAACAAGAAGGTCCATAACTTCTTTTTAAAGGGTTTTTCCAGGACTTAAATATTAATGGGCTACTCTCAGGACAGGTCATCAGGTTCCACCACTTGGCAGCCGCCGGCTCCAGTAAGTATATAGTGAATGAATGCTCCATGCACTTTGTAGTTTCCTGCTCCAGTATACTGCAGTTCAGTTCTTATTAACTTAAATGGGAGCTACCTTGGCATGGCCACTACTCAGTGGATGGAGTCTACCACTTCAGCTCCGTCCAATGTATAGTTTCCAGAGCTGCTGGATGCCTGAACAGTTGATCAGTTGAAGTGTCAGTAATCAAACCTCCACGCATATAATATTGAAGACCTATCTGATCTGATTAAGAAATGAAGAAGGCCAAACATATTATTAATATTGCTAAAGCCTCTACGGAATAAGATATGGCCAAATCCATTAACCCCTTCCCGATCAGCGCCGTACATGTACAATGCTGGCCTCGACTCTAAAGATGGCGCCCACTGACAACGGTGGCGGGCGCCATAGCCACCGACTGCATGCTGCCTCATACAGCAGACACTTGCTATTAAAGTCTGTGTCACTGACTTTTAACCCATCAGATGCTATTGTCAAACGTGACCACAGTATCTGGATGCGCTTTAACCAGGAAGCACTTACTTCCACGTGTACTGTGGCTTACCCCGGCGGTAATCGTGGGAGCCAGAGTGTGTGTGAGGCAGCCTCTGTCCTCTTGTGGAGTAAAGCCGTGAAGCGAGAAGGCGCTCATAGGGTGATACGTTCAGGAATTGTGATGTCGTGTTAATAAAATAATAGGTTTATGCTCACCTTTTATGTTTCTTTATTAACGCTCTTAACTGTTATTCTGTTCAGGGATGATGGGTGGATGCTGCCAGGTGCGTCCTAAATTCCCGATGGTGGCTGGCTGGGCCGCCGTTCGGAATACCGTCTACAAAAATAATTTTGTCTCTCACATATACCAGTGAGTGTTTGGCTTTTTGGACAACATTCGGCGCAAAACACCTGTCCCAAGCGGAAGTGTATGATGAAAGCTTTATTAGACAACGCGTTTCGGGGTCTCGGCGACCCCTTTATCAAGTCTATAAAAAAATATATATAGTATTGGTACAGAAATTATACAAATTAATGACCCGTGTACACCAGAACATAAGGTGTATAAATATATATAAAAACAGAGATTCATAAACATATGTATATATAAAAGTATATAAATAAAAATGTAAATATGTAAATAGATATAGATGTATCCTTATAAATATTGTTGCATGTAGGTTTTACGAATAAAATATATATGGTGCGTATGGGCATTGCTAGCTTCAGTATTTGGTAATATTGAGTGTGAGTGTATGGGCTGAGTTAATAGTTTGTAGTATAAATTACAATAAGATAAAACAATGTAAAATAGCATATCGGCAGGATCAAAATGAAAACAGATAAAAATGGATAAATATATGTAAATAGAGACTCATAACACAAAATATAAACAAATTGGTAAAACAAAGAGATGTGTACTTAGTGATACATACAAGATCCGGAGAGTTGATGGCTATACCTGTTTGATCACCAGCGTGGTGATGGTACAAAGTGCTTTTCACCACGTTTTCCTATACCTATAAATAGGATGTGTATATGGTTTAAATTAGATTTTAATGTGGTGGGAGGAAACCAGTATTCATATAATCAATTATATATTTTTATATATTTGTATATTTGCTAATAGTGGGAGCCTGTAGAAATAGAAGCTCATATTCATATAATAGAAAGATTACTTATAGTAAGGTGAGTGTTAGTGGGGTTAGTGTTTGTGTGCTGCCGTTATTTTGCTGAAGGTTACCTGGTTTGAGGAGCCGACTAGTGCGGCCGAACGTCCCGCTCCACGTGGTTGGAAAGGCGCTCTGGGAGAAAGCGCGCGCCTCTCCTCCGGGCTAGATAAAGGAACAAGGGGCGGAGAGAGGCGGGGTAAGGGCGGGATAGAACTTGCGTGTGTAATCCGGCTGAGAATGTGATTGCGGGACCTCTGTGGGCATAATAGAGCGTTGCTCTATGCAGCGCTGTGGGCATGATTGTGCTTTACACAGTGCAGCTGTTGTAGCTGAGGCGCTGGACGTGATGGGGCATTGAATAATAGGATGAATAAAATTGAGAAAGATTATGGCGTAGATATGAATGAATTTAGATAGTAACAAATTATGGAATGTATTAGGAATGTACCCTATTTTGAGGTGACTGAAGGTGTCTATTGTGTTTGTATTAAATATTAGTAGTAGCTCGTTATTAGTGAATGATTAAGGCATACACAAAGGATGAAAGGATGATGGAATTGTGAGGTGTGATTGTGGAATTGTGATTAAATTTTGGGAGAAAATATATATGAGTGAGAGAGAAATAAGGGATGGGAAAAGAGGAAACATTATTTTATGGGAAAAAATGTGTAGTGTGAAAAAAAGGGGAATGAGGGGTGGGCAAATGAGAGTGCTATTTAGATTGATGAAGGGGGAAACAATACCAACTGGTGCTGAATGTGTGGAAACAGAATAAATAAAAAAAAAAAAAAAAAATTTTTAGTAGTGCAAGAAGTTTTCATATTTCCTTTCGTGGTTCAAAAACATTTATTTTCAAGTGTTTCGTTCAGACCTTCTGGTTCTAGTGTGCGTAGTTTAAATATCCAGAACATCTCTCTTCTTTGGAGAGTACGGAATTTGTCTGGACAACTATTGTTTATTTGTTCAATAGGTGTGATTTTTAAGCTGTTATCGTTTTTCTTGTGCATGGTTAGAAAATGACGGGAAACGCTATGTTGAAGAAAGCCTTTATTGATATTTGATCTGTGTTTGTTTAGACGTTCCCGCAACGTTTGGATTGTACGCCCAACATATTGGAGTCCACATTGACATTCTAGGAGGTATATTATGTAGGACGATCCACAGTTCAGAAAGCTTTTTATATTAAATTCTTCATTTGTTACGTTGCTCTTGAATGTCTTTCTTCGATGGGTGATGTTTTGGCAGCTTTTGCATAGTGGGTGATTGCATCTGTAGCTACCCACTATCTCTGGAAAAAATTGGTCTCTTTGGTTATCGTTCTTTTTCTTTTTCAGTTTGCTGGGTGCCAATATGTTTTTAATGGTTCTTGCCCTTCTGAACGTGATTACTGGGTTTTTCGGAATGTTGGCTTTCAAATAAGGGTCTTTAGTTAAAATGTGCCAGTGTTTACATAGGATATTTCTTACCATTGCGTGATTGGTATTATATGTTGTGATAAGTGAAGTCTTGTATTTGTTTGTTCCTTCCTGAATGTCGGATTTTTTCCGGGTTGTCAGGCATTCTTCTTGAGTCAGATTCTTCACTCGATTATATGCTTCTTTTATGATTCTCCCAGGGTATTTTTTACTTCTAAATCTTGCAGCTAAAATCTTGCTTTTTTCCGTAAAATCAATGGTTGATGTACAGTTTCGGCGGATTCTTTTAAACTGGCTAAACTGAATATTCTGTTTCCATTTCTTGTAATGGGAACTTCTAAAATCTAGGTAATTATTGCCATCTACCTTCTTAGAATAAGTTTTTGTTTGGATGGTTTGTTCATTCGCTAAAAGTAGGAGATCTAGGTATTCGATGGTCTCAGTTGAACTATTCGTTGTGAATTTCAAATTCCAATTGTTCGTGTTCAAATATGTGGAAAAATCATTGGCTTCTTTCTCACTGCCCTTCCATATTAAAATCAAGTCGTCTATGTATCGTTTATAAAAAATAATATTATTGTTCCAGTTGTGTTGGTTATAAATAAATTCTTCTTCGAATCTGCCCATATATAGGTTCGCGAAACTTGGCGCGAAACGCGTGCCCATCGCGGTCCCTTTTCTTTGTTTAAAAATTTTATCTTCAAACCTAAAAACATTGTGCGTTAAAATAAACCTGATGGCTTCCGTGATAAAATTTCTGTGTTCATCTGACAACCGGTGATCCTGAGTGAGATAAAAATTTGCGGTTTTGATTCCTGCCTCGTGGGGGATATTCGAATAATGGGCAGCCACTTCCAGTGTAAGCCAACGGTACGTAGTGTCCCATGTGATTTCTTTCAAGAGAGTAATGAGTTGGGCGGAGTCTCGAAGATATGATTTCAGTTTTGTGACATGATCCTGTAAGAAAATGTCCACATAATGTGAGAGGTTGCTCGTTAAGGAATTAATCCCTGATATTATCGGTCGCCCAGGAGGGTTCTCGATATTCTTGTGCACTTTTGGAAGATGGTAGAAAGTTGCTGTAATGGGGGACTCCACCATTATAAATTCTCGTTCTTTTTTGTTGAGAATTTTTTTGTCTTCCGCTTTTTTCAAAAATGTTTCTAATAGTTTTTCGTCTTCCGCGGATGGATTCGAAGTGAGTGGCTCGTAATAGGATGTGTCTCCCAAGATGTTCCAGGCTTCTTTTACATAAGCTTCTCGGGTTTGGATCACAATCCCGCCTCCCTTGTCCGCACTTCTGATTACCAAATCTTTGTTATCACTTAGTTCTTTTAGAGCCTGTCTCTCTTTTCTGTTTAAATTTGGTTTTGTTTTGGTGTTCTGATTGATATTCCTAATTTCATCAGATACCAATGTAAAAAAAGTTTCTATGTGGCTACCCCTGTGATGGGTTGGATTGAAAGAAGACTTCGGTTTCAGGTTAGTATGTACGGTTGTGGTTGTTTCAGAATGTTCGGGGATGCTTTCTGCTTCTTCTTTTTTATTATTAAATTTTTCGCCGATGTTCTGCGTCGCTTTAATGGCGAAATGTCTTTGTAACGTAATTTTCCTGATAAATGCGTTAAGATCGACAAAGAGCTGAAATTCATTAAATTTTTCTGTTGGACAAAAAGAGAGTCCTTTTTCAAGTAATGTGTATTGGGCTGTGGTAAGATTTGATTTGGCTAAATCGAAGATTTTTACGGTTGTATTGCTTTCGTTCTTTTTGGGTCCCGTTGTCCCTTGGGAGGATTGGTTGGTGGTTCTATTTTCTCTCTTGTTTTGTCTTCTGTTGTTCTCTCGTCCTCCTCTTCTACCTCTCCGACATTTTTTCTTTTTCTGCTTTTTTGGGGGTCTTCTGTTTTTGGCTTGAAAAAGTCGGCGATTGTGGTGGTTGTCCCTGATGGCTGTTTTAATGTGTACGTCGCCCGCGGGGTCAGGGTCCCCGGGAGCGTTAAAAAAGATACCGAAGAGATATTATTTTGCTCCAAAGGCTTCAGGGGGAGTTCTTGGTTACTGGTGTTGTGGATAGTTAGGAGTGAATCCTCTAGAAAGGATGTGCCTGATATGTCTTCAGGATTATGGGTTGAAGAGGATGGAAAGGTTGTGGGGGGTAAATTTAATGGACAACTGTGGGGAAGATCTATGGAAATCGGAGATTTGTGGAGATAGCGGGGTGGGATTGAGGGGGGGGTGAAAAATTTTGGAGTGCCACTTCCTGAATTGTAGAGGGATGGTGGATCTTGGTTATGGGATGATTTAATCTGTGGTATATTTTTGTTTTTGTTGTGATTGTCTGGGTATGGTGTATTAGTATTATTCGGTTTGGTGGGATTTGTATACATTTCTGATGTCTTTTTTGTATTGTGTGTAGAAAGGTTTGCTGGTATCTTTCTATCCTGTGTGGTTACGGTGGTGTGGGATGGGACTGTTTCCATTTGTTTGGACCTACTATAAGTATGATATTTAGACCGTGTGGAGGGTACTGGTATGGATTCTTTGTGTGGTCTGGTGTTGTGGAAATTGGTGTTTCCATTTGGTTTAGATTCTGTTCTTGTATTGTTATTTTTAAAGCTCCTTTTGGTTAGGGTTGGTTGATTGTTGTGGGGATTCTGATTATTGTGAATGGTGTCATTTTTGTTTTTATTGAGCCAGAATTGTATATTGTTATTTTTGAAGTCTGTGCGATCTCTGTTCAGTTTTGATGTTTTCTTTTCAATAATCTCCGTTCAAATTGTGCTAATCTGTTAGTGATCTGTCTGTCAATTCTAACGTACTCAGTATGATTTTTATGTAGACCTAGTTTTTCTGCCTTAATTTTGATGTCTTCTTTCAACTCTTGGCATAGGGATTCTCGCTTGTTGATCAGGCGTACCAACATACCTTTTGCGCACTCGAGCATGAATTTGTCCCATTCCCTTGTAAACCCTACATCATTAAAAAATGGGCTTTTAAATCTAAGTCTTAGTCCCCGGGGTACCAAGTTTTCTTTGAGATAGTTCTCTAATAGAATCCAGTCAAGATGGTGCTGTATTTCCTCCTTAAGGCTGGATTCTAATGTGTAGAAGAGGTCAGAAAGTTCTTTTGTGCTGATCTGTTGTTCTGTTGCGGCGGTGACTGTATTGTCTTCTGCCTGGATTCCATCTGTTGATGTTCTTGACCAAATGTGTGTTAATTTTTGACGTTCTGATAACCGGTTGTCGCAGTAATCCATTTTGGAGTTGTATTTCTGTTTCGTTCCGATAACCTAGAGCCGCCGTATCTCAGGGTGTACTGTGCACCCTTAACCCGAGAAGCTCGGGACAATACAGTGGAGTAAAGCCGTGAAGCGAGAAGGCGCTCATAGGGTGATACGTTCAGGAATTGTGATGTCGTGTTAATAAAATAATAGGTTTATGCTCACCTTTTATGTTTCTTTATTAACGCTCTTAACTGTTATTCTGTTCAGGGATGATGGGTGGATGCTGCCAGGTGAGTCCTAAATTCCCGACTTGATAAAGGGGTCGCCGAGACCCCGAAACGCGTTGTCTAATAAAGCTTTCATCATACACTTCCGCTTGGGACAGGTGTTCTGTCCTCTTGTGTCACAGGAGGCTGCTGCACATTAGTTCCTATGGAGCCCCTGCTTGTTTAATTAATTGGAGTTAATGAAAGAATGCTTGTTATAGTTCCCTATAAGAACTATAAAAAAGTATTAAAAAAATATGTTTTTAAAAATAAATGCAGACATAGTAAAATACCAAATATAAATAATGCTTCTTCTGTTTCTGGATAATCTCTCTTCAATATCTTGTCCCTTTTAAAACTAAAATAATTAAAACAATATAAAAATTCAAATCATCCCACTTTCTCCAAATTTTAAATAAAAAAAAACATTAAAAATACACATCTTGGGCATCACTGCATGTGAAAATGCCCATACTATTAAAATGTAAAAATATTTATCCCATACAGAAAATGGTGAAACGTTAATGTGCGATTTGCTGTTTTTTGGTCACTTCTCCTCCTACTAAATCTAAATAAAAAGTGATCAAAAATTCCCACACACCCCAAAATGGTATCAATGAAAAATACTGATTGCCCCACAAAAAATCAACTCCATACACACGACCGTTGCCTGCCTCCGTGTCCGCTCCTCCTGCAAATTTTGTGTCCGTCAAAAAAAACGGATGACGGACCGTTTTTTTTGACGGATCCGATTTTTATGGCAGATCCATTGTAAAAATGCCTATCCATGTCCGCAAACGTGAAAAAAATAGGACATGCACTATTTTTTTGACGGAATGAAAACACGGATCACGGATGCGGAACAAAAACGGTTGACCATCCGCATTTTTTGACGGACCCATTGAAATGAATGGGGAAGCATCCTATCCGTGAAAAAAATGGAACGGACGCGGAAACAAACAACGGTCGTGTGCATGTAGCCTAACTAAAAAGAAAGTTATAGGGGTCAGAATATAGGCATGAAAAAAATCTATATATTTCTTTATTTTTATTTTTAAACACAAAAACATCATGGGTGAAAGAGTTAAAAGGGGGCTAAAACTTTCTTCAGGTATTATAGTGATAGGCATAAAAAAATTGTAGGATTACAAAATCTGTATAGTGGAGCCCCCTGCTTTCTTATTATATAATTTAGTCTGCATGCAGTTAACACTAGGTGGAGCTCACTGTATGTGGCTTTGTACAGCTAGTACTTAACTCAGTGGAAGGTGTAAAAATCTAAATGCAGTCAGGACTCCCTAGTGGTGGTTGCAAGTAACCCTATGACTATGATGGGTATTGTTGATTCCCCTAATGCGTCACATAACTAGAATATTCTTGCAGCTATAGCATCATTCCAATAACACTATATTAGGAAGTTGCTAATTATGCACTTCTTTAGCATGGTTCTATGGTGGAGTTCCCCTTTACTTTCAATATAAAAAAAACAACAACTCTTAATTGGAATACACAAGGGATGAATCACTACAATATCATTGCCATGCACCTGCACATAAAGCTATCGGAAAATATTAGGCCCTGGAGTTAGAAGGCTGTTAGCTAATCCCTCTTTACACGACAGGACTTTTATGCCATGGTAATAGGATAAACTATATCCGTGGCATAATAAGCATTCAGGAGATGATGAATTTCAGTCACTTAAGTCCAGACCAATGTTGCTATTTATTTGTAATAGATACACAGTGTCACTGATAATTTGCTAGTTAATTTTGTTACAGCATCCCTGTCATTTAGAAGGAAATATCTTGGGAACCAGGATGGCCGGCATAAAATGAACAGAGATTATGCTAATAAATCTGAATAAAGGGACAGTAGTATCTATGAGCTCCTTTGCAGAGCTATGGAGTTGTTTATAGGACTGTAATACAATGATATGCAATAGCATAAGCAGTAGCATAACATACTAACATGTAAATAATCAGATCTTGCAGTAATTTATATGTTTATATTTTTTAAGTGCTTTATACGAGGGTGTAGTTTTAATAAGCTCATTCATGTAGACAGTAAGGATACAATATGTGAAGAGAAGATTCAAATGTACCCATCTAACATTTCCCACCCCCTTTCCAGCACCTGTGACAGTAAAAAAGCTTTAACTTAGGAAAATCTCCTCTGTTTAGCAAGCTTCATCAACAGTGATCTCATTACAACAAACCAGCTGCTAGGAAGCTACATCTCAATTGTACTATTACATGACACTCATTTTAGCCACTAGAGATGAGCGAATGTTTCAACAATTCGATTTGCCAATTCGCCAAATTTCTTGGTAAAATTTGGATCGGTACAAATTTATTTGCGGTGAATCGCATTAAAAAATTGCTATTTCCTGGCTACAGAGAGCCTTTATAGTGGTGTAGAACACTGTGCCTTGCAGTAACAGGCATAGGGAGTCTGCTGTGGTAGTGAAATAATAACGTAAGTGAGCATTACATGCAGATGACAGGCGTCGATCTTAGATTCACTGCACACTTCACTTATTTGGGCAGTCATGGGGCCAAAACTGACCAAATAACTCAAGTATGAACTGAGCCTTACAGGTCGATGTTAGCGCCAAGAAGAAGCACACTCCATTTACACCGTCGTCAGCTGCTTCCACTTAGATGTCTACAGAACCTGTTCTATTAAACGCTTAAACAAGTAGAGCCCCCCGACAGAGTGGAGAGGGTGTCAGCAGTAAGTTTGTGTTGACGTCACTGATAGTGATGTCGCGAACATAAAATTTTACGTTCGCCAACGGCGAATGCGAACTTCCGCAAATGTTTACGAACGGGCGAACCGGGCGAACCGCCATAGACTTCAACCTTATTCTGGCCACAATAGTGATGGAAAAGTTGTTTCAAGGGGACTAACACCTGGACTGTGGCATGCCGGAGGGGGATCCATGGCAAAACTCCCATGGAAAATTGCATAGTTGACGCAGAGTTGGGTTTTAATCCATAAAAGGCATAAATCACCTAACAATCCTAAATTTTTTTGAACATGGTTTAAAACATCCAGTGTGTGTTTACGATCAGGTATGATGTTGTATCGATCAGGTAGTGTAAGGGTTACGCCCGCTTCACAGACATTGACAGCCCAAACTCCCCTTTTAATGCACCGCAAACAACTGCAAACAGTCCATTTGCACAACAGCAAACTCCCCATTTGCACAAGGTTGGATACCAAGCTAGCCATGTCCCGGTGATGTCATTGAAGGTTTCTTCCTCCACCCAGACACGTACAACACCAAGGGTCCCCGAAAGGTGAATTGAATTGATATTTCGAACTGGGAGATGGTTAAAAAAACGTTGGCTCCCTCCCCTTTGTTTTAATCCACGGTCATTGCGTCTGCGCCGTGCAATTTACTGTCACACCCGATATGAGTGGTATTTTCTGTAGTACTATTCTCATCAGTTTAATCCCTCTAACGTCCCCAATCTGTGTGTGGCGATGACTAACATTGTTGATTGTAGACATTGACATCATGATGTTTAGTTCAAAATCTGCACTTTAGTATTGGAATTGATGGGGATTTTTTTAATTGTCTGCATTATTTCTAATAAACTATTAAGAGACTTTATTATGATTTTTTATTTTATGTATTAAAAACCCATACAACTTTAAAAAAAAAAAGGTAAATTAATGTTTTTTCTATGAAATATTATCCAGCCGTCCGATCGCTTTTGGTCTGACCATAATGAAGGAACGGCCTTATCATCTGGGGTGTGGCAACATTGCCAATACACTCATAGAGGTGATGATTGCTTCATTGTCATACGCAAGCCCCTTCACCACAACAAGTTAACGATCACGAAGGGCAATTGACACTTGTATGTGCCTTTTTTTTTTGTTTTGTTTTTGCAGCCACAGTGCTGCACCATAGGACAGAAAAATTAGGCATGTACACATGCCTGAAAAATAATGGCATTGTTGCAGCCGCTGTTGTAGCAGCGGCCAGAAAAATTGTTGTTTTTCAGGCAGAAAAGTGACTAAATCATTGCGGCTTGAACCCTAGTTGGTGGCGGAGAATTCACGAAAGTCATCCGGTATGCAGACATTAAATACAGCAGCGTGGGGACCATTTTGAGGACAAGGCATGTCACCAGGCCTTTTGTTAGTCAAACGTATCCCCCACTGTCAGTCCCTTAGGGATCCATGCCTCATTCATCTTTATGAAGGTGAGGTAATCAACACTTTTTTTGACCGAGGCGACTTCTCTTGTCAGTGACAATGCCTCCTGCTGCACTGAAGGTCCTTTCTGACAGGACACTTGAAGCAGGGCAGGCCAGAAGTTCTATTACAAACTGGGATAGCTCAGGCAGCACGTCAAGCCTGCACACCCAGTAGTGAAGGGGTTCATCGCTCCTCAGAGTGTCGATATCTGCTGTTAAGGCGAGGTAGTCTGCTACCTGTCGGTCGAGTCGTTCTCTAAGGCTGGATCCCGAAGGGCTGTGGCGATGTGTAGGACTGAAAAAACGCTGCATGTCCTCCATCAACAACACATCTGTAAATCGTCCAGTCCTTGCCGCCGTGGTAGGAGGAGGATTACACTCACCTCTTCCCCTGTTAGATTCCCGTTGTGCTGTGACATCCCCCTTATAAGCTGTGTAAAGTGTATTTTTTAGTTTGTTTTGGGGTCTGTTCTTCCCCCCAGCCATGTTCAACACCATGGGTCCCAGATAGGTGACAACAACGAGCACCCTGGGGTGCCTGCTGTGGTTGGTCTTCCTCCTCCTCAAAGCTGCCACATTCATCCACTGACTCCTATTCCTCATACTCCTCTTCCAGCGTTGCCGCAGGTCCAGCAAGCGATGATGACAAGGCTGTTTCTGGTTGTGATGGTGAACACAACTCTTCCTTTTCACGCTCATGTACAGCCTGATCCAGCACTCTTCGCAGGGCACGCTCCAAGAAGAAAACAAATGGGATGAGGTCGCTGATGGTGCCTTTGGTGCGACTGACTAGGTTTGTCACCTCCTTAAAAGGACGCACGAGCCTACAGGCATTGCTCATGAGCGTCCAGTAACGGGGCAAAAAAATTCCCAGCTCCGCAGAGGCTGTCCTAGCACCCCGGTCATACAAATACTCGTTGATGGCTTTTTCTTGTTGGAGCAGGCGGTCGAACATTAGGAGTGTTGAATTCCAACGTGTCGGGCTGTCGCAAATCAAGCGCCTTACTGGCATGTTGTTTCGCCACTGAATATCGGAAAAGTGCGCCATGGCCGTGTAGGAACGCCTGAAATGGCCACACACCTTCCTGGCCTGCTTGAGGACGTCCTGTAAGCCTGGGTACTTAGACACAAAGCGCTGTATGATGAGATTCAACACATGTGCCATGCACGGCACATGTGACAATTTGCCCAAATTCACTGCCGACAACAAATTTGTTCCATTTTCACACACCACTTTGCCGATCTCCAGTTGGTGTGGGGTCAGCCACTGATCCACCTGTGTGTTCAGGGCGGACAGGAGTGCTGGTCCTGTGTGGCTCTCTGCTTTCAGGCAAGTCAACCCCAAGACAGTGTGACACTGTCGTATCCGGGATGTGGAATAGCCCCTGGGGAGCTGGGGGGATTCAGTTGATGTGCAGCCAGACGCCGCAGCAGAAGAGTACTCAGCCAAGGAGTATATCGAAGAGGATGGAGTAGGAGTAGAGGAGATGGCAGTAGGCCTGCCTGCAAGTCGTGGCGGTGTCACCAACTCCGCTGCGGAGCCACGGATTCCATGCTTGTCAGCCGTCAGCAGGTTGACCCATTGCGCAGTGTATGTGATATATCTGCCCTGACCGTGCTTTGCAGACCAGGTATCAGTGGTCATATGGACCATTGCCCCAACACTGTATGCCAGAGATGCCATGACTTCCTTTTCAATAAAATAGTAGAGGTTTGGGATTGCTTTTTTTGAAAAAAATTTTGTCCGGGTACCTTCCACTGTGGTGTCCCAATAGCGACAAATTTTTTGAAGGCCTCAGACTTCACCAGCTGGTATGGTAAAACCTTGCGGGCTAAGAGTTCCTTCAAGACAGCTGTCAGTCGCTGGGCAAGGGGGTGACTCTGTGACATTGGCTTCTTACGCTCAAACATTTCCTTAACAGACACCTGACTGTGGGCAGATGAGCAGGAACTGCTGAAGGTGAGAGGCAGAGTGGCGGTTGGTTGAGAGGGGGCAGGGAGGACAGCAGTGGTTGACGTGGCTGAAGATGCTGGACCAGGAGGAGCATGGTGGCTTTGAGTTTGTGTGCTGCTTGTACTCATGTGTTGATCCCATAGGCGTTTGTGATGTGAGATCATGTGCCTTCGCAAAGCAGTTGTACCGAGGTGGGTGTTGGACTTCCCACGACTCAGTTTATTTTGGCACAGGTTGCAAATGGCATTGCTGTTATCAGAGGCAGACACACAAAAAAAATGCCACACTGCTGAGCTTTGCAATGACGGCATTCTGGTGGTGGCAACAGCATGCGTTGACTGGCGTGCTGTCTGGCTGACCCCGGGTGCCGATACAGGACTGTGCCACTGACTCCTTGCGACGACCTCCCCCTGCTTCCAACTCGTCTCCTCCTTCTCTCTGTCTCCCTTTCTGAACTTTACCCCTCTTCTTCTCTTCGAGCAGGCACCCACGTGGCATCCGTGGACACATCGTCTTCATCAACCTCTTCACTTGTATCTGACACCTCAGCAAAGGAAGCATCAGCGGGTACAACATCATCATCATCATCATCATCATCACACAGTACGTCTATGTGTGTAATCCTGCCTGACTGAGAAATATCTCTGTAATCTACATCATCTGGCAATAATGGTTGCGCATCACTAATTGCATCCAACTGATGTGTAAATAACTCCTCTGATGGATCAAGTGAAGCGGCTGTGGTGGCTGTGGTGGTAGTGGTGGTGGTGGTGGGCGGGAGCTTGGTAACTTGAGAGCAGGTGACCGAAGCTGAGCTGGAGGAGGATGGTGCGTCAAGGTTCTTAGTGGAAGCTGTTGTAGATTGGGTGTCCTATCTAAGGCCTCATGCACACGGCCGTTGTTCAGGTCCGCGTCCGAGCCGCATATTTCACGGCTCGGCCGTGGACCCATTCACTTCAATGGGGCCGCAAAAAATGCGTACAGCACTCCGTGTGCTGTCCGCATCAATTGCTCCGTTCCGTGCCCCCGCAAAAAAAAAAGAACATGTCCTATTCTTGTCAGTTATGCGGACAAGAATAGGCATCTCTCTAATGGGCCGCGTTCCGTTCCGCAAATTGCGGAATGGAACGCGGAGCAGCTTCCTTGTTTTGCGGATCCGCGGTTTGCGGACCGCAAAACACCAACGGCCGTGTGCATGAGACCTAAGCCAGTCAACTATGTCCTCAGAATTTTTCGGGTTCAGGGTACGTGGCTTCTGAACACTAGGCATTATTCCAGGGCCAGTGGAAATCACAGCACCACGACCATGACGGCCCATGTGGGGTGGCCTGCCTCTGCCTGTCATTTTTTTTTAGATAAGTGGTACTACGCATGCTAGGTACTGTGCCAGCCGGTATGAGTGGTGGGCACTGGCAGTGGGCACACTACAGTCTGCGGAAGTCGGCCTGACACACACTGGCAGCAGGCAAGCAACTGAATTTAGACTAAAGTGTAAAAATGAAATGCCTTATTTATCGGCAAGCTACTGTGCCACCCGGTATGAGTGGTGGGCACTGGCAGTGGGCACACTACAGTCTGTGGAAGTCGGCCTGACACACACTGGCAGCAGGCAAGCAACTGAAATTAGACTAATGTGTAAAAATGAAATGCCTTATTTATCGACAAGCTACTGTGCCACCCGGTTTGAGTGGTGGGCACTGGCAGTGGGCACACTACAGTCTGTAGAAGTCGGCCTGACACACACCGGCAGCAGGCAAGCAACTGAAATTAGACTAAAGTGTAAAAATTAAATGCCTAATTTATCGGCAAGCTACTGTGCCACCCGGTATGAGTGGTGGGCACTGGCCGTGGGCACACTACAGTCTGTGGAAGTCGGCTTGACACAAACTGTCAGCAGGCAAGCAACTGAAATTAGACTAATGTGTAAAAATGGAATGCCTTATTTATCGGCAAGCTACTGTGCCATCCGGTATGCGTGGTGGGCACTGGCAGTGGGCACACTACAGTCTGTGGAAGTCGGCCTGACACACACTGGCAGCAGGCAAGCATCTGAAATTACACTAAAGTGTAAAAATTAAATGCCTTTTTTTGATGCAAAGTCCTGTGCCACACGGGATGAGTGGTGGACACTGGCAGTGGGCATACTACAGTCAGTGGAAGTGGGCCTGACATACACTGGCAGCAGGCAAGCAACTGAAATTACACTAAAGTGTAAAAATTAAATGCTTTATTTTGATGCAAAGTCCTGTGCCACACGGGATGAGTGGTGGGCACTGCAGTGGGCACACTACAGTCAGTGGAAGTCAGCCTGACACACACTAGCAGGCAAGCAACTGAAATTACACTAAAGTGTAAAAATTAAATGCCTTTTTTTGATGCAAAGTCCTGCGCCACACGGGATGAGTGGTGGGCACTGGCAGTGAGCATACTACAGTCTGTGGGCCTGCAGCTCCTCACAAGGGGGCAGGCCAGGCAACTGCAATATATATATGGAGAGAGAAAAAAAGCAGACTAATGTAGCAGACCTAAAAGGGCTTTTTGGGTTGCTGTCAGGACGCTGTCCTCACAGCAGAGAGCAGATGAGTCTTTCAGGACTGGAGTGGACACTGAATACACTAGCCTAGCTATCGATTTCCCAATTAAATCAGCAGCAGCTACACTGTCCCTCCTCTCACTAAGACTGCAGCTTCCGAATGAATCTAAAATGGATGCTGTTCAGGAGTTGGGAGGGTCTGGGAGGGAGGGTATGCTGCTGATTGGCTGGAATGTGTCTGCTGACTGTGAGGTACAGGGTCAAAGTTTGCTCAATGATGATGTATAGGGGGTGGACCGAACATCGCATATGTTAGCTCACCGCGGCGAATGCGAACAAGCTATATTCGCAGGGAACTGTTCGCCGGCGGATAGTTCGGGCCATCTCTAGTCACTGATTATTTTGCCCTTTCTCTTATCCATCAGAACAATAACCCACAAAAAACGGATCCTGTCTGTTGAGCATGAGTTGGTCAGTAATCCATCAGTATTGCTGATGCCAAAAAACAGGAGTGGATTCAAAACAGAGATTACACGTGAATGGAATATTTGCATGTCTTCTGTGTTTTGTACCCACTCCTGCTTTCGGCTACCAAATCATAAGCCAATTCTGATGGGACCCTACAGGCCGTACAGCTGCTACACAGGATCCGTTGTGTGTCTCATTTTTCCTTCCTTCTGCCATACATAAATGATGATGTAAGCCAGGCCGAAAGGCAAAATAGTGGCCCAGTCATGAAGTTGGGAGGGTGGGAACAGCATGAGAAATCCGCAGAGTGGCCCTATGAGTGGTGAGATGGAAGAAGCATGAGTAGGAAAAAGAGTGGCACAATGACAGTGTGGAGGTGCAGCAGCAGTAGCATCAGGAGGAGGCCACAGAGTGGCACAGTGACAGTGTTGAAGTGGCAGCAGCAGCATCAGGAGGCCACAGAATGGAACAATGACAGAGTGGGGAGGTGAAGGCCGCAGCAGAAGCATCAGGAGGAAGTCACAGAGTGGCACAATGATAGTGTGAAGGCGGGGTCAGCATCAGGAGGCCAGAGAGTGGCAAGTTAATGTAGTGTGGAGGTGGCAGCAGAATCAGGAGGCCACAGAGTGGAAAGGTGACATAGTGTGGAGGTGACAGCAGCATCAGGAGACCAAAGAGTGGCGGATCCACATCTGATTCATCTTGGCAAAGGTCAGTCTCTCCACATTTTTGGTGGACAGGCTAGGTCTTCTTGGGGAAACTATGGCCCCCACCGCACTAAACACCCGCTCTGATGCCACACTACTGGCCGGGCAGAACAGCTTTTCCAGGGAAAACTCTGCCAGTTGCGGCCACAAATATAGTTTGGCTGCCCAGTAGTCCAGCGGATTTTTAACTTGGGGTGGTAGGGTGCTTTCCAAGTAGGCCACCACATGCTGGTTCAGATTCTCCTCTATGTCTAGCTACTGGTGAGTAGTTTCTTCACTATGCAGGTGAAGAAAGCTGCTTATCAGAGACTCTAGACTCAGGCTGATGCTGATAGAGTTGGTACTGCTCCTGCCGCCGCACCCCTCCCCAGCAGCCATGGAAGTGGAACGTGAGCGCAGAGAGGCCCCCTGGTCAGACCTGCGAAAGGATGGACGATGGCGCAGCTAGGCAGCGGCCAACTTACTACATAGGATGTCTCTATAGTAGTTCAGTTTGTCCTTATTCTCAGCAGGTGTAAAAAAGGCCCCCATTTTGGACCGGTAGCAAGGGTCCAACAAGGTGGAGAGCCAGAAGTCATCCCTTTGCCAAATGGTGACAATTCGACTATCACTACGCAAGCAAGTGAGCATGCATCCGGCCATTTGTGCAAGTGACACGGAGAGACTCCCTGTCTTCATCTCCACTGCATACTGCCCTGTAGCTCCTTTGGCTGCTCCTGCTCCTCCTCTCCTGTCACCTCTGTAGAAAAACCACCCATTTCGCTAAACATTGCTTGTGCTCCAATGTCCCCCTCCTCCTCCTCATCCAGTTCAGCCCACACATGGCTAATGTGGCCGTGAGATCTAGGCGCCACATCTCCACTCCCCTGACCTGCCAGATTTACCAGCATCTGTTCCAGGACATGAAGCAGTGGAATGATGTTGTTTATACCGAAGTCCTGGCGACTGACAGATAACATGGCTTCCTCAAAGGGCCTGAGCAAAGGGCAGGTGTCATGCATGAACTGCCATTGGCTGCACCTCAAGGAGGGTGTGCTTTACAGTGTATGAGTGGCTGAAGTGCATGCAAAGTTTCCTGGACATTTTTTGGATGTCTTGCAGATGGGTGGAAGACTTCAGGAACCGCTTGACAACCAGATTGAACACAAGCACCATTGACGTAGTGCTGAAAGCATGTTCTTCCAATTGTCGGTCACCATGGTTCCTATTTAGATTTGTCTCAGAGAAAGCCAGGATTCGATTTCTTGATGAAGGACACAAAGCAGTTCCTCCCCTGTGTGACTCCGTTCGCCCAGGCAAACAAGGTGCGTGACGCCGCCGTCCCCTGCACATGTGGTATGCTGTAGGGGCATTGTGAATTGTCCCTGCAGGGGAGGCTGAGGACACGATGGAGGATGAGGAGGAAGAGGTGGACATTGTCGCAGGACCAATGGCGTGACAACATGGAGGCAGAAGTGGCGTCACCTTGCCAAGTTGCTGGTGAGACTGTGCAGAAACTACATTGATCCAGTGGGCCGTAAGGACATGTATTGTCCCTGACCATGGTTAAAGCTCCACACGTCGGCGCTGCCGTCCACTTTGGCAGACACCGACAGGATCAAGGACTGGCCCACCTTCTGTACTACATATTTGTGCAGGGCTGGTACTGCCTTTTTACCAAAGAAATTTTGGCTTGGGACTCTCCAACTCGGCTTGGCACAAGCCATCAGTTCTCTGAAAGGTGCAGAGTCCACCACTTGGAAAGGGAGGAACTGCAGCACCAGCAACATGGACAGGAGCACATTCAGTTTCTGCGCCGTTGGATGAGTGCACACATACTGTTGTCTCTTGGCAATCGCTTCGGTGATCAATTGCTGACGGAATGACCGACGAGGAGTAGGAGGAGCAGGAGCATCAGGACCAGCAAATGATGGGAAGGACAAACAGCTCCCTTTAACTGAGGAGGTGGAGCCTTGACTGCCTATAATCGGGTGCGTGCCACTAGGTGATGCAGCAGTTTCTGCGGCAGGCTGGACCACCACATCGGAGCCATGGTTCTCCCAGGTCACTTTATGGTGACAATGCAAATGTTGACGTAGGGATGTGGTGCCAACATTGGCACTCTGGCCATGCTTCATCTTCTTCCCACAGATTCTACATATGGCCATGTTCACCTCTTCATGTGGCTTAACAAAAAACTGCCACACCGTCGAGTAGGTGATTTTACCCCAACACAATGCACTGACTGACTGCTACTGCTGCTGCCTCTGTGAACCCGTGCACCGCTACTTCCCGAGCAGGTAGACTCCTGCGAAGCAGGTGGTTTTCCCCAGGCACGTTTGGCTCCCGACCTCCCACAGCTGTCACCTTGCTGACTCCCGGCTACGCTAGCGACTTGCTGGCTCCGACGCTGGTTCACGGGCAATCTCCCTATAATGATGAAGCCCCTTCGTCCCCCATCTCCCAAGTGCGATAAGTATACACGTCACTGATGTCTTCCTCAACCGTCTCTGGGTCAGGAGCCTGACCATTCACAACACCAGCTCCCACGCCACTCTCCTCAACACTACTTGCCCGCCTGGTGGAGGAAGCGGCAGATGTCTCCTCCACATCTTCGCTTGCCAGTAGCTGCTGATTGTCTTCTAGTAGCTCGTCCTCACTGTATAGTGGAGGTTAGCCCACAGCATACAATACTTCTCTGGCTGAGAGAACAGAAAAGGACAGAGGCAGGTTGAGGACAGGTGAGGGCACAGAGCCTGCTCCCGGGCCATGCCAACTAAGGGTTGTGTCTGACGAACCCACTGACTCTTGGCTGGTGGTGTCTGATGTCACTTGCAACAAAGTCGAAGATCGAGTCAACCATACAAGAACTGCAAGGGTTGCTGGTCATGAAATGACTGCAAGCTGACACTGGGAGCTCAGGTCTCTCGAATTGACCCTGCTGCCACGGCCCCTTACTCTGCTGCGACCTCTGCCTGCACCAGAAACATTTAGGCCTCTGTCACTCCCCTGTGCAGGTCCTGGCACTTCTCAGCCTGACATACTGTTAAGATCAAATAATAAAATGTTAGATCAAATATTTTTTCTTTCACCACTAATACACGGCAAACTGGGCTTTAGAATATATCACTGCACCGCTGAATGGCAATTAGGTCCTAATTTTTTTCTACTTTAAGACAACACAAAAGGCTTTTCAACAGATAATTGCAACGCTGAACGGCGAAAATATTTTTGTTTCGCCACTAATACACGGCAGACAGGGCTTTAGAATATATCACTGCACCGCTAAATGGCAATTAGACCCAAATTTTTTTCCACTTTTCCACAACACAAAAGGCTTTTTCCACAGATAAGTGCAACGCTGAACGGCGAATATAGTTTTTGTTTCACCACTAATACATGGCAAACTGGGCTTTAGAATATATCACTGCACTGCTGAACAGCAATTAGGCCCTAATTTTTTTCTACTTTTACACAACACGAAAGGCTTTTCAACAGTTAAGTGCAATTCTGAATGGCAAATATATTTTTATATCGCCACTAGAGTTGAGCGAACACCTGGAAGTTCAGGATCGCCGAGTTTGTTGCAAAGTTCCAGTTCGGGACCCGAACTCGACCCAAACTTGACCACGAACCTGAATCCCATTGAAGTCAATGGGGATCCGAACTTTGGGGCACTAAAATGGCTCTAGAAGAGTCATGGAAAGGGCTAGACGGCTGCAAAAGGCAGAAAAATGTGGGTAAGAGCGTGACAAGTGCCCTGCAAAGAAATGTGGATAAGGAAATGACTTAAAATAAAATAAATAAAAATTAAAAATAATAATCTTGAACTGGGCGGAAGAGGTACGTATGGAGTAGGAGGTTGAGGAAGCTGTGGACGTGGCGGTGTAGGTGGATACGGTGGTGGAGGAGGTGGCCAACACTTTTTATTTTTTTATTTGGGTAGACCACAAAACATTGTGGAATATATAAAATAAAACAAAGAGAAAGTGTGCTGGAGCATAACAATGGCTGTGTGAGGTCGGTATACATGTCTATTCTGCACAAGGTACAGACAGGTCCTGTGGGGATCCATGCCTGGTTCATTTTAATGAACGTAAGATTGTACACATTGGCTGTGGACAGGTGGCTGCGCTTGTCTGTGATGATGCCCCCAGCCTTGCTAAACACACATTCAGAAAATACACTGGCTGCAGGGCAGGCCAGGACCTCCAAGGCGTAAAGGTTAAGCTCAGGCCATGTGCCCAATTTGGAGACCCAGAAGTTGAATGGGGCAGACAAATCAGTCAGTAGGCGTATGCACACATACTGTTCCACCATGTTGCTGGAATGCTGCCTTCTGCTAAGACGTTCCAAATCAGCTGGTGGTGCTGGTTCTTGTGGCATGCTGACAAAGCTTTTCTACATTTCGGCCATGCTAACCCTGCCTCCTGAGGTGCTGGCGGTGCCCCAGCTGCATTGGTAACTTCTTCCTCCTCCTCTGCCTTCGCCTTGTGCTTCCACTGAGGCTCCAATGTCAGTTGGGAATGCCATCAGCAGCGTGTCTACCAGCGTGCGCTTGTAAGGGGTATAGATCACCCAACAATCTAAACGCTGCTGAATTTACAGAATATATTTCCCTGTCAGGTATGCAGTGCAGGGGTACTTTGAAAGAAATAAGGGGTATAAATCACCCAACAATCTAAACGCCGCCGAATTTACATAATATATTTCGCTGAAGGTTCTGTCGCCTACTCGCACCTGAGGAAGGTATTTCACTTGGGCCTGTAGCTGGCACAGAACGACCACGTCCTCTCCCTGCAACAAGAGCTCCACCACCACCAGCACCATGACCAGGGCCACGTCCCTTATTTGATGTTCTCCTCATTACTTGCGTTCACCCACCAAACTAATAGATGGTTTATCTCAGGTGACAATTTAACTGCCAATAGTCAACAATTAAGTTCACTAACAGTAAGGCAGTGTCGGTGTCATAAATAGTATAAATTTCTTTAAGTCGCACAACAGTGTAACTGAGCAATTTAATACAATTACTTCACTATCACAAAAAATGTGAATTTTCCAACCAACAATGTAACAGCTGAAGTTAACGGTTTATTTGGACTGTCAGAAATGCAGCGTAGGATCCAAATGTGCTATCTAGCACAAAAACAGTGTTTTTTTCAAACAGCTATGTAAATGCGGTATGTTACGGTTTTATTGGAACATCAGAAATGCAGCGTAGGATCCTAATGTGCTATCTAGCACAAAACAGTGTTTTTTGCAAACAACTATGTAAATGCAGTATGTTACGGTTTTATTGGAATATCAGAAATGCAGCGTAAGATCCTAATGTGCTATCTAACACAAAAACTGTTTTGTTTTTGCAAACAACTATGTAAATGCATTATTTAAAGATTTTATTGGAATATCAGAAATGCAGCATAGTACGCTAATGTGCTATCTAGCACAAAAACTGTATTTTTTGCAAACAACTATATAAATGCAGTATGTTACGGTTTTATTGGAAGATCAGAAATGCAGTGTAGGATGCAAATTTGCTCTCTAGCAAAATAACTGTTTTTTTATAGCAGCAATGTAACTGCAGTATATTTATACGGTTTATTTGGACTGTAAGAAATGCAGAGTATTCAGCAAATTTTCTATCTAGCACAAAAACTGTGTTTTTTTTTTATAACAGCAATGTAACTGCAGTATTTAACGGTTTTATTGGAATGTCAAAAATGCTGCCTAGGTCGCAAATTTACTATCTAGCACAAAAACTGTTTTTTTTAATAGCAGCAATGTAAATGCAGTATTTAATGGTTTTATTGGAATTTTTAGAAATTCAGCATAGAACGCAAATTTACTATCTAGCACAAGAAGTGTGCTTTTTTTATAGCAGCACTGTAACTGCAGTATGTAACGGTTAAATTGGACTGTCAGAAACACAGCATTTTATCTGTGGCAGACAGATAAAAAAATCGCTTTAGGTCACAAAAACATGTGACAGACTAATGTAATTGAATAATTTTCACTGCCAGGTATGCACTGCAGGCCGCAGGAGTACTTGACTGGCGAAAAAAAGGAATTTGTCCTCCAGAACAGAATTAATGTCCCTGGCACACATGCAGTTCACATGCAGTTGCAAGTGCACTGCACTTGCAAAAATGGCTGCCGACGCCCACCAAACTAGCAGGTGGATTAAAACTTTTTTTTTAGTGTCACTGGGCTCAGGGCTGGGTACAAAAATGTAGCATAGCTTAATAATCGCTGTAGTTTGAAGATTGAACAAAACCAAGTACACCAGAATTCTTCCCTAATCTCTCCCTTACAGCAGCATCCTATCCCTACACTGAGAAGAGCAGAGTGACTTGACTCCAGCATATAGAGAGGCTGGTTCACATGCTGCACTTGGCCGATCACAGCTATGCCATTAGTAGGTGTTGATAGAAAAGTACCACCAGTCCGTAAGAAGTCTAAATCGCAGCAGGTCACCGTAGTGTTGTGGGCTCAGTTCACACTTATCAGTTCAAAAACAATGTAGATCGGGACCGCGCGTTGTGATGGAAGATCACGGAGTAGTGATGGCTTCTAAGGGCAGACAAGTGAAGCGCTTGTTGATTGGCTGCCCTGCAGACTTTCAAAAAGCGCCAAGAAATCGACGAAAACCGAACCCGAACTTTTACTTAAACTTTTACCTAAAGTTCGGTACGAACCCGAACTTTACAGTTCGGGTTCGCTCAACCCTATTCGCCACTAATACACGGCAAACTGGTCTATAGAATATATCACTGCACCACACAAGGGCAAATACATTTTTCTTTTGTCACTAATACATGGCAAAAAGGGCATTACAACATACAACTGCACCGCACAAGGGCAAAAAAGATATACTTGTAATAAACCGTGTTAATGGCTTTATCAAACAGCACTTGAACCCTAATAAAAACGGTTTGCTGGATTGACAGGGCTGTATAATGGTAATTTGGGTCCCCAGTCAGTGCAGCAAGGTGTAATAGGATTGTTCCTATTACCCAGGCTGTAACCTGCCCTACTTAACCCTGTTCTACATAAATGCTCTGGAACAATTCTTCCCTATCCTTTCCCTGCAGTTATAAATCATTTTTTCATCACAATCAAGTCTTTCCTATCACTGTCCCTAGCGCAAGCAGACGTCTCTCCCTGCACTAAGTACACTGATAAATGGCAGAATCTAAGATGGCTGATGCTATGTATAGGGCTGTGACATCACAGGGTTGGCTGGTTACTGATTGGCTGCCTGCATGGTCCCGCCTTCCCAGAGTTCCTTTCTTCATGTCCTTGCACGTGCCGCAGACATTTTAGGAAAAAATTCAATTCATTACCACAAAGTGCAAGGAAATTCGGCTTCAGTGCTCTCAGATTGGGTTATCATGAGTGGAAAATCCCTTTAAAGCCAATGGTGCATTCATCAAGTCAATGGCATACAGAGGTAGCAGAAGGACCCACTGCAGGAAATGTATATGGACACCACACTACCCAACAGCTGTTCCATCAATAATGAATTCCTCATCCAAAAGTTATTCTTTGGTAGTTCCCAAATAAATCTTTTACGGATCTCTCAATTTTTCTGGTAGCTTACTGTAAAGGCAGTAGCTGGTAGCGGATGCTCCGTACTCACTGCCATGGTCTCCGGCTCTCTGGGCAAACACTGTTCTCCACAGCCGCCTCTGCCACTGTTTGTTTCCAGCCGCACTTAGCACCATGTAGTGGTGATGGTCAGCCGCTGCGGTCCTGGGCTCTTTTCAAGCAAGCACCATTCTCCTCGGCTGCCTCTGCTACTGGTGTTCAACATCCTCTAACGCCACCTTATGATGGACACCCTAGAACCTGTCTTGGCTTTTTGAACCAGTGCTTGATCCAACTCTAGATGCATGGGCATAAGTTCCCTACCAGGCCATCCAAGGTTGCCTTCATTGTGTCCCTGTTGTCTGGTGAAGCCTTTGCTTAGGCAAATCCTATTTGGGAACATGGAAGTCTGGAGACCACTAATCTGCAGACTTTCCTTCTACCTTCCAGCTGTTCTTTGAGGAGCCAGACCGCCCTTCCTCCACTTATTACGCCTTGCTGCACCTGCATCAAGGTTCTCTGTCTATGGGCCAGCATGCCATCTGGTACCGAACTTTGGCTGCAGAACTTGCATGGAACAATAAGGCTCAAGTAGCAGTTTTCTGTGAGTGAGTGAGCCTTTTTGACTGGATCAAGGATGAATTAGTCGGTCGTGACCGTCCGTCAACTCTGAATGACCCGATCTCCTTGACCACAAGAGCTGATATATGATTCAAGGAGCATTAAAAGGAGGTTGCACACACCAGAAGACCACTTCATCTGTCACCATCCTTCCAGAGGCTGGTCCTTTCACTAAAGTCCGCTCCATCTAAAGAGCCTATGAAAGTAGAAAGCATCAGATTTAAAGATGAACTAATTGAATCCAACAAAGTTGAATTCAATCTGGATTTCAAGGTAAATTAAATTTGCTGCGAAGCCTCGTGTTTCATGGTAGTGAATCGATTTAACCTGAAATAGTATAAAAAAAAAAAAAAATCATACTTACCTCCTCCATTTGATTGCCACCGGTCAGCTGCCGCCATCTTGATTGGAGATCTCAGCCAAAATCCCATGCGTGGTGATGTATTACGTCGCCACGCCGTCCGGTGTGATTACGTAATCTCGGGCCACACGAGATTTGGCGCCAGATCTTCAAGCAAGGCGGCAGCGGCCGGCCCGTCATGAGCGAATGGAGGGGGTAAATGTGATTTTTTTTTTCTGTTAATTTTAAACTGTATTATTACTCCCAGATGCCGTAATCATATATGAACGCAACATCTGAGGTGTACAATGATGGGGAGTAGCACTATCGCAGCTCCCTGTCATTGCACCCACTACTTGCAAAAAATTTGCTTTGTGACGAATTACTTCTTAATTTGTCACAAAGCAAAAATTTTTTGTCAATTTTGCCGAAGCAGCCGAATCAAATTTTTCAAAAGTTCTCTCATCTTTAGACAGATTGTCTGACCAGGAATGTCAATGACGCAGAACTGAGAACCTGTGCTGTATTGTGGAGACAAGGCCCTCTTCGTTCAGAATTGTCCACAGAAGCCCGAAAATGCCAATGTCTAGGATCAGTTGGAGATGAGGCCCTGAGCAAGGAAAAGTCCTCTCCAAAACTATCTGTTCCACTGACTCTCTTTCTAAAAGGGAGTTACTTAGTGTCTGTGCCTGCATTCTTGGACTCAGGGTCAGCTGGTAACTTCATCTAGCAGTCTCTGCTCCTTCAGTACCGGCTCTATCATTCCCTCTAGAAAAGCCCCTGTCAGTGGCTTCAGTAAATTGGGTGCCAAACCCATGCTCTTTGACACCATGTCCATTAAGCTGCAAATAGGGGTTCAGCATTTAGAGAAGATCACCTTCTATGTGTTGTCAGCCTCTGTGAATCCTTTCATCCTTGGTATTGGGCTGTTTTAGTGCACTCCAGTCCTGGACTGGTAGGTCAAATCCTACATTGGGGATCCTCCTGTCAGTCCACCTGCTTATTGGAAGTCTGACCTGCTTCCTCTCCTCCAGTGCCAGAGGATTTGTCTGAACTTCCTCCACAGTATGCCAGCTTTGTGGATGTCTTCAGCAAGAACGAGGCTCACACTATGCATCCTCACCGATCCTATAATTATCCAATAGACCTTCTGCCTGGTGTCACTCTCCCTTGTGGTAAAGTCTACCAACTCTTGCACTTTGAAACCCAAGCAATATCTGTATCTCGAGAGGGAGTTTATATGAAAATGTACATTGCCAGCCGGTGCCAGGTTCTTCTTTTTATAGAAGAAAGATTGTTTCTTATGGGCCTGTATCGACTGGATCTCCTTATCTCTGTGTGAGATATCATAGCTCAGAAAATGACAATTAGATATGGAGTCTGCAGTGGGGAAACTGAAGTGAAAATGCAGGATACAAGTCATCCAATGGCCATCTATAGTGTTATTCATCTATACATGAATCTTATTCTGAAAAATTTGCTGAAACAAGATATATGCTTTAAACAGGGTACCATTTGCTCCTCAAACTCCTGACCTCCATTTTCATATTACTCTGCTGTACTCATTATGTTCTGTACATTTTAACCACTATATTTACATCTCCATAAACACATCAAATCATTCTGCTTTTAGATCGGCTGTTCTGGCTTCAGCACCATGGAGAGCTCACAAAATGCCATAATTACAGGGAGCGGTTGTCACACATTTAATAGCATTATCCACATAAGGTCACTTTCTTCTGCCCTTCCAGGCCATAAGACAAGTGTTCAGCTAGATTATCTTCCGCCTTACAAGACCTAATGTGCATACAAAATATGACTATTTTGAGACGCTAATGCATAATACAGCATGGCATTTAGCATAATGATAGTTTACTTATCTTATAGAATGCTTAGGCACTTCACAAGAAAGTATACACAACATTATAGTGGAGATCTACTGTATTAACCGAGATTCATCATCCTCCAGTGCAGCTAGGGCTATAGGAGCACAGGTGAGCATGCAAGAATATGGTGAGTGCCTAAAACCAAGCCTGGTCAGACCTTGCTGATTACAAAAGTGAATACATGAATTTCACAGAGTGCATCTTTTAAGCCCTGACAACTATTTCACATACAGATGAGTTGGTAAAAGTGGAGCAGGCGGTTCATAAATATATCATTCAACCAATATTTTTCATTGTATTTTTGCCAGGAATATAGCACGAAACTGTTCCTATTTAAGCAGAATGTACAGTCCCTAAACTTAGGAGGCTGAAAATGAGTCTGTCTATTGGAAATGAGAGGTTTATTATCGGTCTCCATATTCCATCCCTTAATCCCATTCTTGGGCTGTTATCTTTGTTTGCTACATAACCCACTTTGTGTATCGTATACATCCCCTACAGTACTTCATACACCCCAGGAGTAACATACAACCCTTTCAGATACTTATTTGCAAAAATACTTTACAGATAACAGGAAGATTAGAGATGAGTGAATTTCTTAAAAATTCAATTCTGCCGTTTTGCCGAATTTACCTAAAAGATTTGATTTGATCCAAATTTATTTGTAGCGAATTGCATTAAAAAAACTGCTGGGAGCCTGTATAGTGGTTTAGAATAATGTGCCTTGCAGTAACACGCATAGGGAGTCTGCTGTGGTAGTGAAACAATACTGTGAGTCAGTTTGACACACACATGACAGGCTTCGCTCTTAGAATAACTGGACACTTTACTTATTTGGGCAGTTATGGGGCCAAAACTGACCAAATAACTCAAGCGTGAATTCAGCCTTACAGGTCAATGTTAGCGTCAGGTATAAAGAACCGTGCAGAGGCCCAAGATCCTACTATAGATAGAAAGAGCACAGTCTTTTTGTCTACAGAACCTGTTCTATTAAATGCTTATACAAGTAGAGCCCCCTGACAGAGTGGAGAGGGTGTCATCAGTAAGTTTGTGTTGACGTCACTGATTATTTTGCCCTTCCTCTGATCCGTCAGAACAATAACCCCCAAAAAACAAATCCTGTCTGTTGAACATGTGCCTTCAATCGATCAGGATTCAGTCAGTAATCCATCAGTATTGCTAAAGCCAAAAAAGACAGGAGTGGATCCAAAATAGATGACACATGAATGGAATATTTGCATGTCTTCTGTGTTTTGTACCCACTTTGGCTACCAAATCATAAGTCAATTCTGATGAAAATTAGGGACCATGTCATATAGGCCTTACAGCTGCTACATAGATAGGATCAGTTGTGCGTCTCATTTTTCTTTACTTCTGACAGATCAGAAGGGTCAAATAAATGATGTCAACCAGGCCAAAAAGGCAAAATAGTGGCCCAGTCATGGAGTGGGGATGGTGGGAACAGCATGAGAGGTCCACAGAGTGGCCCAGTGAAATAGTATTGTGGGCGAAAATTCGAATTGTTAATATAGCAATTTCGAGAATTCGAGAATATTTTGAATATAGTGATATATATTTGTATTTTCGAATATTCTACTTTTTTTTTTCATCAGTAACCTCCCTTTTTGATTGTGGGACAATGAGAAGGCTACAATGTCTTTGTCTAATCTTAGCAAAACCCATTGCAACTAGTGTTGAGTGAGCATGCTCGGCCAAACACCAGTTCGACTCGAGCATCGCTATGCTCGGCACATCGCAGTGTTCTGCTAAACGCAACGTGTGCCCAAGCGTTAAATTAGATTTAACTTAGCACGATATATAGTAGTAAGTAGAGGTGAGCGAACACCTGGATGTTCGGGTTCGAGAAGTGCGGCCGAACTTCCCAAAAATGTTCGGGTTCGGGATCCGAACTCGACCCGAACTTCACCCCGAACCCGAACCCCATTGAAGTCAATGGGGACCTGAACTTTTGGGCAGTAAAAAGGCTGTAAAATAACCCAGGAAAAGGCT
The DNA here is from genome assembly GCA_033119425.1 of Bufotes viridis. Classification (NCBI taxonomy): domain Eukaryota; kingdom Metazoa; phylum Chordata; class Amphibia; order Anura; family Bufonidae; genus Bufotes; species Bufotes viridis. The sequence continues at coordinate 399,143,867 of CM065590.1, forward strand.
AGAGGGCTGCAAAAGGCAACAAAATGTAGGTAAATCCACTTCAAAAAAATGTGGATAGGGAAATGAAAATGACTTAAAAGAAAATAAAATAAATAAATATTAACCACTATCAATTTGCAACTTGGAGGAGGAGGAGGTGGAATAGGAGGTTGGGGTGGCATCAGGTGGGAATGCTATGGGAGTTGATGTTCTCATCACAGCCAAAAAGGATTCATGTCTGCCTGCAGTGCCACAGGCCTCATTCACAGACTCAGGGCTATGGCACCCAGACGTAGGAGAGGTTCATTCAACTTTGGGTTGACCCGCAAAATAATGGTAAAATGAAAAAAAGAGGATTCAATAAAGAAGTGCCCTGGAGTACAAGAATATATGGTTAACGAGAGGTAGTTATAAATGTCTATTCTGCACAAGGGATGGACAGGTCCTGTGGGATCCATGCCTGATTAATTTTTATGAACGTCAGCTTGTCCACGTTGGCTGTGGACAGGCGGCTGCATTTGTCAGTAATGACGCCACCTGCCGTGCTGAATACACGTTCAGACAAAACGCTGGCAGCCGGGCAGGCCAGCACCTCCATGGCATAAAAGGCTAGCTCTGACAATTTGGGGACCCAGAAGTTGAATGGGGCCGAACCATCAGTCAGTACGTGGAGGGTTGTGCACACGTACTGTTCCACCATGTTAGTGAAATGCTGCCTCCTGGTAACACGTTCCGTATCAGGTGGTGGTGCGTTAGCTGTGGCGTGGTGAAAAAACTTTTCCACATCTCTGCCATGCTAACCCTGCCCTCAGAGATGCTGGCTGTGACACAGCTGTGTTGGCGACCTCTTGCTCCTCCTCTACCATCACCGTGGGCTTCCATTTGCTCCCCTGTGACATTTGGAAATGCTCTCAGTAGCGAGTATACCAACGTGCGCTTGTACTCGCGCATCTTCCTATCACGCTCTATTGCAGGAAGTAAGGTGGGCACATTGTCTTTGTACCGGGGATCCAGCAGGGTGGCAACCCAGTAGTCCGCACAAGTTAAAATGCAAGCAATTCTGCTGTCGTTGCGCAGGCACTGCAGCATGTAGTCGCTCATGTGTGCCAGGCTTCCCAGAGGTAAGGACAAGCTGTCCTCTGGTGGATGCGTATCTTCATCGTCCTCCGTTTCCCCCCAGCCACGCACCAGTGATGGTCCCGAGCTGCGTTGCGTGCCACTCCGCAGTGAACATGCTTCATCCTCATCCTCCTCCACCTCCTCATCCTTGTCCTCCTCATCCTCCAGTAGTGGGCCCTGGCTGGCCACATTTGTACCTGGCCTCTGCTTTTGCAAAAAACCTCCCTCTGAGCCACTTCTAACAGACTGGCCTGAAAGTGCTAAAAATGACCCCTCTTCCTCCTCCTCCTCCTCCTGGGCCACCTCCTCTTCCATCATTGCCTAAGTGTTTTCTCAAGGAGACATAGAAGTGGTATTGTAACGCTGATAATGGCGTCATCGCCACTGGCCATGTTGGTGGAGTACTCGAAACAGTGCAACAGGGCACACAGGTCTCGCATGGAGGCCCAGTCATTGGTGGAGAAGTGGTGTTGTTCCGCAGTGCGACTGACCCGTGCGTGCTGCAGCTGAAACTCCACTATGGCCTGCTGCTGCTCGCACAGTCTCTTCAGCATGTGCAAGGTGGAGTTCCAACTGGTGGGCATGTTGCATATGAGGCGGTGAGCGGGAAGGCCGAAGTTACGCTGTAGCGCAGACAGGCGAGCAGCAGCAGGATGTGAACGCCGGAAGCGTGCACAGACGGCTCGCACTTAATGCAGCAGCTCTGACATGTCGGGATAGTTGTGAATGAACTTCTGCACCACCAAATTTAGCACATGCGCCAGGAAAGGGATGTGCATCAAACCGGCTAGTCCCAGAGCTGAGACGATATTTCGACCTTAATCGGACACCACCAGGCCGGGCATGAGGCCCACCGGCAGCAACCACTCATCGGTCTGTTGTTCAATACCCCGCCACAACTCCTGCGCAGTGTGGGGCCTGTCCCCCAAACATATGAGTTTCAAAACGGCCTGCTGATGTTTATCCTGGGCTGTGCTGAAGTTGGTGGTGAAGGGGTGTGGCTGATTGGATGAGCAGATGGAAGAAGAGGAGGAGGAAGCCGAGTAGGAGGAGGCTATAGCCGATCCTTGGCGGCGGAAGGACATGCGCCAAAGAACGCTTCGCCTGGGGCCCAGCCGCCACTACATTTACCCAGTGTGCAGTTAGTGAGATATAGCGTCTCTGGCAGTGCTTACTGGTTCACGTAGCTGTGGTTAGGTGGACCTTGCCACAGATGGCGTTGCGCAGTGCACACTTGATTTTATCGGATACTTGGTTGTGCAGGGAAGGCACGGCTCTCTTGGAGAAGTAGTGGCAGTTGGGAACAACATACTATGGGACAGCCATCGCCATCAGCTGTTTGAAGCTGTCTGTGTCCACCAGCTTGAATGACATTTCAAAGGCCAGTAGTTTAGAAATGCTGGCATTCAGGCCCAGGGCTCGAGGGTGGCTAGGTGGGAATTTACGCTTTCTCTCCAAGGTTTGTGAGATGGAGAGCTGAACGCTGCCGTGTGACATGGTGGAGTTGCTTGGTGACGGAGGTGGTGGTGTTGGTGGCACATCCTCTGTTTGGTGGGCGGCAGGTGCCAACATTCCTCCCGAGGCGGAGGAAGAGGCAGAGGCAGCAGCAGAAGAGGGAGCAGGGGGAGCCTGAATAAGTTCCTTCTTTTTTACTCCACTGCAGTTCATGCTTTGCATGTAGATGCCTGGTCATGCAGGTTGTGCTAAGGTTCAGAACGTTAATGCCTCGATTCAGGCTCTGATGGCACAGCGTGCAAACCACTCGGGTCTTGTCATCAGCACATTGTTTAAAGAAGTGCCATGCCAGGGAACTCCTTGGAGCTGCCTTTGGGGTGCTTGGTCCCTGGTGGCGGTGGCCAGTAGCAGGCGAACTCTATTTTGCAGCGGCTGTTCTGCTTTTGCCCACTGATCCCTCTTTTGCTACGCTGTTGGCTCGGGCTCACCACTGCCTCTTCCTCTGAACTATGAAAGTCAGTGGCATGACCTTCATTCCATGTGGGGTCTAGGACCTCATCGTCCCCTGCATCATCTTCCACACAGTCTTTCTCCCTGACCTCCTGTTCGGTCTGCACACTGCAAAAAGACGCATCAGTTGGCACCTGTGTTTCGTCATCATCAGAGACGTGCGGACTCCGATGAGGTGGTATTCCCATATCCTCATCATCAGGAAACATAAGTGATTGTGCATCAGAGCAATCTATGTCTTCCACCACTGGGGAAGGGATAGGTGGATTCCCTTGGGAAACCCTGCCAGCAGAGTCTTCAAACAGCCTAAGAGACTGCTGCATAACTTGAGGCTCAGACAGTTTCCCTGATATGCATGGGGGTGATGTGACAGACTGATGGGCTTGGTTTTCATGCGCCACCTTTGCGCTTTCTTTACCATCCTTAGAACGGCATTGGGCCCTACCAAATATCGCTGTAAATTCTGGCGGGTACTGGAACCGAAGGTAGTTGGTTCACTAAGACGTGTGGCTGTGGCAGAATGGCTACGTCCTCTCCCAGCACCAGAGGGTCCACTAACAACACCACGACCATGTCCGCATCCGCGTCCCTTACTAGATGTTTTCCTCATTGTTAAAGTTTACCACAATAAGAAAAAAATTATTTGGCCCAATGTATTGAATTCAAATTCAGGCCTTTTTTTACAAGCACCTAACACTATCTGGCTATCTATTTATGTACCGTATTACACTAATCCAGGCACAGCTATAGCCACAGATTTAGGGGAATATCAATTGTAGGCCTAGTATTTAGGCCCTGGATTAAAGGTATCCTTTTACGGACAGATTTACACTTTGAGATGCAAAACAGTGTGTGCAAATGTAGAGGATTATGCTGTATTTTAACACTTACTGTAATATACCATTTAACAAAAAGAAATACACTGGAACACCATATTTTGGGTATTGGTTTTTTTGGCAATTGAATTTCACCCCAGAAAATAATATATCCTTTGCCGGACACTATTAAACTTGTCCAGCCACAGCTGGAACACCAGATTTACGGTATTTATATTTTTGCAACTGAATTTCACCCCAGAAAATAATATATACTTTGACGGACACTATTAAACTTGGCCAGCCACAGCTGAAACCACTGATTTATGGTATTGCTATTTTGGCAATTGAATTTCACCCCAGAAACAAATATATCCTTCGGCGGACACTATTAAACTTGTCCAGTCACAGCTGGAACACCAGATTTACGTTATTTCTATTTTTGCAACTGAATTTCATCGCAGAAAATAATATAGCCGATAACGGACACAATGAAACTTGTCCAATCACAGCTGGAACACCAGATTTACTGTATTTCTATTTTGGCAATTGAATTTCACCCCAGAAAATAATAAATCCTTTGACGGACACTATTAAACTTGGCCAGCCACTGCTGGGACAAAAGATTTATGGTATTGCTATTTTGGCAATTGAATTTCACCCCAGAACAAAATATATCCTTTGCAGGACACTATTACACTTGTCCAGTCACAGCTGGAACACCAGATTTACGGTATTTCTTTTTTGCAACTGAATTTCACCACAGAAAATAATATATCCTATGACTGAAACTATGAAACTTGTCCAGTCACAGCTTGAACACCAGATTTATGTCATTTCTAATTTTGCAACTGACTTTCACCCCAGAAAAAATTATATCCTTTGCCGGACACTATTAAACTTGGCCAGCCACAGCTGAAACCACTGATTTATGGTATTGCTATTTTGGCAATTGAATTTCCTCCCAGAACAAAATATATCCTTTGCCGGACACTATTAAACTTGTCCAGCCACAGCTGGAACACCAGATTTACGGTATTTATATTTTTGCAAATGAATTTCACCGGAGAAAATAATATATCCTATGACGTACACTATGAAACTTGTCCAGTCACAGCTGGAACACCAGATTTACTGTATTTCTATATTGGCAACTGAATTTCACCGCAGAAAATAATAAATCCTTTGACGGACACTATTAAACTTGGACAGCCACTGCTGGGACACCAGATTTACGGTATTGCTATTTTGGCAATTGAATTTCACCCCAGAACAAAATATATCCTTTGCCGGACACTATTAAACTTGGCCAGCCACTGCTGGGACACCATATTTACGGTATTGCTATTTTGGCAATTATATTTCACCCCAGAACAAAATATATCCTTTGCCGGACACTATTAAACTTGTCCAGTCACAGCTGGAACACCAGATTTATGGTATTTCTATTTTTGCAACTGAATTTCACCGCAGAAAATAGTATATCCTATGACGGACACTATCAAACTTGGCCAGCCACTACTGCGACACCAGATTTACGGTATTGCTATTTTGGCAATTGAATTTCACCCCAGAACAAAATATATCCTTTGCTGGACACTATTAAACTTGGCCAGCCACAGCTGAAACCACTGATTTATGGTATTGCTATTTTGGCAATTGAATTTCACCCCAGAACAAAATATATCCTTTGCCGGACACTATTAAACTTTGCCAGCCACTGCTGGGAAAGCAGATTTAGGGGTTTGCTATTTTGGCAATTGAATTTCACCACAGAAAAAAATCTATCCTTTGCCAGACAGCAGACAGTATTACACTCGGCTAGTCAAAGCTGGAACACCAGATTTAGGGGGATTGCTATTTAAAAAATTGAATTTAACCCTTCAATAAAATATAGAAATTTGAGTTTCTAGGGGTGACAATAAGCACAGCCAAGCCCCTGATGTAGGATATAGCAAAACAAAAAAACTAGTATTGATGGATTGATGGACTTGGTGCCAGCTTGTGCTGGTGCACCACAAGATACAAAATGGCCGCTGATCACCCCAGAAAAAAGTGACAGAAAAACACTCTGTGCAGCTTTAAAACCAGTGAGCAATTAACTAGCAAAAGTTGAATGATTCACAGCTGTAGATCGATCACTTCATTAGGTGTTTTTGCTGAGTTTTCCCTGCATAATCTTGCCCTCACAGCAGCTGCGTCCTATCCCTACACTAATCAGAGCAGAGTGACGTGCGGCGCTACGTGACTCCAGCTTAAATAGAGGCTGGGTCACTAGTGTTGAGCGCGAATATTCGAAAAGCGAATTTTTTTAGCGAATATCGGCACTTCGCTAATTCGCGAATATTTCGAATATAGCGCTATAAATTCGCTATTTCGAATATTCGTTTTTTTTTTTTTTTTTTTTAGTTATATTTTTTTCTTTCCCACTTCCCAAAAGTAGTTCTTACCTGTCATGAGGATTCCTGGCTTCCTGGCTGCTCCAGTCAGTGCCCGTTGCCGCTTCTGCCGACTTCGTGCTCATGGAGCGTCCCCTTCCATGGGAAAATCTCTATATACTAAAATGTACTGTCGGATTTGAGGAATTACGTTGAAATCGCAATGCGATTAATTCAAGTTATATTAATCGCATTGCGATTACAACTTAACACTGCTATCTTACATAGGCTAGAATTAACGAATATGGAATATATAGCTATGCACTAGCAGTGCTAAGTTGAAATCGCAATGCTTGAATACTAAGTTAAATTAATCGCATTGCGATTTCAACTTAGCACTGCTGCTATATTCCATATTCGTTAACTTCGTTAATTCTAGCAAGCTGACCCATTATAAACCCAGCTCTAAGTTGAAATCGCAATGCGATTAATATAACTTGAATTAATCGCATTGCGATTTCAACGTAATTCCTCAAATCCGACAGTACATTTTAGTATATGGAGACGTTCCCATGGTGATGGGGACGCTCCATGAGCACAGAAGTTATGGTTGGCTTGGTAGAATTAGCGAGGATGACGAATATGGCGAATGTATTCAGTCATATTCCTCAAAACGAAGATAGCAGTATTCTACATCTTCGTTTTAGCAACCTATTCGTCAACCTCGCTAATTCTAGCAATCAAATAGGAAGGTTGACTATAGCAGACAGCTGTGTTAAATTCGCTATGCGATTTTTTTTTTTTTAATAAATAGAATACTTATAATAATATTATCATATCAAGTAATATAATTATTGTATTAAAAAAAAATCGCATAGCGAATTTAACACAGCTGTCTCTATAGTCAACCTTCCTATTTGATTGCTAGAATTAGCGAGGTTGACGAATAGGTTGCCAAACGAAGATGTAGAATACTCGTTATCTTCTGCTTTGAGGAATATGACGAATACATTTGTCATATTCAGTCATCCTCGCTAATTCTAGATATGAAACCAATAGGAAAGTAGCCTTAAGTACAAATCGCAATATGCGATTATTTAAATCGCATTTTAATCGCGATAACTAGAAAAAATGACGAATATTCGATTTCGACGAATACGAAACGAATATTCATTCGAATATTCGCGAATTTCGTCGAAATCGAATATGGCACCTGCCGCTCATCACTATGGGTCACATGCTGCACTTGGCCAATCACAGCCATGCCATTAGTAGGCATGGCTGTAATGGCTTCTTAGGGCAAGAAGTAAAACGCTAGCTGATTGGCTGCTCTGCAGCCCTTCAGAATGCGGAAAGAAATCGCCGAACAACAAACCCGAACCCGAACTTTTTTTTAAATTGTTCAGGTGCGGGTCCATGTCCCGAACACCCCAAAATTTGGTACGAACACGAACTATACAGTTTGGGTTCGCTCATCCCTAGTAGTAAGTATTCCTATACAACAGAAGTCTATTTTTTTTTTTTATTAAATCTAATTTAGCCTCTATTTTTAAATTAAATCTAATTTAGCCTCTATTTCTATGAAGAATATCGCTGTAAAGTGGGGGTATCCCTCAGTGTGCGTCCACGGCTTAGGAGTCCCTGCTCTGACTCTATATATAGCTTGATAGCTTGAAATGTTCTTGCTGGCATTCAAACTCACAGCTAAATATATATATATATATATATATATATATATATATATATAGTAGTAAGTATTCCTATACAGCAGAAATCTCATATTATTATTACTTTTTTTAAAGTGGCCATGCAGCTGTATAGTGTAGTGGTTAAAGTTCTTGACTGTAATGAAAACACTGTGTGTTCAAATCCCACTAGAAACATTTCAGAAATAAAGATTACATTTATATATTTTATAATTTTTTAGTAATTGTAAAAAATGTATGGCACAAAATAAATGTGTAATTAGTAAAAAAAAATTATATATATATATATATATATATATATATATATATATTTATATAAATACTTCTGATATACATGAATGCATAATATGTGGGAAACTACTACTGATTTAGTAGTAGTTTCACATATATTATGCATTCATATATATCAGAAGTATGATTATATATATATATATATATATATATATATATATATATATATTTAGCTAATACACATTTGTTTTGTGCCATACATATTTTATTATTACTAAAAAAGCATATAAAATATATAAATTTAATCTTGATTTCTGCAAAGTTCCTGCCAGGATTCTAACTCATAGCTTCTACATCACAGCCAAGAGCTTTAACCACTATACAGCTACATGGCCACTTACTAAAAAAAACATAAAAATATGAGACTTCTGATGTATAGGAATACTTACTACTAAATCACTACTATTTTTATTTTAAATTTTTTTTTTGTAAGTGGCCATGCAGCTCTACAGTGTAGTGGTTAAAGTTCTTCGCTGTGATGTGGAAGCTGTGAGTTTGAATCCCAGCAGAAATAAGATTTAAATACACTGGGGTGTCCCCAAGCACTGACTCCATATATGGACATAGCTACATTTGGTGTCAGAGCAGGGACTCCTAAGCCGAACTAGAGTCCTGACACCCTCCCCTCTTCAGAGCAGGGGGTGCCTGGTTTATTTCTCAGTTTCTCCCATTAACTTCCATTGTGCTCGGGTGCTCTGTAGAGCACCCAAGCATCGCGAAGTGTTTGTCCAGAGCACACGAGCACTTTGGTACTCAATCAACACTACTAGCAACCAATAGGAAAGTTGCTTACCCCTTTAGTATATAAGAACCTCCCCACAGCCATTTTCTACAGTTTATTACAGTTCTGAAAGAGACAGCAGTGTCATTACTGTGCTCAATGCTTTCTTATATGTAGTCAGACCTGCTAAAATGTGAAGTTGAATGTATTGCACAAAAATATGCATATCATTAATTGCTGATTTCCACAGTCGCGAATATATCGGAGCACTCTATCTCCATATGAAGCTAAACAAAAAGAGAAAACTGAGACCAAATAGGCTTAAAATGACAAATAATTTTATTAAGTACATAAATAAAACAAGAGACAAAAATACACCAAAAGATATAGTATGAATCACTCCTGAGTAGAGTTGAGCGAACCCGAACTGTAAAAGTTCGGGTTCGGGTTTGGTGTTCGGCGATTTCTATGGCGCTTTTTGAAAGGCTGCAAAGCAGCCAATCAACAAGCGTCGTAATACTTGCCCCAAGAGGCCATCACAGCCATGTCTACTATTAGAATGGCTGTGATTGGCCAAGAGCAGCATGTGACCCACTTGGCCAAGCTGGAGTCACGTAGCGCCGCCCGTCACAACAACTTAATGAAGTGATCGATCTACAGCTGTCAATCATTCAACTTCGGTTGGTTCAGTGCTCACTGGTTTTTAGGCTGCCCAGAGCTTTTTTCTGTTACTTTTTTCTGGGGTGATCGGCGGCCATTTTATGATCTTTTGGTGCACCAGCACATGTTTTGAGCTGTGAAAAGCAAGTTCAACATACATTTTTGGGTTTAATAGAAGGCCTTTTTTTTTTTTGCAATACCCTACATCAGGGGTTGTGCTTATTTGTCACATCTTGAAACACAGGATAGAAATTGCTATATTTTATTGAGGGGTGAAATTCAATTCCCAAAATACCAATCCCCTAAATCTGGGGTTTCAGCTGTGGCTGGCAAAGTGTAATAGTGTCCGTAAAAGGATATATTTTTTTCTGGGGTTAAATTTAATCCCCTAAATACCAATCCCCTAAATCTGGGGTTTCAGCTTTGGCTGGCCAAGTGTAATACTGTCCGTAAAAGGATAGTTTTTTTTCTGGGGTTAAATAAAATCCCTGAAATAGAAATCCTAAACATCTGTGCTTTCCGCTGTTCCTCTCCAAGAGTAATTCTGTTCGTATTAGGGTATATTACACTAAGCATCTAAATACAAGGCCGAAAAAATAAGTCCTCTATATTTGTTCATGCTGCTTTGCATCTGCAAGTGTATTTCTGTCCCTAAAAGGGTATATTACACTCGGGGTCTAAATACAAGAGCTGAAAGCTAAATCCTCTATAGTTGCAAACGCTGCTGTGCATCTGCCAGTGTATTTCTGTCCGTAAAAGGGTATATTACACTCAGCATCTAAATACAAGGCCTGAAAGCTAAATCCTCTATATTTGTGCACGTTGCTGTGTATCTGCAATTGTATTTCTGTCCGTAAAAGGGTATATTCTACTCATGGTCTAAGTACAAGGGCTGAAAGCTAAATCCTCTATATTTGCACATGCTGCTGTGCATCTGCAAGTTTATTTCTGTCCATAAAAGGGTATATTACACTCAGCATCTATATAAAGGCCTAAAAGCTAAATCCTCTATATTTGCGCATACTGCTGTGCATCTGCAAGTGTATTTCTTTTTGTAAAAGGGTATATTCTACTCAGGGTCTAAATGCAAGGGCTAAACGCTAAATCCTCTATATTTGCACACGCTGCTGTGCATCTGCAAGTGTATTTCTGTTAGTAAAAGGGTATATTACACTCAGCATCTAAATACAAGGCCTGAAAAATAATTCCTCTATATTTGTGCACTCTGCTGTGCATCTGCAAGTGTATTTCTGTCCGTAAAAGGGTATATAACACTCAGGGTCTAAATGCAAGGACTGAAAGCTAAATCCTCTATATATGCACATGCTGCTGTGCATCTGCAAGTGTATTTCTGTCTGTAAAAGGGTATATTACACTCAGCATCTGAATACAAGGCCAGAAAGCTAAATTCTCTATATTTGCTCACCCTGCTGTGCATCTGCAAGTGTATTTCTGTCCGTAAAAGGGTATATTCTACTCAGGGTCTAAATCCAAGGGCTGAAAGCTAAATCCTCTATATTTGCACACTCTGCTGTGCATCTGCAAGTGTATTTCTGTCCGTAAAAAGATACCTTTCAGCCAGGGCCTAAATACTGGGCGTAAAATTGACAATCCCTTTACCAGCTCCCATGCCACTCTCCTTATGGGTTGCTGGTCAAGACACGACCGCTAGATGACACCTGGAGCACAGGCCTCTCGAAGTGACCACTGCTGCGAGGCCCCCTTACTCTGCTGCAACCTGTGCCTGCACCAGAAACATTTAGGACTCTGCCCTCCCCTGTGCAGGGCCTGTCACTTCTCTGTCTGACATACCGTTAGATCAAATAAATAAAAAGGAAATCAATACACCCCAAAAAAGGCTGTAATTTTGTAATTTCACCGCACAACAGCTAACAAGTAGAGTTGAGCGGACACCTGGATGTTCGGGTTCGAGGGGTTCGGCCGGACTTCGGAAAAAAAGTTTGAGTTTGTGACCCGAACTTGACCCTGAGCAACATTTAAGTCAATAGGGACCCGAACTTTTGAGCACTAAAATGGCTGTAAAAATGTCATGGAAAGGGCTAGAAGGCTGCAAATGTTAAGAGCATGGCAAGTGCTCTGCAAACAAATGTGTATAGAGAAATGATTTTAAATAACATAAAATAGGTAAAAATAAAAAAGAATACATTATTTTTTTTTACCGTCCTACTAGGTATAGCAGTGGTACTATACACCCAAAAATTTGTGAATTTCGCCAGAAAATGTTAATGACAATTTTTATTTATTTTTTAACCAGCCTACTAGGTATAGCAGTGGTACTATACACCCAATAATTGGTTAATTTCACCAGAAAATGTGAAAGACAATTTATATATTTTTTTAAACGGCCTACTAGGTATAGCAGTGGTACTATACACCCTAAAAGTGGTTCATTTAACCAGAAAATGTAACAGATAATTTTTTTAATTTATTTTACCAGTCTAATAGGTATAGCAGTGGTACTATACACACCAAAAGTTTTGAGTTCCATATGGAGTAGGAGTTTGAGGAGGCGGTGGATGCAGCAGAGTAGGTGGAAGCGGCGGTAGAGGAGGACGAGATAGCCAACACAGGTTTTTGGTTTTAATTACATTTTTTAAAATTAAGGTACACTCCAAAAGAGTGTGAAATATCCAAAATACAAACATGAGCAATTGCGCTGTAGTATAACAATGGCTGGTTAGTGCCGGTATACATGTCTATTCTGCACAAGGTACGGACAAGTCCAGAGGGATCCATGCCTGGTTCATTTTAATGAATGTGAGCTTGTCCACATTGGCTGTGGACAGGCGGCTGCGCTTGTCTGTGATGACGCCCTCTGCCGTGCTAAACGCACGTTCTGATAATACTCTGGCTGCAGGGTAGGCCAGCACCTCCAAGGCGTAAAGGGCAAGCTCAGGCCATGTGCCCAATTTGGAGACCCAGAAGTTGTAGGGGGCAGACCCGTCATTCAGTACGTGTGGGTGTGTACACACATACTGCTCCACCATGTTGGTGAAATGTGTTCCATATCAGCTAGTGGTGCTGGTTGTTGTGGCGTGCTGACATAGCTTTTCCACATGTCGGCCATGCTAACCCTGCCTTATGAGGTGCTGACGGTGCCCCAGCTGCGTGGGCGACCTCTTCCTCATCCTCTGCCTTCGCCTTGTGCTTCCACTGTGCCCCCTTGTCAGGTGGGAATGCCACTCGCAGCGCGTCTACCAGCGTGCCCTTGTACTCGCGCATCTTACGATCAAGCTCCAGTGATGGAATTAAGGACGGTACGTTGTCATTGTAATGGGGATTCAGCATCGTGGCCACCCAGTAATCAGCACAAGTTAGAATATGGGCAACTTTGCGGTCGTTGTGAAGACACTGCAACATGTAATCGCTTATGTGTGCTAGGCTGCCCACAGGCAATGAAAGGCTGTCCTCTGTGGGAGGTGTATAGTCTGTGTCCTCTGTATCCCCCCATCCATGCACAAGTGATGGCCATGAGCTGGTCTGGGTGCTACCCTGCTGTGAACATGGTTCCTCCATCTCCTCATCCTCCACCTCGTCATCCTCCAGAACTGGGCCCTGGCTAGACAATTGTGTACCTTGGGTTTGTGTGTGCAGGAACCCACCCTCGGAGCCACTTGGGAAAACTGGCCGGAAACCCTACGAATCACACACGCCCTGAATCAGTGTAGGCCTTAAGTAAACATATCTTTGCACAAAAAGGCTGTATTTCAAATGGCTGTATTTCAAATGCCTAATTCAAACCCCTGTATGTATAGGGGGGATCTCACAGGGCCTGAACCTCTGTAGGCCTGAATTCAATATTGGTGCACCAAATGGCAGTATTTAAAATCTCTGAATGTAACCCAAATTTATTAAGGGTGTATCTTACAATGACATCTGCATCAAAGGCTGCCAACTACATTTTTTGTGCCCAAATGACTGTTTGTTTAACAACTGAATTTGACAGCAATATATAAGCCTGTAATTCCACACGTGCTAATGCTGCAAGGCCTGAAAATAGTGTTTTTTGTAAAAAAAAAAAGTGTGTTTTTCAAACCCCAGAAGATGATGGGTGTATTTCTAGCTTAAATTGCACACTGACTAATACAGATGTTGTAGATTGCCCAAAAAGTCTTTTTTTGCTAACAGAATATGAATGCTGTATATATTAAACTTGAATTTAACACTTGCATATCTGGAAAATACTGTTTTTGGGGAAAAAAGTGTGTTTTTCAAACCCCAGAAAATGATGGGTGTATTTCTAGCTTAATTTATACACTGACTATTACAGATGTTGTGGCTTGCCCCCAAAAAATGGTGATTTGCAATGTCCCAAAAGCTCAGATGCAGTGCTGGTGCACTGAGCATGCATAAAATGGCCGCCAACACTCACTTAACTAACAGAATTCTAAAAGTTAGTATTTTTTGGTCAATGAGCTCAGGGTGGGTAAAAGGATAGTGCCCTGCACCTACACAACTATTTATAGGTAGATCGCGGAGTTAGATTCTCTCCTATTCTCTCCCTCAAATCACAAGTCCAGCAGCATCCTCTCCCTACACTTGTAACAGCAGAGTGATGTACATCGCTATGTGACTCAAGCTTATATAGAGCCTGGGTCACATGCTGCTCTGGCCAATCACAGCCATGCCATTAGTAGGCATGGCTGTGATGGCCTCTTGGGGCAAGTAGTATGACGCTTGTTGATTGACTGCTGTGCAGCCTTTTAAAAAGCACCAAGAAAGCGCCGAACACCGAACCCGAACCCAAACTTGACGGAAATGTTAGGGTTCGGGTCCGTGTCCCGAACACCCCAAAATTCGGTACGATCCCGAACTATAAAGTTTAGGTTCGCTCAACCCTACTAACAAGCCTTTTTCCCCCACTAATACACCACAAATAAACATATAACTTCACCGCTGAATGGCAAATAAGACTTTTTTTTCCAACAAATTCAAGCCAAAAAAGGCTGTAATTTTCTCACTTCACCACACAACGCCTAACAAGCATTTATTTTGCACTGATATACACCAAAAAAGGCTTTAGAACCTATAACTGCACTGCTGAACAGCACATAAGCCATTCTTGTCCCCACTAATAAACCCGAAAAATGGCTTTAGAACATATAACTGCATCGCTGAACGGCTAATAATACTTTTTTTTCCCACTAATTCATGCCAGAAAAAGGCTGTCATTTTCTCACTTCATCGCACCACGGTTACTAAGGCCATTTTTGTCGACTAATACACCTGAAAAAAGGCTTCAGAACATATAACTGCACCACTGAACGGCAAATAAGCCCTTATTTTTTTCCACTTATACACACCAAAAAAGTCAGTAATTTTGTCACTTCACCAGACAACGGCAAATAAGCCCTTTTTTTCAGCTAATACACGACAAAAAAGGCTTTAGAACATATAACTTCACTGCTGAACGACTAATAACACTTTTTTTTAAACTTATACATCCCAATAAAGGCTGTCATTTTGTCACTTCACAGCACAATGGCAAATAAGACTTTTTTTCCCCCACTAATACACCTCAAAAAAGGCTGTAATTTTGTCACTTCACTGCTGAACGGAAAATAAACCCTTTTTTCCCCCAATAGTACACCCCCAAAAAAATGCTTTAAAACATATGCACAGCTGAACGGCTAATAACACTTTTTTTTTTCAACTAATACACCCCAAAAAAGACTGTTATTTCACCACACAACGGCAAATAAGCCCTTTTTTCTTCCTCTATTACACCACAAAAAAGCTTTAAAACATATAACTGCACCGTTGAACAGCTAATAGGACTTTTTTTTCCCACTAATATACCACAAAAATGACTGTAATTTTGTCACTTCACCGCACAACGGCAAATAAGCCCTTTTTTTCTCACTAATACACCACAAAGGCTTTAAAAGATATAACAGCACCGCTGAACGACGAATACTACTTTTTGTTTTCCACTATAAAAAGTCAAAAAAGAATGTAATTTCATCACTTCACCGCACAACTGCTAACAAGCCTTTTATTTTTTCACTAATACACACCAAAAAAGGCTTTAGAACATATAACTTCCCTGATGAACAGTAGTGTTGATCACGAATTTTCGAATTGCGAATTTTAATCGTGAATATCAGCACATCGAGAATTCACGAATATTTAGAATATCGCAAAATATATTCGCAATTGTGAATATTCGCTTTATTTTGTATAAATTAGCATAAACATTTGCATATACTGGTATTTAAAAGGTATTATGCGAATTTTCGCAAACAAGAAAATAATGTCTGGAGATTACGAATTTGCGAATTTTCGAATATATGGCGAATATTCGCCAAAATATTCGCGAAATAGCGTAAATTCGAATATTGCCCCTGCCGCTCATCACTAATGAACAGCTAATAACACTTTTTTTTCACTAATACACCCCAAAAAAAGGCTGTAGTTTTGTCACTTCACTGCACACAACTGCTAACAAGCCTTCTTTTCCAGTAATACACCACAAAAAAGGCTTTACAACATATAACTACACAGCTGAATGGCTAATAAGACTTTTTTTTCCACTGATACACTCCAAAAAGCAAATAAGCCCTTTTTTTCTACTAATACACCCCAAAAAAGTCTTTCAAACATATAACTGCACCGCTGAACCGCTAATAAGACTTTTTTCCACTAATACACCACAAAAAAAGCTTTAGAACATATAACTACACCGCTAAACGGCTAATAAGACTATTTTCCACTAATCCACGCCAAAAAAGGCTATAATTTTGTCACCACCCCACACAAAGGCTAATAAGCTTTTTTTCCCCACTAATACACCCAAAAAAAGGCATTAAAACATATAACAGCACCGTTGAATGGCTAATAAGACTTTTTTTCCACTGATACACCAAAAAAAGGCTTAAGAACAAATACCGGTACTGCTGAACGGCACATAAGCCCATTTTTCCACTAATACACCCATAAAAAGGCTTTAGAACATATACCTGAATCGCTGAACAGCTAATTAAATTTTTTTTTCCACTAATACACACCAAAAAGGCTGTAATTTTGTCACTTCACCGCACAACGGCAAAAAAGCCCTTTTTTCACTAATACACCATAAAAAATGCTTAAAAAATATAACTGCACAGCTGAACGGCTAATAACACTTTTTTTCAACTAATACACCCCAAAAAAGGCTGTGATTTTGTCACTTCACCGCACAACGGGAAATAAGCCTTTTTTTTTCACTAATACACCACAAAAAGGCTATAAAACATAACTGCACTGCTGAACGACAAATAATACTTTTTTTCCCACAAATTCACGCCAAAGAAGGCTGTAATTTTCTCACTTCAACGCACAATGCCTAACAAGCATATTTTTTGCACTGATACACACCAAAAAAGGCTTCAGAACAGAAGGCCACTTTCAGTTATTTAGGCCCCAGCACCCAGACAGAGGAGAGAGGACCCACAGCAAGGAATAAGGCGTCATATCACCCACCACTGGAGAAGGCCACTTTCAGTTATTTAGGACCCAGCACCCAGACAGAGGAGAGAGGACCCACAGCAAGGAATAAGGCGTCATATCACCCACCACTGGAGAAGGCCACTTTCAGTTATTTTGGCCCAGCACCCAGACCGAGGATACAGGTCCCACAGCAAGGAATCATTCGTCATATCACCCACCACTGGAGAAGGCCACTTTCAGTTATTTCGGCCCCAGCACCCAGACAGAGGAGAGAGGTCCCACAGCAAGGAATCATGCGTCATATCACCCACCACTGGAGAAGGCCACTTTCAGTTATTCCGGCCCAGCACCCAGACCGAGGATACAGGTCCCACAGCAAGGAATCATGCATCATATCACCCACCACTGGAGAAGGCCACTTTCAGTTATTTAGGCCCCAGCACCCAGACAGAGGAGAGAGGTCCCACAGCAAGGAATAAGGTGTCATATCACCCACCACTGGATAAGGCCACTTTCAGTCATTTCGGCCCCAGCACCCAGACAGAGGAGAGGTCCATTCAACTTTGGGTTGCACCGCAAGATCATGGTAAAGTTAAAAAAAATGAGGATTCAATAAAAAAGTGCCCCGGAGTACAAGAATACATGGTTGAGGGGTAAGCAGTTATAAATGTCTATTCTGCACAAGGGAGGCACAGGTCCTGTGGGATCCATGCCTGATTTATGGTATTGCTATTTTGGCAATTGAATTTCACCCCAGAACAAAATATATGTTTTTACGGACACAATGGAACTTGGCCTGCAACAGCTGAAACCACTGATTTATGGTATTGCTATTTTGGCAATTGAATTTCACCCCAGATCAAAATATATGTTTTTACAGACACTATGAAACTTGGCCAGCCACAGCTGAAACCACTGATTTATGGTATTGCTATTTTGGCAATTGAATTTCCCCCCAGAACAAAATATATGTTTTTACGGACACTATGAAACTTGGCCAGCCACAGCTGAAACCACTGATTTATGCTATTTCTATTTTGGCAATTGAATTTCACCCCAGAACAAAATATATAATTTGCAGGACACTATGAAACTTGGCCAGCCACAGCTGAAACCACTGATTTATGGTATTGCTATTTTGGCAATTGAATTTCACCACAGAAAATAATCTATTCTTTGCCAGACAGCCGACAGTACTATACTTGGCTAGCCAAAGCTGGAACACCTGATTTAGGGGATTGGTATTTGGGCAATCGTATTTAACCCCTTTATAAAATATAGAAATTGCTATCATGAGTTTCTAGGGGTGACAATTAGCACAGACAAGCCCCTGATGTAGGATATAGCAAAAAAAAACTAGTATTGATGGATTGATGGACTTGGTGGCAGCTTGTTCTGGTGCAACACAAGTCACAAAATGGCCGCCGATCACCCCAGAAAATAAGTGACAGAAAAACGCTCTGTGCAGCCTAAAAACCAGTGAGCAAGTAACTAGCAGAAGTTCAATCATTCTCAGCTGTAGATAGATCAGTTCATCAGGTGCTGTTGCTGACTTTTCCTTGCCTAATCTCGCCCTCACAGAAGCTGCGTCCTCTCCCTACACTAATCAGAGCAGTGTGACGTGCGGCGCTACGTGATTCCAGCTTAAATAGACGCTGGGTCACATGCTGCAATTGGCCAATCACAGCCATGCCATTAGTAGGCATGGCTGTGATGGGCTCATAGAGCAAGAAGTAAAACGCTAGCTGATTGGCAGATGTGCAGCCCTTCAGAAAGCGGGAAGTAATTGCCGAACAATGGACCCGAACCCGAACTTTTTTGAAAATGTTCGGGTTCGGTTCCGTGTCCCAAACACACCAAAATTCGGTACAAACCCGAAATATGCTCGAACTGTTCGCTCAACACTACCCATAAATTCACGCCAAAAAAGACTGTAATTTTCTCACTTCACAGCACAATGGTTAACCGCTTCAGCCCCCCTAGCTTAAACACCCTTAATGACCAGGCCACTTTTTACAATTCCGCACTACACTACTTTCACCGTTTATTGCTCCGTCATGCAACTTACCACCCAAATAAATTTTACCTCCTTTTCTTCTCACTAATAGAGCTTTCATTTGGTGGTATTTCATTGTTGCTGACATTTTTACTTTTTTTGCCAATTTAACGACACTTTTGCAAAAAAATGACATTTTTCACTTTCTGTTGTAAAATTTTTTAAAAAAAACTACATTTCTATATAAATTTTTCTCTAAATTTATTGTTCTACATGTCTTTGATAAAAAAAAAGTCCAATAAGTGTATATTTATTGGTTCGGGTAAAAGTTATAGCGTTTACAAACTATGGTGCAAAAAAGTGAATTTCCGCATTTTGAAGCAGCTCTGACTTTCTGAGCGCCTGTCATGTTTCTTCAGGTGCTAGAATGTCAGGATAGTATAAATACCCCCAAATCACACCATTTTAGAGAGAAGACACCCCAAAGTATTCGCGGAGGGGCATGGTGAGTTCATGTATCATTTCATTTTTTTTCACAAGTTAGCGGAAAATGACACTTTCTGAGAAAAAAAAAAAAAGTTTTAATTTCTGATAACTTCTGGCAAAAAAAAAAAAAATCTCAGACGGACTCACTATGCCCCTCAGTGAATACCTTGGGGTGTCTACTTTCCGAAATGGGGTCATTTGTGGGGTGTGATTACTGTTCTGGCATTTTGGGCGGGGCTAAATTGTGAGCCGCCATGTAAAACCTAAAGGTACTCGCTGGAATTTGGGCTCCTTTGTGCACCCAGGCTGCAAAAAAAGTGTCACTCATGTGGTATCGCCGTACTTAGGAGAAGTAGGGCAATGTGTTTTGGGGTGTATTTTTACATATACCCATGTTGGGTGAGAGAAATATCTCTGTAAATTGTCAACTTTGTATAACATTTTTTAAAAGTTGTCGTTTACAGAGATATTTTTCACACAAAGTATGGGTATATATAAAAATACACCCCAAAACACATTGCCCTACTTCTCCTGAGTACGGCGATACCACATGTGTGCCACTTTTTTGCAGCCTGGGTGCGCAAAGGGGCCCTAAAACCAATGAGTACCTTTAGGATTTCACAGGGCATTTTTAGGCATTTGGATTCCAGACTTCTTCTCACGCATTAGGGGCCCCTAAAATGCCAGGACAGTATAAATACCTCACATGTGACCCCATTTTGGAAAGAAGACACCCCAAGGTATTCTGTGAGGGGTATGGTGAGTTCATGTAAAATTTTATTTTTTGTCACAAGTTAGTGGAATATGAGACTTTGTAAAAAACAAAATTAAAAAAAAAACAAAAAAAACAATTTCCGCTGACTTGTGCCAAAAAATAAAAATTCTGTGGACTCACCATGCCCCTCACGGAATACCTTGGGGTGTCTTCTTTCCAAAATGGGGTCACATGTGGGGTATTTATACTCACCTGGCATTTTAGGGGCCCCTAAAGTGTGAGAATCCAAATGCATAAAAATGGCCTGTGAAATCCTAAAGGTACTCATTGGTTTTAGGGCCCCTTTGCGCATCTTGGCTGCAAAAAAGTGTCACTCATGTGGTATCGCCGTACTCAGGAGAAGTAGGGCAATGTGTTTTGGGGTGCATTTTTACATATACCCATGCTGCGTGTGAGAAATATCGCTGTAAACGACAACTTTTTACATTTTTTATTCAAAGTTGTCAATTTACAGAGATATTTCTCTCACCAGCATGGGTATATGTAAAAATACACCCCAAAACACATTGCCCTACTTCTCCTGAGTACGGCGATACCACATGTGTGACACTTTTGCAGCCAAGATGCGCAAAGGCCCAAATTCCAATGAGTACCTTTTAGGAGGGCATTTTTACGCATTTTTCTTCTCACGCTTTAGGGCCCCTAAAATGCCAGGGCAGTAGTAATACCCCACATGTGAACCCATTTTGGAAAGAAGACACCCCAAGGTATTCCATGAGGGGCATGGCGAGTTCATAGAAGATTTTTTTTTTGGCACAAGTTAGTGGAAATTGATTTTTTATTGTTTTTTCTCACAAAGTCTCCCTTTCCGCTAACTTTTGACAAAAAGTTTAATTTTTCATGGACTTATTATGCCCCTCAGCGAATACCTTGGGGTGTCTTCTTTCCAAAATGGGGTCACATGTGGGGTATTTATACTGCCCTGGCATTTTAGGGGCCCTAAAGCGTGAGAAGAAAAATGCGTAAAAATGCCCTCCTAAAAGGTATTCGTTGGAATTTGGGCCCCTTTGCGCATCTTGGCTGCAAAAAAGTGTCACACATGTGGCATCGCCGTACTCAGGAGAAGTAGGGCGATGTGTTCTGGGGTGTATTTTTACATATACCCATGCTGGGTGAGAGAAATATCTCTGTAAATTGACAACTTTGAATAAAAAAATTTAAAAAGTTGTCGTTTACAGCGATATTTCTAACACGCAGCATGGGTATATGTAAAAATACACCCTAAAACACATTGCCCTACTTCTTCTGAGTACGGCGATACCACATGAGTGACACTTTTGCAGCCAAGATGCGCAAAGGGCCCTAAAACTAATGAGTACCTTTAGGATTTCACAGGCCATTTTTACGCATTTGGATTCTCACGCTTTAGGACCCCTAAAATGCCAGGGCAGTATAAATACCCCACATGTGACCCCATTGTGGAAAGAAGACACCTCAGGTATTCTGTGAGGGGTATGGCGAGTTCACAGAAAAAAAAATTGGCAAAGTTAGCGGAAATTTTTTTTTGTTTTTTTTTTTGTTTTACAGTCTCATATTCCACTAACTTGTGACAAAAAATAAAATTTTGCATGAACTCACCATACCCCTCACGGAATACCTTGGGGTGTCTTCTTTCTAAAATGGGGTCACATGTGGGGTTTTTGTACTGCCCTGGCATTTGAGGGTCTCCGTAATCATTACACGTATGGCCAGCATTAGGAGTTTCTGCGATTCTCCGTATATTGAGCATACGGGTAATGAGATTTTTTTTTCCGTTCAGCCTCTGCGCTGAAAAAAAAAAAATGAACAGCACAGATTTTTTCATTCGCACCGGTCAATGTGGATGAAAAAATCTCTGCCAAAATCAGTGACTGCGGTGCGGTGGGCTGGGCGCTAGCTACCTAACAAGTAGCTAACTAACTGGCGTTGATAAGGGACCCTTATGCCCCATTCACACGTCCGAAATTCTGTTTGCGGAGCGGAATTGCGGACCCATTCATTTCTATGGGGACAGACTTTGTCCCGCTCGGATCCGGAATTATGGAATCCGCGCTTCCGGGTCTGCACTTCCGTTCCGCAAAAATATAGAACATGTCCTATTCTTGTCCGCAATTGCGAACAAGAAAAAGCATTTTCTATATAGTTCTGGCAATGTGCGGATCTGCAAAATGCGGAAAGCACATTGCCGGTGTCCGTGTTTTGAGGATCTGCGGATCGGATCCGCGGATCGGATCCGCTGGATCGGATCCGTGAATCCACGGATCCGTGAATCCACGGATCCGCAAAACACATATGGACGTCTGAATGGAGCCTTACAAGGGGTGTGATCAATGACAGGGGGGTGATCATGGGGTCTAGATGGGGTGATCAAGGGGTTAATAGGTGAGGGGGGGGGGGGGTTGGGGTTAGTGTAGTGTTTGGTGCAACTTTACTGTGTTACCTGGTCCTCTGGTGGTCGATCCCAGCAAATGGGACCACCAGAGGACCAGGTAGCAGGTATACCAGACGCTGTTCACAAAACAGCGTCTGGTATACATGTTTGATGCGATTTATATCGCATCTACAGCCTTCCAGCGATTGATCATCGCTGGCAGGCTGTAGTTCAACTCTCGAGACGCGCGCCCCTGTGACCGCGCTCGCGCGTGCGCGCGCGTTCACAGGAACTCACGGGTCTCGCGAGAGGACACGCCGATGGTTAATAAGACCTTTTTTGTCCACTAATACACCTGAAAAAAGGCTTCAGAACATATAACTGCACTGCTGAACGGCAAATAAGCCTTAATTTTTTTCCAGTTATACACACCAAAAAAAGGCTGTACTGTGCCCACTGCCCACCACTCATATAGGGTGGCACAGTACCTTGCAGATAAAAAAAAGTCCTTTAATTTTTACCCTTTAATATAATTGCATTTGCCTGCCATTGTGTCTCCGGCCCACAGACTGTACTGTGCCCACTGCCCATCACTCATATAAGGTTGCACAGAACCTTGCAGATAAAAAAGTCATGTCGTTCTTAACCTTTAATATAATTGCATTTGTCTGCCAGTGTGTGTCAGACCCACTGAATGTACTGTGCCAACTGCCCACCGCTCATATAGGGTGTCACAGTACTTTGCAGATAAAAAAAAGTCATTTAATTTTTACCCTTTAAAATAATTGCATTTGCCTGCCAGTGTGTGTCAGGCCCACAGACATTACGGTGAACACTGCACACCACTCATATAGGATGGCCCAGTACCTTGCAGATAGAAAAAAGTCATTCAATTTTTACGCTTTAATATAATTGAATTTGCCTTCCAGTGTGTGTCAGGCCCACAGACTGTACTGTGCCCACTGCCCACCACTAATATAGGGTGTCACAGTACCTTACAGAAAAAAAAAGTCATTTAAATTTTACCCTTTAATATAATTGAATTTGCCTGCCAGTGTGTGTCAGGCCCACAGACTGTACTGTGCCCACTGCCCATTACTCATAAAGTGTGGCACAGTACCTTGCAGACAAAAAACTCATTACATTTTTACCCTTTAATTTAATTGCATTTGCCTGCCAGTGTGTGTCAGGCCCACTGACTGTACTGTGCCCGCTGCCTGTGCCCACCACTCATATCTGGTGGCACAGTACCTTGCATATAAAAAAAAGTCATTAAATTTTTACCCTTTAATATAATTGCATTTGCCTGACAGTGTGTGTCAGGCCCAAAGACTGAACTGTGCCCATTGCCCACCACTCATATAGGATGGCACAATACCTTGCAGATGAATAAAGTCATTTAATTTTTACCCTTTAATATAATTGCATTTGCTTAGCAGTGAGTGTCAGTTACACTGACTGTACTGTGCCCACTGCCCATGACTCATATAGGGTGGCACAGTACCTTGAAGATAAAAAAAATCATCTAATTTTTACCCTTTTATATAATTTAATTTGCCTGCCAGTGTTTGTCAGGCCCAATGACTCTACTGTGCCCACTGCCCACCACTTATATAGGGTGGCACAATACCTTGCAGATAAAAAAGTAATTTATTTGTTACCCTTTAATTTTATTGCATTTTCCTGCCAGTGTGTGTCAGGCCCACAGACTGTACTATGCCCACTGCCCACCATTCATATAGGGTGGCACAGTACCTTGCAGATAAAAAAGTCATTTCATTGTTACCCTTTAAAATATTTTCAATTGCCTGCCAGTGTGTGTAAGGCCCACTGACTGTACTATGTCAACTGCCCATGACTCATAGAGGGTTTGCACAGTACCTGGCAGATAAAACAAGTTTTTACCCTTTAAGATAATTGCATTTGCCTGCCAGTGTGGGTCAGGCCCACAGACTGTACTGTGCCCACTGCCCAACACTAATATAGGGTGGCACAGTACCTTGCAGATAAAAATGTCATTTAATTATTACCCTTTAATATAATTGCAATTGCCTGCCAGTGTGTGTCAGGCCCACTGACTGTACTATGCCCATTGCCCATGACTCATATGTGGTGGCACAGTACCTTGCAGATAAAAAAGTCATATAATTTTTACCCTTTAATATAATTGCATTTGCCTGCCAGTGTGTGTCAGGCCACACACTGTACTGTGCCCACTGCCCACCACTCATATAGGGTGGCAAAGTACCTTTCAGATCATTATTACCCTTTAAAATAATTGCATTTGCCTGCCAGTGTGTGTCAGTCCCACAGACTGTACTGTGCCCACTGCCCACCACTCATATAGGATGGCACAGTACCTTGCAGATGAATAAAGTAATTTAATTTTTAAACTTTAATATAATTGCATTTGCCTGCCAGCATGTGTCAGGTCTACTGACTGTACTGTGCCCACTGCCCATCACTCAAATAGGGTGGCACAGTACCTTGCAGATAAAAAAGTAATTTAATTTTTACCATTTAATATAATTGCATTTGCCTGCCAGTGTGTGGCAGGCCCACTGACTGTTCGGTGCCCACTGCCCACCACTCATATAGGGTGGCACATTACCTTGTAGATAAAAAAGTCATTTAATTTTTACCCTTTAAAATAATTGCATTTGCCTGACAGTGTGTGTCAGGTCCACAGACTGTACTGTGCCCACTGCCCACCACTCATATAGGGTGGCACAGTACCTTTCAGATAAAAAAGTAATTTCATTTTTAAAATTTAATATAATTGCAATTGCCTGCCAGTGTGTGTCAGGCCCAATGACTGTTCTGTGCCCACTGCCCACCACTCATATAGGGTGGCACATTACCTTGTAGATAAAAAAAAGTCATTTAATTTTTGCCCTATAATATAATTGCATTTGCCTGCCAGTGTGTGTCAGGCCCACTGACTGTACTGTGCCCACTGCCCACTACTCATAGAGGGTGGCACATTACCTTGTAGATAAAAAAGTCATTTAATTTTTGCCCTTTAATATAATTGCATTTGCCTGCCAGTGTGTGTCTGGCCCACAGACTGTACTGTGCCCACTGCCCATGACTCATATAGGGTGGCACAGTACCTTGCAGATAAAAAAGTAATTTAATTTTTACCATTTAATATAATTGCATTTGCCTGCCAGTGTGTGGCAGGCCCACTGACTGTTCGGTGCCCACTGCCCACCACTCATATAGGGTGGCACATTACCTTGTAGATAAAAAAGTCATTTAATTTTTACCCTTTAAAATAATTGCATTTGCCTGACAGTGTGTGTCAGGCCCACAGACTGTACTGTGCCCACTGCCCACCACTCATATAGGGTGGCACAGTACCTTTCAGATAAAAAAGAAATTTCATTTTTAAAATTTAATATAATTGCAATTGCCTGCCAGTGTGTGTCAGGCCCAATGACTGTTCTGTGCCCACTGCCCACCACTCATATAGGGTGGCACATTACCTTGTAGATAAAAAAAGTCATTTAATTTTTGCCCTTTAATTTTATTGCATTTTCCTGCCAGTGTGTGTCAGGCCCACAGACTGTACTATGCCCACTGCCCACCATTCATATAGGGTGGCACAGTACCTTGCAGATAAAAAAGTCATTTCATTGTTACCCTTTAAAATATTTTCAATTGCCTGCCAGTGTGTGTAAGGCCCACTGACTGTACTATGTCAACTGCCCATGACTCATAGAGGGTTTGCACAGTACCTGGCAGATAAAACAAGTTTTTACCCTTTAAGATAATTGCATTTGCCTGCCAGTGTGGGTCAGGCCCACAGACTGTACTGTGCCCACTGCCCAACACTAATATAGGGTGGCACAGTACCTTGCAGATAAAAATGTCATTTAATTATTACCCTTTAATATAATTGCAATTGCCTGCCAGTGTGTGTCAGGCCCACTGACTGTACTATGCCCATTGCCCATGACTCATATGTGGTGGCACAGTACCTTGCAGATAAAAAAGTCATATAATTTTTACCCTTTAATATAATTGCATTTGCCTGCCAGTGTGTGTCAGGCCACACACTGTACTGTGCCCACTGCCCACCACTCATATAGGGTGGCAAAGTACCTTTCAGATAAAAAAGTCATATCATTATTACCCTTTAAAATAATTGCATTTGCCTGCCAGTGTGTGTCAGTCCCACAGACTGTACTGTGCCCACTGCCCACCACTCATATAGGATGGCACAGTACCTTGCAGATGAATAAAGTAATTTAATTTTTAAACTTTAATATAATTGCATTTGCCTGCCAGCATGTGTCAGGTCTACTGACTGTACTGTGCCCACTGCCCATCACTCAAATAGGGTGGCACAGTACCTTGCAGATAAAAAAGTAATTTAATTTTTACCATTTAATATAATTGCATTTGCCTGCCAGTGTGTGGCAGGCCCACTGACTGTTCGGTGCCCACTGCCCACCACTCATATAGGGTGGCACATTACCTTGTAGATAAAAAGTCATTTAATTTTTACCCTTTAAAATAATTGCATTTGCCTGACAGTGTGTGTCAGGCCCACAGACTGTACTGTGCCCACTGCCCACCACTCATATAGGGTGGCACAGTACCTTGCAGATAAAAAGTAATTTCATTTTTAAACTTTAATATAATTGCAATTGCCTGCCAGTGTGTGTCAGGCCCACATGACTGTACTGTGCCCACTGCCCACCACTCATATAGGGTGGCACAGTACCTTGCAGATAAAAAAGTAATTTAATTTTTACACTTTAATATAATTGCATTTGCCTGCCAGTGTGTGTCAGGCCCACTGACTGTACTGTGCCCACTGCCCACTACTCATATAGGGTGGCACATTACCTTGTAGATAAAAAAGTCATTTAATTTTTACCCTTTAATATAATTGCATTTGCCTGCCAGTGTGTGTCAGGCTCACTGACTGTACTGTGCCCACTGCCCATGACTCATATAGTGTGGCACAGTACCTTGCAGATAAAAAGTAATTTCATTTTTAAACTTTAATATAATTGCATTTGCCTGCCAGTGTGTGTCAGGCCCACTGACTGTACTGTGCCCAATGCCCACTACTCATATCAGGGTGGCACATTACCTTGTAGATAAAAAGTCATTTAATTTTTACCCTTTAATATAACTGCATTTGCCTGCCAGTGTGTGTCAGGCCCACTGACTGTACTGTGCTCCCTGCCTGTGCCCACCACTCATATCTGGTGGCACAATACCTTGCAGATAAAAAAGTCATGACTTTTTTATACTTTAATATAATTGCAATTGCTTGCCAGTGTGTGTCAGGCCCACTGACTGTTCTGTGCCCACTGCCCACCACTCATAAAGGTTGTTACAATACCTTGCAGATAAAAAAAAGTCATTTAATTTTACCCTTTAAAATAATTGCATTTGCCTGCCAGTGTGTGTCAGGCCCACAGACTGTACTGTGCCCACTGCCCACCACTCATATAGGGTGGCACAGTACCTTTCAGATAAAAAAGTAAATTCATTTTTAAAATTTAATATAATTGCAATTGTCTGCCAGTGTGTGTCAGGCCCAATGACTGTTCTGTGCCCACTGCCCACCACTCATATAGGGTGGCACATTACCTTGTAGATAAAAAAAAGTCATTTAATTTTTGCACTATAATATAATTGCATTTGCCTGCCAGTGTGTGTCAGGCCCACTGACTGTACTGTGCCCACTGCCCACTACTCATAGAGGGTGGCAAATTACCTTGTAGATAAAAAAGTCATTTAATTTTTGCCCTTTAATATAATTGAATTTGCCTGCCAGTGTGTGTCTGGCCCACAGACTGTACTGTGCCCACTGCCCACCACTCATATAGGGTGGCACATTACCTTGTAGATAAAAAAAGTCATTTAATTTTTGCCCTATAATATAATTGCATTTGCCTGCCAGTGTGTGTCAGGCCCACTGACTGTACTGTGCCCACTGCCCACTACTCATAGAGGGTGGCACATTACCTTGTAGATAAAAAAAGTCATTTAATTTTTGCCCTTTAATATAATTGCATTTGCCTGCCAGTGTGTGTCTGGCCCACAGACTGTACTGTGCCCACTGCCCACCACTCATATAGGGTGTCACAGTACCTTGCAGATAAAAAAGAAATTTCATTTTTAAAATTTAATATAATTGCAATTGCCTGCCAGTGTGTGTCAGGCCCAATGACTGTTCTGTGCCCACTGCCCACCACTCATATAGGGTGGCACATTACCTTGTAGATAAAAAAAAGTCATTTAATTTTTGCCCTATAATATAATTGCATTTGCCTGCCAGTGTGTGTCAGGCCCACTGACTGTACTGTGCCCACTGCCCACTACTCATAGAGGGTGGCAAATTACCTTGTAGATAAAAAAGTCATTTAATTTTTGCCCTTTAATATAATTGAATTTGCCTGCCAGTGTGTGTCTGGCCCACAGACTGTACTGTGCCCACTGCCCACCACTCATATAGGATGGCAGAGTACCTTGCAGATGAATAAAGTAATTTAATATTTAAACTTTAAAATAATTGCATTTGCCTGCCAGCATGTGTCAGGTCTACTGACTGTACTGTGCCCACTGCCCATCACTCAAATAGGGTGGCACAGTACCTTGCAGATAAAAAAGTTATTTAATTTTTACCATTTAATATAATTGCATTTGCCTGCCAGTGTGTGGCAGGCCCACTGACTGGTCGGTGCCCACTGCCCACCACTCATATAGGGTGGCACATTACTATGTAGATAAAAAAGTCATTTAATTTTTACCCTTTAAAATAATTGCATTTGCCTGACAGTGTGTGTCAGGCCCACAGACTGTACTGTGCCCACTGCCCATGACTCATATAGGGTGGCACATTACCTTGTAGATAAAAAAAAGTCATTTAATTTTTGCCCTATAATATAATTGCAGTGTGTGTCAGGCCCACTGACTGTACTGTGCCCACTGCCCACTACTCATAGAGGGTGGCACATTACCTTGTAGATAAAAAAGTCATTTAATTTTTGCCCTTTAATATAATTGCATATGCCTGCCAGTGTGTGTCTGGACCACAGACTGTACTGTGCCCACTGCCCATGACTCATATAGGGTGGCACAGTACCTTGCAGATAAAAAAGTAATTTAATTTTTAAAATTTAATATAATTGCAATTGCCTGCCAGTGTGTGTCAGGCCCAATGACTGTTCTGTGCCCACTGCCCACCACTCATATAGGGTGGCACATTACCTTGTAGATAAAAAAGTCATTTAATTTTTACCCTTTAAAATAATTGCATTTGCCTGACAGTGTGTGTCAGGCCCACAGACTGTACTGTGCCCACTGCCCACCACTCATATAGGGTGGCACAGTACCTTTCAGATAAAAAAGAAATTTCATTTTTAAACTTTAATATAATTGCAATTGCCTGCCAGTGTGTGTCAGGCCCAATGACTGTTCTGTGCCCACTGCCCACCACTCATATAGGGTGGCACATTACCTTGTAGATAAAAAAAGTCATTTAATTTTTGCCTTATAATATAATTGCATTTGCCTGCCAGTGTGTGTCAGGCCCACTGACTGTACTGTGCCCACTGCCCACTACTCATAGAGGGTGGCACATTACCTTGTAGATAAAAAAGTCATTTAATTTTTGCCCTTTAATATAATTGCATTTGCCTGCCAGTGTGTGTCTGGCCCACAGACTGTACTGTGCCCACTGCCCATGACTCATATAGGGTGGCACAGTA
This sequence comes from Bufotes viridis, assembly GCA_033119425.1. Lineage (NCBI taxonomy): Eukaryota > Metazoa > Chordata > Amphibia > Anura > Bufonidae > Bufotes > Bufotes viridis. The sequence continues at coordinate 399,174,293 of CM065590.1, forward strand.
CCTTGGAGATAAAAAAGTAATTTAATTTTAAAAGTTTAATATATTTGCAATTGCCTGTCAGTGTGTGCCAGGCCCACAGACTGTACTGTGCCCTCTTCCCACCACTCATATAGGGTGTCACAGTACCTTGTAGATAAAAAAGTCCTTTCATTTTTCCCTTTAATATAATTTCATTTGCCTGCCAGTGTATGTCAGGCCCACAGACTGTACTGTGCCCACTGCCCATGACTCATATAGTGTGGCACAGTACCTTGCAGATAAAAAGAAATTTCATTTTTAAACTTTAATATAATTGCAATTGCCTGTCAGTGTGTGTCAGGCCCACAGACTGTACTGTGCCCACTGCCGATGACTCATATAGGGTGGCACAGTACCTTGCAGATAAAAAATTTATTTCATTTTTAAAATTTAATATAATTGCATTTGCCTGTCAGTGTGTGTTTCAGACCCACTGACTGTACTGTGCCCAATGCCCATTTCTTATTCAGGGTGGCACATTACCTTGTAGATAAAAAAGTCCTTTAATTTTTACCCTTTAATATAATTGCATTTGCCTGCCAGCGTGTGTCAGGCTCACAGACGGTACTGTGCCCACTGCCCACGACTCATATTTGGTGGCACAGTACCTTGCAGATAAAAAAGTAATTTCATTTTTAAAATTTAATATAATTGCATTTGCCTGCCAGTTTGTGTTTCAGACCCACTGACTGTACTGTGCCCAATGCCCATTACTCATTCAGGGTGGCACATTACCTTGTAGATAAAAAAGTCATATAATTTTTACCCTTTAATATAACTGCATTTGCCTGCCAGTGTGTGTCAGGCCCACTGACTGTACTGTGCTCCCTGCCTGTGCCCACCACTCATATCTGGTGGCACAATACCTTGCAGATAAAAAAGTCATGACTTTTTTATACTTTAATATAATTGCAATTGCCTGCCAGTGTGTGTCAGGCCCACTGACTGTTCTGTGCCCACTGCCCACCACTCATAAAGGTTGTTACAATACCTTGCAGATAAAAAAAAGTCATTTAATTTTTACCCTTTAAAATAATTGCATTTGCCTGCCAGTGTTTGTCAGGCCCACAGACTGTACTGTGCCCACTGCCCACCACTCATATAGGGTGGCACAGTACCTTTCAGATAAAAAAGTAAATTCATTTTTAAAAATTTAATATAATTGCAATTGCCTGCCAGTGAGTGTCAGGCCCAATGACTGTTCTGTGCCCACTGCCCACCACTCATATAGGGTGGCACATTACCTTGTAAATAAAAAAAGTCATTTAATTTTTACCCTAAAATATAATTTCATTTGCCTGCCAGTGTGTGTCAGGCCCACAGACTGTACTGTGCCCACTGCCCACTACTCATAGAGGGTGGCACATTACCTTGTAGATAAAAAAGTCATTTAATTTTTGCCCTTTAATATAATTGCATTTGCCTGCCAGTGTGTGTCTGGCCCACAGACTGTACTGTGCCCACTGCCCACCACTCATATAGGGTGTCACAGTACCTTGCAGATAAAAAAGTAATTTCATTTTTAAAATTTAATATAATTGCTTTTGCCTGCCAGTGTGTGTCAGGCCCACTGACTGTACTGTGCTCCCTGCCTGTGCCCACCACTCATATCTGGTGGCACAATACCTTGCAGATAAAAAAGTCATGACTTTTTTATACTTTAATATAATTGCAATTGCCTGCCAGTGTGTGTCAGGCCCACTGACTGTTCTGTGCCCACTGCCCACCACTCATATAGGGTGGCACAGTACCTTGTAGATAAAAAAGTAATTTAATTTTTACCCTATAATATAATTGCATTTGCCTGCCAGTGTGTGTCAGGCCCACTGACTGTACTGTGCCCACTGCCCACTACTCATATAGGGTGGCACATTTCCTTGTAGATAAAAAAGTCATTTAATTTTTACCCTTTAAAATAATTGCATTTGCCTGCCAGTGTGTGTCAGACCCACAGACTGTACTGTGCCCACTGCCCATGACTCATATAGGGTGGCACCGTACATTGCAGATAAAAAAGTCATTACATTTTTATCCTTTAATATAATGTCACGACCGCTATCCCAGCAGCAGTCGTGTCGCACCAGACGGAGGGGAAGGGGGACCCTTATCTACGGATGGGAAATAGATCGGCCTCCCCTGACTAACGCTAAGCTGGCACCTGTCTGCCCTGATACCCTAGATGGGGTGTGAACCCGTACGGCGAGCAGTATGCCTAAACCCTCAGTCACCCTAAGAAGACTAGACTGGGGAAAGGCAGATGGGAGCACTAGTCACCATCACTCATGTCTAGGTGAACAACAGGGGAAGACATCAACAAACAAACAATCTCCAGCAGAGATAGACTTATCCAGTCATGAGCAGAGAAGATGATCCCAATAACGACAGTCCACGCCAGACAAGAGCTCCACAGCAATACCGTCAAACGATCTCCTTCAAAGGTCAGAATAGCACTGGAAGTAAGGACTATATCTGGGAATGACTGCAAGTGAAACTGAAACTAATATAGTAGCTGGGAGTGGCAGACAGGACTCACCTGAGAAGGATGCCTACAAACTCCCAGTCAGGACAAAAAGGTTCACAAGGCAAAACCCGGATGACATACCCTGAACCACGGAGCAAACTCACAAGCTATCGCGAGTAGCAAGTCGCTGCGACCTTCTCCTCCCAGACCTGTCTGGATCAGTCACAGTCATGACAGTACCCCCCTTTCTACGAGGGGCCACCGGACCCTCAAGACCAGGCCTCTCCGGATGGGAACTATGAAAAGCCCGAATTAGTCTGTCCGCCTTTATGTCTGATGCTGGCACCCACATTCTCTCTTCGGAACCATAACCTCTCCAGTGCACCAGGTACTGAAGAGAGCGGCGAGTATATCGTGAATCAACAATCTTTTCTACCTGAAACTCAAGACTGCCATCAACAACCACTGGTGGAGGCGGTAATGGCAATGGTTCAGGAGGTTCTACATATCTCTTAAGCAGAGATCTGTGGAAGACATTATGGATCCTTAGAGTCTGAGGTAGCTCCAGACGAAAAGCCTCCGGGTTAATGATCTTAATTACCCTATAAGGACCAATAAATTTCGGACCTAATTTCCACGAGGGAACCTTCAACTTGATATTTCTGGTAGACAACCACACCAAGTCATTCACCCCAAGGTCCGGACCTTCAGAGCGCTTCTTATCAGCCGTTTGTATCTACCACCAATTCTCTTCAAACTTTCTTGCACACTCTGCCACACTGATGAAAGTGAAGACGCAAATTGTTCCTCCTCGGGAATCCCAGACGGCCCCCCCTCACTAAACGTACAAAACTGAGGATGAAAACCATATGCACCAAAAAATGGTGACTTATTGGTGGATTCTTGACGACGATTATTAATGGCAAACTCGGCTAACGGTAAATAAGATGACCACTCCTCCTGATTTTCGGAAACAAAGCATCTCAAATACGTCTCTAGGTTTTGATTGGTACGTACAGTCTGACCGTTGGACTGTGGATGGAAAGATGAAGAAAATGACAAATGAACCCCTAAACGAGAACAAAAAGCTTTCCAAAATTTAGAAACAAATTGGGTACCATGATCCGAAACAATATCGGAAGGGACCCCGTGAAGCTTCACGATGTGGTCAATAAAAACCTGAGCAGTGTGTTAGCATTAGGCAATGCAGTAAGAGCAATAAAGTGCACCATTTTACTGAATCTGTCAACAACTACAAGAATAACAGTCTTCCTACTGGTAGATCCGTAACGAAATCCATTGATAGGTGCGTCCAAGGCCTGTTGGGGATGGCCAGAGGTAAAAGACGCCCTGCCGGACGAGTATGATCCACCTTAGAACGAGCACAGGTAGCACATGCAGACACAAAATTCAACACCTCCTGGCGCCACTTAGGCCACCAGAATCGACGAGACACTAATTCAGAGGTTGCCTTACTACCTGGGTGTCCTGCCAGTGTGGAGTTATGGTGTTCTTTTAGTATCTCCAGGCGTAAATTTTCTGGCACAAACAGTTTACCCGAGGGGCAGGAGGCAGGGGCGTCCCCCTGAGCTTCCAACACCCTCCCCTCTAAACCTGAGTGTAATGCAGAGACCACCACCCCCTTTTGCAAAATAGGCTCTGGTACATCAACTTCACCCCCTCCAGGAAAACTTCGAGACAATGCATCCGCCTTAGTATTTTTTGCCCCCGGGCGATAGGTTATTACAAAATTAAACCTAGTAAAAAATAACGACCACCGAACCTGTCTAGGGGTGAGACGTTTAGCAGACTCCAGATATAATAAGTTTTTGTGATCAGTAATCACCGTGACAGGATGAACCGCCCCTCCAGAAAATGACGCCACTCCTCTAAGGCCAACTTAATAGCCAAAAGAAAGCACACGGACGCCATTCACCAGGGGACGGGCCCTGAGATAGTACCACTCCCACCCCCACCTCTGATGCGTCAACCTCTACAATAAAAGGAAGCGAGACATCTGGCTGTATGAGAATAGGGGCCGAGGTGAATCTCTCCTTGAGAGATGTATAGGCAGTTTTGGCTGCATGTGACCATTTGGAAAAATCGGATCCCTTTCGGGTCATGTCCGTCAGTGGTTTGACAACCAAGGAATAGTTCTTTATAAACTTTCTATAAAAATTGGCAAACCCCAGGAAGCGTTGCAATGCCTTCAGGTTCTCAGGCAGATCCCAGTCCATAATTGCCCGGACTTTCTCTGGATCCATGTGGAAACCTGAATCTGACAACACATACCCCAGAAATGGCAGTTCTTCACGGCGAACACACATTTCTCTAATTTAGCAAACAATTTGTTGGCCCTTAATATCTGCAGCACTTGTCTCACATGGATCTTATGTGTATCCAGATCTGGAGAATAGACCAGGATGTCATCAAGATATATCACAACAAATCTCCCGATAAGGTGACTAAAAATATAGTTGACAAAATGTTGGAACACCGCAGGCGCATTAGTAAGACCAAATGGCATGACCAGATTTTCATAATGCCCTTCCAGATCCGGAGTATTAAAAGCCGTCTTCCACTCATCCCCCTCTTTGATGCGAACCAGTTTATAGGCTCCTCTGAGATCCATTTTGGAGAACCATTTAGCACCAGCAACCTGATTAAAGAGGTCGGGAATGAGAGGAAGAGGATAGGGATTACGGATAGTTATCCGGTTTAATTCCCGGAAATACAGGCAAGGACGCAGGCCCCCATCTTTCTTTTTAACGAAAAAGAACCCTGCAGCCACGGGTGAAGAAGAGGGTCTGATGTGTCCCTTAGCCAAACTCTCCGAAATATAATCTTGCATAGCCTTCCTCTCCGGGCCGGAAAGATTGTATAACCGGGTTTTAGGTAGTTTTGCCACAGGTAATAGATTAATCGGGCAATCATATGGACGATGAGGTGGTAACCCCTGACAACCCTTCTCAGAGAACACATCCATAAAATCTGACAGAAAGGCAGGTAGAGATGTTACAGAGAGTGTTGAGCACCTACTACTCAAGCAGTTGTCCTTACAATGTTCACTCCACTCCACAATCTCCCCGGCCTGCCAATCCACCACTGGATTGTGAGTCACCAGCCAGGGAAGCCCCAATACCATAGGAGCCAGAAGACCGTCCAGGACATAACAAGAGATAATGCTCTTTAGGGAGGTCCCCTACCTGCAGATGGATATTATGGATGATCTGAGTTAACTCTCTCTGAGTAAGAGGGGAGGAGTCGATGGCAAAAACAGGAATAGTTCTGCGTACCGGTTCCCGAGTAAAACCCAGAGCCTGAGCAAACCGTGAATCCACCAAGTTGACCCCCCGCCCCACTGTCCAAAAAGACGGAACAGATCTCAGTCTTATTGCCCGCCACAACGATAGCGGACAACAAAAACTGAGACATGCGTATGGAGGAAACGAATATGCCCAGACTGTTATCCTCCACACAATCTGGGGACTCTAGTTTTTCCGGCGGCTCCTTTGTTTGTGGTCTCTTGTGAACTGAGGGACATACCTTTACAAAATGACCCCTCCCCCCCACAACGACAGTCGTCTGTCGATTCTTATGGACAGAGACATAGCAGCCTCAAGAGACCCGGGGATCTCGTATACCGCCAGCGCAGAACTGACTCCTAAGGGCCGAGTCGTTCCATAATGTATCAGTAGCCCACCTACGGAATTCGGAACAATATAGTTCAGCAGACCGGTTCTCTTGCCGAAGTATACGTAGCTTAGACCCTGTCCGGGTCATCATATACGAGACCCAGGGCTTCAAAAAACTCCACCACTGATCATAAGGCCGGAGAGTCTGATGGTAAGGAGAAAGCCCAAGCCTGCGGATCTCCTTGCAGGAGAGAAATTACAAAGCCCACCCATTGTTCCTCACAGCCGGAGGATCTAGGGCGTAACCTGAAGAACAATTTACAAGCTTGTCTGAAGGTTACAAATTGGTCTCTCCCTCCTGAGAACCTATCAGGTAAAGCCACTTTTGGCTCAGGAGTACCTTGGTTTCCCGTAGCAACGGTGGAACCCAAGGATTGATGCTGCTGCTACAGTACTGTAGCTTTTAATCCTGCCACTTCAAGGGATAACCCCTGTAATTGTTTCGCCAAAACCATAACCGGATCCATAGTGAAACAGAAAAATACAAACCAAAACACCAAGCAAAAAAAAAAAAAAAAGTCACTTTTTTTTTTTTTTTTAGGCCAGATATACTGTCACGACTGCTATCCCAGCAGCAGTCGTGTCGCACCAGACGGAGGGGAAGGGGGACCCTGTCTGCCCTGATACCCTAGATGGGGTGTGAACCCGTACGGCGAGCAGGATGCCTAAACCCTCAGTCACCCTAAGAAGACTAGACTGGGGAAAGGCAGATGGGAGCACTAGTCACCATCACTCATGTCTAGGAGAACAACAGGGGAAGACAGCAACAAACAAACAATCTCCAGCAGAGATAGACTTATCCAGTCACGAGCAGAGAAGATGATCCCAATAACGACAGTCCACGCTAGACAAGAGCTCCACAGCAATACCGTCAAACGATCTCCTTCAAAGGTCAGAATAGCACTGGAAGTAAGGACTATATCTGGCAATGACTGCAAGTGAAACTGAAACTAATATAGTAGCTGGGAGTGGCAGACAGGACTCACCTGAGAAGGATGCCTACAAACTCCAAGTCAGGACAAAAAGGTTCACCAGGCAAAACCCGGATGACATACCCTGAACCACGGAGTAAACTCACAAGCTATCGGGAGTAGCAAGTCGCTGCGACCTTCTCCTCCCAGACCTGTGTGGATCAGTGACATCAGTGAAGTCGTGACATATAATTGCATTTGCCTGCCAGTGTGTGTCAGGCCCACTGACTGTACTGTGCCCCCTGCCTGTGCCCACCACTCATATCTGGTGGCACAATACCTTGCAGATAAAAAAGTCATGACTTTTTTATACGTTAATATAATTGCAATTGCCTGCCAGTGTGTGTCAGGCCCACTGACTGTTCTGTGCCCACTGCCCACCACTCATATAGGGTGGCACATTACCTTGTAGATAAAAAAGTCATTTAATTTTTACAATTTAATTAGTGTTGAGCGAACAGTTCGAGCATTGTTCGGGTTCGTACCGAATTTTGGGGTGTCCGGGACACGGACCCGAACCCGGACATTTTCCAAAAAGTTCGGCTTCGGGTTCGTTGTTCGGCGATTACTTCCTGCTTTTTGAAGGGCTGCAAAGCAGCCAATCAACTAGCGTTTTAATTCTTGCCCTAAGAGCCCATCACAGCCATGCCTACTAATGGCATGGCTGTGATTGGCCAAGTGCAGCATGTGACCCAGCCTCTATTTAAGCTGGAGTCACGTAGCGCCGCACGTCACACTGCTCTGATTAGTGTAGGGAGAGGACGCAGCTTCTGTGAGGGCGAGATTAGGCAGGGAAAAGTCAGCAACAGCACCTAATGAACGGATCGATCTACAGCTGTGAATGATTGAACTTCTGCTAGTTACTTGCTCACTGGTTTTTAGGCTGCACAGAGCGTTTTTCTGTCACTTATTTTCTGGGGTGATTGGCGGCCATTTTGTGACTTGTGGTTCACCAGAACAAGCTGCCACCAAGTCCATCAATCCATCAATACTAGTTTTTTTTTTTTGCTATATCCTACATCAGGGGCTTGGCTGTGCTAATTGTCACCCCTAGAAACTCAGGATAGCAATTTCTATATTTTATTAAGTGGTTAAATACAATTGCCCAAATATCAATCCCCTAAATCTGGTGTTTCAGCTTTGGCTAGCCAAGTATAGTACTGTCTGCTGTCTGGCAAAGGATAGATTATTTTCTGTGGTGAAATTCAATTGACAAAATAGCAATACCATAAATCAGTGGTTTCAGCTGTGGCTGGCAAAGTATAATTGTGTCCGCCAAAACATATATTTTGTTCTCGGGTGAAATTTAATTGCCAAAATAGCAATACCCTGAATCTGGTGTCCCAGCTGTTGCAGGCCAAGTTTCATAGTGTCCGGAAAAACTTATATTTTGTTGTGGGGTGAAATTCAATTGCCAAAATAGCAATACCCTGAATCTGGTGTCCCAGCTGTTGCAGGCCAAGTTTCATAGTGTCCGCAAAAACATATATTTTGTTGTGGGGTGAAATTCAATTGCCAAAATAGCAATACCCTGAATCTGGTGTCCCAGCTGTTGCAGGCCAAGTTTCATAGTGTCCGTAAAAACATATATTTTGTTCTGGGGTGAAATTCAATTGCCAAAATAGCAATACCATAAATCAGTGGTTTCAGCTGTGACTGGCCAAGATTCATAGTGTCCGCAAAAACATATATTTTGTTGTGGGGTGAAATTCAATTGCCAAAATAGCAATACCCTGAATCTAGTGTCCCAGCTGTTGCAGGCCAAGTTTCATAGTGTCCGCAAAAACATATATTTTGTTCTGGGGTGAAATTCAATTGCCAAAATAGCAATACCATAAATCAGTAGTTTCAGCTGTGGCTGGCCAAGATTCATAGTGTCCGCAAAAACATATATTTTGTTGTGGGGTGAAATTCAATTACCAAAATAGCAATACCCTGAATCTGGTGTCCCAGCTGTTGCAGGCCAAGTTTCATAGTGTCCGAAAAAAAAATATATTGTGCTGGGGTGAAATTCATTTGCCAAAATAGCAATACCATAAATCAGTGGTTCCAGCTGTTGCTGGCCAAGATTCATAGTGTCCGCAAAAACATATATTTTTTTTGTGGGGTGAAATTCAATTGCCAAAATAGCAATACCCTGAATTTGGTTTACCAGCTGTTGCAGGCCAAGTTTCATAGTGTCCGTAAAAACATATATTTTGTTCTGGGGTTAAATTCAATTGCCAAAATAGCAATACCATAAATCTGGTGTCACAGCTGTGGATGGCAAAGTATAATAGTGTCTGCCAAAACATATATTTTGTGCTGGGGCGAAATTCATTTGCCAAAATAGCAATGCTATAAATCAGTGGTTTCAGCTGTTGCTGGCCAAGATTCATAGTGTCCGCAAAAACATATATTTTGTTGTGTGGTGAAATTCAATTGCCAAAATAGCAATACCCTGAATCTGGTGTTTCAGCTGTTGCAGGCCAAGTTTCATAGTGTCCGCAAAAACATATATTTTGTGCTGGGGTGAAATTCAATTGCCAAAATAGCTATACCAAAAATCAGTGGTTTCAGCTGTGGCTGGCCAAGTTTCATAGTGTCCTGCAAATTATATATTTTGTTCTGGGGTGAAATTCAATTGCCAAAATAGCAATACCATAAATCAGTAGTTTCAGCTGTGGCTGGCCAAGATTCATAGTGTCCGCAAAAACATATATTTTGTTGTGGGGTGAAATTCAATTACCAAAATAGCAATACCCTGAATCTGGTGTCCCAGCTGTTGCAGGCCAAGTTTCATAGTGTCCGAAAAAATATATATTGTGCTGGGGTGAAATTCATTTGCCAAAATAGCAATACGATAAATCAGTGGTTCCAGCTGTTGCTGGCCAAGATTTATAGTGTCCGCAAAAACATATATTTTTTTTGTGGGGTGAAATTCAATTGCCAAAATAGCAATACCCTGAATTTGGTGTCCCAGCTGTTGCAGGACAAGTTTCATAGTGTCCGCCAAAACATATATTTTGTTCTGGGGTGAAATTCAATTGCCAAAATAGCAATACCATAAATCTGGTGTCACAGCTGTGGATGGCAAAGTATATTAGTGTCTGCCAAAACATATATTTTGTGCTGGGGCGAAATTCATTTGCCAAAATAGCAATGCTATAAATCAGTGGTTTCAGCTGTTGCTGGCCAAGATTCATAGTGTCCGCAAAAACATATATTTTGTTGTGTGGTGAAATTCAATTGCCAAAATAGCTATACCCTGAACCTGGTGTCCCAGCTGTTGCAGGCCAAGTTTCATAGTGTCCGCAAAAACATATATTTTGTTCTGGGGTGAAATTCAATTGCCAAAATAGCTATACCAAAAATCAGTGGTTTCAGCTGTGGCTGGGCAAGTTTCATAGTGTCCTGCAAATTATATATTTTGTTCTGGGGTGAAATTCAATTGCCAAAATAGCAATACCATAAATCAGTGGTTTCAGCTGTGGCTGGCCAAGTTTCATAGTGTCCGCAAAAACATATATTTTGTTCTGGGGTGAAATTCAATTGCCAAAATAGCAATATCCTGAATCTGGTGTTCGAGCTGTTGCAGGCCAATTGTAAATCTGTCCATAAAAGGATACCTTTCATCCAGGGCCTAAATACTAGCCCTAAAAGAGATATTCCCCTAAATCAGTGGTTACAGCTGTGCCTGGATTAGTGTAATACGCTACATAAATAAATAAGCAGATAGTGTTAGGTGCCTGTAAAAAAAGGCCTGAATTTGAAATCAATACATTGGGCCAAATATTTTTTTTCTTATTGTGGTGCTTGGTGAACGGTAACAATGAGGAAAACATCTAATAAGGGACGCGGACGCGGTCATGGTGGTGTTAGTGTACCCTCTTGTGCTGGGAGAGGACGTGGTCATTCTGCCACAGCCACACGTCCTAGTCAACCAACTACCTCAGGTTCCAGTACCCGCCAGAATTTACAGCGATATTTGGTGGGGCCCAATGCCGTTCTAAGGATGGTAAGGCCTTAGCAGGTACAGGCGCTAGTCAATTGGGAGGCCGACAGTGGATCCAGCATGTTCACAACATTATCTCCCTCCCAGTCTTCTGCAGAAAGCGCACAGGTGGCACCTGAAAACCAAGCCAATCAGTCTGTCACATCACCCCCATGCATTTCAGGGAAACTGTCTGAGCCTCAAGTTATGCAGCAGTCTCTTAGGCTGTTTGAAGACTCTGCTGGCAGGGTTTCCCAAGGGAATCCACCTAGCCCTTCCCCAGTGGTGGAAGACTTAGAATGCACTGATGCACAACCACTGATGTTTCCTGATGATGAGGACATGGGAATACCACCTCATCGGAGTCCGCACGTCTCTGATGATGACGAAACACTGGTGCCAACTGCTGCGTCTTTCTGCAGAGTGCAGACCGAACAGGAGGTCAGGGAGGAAGACTGTGTGGAAGACAATGCAGGGGACGATGAGGTCCTAGACCCCACATGGAATGAAGGTCATGCCACAGACTTTCATAGTTCAGAGGAAGAGGCAGTGGTGAGACCGAGCCAACAGTGTAGCAAAAGAGGGAGCAGGGGGGAAAAGCAGACCAGCTGCCGCCAAGTGAGTTGGCCTGCTACTGGCCACCGCCACCAGGGACCGAGCACCCCAAAGGCAGCTTCAAGGAGTTCCCTGGCATGGCACTTCTTTAAACAATGTGCTGACGACAAGACCCGAGTGGTTTGCACGCTGTGCCATCAGAGCCTGAAGCGAGGCATTAACGTTCTGAACATAAGCACAACCTGCATGACCAGGCATCTACATGCAAAACATGAACTGCAGTGGAGTAAACACCTTAAAAGCAAGGAACTCACTCTGGCTTCCCCTGCTCCCTCTTCTGCTGCTGCCTCGGCCTCTTCCTCTGCCTCGGGAGGAATGTTGGCACCTGCCGCCCACCAAACAGAGGATGTGCCACCGACAACACCACCTGCGTCACCAAGCATCTCCACCATGTCACACGGCAGCGTTCAGCTCTCCATCTCCCAAACCTTGGAGAGAAAGTGTAAATTCCCACCTAGCCACCCTCGAGCCCTGGGCCTGAATGCCAGCATTTCTAAACTACTGGCCTTTGAAATGCTGTCATTCAGGCTGGTGGACACAGACAGCTTCAAACAGCTGATGTCCATGGCTGTCCCACAGTATGTCGTTCCCAGCCGCCACTACTTCTCCAAGACAGCCGTGCCTTCCCTGCACAACCAAGTATCCGATAAAATCAAGTGTGCACTGCGCAACGACATCTGTGGCAAGGTCCACCTAACCACAGATACGTGGACCAGTAAGCACGGCCAGGGACGCTATATCTCCCTAACTGCACACTGGCTAAATGTAGTGGCGGCTTGGACGCAGGCGGAAAGTTCCTTGGCGCACGTCCTTCCGCCGCCAAGGATCGCAGTGCATCATTCTTTGCCTCCTGTAGCCTCCTCCTCCTACTCGGCATCCTCCTCCTCTGCTTCCACCAGCTGATCCAGTCAGCCACAAATCTTCACCACCAAATTCAGCACAGCCCGGGGTAAACGTCAGCAGGCCATTCTGAAACTCATATGTTTGGGGGACAGGCCCCACACCGCGCAGGAGTTGTGGCGGGGTATTGAACAACAGACCGACCAGTAGTTTCTGCAGGTGGGCCTCAAACCCGGCCTGGTGGTGTGCGATAATGGGCGAAATCTCGTCGCAGCTCTGGGACTAGCCGGTTTGACGCACATCCCTTGCATGGCGCATGTGCTGAATTTGGTGGTGCAGAAGTTCATTCACAACTATCCCGACATGTCAGAGCTGCTGCATAAAGTGCGGGCCGTCTGTGCTCGCTTCCGGCATTCACATTCTGCCGCGGCTCGCGGGTCTGCGCAACAGCGGAACTTCGGCCTTCCCACTCACCCCCTCATATGCGACGTGCACACCAGGTGGAACTCCACCTTGCACATGCTGGAGAGACTGTGCGAGCAGCAGCAGGCCATAGTAGAGTTTCAGCTGCAGCAAGCACGGGTCAGTCGCACTGCGGAACAGCACCACTTCACCACCAATGACTGTTTCGAGTACTCCACCAACATGGCCAGTGGCGATGACGCTGTTATCAGTGTTACAATACCACTTCTATGTCTCCTTGAGAAAACAATTAGGGCGATGATGGAAGAGGAGGTGGCCCAGGAGGAGGAGGAGGAAGAGGGGTCATTTTTAGCACTTTCAGGCCAGTCTCTTAGAAGTGGCTCAGAGGAAGGTTTTTTGCAACAGCAGAGGCCAGGTACAAATGTGGCCAACCATGGCCCACTACTGGAGGACGAGGAGGATAAGGAGAAGGTGGAGGAGGATGAGGATGAAGCAGGTTCACAGCGGGGTGGCACCCGACACAGCTCAGGCCCATCACTGGTGCGTGGCTGGGGGGATACGGAGGACGATGACGATACGCCTCCCACAGAGGACAGCTTGTCCTCCTCTGGGGAGCCTGGCACACATGAGCGACTACATGCTGCAGTGCCTGCGCAACGACAGCAGAGTTGCCCACATTTTAACGTGAGCGGACTACTGGGTTGCCACCCTGCTAGATCCCCGATACACAGACAATGTGCCCACCTTACTTCCTGCACTGGTGCGTGATAGGAAGATGCGCGAGTACAAGCGCACGCTGGTAGAGGCGCTCCTGAGAGCATTCCCAAATGTCACAGGGGAACAGGTGGAAGCCCAAGGCGAAGGCATAGGAGGAGCAAGAGGTCGCCAACGCAGCTGTGTCACGGCCAGCTCCTCTGAGGGCAGGGTTAGCATGGCAGAAATGTGGAAAAGTTTTGTCTCCACGCCACAGCTAACTGCACCACCACCTGATACGGAACGTGTTAGCAGGAGGCAGCATTTCACTAACATGGTTGAACAGTACGTCTGCACACACCTCCACGTACTGACTGATGGTTCGGCCCCATTCAACTTCTGGGTCTCCAAATTGTCCACGTGGCCAGAGTTAGCATTTTATGCCTTGGAGGTGCTGGCCTGCCCGGCGGCCAGCGTTTTGTCTGAACGTGTATTCAGCATGGCAGGGGGCGTCATTATTGACAAACGCAGCCGCCTGTCCACAGCCAACGTGGACAAGCTGACGTTCATAAAAATAAACCAGGCATTGATCCCACAGGACCTGTGCCTCCCTTGTGCAGAATAGACATTTATAACTGCCTCCCCCTCAACCATGTATTCTTATACTCCGGGGCACTTCTTTATTGAATCCTCATTTTTTTAACGTTACCATGATCTTGAGGTGCAACCCAAATTTGAATGAACCTCTCCTCTGTCTGGGTGGTGGGGCCGAAATAACTGAAAGTGGCCTTCTCCGGTGGTGGGTGATATGACGCATGATTCCTTGCTGTGGGACCTCTCTCCTCTGTCTGGGTGCTGGGCCGAAATAACTGAAAGTGGCCTTCTCCAGTGGTGGGTGATATGACGCATGATTCCTTGCTGTGGGACCTGTAACCTCGGTCTGGGTGCTGAGCCGAAATAACTGAAAGTGGCCTTCTACAGTGGTGGGTGATATGACACATGATTCCTTGCTGTGGGACCTCTCTCCTCTGTATGGGTGCTGGGGCCGAAATAACTGAAAGTGGCCATTTTCTGGTGGTGGGTGATATGACGCATGATTCCTTGCAGTGGGACCTCTCTCCTCTGTCTGGGTGCTGGGCCGAAATAACTGAAAGTGGCCTTCTCCAGTGGTGGGTGATATGACGCATGATTCCTTTCTGTGGGACCTTTCTCCTCTGTCTGGGTGCTGGGGCCGAAATAACTGATAGTGGCCTTCTCCTGTGGTGGGTGATATGACGCATGATTCCTTGCTGTGGGACCTCTCTCCTCTGTCTGGGTGCTGGGGCCAAAATAACTGAAAGTGGCCTTCTCCAGTGTTTACAGCGGTGTTTATTTTATTTTATTTTAATTCATTTCCCTATCCACAAATGTTTACATAGGATTTTCCTACATTTTGCTAAATTTGGCAGCCCTCTAGCCCGTTCCTGGACTATTTTACAGACTTTTTAGTGCCTAAAAGTTCGGGTCCCCATTGACTTCAATGGGGTTCGGGTTCGGGATAAAGTACTGGTCGAACTTCCTGATCCCGAACTTCCAGGTGTTCGCTCATCTCTAAATTTAATATAATTGCATTTGCCTGCCAGTGTGTGTCAGGCCCACAGACTGTACTGTGCCCACTGCCCGCCACTCATATAAGGTGGCACAGAACCTTGCAGATAAAAAAGTAATTTAGTTCTTAACCTTTAATATAATTGCATTTGCCTGCCAGTGTGTGTCAAGCCCTCTGACTATACTGTGCCTACTGCCGACCACTCATATAGGGTGGCACAGTACCTTGCAGATAATAAAGGCATTTAATTTTTACCCTTTGATATAATTGAATTTGCCTGCCAGTGTGTGTCAGGCCCACAGACTATACTGTGCACTCTTCCCACCACTCATATAGGTTGTCACAGTACCTTGCAGATAAAAAAAAGTCATTTAATTTTTACCCTGTAAAATAATTGCATTTGCCTGACAGTGTGTGTCAGACCCACAGATTGTACTGTGCCCACTGCCCACCACTCATATAGGGTGTCACAGTACCTTGCAGATAAAAAAAGTCATTTAATGTTAGCCCTTTAAAATAATTACATTTGCCTGCCAGTGTGTCAGGGCCTCTGACTGTACTGTGCCCACTGCCTTTTACTCATATAGGGTGGCACAGTACCTTGCAGATAAAAAAAAGTAATTTCATTTTTAAACTTTAATATAATTGCAATTGCCTGCCAGTGTGTTTCAGGTCCACTGACTGTCCTGTGCCCACTGCCCATGATTTATATAGGGTGGCACACTACCTTACAGACAATACAGGCATTTAATTTTTACACTTTAATATAATTGCATTTGCCTGACTGTGTGTGACAGGCCCATTGACTCTACTGTGCCCACTGCCCACCACTCATATAGGGTGTCACTGTACCTTGCAGATAAAAAAAGTAATTTAATGTTAACCCTTTAAAATAATTGCATTTGCCTGCCAGTGTGTGTCAGGCCCACAGACTGAACTGTGCCCACTGCCCACCACTCATATAGGATGGGACAGTACCTTGCAGATAAAAAAAATTCATTTAATCTTTACCCTTTAATATAATTGAATTTGCCTGCCAGTGTGTGTCAGGCCCATAGACTGTACTGTGCCCACTGCCTACAACTCATGAAGGATGTCACAGTACCTTGCAGATAAAAAAAAGTAATGTAATTTTTACCCTCTAATATCATTGCATTTGCCTGCGAGTGTGTGTCAGTCCCACAGACTGTACTGTGACCACTGCCCACCACTCATATAGGGTGCCACAGTACCTTGCAGATAAAAAAAATTCATTTCATTTTTACACTTTACTATAATTGCAATTGCCTGACAGTGTGTGTCAGGTCCATTGACTGTACTGAGCCCACTGCCCATGGCTCATATAGGGTGGCACAGTACCTTGCAGATAAAAAAGTCATATCATTTTTACCCTTTAATATAATTGCATTTGCCTGCCAGTGTGTCAGGCCCACTGACTCTACTGTGCCCACTGCCCACCACTCATATATGGTGGCACAGTACCTTGAAGATAAAAAAGTCTTGTAATTTTTACCCTTTAATATAATTGCATTTGCCTGCCAGTGTGTGTCAAGCACACAGACTGTACTGTGCCCACTGCCCACCACTCATATAAGGTGTCACAGTAACTTGCAGATAAAAAAAAGTCATTTAATTTTTACCCTTTAATATAATTGCATTTGCCTGCCAGTGTGTGTCAGGCCCACAGACTGTACTGTGACCACTGCCCACCACTCATATGGGGTGCCACAGTATCTTGCAGATAAAAAAGGTAATTTCATTTTTACCATTTAATATAATTTCAAATGCCTGCAAGTGTGTGTCAGGTCCACTGACTGTACTGTGCCCACTGCCCTTGACTCATATAGGGTGGCTCAGTACCTTGCAGATGAAAAAGTCATTTAATTTTTACCCTTTAATATAATTGCATTTGCCTACAAGTGTTTGTCAGGCCCACTGAATGTACTGTGGCCACTGCCAGTGTTCACCTCTCATATCGTGTGGCTCAGTACCTTGCAGATGAAAAAGTCATTTAATTTTTACCCTTTAATATAATTGCATTTGCCTGCCAGTGTGTGTCAGGCCCACAGACTGTACTGTGCCCACTGCCCACCACTTAAATAGGGTGGCACAGTACCTTGCAGATAAAAAAAAGTAATTTAATTGTTACCCTTTAATATAATTGCATTTGCCTGCCAGTGTGTGTCAGGCCCACTGACTGTACTGTGCCCACTGCCCACCACTCATATAGGGTGGCACAGTACCTTGCAGATAAAAAAAAGTCATTTGATTTTTATCAATTAATATAATTGCATTTGCCTGCCAGTGTGTGTCAGGCCCACAAACTGTACTGTGCCCACTGCCCACCTCTCATATAGGATGGCACAGTACATTGCAGATAAAAAAGTCATATATTTTTACACTTTAATATAATTGCATTTGCCTGCCAGTGTGTGTCAGGCAAACAGACAGTACTGTGCCCACTGCCCACCACTCATATAGGGTGGCACAGTACCTAGCAGATAAAAAAGTCATTCTATTTTTACCCTTTAATATAATTGCAATTGCCTGCCTATGTGTGTCATGTCAAATGACTGTACTGTGCCCACTGCCCATGACTCATATAGGGTGGCACAGTACCTTGCAGATAAAAAAGTCATATAATTGTTACCCTTTAATATAATTGCATTTGCCTGCCAGTGTTTGTCATGTCCACTGACTGTACTTTGGCCACTGCCAGTGCCCACCTCTCATATCGGGTGGCTCAGTGCCTTGCAGATAAAAAAGTCATTTAATTTTTACCCATTAATATAATTGCATTTGCCTTCCAGTGTTTGTCATGTCCACTGACTGTACTGTGCCCACTGCCCACCACTCATATATGGTGGCACAGTACCTTGCATATAAAAAAGTCATATAATTTTTACCCTTTAGTATAATTGCATTTGCCTGACAGTGTGTGTCAGGCCCACTGACTGTACTGTGCCCACTGCCCAACACTCATATAAGGTTGCACAGAACCTTGCAGAAAAAAAAGTCATTTAGTTCTTAACCTTAAATATAATTGCATTTGCCTGCCAGTGTTTGTCATGTCCACTGACTCTACTGTGCCCACTGCCCACCACTCATATAGGGCGGCACAGTTCCTTGCAGATAAAAAAGCTTTTTAATTATTATCCTTTAATATAATTGCATTTGCCTGCCAGTTTTTGTCAGGCCCACAGACTGTACTGTGCCCACTGCCCACCACTCATATAGGGTGCCACAGTTCCTTGCAGATAAAAAAAGTCATTTCATTTTTGCACTTTACTATAATTGCAATTGCCTGCCAGTGTGTTTCAGGTCCACTGATTGTACTGTGCCCACTGCCCATGACTCATATAGGGTGGCACAGTAACGTGCAGATTCAAAAGTCATATAATTTTTACCCTTTAATATAATTGCATTTGTCTGCGAGTGTGTGTCAGGCCCACTGACTGTACTGTGGCCTCTGCCAGTGCCCTCCTCTCATATCGGTTGGCTCAGTACCTTGCAGATAAAAAAGTAATTACGTTTTTACCCTTTAATATAATTGCATTTGCCTGCCAGTGTGTGTCAGGCCCACAGACTGTACTGTGCCCACTGCCCACCACTCATATAAGGTGGCACAGAACCTTGCAGATAAAAAAGCTATTTAATTATTATCCTTTAATATAATTGCATTTGCCTGCCAGTTTTTGTCAGGCCCACAGACTGTACTGTGCCCACTTTCCACAACTCATAAAGGGTGGCACAGAACATTGCAGATAAAATTCATTAAATTTTTACCTTTTAATATAATTGCATTTGCCTGCTAGTGTGTGTCAGTCCCACAAACTGTACTGTGCCCACTGCCCACCACTCATATAGGATGACACAGTACCTTGCAGATAAAAAAAAGTCTTTTAATTTTTACCCTTTAAAATAATTGCATTTGCCTGCCAGTGTGTGTCAGGCCCACAGACTGCAATGTGCCTACTGCCCACCACTCATATAGGGTGGCACAGTACCTTGCAGATAAAAAAGTCCTTTAATTTTTACCCTTTAATATAATTGCAATTGCATGCCAGTGTGTGTCAGGTCCACTGACTGTACTGTGCCCTCTGCCCATGACTCATATAGGGTGGCACAGTACCTTGCAGATAAAAAAGTCATATATTTTTTAGCCTTTAATATAATTGCATTTGCCTGCCAGTGTGTGTCAGGACCACTGACTGTACTGTGCCCACTGCCCACCTCTCATATCGGGTGGCTCAGTAACTTGCAGATAAAAAAGTCACAAAATTTTTACAATGTAATTTAATTGTATTTGCGTGCCAGTGTGTGTCAGGTCCAATGCCAGTACTGTGCCCACTGCCCACCACTCACATAAGGTTGGCACAGTACCTTGCAGATAAAAAAGTAATTTAATTTTTACCCTTTAATATAATTGCAATTGCCTGCCAGTGTGTGTCAGGCTCTCTGACTGTACTGTGCCCACTTCCCACCACTCATATAGGGTGGCACATTACCTTGTAGATAAAAAAGTCATTTAAATTTTACCCTTTAATATAATTGCATTTGCCTGCCATTGTGTGTCAGGCCCACAGACTGTACTATGCCCACTGCCAATGACTCATATCTAGTGGCACAATACCTTCAGATAAAAAAGTCATGACTTTTTTAAACTTTATTATAATTACATTTGCCTACCAGTGTGTGTCAGGCCCCCTGACTGTACTGTGCCCACTGCCCACCACTCATATTGGATGGCACATTACATTGCAGATAAAAAAGTAATTACATTTTTACCTTTAATATAATTGCATTTGCCTGCCAGTGTGTGTCAGGCCCACTGATTGTACTGTGGCCTCTGCCAGTGCCCACCACTCATATAGGGTGGCACATTACCTTGTAGATAAAAATGTCATTTAAATTTTACCCTTTAATATAATTGCATTTGCCTGCCAGTGTGTGTCAGGCCCACAGACTGTACTATGCCCACTGCCCATGACTCATATCTGGTGGCACAATACCTTCAGATAAAAAAGTCATGACTTTTTTAAACTGAATTATAATAATCCCGAGAGGGAGGCCCGTAGCTGCGACATGACGTAGGTGCGTGTGCGCAGCCCCCGCCCTCCTCCTCTCCCTCCCTCGGCCCGGCGCTCTCGTAGCGTCCTGATGGAACTGAAGCGGCACTGACAGCTCGAGGCCGGTGACTGGGGCCGCTCCCCTTCCTGAGCAGTCGGTGGGCAGTCGGCGAGTATGTTTGGAGGACATTGCGACATCCGAAGAAGCCGCATCCGACTATATATGGTGTAAGAGGTGGAAAGGAGAACAAGAAGACGCGACTTGTTGCCCCACGCTCCCACGCTCATATCCACACCGGTGGCCGCATGCAGAGGTGGCAGCGCCGTTACTGAGGAGTCTGCAAATAGGACGAGTGATTCGCTCTGGATGGCCGCCGGCAGTAGTCATCAGTGGCACACCTGCGGCAGCAAGCCGAAGACAGCAGGGTGAAGGAGCGTGAGTAATACCATGGAAGCCATATCGGTGCTGTAATTTATCAGCGGAGCATTGCCCAGCGTGGTTACCAGTTGCTATTAGCCGTAAAAATCGGTACACTTATTAGCCTGTGAGCAGCCGGGCGGAGTGAACTCTGCTGTGCCCTGTGAGATTTTGGGCAGTGGGACTCTGCGATTACTGGCAGGTGGTATTATAACCACAGACTGAAAACTCTGTTTGGCGTGGATATTGGCTGCTTAAAAGCTACTAATTGTGGCCCGGACTCTGTTGTGCCCTGTGAGACTCTGGGCTGTGGGTCTTTGCGTTCAGTGGCAGGTGGTATTATAACCATAAACTGATAACTTTGCTAGTCGTGGGCACTGCTGTTAAAAAGCCACTAATTGCGGCCCGCGGTCTGAGGGCTACCAAGTTGACTGAACTTTGCTGAGCTTTGTGTGCCTCTAAGTGGGGAAGCCACTTAATGGTGTGCTGTGGCACCCTTGCTATTTGTGTAAAAGACATAGATACAGGTACCCCCTGAGGAGGGCCTCTGTTGGTACGCTAAGGACAGTTACAGCGTCACGTCCCCAGAAGAGATCTGTCCAGATGGAGAGAAAACCTCTCACTATTGAACTTAAAACATAGGCGGCCCTATGAATGAACTCTGATATCGGTCACAATTGCAATTGCCTGTTTCCCTTTACCTGTA
Organism: Bufotes viridis; assembly: GCA_033119425.1. Classification (NCBI taxonomy): domain Eukaryota; kingdom Metazoa; phylum Chordata; class Amphibia; order Anura; family Bufonidae; genus Bufotes; species Bufotes viridis. Next base: position 399,195,763 of record CM065590.1, read on the forward strand.
TTTGTTAATCGGATCGTCTGTATGTTCTAAGCGGTCGGATCCTTATCTGCTAATTAGGCGTGTTAAAGGGAACTTATAAAGGGCAGGGGAAAAAAAAAAAAAGTGCCTCCTAAAAACCAGCAAAGGAAATCCACAGGTCCATCCTCCCCGAGTGCACGGGACTACCTAGCCCTGGAAATAAGATTGATAGATATTTGAAGTCACCCCGCCAAAAGAACGCAGGAAGCAGATAGGGGTTGAATTACGGAAGCCAGAGAGAAAGCTAGATAAAAACCCCCGTATGTAGAAGGTGAAGAGGGTGAAGTAGAGGAAGTACAGGAGAGGAGGGACGAGCTTATCGATAAAAGATTAGCAGAAATTTTGGACGCAGTTCATCACACGAATCAAGCCCTTTCAGATCTAGCGACAAAGATCGCGTCAGTGCAGAGCGATATTATGCTTATTAGGGCAGATAATAACAAAATACGTGAGAAGGTGAAAGAACTACAGGATTTCTCATCTAGAGTAGACAAAGAAATGGTCCAAATGAATAAGAGATTGGGGAAACTGAGGTCGAATTGAGAGTGGTTAGTGACAGAGTGACTGATATGGAGGACAGGTTGAGGCGAGCCAACTTGCGATTCATTGGATTCCCAGAAGGTGTGGAGGAGTAGACCCTGTGGCCCTTATCCAGAGGTGGCTAGAGGAACAAATAGGGGCAGATAAGTCACTTTTCAAATACCCGATTGAAAGGGCCCACAGAATACCAGGACGCAAGCCCCTGGTCGGTGCAGCACCTAGGCCCATCTTGGTGAAATTCCTGTCCCAAAGAGACCGAGATGATATTTTAAGATGGAGTAGAGATAAACAATTAAAGTTTGAGAACAATAATATCCAAATATATCCAGACTTCTCAAGAACTACGCAAAAGAAAAGGAAAGAATTTGCAGAGGTTAAGAAAAGGTTACTTAAAGCAGAGATAAAATACGCAATGTTGTATCCAACTAAAATGCGAATAGTGTATAACCAACAAGTCCTCTTCTTTAATAATGTAACCCAGCTTGAAGGATGGATGGAGGGACAAGGTCTATAAGAATGATGGTGCAACAGGAATGCTATTAGGGGACTGCCGGAGGGAAGGGGGGTTGAAGGGGGTGGGTAGGGCGGGGAGGAAGAGGTACATGGATGGTGACGTTAATGTGCCAGGAGAAGGGAGGGGGAAGGGGGTGGGGGAGAGGGAGGGGTACTGGGCATCGTCATGGAGCAGGTGGGTCCGAGGTGGGCACTAAGTCAAGGTCGGGTACACAATGCTGGGGGTAGTGATAGAATATTAATATGGAATGTCCGCGGCCTAGGAGATAGAACTAAAAGGGCGATTGTAAATGACCTAATAACGATACACCTTCCGGCAATAATATGCTTGGTGGAGACACATCTTACAAAAGAGTCCAAAAAAATTCTATCTAAAAAATGGGCAGGTCTGGAGTATCACTCTTTCCACACAACGTATTCAAGGGGCGTCAGTGTTTTGATCCACAAAAAAATAGACATAAAAGTCCTTGATCATAAGATAGATAATGAAGGAAGATTCATCTTTTGTATTGTAGTTGGAACAATGTAAGATGTATACTCGCCTTTGTATATATCCCTCCGCCCTTTTCCCCTTGGGTTTTGAATAGGCTAGTGGAGTTTATGGCGGATAAATCAGGGTGTCCGGTGCTTGCGGGGGAGATTTTAACGCAGTAATGAATGGGAAGGTAGATAGGAGTTCAATAGCCCACACATTGGGACCCCCACCATGCAGGGGAGGGTCACCTTTAAACAAACTAAGTAGGGAACTAGGTTTGATAGATGTATGGAGATTTCTATATGGGCAGAAGGAGGTGTACTCCTGTTTCAGTCGTTCATATCAGGTAAGATCACGAATTGATCTCGTGTTAGCAAGCACAGAATTCTTGGGGAACATAGTAGGGATGAGGTATGAGGCTAAGAGTATATCGGATCATACCCCAATGTTGTTAAGTATTCGGAATGGTTCCAATGGTGGGAGTAATAGAATTTTCAGGATCAATCCTCATTGGTTTGATCTAATACAAGAGCCTGAAAACATTAAGAAGGAAATAGGGGAGTTCTGGGAGCGAAATATTGATACAGCAAGCGGCAATGTAGTATGGGATACCATGAAGGCTTACTTATGGGAATTCTGTTTGCACGGATCTCCTCAACTAAGCGGGGTTTTAGGCAGCAAGAGGATCAATTGGAGTGTAGGGTCAGAGAGCTACAAGTGAAGAGCCTTGATCCAACTATGCAAAAAGAACTTCAGAAAAGAGTGTCTGAGTATACGGCCTTTCTGCGGGAGAAGTCACATCAGAGACAGCTGTTTTGGCAGGCAAAAAAACATCAAGAATCCGGCAGACCAGGCCGTGTGCTCAGTATGATTATTCGCAATCAGGAGAGCCCCACTAAAATTGGGGCAATAAGATTGGATGCAGGAGGCATCTCGTCGGATAAAGGAAAGGTCACTCATGCCTTTGTTGAACATTTTGCTAGACTGTATGAAACAGAGGGACGAGGAAAAGAGAACACTATCCAAGAGTATTTATCTAAAATTAAGATGCCATCCCTTAGCAATGAAGACAGGGCGAGACTAAATGCACCCATTAGGATTGAGGAACTATACTGAAGCCCTGGGAACAATAGCCGGGAATACGTCTCCAGGCTCAGACGGGCTCCCTTTTGAATTGTATCGTAGATATAAGGAGAGTCTCTTGCCAGGATTGCTTCGGATATGGAGGGGGCGGTGGAGAGTGGGGAGTTGCCCCCTCCATCTCGGAAGCTATCATAGTGCTAATTTTGAAGAAGGACAAGGACATGCTTGATATTGGCTCATATAGGCCAATATCGTTGCTAAATTCAGACTACAAGATCCTGGCAAGGGCTCTGTCTATTAGATTGAAAAAGTAATAGGGGGACTGATTCACCCGGACCAGACTGGCTTTATCCCGGAGAGATGGGTGCAGTCTAGCATTCGGAGAACTCTGTGGAATATACATGTGGGAGAGGGGCTGACCGCTCCATCCTGTCGCTGGATGCCTCTCAGGCCTTCGACAGGGTGGAGTGGGAGTTCCTATGGCAGGTAATGCAAAAATGAATATGGGAGATGACTTTATAAAATGGGTCAAGTTATTATATGCAGCCCCTACCTCCAGGGTGAATATTAATGGGGAACTCTCAAAACCATTAAAATTAACTCGTGGTACCAGGCAGGGATGCCCCTCTTCCCCATGCTCTTCACGATCTTTTTGGAGCCATTAGCCTGCTTGATTAGAGCAGATAGTAAAATCATCGGATTTGGCAGAGAAGGCCTGGAGGATAAAATCAGTCTTTATGCGGATGATATTGTTCTTTTCCTTCGGGAGGGGTACAAAATCGTCCCATATGTCATCGACCTGATTAATGAGTTCGGGTTCTGCTCAGGCTATAAAATCAACTGGTTGAAAACCGTGTTATTGCCTTTGGAATCCCGGTTAAAGAAGAACTGCCGGTGAAGGTTCTATCCACTCATGACTCAGTAGACTATTTAGGTATCAAAATAAGTGCAGCGACCCCAGACTATATTGAAAATAACATAAGCCCCTTGAGGACAACTATTAAAGACAAGATTGGATCATGGTTAAAACTACCAATAGGGCAAGCAGAAAGAATCGCCCTGTGCAAAATGGTGCTCCTACCACAAATACTATATAGAATTACTCCCTGCCCAGTATGGATAGGAGATAAGTGGTTCAGGCAGATAGAAGGCTTGTTAAATGAGCTGATCTGGGGCGGAAGAGGGTCCGGCTAAAACAAAAATGGCTGTGCCTGCCGATAGAGAGGGGGTTTCTTTCCCACATATAAAAGGTTACTTTTTGGCAGCTCAGGTGGTTTGGTTGGCACAGATGCAGGAAACAGAAATATATGCTATTATGGATGGGGCAACGATAGGGGATCGTGATATTTTCACTATTTTGGAATCAGGGAGACTTAATAATAAGAAATGTTGCTGGAGATATGGAATGCACAGAACGTGGAGTGATATTAAACAATGGTTAGGGATTAAATGCGCATTACAGTTTTCACCGCTTTGGAATAATACACAATTGAAGGAATTGGTGGATTTGGAAAGCCAAAAATTTTGGCAAAAGAAGAATATTGTTAGGATTACACAGGTGGTACAGGATGGGGTTATCCTTGGTAGAGAGGAGTTACTGGGTATCAATACAGGGTGGTTAGATCATTTCAGATATGGTCAATTAAAACACATGATAAATAAGGTTGAGAATAGGGCCTACCTCACGGTACAACATAATGATTTTATGGATTATTGTTATAGTATTAGATTTAAAAAGATTAGATTATCGGTCATTTATAAAAAACTGCTTAAATCTTCTATCGCAACGCACAGGAGTAGCTGGGAGCAAAAATGGGAGAAAGATCTGAGAGAAGAGGACCCTCTGAATTGGGGGAGGTCTATAAAAACATCAAGTTAGCTTCCGCGGCCGGATCTCATCGTCTGATTCAGCTAAAAATTATTCATAGGTTATATTATTCGCCAGCAGATCTGTCTAGGTTTTATGCAAGCCGGGACAGTAGATGCTGGAAATGTAACCGCGAAAATGCGGGCTTTACATCTGCTATGGGAATGCCCTAGAATACAAGACTTTTGGATTGCAGTTAGGGGGAAAATTATGAGATACACATCAGGTAATTTGATATGGAATGTTAACGTAGCAATACTCGGAAATGTCAGTCAACCCCAAGTTATTGCTAGAGCCGAAAAAATATTTGTATTAAAAATATTACTCCTGGCCCGTGTGATCATAATGAGGAATTGGGGGTCTAAAGAGGGTCCAGTAATAAGAGAATGGATCAACCTGGCCAAGAAAATTAAATCTATGGAAAAAATAAATGTGAAAACCCCAAAACAGAGAGAGGACTGGGTGAAGATCTGGGGCTCCAGAAACCTGGAGCTTTAGGCTTCCGCCTTGTTCCCTACTATTTATCCCTATCTACTGTGTCTCGATCGGGTCCACGGCCTGCTCCATGATGATGCTCAGCTGGGAGGGAGGCGGGGGTGGGGGCGGGGGGGAGGGGGTTGGGTTAAAAAAGTACATAATAAATATGTGATACTCAACGCGCGGTGGAAGGGTTGTGTTTAATGTCTGGGACGTCTTCTCCCCATCATTGGAATGGTGGTTGAGTCTACTACATGATGCGATGTGTATATATACCCTCCACTCCAGAATGTTACTGTCAATTTCATTAATTGTTATCCTATCATGCTTGGTAAATAATAAAAAATTAATTAATAAAAAAATAAATAAAAAAAAATGAATTATAATTACATTTGCCTACCAGTGTGTGTCAGACCCCCTGACTGTACTGTGCCCACTGCCCACCACTCATATTGGGTGGCACATTACATTGCAGATAAAAAAGTAATTTAATTTTTACCTTTAATATAATTGCATTTGCCTGCCAGTGTGTGTCAGGCCCACTGACTGTACTGTGGCTTCTGCCAGTGCCCACCACTCATATAGGGTGGCACATTACCTTGTAGATAAAAATGTCATTTAATTATTACCCTTTAATATAATTGCCATTTGCCTGCCAGTGTGTTTCAGGCCCACTGACTGTACTGTGCCCACTGCCCATGACTCATATCTGGTGGCACAATACCTTGCAGATTAAAAAGTCATGACTTTTTTAAACTGAATTATAATAATCCCGAGAGGGAGGCCCGTAGCTGCGGCATGACGTAGGTGCGTGTGCGCAGCCCCCGCCCTCCTCCTCTCCCTCCCTCGGCCCGGCGCTCTCGTAGCGTCCTGATGGAACTGAAGCGGCACTGACAGCTTGAGGCCGTGACTGGGGCCGCTCCCCTTCCTGAGCAGTCGGTGGGCAGTCGGCGAGTATGTTTGGAGGACATCGCGACATCCGAAGAAGCCGCATCCGACTATATATGGTGTAAGAGGTGGAAAGGAGAACAAGAGGACGCGACTTGTTGCCCCACGCTCCCACGCTCATATCCACACCGGTGGCCGCATGCAGAGGTGGCAGCGCCGTTACTGAGGAGTCTGCAAATAGGACGAGTGATTCGCTCTGGATGGCCGCCGGCAGTAGTCATCAGTGGCACACCTGCGGCAGCAAGCCGAAGACAGCAGGGTGAAGGAGCGTGAGTAATACCATGGAAGCCATATCGGTGCTGTAATTTATCAGCGGAGCATTGCCCAGCGTGGTTACCAGTTGCTATCAGCCGTAAAAATCGGTACACTTATTAGCCTGTGAGCAGCCGGGCGGAGTGAACTCTGCTGTGCCCTGTGAGATTTTGGGCAGTGGGACTCTGCGATTACTGGCAGGTGGTATTATAACCACAGACTGAAAACTCTGTTTGGCGTGGATATTGGCTGCTTAAAAGCTACTAATTGTGGCCCGGACTCTGTTGTGCCCTGTGAGACTCTGGGCTGTGGGTCTTTGCGTTCAGTGGCAGGTGGTATTATAACCATAAACTGATAACTTTGCTAGTCGTGGGCACTGCTGTTAAAAAGCCACTAATTGCGGCCCGCGGTCTGAGGGCTACCAAGTTGACTGAACTTTGCTGAGCTTTGTGTGCCTCTAAGTGGGGGGAAGCCACTTAATGGTGTGCTGTGGCACCCTTGCTATTTGTGTAAAAGACATAGATACAGGTACCCCCTGAGGAGGGCCTCTGTTGGTACGCTAAGGACAGTCACAGCGTCACGTCCCTAGAAGAGATCTGTCCAGATGGAGAGAAAACCTCTCACTATTGAACTTAAAACATAGGCGGCCCTATGAATGAACTCTGATATCGGTCACAATTGCAATTGCCTGTTTCCCTTTACCTGTATTTGTTAATCGGATCGTCTGTATGTTCTAAGCGGTCGGATCCTTATCTGCTAATTAGGCGTGTTAAAGGGAACTTATAAAGGGCAGGGAAAAAAAAAAAAAAAAGTTCCTCCTAAAAACCAGCAAAGGAAATCCACAGGTCCATCCTCCCCCCGGGGTACGGGACTACCTAGCCCTGGAAATAAGATTGATAGATATTTGAAGTCACCCCCGCCAAAAGAACGCAGGAAGCAGATAGGGGTTGAATTACGGAAGCCAGAGAGAAAGCTAGATAAAAACCCCCCGTATGTAGAAGGTGAAGAGGGTGAAGTAGAAGAAGTACAGGAGAGGAGGGACGAGCTTATCGATAAAAGATTAGCAGAAATTTTGGACGCAGTTCATCACACGAATCAAGCCCTTTCAGATCTAGCGACAAAGATCGCGTCAGTGCAGAGCGATATTATGCTTATTAGGGCAGATAATAACAAAATACGTGAGAAGGTGAAAGAACTACAGGATTTCTCATCTAGAGTAGACAAAGAAATGGTCCAAATGAATAAGAGATTGGGGAAACTGAGGTCGAATTGAGAGTGGTTAGTGACAGAGTGACTGATATGGAGGACAGGTTGAGGCGAGCCAACTTGCGATTCATTGGATTCCCAGAAGGTGTGGAGGAGTAGACCCTGTGGCCCTTATCCAGAGGTGGCTAGAGGAACAAATAGGGGCAGATAAGTCACTTTTCAAATACCCGATTGAAAGGGCCCACAGAATACCAGGACGCAAGCCCCTGGTCGGTGCAGCACCTAGGCCCATCTTGGTGAAATTCCTGTCCCAAAGAGACCGAGATGATATTTTAAGATGGAGTAGAGATAAACAATTAAAGTTTGAGAACAATAATATCCAAATATATCCAGACTTCTCAAGAACTACGCAAAAGAAAAGGAAAGAATTTGCAGAGGTTAAGAAAAGGTTACTTAAAGCAGAGATAAAATACGCAATGTTGTATCCAACTAAAATGCGAATAGTGTATAACCAACAAGTCCTCTTCTTTAATAATGTAACCCAGCTTGAAGGATGGATGGAGGGACAAGGTCTATAAGAATGATGGTGCAACAGGAATGCTATTAGGGGACTGCCGGAGGGAAGGGGGGGGGTTGAAGGGGGGTGGGTAGGGGCGGGGAGGAAGAGGTACATGGATGGTGACGTTAATGTGCCAGGAGAAGGCGAGGGGGGAAGGGGGGGTGGGGGAGAGGGAGGGGTACTGGGCATCGTCATGGAGCAGGTGGGTCCGAGGTGGGCACTAAGTCAAGGTCGGGTACACAATGCTGGGGGGTAGTGATAGAATATTAATATGGAATGTCCGCGGCCTAGGAGATAGAACTAAAAGGGCGATTGTAAATGACCTAATAACGATACACCTTCCGGCAATAATATGCTTGGTGGAGACACATCTTACAAAAGAGTCCAAAAAAATTCTATCTAAAAAATGGGCAGGTCTGGAGTATCACTCTTTCCACACAACGTATTCAAGGGGCGTCAGTGTTTTGATCCACAAAAAATAGACATAAAAGTCCTTGATCATAAGATAGATAATGAAGGAAGATTCATCTTTTGTATTGTAGTTGGAACAATGTAAGATGTATACTCGCCTTTGTATATATCCCTCCGCCCTTTTCCCCTTGGGTTTTGAATAGGCTAGTGGAGTTTATGGCGGATAAATCAGGGTGTCCGGTGCTTGCGGGGGGAGATTTTAACGCAGTAATGAATGGGAAGGTAGATAGAAGTTCAATAGCCCACACATTGGGACCCCCCACCATGCAGGGGGAGGGGTCACCTTTAAACAAACTAAGTAGGGAACTAGGTTTGATAGATGTATGGAGATTTCTATATGGGCAGAAGGAGGTGTACTCCTGTTTCAGTCGTTCATATCAGGTAAGATCACGAATTGATCTCGTGTTAGCAAGCACAGAATTCTTGGGGAACATAGTAGGGATGAGGTATGAGGCTAAGAGTATATCGGCTCATACCCCAATGCTGTTAAGTATTCGGAATGGTTCCAATGGTGGGAGTAATAGAATTTTCAGGATCAATCCTCATTGGTTTGATCTAATACAAGAGCCTGAAAACATTAAGAAGGAAATAGGGGAGTTCTGGGAGCGAAATATTGATACAGCAAGCGGCAATGTAGTATGGGATACCATGAAGGCTTACTTATGGGAATTCTGTTTGCACGGATCTCCTCAACTAAGCGGGGTTTTAGGCAGCAAGAGGATCAATTGGAGTGTAGGGTCAGAGAGCTACAAGTGAAGAGCCTTGATCCAACTATGCAAAAGAACTTCAGAAAAGAGTGTCTGAGTATACGGCCTTTCTGCGGGAGAAGTCACATCAGAGACAGCTGTTTTGGCAGGCAAAAAACATCAAGAATCCGGCAGACCAGGCCGTGTGCTCAGTATGATTATTCGCAATCAGGAGAGCCCCACTAAAATTGGGGCAATAAGATTGGATGCAGGAGGCATCTCGTCGGATAAAGGAAAGGTCACTCATGCCTTTGTTGAACATTTTGCTAGACTGTATGAAACAGAGGGACGAGGAAAAGAGAACACTATCCAAGAGTATTTATCTAAAATTAAGATGCCATCCCTTAGCAATGAAGACAGGGCGAGACTAAATGCACCCATTAGGATTGAGGAACTATACTGAAGCCCTGGGAACAATAGCCGGGAATACGTCTCCAGGCTCAGACGGGCTCCCTTTTGAATTGTATCGTAGATATAAGGAGAGTCTCTTGCCAGGATTGCTTCGGATATGGAGGGGGCGGTGGAGAGTGGGGAGTTGCCCCCTCCATCTCGGAAGCTATCATAGTGCTAATTTTGAAGAAGGACAAGGACATGCTTGATATTGGCTCATATAGGCCAATATCGTTGCTAAATTCAGACTACAAGATCCTGGCAAGGGCTCTGTCTATTAGATTGAAAAAGTAATAGGGGACTGATTCACCCGGACCAGACTGGCTTTATCCCGGAGAGATGGGTGCAGTCTAGCATTCGGAGAACTCTGTGGAATATACATGTGGGAGAGGGGCTGACCGCTCCATCCTGTCGCTGGATGCCTCTCAGGCCTTCGACAGGGTGGAGTGGGAGTTCCTATGGCAGGTAATGCAAAAATGAATATGGGAGATGACTTTATAAAATGGGTCAAGTTATTATATGCAGCCCCTACCTCCAGGGTGAATATTAATGGGGAACTCTCAAAACCATTAAAATTAACTCGTGGTACCAGGCAGGGATGCCCCTCTTCCCCATGCTCTTCACGATCTTTTTGGAGCCATTAGCCTGCTTGATTAGAGCAGATAGTAAAATCATCGGATTTGGCAGAGAAGGCCTGGAGGATAAAATCAGTCTTTATGCGGATGATATTGTTCTTTTCCTTCGGGAGGGGTACAAAATCGTCCCATATGTCATCGACCTGATTAATGAGTTCGGGTTCTGCTCAGGCTATAAAATCAACTGGTTGAAAACCGTGTTATTGCCTTTGGAATCCCCGGTTAAAGAAGAACTGCCGGTGAAGGTTCTATCCACTCATGACTCAGTAGACTATTTAGGTATCAAAATAAGTGCAGCGACCCCAGACTATATTGAAAATAACATAAGCCCCTTGAGGACAACTATTAAAGACAAGATTGGATCATGGTTAAAACTACCAATAGGGCAAGCAGAAAGAATCGCCCTGTGCAAAATGGTGCTCCTACCACAAATACTATATAGAATTACTCCCTGCCCAGTATGGATAGGAGATAAGTGGTTCAGGCAGATAGAAGGCTTGTTAAATGAGCTGATCTGGGGCGGAAGAGGGTCCGGCTAAAACAAAAATGGCTGTGCCTGCCGATAGAGAGGGGGTTTCTTTCCCACATATAAAAGGTTACTTTTTGGCAGCTCAGGTGGTTTGGTTGGCACAGATGCAGGAAACAGAAATATATGCTATTATGGATGGGGCAACGATAGGGGATCGTGATATTTTCACTATTTTGGAATCAGGGAGACTTAATAATAAGAAATGTTGCTGGAGATATGGAATGCACAGAACGTGGAGTGATATTAAACAATGGTTAGGGATTAAATGCGCATTACAGTTTTCACCGCTTTGGAATAATACACAATTGAAGGAATTGGTGGATTTGGAAAGCCAAAATTTTGGCAAAAGAAGAATATTGTTAGGATTACACAGGTGGTACAGGATGGGGTTATCCTTGGTAGAGAGGAGTTACTGGGTATCAATACAGGGTGGTTAGATCATTTCAGATATGGTCAATTAAAACACATGATAAATAAGGTTGAGAATAGGGCCTACCTCACGGTACAACATAATGATTTTATGGATTATTGTTATAGTATTAGATTTAAAAAGATTAGATTATCGGTCATTTATAAAAAACTGCTTAAATCTTCTATCGCAACGCACAGGAGTAGCTGGGAGCAAAAATGGGAGAAAGATCTGAGAGAAGAGGACCCTCTGAATTGGGGGAGGTCTATAAAAACATCAAGTTAGCTTCCGCGGCCGGATCTCATCGTCTGATTCAGCTAAAAATTATTCATAGGTTATATTATTCGCCAGCAGATCTGTCTAGGTTTTATGCAAGCCGGGACAGTAGATGCTGGAAATGTAACCGCGAAAATGCGGGCTTTACATCTGCTATGGGAATGCCCTAGAATACAAGACTTTTGGATTGCAGTTAGGGGGAAAATTATGAGATACACATCAGGTAATTTGATATGGAATGTTAACGTAGCAATACTCGGAAATGTCAGTCAACCCCAAGTTATTGCTAGAGCCGAAAAAATATTTGTATTAAAAATATTACTCCTGGCCCGTGTGATCATAATGAGGAATTGGGGGTCTAAAGAGGGTCCAGTAATAAGAGAATGGATCAACCTGGCCAAGAAAATTAAATCTATGGAAAAAATAAATGTGAAAACCCCAAAACAGAGAGAGGACTGGGTGAAGATCTGGGGCTCCAGAAACCTGGAGCTTTAGGCCTCCGCCTTGTTCCCTACTATTTATCCCTATCTACTGTGTCTCGATCGGGTCCACGGCCTGCTCCATGACGATGCTCAGCTGGGAGGAGGCGGGGTGGGGGCGGGGGAGGGGTTGGGTTAAAAAGTACATAATAAATATGTGATACTCAACGCGCGGTGGAAGGGTTGTGTTTAATGTCTGGGACGTCTTCTCCCCATCATTGGAATGGTGGTTGAGTCTACTACATGATGCGATGTGTATATATACCCTCCACTCCAGAATGTTACTGTCAATTTCATTAATTGTTATCCTATCATGCTTGGTAAATAATAAAAAATTAATTAATAAAAAAATAAATAAAAAAAAATGAATTATAATTACATTTGCCTACCAGTGTGTGTCAGACCCCCTGACTGTACTGTGCCCACTGCCCACCACTCATATTGGGTGGCACATTACATTGCAGATAAAAAAGTAATTTAATTTTTACCTTTAATATAATTGCATTTGCCTGCCAGTGTGTGTCAGGCCCACTGACTGTACTGTGGCCTCTGCCAGTGCCCACCACTCATATGGGTGGCACAGTACCTTGCAGATAAAAAATTAATTTAATTATTACCCTATAATATAATTGCCATTGCCTGCCAGTGTGTTTCAGGCCCACTGACTGTACTGTGCACACTGCCCATGACTCATATAGGGTGGTACAGAACCATGTAGATTAAAAAGTCATATAATTTTTATCCTTTAATATAATTGCATTTGCCTGCCATTGTGTGTCAGGCCCACTGACTGTACTGTGGCCTCTGCCCACCACTCATAAAGGGTGGCACATTACCTTGCATATAAAAAAGTCATTTCATTTTTACCCTTTATTATAATTGCATTTGCCTGCCAGTGTGTGTCAGGCCCACTGACTGTACTGTGCCCACTGCCCACCACTCATATAGGGTGGCACAGTACCTTGCAAATAAAAAAGTCATATAATTTTTACCCTTTAATATAATGGCATTTGCCTGCCAGTGTGTGTCAGGCCCACTGACTGTACTGTGCTTACTGCCCACCACTCATATAGGGTGGCACAGTACCTTGCAGAGAAAAAAAGTCATTTAATTTGTACTCTTTATTATGATTGCATTTTCCTGCCAGTGTGTGTCGTGCCCACAGACTGTACTGTGCCCGCTGCCCACCACTCATATAGGGTGGCACAGTACATTGCAGATAAAATTCATTAAATGTTTACCCTTTAATGTAATTGCATTTGCCTGCCAGTGTGTGTCAGGCCCACAGACTATACTGTGCCCACTGGCCACCACTCATATAGTGTGGCACGGTACCTTGCAGATAAAAAAGTCCTTTAATATTTGCCCTTTAATATAATTGCATTTGCTTGCCAGTGTGTGTCATGCCCACAGACTGTACTGTGCCCACTGCCCACCACTCATATAGGGTGGCACAGTACCTTGCAGATAAAAAAAAGTCACATAATTTTTACAATTTAATATAATTGCATTTGCCTGCAAGTGTTTGTCAGGCCCACTGTCTGTACTGTTGCCTCTGCCAGTGCCCACCTCTCATATCGGGTGTCTCAGTACCTTGCAGATAAAAAAGTAATTTCATTTTTACCATTTAATATAATTGCATTTGCTTGCCAGTGTGTGTCAGGCCCATTGACTGTACTGTGCTTACTGCCCACCACTCATATAGGGTGGCACAGTACCTTGCAGATAAAAAAAAGTCATATAATTTTTACAATTTAATATAATTGCATTTACCTGCCAGTGTGTGTCAGGCCCACAGACTGTACTATGCCCGATACCAACCGAGGCAAGTCCGTAATGAAGTCCATGGACAGATGCGTCCAAGGATGGGAAGGTATGGGTAACGGGAGGAGAGCTTCCGATGGCCGTGAATGAGGGACCTTGTCAAGAGCGCAAGTCTCGCAGGCTGCAACAAACCCTTCAACTGTCTTACGAAGAGATGGCCACTAGTATCTGCTAGCAATGAGATCCACTGTGGCTCTACTCCCCGGGTGCCCAGCAAGATCACTGTTATGGTGCTCCTTAAAAACTTAAAATCAGGATAAAGAGCAGAGACGACTACCCCATCAGCCAGAATGGGACCTGGGTCCTCAAAGTTTCCCCCTCCCGGAAAACAACATGACAGGTCATCCGCCTTCATAGTTTTAACTCCAGGGTGGAACGTAACAACAATTTAAACCTAGAAAAGAACAAGGACCATCTGGCATGTCTTGGGTTCAGACGCTTGGCTGATTCCAGATAGGCCAGATTCTTATGGTCGGTAAATACGGTAATTGGGTGTCTGGCTCCCTCCAACCAATGACACCATTCCTCAAAAGCCAATTTGATGGCCAACAACTCCCTATTTCCCACATCGCAATTTCTCTCTGCGGCGGAGAGCTTTTTTGAGAAAAAGTCACACGGTCGCAATTTAGCAGGAGAGGGACCCTGAGATAAGACCGCGCCCACCCCCACCTCAGAGGCATCCACCTCAACAATAACAGGTAGAGAGACATCATGTTCAACCAAAATGGGAGCGGAAGCAAAACACTCTTTAATACTAGAAAAGGCTTGAAGCACCTCTTCCGGCCATGAGGAAAAATCCACCCCCTTTTTAGTCATATCTGTGAGAGGCTTAACAACAGAGGAATAATTCAAAATGAACTTTCTGTAATAATTAGCAAAACCCAAAATCCGCATCAGCACCTTTTGATTTTCAGGAAGCTCCCAATCAAGCACAGCGCGGACCTTCTCCGGGTCCATCCGAAAACCAGAAGCGGAGAGAAGAGAAATTGAATCTCTGGTACTGCAAACACACATTTTTCCAGTTTAGAGTACAATTTATTCTTCCGCAAAATCAGCAGGACCTGAGATAGGTAGTCCAGATGAGTCTTGAAATCAGGAGAAAAAAATCAAAATGTCACCTAGATACACCAGTAATAATTTCCCCATTAAATGATAGAAAATGCTGTTCACAAAATGTTTGAAGACGGCCGGAGCATTCATCAAACCAAAGGGCATAACCAAGTTCTCAAAATGACCCTCCGGGTGATTGAAGGCTGTCTTCCATTCGTCCCCCTTCCTGACCCTGAAAAGGTTGTACGCCCCTCTTAAATCCAACTTACAAAAAACTTTAGCCCCCACAATCTGGTTAAACAAATTCAGGATCAGAGGAAGCGGATAGGGGTCACGAATCGTGATATGGTTAAGCTCCCTGAAATCCAGACAAGGTCTTAAGGAACCATCTTTTTTTTTAACAAAGAAAAAAACAGCGGCAACAGGTGACTTCGAGGGTCTGATATGTCCCTTTCTAAGGCTCTCAGAGATATAAGTACGCATGGCTGCTCTCTCAGGTTGAGAGAGATTGTATAATCGTGATTTAGGCAGCTTAGCGCCTGGGATTAGATTAATTGTACAATCATACTCCCGGTGAGGGGGCAACTCCTGGACACCACTCTCGGAAAACACATCAGAAAATTCATTCCAACCAGTATCAGCTGCCCACCTCCGAAATTCAGAACAATATATCTCTGCGGACTGTTTACCCTGGCTTAAAAGACGCAGTTTAGATTCAGCCAGAGCAATACGATCCGGATCATTATATATCTGACCCAGGGCTATAAAAAATTAATCTACCGATCGGAGGGAGCGTGCCCCCGCCAGCAGCAAAAAGGCCCGCGACTGAGCATTATCCCTGAGCAGCGAGATGATGATCCCCACCCTCTGCTCCTCATCACCAGAGGAATGGGGACGTAAGTGAAAATGGAGTTTGCAAGCCTCTCTAAAACGAACAAAATTCTCACTACCCCCAGAGAACGTATCTGAAAGAGAGATTTTAGGCTCGGAACAAACTCCATGAACGCCAGCAGAACCGGTCACCTGAAGCTGAGAAAGAGTTTCACGGAGATCTGTTGCCTCCAGAGAAAGACCTTGCATGCAGTCAATCAAGGCTGAAATCGGATCCATGCTTGAGACAGTTATGGCGGTTTATAATGTTAAGGATGGAGAACAGTTAGCAGGAACTGATAAATAATGACAGACTGGCTTGATCCAAAACTAAGGAGCATATAGGTGAGCCCTTTAAAACCCTAAGAGCTCTCCCTGACTGCTACACATGCAAAGGCCTCAATGGTAGACGATTGCATGCCCACGTACCTAAGACTGTGTGACACCTGAAAACCCTATAGTAGTGAGGGGACACGGCCACCGGCTCCTGGATATGGAGGGAGTCAGGGTCACCTAGAATCAAGCCAGCAAACAAAACACAAAGTAAACGGAATGCACTTATCTAAGAGCAAAACAACTGCAGCCTCCAGCAGCACACACTTCATACAGGAAGTAATATAAACCGCAAGGAGGAGCAGTATGAGAGGGAATATAAAGCAAGCCAATTAATCAAGATAAGAGGCAGCTGAGGGAGAGAAAGCAATTGAGCAAAGTGAAACCAAAACAAAGAATGTCATACAGAAGACAGGGAGGAACCTCTGACCGACCGTCTCCCAGAACCGGCGTTGACACTTACTTAATCAAGAATGATATCCACATCTTGATCACTGCTGATGCCCCCTACACACTGTCATTGTGCCACTATGTGGCCTCCTCATCCTGCTTCCACCTCACCACTATGTCATTGGGACACCTGTGCTGTTCCCACTCTCCCCACTTCATGACTGGGCTACTATTTTGCCTTTCGGCCTGGCTGACATAATCATTTATTTGACCCTTCTTCTGATCTGTCAGAAGTAAGGAAAAATTAGATGCACTACGGATCCTGTCTGTGTAGCAGCTGTTAGGCCTGTATGGTCCCATCAGAATTGGCTTGTGATTTGGTAGCCAAAAGCAGGAGTAGGTACAAAACAGAGAAAACATGGAAATATTCCATTCACGTGTCATCTATGTTTTGGATCGACTCCTGTTTTTTTTGGCATTAGCAATACTGATGGATTTCTGACCAAATACTGAAAGCGGATGCTCAACAGAAAAGATCAGTTTTTTGGGGGGTTTTGTTCTGACAGTTCAGAGGAAGGGCAAAATAATTAGTGATGTCAACACAAACTGACTGCTGACACCCTCTCCACTCTGTCGGGGGACTCTACTTGTATATGCACTTACACTTGCAGGCTGTGTGCTTGCTTGATCTCTGCACATTTCCCTCATTTTGGTGGTGTGCAGTGGACCAGGCACGTTCCGGCTTCCATTCAGAATTATCACATATGACTCTCTGCACTTCTATATGACTATTATTATCCCCTTCCCATGTGTTCTCCTCATATTCTTGCTACACCATTGGTTCATGTTTACTCCCCTTGCTATATGTACTTTTTAAGTGATATCTAATAAATTACATTTTACTAAGTTGTTGGACTCATGTGCTAATTTGTTGGGTATGCACACCAATCTCTTTAGGTTTTGTTTTATGATGGAGGTGTGATCCTATTAGGTCTCATGGTAGGCTATTATTATAAAATAATATTTAATCCCTTTAATGCTGGCATTCCATGTGCTGAGAATTGCGTAAAATCCTTGGATTCTATAGGTCTTTGTGTAAATCATTTTGTATATGTATTTTGTACTAAATTCCAGCACTAATGGTATGAACATTCCATAGCAGGACCTCCAGAGGTGGAGAAAGAATCACATTCACTGCCAGTAGAGTAACAGAGCATTATGTACTTAGCCATGTTTAATTGTGTATGTTAGTATTCCCATTATCTGTAGCAGTCCAACTTTTTTATTCTGACCGTAGTCTTATTTTCAGAATTCACAGGAATGAACATTTTGTACAAAATAATGACACCCCCATTAGCTTAAAAATATCTAAGAACTTTAAGTACAAAAATGTTAGGTCTCCTGTCATTGTAATTTTAGAAAATAATGTTGTAATATGCAAGTCATTTTGTACTTTTGTAAGCTTAGAGATGTTACAATAGTTTGTCATAGCAACCAGCTTCCCAATCGAAGGGTCACTGAGACCTTTTCCTATATCTGCAGAAACATCAAACAAATATTTGCAGGGAAGGACAATATTAAAGAAACGTATCACAGGCAAGTTTCACTAGAATGATCGGAACACAACAGAGAATACAGACCGGAGGAGTCCTATGGTATAGATCTGGGGTGTCTAATATATGGTGGGAGTTATTTGATTATGAAAACTGTCGGGATAATAATAATTCAATTAAGAATTAGTAATTATGGTCATAAAAATAATTAACCATGAATTTTTCATAACTTCTAGAAAACATGACAATTCACATCCGAGGCTGACTATTTCCTCAGATAATAAGTTATTTTCATGTGAGATGACATTTATGCTAAAGATGTAGTGTTGCACTATACAATAATACACAAGTATTATAAAAATATGCAAATTTATTGGTTACAAGGTTCTAAAAATAAATAAGTGAATAAACACAATGATATATGCCAATGAATATCTATGACGTTAATATAAAGCATTACAAGCTTAACTCCTTAAGGACACATGACGTATGGGTACGTCATGTGTCCAGTCCCTGAAGATGGCGCCCGCTCCTGCTTGCTGCGGGCACCATCGCTGCGGGGGTCCAGCTGATTCCTGTAGCTGACCCCTGCAGCTGATGATCGCGGTCGGCAGCGCTGCCGATCGCGATCATTTAACCCCGCAGATGCCGTGATCAATCCTGATCACGGCGTCTGCACGCGCTAAAACCGAGTAAAACTTTCGGCAGCGCTCCGGCTCCCCCTAGTGGTGATCGGGAGAAGCCTTAAGCCTTTCATTCAGCTTAAGGCTATCACTTACTATTTCCTATGGAGCCCTTGTTAGCAATAGGGCTTCATAGGAAAGTAGTAAAATGCTCATAAACTCCAATACAAGTGTATTGGAGTTTATGATAGAAGCAATCAGGTAACTGATTTATATAGGTCCCTATGGGACCTATATAAAAGTGTAAAAAAAAAAAAAAAAAACTAAAAATTTAAATCACCCCCCTTTCCCCAAAATTAAAATAAAATAATTAAAAAAATAAAAAAATACACATCATGGGTGTCGCAATGTGTGAAAACGCCCATAGTATAAAAATATAAAAATATATTTCCCATACGGTAAACAGAAAAACGGACGTTTTTGGACGCTTCATTTCCTCAAAAAAAATTAAATAAAAAGCGATCAAAAAGTCCTACACACCCCATAATGGTATCAACTAAAATTTAGGATCGCCCCGCAAAAAATAAGCCCCCATAAAACGCCATACACTTATTTACAAATACGTTATAGCGGTCAAAACATGGCGACAAAAAAAAAAATATTTTCCCACTTTTGAATTTTTTTCACTATCAAAACGCAAGAAAAGCTATACATATTGGGTATCGCCGGATTCGTACTGACCTGTAGAATAAAACTAAATGGTCAGTTTTATCGCAAATCAAACGTCGTAATTTAGAAACCCGTAAAACTGTGGTGAAAATGCTTTTTTTTTGCAATTTCACCCCATTTGGAATTTATTTCCCGCTTCCCACTACACCGTATGCATTATTAAATGATGGCGTTGGAAAGTACAACTTGTCCCGCAAAAAATAAGCCCTCATATGGCCATGTGAACGGAAAAATAAAAAAGTTATGGCTCTTGGAAGGCATAGAGCGCAAAACGAAAACGCAAAAATGAAAAAATCCTGTGTCCTTAAGGGGTTAAAATAAGTAAATAAACACAATGTTATCATTGATATAAAGTAATATAAGCTTAGCAATACATGTGGGTAGAAGCAACTTGTCACATTATAACAAAGCTATTATTTGGATAGGATATCAAAACAAGAAGTTAAATTATATACATAATTTCTGTTCAGAGGAAACCTAATGATATCATGATGGGCATGTCTAATCCGAGACACCAATATGGAATGGTGAGTACATTCTGCCCTCCTCTAACCAACTACACCTCACATGATTTCAGGAATAGGCAAATCCATCCAAGGATATAACTTAGAAGAGACACTGCATCCTTCCGCCCCATCCTGGACTATTTTCACATGTATGACTTGGTAAGACTATTAAGACAAACAGAAATCGGAAGAACTTGAAATAAGTCTTTCCAGTGGGAATTTATCACCTAGCTTGGCGAAGAATGTTACTATCAATATATTTATCTATATACAATCATTTAATACTTTGCTAGATTATGAGTCTTGATTCTTCTGCAGGTAGAATGAAGCCTCACAATATCCTAAGACTACATCTTAATATAGGGATGATCAATTGATTAATGTGTTTATGTATTCGCCAATCTGGGTGATATGATTTCACCCACATTATCCAATTAGTCTTAATAAAATGAAATATCATTCTTTATGTCTCTTACCAAGTTCTAGCAGGAATCACACTTCTGGTCTTAGGAAAGCTGGGTGGTCCATCATCGCATGTCTCACCATGACTTTCATATTGATAGACCCCTCTCTCTTGGGTGTTTTGGCTATGATCATGATGATGATGACCATGCTGAATCCTGTGCAATGTTGGAATATTCTCCTTATTTGCTTGTGTCTTCTTCTTGTTTCCCCCCTTATCTCATGTCACCTCCTCCTGGATTAAGATCTTCCAATCATACGCTCATATGGTAATGATCCTATGAGATCATATTTGCCCATAATGCAACTATGGAGGATGGTGTAATGATATCCATCTCCGGATGGCACTGTTGTAAAAGCTATTACTACCATACTATAAAGACTTAACTATGGCACTCTTGTATTATATACATTTGACCCTCGTCATCATAAATCAGAGATAAGGATTAACTTGGACATTGAAACAACTAAAGACTGACTTCTAGGCGTCTCTCTGAATGTTTCTGACACTGTTGATATATAGACCATAATGATATGAATGGGCCTTGTTCTCTTCAGATGGACATCCAGTATTCTCCCAACAGATAAGCCCACATCTGTGGCAATAAGTTTTAAAATAAAATGTTCTTTGTATTCAGTATAAACTTTTACACAGACTGAACTCGGCATGACCTCATGTTGGCCTGTTTCAGCCATGTAGCAAAACTTTGTAACTTTGGTTCAGTCTGTCTCTTAAAAAGACAATGAGCACCAATTTTGAATATAATATGATCAGGTATCATATACACTCATGAAAATGCCGGACAAAACAAGAGATGAGCGAATTTTTCAAAAATTCGATTTGGCTGGTTTGCCAAATATTTTTAAAAATTTAGTTTGGTCAGAATTTGTTTGCGGGGAATCGTGGTAGTGAAATAATACTGTGAGTCAGTATGACATGCAGATGACAGGCATCGCTCTTAGAATTACTGCACACTTCACTTATTTGGGCAGTCACGGGGCCAAAACTGACCAAATAACTCAAGTATGAACTCAGCCTTACAGGTCAATATTAGCGCCAAGAAGAAGCGCTCTCCTTTTGCACCATCATCAGCTGATTCCACATAGATGTCTACAGAACCTATTCTATTGAACGGTTATACAAGTAGAGCCCCCCGACAGAGTAGAGAGGGTGTCAGCAGTAAGTTTGTGTTGACGTCACTGATTATTGTGCCCTTCCTCTGATCCCTCAGAACAATAACCCCCAAATAACAGATCCTGTCTGTTGAGCATCTGCCTTCACTTCATGCCAAAAAAAAAGGTGGATCCAAAACAGAGATGATACGTGAATGAGGAGACCACAGAGTGGCCCAATGACAGAGTGTGGAGGTGGTGGCAGCAGCATGAAGAGGCCACAGAGTGGCAAAATGACAGTGTGGAGGTGGTGTCAGCATCAGGAGGCCACAGAGTGGCACAATGACAGAGTGTGGAGGTGGCAGCAGCATCATCAGGAGGCTACAGAGTGGCAAGGTGACATAGTGTTGAGGTAGCAGCAGCATCAGGAGACCACAGAATGGCAAGTTGACATAGTGTGGAGGTGGGAGCAGCATCAGGAGACCACAGAATGGCAAAGTGACATAGTGTGGAGGTTACAGCAGCATGAGGACACCACAGAGTGGCAAGGTGACATATTGAGGAGGTGGCAGCAGCATCAGGAGACCACGGAGGAACCCGGTGACAGAGCGGGGAGGTGGGTGGCAATACAAGTACCAGCTGAAGATGGGGGGTGAAAGAAGGAGCACTTGGAATCAGATTTGTGGCATCAGGCAGGTGGCAGCATCAGAATAGGAGCTGAGGCAGGTAGCCAGAAGAAACCGTTGTCTTTTGTAAAAGTGTTGTTGTGGCACTATGGATGATCTAGTCTGATGCATCAGGCATTGGTGGGTGGAAATCCTGGCTGATCCATGCCTGATTCATCTTGACAAAGGTCAGTCTCTCCACATTTTGGGTGTACAGGCGAGTTCTTCTTGGGGTAAAGATGGCCCTCGCCGCACTAAAAATGTGCTCCTATGCCACACTATTGGACGGGCAGGACAGCTTTTCCAGGGCAAACTCTGCTAGTTGCGGACACAAATCCAGTTTGGCTGCCCAGTAGACCAGTGGATCTTCAATGTGGGGTGGCAGGGTACTGTACAAGAATGCAACCACCTGCTGGTTAATGTCCTGCTAAAAGTCTAGCTGCTGTTGCTGGTGGGTAGTTTCTTTACTAGGTGGGTGAAGAAAGCTTCTCAGCTGCTGCTGATGGAGCTGGAACTGCTCCTATCCCCCTCCCCTCGCCACAGCAGCCATGGCAGAGGACCGTGAGCACAGAAGGACCCCCGGTCATACCTGCCAAGGCAAATGAGGTGCAGAACAGCATGACACCGCCGTGCCCTGCACATGTGGTATGCTGGAGGGGCACTGTGAATTGTCCCTGCAGTGGAGGCTGAGGACAAGTTGGAGGATGAGGAGGCAGAGGCCGACATTGTCACGGGATCAACGGCACGAGAATGTGGAGGCGGAAGCGACGTGACCTATTAGTTGCTGGTGTGGCTGGGCAGGAACCACATTTACCCAGTGGGCCATAAAGGACATATATTGTCCTTGGCTATAGTTACAGCAACCGACCCATTTTCCAAAAAAAGGCTGTATCACAAACAAATTTCACCACTGAATGGATAATTGGCGTAATTCGGTTCATACAGAAGAAAGTCTACAAGCACCAATGAAGTTTCCCTTATTCTTTTTCCAATTAGTACATCCCAAAAAAAAAAAATACAACAATCACAATTCACTGCAAAACGGCTTATAAGACGTACATATCTATCCAATTAATACACCCTGTAAATGGCTTTAGTACAGTGAAACTTCACCACTGAATGGGAAATGTATTTATTTTTTTGCCACTAATACACACCAAAAAGGGCTGTAATTTTCTCGCTTTTATTAGAGCTTATTAGCCCTAATAAAAGGGCTAATAAGCCCTTTTTTTTCCCCATTAGCAAATCCAAAAAGGGCTTTAGAACATGTCCACTGAACGGAAGATATATATAATTTTTTCCCACTAATACATGCCAAAAAGGGCTTTAGAACATTTAACTGTACCGCTGAATGGCAGATGTATTTTTATTTTTTTCCACTTATACATTGTAACATAGTAACATAGTATATAAGACCGAAAAAAGACATTTGTCCATCCAGTTCGGCCTGTTTCCTACAAGTTGATCCAGAGGAAGGCAAAAAAAAACATGTGAGGCAGAAGCCAATTTTCCCCAATTAAGGGGAAAAAATTCCTTCCTGACTCTAATCAGGCAATCAGAATAACTCCCTGGATCAACGACCCCTCTCTAGTAGCTATAACCTGTAATATTATTACACTCCAGAAATTCATCCAGTACCCTTTTGAATTCCTTTATTGTACTCACCATCACCACCTCCTCAGGCAGAGAGTTCCATAGTCTCATTGCTCTTACCGTGAAGAATCCTTGTCTATGTTTGTGTACAAACCTTCTTTCCTCCAGACACAGAGGATGTCCCCTCGTCACAGTCACAGTCCTGGGGATAAATAGATGATGGGAGAGATCTCTGTACTGACCCCTGATATATTTATACATAGATATTAGATCTCCCCTCAGTCGTCTTTTTTCTAAAGTGAATATCACTAATTTTGATAACCTTTCAGGGTACTGTAGTTGCCCCATTCCAGTTATTACTTTAGTTGCCCTCCACTGAACCCTCTCCAGCTCTGCTATGTCTGCCTTGTTCGCAGGAGCCCAGAACTGTACACAGTACTCCATGTGTGGTCTGACTAGTGATTTGTAAAGAGGTCGGACTATGTTCTCATCACGGGCATCTATGCCCCTTTTGATGCAACCCTTTATCTTATTGACCTTGGCAGTAGCTGCCTGACACTGGTTTTTACAGCTTAGTTTGCTGTTTATTAAAATTCCTAGATCCTTTTCCATGTCAGTGTTACCCAGTGTTTTACCATTTAGTATGTACGACTTGCATTATTTCTTCCCATGTACATAACTTTACATTTGTCAGTGTTAAACCTCATCTGCCATTTCTCTGGCCAAGCATCCAATCTATCCAGATCCCTCTGTAGCAGAAAACTGTCTTCTACAGTGTTAATTACTTTACACAGTTTAGTGTCATCTGCAAAAATTGATATCTTACTGTGCAAGCCTTCTACAAGATCATTAATAAATATATTGAAGAGAATCGGTCCCAGTACTGACCCCTAAGGTACCCCACTAGTGACAGTGACCCAATCTGAGTGTGTACCATTAATAACCACCCTCTGTTTTCTGTCACTCAGCCAGTTACTTACCCACATACAGACATTTTCCCCCAGTCCGAGCATTTTCATTTTATATACTAACCATTTATGAGGTACAGTGTCAAATGCTTTGGAGAAGTCCAGATATAAGACATCCATTGATTCGCCGCTGTCAAGTCTAGAACTTACCTCTTCATAGAAACTGATTAAATTCGTTTGGCATGACCGATCCCTCATAAAGCCATGCTGATATGGCGTTATTTGCTTATTTTCATTGAGATACTCCAAGATAGCATCTCTTAGAAAACCTTCAAAAAGTTTACCCACAACAGATGTTAAACTTACCGGCCTATAATTTCTACGCTCTGTTTTTGGACCCTTTTTGAATATTGGCACCACATTTGCTATGTGCCAATCCTGTGGAACATTCCCTGTCAGTATAGAGTCCGTAAATATCAGAAATAAAGGTCTGTCTATGACATCACTTAATTCCCTTACGATACGGGGGTGTATGCCATCCGGTCCTGGCGATTTGTCGATTTTAATCTTTTTAAGTCGCTGTTGTACTTCTTCCTGGGTCAGACAGGGCACTTTTGACGGGGGATTTACTTTTACGTTCTGCATTCCATCTGACAGTTTATTTTCTTCAATGAACATAGTGGAGAAAAAAAATATTTTATAGTTTTGCTTTATCCTCGTTGCTCTCTGCAACACCCCCCTCATTGCTGTGTAGAGGGCCGACTCCTTCAGATTTATATTTACCATTTATATAATTGAAGAACATTTTAGTGTTGGTTTTACTCTCTTTGGCAATTAATCTCTCAGTCTCTAGTTTGGCAGTTTTTATTAGTTTTTTACATATTCTATTTTTTTCCTTATAGTTTATCAGTGCTGGCTCCCCTCCTGTGTTAGTGATTTATATACTTTCTTTTTGTCATTTATTGCTTTCTTTACGGTTCTATTTATCCACATTTGTTTCTTATTGTTTCTTAGCTTTTTCTTCCTATTAGGTATGTACCTCTCACAATTAGATGTTACAATGCTTTTAAAAATCTCCCATTTTGTGGTTGTATTTTTATTTTTAAGAACTTTGCCCCAGTTAGTTAGGCCTATGGCCTCGCTTAGTTGGCTAAATTTTGCTGTTTTGAAGTTTGGTATTTTTGTTCCTCCCTTTAGAATCTCTTGTTTGAAGGATAATTGGAAGGTTATTACTTTATTGTCACTATTTCCTAGGTGTCCCTCAACCTGCACATCTGTTGTTCTATCAGGTCTATTGGTTAATACTAAGTCCAGTATGGCCTTCCTTCTAGTTGGGTCTTGAACCAGTTGGGAAACGCAATTGTCTTTGGCTATTGCCAAGAACCTGTTTCCTTTTTGGGATGTACAGCTTTCAGTTTCCCAGTCTATATTTGGGAAGTTGAAGTCCCCCATAATAACAACTTCATTATGATTTGCCGCCTCGTCTATCTTGTTTAGTAATAGATTTTCTGTGGACTCTGGTATATTAGGTGGTTTATAATAAACTCCTATTAGTAATTTATTATTGTTTTTGCCTCCATGTATTTCTACCCACAGTGACTCCACATGTTAAAGGCTTTAGAGCATATAACTGCACCGCTGAACGGCAAATATATTTTTCTTTTGCCACTAATACAAGACAAAAAGGGCACTAGAACATATAACTGCAATGCTGAATGGCAAATATATTTTTTTTCCACTTATACACGCCACAAAAGGCTTTTGAATATTTAACTGCTCCGCTGAACGACAAATATATTTTTCTTTTTTCCACTTATACACGACACAAAGGGCTTTAGAACATATAACTGCACCGCTGAACAGCAAATATATTTTTTCCCCTTATACACGCCATAAAAGGCTTTAGAATATATAACTGCACCACTGAACGTCAAATATACTTTTCTTCTGCCACTAATACATGACAAAAAGGGCACTAGAACATATAACTGCACTGCTGAATGGCAAATATATATTTTTTCCACTTATACACGCCACAAAAGGCTTTAGAATATTTAACTGCTTCGCTGAACGACAAATATATTTTTCTTTTTTCCACTTATACACGACACAAAAGGCTTTAGAATATATACCTGCACCGCTGAACAGCAAATATATTTTTTCCCCTTATACACGCCATAAAAGGCTTTAGAATATATAACTGCACCACTGAACGTCAAATATACTTTTCGTCTGCCACTAATACATGACAAAAAGGGCTTTAGAACATATAACTGCAAGGCTGAATGGCAAATATATATATTTTTTCCACTTATACACACTGTGACGCTATCACTGTATCTCACCACCTTGTAATTCCTTAATTCCAAATAGTTGAAGAATCCCCAATTCGCAAAAAACGAAATCTCTGGTATCGCTGAAAAATTCCACACATGAGCCAAAGCTGAATGCTGGAACAAGACTTTACTGGAAGCAACACAGGCATTCAAAACCACATTCAAAAACCCACGAAGGGTATAGAAGACAGGCTTTAGAATTGAAAGAACGTCTATTACAAAGAGGCTATCCAGGAAGTTTGTTAGAGGAAGCTTTAGAAAAGGCAGGTAACTTCTCTCAAAGGGATCTACTAATGGGGAAGAAAAAGAATAAAAGAGGTAATCAATCACAGGACAGACAAGGGAAAAATAAACGCTGCGTTTTTTCATTTAAGTACAGTCCAATGGCTGAACTTATAAGAACAGCTATCTTCAAACATTGGGATATTCTCAGAAAGGATGCAAGCCTTAAGGGGTTAGTGGAGGAAAAACCTCTAGTTACATTTAGGAGAAGTCACACAATAAAAGATAAAATTGTTAGAAGTAGGTTCGTAACTGAGAAAAAAAGTAACTGGTTGCAAGACAGAGTACCAAGGGGCAATTACAAGTGTGGAAACTGCTCATTCTGCAGGTAT
This sequence comes from Bufotes viridis, assembly GCA_033119425.1. Lineage (NCBI taxonomy): Eukaryota > Metazoa > Chordata > Amphibia > Anura > Bufonidae > Bufotes > Bufotes viridis. The sequence continues at coordinate 399,223,205 of CM065590.1, forward strand.
AATTCGCAAGACAAGGCTGTAAGAGTCGGTTCTGTTTTTCAGAAAGTTTATTCTTTCATTAATTGTAAGACAACATATGTTGTATATGTCATAATGTGTGGATGCGGCCGTTTCTACATAGGGAAAACCATCAGATGTCTTTTGAAAGAGTAAGGGAACACTTTAACTCAGTAAGAACAGGAAAAGGTTGCCGGCGCTTCATTGAGCATATGAAAGATGCACATGATGGCAAGATTGATTCGCTTCGGTTTGCAGGACTCGAAGTTGTCCCTCCCTACCTCATGGAGGGGACAGACACCGACGACTCCTGCAACAAGAGGCGAAGTGGATATCGCGCACTGACGCACTAGGTCAGCTAGGCTTGAATGACCGCAATGATCTTAGTGCATTTTTATAGAGATGCTGCTCTTTGCTTACACGCTGTTTCTGTAAGAAATGTACCCAGGTCCTTGGTTGTTTGTATGTTACTAGGGCAACCAGGTACTGGGTATAAGTAATCAGCACGATGGTACGTGCTGACGTAGTGGCCAGAAGAAGCGCAGTGAGTTTGCGCGAAACGGCCGTCGCCGCTGTGGGTGAAATTGGGCTGTAACTGCCGCCTAACCGCTTTTACCGTATGTATTCAATGTACATGAAATAAAGGAAGAAAGAAAACGCCGTGGTGAGTGCTGCCTATTATTCTTCTTAACTTTGAAGACAATTTATTTTATGCCCTGCTGCCATGCAAGGGAGACACCCACAACAAATATACAATAACACAAAGGTTACAACCCACATAAAACCCTCCCCTCTGCCTGTGATGTAATTATGGTACACAATGGTTAACATAATTATCACAGGCAGGAAAACTGATCGTCAGGGGTCCGACACCCGGGACCCCCGCCAATCAGCTGTTTGAGAAGGCAGCGGCGCTGGCAGTAGCACCTCAGCCTTCTCGCAGTGACGTCACGATTAGTATCACTGGCCTGGGTGGGGCTAAGCTTCATTCAAGTGAACAGAGCTTAAGCCCGCCCAGGCCAGTGATATAAGTAGTGACGTCACTGCGCCTGCGGTAAACAGCAAGAAGGCCGAGGTGCTACTGCAGCGCCGCTGCCTTCTCAAACAGCTGATCGGCGAGGGTCCCGGGTGTCGGACCCCTGCCGATCAGATGCTGATGATCTATCCAGAGGATAGATCATCAGTTTAAATAAACTGCAGAACCCCTTTAACTAACGCCAGTTCTCTCTCTCCCCCCTTGTCATTCTTCACCCCCCGCTTGTCATTCTTCACCCCCCCTTGTCATTCTTCACTCCCCCCCTTGTCATTCTTCCTTCCCCCCCCTTGTCATTCTCTCTCCCTCTTGTCATTCTCTCCCCCTCTTGTCATTCTTTCCCCTCTTGTCATTCTCTCCCCCTCTTGTCATTATTCACCCCCTTGTCATTCTTCACTCTCCCCCTTGTCATTCTCCCCCCTTGTCATTCTCTCCCCCTTGTCATTCTTCACCCCCGTCATTCTTCACTTCCTCTAGTGTAGCGCGGCCGAGCTCTTTATGGTCCACGGGTACAGGAGCTTTTGTTTCCTGTACCCGAGGGGACTGACAGGAAGTGCACACTGTGTGCGCACTTCATGTCAGTCCGGCCAGGTACAGGAGACGGATGCTCCTGTACCCGTGGCCATAAAGAGCTCGGCCACGCTACAATGGAGTGACAGGAGGAAGCGCTGAGCTCTTCCCCCCTGTCAGCATCTCTCCTCTTGGTGCGCCCGGGTGGTGCGCCCTCAATTCAGAGCGCTCGGGCGGCTGCAGCATGAGGCGGGGCCGGCGCTTCTAGCAGCGCCCCTTCCCAAGGGGCGCGCTACGCGGCTGCCTATTCCGCATATAGGATGCGCCGGCCCTGCCTGGGGCGACATTGATCCAAAGATGAAATGTCAAGTGACCCCTGCATTTAATCACTGAGTACAGTGGTAACCTCAGTGGGTTCAACACGTCCTCGCCACAGCTCAATGAATAGACAGAGAGCAGTTGTGGATCGGAGATGAGATGAGGATTACTTATTTAGTTATTATATAGCATTGTAAGCTGCTTTTAACAACTTGTAGGTGGACAACCATTTTAATTCTAAGGATCACTGGCGGCATATCTTAGTGAGGTGCCACCATTTTTCTACGTAGGAAGATTTTTTTAATTTAATTTCAATGGAAAATATTCTGTAAGTGATAACAATCAGCATAGCATAACTTATTAATTTTTATTACAACCTTTAATTTAGAAGGGTTATCCCAATGGTAGCTTCTGTGATGAATGATGGTATGCATCTTTGTCCATAATATTATTTTCAGGAACCAGCAATGAAACTTCAATAGTACATGAGCAGATCGTCTAAATGGGGAAATCATCCATTGCCTTCAGTTGCAAATGTGATGTCAGTAACTGATCCAACACCAATTTCGGTGTCTGTGTAATGACAAGAAGCACTTTATTAAGAACTGATGGATTTTCATGCAGCAGTTTATTAAGAATAAATTGAATTTTATTCCAGAAGTCTGCTTTTTCATCTGCAAAATCCATCAAGTCTTAATAAACTCCCTTTTGTGAAGATCCTTATATGAGGCAAGAAATAGGCTTTGCTTCATAGAGACGAGGTGGCGGGTGATGACATTACAACATGAGGTGGTGGGATGTTCAACATGTACATGCCAAAAGGCTTTATATGGGAACAAATAATAATGATAATAATAATAATAATAATAATAATAATAATAATCGCATTAGAACAACATAGATGCTTTCTTTCAGAAACAGTGGCACAGTTGTCCATTGGCCAACATTGAAGCCCTGCCCTGGGGACACCCCCAAATCACTTATAGGTGGAGCTTACATAAGACCTAGAGAAGGTGAATTGACAGGAATGTCTCTGAAAACATGGGACAATTGGTAACTATGCATGTCTGGTATTGCAGTTCAGCCTTGGTCAATTCAATGTGGCTGAGCTGCAATACCAGACAAAGCCAATGGAAAAGAGAGGCACTGTTTTTGAACCCTTTAAAATCCTTGAACTGAAAATTTCTGCTAGATGATTAGACATTCTTAACATTTTAAAAAATATATATTTTTCACAAACGGCTGAGTCATTTTATTTTAATAAAAAAAAAACTATAATTCCAAAAAGGGGTTCTCAAAATACTCAAGACAGATAAGCAGATAAATGTATAATATCTCTTCACTGGAATTAAAACTTTTGGGCTCATTTATCAAACTGGTGTTAAGTAGAACTAGCTTCATTGCCCATAGCAACCAACCAGAATCCACCTTTCATTTTTGATAGCTCCTTTGGAAAATGAAATGTGGATTCTGATTGGTTGCTATGGGCAACTAAGCCAGTTCTATTTTAGACCAGTTTGATAATGACCCCATTTGTTTCTTTCTGATACAAAGCTTCAAATTCACTTTAAAATTGGAATCAATCGATAGATTTCTGTGTGGCCGCTAGGCTAGGGGGAGTTTAGTGTAAAAAGCTCCTAAGCTTTCTCTACTGGTACGCTCACATGGGACAGAAAAAAAGCGACATGACATATAACTTTTGTTGTTTAGTATTATATAATTATCATTTATTTATCCTATTATCAAGATAATGGGATTTAGTTGTGTTTGTTCTGTTTGCTCAGGAAACCAAAGAGTTAATATTTCTCTGCTCGGATGCAGGTTGTCATTATCTGCTAATATCAAAGGAGTAATGAAATCCAATTGGCTTCCATGCTCTGATAATAAGACAATACATCTAATTAAAGCCTAGCTTTTATTTAATTAAAGATAACATTTGTGATGGCCCAATTTTTTTCCATTAATAAAAATGGGAAAATATATACATCCCATATGCAGTTGTCATTTGTAAGTCCCCCTGGGAATGGATATATGCTAAAAGTCGCATAAATCGGCTGCAGAAGATATTAAATATGTATAAATACCTTATGTCAGTCATTATACAGCACATAGCCTATTAGAGCCATTTTATAAGTGTGCATCAGCGCACACTCAATAAAGCTGCCCACCTCATAAAATCAAATGAGTTTTAAGTGTGTAGAAAATTTTATATTTACTCCAATAAGGCCGCAACTCCTACCTGAAACACTTAGGATCAGTTTTATAGAATTTTGGTGCTGGAAGCGCTATGTGTTTAATTCCCTCAATGGATTTCTCTAATCTAACATAACACTCATTGAGTCGAAACTCAGCAGCTGAGACATGGCACCAACATAGCCAAAAACCGTGTTAAACCTGAAAAGTATAGGCCTGTTTCTTGGTCTAAATAAAAAAAAAATTAAAAATTTTTTAAACTTTGATTATACTATATGAATCTACACTCACCTAAAGAATTATTAGGAACATCATACTAATACGGTGTTGGACCCCCTTTTACCTTAAGAACTGCCTTAATTCTATGTGGCATTGATTGCTGATAGCATTCTTTAGAAATTTTGTCCCATATTGATAGGATAGCATCTTGCAGTTGATGGAGATTTGAGGGATGCACATCCAGGGCACGAAGCTCCCGTTCCACCACATCCCAAAGATGCTCTTTTGGGTTGAGATCTGGTGACTGTGGGAGTCATTTTAGTACAGTGAACTCATTGTCATGTTCAAGAAACCAATTTGAAATGATTCGAGCTTTGTGACATGGTGCATTATCCTGCTGGAAGTAGCCATCAGAGGATGGGTACATGGTGGTCATGAAGGGATGGACATGGTCAAAAACAATGCTCAGGTAGCCCGTGGAATTTAAACGATGCCCAATTGGCACTAAGGGGCCTAAAGTGTGCCCAGAAAACATCCCCCACACCATTACACCACCACCACCTGCCTGCACAGTGGTAACAAGGCATGATGTATACATGTTCTCATTCTGTTTACGCCAAATTCGGACTATACCATTTAAATGTCTCAACAGAAATTGAGACTCATCAGACCAGACAACATTTTTCCAGTCTTCAACAGTCCAATTTTGGTGAGCTCATGCAAATTGTAGCCTCTTTTTCCTATTTGTAGTGGAGATGAGTGGTACCCGGTGGGGTCTTCTGCTGTTGTAGCCTATCCGCCTCAAGGTTGTGCATGCTGTGGCTTCACAAATGCTTTGCTGCATACCTTGGTTGTAACGAGTGGTTATTTCAGTCAACGTTGCTCTTCTATCAGCTTGAATCAGTCGGCCCATTCACCTCTGACCTCTAGCATCAACAAAGCATTTTCGCCCACAGGACTGCCGCATACTGGATGTTTTTCCCTTTTCACACTATTCTTTGTCAACCGTAGAAATGGTTGTGTGTGAAAATCCCAGTAACTGAGCAGATTGTGAAATACTCAGACCAGCCCGTCTGGCACCAACAACCATGCCACGCTCAAAATTGCTTAAATCTCCTTTCTTTCCCATTCTGACATTTAGTTTGGAGTTCAGGAGATTGTCTTGACCAGAACCACACTCCTAAATGCATTGAAGCAACTGCCATGTGATTGGTTGACTAGATAATTGCATTAATGAGAAATAGAACAGGTGTTCCTAATAATTCTTTAGGTGAGTGTATATAAGGATAAGTCATCAATATTAGACTGGTGGTAGTCCGACACCTGGTGCCGCCATCGATCGGTAGCTTTTGGAAGCTACCAGCACTAGAAACAAAACAGTGCACAGTACTAGAGACAGAAGGACTCCACCCACTGTGCATGACCATACCGGCATACAGCCAAGCGAACGGGGGCCGAGATGCAGTATGCTGGCATGACCACTGTTTTGGTTTCCAGCATCGGTGACTTGACAAGTGTTAAAACCCCCTTTGATCCGAAAGAGATCACCTATCCTGATGATCACTCATCATCAATAGTGATGAGCGAAGTTTTGTAAAATTAGATTTGGTTGCTTCACCTAATTTTACTAAAAAATTAGCTTTGTGATGAATTACCTAGTCATGAAGTGCATTTCTTTGTATGTAGTGGGTGCAATGACAGGGAACGTCAATTGCGCCGCTCCCCGTTATTGTACCCATCAGATGCGCGTTCATTGCTGATCGCGGCATCTGAGTTTAATATTAAAGTGTATAAAAATAAATAATCAAAAATTTCACACTTACTTGATCCATTTGATCGCAAAGAGCCAGTTGCCGACATCTTGATTGAGGATCCAGCATGAAGTTTCGCGCGTACCCTAATGACGTCAACATGTCGGCCGGTGTGGAGACATCATGAGTGACTGCGCACAGGGTTTTGAGCAGGGTCTTCAATCAAGATGGCGGCTGCCGACTCTTCACACTTAAAAGGATAAGGTAAGTATGATTTTTTTTATTTTACCCATTTCAGGGAAAATCAATACATTACCACAAAGCATGAGGAAATTCAGCTTTACCACAAATAGAATTTTTCCTGAAATTCGAATCTCGAGTCGCTCAACACTATTCAATCAAAAAGAAACTGGTGGAATGTTTTAATAGACATTGAACTAGGAGACAACTGAGAAAAGAAAGTAAAACTTTGTAAATCGAGTTGCCTCTCATTCTACATTAGGCATAAATATTCAAGTCTCTCTATAGCAAATCAATGTAAAGTGATAACTGCTGTGCATATATTCATATATTCAAATGCAAATGTATTTCTAGATTATTTAGGCTGCTTTAAATGCAATGTGTTCTTTTTCTATGATTACAGTACATATTACATCTGTCTTGGTTCTTCTTTCTCCTCCCGTTATATAATCATCTTCTATCCAGGAGCGCCTGTTTATTACCACTAAAATCTCTATTGAAGTCCTTAGTGTTGTTGCTGTTATGCCATCGACGTATACACTGCTAACCTCTATATAACAAGTCGCATTTTTAAAATGGAGCAGTCACCTCTGTAGACAAGTCTGTTTTACCTAATACTTTACGTGCATTTTCCATGAAAAGAGATTCTTTTTTTTTTTAGAGCTCGAAGGTGTGTTTTTCCTCCTACAAATATATAATTTCTCTGTTATCCCTTCTAGAAAAATACATATTAACATACTGACACTTGGGTGTTACCAGTTGGAGTATGCCCTTACACAGTCTGACACTGTCCATGCATTGCTGACTATGTAAGAACACGGCGATTTGACAATGGGAATTGGTAACACCCAGATGTCAATTTATGGAAGCATTTTTAGGAGGAATAAAAGAGCTAGAACACAATGCTGAGTTATAAGAATAGATACTCCAGAAGTGGAATACAATTTTACACTAAAACAGACTGCAGAGGTATCAGGTCTTCTTTAACTAACATTGCTGGGGCTCTATAGCCAGGTTGAACATATTGTGGCTCAGGATCCACATGCGGCTTGCAGGCTCTTGGCAAACAATTCTCCTGCATTCAGCAAGAATCCTGGCAATGTCCCAGAATGCAACAGTTCTGCCCTATGTATGAATCATACTGAAATTCATCAGTGCTGATCACTGAATTTAGATATTGGCACAGTGAAAGTTGATAAGTGGAGGAGTTACTGATTTGTTGCTCATATACGTTTTCTGTTTGTGGGGTAAAAAATAAATCATGGACCTTGATATATATTATAAAGACGTCATAGCTGATGCATTTGTATGGGCACTGCGGTATAATTTATTGTATGTTTATTACTGTGCTGGTACTATTAATTGGCCTTCACTACCGTGTGAACGTTGCAATGGAATTGCAGTAGAATAACTGTATGGTGACATCAAGGTACAATGTGGCACTAGTGTGGAGCCTTTGCCTTTAGAAGGTCTAGGTACTCAGTGGATACAGCACTGGTGTTAGAACTAGGATTGTTTTTGGCACTTTACATATAAAATATTTGTCATATTCTTTTAATGATGATCCAATTGAGAGAGAATGAAAGAGAAAGAGAGAGATGCTACTCTGTGTTTCTCAACAATATACACTGACAAGCAAAAGGGTAACGATGTTTTGAACTTTTGACTTTCAGGCTTCATATCTCACCATCCACTACAGCTTCCAACATGCAACTATATAGCATATGATTAGTTATGCAGATTCTTGTCATACAACTGCATTATTACTGTTTACCTCCTGGTGGTGAAACAATCTTTTCTTTCTTCTTGTATACTACAAATTACAACCAGTTCCCACGTTCCCTAATAGCTCAGTGTGTTATTAGGTTGGTTCCCAAGCGAAAGGGCACTGGTTTAAATCCAGGAGCAGCCATGAAGACGATTTCCCAATAAAAGAGAAACAGCATCATCCAGCTCAGCAATATTGCAACATGTGAGTGCCATGACAGTTGGAAGAATACAAAGTGAAGTCTATTCATCCATTCCAAAACCAAGAGGTGAAATATCGGAGTCAACAAGTCGGGTCATCACAAGGTCTATCAGTTCTGGCGTGACAAACATGGCAGTGGAAGTGGCTCTTATGCTTCATAATAGTGGGATCACAGACATACAAGTTGCATTACACAAGTCTGGAATGGTTGCTCGAAAAAAGGCAAAGAAGCCTAGACTTCAACATCATCATAAGAAGCGTCAAATCGGGTTTCCAAAAAAGCACTAACAGTGGACAGTAGAAGATTGGAAACAGTGATTTGGAGCGATGAGAAGAAAGTCAATAGACCAGGCCATGATGGGGAAAATGCGTCTGGTAGAATCATGGGAAAGGGGGGGCTAATGCAGTGTTTCCCAACCAGTGTGCCTCCAGCTGTTGCAAAACTACAACTCCCAGCATGCCCACACAGCCAAAGGCTGTCCGGGCATGCTGGGAGTTGTAGTTTTGCAACAGCTGGAGGCACACTGGTTGGGAAACAATTGGCTAATGGATCGAGGAGCCTGATGATATGGATTTTTTTCACAGACAAAGGCGTTGGAAACTTGACCAGGATTGATGGTGTTCTCGGTGCTGAGCTATATATGAGTATACCACAAGACGAGTTATTTTGTACACTCGAGTACTATGAGTATTAAAAGGAAGACAGTTTTCCTGCAGGACAACGACCCGAAGCATACGTCGAGATTGGTGAAGAAATGGTTCAATAACAATGAAGTAGAGGTGCTGGATTGTACCCCACAGTCCCCAGACGTCAACCAATTTGAACACTTGTGGGTAGAGTTTAAGAAAAAGCTGTATTCGTGCCAAAGTTAGTCGACCAGTATGCACCAACATTGGGAATGTGTTGAAGAGATTTTGGTTGAGATATGCTTGAATCTGATCGCGAGCATGCCCAGAAGGATTCAGGCAATGTTGAAAGCTAAAGATGAATTTTCAAAATACTAACACAATAAAATAAAAAATGAAATTAGAATTTTAGGAGCAAAACAGTAACAATGCAGTTACATAACAAGAATCTGCATAACTAATCATATGCTAAACAGCTGCAAGTCCAATTTATGTGTGAGATAGCCAAGATGATTGTCTATAAAATTATGGTAGTCTCATGTTCAATGCTGTAGTGGATGGTGAGATAGGGAGCCTGAAAGTCAAAAGTTCAAAACGCTGTTACTATTTTGCTCGTCAGTGTATATGTATTGTCTGGGGGCTACTCCTTCTTGTTATCAAAAGTGCCTACTATTCGGATTACATATGAGCAGTATTGCAGGCCCGGCAATGCCCCTCTGGGTTTCTGGAAAAGATAATCAAATTAGCTTTCCTAAGCCTATCTAATGCCAGCAGATGATAGACATGCTAATTTGCATATATTTATACCCAGAAACATGTTAGACATGATAATTTGCATATGTTTTTCCCTAGAAACCAAGAGTAGTGTTTCCTAGCCTACAATAGTTATCACATATATTAACTGTGTTCCATAGAAATACTACCCACCCAGAGATCACCCCAAGGCCTTGCCACTAGAAAAGCTGTTTCTATCTGCTTTGGTCTGATAAAGAGCTTTTGTCCTGAAAAAGATAATTGCGGATGTCAGGCTGGGTCAGCTATTTTCCTAGTCTTGATACTTAAAGGGGTATTCCCATCTCAGACAATGGGGCCATATCGCTAGGATATGCCCCCATTGTCTGATAGGTGCAGATCCAACCGCCGGGACCCACACCTACAACGAGAATGTAGCGGAGAGCGCTGTAGCTGTAGGACCCCGGATTTCCCAGGATCTATCCACCATCTAACGCTGCTCCCATAGAAGTGAATGGGAGCGCATTGTGCATGCATGGCCCATGAAACCATTCATTTATTTATTTTTTTAAACTCGCTTTATTGAAAAATAACAAGCAAAGTGTGATACAAAGCACTCAACAAAGTATGCAATGGTGTACATAACCCTCAAGACATAACAGAATATCACATCGTAGCCGTTGAGAATAGTGATAAATCAGTAGCCAAAAATGGTAAGAACATATCGATACCAACAATTTTATAGTAATTGGTGATTACCATATTAAATAGATTCCTACATTCTGAATTGAGGGGTAAAACGATGCAAATGTGTCTAAGCAGTATAGTGTAAGTGGGCCATCGTAACAGTAAAGGAGAGGCACACCGCGGTCCCCATATCTTTTGGAATTTTTGAGGGCATCCCCTGCGGGAATACATAATCTTCTCCAAGGGAATGATATTGTTAACTAAAGCCTTCCATTGGCCAACCGTGGGGGGCCTGTCCGCCATCCACCTGAGAGCAAATGCCTTTCTGGCAAGGAAAAGAGTTTTTCCTCATAAAGGTGAGTGTATAGTGCGAGTCGTCCTCAAATATTCCCAGGAGACAAGCCTTGGGGCATACCTCTAGGGCACCCGGGATCATAGTAGATATAACATTTACCACTGCCCTCCAGAATGGGCGACTGTAGCAGCAGTCCCATATTAGGTGCCAGAAATCTGAATTCAGCTGCACACACCTGTCGCATCCCGTATGGGGCATTCTTCCCATTTTAAAAAGTCTGGTCGGAGTGAGGTACCATCTATGTAAAATAAAGAGTTGTGTCAGTCTATTAGTGAGAGATGGGGACACAGCTACAGGGGCATCTAGGGCCTCACTCCATTCCTCAGCTGAAAAAGTGGGTATGTTACCATTCCACTTGACCTCCGCACCCAAGGGAGAGATAGAGAGTCTGAGGTTGAGCAGGTGAGTGTAAAGGGCAGATATAAGTCTTCTTGGACCCTGAGTTCTGAAGACCCCGATGAGAGGGTAGGCTGAAGCTGACCTTTTGAGAGCCCGTAATTGGGCCTGAAGGGCATGTCTCAGCTGCAAATATCTAAAGAAATGTGGATGCAAAATCCCAAACTTGGTCTGCAGCTGAGAGAAGGAGAATAGAATATCATTTTCATATAGGTCTTTCAGATGGTGCACCCCATATCCTTTCCAGACATTCTCCCCTTCACAATGTAACAGATGAGGAAGCAATGGGTTATTCCACAGTGGGACATCATCTGGTAGGTCACTGTATTGTTGCAGTTTTGCAGCCCTGCAAACCTGGCGCGCAAGTCTATGGATCTGCAGGAGTGAGCCTGATATAGACGCAAGGCCCTCTAGAATGGGCCAGAGGTTGTTAAGCCGCAAATGTGCTTGTAGATAGTATTCAAGAGTTAGGAAGCACATCCCGGGTCACCCATGGCACCAGATATCGTGACTGACCAGCAAGAAAGTACAAATATAGGTCTGGCAAGACCCCCCCCCCTTTATCCCAGCTCCTCTGCAGAGACTGTAGAGACAGTTTCCGTCTATTCTTGCCCCATATGAACGTCGCCATAAGTGAGTGCAATTTGTCAAAAAATGTGCGAGGGATCGGTACGCAAGTGTGATCTAGCAAGTATAGGGCCTTGGGTTGGAGAATCATTTTGATTAGGTTTAGCCTTCCCATACTGGACAACGGTAGGGTGCTCCAGGATTTGAAATTATCCGTGAAATAGGACATCAGGGGGTCTGTGTTTAGTTCATGCGACATAAGTGGTTCTTTTGTAATAATAACACCCAGGTACTTGAAACTGTCTACCACTATCAAGTTACAATATACAGATGGCCAATCTGAGGACCATAAGGGCATGATAGTCGATTTCGCCCAATTTATGCGAAGTCCAGAAAAGAGGCCGAACTGTTCAATAAGGGTTATTGCCCGGGGCAATGTAGACTCTACTGTGTCCATGTATGGAATGATATTGTTAGCTTACAAGCCGAGCCAGTCCTCCCTGTTCCCCAGGGATACTCCTTTAAATGAAGTGTCTTGGCGGATCCTCAGTGCCAGATGCTCAATAGCCACCGCAAATAAAAGGGGAGATAAAGGGCATCCCTGCCTGGTCCCTCTATAGAGCTTAAATGTTGATGACAAGGAGCCATTTATCATGATATTTGTGGATGGAGATTTGTACAGGATATAGATCCAGCTAATGAATGCAGGGTCGAAGCCAAAGTGACTGAGGACCTGTACTAAGTAAGGCCATTCTACGGAGTCAAACGCCTTGGCCGTGTCTAACGCAGCCAAAGCCCATTGTTTTTGGTCCGCACATCCTAGCTGAGCAATAACCTGTGCCCTTCTTATGTTACTAGAAGTGGAGCTACCGGGAATAAAGCCAGATTTGTTTTCGTGTATTATGGATGATATCACCCCATTTAATCTTAGCCAGTATTTTATAGTCCAGATTAACAATGATATAGGGCGATATGACCCACACTCCAGACCCATTCGTTTCTATGGGGCAGACGGAAATAGCTGAGCCAGTGCTCGGCTATTTTTGGCGGCCCCATAGAAATGGATGGAGGGTGGCTGCGCATGCGCAGTGTTCCCTCTGCTCATTTCTCCGCTGCGTTCTCATTGTAGGTGTGTGTCCCAGCGGTGGGACCTGCACCTATCAGACAATGGGGGCATATCCTAGCGATATGCCCCCATTGTCTGAATTGGAAAACTCCTTTGAGTATGTATAAAAGGCTGAGTAATGACTGGAAGGATATTGTGTATTTGTAAAGCACTCATGTGACACGGATGATGTTGAAGATTGCTGGAACTTATAAATAAACAACTGACTGGCTTGATTCCAAACTAAGGAGCATAAAGGTGAGCCCTATAAAACCCTAAGAGCTCTCCCTGACTGCTACACCCATGCAAAGGCCTCAATGGTAGACGATTGCATGCCCACATACCTAAGGCTGTGTGACACCTGAAAATCCTATAATAGTGAGGGGACACGACCACCGGCTCCCTACACTGAATACGGACGGACTCAGGGTCACCTAGAATCAAGCCAGCAAGGAAACACAATAAAGGGAAAAGACTTATCTGAGCAAGTAGCAGCAGCATCAGTGAACACTTCATCCAGGAAGTAGTATAAACCGCAAAGTGAGGCATCATGGGAGGGAATATAAAGGAAGACGATTAGTCTAAATAAGTGACACCTGGCAGAAGGAAAGGAGCTGACAAAATGAAACCAAAACAAAGAACGTCATACAAAAGGTAGGCGAGAACGTCTGTCTGACCTTCTCACATAACTGGCGATGACATCAAGTTTTTAACTCATTTCAGAAAGAAAACTAAATTACAGATGTTTTTCCTATGCAGACATCTATTTATCTGAAAAAAATGTTAAATATTTGGCCTTTTTTGAATTAAGAATGAGCAAATCAATTATACTATTTTTGGATTTCTCTCTCTCGTAGAAACCCTGAAAAAAGGTGGGGTGACATATAACTCCTTGATGTATACCAAACAAAAAACTACTTTGGCTTACATTGTTGAGTCACTGAGACCCTAAAGATACATTTGACATGAATGCACCCTAAGGCCTCTTTCACACGGTCATCACGTTTGACGCCTGAATAAGAGGTGGGAGCGTTGCGGGAAAATGCACGATTTTTCCGCGCGTGTGCAAACTTTTGTAATACGTTTTGCACGCGCGTGTGAAAAATCCGCATGTTTGGTACCCAGACCCGAAGCCGGACTTCATCACTGAAGTCCGGTTTAGGGTTGAGTATTCTGTATATTTTATTATTTTCCCTTATAACATAGTTATAAAGGAAAATAATAGCATTCTCAATAGAGAATGCAAAGTAAAAAGGGCAAGAGAGGGTTAAAAATAATAAAACAAACTAACTCACCCCCTCCATTTGATCGCGTAGCTGCCGGTTACCGGGGTCCTGTTCTGTCTTCAGCCGGGAAGGGGGGGATTGATTGAAGCAGGTGATTGGACCATGTGACCCAGTGACGTCACTGAAGGTCCTTTACCCCCTTCCTGGCTGAAGACAGAACAGGAGCCCGGTAACCGGCAGCTACGCGATCAAACGCGATCTCTATTGAGAATGCTATTATTTTCCTTTATACCTATGTTATAAGGGAAAATAATAAAGATCGGGTCCCCATCCCGATCGTCTCCTAGCAACCATGCGGGAAAATCGCACCACATCCGCACTTGCTTGCGGATGCTTGTGATTTTCCCGCAGCCTTCCCTTTCACTTCTACGGGGCCTGCGTTGTTTGAAGAATGCACAAAATAGAGCATGCTGCGATTTTAACGCAACTCAGAAGTGATGCGGGAAAATCAGCGCTCATGTACATAGCCCCATAGAAATGAATTGGTCTAGATTCAGTGCGGGTGCAATGCGTTCACCTCACGCATTGCACCCACGTGAAAACTCGCCCGTGTGAAAGGCGCCTAAGAAATACTGTTTGTGCAAGCTTTCAAATTCACTTGTCTTTAATTTACCTTTCTGTCAACATCCTCAGAAATAACAGCACTGGGATATTAGGTTCATAACAGAAGCAGGAATGAAGAATCAGTTTGGCAACCTACTCAAAGGTCAAGAATCAGTTTGGCTTCCATCTCAACCTCTTAACTTCCAGTCCCCATGCCAGTGGTCTGGCCTGCATCTATGACAATGAAGTCACCATCAGGCATAGATAAACATTAGGTGATCATTAGATATAATAACGAATGAAGGTCTAATCAATAGGCTCCACAGCATCTTGATAACACAGCTCAGTAGTAGGGTTTGCTGATTTTTAATTGCCAGCTCTATTTTTCTCCTTTTAAATCTTTCTGTTTATTGCAGGTTGTTATTTATGGAGATGTTTTCTATATAGAATGACTACACAAGGAGTAAAGCATGTGTTGGCATACTCAGGGACTTACACAGAAATTAGAGCATAGCAACCTACCATGGGCACCACTTCCACTGACAGCGGCGACAAATTTACTATATGTATTAACTTAATGTTCACTAATTTTATAACAGGGGAAACATAATTAATAATTCCTGTACAAAGCGCAGGTAGAGAACCAATGTCATTGCCCTGTTTAGCCAGTAAAAGATTTATGAATTGGCTGAAAAATGTATCAAAATACCCATTGCGCATGTTACAACTTCATAAATATGCTGCTTAGTTGCCTTATTTTTCAATGTATCTAGGCCAGAAAAAAAAGAATAACAACATTGATAAATCTCCTATATAGCCTTATATTTACTGCTTCTCTTCAAACCGCATATGATAAAACTGGTGGCCTGCAGTCACCATTAGGGGCAGCTCAGTGCATGTGAATTTATATAGTTGCTATTGCACTCAATAGAAGTAGTAAACATATCTATGCACTTGACTTTGCCTAGGGGTAGCTGCATGAAAATGCTTGGACTAGCGATGCTCGAGTCTCCTCCCCACACGATTGTTGGCTGCTACGTAGCCAATAAACATGCAGGGAAGTACTGGCACTCATCGTAATGCCATAGCCATGTTGGTTACTGACATTACAGTGATTGGCTGGCCTGAACGCTTCATCGGGTGCTGACCCTGTAAAACATATGCAAGGGCCTGTAGCTGAGCTGACTCTGTAAAAGATTGTAGGTGAGGGCCTGAAGGTGAGCTGACCTTGTAAAATTTGTAGGTGAGGGCCTGCTGGTGAGCTGACCCTGCAAAACATTGTATGTGAGGGCCTGCAGGTGAGCTGACCCTGTAAAAGATTTTAGGTGAGGGCCTGCAGTTGAGCTGACCCTGTAAAACATTGTAGGTGAGGGCCTGCAGGTGAGTTGACCCTGTAAAACATTGTAAGTGAGAGCCTGCAGGTGAGCTGACCCTGTAAAACATTGTAGGTGAGGGCCGGCAGGTGAGCTGACCCTGTAAAACATTATATGCGAGGGCCTGTAGGTGAGCTGACCCTGTAAAACATTGTAGGTGAGGGCCTGTAGGTAAGCTGACCCTGTCAAACATTGTAGGTGAGGGCCTGCAGGTGAGCTGACCCTGTAAAACATTAAATGCGAGGGCCTGAAGGTGACTTGACCCTGTAAAAATTGTAGGTGAGGGCCTGCTGGTGAGCTGACCCCTAAAAGGTTGTAGGTGAGGGCCTACAGGTGAGCTGACCCTGTAAAACATTATATGCGAGGGCCTGCAGGTGAGCTGACCCTGTAAAACATTTTATGTGAGGGTCTGCAGGTGAACTGACCCTGTAAAACATTATATGCGAGGGCTTACAGGTGAGCTGACCCTGTAAAACATTATATGCGAGGGCCTGCAGGTTAGCTGACCCTGTAAAACATTTTATGTGAGGGTCTGCAGGTGAACTGACTATGTAAAACATTATATGCGAGGGCCTATAGGTAAGCTGACCCTGTAAAACATTATATGCGAGGGGCTGCAGGTGAGCTGACCCTGTAAAACATTATATGCGAGGGGCTGCAGGTGAGCTGACCCTGTAAACGATTGTAGGTGAGAGCCTGCAGGTGAGCTGACCCTTTAAAACATTATATGCGAGGGCCTTGGCTACTCAAGCTGGACGTGGTGGAAGACAGATTGGTGCTTAACCGACTCAAAGCATTATCTACTGCAATCCAACTGACCACCTGGTCGCACTGGTCTGGCTTCAAGAGTGGTGTCCTGCACTGACCTGCAAACTGGGACATGAAGCTAGGTATTGTGGATGATTGTTTTTCTTGTGCTATGGCAACAGGCAGTTTCAATGCGCCCAGGGCCACGGCCTCTGCGTGCACCATTAGCATCACTGTCACTTCCTCATCCCTTAATGCTCGCCTTCTTCATATTAAATGTTATATATGCTTGAAAGTATGTCACACATACAGTAGCGTACAGTAGCATAGGATTTGGAAGTGTATGCGCAAAAAAATTTAAAAAGGTATTTGGGATGTGGAAACGTCACACAGGAGATATTCCACAGATAGTGTCATTGCTTTCACCAGCTAATAAAAAATTTCAGGGAATGTCACAGGTATTTGGGACAAGGAAATGTTATACAGGAGAGGTGCCACCAGTAATCTCAATGTCCGCAGCATCTATGGAAAAAGTACACTGTATGTCACAGATAAGAAATTTAAGCACACATGTTATACTGGAGATGTAACACTGGTAATGTCACTGTCAGAAGCAGACACCATCTATTGACAAATTACACTGTATGTCACAGATAAATTTTTTAATTGCACACGTTACTCTTTAGATGTGGCACTGCTAATGTCACTGTCTGCAGCGGACACCATATACGGAAAAAGTACACTGGATGTCACAGATATTTTTGGGATGCGCACAATTTACAAAGGAGATCTTGCACAGATAATTCAACTGTCCGCAGCAGCCTATTAGAAGCTATTTAGCGCAGGATAAGCTAAAAATATATTGCTGCTGCCACTGGTGTTTGGCCGAGCATGCTCGCTCAATACTACTCGCCAGGTAAATGACTCCAATTGTATTGCAGGTTTTGGACTATGTGATGGTGAATTGTTTACCCCCACCATAATTTGTGAAAGTTGTTGTTCTTAACCACTTCAGCCCCCTAGCTTAAACACCCTTAATGACCAGGCCACTTTTTACAATTCTGCACTACACTACTTTCACCGTTTATTGCTCCGTCATACAACTTACCACCCAAATGAATTTTACCTCCTTTTCTTCTCACTAATAGAGCTTTCATTTGGTGGTATTTCATTGCTGCTGACAATTTTACTTTTTTGCTATTAATCAAAAATTACCAAAATTTTGGCAAAAAATGACATTTTTCACTTTCTGTTGAAATTTTTTTAAAAAACTACATTTCTATATAAATTTTTCTCAAAATGTATTGTTCTACATGTCTTTGATAAAAAAATCCAATAAGTGTATATTTATTGGTTTGGGTAAAAGTTATAGCGTTTACAAACTATGGTGCAAAAAGTGAATTTCGGCATTTTGAAGCAGCTCTGACTTTCTGAGCACCTGTCATGTTTCTTCAGGTGCTAGAATGCCAGGATAGTATTAATACCCCCAAATGACACCATTTTAGATAGAAGACACCCCAAAGTATTCACAGAGGGGCATGGTGAGTTCATGTATGACTTCATTTTTTTCACAAGTTAGCGGAAAATGACACTTTCTGAGGAAAAAATAAAAATAATAAAGTTTCCATTTCTGCTAACTTCTGGCAAACTAAAATAAAATCTCCCACGGACTCACTATGCCCCTCAGTGAATACCTTGGGGTGTCTACTTTCCGAAATGGGGTCACTTGTGGAGTGTGTGAACTGTTCTGGCATTTTGGGCGGGGCTAAATTGTGAGCAGCCATGTAAAAGCTAAAGGTACTCGTTGGAATTTAGGCCCCTTTGCACGCCCAGGCTGCAAAAAGTGGCACTCATGTGGTATCGCCGTACTCAGGAGAAGTAGGGCAATGTGTTTTGGGGTGTATTTTTACATATACCCATGTTAGGTGAGAGAAATATCTCTGTAAACTGACAACTTTGTATAAAAAAATTAAAAAGTTGTCGCTACAGCGATATTTCTCACACAAAGTATGGGTATATATAAAAATACACCCCCAAACTTCTGCCCTACTTCTCCTGAGTACGGCAATACCACATGAGTGACACTTTTTGCAGCCAAGATGCGCAAAGGGGCCCTAAAACCAATGAGTACCTTCAGAATTTCACAGGGCATTTTTAAGCATTTGGATTCCAGACTTCTTCTCACGCTTTAGGGGCCCCTAAAATGCCAGGACAGTATAAATACCCCACATGTGACCCCATTTTAGAACGAAGACACCCCAAGGTATTCTGTGAGGGGTATGGTGAGTTCATGTAAAATTTTATTTTTGTCACAAATTAGTGAAATATGAGACTTTGTAAAAAAAATATATAGCAATTTCCGCTAACTTGTGCCAAAAATAAATTTCTGTGAACTTGCCATGCCCCTCACAGAATACCTTGGGGTGTCTTTTTCTAAAATGGGGTCACATGTGGGTATTTATACTGCCCTGGCATTTTAGGGGCCTCAAAGCGTGAGAATCTAAATGCGCAAAAATGCCCTGTGAAATTTAGAGTACTCATTGGTTTTAGGCTGTGCATTTGGCTGCAAGTGTCACTCATGTGGTATCACAGTACTCAGGAGAAGTAGCGCAGTTTGAGGTGTATTTACATAGCCTCTGCGGTGTGAGAAATATCTCTGTAAATTACAACTTTAAAAAAGATTTATACAAAGTTGTCCATTTACAGAGATATTTCTCTCACCCAGCATGGGTATATGTAAAAATACACCTCAAAACACATTGCCCTACTTCTCCTGAGTACGGCAATACCACATGAGTGACACTTTTTGCAGCCAAGATGCGCAAAGGGCCCTAAAACCAATGAGTACCTTTTAGGAGGGCATTTTTATGCATTTTTCTTCTCACGCTTTAGGGCCCCTAAATTGCCAGGGCAGTATAAATACTCCACATGTGACACCATTTGGAAAGAAGACACCCCAGGTATCTGTAAGGGGCATGGCGAGTTCATAGAAGATTTTTTGGCACAAGTTAGCGGAAATTGATTTTTATAGTTTTTCTCACAAAGTCTCCCTTTCTGCTAACTTTTGACAAAAAGTTAAATTTTTCATGGACTCACTATGCCCCTCAGCGAATACCTTGGGGTGTCTTCTTCCAAAATGGGGTCATTTGTGGGGTGTTTGTACTGTTCTGGCATTTTGGGTGGGGCTAATTGTGAGCAGCCATGTAAAGCTAAAGGTACTGTTGGAATTTGGGCCCCTTTGCTACTCAGGTTGCAAAAGTGTCACCATGTGGTATCGCTGTACTCAGGAGAAGTAGGCAATGTAGCTTGTGGTGTATTTTTACATATACCCATTACTTTGTGTGAGAAATATCCCTGTAAATTGACAACTTTGTATAAAAAATTTTTAAAAGTTGTCATTTACAGAGATATTTGTCTCACCCAGTATGGGTATATGTAAAAATACACCCCAAAACACATTGCCCTACTTCTCCTGAGTACGGCGATACCACATGTGTGACACTTTTTTGCAGCCAAGATTCGCAAAGGGGCCCTAAAACCAATGAGTACCTTTAGGATTTCACAGGGCATTTTTACGCATTTGGATTCTCACGCTTTAGGACCCCTAAAATGCCAGGGCAGTATAAATACCCCACAACTGTCCCCATTTTGGAAAGAAGACACCCCAAGGCAATCTGTGAGGGGCATGGCGAGTTCACAGAAAAAAAAATTTTTGGCACAAGTTAGCGGAAATTGATATATATATATTTTTTTTTACAAAGTCTCATATTCCACTAACTTGTGACAAAAAATAAAATTTTACATGAACTCACCATACCCCTCACGGAATACCTTGGGGTGTCTTCTTTCTAAAATGGGGTCACATGTGGGGTGTTTTTACTGCCCTGGCAGTGTCTCCACAATCATTACACGTATGGCCAGCATTAGGAGTTTCTGCTATTCTCCTTATATTGAGCATACGGGTAATGAGATTTTTTTTCCCCGATCAGCCTCTGGGCTGAAAAAAGAAAAAAAATGAACAGCACAGATTTTTTCATTTGCATCGATCAATGTGGATGAAAAAATCTCTGCCAAAATCAGTGACTGCGGTGCGGTGGGCTGGTCGCTAACTACCTAACAAGTAGCTAGCTAACTGGCGGTGATAAGGGACCCTTATGCCCCATTCACACGTCCGAAATTCTGTTTGCGGAACGGAGTTGCGGACCCATTCATTTCTATGGGAACAGACTTTGTCCCGCTCGGATCCGGAATTGCGGATCCGCACTTACGGGTCTGCATTTCCGTTCCACAAAAATATAGAACATGCCCTTTTCTTGTCCGCAATTGCGGACAAGAAAAATCATTTTCTATATAGTTCTGGCAATGTGCGGATCTGCAAAATGCGGAAAGCACATTGACGGTGTCCGTGTTTTGCGGATCCACGCCGCGGATCCGTGGCACGGATCTGTGGATCCGTGGATCCGCGGATCCGCAAAACACATATGGACATGTGAATAGAGCCTTACAGGGGGTGATCAGTGACAGGGGGTGATCAGGAGTCTATATGGGGTGATCAGGAGTTAACAAGGGGTTAATAGTGGTTATAAAGTGAGGGGGGTTAGTGTAGTGTTTGGTGCAACTTTACAGAGTTACCTGGTCCTCTGGTGGTCGATCCCAGTAAATGGGTCCACCAGAGGACCAGGTAGCAGCTATATCAGACGCTGTTCACAAAACAGCGTCTGATATAGCTGTTTGATCTAATTTATTTTACATTTACAGCCTGCAAGCGATTGATCATCGCTGGCAGGCTGTAGTATAACTGTAGCATCCAGGAGGAACAAACTTGCCGCCGCCTGACGATCCGTGCGTTAGGCGGTCGGCAAGCGGTTAAAATATTCGGACATGCCACACAGTTCCTACAGGGTCGGCAGCCCTATCTTAGTCCTTTGGACCCAATGGCCTCTCTGGTATTGATCCGACGTGATGGCTCCTAGTGAGTAGGTCCTTGAGGTTCCTGTACATTCTAAATGTAATCATAGGTACTTTCGGTAAGTATGCTTCAAGTGTGGTGTCCATACCGTAACATTTGGGGTGGAAATTGGAAGCACCTCTTAGCACAAAAAGAGATGCGTTGATTTTCGTACTCAACACCGTGACTCGGAGGGACTCAATGAGAGTCTGAGTTTTACATAATTTCTATAAATACAATGATCCGGCACGCCTCTGCGAGGTTAGGTTAAGTACACACATCGGACATGATGGGTCCCTGATTCTTTGGTTTTAATTGGTTTTATTTATTGTTGGAACTGAGTATAATCCTGTTACTTTTGTCCTTTCTCCTCCTTTCTTTCTGTTATAGATATAGGAGTGGACTGGGATGTTTGGTCGGCTAGGATAACTGGGGCACTTAATGATATGTGAGACTCCCAGGATTGGTACAGACGGGATCTTCCTATATCTATGTTGGATGGATACATATCCTTATCCGATTAGGAGGACTTTTTTAACTAATTAATATATGACCATGTACGTGGACATACAGTACTTGGTTGTATTTATACCTATGTTCACCACAGCAATTAGAGTTAGATGGAGAAGGGGGATAATAAGCTGTAAAGAGTATATGGTCGTGTTGAATACATTTCTTATATAGATAAAAATTAGTTTCTGTCTGTCTGTCTAGACGCTCATTATGCGCGACCAAACAACATGACCGATCTTCGCCAAATTTGGCACACTGGTACATCAGGTGTCCGGGAAGGTTTTAGACCGGGTCTCAGCTCTCTAGGACGTTCCTGAGATATTCCCAAAAATTACCTGCATTAGCCAATACAAGCCAGTAAGCCTTTCACTAAGTTAAATCCTAACTGTCATACACACTGTCACATGCACACTGATTTATTCCAGGTAGGTTTCCATAACAACTCAGCCATTTCTCTTCACTGCTATAGGTCAGCTTTGGGCTAGGGCTACACGACGACAATAAGTCGCACAACACATAGGGCACAACTACACTGCTTCATGCATCCATCTTGATGGATTTTTTGCGTCTGTCGTGTCGCAGTCGCAGCATGTTGCATGTCACATTGTGACATCATAGCCTATCATTATAAAAATTGTTGCCCGACATTGGTACGACAAAATGTTGGGCAACATATGTCGTCATGTAGCCCTAGCCTTTAAGGGGCTGTGGAGGTCTGTGTTAAAGGGCAGGCACTGTGTAGGTCACTGTTTTTAAAGAGGCAGGCACTGTGAAGGTCGCTGTTTTAAAAGGAGCGAGCACTGTGGAGGTCACAGATATTAAAGGGGCGGGCATTGTGGAGGTCACTGGTATTAATGGGGCGACCACTGTGGAGGTCACTGTTATTAAAGGGCGGCCACTGTAGAGGTCAATGTTAAAGGGGCGGCCACTGTGGAGGTCACTGTTAAAGGGGCGGTCACTGTTAAAGGGGCGACCACTGTGGAGGTCACTGTTATTAAAGGGGCGGCCACTGTAGAGGTCAATGTTAAAGGGACGGACACAGTGAAGGTCACTGTTTAAGGGACAGGCACTGTACAGTGGAGGTCACTGTTTAAGGGACAGGCACTGTGACGGTCACTGTTTAAGGGACAGGCACTGTGAAGGTCACTGTTAAAGGGGCTGCCAGTATGAAAGTTACTGTTAAAGGGGTGGTCAATGTTAAAGGGGCGGTCACTGTGGAGGTCACTGTTAAAGGGGTGCACAATGTAGAGGTCACTGTTAAAGGCGCGGACACTGTGGAGTTCACTGTTAAAGGAGCGGGCACTGTGAAGGTCAATGTTAAAAGGGCGGACACTGTGGGGTTCACTGTTAAAAGAGGGGGCACTGGAGGTCAATGTTAAAGGGGCGGGCACTGTGGAGATCACTGTTAAAGGGGTGGGCACTGTGGAGATCACTGTTAAAGGAGTGGGCACTGTGGTGGTCACTGATTGAGGATATTTTTATATTAACATATACTATATTTGTATTATATGTATTTACAATATATTATTCACATTTACATTTAGTGTTGGTGTTATTTACTGCATGTCACCGGTCTCGCAGCGTGGTCACGTTTTTAGACACCTTTTGTTAATTGACAAAGTTAATCAATTATGGGATTACAAACATGAATTGAACTGTCTGGATATTAACAAGTAATACCTTGACTGTGCAGTCAATCTAATTACTTTGTAATGAGTTGATAATCGGCTCTGGCTGCAATGCGTTCCACTGCGGCGTGTGCCAGGTGACTCCGCTGCCGTGAAGCACATCGCATCAGAGCTGGGCAAGAGGAGGGGTTATGGTAGATAATGTCATGCACAGGTCTATCTTTTGCCATATGTGGTGAATGTATGCGTTACAGATTGAAACGCAAATACGCCACTTCCTTGCTTAGAAAGTCCGGCGGTTTGGCGCCGTGCATGATGGAGGAGTTCTCAGGTGTGTGATATGAGTTTGATGTGTGTGGGTATATAAAGAGTGGGGACATGGAGACAAACAGTACTTACCCCCTGATGAAGCATTGGGATGCAGGAGAGATGGTCTTTGGGTATGGCTATATGTACAAATGTTATTTGATTTAATCTGGACTGTTATAGGCTATATTTGTGAGTTATACTTACTAGCACTTTGCACTTTACTTGGGTTTATATATACCATTGCTTAGTGTCACATATGCCTTATCTTACTTATCAGTCTAGTGATATTATTGTATAAAGCCATTAGCCTGTATCTCCTGCTTGGGCACTGCACGCCTTGTGGGTTTCTGTATCACCAACGATTATAATCTTGTGATTTTAGAAATTATGTAACTATAAAGATATATTTATTTACTTTATACTCGGTTATTGCTTTTTTTGGTGTATATGAAGTAAAGGGCCCTTTACCGGGTAACATAGTTTTGCCCTAACAAAATAATTTTTTTAGCAGGATCCTAAATATCTGTGACATTCAGTGTCATTTTTCTTAGCTGCTGGACACAGTGACATTACCTGCGCTACATCTCCTGTATAACGTTTGAGCATCCTAAATATCTGTGACATTCAGTGTAATTTATTTGCGCATACACTTACAAAACCTGCGCTACTGTACGTGTTACATACTTGCAAGTATATATACCATTTAATATGCTCAAGATGAGCAGTAAGAGACGGGGAAGTGGCTGTGCTCCTGATGGTGCACGCAGAGGTAGTGGCTCTGGGCGCGGTGAAACTCTGCCTGCAGCCAGAGCACAAGAAACACACTCATTCACGATACCTAGCTTCCTGTCCCAGTTTGCATGGCGGCGCAGGACACCACTCTCGAAGTCACACCTGTGTGACCAGGTGGTCGGTTGGATTGCAGTAGATGCTGCCTCCAGTCGGTTAAGCACCACCCTGTCTTCCACAAAGTACAGTCTCAGTAGCCAAGAGTCTGGTCAACAGAATCCTCACCCTGATCCTCTTTCCTTCCACCATGGAGAGTCTTGGAAAACAAGTGATCCCACACTCGGATATACCGAGGAGCTCTTTTCATCGCCATTTCTTGATTTGGGCCTCTCGTCAAGCCAGCTTGAAGAGGGACATGAGGAGATCTTGTGCACTGATTTGCAAACTCTTGAGCATCCACAGTGAGAGGAAGATGACAGTGGGGAACGAATTAGTGTTTCGCGAGGTGGATGATGATGATTAGACACAGTTGCCAATAAATCAACGGCAATTAGTGTCTCAAGGGGTTGATGATGAGCATGAGACACAGTTGTCAATAAGTGAGGTTCTTGTTGAGTCAACAAGTCAGGAGTATGACCAGAGTGAGAAAGTGGAAGTGGAGGTGGTGAACGATGAAATCACTGACCCAACCTGGGAATGTGGCAAGCTGAGCGAGGACAGCAGTACAGATGGGGAGGGATCCGCAGCACCGCAACAGGCTGGAAGTGGCAGTCGGGTGGCAAAGGGAGAAGGCGGGCCACACCAAACAGGCCCGGATCTGTTCCCTGAACACCCCCTTGTGGCAATCTCCCTTGCAGTCTTGCGCTTTTTGAGGAAAGTGCAGATGATAAAGAATTGTCATTTGTAACCTGTGCCATACCAAAATGAGCAGGGGCATGAAAACTAGCAACCTCACCACCACCAGCATGAGCCGTCACATGGCATCAAGGCACCCTAATAGGTGGGCCGAACACCTGGGTCCACAATCAGTAGAGGGTCCCAACACTGCCCCCGCCCTGCACCTGGAACCTTCGCAAGCACCATCACTAGCACATACACTTCTGTGCGTAGCGTACAGATGTCTATACCCCAGACCTTTGAACGATAGCGCAATACCCAGCCCCCCAAGCCATTGCACTAAATGCAGGCCTTTCCAAATTGCTGGCCCTGGAAATGTTGCCAATTAAGCTTGTGGGCACTGAGATTTTCCACTGCCTTATGGCGGCGGCCGTCCCGTGTTACTCAGTCCCCAGCCGCCACCATTTTCTCGGTGTTCCGTCCCCGCCTTACACCAGCATGTGTCCCGTGTAACATCACCTGTGCCCTGACCAACGCAGTTATTGGGAAGGTCCACTAACCGACTGACATATGGACAAGTGCTTTGGCCAGGGATGCTACATTTCCCTGATGGCACACTGGGTGAATATTGTGGAGGTCGGGAGTGATTCATACCCTGGGATGGCACAGGTGTTACCGACGCCAAGGATTGCAGGCCCTACTTCAATCAGGATTTCCGCCACCACCTAAATTAGTGGCTGCAACCCCCCCCCCCCCCGTTCTCCTCCTCCACCTCCTCCTCCACTTTCACCTCTGAATTCTCATCTTTCTGCACCAGTCATCCATCAGTCAGTAGCTGGAAGCTGTGTAGCACTGCACTTTGCAGTGTGGAAGTGACAACAGCCGTGCTTAAACTAATTTGCTTAGGTGACAAACAGCACACCGCTGCAGAGCTGTGGCAGGGTATAAAGGACCAGACTGAGCTGTGGCTCTTGCCATTCAACCTACAAACAGGCATGGTTGTATCTGATAATGGCCGTAACTTGGTGGCGACTTTGGAGCTCAGCAAGCTCACACACATACCATGCCTAGCTCATGTGTTCAACCTTGTGGTTCAATGGTTTCTCAAAACTTACCCCAATTTGCCTGAGCTACTGGTGAAGGTGCGCCACATGTGTGACTATTTCCGAAAGTCATCTACAGTTGCCACCTGTCTGGCAATGCTGCAGCAGCGCTTGCAATTGCCAGCTCACCAACTGTTGTGCGACGTGTCCACGCGCTGGTAATCCACATTCTGGCCAGGCTTTGTGAGCAGTAGAGGGCAGTAGTGGAATACCAGCTGCAACATGGTCATGGCCTTTCCAGTCAGTGACGAGTGGGCATGGATGTCTGACCTCTGTGAGGTTTTACGCAACTTTGAGGAATCAACACAGATGGTGAGCGGCGATGCCGCTATTATCAGCGTAACCATCCCACTTCTGTGTCTACTGAAACGCTCGCTGCTCACAATGAAGACGGACGCTTTGTATGTGAAAGAGGTGGAAATGGGGAAGACAATGCACAGGGTGGTAGCCAGACCAGTTTGTCTTCTCAGCATAAATTGGATGATGCGGAGGAGTAGGAGCCGGTTGCCTCCGCTACAGAGGGTAGTACCCATATCAGGTTTATTCCATCTGTTCAGCGTGGAGGAGGAAGAGGATGAAGAGATTGAGAGGCATCCTCCTGATGACAGCGAATTCTTGTCTGTTGGGACTCTGGCACACATAGCTGACTTTATGTTATGCTGCCTTTCCCGTGACCCTCGCGTTATATGCATTTTGGCCAACACCGATTACTGGTTGTTTACCCTTCTCGACCCCCACTACAAAGAGAACTTCTCATCTCTCATTCCTGTGGTGGAGAGGACTAGCAAAATGGTGCAATTCCAGAAGGTCCTTGTGGAAAAGTTGCTCTAAAATTTTCCAACTGACAACACTGGCGGCAGAGTACATAGTACCTTGGGCAACCGAAGAGGTTAAACACACAGCAGTTCCAATAGAGACAGGGCTAAAACTCTCCAAGGCTTAGGACAGTTTCATTACACCCCGCCAGCACCCTTAACCTGATGTGCGGCCTCGTGTCACAAGGAGGGAAAAGTTTTAAAGTATGGTGAAGGAATACGTAGCAGACGACTTCAGCGTCCTCAGTGATCCCTCTGTGCCGTACAACTATTAAGTGTTCAAGCTGGACATGTGGCATGAACCGACGCTCTACGCCTTGGAGGTGCTGGCCTGCCCTGCCACCAGCGTTTTGTCAGAGCATGTATTTAGTGCTGCTTGGGGCATAATAATTGATAAAGCATTCCGCCTGTCAACTGAAAATGCTGACACGTTGACTCTTATCAAAATGAACAAGGCATGGATTGCCACAGACTTCTCTACTCCACCAAAGAAAAGCAGCTGAACATAAAGGCACTTTAAATGTGACTTTTATGGTGTATTGAATACACTGTATTCCCATTCACCCCTTCCACCACAAAAAGGTACATGGTTCAATCTTCCTTTCTCGTTGTCCTCCTCCTCCATCATATCAACATGCTTATTAGGCAGCCCTCGCTCCTAATGTTTTAGAGGGTCATCTCAGCAGCAGACCCTCACCCCTAATGTTTTAGAGGGTCACCAGCAGGCTCTCGCCCATAATGTTTTAGATGGTCAGTTCAGCAGCAGGCCCTCACCCCTAATGTTTTAGATGGTCAGATCAGCAGCAGGCCCTTGCCCCTAAGGTTTTAGAGAGTCAGCTCAGCAGCAGACCCTCACCCCTAATGTTTTAGATGGTCAGATCAGCAGCAAACCCTCGCCCCTAATGTTTTAGAGCAGGCATCCTCAAACTGCGGCCCTCCAGCTGTTATAAAACTACAACTCCCACAATGCCCTGCTGTAGGCTGATACCTGTAGGCTGTTCGGGCATGCTGGGAGTTGTAGTTTTGCAACAGCTGGAGGGCCGCAGTTTGAGGATGCCTGTTTTTGAGGGTCACCAACAGGCCATCAATTATAATTTTTCAAGGGTGTGTATGATGCCCTTCTTTTATGTGTAATAAAGGGTGTATTGGAGTGCCGGTTCCTTGTCATTTTTGGCAACCCTTTCACTTAGTGCAAAGACTTTATGATTGTAGGAGTCCCACTTCCTGAACAATTGTACCACAATGTAAATGAGGCCCTCCTTTATGTGATATACAGGTTGTATCGGAGTTCCTTTTCTTTGTAATATTTGGCAGCACTCGCACTTTATATACAAAATTCCTAACAATTTTTCGTCTAAAATCGATTTTATCTTCGGTTTTGTCCGTATTATTGTCAGTCTATAAAAGTGGCATACTACTCGGACAACATCGTTCCCAGCAGCGACCTGAAAGTCCAAGATGCATCCAGACATCCTCCCCATGCTTTTACTGAACCATTTGAGTGGTGTTTCCATCAATTTCTGACCCTTTCCTGTAGAACCAGACACCCTCCCTCTTCAGAGCAGGGGTGCCTGGTTTAATGCTCAGGTTCTCCCATTGACTTCCATTGTGCTCAGGGTTCTCTATAGAGCACCCGAGCATCCCAAAGTGTTGTACTCAAGCTCCAGAGCACCCGAGCACTTTGATGCTCGAACAACACTAGCTAGGACTCTTTGACAGGAACATGGTAAGGAGTTCAACGGTAAGCCGCCTCTCCAGAGGCATCATAATAGAGACGTAACCCGCCTCCATGGTAAGTATGCCTCTGGGCACACTAAAATAGTGTACGTGTTCACTGCACAAAAGTGGCATACCTAGAGGTGCAGCTATAAGGTTTGCAGTGGTTGCATACCCTGGCCTCAATGGCCCCTCTGCATAATAAGACACCAGTATTATAAATGTTACATGACAGGTGGGGGCACTGATACAGATTTTGCATTGGGCTTCAAGTTACCCCTTTTAAATACATAACACATCAGCAGACCTGAGCTGAATATCTGTATTACTTTTTCAAGGGAGTTTTGAGCAAAGCTTTAGTGTTTGCAAATTTAACTGTATAGAACATGCCCTCAGGAGATATTTAAATCATAGTCACCAAGTGTCTAGAAAAGGAAAGAGAAAAGACCCGTAGTCAGACTATATCTAGCACTCATCCCATATCGCTTATATAATCCACCATATAAAGAACAAATTCTTCACTACAATCTACTTTTATGATATTTGGGACCCAGGGGACATAGAGCTGGCAGTGGTTTAAAACACCGCTAGGGTCACTTCACAGGCTGGCACTGATTTCCTATACAGAATTCGCATAAAGCTCTGAGGCCAGAAAGGGTTTAGAAAGATCAGGTGCTGCAGACGACCATCAAGCTCAATGAATTATGGATGTTATATATGTGAGCAGAGCCCTTCCTGTCCTCGGAGACACTTCTTGCTGTCACCTTATCTGCCTGCTTTGCAAGAGATATGCTAGAGGCACCTGCAACGTAATGTAAGAAAGCTCTCTGTTAAAAGCTGGATACAAAAATTATACACGTAATACAACATTCAGAAGGCAAGGCCAGAATTTTAACTCTTGAGCATTTCTTGCGTTCTTCTTTCTCATGACATACTGTCTGGTTCACATGATTGCAGATAGATTAAACACCATATATACCAATGACAACAGCACCCTTCTAGAAGTATTGGCTTTTTGTGGGTGCTCGTCTGTCGCTCTTCTCCACTCGGATGCCACAAATTCAAATATTTTTCAATACACAACAGTACAGCACAATGCGCTTCAGATTGTGAATTTATTCATCCAGCCAAATATGGTACATCACAGCACATTTTGGGCCTACTAGTAGTTAGGCCCTTTTTCAAGCCCAGGGTGATGTATAGTATTCTGAACGCTGTACATCAATCACCCTTGGCTTGAAAATGGGCCTAACTACTAATGGAGCCAAAACGTGCTGTGATGTACCATATTTGGCTGGATCAAGACATTTACACTCTGAAGCGCCTTGTGGTGTGCTGTCATATATAGAAACATGGCAGATAGATTAGACAACCGCTGTTTTATTTCAACAAGAACTTTATATAAGATGTCCATAATAAGCAGAGAATTTATTGGGCATGTGTCATATCCATGAACCGGGAATACGCCATCAGGTTGTGAGAAACCATTCCAGACATAGAAAAATGCAATAAACATCTGCAGTAATATAGCAAGTCTTCACATATAGGTTCCAGTAAGTATGATGGGTATGATTGAACAGTTCACTCATAAATGTCATGGTAAAATCATTTACTATACTGATTTAATGAATAATAAATTGAATGCCACAAATATGAAATTTGATAGACCTTACAACACAAGCAAGTGACATTTAACCTTTTAGAAAAAACACTACCCCAGCTGAAAGCTGTCTTCCATTGATCAACACTTCCTTTTTACAAAAAAACTTCACACAAGCTTAAAGGGCATCTGTCAGCAGATTTGTACCTATGAAACTAGCTGACCTGTTACTTGTGCACTTGGCAGCCTGAGGGATCTGTGTTGGTCCCATGTTCATATGTGCCCGGGGTTGTATCCGCTACATCACACCCATTCCATGGCCTTAAATGAATCAAAACAAATAATAATTTAATTTATTGTACTTAATTTTCTGTTATACTGTATATACAGTATTAGGCATGTTGGTGAATGAAATTGGACAATTTGTTATTCATATTTTTAGCCTGACAGGGATCTACCTTGATGATATAATCATATAACTGAATAATAAAGTAAAAATAAAACATTTCCACACATTCAATAGATAGAAATACCTTTCCATTTTCCAGTATCAAAATACATCTTGCCTACTAAGGTTCCGTACATGGGGAAATTATGTATAAAATGCTGCACTGCTGAAATAATCTGTGGTTTTCAATAATATAGAACGATTGTGGAGTATAAATCTTGACCTTTATGAAGACAGTCAATAACCAGAATGTGTGCATATGACAGCAGAATTTATCACAATGCTTCCAGCATATCAAGTCATTTAACGGGGAAACATATTTTGACAATAGGATGAATAGTTTACGGCCCTGTAGGTCATTACAGGAGAAATACAACCAATAATAGGTAAAGTTTGAATACTTCTAAATAATGTATGTTTTTTCTGTTTCTTCTTCTTTATTCTCAGACATTCCTTCAATATGCAATGCATTTATTCAATACATACTGTATACATATATAAATAAAACATTTATTTATGGAGCCTACTGTAGAATAGAGGCAATTTAATGTACATCGTCAAATGAGAGCCTGACGTTTGAAGCCATTATACACCTACTAACAGGGCCCCCATCATAAAAATCTATTATCTTGATCTTGTACCCTATAGCCTATGTACATTGCAGCTAAAAGTGCCCAAACACATAAGAGCAAACGAGTAGATCACGGCACAACCAGACAACTATTATATGTGCATGCGAGCATGCTGACTCTTCCCTGTCATCAGATGTCAGGGGAAAGAAATATCGGGAATAGTGGATTTCTCAAAATGAGAAAGTGAAAACTGAATTCTAGAAATGTTAGCAAATTTGTTTAAATTTATTCAAGAGGAAAATTTTAATTTTGCATGGACATAAATATTAAGACCCTTTTCTATGACACTTAAAATTTAGCTCTGGAGGCTTTCCATTTCTCTTGATCATCTTTGAGATGTTCCTATGCCTTGACTGGGGTCCACCTGTGGTAAATTTAGTCAATTGGACATGATTTGGAAAAACACTGTCCATATAAGGTCTCACAGCTGTCGATGCATATCAGAGCAAAAACCAAGCCAGGAGGAGGAAAGAACTGCCTGTAGAGCTCAAAGACAGGACTGTGTAGAGGCACAGATCTAGACAAAGGTTCAAAAATTTCCTCTGCACAGGGGCCTCCATAATTCTTAAATGGAAGAAGTTTGGAGCAACCAGGACTTTTCCTAGAGCTAGCTGCCACACCAAACTAAGCAATCATTGGAAAATGGCCTTGGTAAGAGAGGGACTGAGTTCAGATGGGAGAAACATCTAGAAGGTAAACCATCACTGGAACACTCCAATAATTTGGTTTTATGGTAGAGTGGCCAGAGTGGCCAGTAAGAAGCTCCTCATAAGTAAGAGATACATGAATGTTTGCAAAAAAAAAAAGAAAAAACATTTAAAGGATTCTTAGACTGTGCGAAAAATAATTCTCTAGTCTGATAAACCAAGATTGAAATTTTTACTTTACTCCTTTGACGGAAACCAAGCACTGCTCATCACCTGCCCAATACCATGCCTACAGTGAAGCACTGTGGCTGTGTTTTTAATGGCTGTGACAAGGAGATTGGTCAGAGTTGAGAGAAAGCTGAATGGAGCAAAGTACATAGATATTCTTAATCGGAGTATCTTAGGGACAACTCAGTAAATGTCTTTGAGTGGCCCAGCCAGAACAAACCTTGGCCCAGAAGCCCCAGTAGGTAATTGGAATTAAGGAAACACATGTATCCCTTTAGAGGTGGTTTATTCAAATGCGAGTTTCAACTATGGATAGTCTTTTTCAAGCAATGAACAAGTGTGTACCCTTAGTATATATATATATATATATATATATATATATATATATATATACACATGCCCATCCCACAGTGTCATTTGACAATTACATATGAAAATCATCTAATTTACATTCTAGTGGTCAATTTAAAAAACATAATCCAAAGTGTAAAAGCACTCTTATTCAAAGTGTTAAAGGCAGGACACTAACTATTTTTTTTGTTTTTTGTTTTATTAAGAGAAAGGGGATCATACATTCTCGAAATACACAAACTTCGAGTGTTGAAAACTAGTGTTGAGCAAACCCGAACTGCAAAGTTCGGGTCCATAGTGAACTTTACG
Organism: Bufotes viridis; assembly: GCA_033119425.1. Taxonomy (NCBI): domain Eukaryota; kingdom Metazoa; phylum Chordata; class Amphibia; order Anura; family Bufonidae; genus Bufotes; species Bufotes viridis. The sequence goes on from CM065590.1 coordinate 399,256,666, forward strand.
AGTTCGGGCACTCGGACCTGAACCCAAACTTTGCAGCAAAAGTTCGGGTTCAAGTTCAGTGTTCGGGCATTTAATAAAGCTTATTGAAAGGCTGGAGGGCAGCCAATCAACAAGCTTTTAAGCTGTGTGCACTTAGAAGCCATAACAGCCATGCCTAGTAATGGCATGGCTGTGATTGGTCGGTGAATCATGTGACCCAGCCTCTATACAAGCTGGATCACATGTAGCACTGCCCATCAGCTCTGAGTAGTGCAGGGATAGGAAGCAGGCAGCTGAAGTGAGGGAGAGTGTTAGAATCTCATCTGGCTATTTATTCTGTGGGTGACCTATAGTGATTTTTTTGTGGGTGCAATACACCAGCTTTGCACCCCTGACACAGAAATATAATAATTATTCTGGCTTTTAATAGTGTTGATCGAGGACCAAAGTGCTTGGGTGCTCGGGCCAAACACATCGGGATGCTTGGGTGCTCTACAGAGCACCCGAGCACAATGGAAGTCAATGGGGGAACCAGAACATTAAACCAGGCACCCCTGCTCTGAAGAGGGAGGGTGTCTGGTTCACAGGAAAAGGACAGAAATTGATGGAAACACCACTGAAATGGTTCGCGAACAGCAGGGGACGATGTCTGGATGCATCTTGGACTCCCAGGTCATGTTGACTGTAGACTGTTAAAAACCTTATGGCGGTGGCTGTCTCACAGTACGTGGTTCTTAGTCTCCACTACTTTTCCAGGTGACCCATCCCTGCCCTGCACAACCAAGTGATGGACAAAATCAGATGTGCACTGCGCATCTGTGGCAAGGTACACATAACCACCGGTACATGGACTAGTAAGCATGGGCAGGGACATTATATCTCCCTAACTGCACACTGGGTAAATGCAGTGGCGGCTGGGCCTGAGGCAGATAGCAGTTTGGCATATGTCCTTCCACCACCGAGGATTGCAGGATGTTTTTCATTGCCTCCTCCTCCTACTCCGCTTCCTCCTCTACCATCTCCTCATCTAGTCAGCGTAACACCTGCACCACCAACTTCTGCACAGCCTTGCGTAAACGACAGCAGGATGTTTTAAAACTCATCTGTTTGGGAGAAAACCCCACACCGCACAGGAGCCGTGGACGGGAATGGAACAACAGACCGATGAGTTCAGGTTCGAGTTCGGGTCAAATTCGGGTCCTGAACCTGAACTTTGACCCCAAATTCAGCCGAACCAGGCAAACCCGAACATCCACGGGTCCGCTATTCCCTATTGAAAATGTTTTTGGATTTTCCTCCACGCGCTCATAGTATTCCTGATAGTATTCCTGATTAGAAGTGAATGTCTCAGTCTCGGAGGTAAGGCCCCAAAAGAAGTATGGAGCAGGCTAATTGGATCAAACGGACTCATGAAGACCTTCCCAGGTCATTGTTGGAGTAGACACTTGTGTGATGTATCTAGTCTACAACATGTCTACCCAGACAAGGTTATACTGTAGGTAGAGATGTGTGAATAATCAAAAAGTTCAATTCGGCCGATTCACTGAATTTTACAAAAAAATCACTTTGTGACGAATTACTTAGTCAGAATGCGCATTTTTTGTAAGTAGTGGGTGCAATGACAGGGAGCTGCTATAGCTCCGCCCCGTCATTGTACCCCTCAGATGCAGCGTTCAGACATGATCACGGCATCTGAGTGTAAAGATTGTGTAAAAAAGTGTAAAATTAACAATAAAAAAATTAATCAAACTTACCGCCTCCATTTGCTCGGACCAGCCACTGCCATCTTCGGCTTGAAGATGTGGAGTGAAATCTTGTGCCGCACAATATTATGTCATCACGCAGGCCGGTGTGGTGACGTCATACGTCACCTTGCACGGGATTTTGGCAGAGATCTTCAATCAATATGGAGGCTGGCGGCTCAGCGCGAGCAAATGGAATAAGTAAGTTTTAATTTTTAGTTTTTACACTATTACAGGTTAAATCGATTCGCTGACACAAAGTACGAGGAAATTCGGCTTTGAGGCAAATCGAATATATCCTAAATTTGGATCGAATTTCACTTTGTGGGATTCAATCGACTCATCTTTAGTTATAGGCTTAACTTTAGTTTGGCCAGATCTATATGGGGCCTCTTGCTCATCCATAAGAAAACGTTGAAGGCCACATTTAGTTTATTTACATCTGTATGCCTCATTGGATTCAGAACATTCTGTAGCGAATAAAGTAGCTTCAAGAAGCTCATCATTTTTTGTGATGGGCCCTAACGAAAAGATTGATGGGCAAATGTTCCCAGGTTTTAAGTTCTTGTATTATCTTGGCTATCAAGAGGTAAATTTAACGTATATATTGATTTCGCTGTTCTCCCAATCCTGATGCCCAGATATTTAATATGAGAAGGGGCAAATGTGATGCCTGATGCTGAAATGGTGGCGAAGGTCTGGGTATCGAGGCTGCCAAGGCTTAATAAATCCCATTTACTGGGGCTGACCCTAAAGTCTGAAAGTTTCCCCAAATACATCTATGTGCTTAAAAATTATGGGCAACTGTAGCTATGGTTTAGACATGAATAATAATAATAGATCATCTTAAAATCCCACTCTTATCCAATCAAACATAGATCCACTCTCAGTGTTTCTTGCCAAGCGTTCAGGACACTTAGGGGGTCATTTACTATCAGAAATACACCTATATAAAGAACATTTGTGGTGCAGATTGTGGCGCAAAAGTTATTTGCACCGCAATCTGTGACTTTTCCCCAGTCACGCCAGGTTTAAAAAATGGGTGTAGCGCGGGTGGGGAAGGGGACATGCCAGTAGGCCCATCCCATTCATTATTTTCTACACCTGTCTTAGGCGTAGAAAATGGTCTAAATTTAAGCCAGCAAGGAAGGGCTCCTCTATATAACTTTGGCGGATCTACCGTCAACTAAAGAGCTTATTAACACTGGTGTCTAAAATGCCGGTCTTAATAAATGACACCATTACTCTTAAGCAGCAACCAAGAGGCCTGGGAGAAGGATCGATATACTGCCTGAACAACCACTTTGAGTCTGCAACAAATTTTTGCTTTTAGGACCCAGAAATTTATTCTGGGGTAAATGGAATTTATTGATTAACTTTTATTCCCACCAAGTGGGAAGAATATGATTAGGCAGAGTGGCCTGGGTATACCTGATTTATCACAATTCATAACAAATTAATTCATAACAAATCAAATTCTTGATAAACTTCGGCGAATAGGCAGAATCTAATTTTCAAAACTCTGCTCATCTCTAGCAATTATGTATAGTTCTTTTATTATTTTTTATGGAAAAATAGTTATTCTGAGAGTGATACATTTTCTACTTTTATGATGCTCTAGTTGTATACCGGCTGTAAATATAGTTTTCAATGAATTTTTATTTGGGTTACTTACAAGTTATTGCAACTGCAATAATTGAGAGTTAAGGGACGGTCATATTACTGAGTAATACTTTCTCCAGGAAGTGATGGAGTACAGCCTTATCTCATTAGAAAGCGACAAATTATAGGGGAGATGCATACAGAGTTCTGTATAAATAGTATATATTGTTAGTATCCTGTCCTATATAGATCTTCTGACCCAAGTCTACACAGGAAAGCTGTCAAAGGAGCTACAGAAAACAAAAAGTGGTAGGCCTATTGGGCCTGTTCTAATGGTCAGTGAGAAAACTGGAATATTTGGTGTAGTCACATAAACATAAAAACAGCCATCACAAATGTATTAAAACAGTTAAAATATTTAAACTATTGCTTAGTTTATGGAAAAATATTGCAGGTTGGCATGAGCCTTGAATAGCAACTGTGTACTTTGGTGTTAATGTAATAGTCATACCAATGAAGTACTATATTAAAATGTGTTAATAGTGTGTGAATTGGTATATTAAGCCTTGAGGAATGTGTATTGTGTACAACAGATATGATTGTTAGATGCTTGATACAGTAATGCTACCAACTACTAATTACCAGTGAACACCACCTTCATAAGCTCATGTTCTCACATTGCTTCCAATAATTTCTAAACCTATTGGGCTTAAATGGTATAATTAACACATCACTCAGTTTGACAGTTAAGTATCTTGAATTTTTATGGGTTCACCAAGAACTGGCATATAATAGAAGAAATCACATGGCTGTAATGGAACCTCTGGAGATTAGATTGGCCTTATAACTGTGAATAATCAAGTGTATAGATATACTGTGGCTGTATAGCAGTCACATCCAACCATGATGCCTGAAAGCACTGAAATGCCCTATCTGTTCCAGATTCAGCAGTGGAACTTAAGAACTATAAGTTATACCTTTGGATAGGGACAACATTACTGTATTTTCCACGGTGACCATATATAAAGCTCAGTTTATTCAATAACCAATTTTAACATACTGGTTAAATTCTCCTAATATGTGCTACTGAGGGTTCCTATTGCTATTTTGCATAATTATCTTACCATCTGTATGAACTTGATAAGGATTCACCTTAGCCTTTCATACAAGCCTAGTAGATTTGTTGCACATTAACTTTGAATGGCTTGTGCACAGGAATATGCCAGCCTATAAATTAAGGGTATGGCGCCTGAGCAATAAGGTTCCTTGTGTTGTGATGGACTTTCCAAAAGTGCATTGTCTGTATCATGTTTCTGGCTTCTGCCAGGTTAACCCTTAACTGCAGCACGATAGAAAGGCAATCCAGAAGGCTACTACTATTTCAGTATATACCACCCATAGCCCAGCACATTGCAACTTTGAATATGGTCCATATAGATGTCAAGTCTCAAAGGACCCCGAGAGTTTTCTGTACATAAAATGAGGAAGAAAATCTTATTAAACAGCAGAATGCACTATATATACTGAAGAGAGTACCTGTAACAGTTAAATCTACCATAAATATTCATGAGCAGTAGTCTGCAATGTACGGCTTTGATCTCAAAATGCATCTAAGAAAGCATTCATCTTACAAGTAAAATTACAGTAAACTGAAAATCATTACGGATAACGCCATGTTGTCATCTGCACACATACACAGCATATCTTCTTCTACGCACTGACATTGCTAATGCATTTACATCTAATTCGAATCCCTTCCTTAAGTTCATGCATAACTCTCCTTCTACTTAAGATAAGATAAAATGCACTTATAAATGTTTTCCTTTTACCTTTCTCATTTCCTAGACTGACCCAGGTGACCCTTGTTCTCGCTCAGATCATCGACATTATGGGTTTCTCTTGCTACAATCTCTCTCCATTAGTCAAACAGAAACATAGCAATTGGTGAATGGAACATCTGACATGTCAGCAAAAGCCAGTAATGTATGAAAAGTAAAGATTAACACAAGTTCACATCTTATATAAAAACAAAATGAACAGTAATAAAAATGTGCCAACCTAATATGATGTGCTAGGAAATTTTAGTAAAAAATTCTTTATAGAATAACAAGTTTCAGAAATCTTTTCTTCGAGGTCTGCTCTGGGTACATTCTTCTGTTATTCCTCCTAGAAATGTATGGATAAATTGAAAACAACTGGGTGTTACCATCTGGGGGACGTCTCTACACAATATATGTGTATTCAGTGTTGACTATCAGACTGTGCAGAACTTTTGACACCAAATTTTCACACATTTCTAATAGTAATAGTAGAGAAGCGGTGTAACACCGAGTTCTAATATACTACAGAATTGTTTTTAATGGAGAATGCAGGTATTTTCTAAAACAGACATGTCAGGAGAGAGCAGCTGTGTCTGAATGACAGAACTGGCACGTCATACATTACATGGTTGACTATTCCCTGAATTTAGGCTACGTTCACACGACGACATTTGTCGCGCGACAAAAGTCGCACTATTGTCGCGCGACAGACAGACACGCACACACTGACAGACAGACAGGCACACACCTGACAGACACGCACACACTGACAGACAGACAGGCACACACTGACAGACACGCACACACTCACTGAACGACACACACTGACAGACATACAATCACTCAGATACTCACTGACAGACAGGCATATACACTTACTGACATACACACACTCACTCATTTAATGACAGACACACATACACTGACTGACAGACACACATACACTGACTGACAGACACACATACACTGACTGACAGACACACATACACTCACTGACAAACAGACATACACTCACTCAATGACAGACATACACTCTCTCAATGACAGACACACATACTCTCACTGACAGACATACATACACTCACTCACTGACAGACACACACAGGCACTCACCTCCCTGGGGTCCAGTGTGGTGCAACTCCTCAGTCCTCCAGCACGCCGTTTAGTATGCTGGGGCCAAAATGACGTCATATTCCGGCTCCCGGCATCACAGAGGGCGCGCGAGGGAGGAGTGGGGAGCTGCTAGAACGGCCTCCCTTGCCGCCCACCTCCTCTGCTCCGGTAATTTACTGGCAGAGCAGGCACCTGCTCTGCCATATTTAAGAAGGACCTTCACCTCCTGGCCCCCCTGTAATGGCGCTGGGGGTGGTTCAAGAGATGCTCACCCAGGACTGCAGCCCCAGACAGGGGGAGCCCACCAGAGCGCCCCAAGCAGGCCGGCGCCCTAGGCAAACCCCTAGTTCACCTAACGGTAGCGCCGGCCCTGGTTACATTACCACCTGTATATGACTCCTGATAGCCCTCCTCAGTAATATTACCTCTTGTACCCACCCCTTAGTTATATTAACCCCTGTATATTATATAACTAAGGGGTATCAGGGTACAATAAACAGGCAGGTGGTAATATAACTGAGCTGGGGGGGTGCATGATGCAGGGTTCTTGTACAGTCTTAGGCTGCAGGGGCAGGGCAGAGTCGACTGAGACAGATTCCACTAACACAAGCTGCTGCTGGAGCTGGACACAGTCACTTGGGCAGTGGGCACTCTGCTGATGCCCTGCTTGGCACTCTCACTTATCACAGACTCACCTCAAACAGCAGCTCAGGGAGGCAGGCTCTTCTCATCCTTTGTGCTGCCCATACAGGACCACTCCCTCCTCCCTCACTGACTTCCTCCTGCACGTCTTTCTGACTGCACAAGAGCAAGGCTCTGCTCTGCCTCAGCTCCGGACCGGCTCCGCCCCTGCCCTATGTGTGTCCGGCTGCGCTGAGCAGCCAGAGCAGGTACTAATTTAAAGAATAGTGCAGCCTGCTACTAGCTAGTGCGGGCAGGCAGGGTAATCTGGGAAGTGGAACTAAGTATATTCTTGGATTCTCGGGGAGGGGGGCAACTGCCTCGTTGCCACCCCCTCCTGGATCCGCCAATGGCTGCAAGGGAGGCGCAGGGCAGAGAGGATGGCATTGGTGGTTGTGGTCCTGTGATGGATAGTAGTACCCATAGTTCACGGTAGCAGTTTTCACTTTGGCGCTGCATGGGCCATGCACAGTAAATGCAGGGTGCACCCTTACTTTCTTATGGGCACTCCTGACTTTCTGGAGCTCCTGCTTAATGGTAGTTGGGGTGTCCTTGATGTTAGGTGGTTGGGTGCAAGGGAGGAGTATGGATGCATGGCCGGTAGAGGATTATAAAGTCAATAATCGGGCCCATTAGTTGCAATAAATTCTTCATTCTTTACTGAATTGATGACAGAAGTATTAGTACAGATGCAGCAAAGGACACAGTTCTTAAGTATATCACAGTATAGTCTTCTCCCAATGGGCACCAACAATGTAGATAATAGCACTTCTTGACTATCTTTCTAACACTTTGCAGTCTCTTCAAATAACCACAGACAGGCAATTCCATTCTTGTTAACTCTTTCTGTAATTCCTGAGCTGAAGGGTATGCAATTTAGATCTAACTAACCAAGGGGCCCACCAAGTCCATCATCCTGGCAACCTAACCAGGTCTTCCAGTGCTATCTCTTGCCCATACATTGCTATTAGGTATAAACAGTTTAGCTATATAGCTGATATCATCCACACCCCTCCTGTGTCCTTCACATTGCTTGGTATGTCTACTCTGAAGCTAACTGCTACATCCAGCTTTCCCAGAGTCTGATATCATCCACACCCAGTGGCATACCGCCAATATAGGCAGACCACGCTGTTGCTATGGGGCCCGGGCACTGGTGGGCCCGGAGCGCAGAAAAGGCCCTGCCCACACCGTTTGGTCCCGCCCACTCACTCACTCCGCTTACTGTAAAATGAATTATGCGGCCGCAGGCCCCGACCCGGCACTTTTCTTTCTGCAATGCACCCCCTTCCTGCGCTGCCAGCCCAGTTTCCAATCAGAGCAAGTCACATGAGGCAGCTGCTGATTGGCCAGTGTGCAGTGAGTGTACGGACTGAGGCGGGAGAGTAAAGTCGCCAGTTAGACTCACTCACCCAGAACAGACGCAGGCCTGCAGACTGCATTGATGGAGTCAAGAGTCAACTGGGGGACCGCTGCGCTGGGGGCTGCTGAAGCCTGAAAAGTCAGGAGTGGACTCAGGAGAGACACAGAGAGTGGTATGTCAGTCAGTGCAGTTAGTCACTGTGCCTGTGACAGTCTTAGTTCATGTTGGGCACATGCAGCCAGCAAGAGAGGATCCATAGGGAGGGGAGGGGACAGGGACACACTTCACTAGTCCTGTCCTCTATGAGCCCCAGCCAAAATGCCCAAGGGGAGGGGTGGGGCAGGTTGATTAGGATGAAAGTGTGACACGAGACTCCCCCTCCCCCATGTCTCCCCAACCAGGCCCAATACCCCAATGCCTCCCAAAATGGCTGGGGGAAGAAGGAAAGCACACTGGCCTCTATGAGCCTCCCCTTTCTCAGTCCTCTATGAGCCCTCCAATGCCACCCAAAATGCCCAGCAAGGTGTTAGAGAGGTTAACCCCTAATGCCCCCCCCTCAAACTGCCTGAGAGGGAAGAGGAAGGAGTAGGTGTAGGAGTCCTCTGTTAGCCCCAACCCCTAAAGCCCCTCCAAAATGCCCAGGAAGGTAGGAGTAGGAGGAAAGCACACTGTCCTCTATTAGCCCCCACCCCGAGTCCTCTATGAGCCCCACCAACTCCTAATGCCCCCAAAATGCCTCTGGGGAGAAGTAAGAGGAAAGCACACTGTCCTGAGAATTTTGGGGGCATTAGGGGTTGGGGGCTCATTGAGGACAGTGTGCTTTCCTCCTACACCTACTCCTTCCTAACACCACCCCACCCTGGGCATTTTGGGGGCATTAGGGGTTGGATAACCCTCTGACTACTTGCTGCTAATGCTGAGTGTGCACATAGCCACCAAATGACATTCCACCAACTGCCCAACTTCCTCCCTCACAAATGCGCATATGTGCACAATCAGCATCAGCAGCAAGGAGTTAAAAGGGTTTGGGCAGTGGTGTACTGTCTGTAACGGTTTGGGGTAAGAGAAGTTATGGCAAAATGGCGCAGGTAGCAAAGGGGTTAAGATGTGGGGATGACCTATGTCCGGCTTTAGCACAGTGGACAGAGGCAGGAGGACTGATGTGTATGCGGGCTCCTGACCTGCACTCGCTCAGCTGTGCTCGCATACATATTGCACCGTGATCACTGTCCTGTGTCCATTCTGCTAAAGCCTGGCAAGTAACATCTGCCCATCTGTGCCTAGCTTTACCAAAGCAGGAGCAGTGATGTGTGCTGTGCATCTCTCATTGCAACCCCAGTGAAATCCTTACTGCTGTACAGCACTGTCATATCAGGGGTGTATGAGAGTACGGATTATAAAGCACTATAGGCACCTGAATTCAGCACTGATTTATTGTAGAGAAAAAAAGTCAGAAAACATTTTATTTTAAAGCCTTACAATAGGGTTTAGAGGCTTTGTCACCTCACTGACAATTTTCACTAGCTGACATTAGCTACTTGCTAATGTCAGCTGAGTTCAAACATATGTTTCTCACTTTTCTCTGTCTTCAATCTTCTAAAAACTTACTTTTGTGATATGTAAATTAGCTTCGCTACCAGCAAGTTGGGCGGGTACTTGCTGGTAGCCGCCGCATCTTCATGCCTTGGAACGCCCCCTCTTCTTTTGATAGACAGGGCCAGCGCGCTCTCCTCCTCCCGCTGGCCCTGTCATTAGTCGGCGCAGGCGCTCTGAGTGAAGGACGCTCGCTTAGGCGCTCCTACTTGCTGGTAGCGAAGCTAATTTACATATCACAAAAGTAAGTTTTTTAGAAGATTGAAAACAGAGAAAAAGTGAGGAAACATATGTTTGAACTCAGCTGACATTAGTAAGTAGCTAATGTCAGCTAGTGAAAATTCGTCAGTGGGGGTGACAGAAGCCCTTTAACCTGTTCGCTACCAGCGACGTACATGTGTGGCGCGGATATGCAACTTAAAGATGGCGCCTGCTCCTGCTCCATACGGGCGCCATAGCCGCGGGTGACAGCATGCTTTTTAAATGTAATGAGGGTGTGGTATGGGAGGAGCCAGTACAGGAGGTGGGAGGGGCTGGGTGTGTAGTGGGCGGGGTTAGGGGCCCAATTCAGATTCTTGCTATGGGGCCCAGTGATTTATATGTACGCCCCCTGCCCACACCCCTCCTGTTTCCTTCACATTGATTGGTATGTCTACTCTTAAGCTAACTGCTACATCCAGCTTTCCCAGAGTCTGATATCATCCACACCCCTCCTGTTTCCTTCACATTGCTTGGTATGTCTATTCTGAAGCTAACTGCTACATCCAGCTTTCCCAGAGTCTGATATCATCCACACCCCTCCTGTTTCCTTCACATTGCTTGGTATGTCTACTCTGAAGCTTTAATGTCTCTTTCCCTGCTGGATTTATTGAGTATTTGTTTACATTGACTATTTCTGTATCTGGTCCTCCCTTGATTAGGCCATAAGTAGTCCCCTCCCTCTTGTTCACACCTGATTGAACACTGAGTGGTATAAATCTAAGTTTAGGTCATTCCAGACCTTGGTCATTGCAACATCTTCAAAGTGCAACATTCTAAGTGCTGATACCGAATTATACCAGAATTGAACCAGAAGAGAACCAAGGAAACTACAAAAGGTAATGTAAACAATGTTTCAATCTTTTATCCTACTCTACCCACTTTTCCAAATCCTCCTAAAATACCCCCACATCCATTCACCCAGCAAGGAACTATTCATATCTCCCTCCATCTTACCTTCTCATCTGACTGATTGCACAAACTTGTTTGGCAACGTAAAACACTTCCTTCCCAAACTCACACAGATACCCCCTGCCCTTTCTTTTTCTCACCTACTAACACTTTCTCTGCTTCTCCTTATTGCTGGTGATATCTCACCAAATCCAGGCCCCCTCAGCAAATCCCCACTATCACCTCTACCTCCTACTACAAATCTCATTCCACAAATTTCTGCAACCCCTTAAACCTAATAACCAGTCCTCTGACCCCTGCTCCTTTGGTTCCTCTTGATGGAACATTATGGAACGCTCGCTCTGTCTGTAACAAACTGTCCTACATTGATGATCTCTTTATCTCTCAAAAACTTTCCTTTCTGGGTCTCACAGAAACATGGCTGACACCCTCTGACACCTCCTCCCTGCTGCACTCTCGTATAGTGGATTTCACTTCACTCACACCTTCCGCCCTGGCAGCAAACATGGTGGAGGAGTTGGTCTTCTCCTATCAGATACCTGCTCCTACAGCCCAACTCCACTGCCGCCCTCCATTGCACCCACTTCATTTGAAGTACACTCTGTTCGCATCTACTCTACCTCCAACCTCCAAGTAGCTGTTATTTATCGCCCCCAGGCCCAGCCACCATTTTTCTTGACCACTTTAACACCTGGCTCCTACACTTTCTTTCTGCTGACATCCCCACTATCATCATGGGTGACTTCAACATCCCCATTGACACCTGCTACTCAGCCGCCTCTAAACTCGTATCACTCTCTTTCTCCTTCGGCCTCTCACAGTGGTCTTCCGCTCCCACACACAGAGATGGTCACACTCTGGATCTTATCTTTACCCGCCTCTGCTCCCTATCTAACCTTTCTAATTCGCCTCTCCCCTATCCGACCACAACCTACTCACCTTCTCTTCACTCGTCTCTGCTGCTGCGCCTTGTCCATACACTAGCACACCCCCGCAGGAACCCTAAACATCTTGACTTTCGCTTGCTCTCTGACTCTCTTCTGCCGCTCTCTTCAATTTTTTTCCTCCAAGACCCAGATACTGCCAACACCCTATATAACACCACAATAAGTGCAACTCTGGACACTATTGCCCCACTTACACACAACAAAACCAGAAAAATCAACAGACAACTGGCACCTGGCACACTAACCTGACCAAAAATCTCAGACTAGCTTCCAGGGCTGCAGAGCGGCGATGGAAGAAATCCCATTCTAAAGATAAATTCACCGCATACAAGCAATCCCTCCTCATTTTCAAATCCTTACTCGCTGATGCAAAACAGGCCTACTTCTCATCTCTCATATCTTCCCTATTCCACAACCCAAAACAACTTTTTAACACCTTTAATTCTCTTCTCCGTCCACCAGTGCCCCCACCCTCTCCTCTCATCTCGGCTGAGGATTTTGCCACATTCTTCAAACAAAAGATAGTCAAAATCAGAGAAAGCTTCAACACACAGTCTCCACAGACCCTCCACACAGCTGCTCCGTCCTCTTCTCCCAAAACCAGCTTCTCCACCATTACAGAAGAAAACTCTCCACTCTACTCTCCAAATCCCATCTCACCACCTGTGCACTTGACCCAATCCCATCCCACCTCATCCCTAACCTCACCACAGTGTTTATCCCAGCCCTAACTCATCTCTTAGACCTATCAATAACCTCTGGTCTCTTCCCCTCTGCTTTTAAACATGCTACCGTTAAACCCATCCTCAAAAAGCCTTCACTTGACCCATCTTCTTTGTCCAGTCATCGCCACATATCCTTTCTTCCATATGCCTCAAAGCTACTTGAACAACATGTCCATTCTGAACTGTCCTCTCATCTCTCCTCCTGCTCCTCTTTGACCAGCTACAATCTGGCTTCCGACCCCACCACTCAACTGAGACTGCCCTCACCAAAGTCACCAATGACCTACTACTTGCCAAAACCAAAAACATTACTCTGTCCGCCTTCTCCTTGACTTGTCCTCTGCCTTTGACACTGTCGACCACTCCCTTCTGTTGCAAACTTCTCATCTCTTGGCATCACTGACCTGGCCCTCTTCTGGATCACATCATACCTCACAGACCAGACATTTAACGTCTATCACTCTCACACCACCTCCTCGCCTCATTCCCTCTCTGTTGGTGTCCCGCAAGGCTCCGTCCTAGGACCCCTGCTCTTCTCTATCTACACCTTCGCCTGGGACAGCTTATAAATTCTCATGGCTTTAAGTATCACTTTTATGCTGATGACACACAAATCTACCTCTCTGGTCCAGACATCACCACCTTACTATCTAGAATCCCACAATACCTATCTCTCATATCCTCCTTCTTCTCTTCTCGCTTTCTAAAACTTAACATGGATAAAACAGAATTTATCGACTTTCCCCATCTTGCTCACCTCCCAACAGACCAATCTATCACAATCAATGACTGCACACTCTCCCGGTCAACCAAATCCGCTGCCTTGGAGTGACCTTGGATTCTGCCCTTTCCTTCCGACCACACATCCAAGCCCTTTCTACCACCTGCCGCTTCCAACTCAAAAACATCTCCTGCATCCGCCCTTTCCTCAACTTTGAATTGGCAAAAATGCTTGTACATTCCCTCATCATCTCCTGCCTAGACGACTGCAACATTCTCCTCTGTGGCCTTCCATCTAGCTCTCTCGCACCCTACAATATATCCTCAACTCAGCTGCCCGACTAATCCACCTCTCCCCGTTACTCCTCTGCCTCTCCCCTCTGCCACTCCCTGCACTGGCTCCCCATTGCCCAGCGAATTCAGTTTAACCACTTCAGCCCCCCTAGCTTAAACACCCTTAATGACCAGGCCACTTTTTACAATTCTGCACTACACTACTTTCACCATTTATTTCTCCGTCATACAACTTACCACCCAAATGAATTTTACCTCCTTTTCTTCTCACTAATAGAGCTTTCATTTGGTGGTATTTCATTGCTGCTGACATTTTTACTTTTTTTGCTATTAATCAAAAATGACCGAAACTTTTGCAAAAAAATGTCATTTTTCACTTTCTGCTGTAATTTTTTTTTTTTAAAACGACATTTCTATATAAATTTTTCGCAAAATTTATTGTTCTACATGTCTTTGATTAAAAAAAAATCCAATAAGTGTATATTTATTGGTTTGGGTAAAAGTTATAGCGTTTACAAACTATGGTGAAGCATAGTTTTGAAGCAGCTCTGACTTTCTGAGCACCTGTCATGTTTCTTCAGGTGCTAGAATGCCAGGAAAGTATAAATACCCCCAAATGACTCAATTTTAGAAAAATGACACCCCAAAGTATTCGCGGAGGGGCATAGTGAGTTCATGTATGATTTTTTTTCACAAGTTAGCGGAAAATGACACTTTCTGAGGAAAAAAGTAAAAATAATAAAGTTTCCATTTCTGCTAACTTCTGGCAAACTAAAATAAAATCTCCCACAAACTCACTATGCCGCTCAGTGAATACCTTGGGGTGTCTACTTTCCGAAATGGGGTCATTTGTGGGTGTGTTTACTGTTCTAGTATTTTAGGCGGGGCTAAATTGTGATCAGCCATGTAAAAGCTAAAGGTACTTGTTGGAATTTGAGCCCTTTGCGCACTCAGGCTGCAAAAAGTGTCACTCATGTGGTATCGCCGTACTCAGGAGAAGTAGGGCATTGTGTTTTGGGGTGTATTTTTACATATACCCATGTTGGGTGAGAAATATCTCTGTAAACTGACAACTTTGTATAAAAAATTTAAAAAGTTGTCGTTTACAGAGCTATTTCTCACACCCAGCATGGTTATATGTAAAATACACCCTAAAACTCATTGCCCTACTTCTCCTGAGTACGGCGATACCACATGTGTGACACTTTTGCAGCCAAGATGCGCAAAGGGGCCTAAATTCCAATGAGTACCTTTAGGATTTCACAGGCCATTTTTACACATTTGGATTCCAGACTTCTTCTCACGCTTTAGGGGTCCCTAAAATGCCAGGGCAGTATAAATACCCCACAAGTGACCCCATTTTAGAAAGTAGACACCCCAAGGTATTCCGTGAGGGGTATGGTGAGTTCATGTAAAATTTTATTTTTGTCACAAGTTAGTGAAATATGAGACTTTGTAAAAAACAAAAAAATAAAATATCAATTTCCGCTAACTTGTGCCAAAAAAAAATTTCTGTGAACTCGCCATGCCCCTTACGGAATACCTTGGGGCGTCTTCTTTACAAAATGGGGTCACATGTGGGGTATTTATACTGCCCTGGCATTTTAGGGGCCCTAAAGCGTGAGAATCAAAATGCGTAAAATGCCCTCCTAAGAAGTACTCATTGGTTTTAGGGCCCTTTGCACATCTTGGCTGCAAAAAGTGTCACTCATGTGGTATCGCCGTACTCAGGAGAAGTAGGGCAATGTGTTTTGGGGTGTATTTTTACATATACCCATGCTGGGTGTGAGAAATATCTCTAAATCTGTAAATGACAACTTTTAAAAAAATTTATACAAAGTTGTCAATTTACAGAGATATTTCTCTCACCCAGCATGGGTATATGTAAAAATACACCCCAAAACACATTGCCCTACTTCTCCTGAGTACGGCGATACCACATGAGTGACACTTTTTGCAGCCAAGATGTGCAAGGGGCCCTAAACCAATGAGTACCTTTAGGAGGGCATTTTTACGCATTTTAGACTTCTCACGCTTTAGGGCCCCTAAAATGCCAGGGCAGTATAAATACCCCACATGTGACCCCATTTTGGAAAGAAGACACCCCACGGTATTCCGTGAGGGGCATGGTGAGTTAATAGTAAGATTTTTTTTGGCACAAGTTAGTGAAATATGAGACTTTTTATTGTTATTACTAACAAAAGTCTCACTTTCTGCTAACTTGTGCCAAAAAAGTTCAATTTCTCATGGACTCACTATGCCCTCAGCGAATACCTTGGGGTGTCTTCTTTCCAAAATGGGCTCACATGTGGGGTATTTGTACTGCTCTGGCATTTTAGGGGCCTAAATTGTGAGCAATCCATGTAAAATGCCTAAAGGTACTCATTGGTATTTAGGGCCCTTTGCATCTAGGCTGCAAAAAGTGTCACACATGTGGTATCGCCAGTACTCAGGAGAAGTAGGGCAATGTGTTTTGGGGTGTATTTTACATATACCCATGCTGGGTGAGAGAAATATCTCTGTAAACTGACAACTTTGTATAAAAAATTTATACAAAGTTGTCAATTTACAGAGATATTTCTCACACACAGCATGGGTATATGTAAAAATACACCCCAAAACACATTGCCATACTTCTCCTGAGTACGGCGATACCACATGTGTGCCACTTTTTGCAGCCAAGATGTGCAAAGGGCCCTAAATCCAATGAGTACCTTTAGGCAGGACATTTTTACGCATTTTGGATTCTCACGCTTAGGGCCCCTAAAATGCCAGGGCAGTATAAATACCCCACATGTGACCCCATTTTGGAAAGAAGACACCCCAAGGTATTCCGTGAGGGGCATGGCGAGTTAATAGAAGATTTTTTTTGGCACAAGTTAGCGGAAATTGATTTTTATTGTTTTTCTAACAAAGTCTCACTTTCTGCTAACTTTTGACAAAAAGTTCAATTTTCATGGACTCACTATGCCCTCAGCGAATACCTTGGGGTGTCTTCTTTCCAAAATGGGCTCATTTGTGGGGTGTTTGTACTGTTCTGGCATTTTGAGCGGGGCTAATTGTGAGCAACCATGTAAAACCAAAGGTACTCGTTGGAATTTGGGCCCTTTGCGCACCTAGGCTGCAAAAAGTGTCACACATGTGGTATCGCCGTACTCAGGAGAAGTAGGGCAATGTGTTTTGGGGTGTATTTTTACATATACCCATGTTGGGTGAGAGAAATATCTCTGTAAACTGACAACTTTGTATAAAAAAATTAAAAAGTTGTCGTTTACAGCGATATTTCTCACACAAAGTATGGGTATATATAAAAATACACCCCAAAACTCATTGCCATACTTCTTCTGAGTTCGGCAATACCACATGTGTGCCACTTTTTGCAGCCAAATGCACAAAGGGGCCCAAATTCCAATGAGTACCTTTAGGATTTCACAGGGCATTTTTACGCATATGGATTCTCACGCTTTAGGGCCCCTAAAATGCCAGGGCAGTATAAATACCCCACAAGTGACCCCATTGTGGAAAGAAGACACCCCAAGGTATTCCGTGAGGGGCATGGCAAGTTCACAGAATTTTTTTTTTTGGCACAAGTTAGCGGAAATATTTTTATTTTTTTTTACAAAGTCTCAAATTTCCACTAACTAGTGACAAAAATAAAATTTTACATGAACTCAGCATACCCAGCACGGAATACCTTGGCGTGTCTTCTTTCTAAAATGGGGTCACATGTGAGGTGTTTGTACTGCCCTGGCATTTGAGGGTCTCCGTAATCATTACACGTATGGCCAGCATTAGGAGTTTCTGCGATTCTCCTTATATTGAGCATACGGGTAATGAGATTTTTTTCCATTCAGCCTCTGGGCTGAAAAAAAAAAATGAACGGCACAGATTTCCTCATTCGCATCGATCAATGTGGATGAAAAAATCTCTGCCAAAAAAAAAGTAGTAAGGCCCCATTCACACGTCCGCAAAAATGTCCTCATCTATTCCGCAATTCTACGGAATAGATGCGGACCCATTCAGTGTGAATGGGGCCGGCGGTGATGCGGAGAGCACACTATGTGCTTGCCACATCAGCCTTTGCGGAGCTGCGGCCGCAAACTTCAGGGTTTCGGCCCCCAAACATCCGGCCGCAGCTCCGCAAAAGATAGAGCATGTCCTATTCTTGTCCAGTACTGCAAATCGCAAAAGGCATTTTCTATATATAGAAGCAAGAGGGAGAAATGGTGGCACTGCTCAAACCCAATACAGAGAGACTCTCAAATTCCGGCCTTAGCGACCTCACTGGACCGGGGTGCCTGGCGAATGTAGATAAAGACATCAAACATCGAGAAAAATAGTCATGGCACTCACCATCCGATGCTCAAGGTACATTGATTGCAGAGGTACTACAAGTACAGGGGTACAGACTCACATGGAGAGAGGACAAACAGCTGTTTGTCCTCTCTCCATGTGAGTCTGTACCCTGTACTGTAGTACTCTGCAATAAATGTACCTTGAGCATCGGATGGTGAGTGCCGCGACTATTTTTCGATGTTTGATGCATTTTCTATAGTTCTGGCAATATGCGGATACGCAAAATGAGGAAAGCACATTGCCGGTGTCCGTGTTTTGCGGATCCATGGATCTGCAAAACACATATGGACGTCTGAATTAGCCTTACAGGGGGTGATTAGTGACAGGGGGTGACAGGGGTGATCAGGGGGTGACATGGGTTGATCAGGGGTTAATCAGTGACGGGGTCTGTGTGGTGATTGGTGCACGCGTTCACAGGAAATCGCGCGTCTCGCGAGATAACGCGCCCGCGTGTCAAGGAGGAACAAACCGACTGCCGCCAGGACGCAATCCTGCGTTCGGCGGTCGGGAGAAGGTTAAAATACTAACCAACACATACAAGGCCGTCCACAACCGGTCCCCTCTCTACTTCTCTGAGCTACTTTCCCGATACATCCCCACACGCAATCTTCGATCCTCACAGGACCTCCTTCTCTACTCTCCTCTTATCACCTCTTCCCACTCTCGCCTCCAGGATTTCACCCTCGCCTACTGTCTCCTTCCCCCATACCATGTAGATTGTAAGCCCTCACGGGCAGGGCCCTCTATCCTTCTGTACCAGTCTGTAACTTGTCTCGTTCATGCTTAAGGCAATTTCCTGTATTATGTATGTGCACCGCTTATGATATGTACAGCGCTATGGAATTAATGGCTCTCTAAAAATAAATAATAATATTAAAATTAATAATAATAATAATAAAAAACAGTTCATAAAGAAATCACCAAACATCTCAACATTTAACTCAACAAATTAACTTTTTGCAATAGTTCTCTCTGGGGCACCTCCCCACACCTCGACATCTTATTGCTATGGGTTACAGTAGGTATCGGTTTATCACCTGGGCAGGGTTGTTAGAGGGAGTGCTTGTATGTCTATATGCATGCTTAGTGATTAGTTGATCAAGTCTTTCATAACTTCCATAACTTCCAAAATTGCTAACAACTTCCCTTTTTTTGAATGGAGACCCAGTTGTATGTGGAACAGTTAAGGGTCCTTTTAGATGGCCAAATGTGAGATTGTAATGATTGACAATGAGACAAATTAGGTCCAAAATCTTTGGACTTTTAGTTCTGAAACTGATCATACCAGGAGCCTAACCTCAGCCCCAAATGAGTTCTAGAGCACGCCCAAAATATATAGGAGAACACAACCCATACAGGATTGGCATCTCCA
The DNA here is from genome assembly GCA_033119425.1 of Bufotes viridis. Taxonomy (NCBI): domain Eukaryota; kingdom Metazoa; phylum Chordata; class Amphibia; order Anura; family Bufonidae; genus Bufotes; species Bufotes viridis. The sequence continues at coordinate 399,276,143 of CM065590.1, forward strand.
GCAGAGAGATGAGAGAGAAGGCAGGTTATGATTTCATCTGTATTTTATAGATAGCTAATCCTTAGGCAAACACTCTTTTAACTAATTACTTTATTTTTTAAGCAAGATTTGTGACTGAGCCACATACATTAAAATAGTTTACGGGGACGAATTTACTATAGAAAAACAATATGCATTTGTTTAAGCCACTGCTCATACTGTACAATCTCCAGGCTTATGTATAAAATAATACCCGAACGACAATAGACATTTTATCATGCCTAATCATAAAATGAATCTTGGATAAAAGATGTATTTAGCTAATTTGTTATATGACAGTTAATTGAATTGGCAAAGTGGATTTAAAGAGATCAATGCAAAAGCAATCTGCATCCATTTTAAACAGATTGGAGGAAATATGGCTTTCAGTTCCACTCCACTGCAGTGAGTTGCTAAATATTATCTTGCATTACTGGATTTTAAATATATATCGGTTAACATTTAACCTGGACATGTTACGCAGAACAAACTGGACAGCTTAAACTTGCAAAAAAAATCATAAAAATCACATGTAATAAAAGTATAGGTCAAAAGTATGGGGCCCGAGGACATAAGGGTCATGGGTCCCTTACTGTGCATATTATAATTTTTTGTAAATTTCTATAGAGGGCAGAACATAGTCACTGTGGTCAAGACTTAATACTGGGCAGTTCGGCATAGTTGTATGGTCTAGACATAATACTGGGTTGTTCGGCATTGTTGTATGGTCTACACATAATACTGGACAGGTCAGCATTGTTGTTTGGTCTAGAGATAATACTGAGCAGTTCGGCATTTTTGTATGGTCAAGACATAATACTGGGCAGGTCGGCATTGTTGTATGGTCTAGACATAATACTGGTCAGGTTGACGTTGTTGTATGGTCTAGACATAATACTGGGCAGGTCGGCATTGTTGTTTGATCTAGACATAATACTGGTCAGATCGGCATTGTTGTACTGTCTAGAGACATAATAGTGGAACACCTATCAAGTACAACTACTCCACACCATACTCATTATAAAATAAATTTTTATTATGCATATACATATAAACAATACAATATAAAATCACAATGATAATGAATGGTAACAAGAAGATAACACAAAAGCCAGCATGTGCCCGTACATAATAACCCACTGATGGGTTGGCGCCCCAGGAGGAAGCGAGGTGCGAAACCGCTGTTGGGTGTGCTGCCTGCTGTGACCCCAGACCCCCATTTACTTGATGTAAGCATTATATACATTCTTTTCATGCCCTTGCGTTGTGTTGTATCAGGTCCTGTGACACTTGAATTTCAGTAGTGTACACTATGGATGGATTCAACAACTGCTAAGCGGGGCTGCTGTATTGCACTTTATCATCAGTGGGTTATTATGTCCGGGCACATGCTGGCTTTTGTGTTATCTTCTTGTTACCATTCATTATCATTGTGATTTTATATTGTATTGTTTATATGTATATGCATAATAAAAATTTATTTTTATAATGAGTATGGTGTGGAGTAGTTGTACTTGATAGGTGTTCTTGGTTAAACCACACCAATTTTTGATATTTTTGTTGAATGGTGATTCAGACATAATAGTGGGCAGATCGGCATTGTTGTATATTGTTGGAGCTCTATCTTGTCCATTACAGAGATATTGATTCCCTCACCAAAGCTAGAGTAATAAAAATGCCAAAACATAGTTTTGTAGCCACCTTACTGAGTAGCTTACTACATTCGGATGTAAAACTGAACTCAACAAGAGCTAAACGGTAAACTGCCCCTAAGGGCCCAACTTTTGTAATGGAACAGAGGTGAATATGTCTGAAAAAAATCAGATCCCATAAAGGCGTTTGGTGCAGTTTAACTGTGGGCTTAATTAATGTTCTAAGCAGTGCCTGATAGACCAAAGAGTTATTTTTCCCTAAATGAAAGTGAAATGTATAATATACCCATAATGTGTGCACTTACATACCATGAAATGTCCTGCAGAACGCAATATGATGCCCTAACACAGTATATACAATGTATTAAATTGTTTGTTAACACTTTGAGATCTATTTAGGCTACTTTCACAAAACTGATCAGGACGTAGAGTCACTTCCAGCTATTAACAAGGTACTCACCAACTTTAGTAATGTTTCGTATTATAAAGTGAATCAATCCAAATCATCTTTCCTGAATATGGGTCTTCCATCTAAGACTCAAATATGGGTACTCTTTTGGAAGGGAAACTTCTTCTCTTTCATATTTAGGCATAAAACTCATACCCTGTCTCTAAGTTATTTGAGACCAACTAGTTACCACTTCATGGTGAAATTAAGAAGGAACTTTTTAGAACTGGAGGTTTCTCTTGGTTTGGCAAGATTGCAGCTGTTAAGATGTTAATAATTCCTAAAATCCTATTCATGTTTAGAAATGTTCAGATCCACCTCTCTAACACTTTTCTTTCAAAGATTCAATCCTTACTAATGAGATTCATTTGGAACAATAAAACCCCAAGGGTTAAAGCAGATATACTGTATAAGGAGGTCAAGATGGGAGCCATGGGATGTCTTTCCATTAGTTATTATTACAGAGCGACTATGCTAGATCAATTAAAACCTATCTGGCTCCGAGACTCATCCAAGCACTGGGTTGACATTGAAACTTACAATTTGGGTAGACTCGGTGTATCTGTGAGACTAGTGGCTGCCACTTTATTTTACACCCCACTCCGACCATAAGAGCAATCATGGATTCCTGGTGGACAAAACTTATCAAACGTAAACTGTTTTCCACGAACTACCTGGATGCAAGTACTGAATTACTTAATACTGATTTATCTAACTGGATATCAAAAGGCATCTGTAAATTATCAGATTTTTTTTTTCATGTTAATAAAGTAGAAAACATTATATTGTCATAAAAATAACAATCAACAATTATTATCCCTATACCTCCCCCATTCCGATCTAAATCCTTAACCACCCTCCCTCCTCTTGCGATGCATCTCTAAAACTCTCTATCAACCCAATCACGAGGAAAGAAAAAGGAAAAGGTAAAAAAAGAGAAAATTAAGGTTAAACATAAGGCCTCATGCACACGACCGTTGTTTGTTTCCGGGTCCGTTCCGTTTTTTTTCACGGATAGGATGCTTCCCCATTAATTTCAATGGGTCTGTCAAAAAACGCGGCTGGTTAACCGTTTTTGTTCCGCATCCGTGGTCCGTGTTTGCCTTCCGTAAAAAAAATAGAGCATTTTTTTTTACGTTTGTGGACAAGGATAGGCATTATTACAATGGTTCCGCCCAAAAAATGGATCTGCCAAAAAAAAGGTCCATCATCCGTTTTTTTGGACAGACGCAAAATTTGCGGACAGAACGGACACGGAAACAAACAAAGGTCGTGTGCATGTAGCCTAAGAGTGGAGGCAAGAAAGGTTAAAAGTACCAAAATAAAGTTCACAAGATGATGGGGGGTGGCACTGCTCCTCTCTGTGTAACGTCTTTATATGGAAGAAAACGGTGGCTGGGGCAGTAAGTCCTCAAAGTCAATATTGGTGGTGCTCAGCAGAGGGTAAAGTGCGTATAAACATAATCCACGAGCATGAAGAAAAAGTAACAGGCGGCACTCACCATGACTTCTATAAAGTGCTTGATGCTTTAATGTTTCATATGCAGGAACAAGCGAGGGCAGGAGCGGATAAGCTGATCACTGCGATGCACTGTAGGCGACGGCCGTTTCGCGTCGGTTTGCGCTTCGTCTGGCCTATATGAGAAGAATAGGCCAGACGAAGCGCAAACCGGCGCGAAACGGCCGTCGCCACAGTGCATCGCAGTGATCAGCTTGTCCGCTCCTGCCCTCGCTTGTTCCTGCATATGAAACATTAAAGCATCAAGCACTTTATAGAAGTCATGGTGAGTGCCACCTGTTACTTTTTCTTCATGCTCGTGGATTATGTTAAAAGTACCAAACCTCCCATATCTTAATCCATTGGAGTATTACGTGAAAACCACACTCGGGTAATCAAAAGTCTCTTTAAAAATATTATTCTGGTTAGAAGTATCTTCTCATATTTATGACACTTTACCTTGGAACATTCCACAGTGAATGGGATCATCAGTTTCAATTTATTCTAAATGAAACTATTAATCATATTCCAGTATTCTTTTAGTTCTATGCAGGACCATATGTAAGTGATCAGCCCCAAGTGCATCACACCGTGGACAATTTGAACTGTCTCTTAATCAATATTTAATTAACCATTTTGGGGTGACATAAACTCTGTGCAAAATATTTAATTGAACCAGTACGTGATTAAAATTGTGAGATATCAAACTTAAATTCGCGAAAATGTTTCCCCAACCATCCAAGTGAATAGCTGGACAGTCAACACCCCAGGCCCTTTGTCCAGGTGAATAAGAGTTAATCAATAATGCCTTAAGTAAAGATTAATATAAATCAGAAATGACACTTTGGTCAAAATTCCCCAACAAATCATTCAAAAAGGTAGAAGTGTCTATCTCCAATAGTAATTTATCCTTTACAGTGTAAAGTGCCGAACGCAATTGAAAATATCTAAACCAGGGCAAATTACCCCTATTATCACTCTGTGCTAGCTCCGCAATCGGTAACATTTCTCCATTCCTCACCACCTGTCCAACATAAAGAATATTACTTTTTGCGAATAGTGATCCCCAATTAACTGATCCAAAACCTGAAGGTGATGGTTATAACAGAGGAGTACACCAAAGAGATCCCCTTACTTCCAACCATCCTTTAATGGTATCCCAAGTCTTAGAGAGTAGTTTTCTACCCCCTCTATAGTCCTGGTAGATATTAATTAACTGCCCAGATTCCAATAGTGTTAATATGTTATTATGAGGAGATCCCTCAACAGACTTGCAAAGTACACTCTTCTCCCAATGATAATACTGTATAACTATAACTGAGCAGCAATTAAATAGCCCTTGAAAAGGGAAGGTTCAACCCTCCCTGTTCCAACGGCTTATATAGATATTCTAGTTTAAGCCTTACCAGCTTTCTTCCCCACAACAAATCATTAATGATTCTGTCAATTAATTTGAAAAACGTATCCTCCATCCATATGGGTGAATTCCTTAAAATATAAAGAAGTTGGGGTAGAATTGCCATTTTCACCAAAGATATCCTATCAGCTCTAGACAAAGGAAGTCAGAGCCATATCATAATTTTGGACCTTAGTTTAGTTATCAATGGAGTCAAATTAAGTTGAAAAAATCTTTCAATCTTGGTTGATATCATAATACCCAAATATTGAAGCAAGTCAGAGACCTTCAACATGCTCAGGGTTCCCTTACTGGGAAGTTCCAAACTGTCTATTGGCAAGAGAGTTGTTTTTGACCAATTTATATAAAGACCAGATACCTAACCAAAAAGATTAACTATCTGCATAATTCTTGGAAGTATAACTTTAGTATGATTAATAAAAAATAAAACATCATCCGCATAGAAAGAAATGCGGTCTTCAGGCCCCATTGTTCCAAATCCTTCAATCGTAGAATCTTGCCTAACCGCCAAAGCTAGGGCTCAATGTATATATATCAAAAAGTAGTGGAGAAAGTGGCATCCTTGACGGGTACCTTGGTTCAAATTAAACCTCATTGTCAAAGCCCCATTAATATTCATTCTCGCCATAGGAGAAATTTACTAAAGCTTAATCAAATTTATGAACCTAACTCCAAATCTCATTCTCTCCAAAACCCTCCAGAGGAATCTATACTCCACCCTGTCAAAAGCCTTGGACGCATCCAAGGATAGGATAGAGTGAGCGATCCCCCAGGAGACTGTACATCCGTAAATAGACGATGGAGATTAAAATGGGTGCCCTTATTTTGAATAAATCCATTCTGATCTCGGTGTATAATTGATGGAATAACCTTTGAAAGCCTTGTAGTCAGAATCCTTGAAAATCTCCACATCCATATTCAGTAGGGATATTGGTCTATATGAACCCAGATCTAATGGGTCTTTATCCTTTTTCAATATTAAAATTATTACAGCTTCTGTCATTGATTCCGGCAAACTGCCATCTTCCAATGAGTCAGCAAATACTTTCAAGAAACAAGGAATAATAACCTCCCTATATTTACGATAAGAAACCCATCTTATACGGGAGAAGAATTTCATGAGCAGGCTTTTAATTGTAGCCTCTATCTCCTGCAACGAGAAGTCCACTTCGAGCGATTCCCTTGAGTATCTGTCAAGGCTGGGAGAGAAATGGAATCCAGATAGAAGTCCATCATTCAATCCGTAATAGTATTAACTGCTGTATACAATTTACAGAAATGCTTCAGAAAGGTTGCCTTTATAAGGTCTTGGTTTTCAATAATTGTACCCTCTATGGAGCGAATTGTAAGTATCCGCTTTTTTGGTCTTGATTAGAGTTCATCCTAGACAGGAGTTTCCCTGGGTGACCCAATTCAATAAAATATTTTTGACCCTTAAAAAAGACTCTGCTGGGCCTTATCCAACAGAAAATCCGAGTATGCAGGGCTTGCATTCTGCATAGCCCTTCTATTCTCTTCTGTCTTGTTGTTTGAAAACTCATTCCTGCCTGCCAGTACTGCTTCCTTTAAAGCCATCTCCTTAATACCGTATCCCTTTCTTAAATTAGAAATATCGCTCACAAAAACTCCCCTCATATAGGCCTTAAATGCATCCCACACCAGTTGTGTCTTTGTTGAGTTAAAATTGGTGTCCCGAAAATGGACAATTTTATCAATTCATGTTTGTCCATAATCGAAATCCAGTAAGGGTTTAGTCTAAATAGAGGTCTAACATGCACTACCTATGTTAGGGACCATGCGAGCTCAAGGGAAAAGGGTACATGGTTCAAGACAGACCTGGCCTCATATTTCATCGTCTTTATACAGCTCATGTACAGTTGTGTTCAAAATTATTCAACCCCCACTGAAATTGAGTGTTTTGGCCAGTTTGACATTGATTTTGATCATTTCAGTCATCTTGTTTACAATTAAATCAAAGAGGCACTTGTAAGTCAGACAAATATAACATAACATTTATAATGAAATAGCCACAAATGTCTTTTCTGTGCTCACATCATTATCAGTTTTATTCAACCCCCAGTGACATTCAATCTTAGTACTTAGTACAACATTCTTTTCCAGTTATAACAGCTTTTAAACGTGAAGCATAGCTTGACACAAGTGTCTTGCAGCGATCTACGGGTATCTTCGCCCATTCTTCATGGGCAAAAGCCTCCAATTCAGTCACATTCTTAGGCTTGCGCGCTGCAACTGCTTTCTTTAAGTCCCACCAGAGGTTCTCAATCGGATTTAAGTCTGGTGACTGCGATGGCCACTTCAAAATGTTCCAGCCTTTAATCTGCAACCATGCTCTAGTGGACTTGGAGGTATGCTTGGGATCATTGTCCTGTTGAAAGGTCCAACGTCTCCCAAGCCTCAGGTTTGTGACGGACTGCATCACATTTTCATCCAATATCTCCTGGTACTGAAGAGAATTCATGGTACCTTGCACACGCTGAAGCTTCCCTGTACCTGTAGAAGCAAAACAGCCCCAAAGCATGATTGACCCCCGCCATGCTTCACAGTAGGCAAGGTGTTCTTTTCTTCATAGGCCTCCTCCAAACATAGCGTTGATCCATGGGCCCAAAAAGTTCTAATTTTGTTTCATCAGTCCATAGAACACTATCCCAAAACTTTTGTGGTTTGTCCACATGACTTTTGGCATACTGCAGTAGACTCTTCTTATTCTTTGGAGACAGCAAGGGGTGCGCCTGGGAGTTCTGGCATGGAGGCCTTCATTACGCAGTGTGCGCCTTATTGTCTGAGCTGAAACTTCAGTACCCGCATCTGACAAATCTTTTTCAGTTCCTCAGCAGTCACACGGGGACTTTTCTCCACTTTGCACTTCAATTAGCGCACAGCAGTCGAAGTCAGCATCTTCTTTCTGCCACGACCAGGTAGCGTTTCAACAGTGCCCTTTGCCTTGAATTTGCGAATGATGCTTTCTATGGTGTCTCTTGGTATGTTTAACATCTTTGCAATCTTCTTATAGCCATTGCCCTTCCTGTGAAGAGAAATAACTTCTTCTCTTGTCTTCCTGGACCATTCTCTTGACTTCACCATGTTTGTAAACACACCAGTAAATGTCTAGAAGGAGCTGAGTATCACAGTAATTTTAAATCTGCCGAATTGGTGCTTATTATGCTTGATTGCTGCTCCTTGACATCCACAGGTGTTTTCAATACCTGATCGAAAACACTTGAATGAACCTCTGTTCTTAAGAGTGGTAGTCTTTAAGGGGTTGAATAATTGTGTCAATGAAGAAATCACGAAAAAAATTTTTAATACTGTATTACAAAAACAATTGATGTCCATTTAGTTGCATTTGGTTCTTTAAAAAGTCCTTGTAAGATTTCATTCTGAACACAATTACAAATGTACACGAAATTCCCTAAAACCCTTTACAGCATTGGGGGTTGAATAATTTTGAACACAACTGTATATGTATATCCTGGATATAGAATTTCCAGACTTACTTACACAGGAAAACACTCTCTTCCCCCACCCCATTATATTCCCAAACATCCACAAAGCTTGATTCCTGACAGAAGCGTGCTAAAAGAAGAACCCTGGGGGAGATATAAATATCTCCCCTCATTGAGATCCTATCTAGGGTAGGGTTAATAGCACAATTAAAATCCCCATTAACTAATTAGGGGCATTCTTGCCATTGCTCCATAAAGGTTAGTAAACAATTAAGTACATATAAAGAGAAAGGCGGTGGAATATAGATAAAGGCCAAAATGCATATTCTTCCAGCAAGTTTACGATAAAGAAAGACAAATCTTCGCTGCTTATCGACAATGGTTGCCTCGCAGACAAAATCAACCCCTATGAATGAAAACTGAGACTGCTCTGGAATAGCTATTTAAAGGGGAGTGATACAACTGTGCAGCCTATCCTCTGTCGAGTCGCAGGACAGTAATCCTGGTGATGTGTGTCTCCACCAGGCAAACAATCGCTGGTAGATGTCTCCACACCAGATCCAAAACCGCCTGTCTTTTTACTCTATCACGCAGCCCCGAACACTCCAAGTTAAAGTTCTGACAGATATCAGATCAACCAAAGACCTCAAAATATGAGGCTTCTAAGGGGTCTCACTCCCCATCCCCTCATACTAAGAGACGTATCGCAACTGACCCCCTAAGCCCCCCAAACCTATTGATCCGACACATTTTGCAACAGATCTCTTAAAGACCACCCCCTCAGCCACCCCCACCAATGCCGCACAGAAAAAAAAAATACTCAGATATTTTTGCAGTCAAGCCATTGTGAGACAAGTTCCGGCATATTAAAAAAATGAGTTGCGCCATTAAAAATAATACAAAAATTTGCTGGATACATAAGCGAATACTTGATGTCTCGTTGCTGCAAGCGTTTCTTAACCGCAACAAAGCTACGTCTCCTCTCTTGGATCTCCTTAGAGAAGTCTGGAAAAAAGACAACTTATTCCCTTTATGTAGAATAGGGTGGGACTCCCTCGCTCTTGGACCCTTGGCTGCCTTAGGGGATTGGTTTACCTCCGGGTACTCGATGCGCCCTTTTCACAAGAAATAATGAGGAAAAATGATATCTTCCAAATTTCTCCAGAATCAAAGTCTGTATCATTTGAACAGAATCTTTCTCCTCTATGCCCTGAGGAAGCCCCAAAATTCTCACATTACAACTCCTGGATCTATCTTCCAGATCTACCACTTTTTTAAGGTTATTCAAATCCAACTTTAGCATGTGGGTTTCATTTTTAAGCATTTTAACTTCATTTTGCATGGCCCGTACATATTTTTCTATGGTTACAGCTCTTTCACGGATCTTTGAGGCATTGTCCCTTATGAAAGACATATCTGGCTGCATCGCCCCAAGCTGCATTGAGATATCTTGAATTAGTTCCCCATTTTTACCGCAGCAAAAATTTATTTTAGAGGGAAGGATTCAGCATTAGACAAATCACCTTTAGCAACACTCTCAGCCCCTCTGCCTGGGAGTAATTGTCCAGTGTATCTTCCACTGTAGATTCAAGTATTTTTCTAGATTTAGTATTTTTCTTAGCGTTAGCATCTGGAGTCCCCTTTTGCCCTGCTCTTGTATTGACCTTAGGAGATTTCAGAAACAGGTCAAATGTTGCCAAATCCTAAGGTCTTTGACTTGTTTATAAAACAGACCCCTGAACGCCTATTTTGTTTAGGGCCCTTTTTTTCTTTTCTTTTTTCCTTTCCCTTCTCCTTTTCCCCTTTCTTTTCCTCCTCCCTTTATATTTAGTCTCCCCTTGTCCTTATTCTTCCTTATTCTTGTAGCTTTATAGGAGAACAGTAGGCAAAACAGAATAGGCAAACAAAAACAAAAAAAGGCAAAAAACAGTCCAGATCTAAAGAAGGTCTCACCAGTCTTCTTATAACACACCATGGACCGCAGTACTTTGTCCAGAATAACACACAGGGCAACCCAGTATAGGAATCAGCAGGCGGACCTTCCAGAGCATACAGGAACACAAAAGTCCAAGGTAATACCGGCCTCTACAGGAAACCGAGACATAAAAAGGCAAAGACAGGGAAATTAGGCAGAGAGGAGAGAGATAAGGGGCTTCCTGGGACTCCAGACCTACATTCCTGCCAAGATCTCCTTCCAAGGGAACCTTACACCACGAGAGGTAGGCGCCGCAAAGAACCGGCCGAACCCCAGGTTCCACCTAGCAACTGGTAAGACAGCACTCCAGCAATCGCCAAAGTCGTCGGCGACACAGGTCTGTAGCTCCGGAACCGATCCAACAGGTGGAGAGCCAGAAGCACGGTGCAGCATGGCAGGAAGGGAGGAAGGGGGTCGTGACGCCCCACCTACGTCATCACATCATACCCCGATCCCTTAACGTAAATTATCAGATTTAATTATAGGTAACCAAATTTCCAGTTTTGAGACCCTAAAGAATACATTCTCACTATTACCTTCTGATACATTTACATATTTATGGTTCAGACACGTTTTTGCTAAGTTAACATGGCCTGTTGGCATCCTGAAATCTCCACTAGGCAGTTGGCTCACCTCTCCACCACAAGGAAGGGAATATCTTACTGCTACAGGCTTCTAATTGAACTCAGGCCCTTATCCCTTGTGAAGTATAAAACAAAATGCTGAAACCGTTCTCAAAACTACCTTTTCAGAAAACGAATGGCAGGAAGCATTTGTTGCAATTCCCAAGATAACCAGATGTTTAAACTATATTGAACTATCTAGGAAACTACTATACCAATGGTTTATGGTACCTGCAATGGTATCCTGGTTTTGTGACATTCCCAATATATGCTGGAGATGTCGGGAAACAGTATCCTTTCTACACATATGGTGGAAATGTTCTGGTATCCTAAGGTTTTGGAAAAGGATTGGGAGACTTTTATCCTTCATATGTGGTTTTCCAATAATTCTTGAGGCCCCATTTGCATTGCTGAACATTAACTCCGGTCAATTTTCTCTATTCAATAAAACTATCATTCTCAATGTACTCACTGTAGTGAGAGAACAAATTGCCCGACCATAATTGAAGATCTCCAGCCATACCATAAATGGCTAAGGTAATACAAGGGGTAACTAACAACTTTTGGTATGAACCCATGATTGCCTCCTCACTGGACAATACTGTCCCTTTTAAAAATAAATGTGATGTATGGTTAACATGCACATATTATAAGAATCAACACAAACAACAGCCCAGAATTACAATGTTTGTGGTACTTATGCTTACACTGTCCTGTATTACATTATCTCCTATGTAACGATAACCTTTTTATTTGGACCAACATATGCTGTTTTTTACACCATTAGATAGTATGAACTACCGTACTTTATTTCCTTTGACTTTTCCTTTCTTTGTTTTTTTATTATTATAATATACTTCAAGCGATTGTTCATATATTTTGTAGCTGAAACTATTATTCTCAATAAAAATAACAGTTACAAAAAATAAATAAAAATGATTAAGATGCATTATTATGCATCCGAACCGCTTTGTCATCTTTTGGTGCCAGACACAAAAACCACTGCAAACTGCTTTTTGGTATCTTGTTTGCAAAATGTAACAAACCCGATCTGGAATGAAAATCAAACTCAATGTTGCTGGATAGTGTTGAGCGAACCCGAACTGTAAAGTTCGGGTTCGTACTGAACTTTAGGGTTTTTGTGCACGGACCGAACCCAAACTATTCCGTAAAAGTTTGAGTTCGGTTTTCGACTGTTTAATAAAGCTTGTTGAAAGGCTGCAGGGCAGCCAATCAACAAGCGTTTAAGATGTGTGCCCTTAGAAGCCTTCACAGCCATGCCTACTAATGGCATGGCTGTGATTAACCAGTGCAGCATGTGACCCAGCCTCTATATAAGCTGGAGTAGCGCCACACGTCATGCCAGCTCTTACTAGTGTAGGGATAGGATTCTGCTGCTGTGAGGAAGAGATTAGGAAAGAATCTGATATCAGAGCTTGGTGTTAAGTCTGCGATCTACAGCGATTTATTTTGTGGGTGCAATGCAACATTTTTGTACCCTGCCCTGAGCCCAGTGACACAGAAAAATAAGTTTTAATCCGTCTGTTAGTTAGGTGGGCGTCGGCGGCCATTTTTTTGCAAGTGACAATATTGCCAGGGACAATAATTTAATCCTGCTCTTGGAGTTCAGTAGGTGATATATACCCATTTTTTAAGTGCACCTGTACTGCATATGTGCCAGTAGAAGGGAAAATAATATAGGTAATCCGTCTGTGAGTTCAGGGACCCAGGGGTGACATATTCACATTTTTTCTGTAAAGTACCCCTGTGCTGCATATGTGACAGTGTAATCAATTCAGTAAATCCATCTGTTAGATTCTGGGGTGACAAATTCATTATTTATTGAATTTATTTATTTTTTTGCTGAAAAGTACGTTTGCGGCCTGCACTGCATTTCTGAGAGTGAAATATGATCAGTAAATACAACTAGGACATTGTGGGTGAAAATAATCCCTTTTTTTTGCCATAAATTACATTTGCGGCCTGCACTGCATTTCTGAGAGTGAAGTATAATCAGTAAATTCAGCTCTTAGATTGTGGGTGGACATTTCCACGGTTATCAGGCAGTCATTCACAAGTGGCTTGGAGGGTGTGTTCCTGCTGCACTGCATACCTGACAGACAAATATACTCTGTAAATTCTGCGGCGTTTAGATTGTTGGGTGCTGTAGTTATATGCTGTAATATCTTCATGATGTCTCCATGATAAATCTACAGCGTGGGGGCCCGTGTGGCTTCTACACACTTTCAAAATAATCTTTCAGCGAGGCGAATAGATGCCGGATGACCAGATTCTCCATTACCCCTTTTTCTTTCAAACTACACCTGCACTGCATACCTGACTGGGAAATATATTCTGTAAATTCGGCTGCACTTAGCTTGTTGGGTGATCTGTACCCCTTTTTCTTTCAGACTATCCCTGCACTGCATACCTGACAGGGAAATATAGGATTTCCTAAGACAACTTCTTGATACCGGTCTACATAACGTTACAAAGAACACTTACAAGTAAGGGTACGTTCAGAGTTGCGATTCTAAATCCGACAGGCTCTTCCAGTAGCCAGTTCAGACATACAGTTGTGTTCAAAATTATTCAACCCCACTGAAATTGAATGTTTTGGCCAGTTTGACATTGATTTTGATCATTTCAGTAATCTTGTTTACAATTAAATCAAAGAGGAATTTGTAAGTCAGACAAATATAACATAACATTTATAACGAAATAACCACAAATGTCTTTTCTGTGCTCACATCATTATCAGTTTTATTCAACCCCCAAGTGACATTCAATCTTAGTGTTGATCCATGGGCCCAAACAGTTCAAATTTTGTTTCATCAGTCCACAGAACACTATCCCAAAACTTTTGTGGTTTGTCCACATGACTTTTGGCATACTGCAGTCGACTCTTCTTATTCTTTGGAGACAGCAAGGGGTGCGCCTGGGAGTTCTGGCATAGAGGCCTTCATTACGCAGTGTGCGCCTTATTGTCTGAGCTGAAACTTCAGTACCCGCATCTGACAAATCTTTTTTCAGTTCCTCAGCAGTCACACGGAGACTTTTCTCCACTTTACGCTTCAGGTAGTGCACAGCAGTCGAAGTCAGCATCTTCTTTCTGCCACGACCAGGTAGCGTTTCAACAGTGCCCTTTGCCTTGAATTTGCGAATCATGATTCCTATGGTGTCTCTTGGTATGTTTAACATCTTTGCAATCTTCTTATAGCCATTGCTCTTCCTGTGAAGAGAAATCACCTCTTCTCTTGTCTTCCTGGACCATTCTCTTGACTTCACCATGTTTGTAAACACACCAGTAAATGTCTAGAAGGAGCTGAGTATCACAGTCATTTTAAATCTGCCTAATTGGTGCTTATTATTCTTGATTGCTGCTCCTTGACATCCACAGGTGTTTTCAATACTTGATCGAAAACACTTGAATGAACCTCTGTTCTTAAGAGTGGTAGTCTTTAAGGGGTTGAATAATTGTGTCAATGAAGATATCACAAAAAAAAAAACATTTAATACTGTATTACAAAAACAATTGATGTCATTTTAGTTGCATTTGGTTCTTTAAAAAGTCCTTGTAAGATTTCATTCTAAACACAATTACAAATGTACACTAAATTCCTTAAAACCCTCTACAGCATTGGGGGTTAAATAGTTGTGAACACAACTGTAAATGCTCAACAGAAATCGCCGCCTGCAGTGGGTCTTGAGCATCTGAAACCCAGCATTTATGCCAAAAGCAGCAGAATCACAAACAGATCACATTAGAGTCAATGGGAATCCGGTGGTGAATGGCAGAATTCGACAATGCCAGATCTGGAACACCCTGCTGAATCTGGCAACTGCATATGTGAACGTACCCTAACATGAAAAGAAGAAAGAAATGCAACAAAAATAATTGTGATGTCAGCTGTCTATGTCCACCGCTGCCCTGATCTAACCTGCGGGAATGATACTCACACTACTCACCATGTTGCTGCTTCTGTCTTCTGCTCCAGACTCTGTCTCCTTAGGGTGCACGCTACCTCTGGCATCTTCAAGGGCCTGTGCGAGCACTTTCAAATCCTTTCAGAGCCACTAGCTGGGGGTCCCTGGGTATTTAAGATTTCTTCTCCAGCTGGTGGATTCCTGAGCTTTAGATTCTATGGGGACCAGCAAAGGTGTTCTAATAAACTTGTGCTATTGCAATTTACCTGCGTTTATCCTACAATTAGTCTTGTCTGTTCTCCAGCTTGTACCTGTCCTCGCTGTGTGCTCCAACAATTCCAGTTTCAGTTCTGTCTGTGTTTTACTTAACCCTATCCACCTGCCTTGTCTGTGTTCCTGCCAAGTATTTATCCTGTCTGTTTATCCTGTGTCTCCCACTATCTACTCTTCAAATGTTCTGTCTGCTTCTCAGAAACCTGCATTCAAATCTTAGTGACTGTTCATACTATACTGGCAGTTTTCCCACAATTTTAGCATGTTTTCTGTATCCTGAGTTTTTGGTGATTGCACCAGAGTCTCTGACCCCTGTTAGTCAGCTGATAACTACAGCAGGAATATCCCAGGAGGAAGCAGTCCGGGTGCTTTCCTGCTGTGAAGAATAGTTCCCTTTACTGGGGTTGAAGGCTGAATGCAAAGGGAAAGCCGAAATAACATCCTTAGGGTTTAGCCCAATGCCAAACCAGGTAGTTGACACAGAGGGTCTACCCTTTCTGGTCCGTAACAATTATCATTATAAGGGCTCATGCACACGACCGTATGCATTTTGCTGCCCACAAAAAACGGATCCGCAAAAATACAAATGATGTCCGTGTGCATTCCGTATTTTGAGGAAACAAACAGCTGGCTCCCTAATAGAACAGTACTATACTTGTCCGTAATAATGGACAACAATAGGACATGTTCTATTTTTTTGTGGAACGGAAATACAGATATACGGAAACGGAATGCACACGGAATAACTTCAGGTTTTTTTTGTGTACCCGTTAAAATGAATGGTTCCGCAAAAAAACATAACGGACACGGAAAGAAAATGCGTTTGTTTGCATGAGCCCTAAATTCGTGAAATTTGTTTCCTGACTAATGAATTTAAACTGGATATATAAAAGTCATAGCAGCTTGACAGACATAGCAGAGCTGGAGAGGGTTCAGAGGAGGGCAACTAAAGTAATAACTGGAATGGGGCAACTACAGTACCCTGAAAGGTTATCAAAATTAGGGTTATTCACTTTAGAAAAAAAGACGACTGAGGGGAGATCTAATAACTATGTATAAATATATCAGGGGTCAGTACAGAGATCTGTCCCATTATCTATTTATCCCCAGGACTGTGACTGTGACAAGGGGACATAGTCTGCGTCTGGAGGAAAGAAGGTTTGTACACAAACATAGAAAAGGATTCTTCACTGTAAGAGCAGTGAGACTATGGAACTCTCTGCCTGAGGAGGTGGTAATGGTGAGTACAATAAAGGAATTCAGGAGGGGACTGGATTTATTTCTGGAGTGTAATAATATTACAGGCTACAGCTACTAGAGAGGGTCGTTGATCCAGGAGTTATTCTGATTGCCTGATTGGAGTCGGGAAGGAATTTTTCCCCTTAAGTGGGGAAAATTGGCTTCTGCCTCACAGGGTTTTTTTGCCTTCCTCTGGATCAACTTGTAGGAAACAGGCCGAACTTTTTTCGGTCTCATATATATACTATGTTACTATGTTACTTAAAAGTCAAATTACCAAGGGTTTAACTCCTGAAAACCCAACTAATAATGAAAATAGACCTTCATGGTTCTAGGTGCAGTGGGTGCTCTGTATCACTTTTTCTTTTAGTCTAGGAGATAAGTATATTATTTATTAACAGAAAATTTGAAATATATTTTCTAGGTCGTCTTTCAAAGCAATGTGTTTAACTGAAGTGGAGGGGTCAAGGTTAGTAACTTGTTGGGAGTGTGGCAATGTGAATAACAAGGGGTGTTGTTTGCACCAGGAGCGTGTCACCAAGGGGCCCGGCCTTGGTGAAGTAAAGGCCCTAGTCTAGATGGGTGGCCACTAAGTTAGTTGGTGGTCACCAAGATAACTAGCTTAGCTGGCTCCAGCTAGTCCAGGGCGGGCTTTTACTGGGAACAGGCAATGTGCTGGGTGGGTGCCTGTTCCCCATGCTCCAGTCCGGGTTTTTGACAACGCCCATGTCCAGGGATGCTGTTTAATCCTCTTGTTGGACATGGGTGGGGTCCCACTCTGGAGAGGGTTTTGGAGACAGAGTTTGGCAGAGGCTCTGTGTGAGTGGTCTCGGCCAAGTTGGCTGAGGGGCCACGGGGCTAAGCGATAGCCTGGAATTAGGGGACACAGCGACGCCTGGAAGGGTCGCAGGGCTACAGTCAGGAGGACTGGTGAGCCTGAATTCCCCAACGGACATTGAACTGAGACTGTGTGTGAACAGTGCTCTGAACAGCCAGGAGGCTGTGGGACATTGGGCTGGAGAAAGCCGCATCAGTTCACAGGGTGTGAACTGTACCCACTAGGTGAGTGAGGGATTAAAATAATATGTTTAGTTAGAGCCTAGCCGGGCCAGTGTTTATTGTTTTGTACCTGTTGTTTTGTTTGAAAAGACTGCCAAATAAATGCACTGTTTGGACATGAAATCCGTTGTCCGGAAGGAAGTTTGTGTGAATGATCCCCGAGATCAGAGCGAACCCCCCCACAGGAGGCAGAATAGTTTTGGTCTCCTCCTGTTACCCTTAGTCTGTCACCTGCTGACCATTGTAACAACCAGCAAAATGTGCCTCCTGTCATTGCTCTGTTGTGTCCTGCGATATTTCTTGTTCTGCTAAATTATTTTTAAGTTTTGTCTGCAACACACACACAAAAAACTAGAGACCCTATTAAGGGAGGGTTCCATAGCAACAAAACTTTGCTTAATTGAGCTTAATTCACACTTTTACCTTAATATTTAAATCAGTAAAACTTCACTTTTATTAGTAGTTCTCAGCAGACTTTCCCCTGAAGACGCCAGTTTATCTGGTGAAACATGTTGGGGGACAGAATCTGTTGGTTTTAGCTCTGCTCGAGTTGCTAAACACTGAGTAGGAAACAGTAGGAAACAGTTATTTACTTTAGGGTGTATGTTCACAGCACCGAGTACCCTGCAGGATTAGTCAGGCAGGTAGTTATACACTGATTGCAAACTTGTGGGAAGGTTAGGAGGGTAGTGCACACCCTCCGTTACCACTAGCAACCTGTAGCGATAGCAGTGTGCAAATTCGAGCAGTAGTTTTAACAAGTGTGTCAAAACTCACAAACATTTTTAGAGAACTACTAATAAAAGTGAAGTTTTACTGATTTAAATATTAAGGGTAAAAGTGGTGAATTGAGCTCAATTGAGCAAAGTTTTTTTGTTTTCAACACACACACACACAGCTCTACTATATATGCATAGCACTTTAATACACAGATACAGCTCTGCTACACACATAGAGCACTGCTGCACACACACACTGTGGAGTTTTGAAATGTCAGCTTTATACAATCACGCATCTGTGAGGTGACTTGTTGAATCAGACATTCTCCACTTACAGTTTACGCATCAGACACCCAGGAGTTAATCAAGAGGTCTCTAATCCAGAGATTGTATTACAAAATATACAGGGAATCCAGATGGTAAAATAGCTATGCCAACAATATTCTCCTTGATAAGAAGATGAGATTCTCCTCAGATTCTCCTCAGAATTAGAGCACACACTAACAGCAATGCATGACTGGGAAAACAGGAAGTGGCTAGACTGAACCAACTAGAAGCTGAAACAGAGGGGGTGGAGAAGAGAGGAGCATACCAATACACAATGCAAGATACTGAAACAGAACACTCCCGCCTGGTATCTGTAGATAACACTATTAGAGATGAGCGAACACCTGGATAGTTCGGGTTCGAGAAGTTCGGCCGAACTTCCGGAAATGTTCGGTTCGGGATTCGAACTCGATCCGAACTTTATCCCGAACCCGAACCCCATTGAAGTCAATGGGGACCCGAACTTTTAGGCACAAAAAGGCTGTAAAATAGTCCAGGAAAGGGTTAGAGGGCTGCCAAAGGCAGCAAAGTGTAGAAAAATCCCCTGCAAACAAATGTGGATAGGGAAATGAATTAAAATTAAATAAAATAAATAAAAATTAACCAATATCAATTGAAGAGAGGTCCCACAGCAAGGAATCATGCGTCATATCACCCTGCACCGGAGAATGTCACTTCATGTATTTTGGACCAGCACCCAGACAGAGGATACAGGTCCCACAGCAAGGAATCATGCGTCATATCACCCTGCACCGGAGAATGTCACTCATGTATTTTGGACCAGCACCCAGACAGAGGATACAGGTCCCACAGCATGGAATCATGCGTCATATCACCCACCACCGGAGAAGGCCACTCTCATGTATTTTGGACCAGCACCCAGACAGAGGAGAGAGGTCCCACATCAAGGAATCATGAGTCATATCAACCACCACCGGAGAAGGCCACTCATTTATTTTGGACCAGCACCCAGACAGAGGATACAGGTCCCACATCAAGGAATCATGCGTCATATCAACCACCACCGGAGAAGGCCACTCTCATGTATTTTGGACCAGCACCCAGACAGAGGAGAGAGGTCCCACAGCAAGGAATAAGGCGTCATATCAACCCCCACCGGAGAAGGCCACTCATTTATTTTGGACCAGCACCCAGACAGAGGATACAGGTCCCACATCAAGGAATCATGCGTCATATCAACCACCACCGGAGAAGGCCACTCTCATTTATTTGGGACCAGCACCCAGACAGAGGAGAGGGGTTTTCACAGCAGAGAATCAGGCATTTAGATCACCCACCACAGGAGTAGGACACCATTTAATGGGACCCCGGCAACCATGTCAGATGGCACAAACATCAGCTTCACATCACCCAGCACAAGAGAAGGCCACTTTGAGAGACTTTGACCCCTGCACCCAGGCGGAGGAGAGGGGTTTTCACAGCAGAGAATCAGGCATTTAGATCACCCACCACAGGAGTAGGACACCATTTAATGGGACCCCGGCAACCATGTCAGATGGCACAAACATCAGCTTCACATCACCCAGCACAAGAGAAGGCCACTTTGAGAGACTTTGACCCCTGCACCCAGACGGAGGAGAGAGGTTTTCACAGCAGAGAATCATGTATTTAGATCACCCACCACAGGAGTAGGACACCATTTAATGGGACCCCGGCAACCATGTCAGATGGCACAAATATCAGCTTCACATCACCCAGCACAAGAGAAGGCCACTTTGAGAGACTTTGACCCCTGCACCCAGGCGGAGGAGAGGGGTTTTCACAGCAGAGAATCAGGCATTTAGATCACCCACCACAGGAGTAGGACACCATTTAATGGGACCCCGGCAACCATGTCAGATGGCACAAACATCAGCTTCACATCACCCACCACAAGAGAAGGCCACTTTGAGAGACTCTGACCCTGCACCCAGACAGAGGATACAGGTCCCACAGCAAGGAATCATGCGTCATATCACCCTGCACCGGAGAATGTCACTCATGTATTTTGGACCAGCACCCAGACAGAGGATACAGGTCCCACAGCATGGAATCATGCGTCATATCACCCACCACCGGAGAAGGCCACTTCATGTATTTTGGACCAGCACCCAGACAGAGGATACAGGTCCCACAGCATGGAATCATGCGTCATATCACCCACCACCGGAGAAGGCCACTCATGTATTTTGGACCAGCACCCAGACAGAGGATACAGGTCCCACAGCATGGAATCATGCGTCATATCACCCACCACCGGAGAAGGCCACTCTCATGTATTTTGGACCAGCACCCAGACAGAGGAGAGAGGTCCCACATCAAGGAATCATGAGTCATATCAACCACCACCGGAGAAGGCCACTCATTTATTTTGGACCAGCACCCAGACAGAGGATACAGGTCCCACATCAAGGAATCATGCGTCATATCAACCACCACCGGAGAAGGCCACTTCATGTATTTTGGACCAGCACCCAGACAGAGGAGAGAGGTCCCACAGCAAGGAATAAGGCGTCATATCAACCCCCACCGGAGAAGGCCACTTCATTTATTTTGGACCAGCACCCAGACAGAGGATACAGGTCCCACATCAAGGAATCATGCGCCATATCAACCACCACCGGAGAAGGCCACTCTCATTTATTTGGGACCAGCACCCAGACAGAGGAGAGGGGTTTTCACAGCAGAGAATCAGGCATTTAGATCACCCACCACAGGAGTAGGACACCATTTAATGGGACCCCGGCAACCATGTCAGATGGCACAAACATCAGCTTCACATCACCCAGCACAAGAGAAGGCCACTTTGAGAGACTTTGACCCCTGCACCCAGGCGGAGGAGAGGGGTTTTCACAGCAGAGAATCAGGCATTTAGATCACCCACCACAGGAGTAGGACACCATTTAATGGGACCCCGGCAACCATGTCAGATGGCACAAACATCAGCTTCACATCACCCAGCACAAGAGAAGGCCACTTTGAGAGACTTTGACCCTGCACCCAGACGGAGGAGAGAGGTTTTCACAGCAGAGAATCATGTATTTAGATCACCCACCACAGGAGTAGGACACCATTTAATGGGACCCCGGCAACCATGTCAGATGGCACAAATATCAGCTTCACATCACCCAGCACAAGAGAAGGCCACTTTGAGAGACTTTGACCCTGCACCCAGGCGGAGGAGAGGGGTTTTCACAGCAGAGAATCAGGCATTTAGATCACCCACCACAGGAGTAGGACACCATTTAATGGGACCCCGGCAACCATGTCAGATGGCACAAACATCAGCTTCACATCACCCACCACAAGAGAAGGCCACTTTGAGAGACTCTGACCCCTGCACCCAGACAGAGGATACAGGTCCCACAGCAAGGAATCATGCGTCATATCACCCTGCACCGGAGAATGTCACTCATGTATTTTGGACCAGCACCCAGACAGAGGATACAGGTCCCACAGCATGGAATCATGCGTCATATCACCCACCACCGGAGAAGGCCACTTCATGTATTTTGGACCAGCACCCAGACAGAGGATACAGGTCCCACAGCATGGAATCATGCGTCATATCACCCACCACCGGAGAAGGCCACTCTCATGTATTTTGGACCAGCACCCAGACAGAGGATACAGGTCCCACAGCATGGAATCATGCGTCATATCACCCACCACCGGAGAAGGCCACTCTCATGTATTTTGGACCAGCACCCAGACAGAGGAGAGAGGTCCCACATCAAGGAATCATGAGTCATATCAACCACCACCGGAGAAGGCCACTCATTTATTTTGGACCAGCACCCAGACAGAGGATACAGGTCCCACATCAAGGAATCATGCGTCATATCAACCACCACCGGAGAAGGCCACTCTCATGTATTTTGGACCAGCACCCAGACAGAGGAGAGAGGTCCCACAGCAAGGAATAAGGCGTCATATCAACCCCCACCGGAGAAGGCCACTTCATTTATTTTGGACCAGCACCCAGACAGAGGATACAGGTCCCACATCAAGGAATCATGCGTCATATCAACCACCACCGGAGAAGGCCACTCTCATTTATTTGGGACCAGCACCCAGACAGAGGAGAGGGGTTTTCACAGCAGAGAATCAGGCATTTAGATCACCCACCACAGGAGTAGGACACCATTTAATGGGACCCCGGCAACCATGTCAGATGGCACAAACATCAGCTTCACATCACCCAGCACAAGAGAAGGCCACTTTGAGAGACTTTGACCCTGCACCCAGGCGGAGGAGAGGGGTTTTCACAGCAGAGAATCAGGCATTTAGATCACCCACCACAGGAGTAGGACACCATTTAATGGGACCCCGGCAACCATGTCAGATGGCACAAACATCAGCTTCACATCACCCAGCACAAGAGAAGGCCACTTTGAGAGACTTTGACCCCTGCACCCAGACGGAGGAGAGAGGTTTTCACAGCAGAGAATCATGTATTTAGATCACCCACCACAGGAGTAGGACACCATTTAATGGGACCCCGGCAACCATGTCAGATGGCACAAATATCAGCTTCACATCACCCAGCACAAGAGAAGGCCACTTTGAGAGACTTTGACCCTGCACCCAGGCGGAGGAGAGGGGTTTTCACAGCAGAGAATCAGGCATTTAGATCACCCACCACAGGAGTAGGACACCATTTAATGGGACCCCGGCAACCATGTCAGATGGCACAAACATCAGCTTCACATCACCCACCACAAGAGAAGGCCACTTTGAGAGACTCTGACCCTGCACCCAGACAGAGGATACAGGTCCCACAGCAAGGAATCATGCGTCATATCACCCTGCACCGGAGAATGTCACTTCATGTATTTTGGACCAGCACCCAGACAGAGGATACAGGTCCCACAGCATGGAATCATGCGTCATATCACCCACCACCGGAGAAGGCCACTTCATGTATTTTGGACCAGCACCCAGACAGAGGATACAGGTCCCACAGCATGGAATCATGCGTCATATCACCCACCACCGGAGAAGGCCACTTCATGTATTTTGGACCAGCACCCAGACAGAGGATACAGGTCCCACAGCATGGAATCATGCGTCATATCACCCACCACCGGAGAAGGCCACTCTCATGTATTTTGGACCAGCACCCAGACAGAGGATACAGGTCCCACAGCATGGAATCATGCGTCATATCACCCACCACCGGAGAATGTCACTCTCATTTATTTAGGCCCAGCACACAGACAGAGGAGAGAGGTCCCACAGCAAGGAATCATGCGTCATATCAACCACCAACGGAGAATGTCACTTCATGTATTTTGGACCAGCACCCAGACAGAGGAGAGAGGTCCCACAGCAAGGAATCATGCGTCATATCAACCACCAACGGAGAATGTCACTCTCATGTATTTTGGACCAGCACCCAGACAGAGGAGAGGTTCATTCAACTTTGGGTTGCACCGCAAGATCATGGTAAAGTAAAAAAATGAGGATTCAATAAAGAAGTGCCCCAGAGTACAAGAATACATGGTTGATGGGGAGGGAAATGTCTATTCTGCACAAGGGAGGCACAGGTCCTGTGGGATCCATGCCTGGTTCATTTTTATGAACGTCAGCTTGTCCACGTTGGCTGTGGACAGGCGGCTGCGCTTGTCAGTACGACGCCCCTGCCGTGCTGAATACACGCTCAGACAAAACGCTGGCCGCCGGGCAGGCCAGCACCTCCAAGGCATAAAATGCTAACTCTGGCCACGTGGACAATTTGGAGACCCAGAAGTTGAATGGGGCCGAACCATCAGTCAGTACGTGGAGGGGTGTGCAGACGTACTGTTCAACCATGTTAGTGAAATGCTGCCTCCTGCTAACACGCTCCGTATCAGGTGGTTGTGCAGTTAGCTGTGGCGTGAGACAAAACTTTTCCACATTTCTGCCATGCTAACCCTGCCCTCAGAAGAGCTGGCCGTGACACTGCTGCGCTGGCGACCTCTTGCTCCTCTTCTGCCTTCGCCTTGGGCTTCCACCTGTTCCCTGTGACATTTGGGAATGCCTCAGGAGCGCTCTACCAGCGTGCGCTTGAACTCGCGCATCTTCCTATCACGCTCCAGTGCAGGAAGTAAGGTGGGCACATTGTCTTTGTATCGGGGATCCAGCAGGGTGGCAACCCAGTAGTCCGCACACGTTAAAATGTGGGCAACTCTGCTGTCGCTGCGCAGGCACTGCAGCATGTAGTCGCTCATGTGTGCCAGGCTCCCCAGAGGTAAGGACAAGCTGTCCTCTGTGGGAGGCGATCGTCATCGTCCCTCCGTATCCACCCAGCCACGCACCAGTGATGGGCCTGAGCTGTGTCGGGTGCCACCGCGCTGTGAACCTGCTTCATCCTCATCCTCCTCCACCTCCTCCTCATCCTCCTCGTCCTCCAGTAGTGGGCCCTGGCTGGCCACATTTGTACCTGGCCTCTGCTGTTGCAAAAACCTCCTCTGAGCCACTTCTAACAGACTGGCCTGAAAGTGCTAAAAATGACCCCTCATCCTCCTCCTCCTCCTCCTCCTCCTCCTGGGCCACCTCCTCTTCCATCATCGCCCTAAGCGCTTTCTCAAGGAGACATAGAAGTGGTATTGTAACGCTGATAACGGTGTCATCGCCACTGGCCATGTTGGTGGAGTACTCGAAACAGCGCAACAGGGCACACAGGTCTCGCATGGAGGCCCAATCATTGGTGGTGAAGTGGTGCTGTTCCGCAGTGCGACTGACGCGTGCGTGCTGCAGCTGAAACTCCACTATGGCCTGCTGCTGCTCGCACAGTCTCTCCAGCATGTGCAAGGTGGAGTTCCACCTGGTGGGCACGCCGCATATGAGGCGGTGAGCGGGAAGGCCGGGTTACGCTGTAGCGCAGACAGGCGAGCAGCGGCAGGATGTGAACGCCGGAATCGCGCACAGACGGCCCTCACTTCATGCAGCAGCTCTGACATGTTGGGGTAGTTGTGAATGAACTTCTGCACCACCAAATTCAGCACATGCGCCAGGCAAGGGATGTGCGCCAAACCGGCTAGTCCCAGAGCTGCGACGAGATTTCGCCCATTATCGCACACCACCAGGCCGGGCTTGAGGCCCACCGGCAGCAACCACTGGTCGGTCTGTTGTTCAATACCCCGCCACAACTCCTGCTCGGTGTGGGGCCTGTCCCCAAACATATGAGTTTCAGAATGGCCTGCTGACGTTACCCCGGGCTGTGCTGAAGTTGGTGGTGAAGGTGTGTGGCTGACTGGATGAGCTGGTGGAAGCAGAGGAGGAGGAAGCCGAGTAGGAGGAGGAGGCTACAGGAGGCAAACAATGATGCCCTGTGATCCTTGGCGGCGGAAGGACGTGCGCCAAGGAACTCTCCGCCTGGGGCCCAGCCGCCACTACATTTACCCAGTGTGCAGTTAGGGAGATATAGCGTCCCTGGCCGTGCTTACTGGTCCACGTATCTGTGGTTAGGTGGACCTTGCCACAAATGGCGTTGCGCAGTGCACACTTGATTTTATCGGACACTTGCATGTGCAGGGAAGGCACGGCTGTCTTGGAGAAGTAGTGGCGGCTGGGGACAACATACTGTGGGACAGCCATGGACATCAGCTGTTTGAAGCTGTCTGTGTCCACCAGCCTGAATGACAGCATTTCAAAGGCCAGTAGTTTAGAAATGCTGGCATTCAGGCCCAGGGCCCGAGGGTGGCTAGGTGGGAATTTACGCTTTCTCTCCAAGGTTTGTGAGATGGAGAGCTGAACGCTGCCGTGTGACATGGTGGAGATGCTTGGTGACGCAGGTGGTGGTGTCGCTGGCACATCCTCTGTTTGGTGGGCGGCAGGTGCCAACATTCCTCCCGAGGCGGAGGAAGAGGCCGAGGCAGCAGCAGAAGAGGGAGCAGGGGAGCCTGAGTGAGTTCCTTGCTTTTAAGGTGTTTACTCCACTGCAGTTCATGCTTTGCATGTAGATGCCTGGTCATGCAGGTTGTGCTAAGGTTCAGAACGTTAATGCCTCGCTTCAGGATCTGATGGCACAGCGTGCAAACCACTCGGGTCTTGTCGTCAGCACATTGTTTAAAGAAGTGCCATGCCAGGGAACTCCTTGAAGCTGCCTTTGGGGTGCTCGGTCCCTGGTGGCGGTGGCCTGTATCAGGCGAACTCTCTTGGCGGCGGCTGTTCTGCTTTTGCCCCCTGCTCCCTCTTTTGCTACGCTGTTGGCTCGGTCTCACCACTGCCTCTTCCTCTGAACTATGAAAGTCAGTGGCACGACCTTCATTCCATTTGGGGTCTAGGACCTCATCGTCCCCTGCATCGTCTTCCACACAGTCTTCCTCCCTGTCCTCCTGTTCGGTCTGCACACTGCAGAAAGACGCAGCAGTTGGCACCTGTGTTTCGTCATCATCAGAGACGTGCGGACTCCGATGAGGTGGTATTCCCATGTCCTCATCATCAGTAAACATCAGAGGTTGTGCATCAGTGCATTCTATGTCTTCCACCACAGGGGAAGGGCTAGGTGGATTCCCTTGGGAAACCCTGCCAGCAGAGTCTTCAAACAGCATAAGAGACTGCTGCATAACTTGAGGCTCAGACAGTTTCCCTGATATGCATGGGGGTGATGTGACAGACTGATGGGCTTGGTTTTCAGGTGCCACCTGTGCGCTTTCTGCAGAAGACTGGGTGGGAGATAATGTTGTGAACGTGCTGGATCCACTGTCGGCCACGCAATTGACTAGCGCCTGTACCTGCTCAGGCCTTACCATCCTTAGAACGGCATTGGGCCCCACCAAATATCGCTGTAAATTCTGGCGGGTACTGGAACTTGAGGTAGTTGGTTCACTAGGACGTGTGGCTGTGGCAGAATGGCCACGTCCTCTCCCAGCACCAGAGGGTACACTAACACCACCACGATCGCGGTCCGCGCCCCTTACTAGATGTTTTCCTCATTGTTACCGTCTCACCAAGCACCACAATAAGGAAAAAATATTTGGCCCAATGTATTGATTTCAAATTCAGGCCTTTTTTTACAGGCACCTACCACTATCTGCCTATTTGTTTATGTAGCTTATTACACTAATCCAGGCACAGCAGTAACCACTGATTTAGGGGAATATCTCTTTAGGGCAAGTATTTAGGCCCTGGATGAAAGGTATCCTTTTATGGACAGATTTACAATGGGCCTGCAACAGCTGTGACACCAGATTTAGGGTATTGCTATTTTGGCAAGTGAATTTCACCCCAGAACAAAATATATGTTTTTGCGGATACTAATATAGTTTGCCAGGCTCAGCTGTGACACCAGATTTAGTGGATTGCTATTTTGGCAAGTGAATTTCACCCCAGAACAAAATATATGTTTTTATGGATACTAATATAGTTTGACAGGCTCAGCTGTGACACCAGATTTAGGGGTTGCTATATTGGCAAGTGAATTTCACCCCTGAAGAAAATATATGTTTTTGCGGATACTAATATAGTTTGCCAGGCACAGCTGTGACACCAGATTTAGGGTGTTGCTATTTTGGCAAGTGAATTTCACCCCAGAACAAAATATATGTTTTTGCGGATACTAATATAGTTTGCCAGGCTCAGCTGTGACACCAGATTTAGGGTGTTGCTATTTTGGCAAGTGAATTTCACCCCAGAAGAAAATATATGTTTTTGCGGATACTAATATAGTTTGCCAGGCTCAGCTGTGACACCAGATTTAGTGGATTGCTATTTTGGCAAGTGAATTTCACCCCAGAACAAAATATATGTTTTTGAGGATAATAATATAGTTTGCCAGGCTCAGCTGTGACACCAGATTTAGTGGATTGCTATTTTGGCAAGTGAATTTCACCCCAGAACAAAATATATGTTTTTGCGGATACTAATATAGTTTGCCAGGCTCAGCTGTGACACCAGATTTAGAGGATTGCTATTTTGGCAAGTGAATTTCACCCCAGAAGAAAATATATGTTTTTACGGATACTAATATAGTTTGCCAGGCTCAGCTGTGACACCAGATTTAGGGTGTTGCTATTTTGGCAAGTGAATTTCACCCCAGAAGAAAATATATGTTTTTGCGGATACTAATATAGTTTGCCAGGCTCAGCTGTGACACCAGATTTAGGGTGTTGCTATTTTGGCAAGTGAATTTCACCCCAGAAGAAAATATATGTTTTTATGGATACTAATATAGTTTGCCAGGCTCAGCTGTGACACCAGATTTAGGGTGTTGCTATTTTGGCAAGTGAATTTCACCCCAGAACAAAATATATGTTTTTATGGATAATAATATAGTTTGCCAGGCTCAGCTGTGACACCAGATTTAGTGGATTGCTATTTTGGCAAGTGAATTTCACCCCAGAACAAAATATATGTTTTTACGGATACTAATATAGTTTGCCAGGCTCAGCTGTGACACCAGATTTAGAGGATTGCTATTTTGGCAAGTGAATTTCACCCCAGAACAAAATATATGTTTTTGCGGATACTAATATAGTTTGCCAGGCTCAGCTGTGACACCAGATTTAGGGTGTTGCTATTTTGGCAAGTGAATTTCACCCCAGAAGAAAATATATGTTTTTGCGGATACTAATATAGTTTGCCAGGCTCAGCTGTGACACCAGATTTAGGGTGTTGCTATTTTGGCAAGTGAATTTCACCCCAGAAGAAAATATATGTTTTTGCGGATACTAATATAGTTTGCCAGGCTCAGCTGTGACACCAGATTTAGAGGATTGCTATTTTGGCAAGTGAATTTCACCCCAGAACAAAATATATGTTTTTGCGGATAATAATATAGTTTGCCAGGCTCAGCTGTGACACCAGATTTAGTGGATTGCTATTTTGGCAAGTGAATTTCACCCCAGAACAAAATATATGTTTTTACGGATAATAATATAGTTTGCCAGGCTCAGCTGTGACACCAGATTTAGTGGATTGCTATTTTGGCAAGTGAATTTCACCCCAGAACAAAATATATGTTTTTACGGATACTAATATAGTTTGCCAGGCTCAGCTGTGACACCAGATTTAGTGGATTGCTATTTTGGCAAGTGAATTTCACCCCAGAAGAAAATATATGTTTTTGCGGATACTAATATAGTTTGCCAGGCTCAGCTGTGACACCAGATTTAGGGTGTTGCTATTTTGGCAAGTGAATTTCACCCCAGAAGAAAATATATGTTTTTGCGGATACTAATATAGTTTGCCAGGCTCAGCTGTGACACCAGATTTAGAGGATTGCTATTTTGGCAAGTGAATTTCACCCCAGAACAAAATATATGTTTTTATGGATAATAATATAGTTTGCCAGGCTCAGCTGTGACACCAGATTTAGTGGATTGCTATTTTGGCAAGTGAATTTAACCCCAGAACAAAATATATGTTTTTATGGATACTAATATAGTTTGCCAGGCACAGCTGTGACACCAGATTTAGGGTGTTGCTATTTTGGCAAGTGAATTTCACCCCAGAAGAAAATATATGTTTTTGCGGATACTAATATAGTTTGCCAGGCACAGCTGTGACACCAGAGTTAGGGTGTTGCTATTTTGGCAAGTGAATTTCACCCCAGAACAAAATATATGTTTTGGAGGAAACACTAATATATTTTGCCAGCCACTGCTGAAACCACTGATGTATGGTATTGCTATTTTGGCAAGTGAATTTCACCCCAGAAGAAAATATATGTTTTTGCGGATACTAATATAGTTTGCCAGGCTCAGCTGTGACACCAGATTTAGGGTGTTGCTATTTTGGCAAGTGAATTTCACCCCAGAACAAAATATATGTTTTGGAGGAAACACTAATATATTTTGCCAGGCTCAGCTGTGACACCAGATTTAGAGGATTGCTATTTTGGCAAGTGAATTTCACCCCAGAAGAAAATATATGTTTTTGTGGATACTAATATAGTTTGCCAGGCTCAGCTGTGACACCAGATTTAGGGTGTTGCTATTTTGGCAAGTGAATTTCACCCCAGAAGAAAATATATGTTTTTGCGGATACTAATATAGTTTGCCAGGCTCAGCTGTGACACCAGATTTAGAGGATTGTTATTTTGGCAAGTGAATTTCACCCCAGAACAAAATATATGTTTTTGCGGATAATAATATAGTTTGCCAGGCTCAGCTGTGACACCAGATTTAGTGGATTGCTATTTTGGCAAGTGAATTTCACCCCAGAACAAAATATATGTTTTTGCGGATAATAATATAGTTTGCCAGGCTCAGCTGTGACACCAGATTTAGTGGATTGCTATTTTGGCAAGTGAATTTCACCCCAGAACAAAATATATGTTTTTGCGGATACTAATATAGTTTGCCAGGCTCAGCTGTGACACCAGATTTAGTGGATTGCTATTTTGGCAAGTGAATTTCACCCCAGAAGAAAATATATGTTTTTACGGATACTAATATAGTTTGCCAGGCTCAGCTGTGACACCAGATTTAGGGTGTTGCTATTTTGGCAAGTGAATTTCACCCCAGAAGAAAATATATGTTTTTGCGGATACTAATATAGTTTGCCAGGCTCAGCTGTGACACCAGATTTAGAGGATTGCTATTTTGGCAAGTGAATTTCACCCCAGAACAAAATATATGTTTTTACGGATACTAATATAGTTTGCCAGGCTCAGCTGTGACACCAGATTTAGGGTGTTGCTATTTTGGCAAGTGAATTTCACCCCAGAAGAAAATATATGTTTTTGCGGATACTAATATAGTTTGCCAGGCTCAGCTGTGACACCAGATTTAGAGGATTGCTATTTTGGCAAGTGAATTTCACCCCAGAACAAAATATATGTTTTTGCGGATAATAATATAGTTTGCCAGGCTCAGCTGTGACACCAGATTTAGTGGATTGCTATTTTGGCAAGTGAGTTTCACCCCAGAACAAAATATATGTTTTTGCGGATAATAATATAGTTTGCCAGGCTCAGCTGTGACACCAGATTTAGTGGATTGCTATTTTGGCAAGTGAATTTCACCCCAGAACAAAATATATGTTTTTGCGGATAATAATATAGTTTGCCAGGCTCAGCTGTGACACCAGATTTAGTGGATTGCTATTTTGGCAAGTGAATTTCACCCCAGAAGAAAATATATGTTTTTATGGATACTAATATAGTTTGCCAGGCTCAGCTGTGACACCAGATTTAGGGTGTTGCTATTTTGGCAAGTGAATTTCACCCCAGAAGAAAATATATGTTTTTGCGGATACTAATATAGTTTGCCAGGCTCAGCTGTGACACCAGATTTAGAGGATTGCTATTGTGGCAAGTGAATTTCACCCCAGAACAAAATATATGTTTTTGCGGATAATAATATAGTTTGCCAGGCTCAGCTGTGACACCAGATTTAGTGGATTGCTATTTTGGCAAGTGAATTTCACCCCAGAACAAAATATATGTTTTTGCGGATAATAATATAGTTTGCCAGGCTCAGCTGTGACACCAGATTTAGTGGATTGCTATTTTGGCAAGTGAATTTAACCCCAGAACAAAATATATGTTTTTGCGGATACTAATATAGTTTGCCAGGCACAGCTGTGACATCAGATTTAGGGTGTTGCTATTTTGGCAAGTGAATTTCACCCCAGAAGAAAATATATGTTTTTGCGGATACTAATATAGTTTGCCATGGCACAGCTGTGACACCAGATTTAGGGTGTTGCTATTTTGGCAAGTGAATTTCACCCCAGAACAAAATATATGTTTTGGAGGAAACACTAATATATTTTGCCAGCCACTGCTGAAACCACTGATGTATGGTATTGCTATTTTGGCAATTGAATTTAACCCCAAACCAAAATATCTGTTTTGGCGGACACTATTATATTTTGCCAGCCACTGCTGAAACCACTGATGTATGGTTTTGCTATTTTGCCAATTGAATTTCACCCCAGAAAATAATCTATCCTTTGCCAGACAGCAGACAGTATTATGCTTGTCTAGCCAAAGCTGGAACACCAGATTTAGGGGATTGGTATTTGGGCAATTGTATTTAACCCCTTAATAAAATATAGAAATTGCTATCCTGAGTTTCTAGGGGTGACAATTAGCACAGCCAAGCCCCTGATGGAGGATATAGCAAAAAAAATAGTATTGAAGCATTGATGGATGTGTGGCAGCTTGTTCTGGAGCACCACAAGTCACAAAATGGCCGCCGATCAACCCAGAAAATAAGTGACAGAAAAACGCTCTGTGCAGCCAAAAACCAGCAATCAAGTAAATAGCAGAAGTTCACTGATTCTCAGCTGCAGATCGATCCGCTCATTAGGTGCTGTTGCTGACTTTTCCCTGCCTATCTCGCCCTCACAGAAGCTGCATCCTCTCCCTACACTAGTCAGAGCAGTGTGACGTGCGGCGCTACGTGACTCCAGCTTAAATAGAGGCTGGGTCACATGCTGCACTTGGCCAATCACAGCCATGCCATTAGTAGGCATGGCTGTGATGGCTTCTTAGGGCAAGAAGTAAGACGCTAGCTGATTGGCTGCTGTGCAGCCCTTCAGAAAGCGGGAAGAAATCGACGAACACCGAACCCGAACCCGAACTTTTTTGAAAATGTCCGGGTTCGGGTCCGGGTCCCGGACACCCCAAAATTCGAACGATGCGCGAACTGTTCGCTCAACACTAAACACTATATATATACATACAATGGAATTGTATAAAATAACAATGAATAATGTCCATAAACCTGATGAATAAACAGATGAATAAAGTAGATCGAACACCTGGATGTTCGGGTTCGAGAAGTTCGGCCGAACTTCCGGAAAATATTTGGGTTCGGGATCCGAACTCGACCTGAACTTCACACCGAACCCTATTTAAGTCAATGGGGACCCAGACTTTTGGACACTAAAAAGGCTGTAAAATAGACCAGGAAAGGGCTAGAGGGCTGCAAAAGGCAGCAAAATATAGGTAAATGCCCTGCAAACAAATGTGGAAAGGGAAATGAATTCAAATAAAATAAATAAAAATTAACCAATATCAATTGGAGAGAGGTCCCATAGCAGAGAATCATGCGTCATATCACCGACCACTGGAGTAGGTCACTTTCAGTTATTTAGGCCCCAGCTCCCAGACAGAGGAGAGAGGTCCCAGAGCAAGTAATAAGGTGTCATATCACCCACCACTGGAGAAGGCCACTTTCAGTTATTTAGGCCCCGGCGCCCAGATTGAGGAGAGGTTCATTCAACTTTGGGTTGCACCACAAGATCATGGTAAAGTTAAAAAAATGAGGATTCAATAAAGAAGTGCCCCAGAGTACAAGAATACATGGTTGAGGGGGAGGCAGTTATAATTGTCTATTCTGCACAAGGGAGGGACAGGTCCTGTGGGATCCATGCCTGGTTCATTTTTATGAACGTCAGCTTGTCCACGTTGGCTGTGGACAGGCGGCTGCCTTTGTTAGTAATGACACCCCATGCCGTGCTGAATACACGCTCAGACAAAACACTGGCCGCCGGGCAGGCCAGCACCCCCAAGGCATAAAATGTTAACTCTGGCCACGTGGACAATTTGGAGACCCAGAAGTTGAATGGGGCCGAACCATCAGTCAGTATGTGGAGGGGTGTGCAGACATACTGTTCAAACATGTTATTGAAATGCTGCCTCCTGCTAACACCTTCCGTATCAGGTGGTGGTGCAGTTAGCTGTGGCGTGGAGACAAAACTTTTCCACATTACTGCCATGCTAACCCTGCCCTCAGAGGAGCTGGCCGTGACACAGCTGCATTGGCGACCTCTTGCTCCTCCTCTGCCTTCGCCTTGGGCTTCCACCTGTTCCTCTGTGACATTTGGGAATGCTCTCAGGAGCACCTCTACCAGTGTGCGCTTGTACTCGCGCATCTTCCTATCACGCTCCAGTGCAGGAAGTAAGGTGGGCACATTGTCTTTGTACCGGGGATCCAGCAGGGTGGCAACCCAGTAGTCCGCACACGTTAAAATGTGGGCAACTCTGCTGTCGTTGTGCAGACACTGCAGCATGTAGTCTCTCATGTGTGCCAGGCTCCCCAGAGGTAAGGACAAGCTGTCCTCTGTGGGAGGCGCATCGTCATCATCCTCCGTATCCCCCCAGCCATGCACCAGTGATGGGCCTGAGCTGTGTCGGGTGCCACCCCGCTGTGAACCTGCTTCATCCTCATCCTCCTCCATCTCCTCCTCATCCTCCTCGTCCTCCAGTAGTGGGCCCTGGCTGGCCACATTTGTACCTGGCCTCTGCTGCTGCAAAAAACCTCCCTCTGAGCCACTTCTAACAGACTGGCCCGAAAGCGCTAAAAATTACCCCTCATCCTCCTCCTCCACCTGGGCCACCTCCTCTTCCATCATTGTCCTAAGCGTTTTCTCAAGGAGACATAGAAGTGGTATTGTAACGCTGATAATGGTGTCATCGCCACTGACCATGTTGGTGGAGTACTCGAAACAGCGCAACAGGAAACACAGGTCTCACATGGAGGCCCAATCATTGGTGGTGAAGTGGTGCTGTTCCGCAGTGCGACTGACACGTGCGTGCTGCAGCTAAAACTCCACTATGGCCTGCTGCTGCTCGCACAGTCTCTCCAGCATGTGCAAGGTGGAGTTCCACCTGGTGGGCACGTCGCATATGAGGCGGTGAGCGGGAAGGCCGAAGTTCCGCTGTAGCGCAGACAGGCGAGCAGCGGCAGGATGTGAACGCCGGAAGCGCGCACAGACGACCCGCACTTTATGCAGCAGCTCTGACATGTCGGGGTAGTTGTGAATGAACTTCTGAACCACCAAATTCAGCACATGCGCAAGGCAAGGGATGTGCGTCAAACTGGCTATTCCCAGAGCTGTGACGAGATTTCGCGCATTATCGCACACCACCAGGCCGGGCTTGAGGCCCACCGGCAGAAACCACTCGTCGGTCTGTTGTTCCAAACTCCGCCACAACTCCTGCGCGGGATGGGGCCTGTCCCCCAAACATATGAGTTTCAGAATGGCCTGCTGACGTTTACTCCGGGCTGTGCTGAAGTTGGGGGTGAAGGTGTGTGGCTGACTGGATGAGCTGGAGGAAGCAGAGGAGGAGGAAGCCGAGTAGGAGGAGGAGGCTACAGGAGGGAAAAAATTATGCCCTGCGATCATTGGCGGCGGAAGAACGTGCGCCAAGGAACTCTCCACCTGGGGCACAGCTGCCTCTACATTTAGCCAGTGTGCAGTTAGGGAGATATAGCGTCCCTGGCCGTGCTTACTGGTCCACGTATCTGTGGTTAGGTGGACCTTGCCACAGATGGCGTTGCACAGTGCACAATTGATTTTATCGGATACTTGGTTGTGTAGGGAAGGCACGGCTGTCTTGGAGAAGTAGTGGCGGCTTGGAACAACATACTGTGGGACAGCCATGGACATCAGCTGTTTTAAGCTGTCTGTGTCCACCAACCTGAATGACAGCATTTCAAAGGCCAGTAGTTTAGAAATGCTGGCATTCAGGCCCAGGACTTGAGGGTGGCTAGGTGGGAATTTACACTTTCTCTCCAAGGTTTGTGAGATGGAGAGCTGAACGCTGCCGTGTGACATGGTGGAGATGCTTGGTGACGCACGTGGTCGTGTCGGTGGCACATCCTCGGTTTGGTGGGCGGCAGGTGCAAATGTTCCTACCGAGGCAGAGGAAGAGGCCGAGGCAGCTGCAGAAGAGGATGCAGGTGGAGCCAGAGTGAGTTCCTTGCTTTTAAGGTGTTTATTCCACTGCAGTTCATTCTTTGCATGTAGATGCCTGGTCATGCAGGTTGTGCTAAGGTTCAGAATGTTAATGCCTCACTTCAGGCTCTGATGGCACCGCGTGCAAACCACTCAGGTCTTGTCGTCAGCACATTGCTTAAAGAAGTGCCATGCCAGGGAACTCCTTGAAGCTGCCTTTGGGGTGTTCGGTCCCTGGTGGCGGTGGCCAGTAACAGGCGAACTCTCTTGGAGGCGGCTGGTCTGCTTTTGCCCCCTGCTCTCTCTTTTGCTACGCTGTTGGCTCGGTCTCACCACTGCCTCTTCCTCTGAACTATGAAAGTCAGTGGCACGACTTTCATTCCATGTGGGTCTAGGACCTCATCGTCCCCTGCATCGTCTTCCACACAGTCTTCCTCCTGTTCGGTCTGCACACTGCAGAAAGACACAGCAGTTGGCACCTGTGTTTCGTCATCATCATAGACGTGCAGACTCCGATGAGGTGGTATTCCCATGTCCTCATCTTTGAAAAATCATCAGTGGTTGTGCATCAGTGCATTCTATGTCTTCCACCACTGGGGAAGGGCTAGGTGGATTCCCTTGGGAAACCCTGCCAGCAGAGTCTTCAAACAGCATAAGAGACTGCTGCATAACTTGAGGCTCAGACAGTTTCCCTGATATGCATGGGGGTGATGTGACAGACTGATGGGCTTGGTTTTCAGGCGCCACCTGTGCGCTTTCTGCAAAAGACTGGGTGGGAGATAATGTTGTGAACGTGCTGGATCCACTGTCGGCCACCCAATTGACTAGCGCCTGTTCCTGCTCAGGCCTTACCATCCTTAGAACGGCATTGGGCCCCACCAAATATCGCTGTAAATTCTGGCGGGTACTGGAACCTGAGGTAGTTGGTTCACTAGGACGTGTGGCTGTGACAGAATCGCCACGTCCTCTCCCAGCACCAGAGGGTACACTAACACCACCATGACCGCGTCTGCGTCCCTTACTAGATGTTTTCCTCATTGTTACCATTCACCAAGCACTACGATAAGAAAAAATATTTGGCCCAATGTATTGATTTCAAATTCAGGCTTTTTTTTACAGGCACCTAACACTATCTGCCTATTTATTTATGTAGAGTATTACACTAATCCAGGCACAGCAATAACCACTGATTTAGGGGAATGTCTCTTTTAGGGCTAGTATTTAGGCCCTGGATGAAAGGTATCCTTTTATGGACAGATTTACACTTGGAGATGCACAGTAGCGTGTGAAAAAATATGTAGGATTATGCCTTCAGTAATTGTATTTTAACACTTTGTGTAATATACCCTTTAACGGACAGAAATACAATGGGAGATGCACGGTAGCGTGTGAAGTTAATGAGGATGACCCTCTCAGCACTTGTATATACACCTTGAGTGTAATATACCCTTTTACGGAGAGATTAACACTTGGCCTTCAACAGCTGGAACACCAGATTCAGGGTATTGCTATATTGGCAATTGAATTTCACCCCAGAACAAAATATATGTTTTGGCGGACACTATTATACTTTGCCAGCCACAGCTGTGACACCAGATTTATGGTATTGCTATTTTGGCAATTGAATTTCACCCCAGAACAAAATATATGTTTTGGCGGACATTATTATACTTTGTCAGCCACTACTGGAACACCAGATTAAGGGTATTGCTATTTTGGCAATTGAATTTCACCCCAGAAAAAAATATATGTTTTGGCGGACACTATTATACGTTGCCAACCACAGCTGTGACACCAGATTTATAGTATTGCTATTTTGGCAATTGAATTTCACCCCAGAACAAAATATATGTTTTGGCGGACATTATTATACTTTGTCAGCCACTACTGGAACACCAGATTAA
This sequence comes from Bufotes viridis, assembly GCA_033119425.1. NCBI lineage: Eukaryota > Metazoa > Chordata > Amphibia > Anura > Bufonidae > Bufotes > Bufotes viridis. Next base: position 399,314,305 of record CM065590.1, read on the forward strand.
GGGTATTGCTATTTTGGCAATTGAATTTCACCCCAGAAAAAAATATATGTTTTGGCGGACACTATTATACGTTGCCAACAGCAGCTGTGACACCAGATTTATGGTATTACTATTTGGCAATTGAATTACACCCCAGAACAAAATATATGTTTTGGCGGAGAATATTAGACTTTGCTAGCCACTACTGGAACACCAGATTCAGGGTATTGCTATTTTGGCAATTTAATTTCACCCCAGAACAAAATATATGTTTTGGCTGACACTATTATACTTTGCCATCCACAGCTGTGACATCAGATGTATGGTATTGCTATATTGGCAAATGAATTTCACCCCAGAACAAAATATATGTTTTGGCGGACACCATTATACTTTGCCAGCCACTACTGGAACACCAGATTCAGGGTATTGCTATTTTGGCAATTTAATTTCACCCGAGAACAAAATATACCCTGTTTCGGACAGATTTAAACTAGGCCTGCAACTGCTGAAACACCAGATTTAGGTTTTTGCTATTTTGGAAATTGAATTTCACCCCTGAACAAAATATGCCCTTTTTTCGGACACATAAACATTTGGCCTGCAACAGCTGGGACACCAGATTCAGGGTATTGCTGAATTGCTTTGGCAATTGAATTTCACCCCAGAACAAAATATATGTTTTGGCATACACTATTATACTTTGCCAGCCAGTGCTGGGACACCAGATTCAGGGTAATGCTATTTTGGCTATTCAATTTTACCACAGAAAATGATCTATCCTTTGCCAGACAGCAGACAGTATCACACTTGGCTAGCCAAAGCTGGAACACCAGATTTAGGGGATTGGTGTTTTGGCAATTGTATTTAACCCCTTAATAAAATAAAGAAATTGCTATCCTGAGTTTCTAGGGGTGACAATAAGCACAGCCAAGCCCCTGATGTAGGATATAGCAAAAAAAAAAAATAGTATTGCTGAATTGATGGACTTGGTGGCAGCTTGTTCTGGTGCACCACAAGTCACAAAATGGCCGCCGATCACCCCAGAAAAAAGTGACTAAAAAACGCTCTGTGCAGCCTAAAAACCAGTGAGCAATTAACTAGTAGAAGTTAAATCATTCACAGCTGTGGATCGATCAGTTCATTAGGTGCTGTTGCTGACTTTTCCCTGCCTAATCTCGTCCTCACAGAAGCTGCGTCCTCTCCCGACACTAATCAGAGCAGTGTGACGTGCGGCGCTACGTGACTCCAGCTTAAATAGAGGCTGGGTCACAAGCTGCACTTGGCCAATCACAGCCATGCCATTAGTAGGCATAGCTGTGATGGCTTCTTAGGGCAAGAAGTAAAATGCTAGCTCATTGGCTGCTGTGCAGCCCTTCAGAAAGCGGGAAGAAATCGCCGAACAACGAATCCGAACCCAAACTTTTTTGAAAATGTCCGGGTCCGTGTCCCGAACACCCCAAAATTCGGTACGAACCCGAACTATGCTCGAACTGTTCGCTCAACACTACTGCTAGCACGTTCCGTATCAGGTGGTGGTGCAGTTAGCTGTGGCGTGGTGACAAAACTTTTCCACATCTCTGCCATGCTAACCCTGCCCTCAGAGGAGCTGACCGTGACACAGCTGCATTGGCGACCTCTCGTTCCTCCTCTGCCTTCGCCTTGGGCTTCCACTTGTTCCCCTGTGACATTTGGGAATGCTCTCAGTAGTGCGTCTACCAACATGCGCTTGTACTCGCGCATCTTCCTATCACGCTCCAGTGCAGGAAGTAAGGTGGGCACATTGTCTTTGTACCGGGGATCCAGTAGGTTGGCAACTCGGTAGTCCGCACACGTTAAAATGTGGTCAACTCTGCTGTCGTTACGCAGGCACTGCAGCATGTATTAGCTCATGTGTGCCAGGCTGCTCAGAGGTAAGGACAAGCTGTCCTCTGTGGGAGGCGTATCGTCATCGTCCTCCGTTTCCCCCAGCCACGCACTAGTGATGGGCCCGAGCTGCGTTGGGTGCCAAGCCGCTGTGAACATGCTTCATTCTCATCCCTCTCCATCTCATCCTCCTCGTCCTCCAGTAGTGGGCCCTGGCTGGCCACATTTGTTCCTGGTCTCTGCTGTTGCAAAAACCTTCCTCTGAGCCACTTCTAAGAGACTGGCCTGAAAGTGCTAAAAATGACCCCTCTTCCTCCTCCTCCTCCTGGGCCACCTCCTCTTCCATCATCGCCCTAATTGTTTTCTCAAGGAGACATAGAAGTGGTATTGTAACACTGATAACAGCGTCATCGCCACTGGCCATGTTGGTGGAGTACTCGAAACAGCGCAACAGGGCACACAGGTCTCGCATGGAGGCCCAGTCATTGGTGGTGAAGTGGTGCTATTCCGCAGTGCGACTGACCCGTGCTTGCTGCAGCTGAAACTCTACTATGGCCTGCTGCTGCTCGCACAGTCTCTCCAGCATGTGCAAGTTGGAGTTCCACCTGGTGGGCACGTCGCATATAAGGCGGTGAGCGGGAAGGCCGAGTTACACTGCAGTGCAGACAAGCGAGCACCAGCAGGATGTGAACGCCGGAAGCGCGCACAGACTGTGACAAAGGTTCCTAAGCTGTACTTGGAGTTTTCCTTCCTCCCCATGTGCTCTCCTGTTGCCACTGATCATATAAATTGGTGTGAGCGCAAGAGAGAGGTGAGTGCAAATGCAAATTTCTCTCACTAATCGGGCGAAATGCTGTATGTGCGCTCTGCCGGATCATTAACAAAGCAGTCAAGGGGTCTGGCCATGGTGGATCTCCCTGACTGCCGTTTATAAGACACATGTGTGAGATTAAAAGCAGCTTTCAATGCATGAATACTGTTCCATTTCATTTCTAGACTTTTGTTTTATTGTTTAGCCACAAGAGGTCACTGTTTCCCATGTATAACTCACTCTCTGCTGAGGTTACAATATGCATGGGAGGTGTGGTTAACAAGCTGCAGAAAAGGCAGGAAGCAGTCGCCATTTTGTGAGGAGAGAAAAAGACAGACTGAGGTGATTCTCTCCAAATCTAAGTGCTTGGAAGCATTCTTTTGTGACCAGAACTGCAGCCAAAGGGAGCTGATCCGAGTTCAGGATCCAAATGCTAACCAGGAGAGAGGACGCCTGCCAGGAGTACTGCTAAAAGCTGAGGAACGTCTTACCTGTTCTTTTGTACTGCACGCTTGATTGAAAGACTGTTTGTTCGATTCGGAATCATTATTGGAGACAGAGCATACCCGAGTCAGTAAAATCGTGCACGTATCACATTGTAGGAGTGGCACCTGAAGTATCAGAGACTGAGTTTAGACCTGCAATTAGCTAGATAGTTAGTGTCTATGTGTGTGGCAGGCTGTATATATTGTTGATCATTCATTATAAGGACTTAACAGTTAAAGTTGTGGTTCGCTCCGGAGAGCAGAAAGGACTTCACCATAATCTCCAGTCATCCCAGCGTGTTTATCGGGAGTAATATATTAGGCACGTGCCACATTACCAATTTTGGGAGGGGGGCAAACACTGTATAGGCCGGGTGTCGGCAACCTACGGCTCCAGAGCCGCATGCGGCTCTTTTGAAGCTTTGCCGCGGCTCCAACAGCAGGGCCGACACTAGCAGGGCCGATAACAGGGGAGGGGGCAAGAGCTCCGGGCGCGACGGGGCGGGGGCATTGGGGTGCTGTATCACTTACCTCCGCCACCTCCCGGCGCTCTGTGTGGCAGGTTGCTGGTGACTTGGCGTCGCTAGGCAACCACAGCGTCCCTGTCCTGGCCCAGCCTCCTCCCTCACATCACAGCGTGTGATGTCACTGAGGGCACGCTGAGCGTGCACCTCTGCGCTGGGGAGGAGGAGACTGCTGCGCGTGGGAAAGAGAGGACAAGAGAAGGACACAGTGAGAGAAGTGCTGACAGAGGGGACACTGAAAAATAATAATACAAAAAAAGCAATAAAGAGAAAAAAGGGAGAGGGAAAAAGAAGAAGACAGAGAGGACAGAGAGGACTGGAGAAAGAGAAAGAGAGGGCTTGCAGTGTGACTGTCACTGGGAGTCGGGCCTGTACAGTGAGTAGAGAACAAGAGCCTGAAAGAGAAAAAACAGCAGCCAGGTAAAAAAATAAAAATTACAGATACTAATATTTGTTGTTGGTTAAGCATGGGAGACAGGTCCTTTTGTAAGGTGTACACTGTAGGAAATTTGTGGCTATTATGTAAAAATTATGTTTTAAATAAATAAATTAATTAATTTAATTATTATTTAATTTTTATTTAATTGAATTTATTTTATATAATTTACGGAATATTGGGGGCATGATGAATTATTTTTATGGCATGCATGGCTCACTTTTCCCTGTTTTCGACCCCCGGTAGGCCAGCCATGGATAAAGGCAAGAAGAGAAAATTTTGGAGTCCTGTCGATCTTCGGCTCCACATATGTATGTGAGCAGGTCTTCTCCAACATGAACTATATTAAAAACAAACATCGATCTCGCCTCACAGATGACAGCTTGCAAGCCTGTGTAAAAATGAAGGTAACGTCTTACAGCCCTGATGTGCAGACACTGTGCACTGAGGTTCAGGAGCAAAAATAACATTAACCAGGTAAATTAAATATTTTAATTAGCTATTATTTGCAAAAACATATTTTACATTGTTAATTGAAATAGTCCATATTTTCTTCAGATTGACAGCTAACTGCACAATCCTGTATATAGCATTAAGGTAATAAACAATATATGCAGTGTTATATTTGTTTAAAATGTCGCAATGGTTTTGCGGCTCCCAGTTTTTTTCCTTAGGAAACAGATCCAAGTGGCTCTTTATGTCTTAAAGGTTGCAGACCCCTGGTATAGGCTAATAAGATTGGAAGCTCCTGTGTTACTCCGCGGGCTAGCCTGTATGTTACAACCCAAAAAATTGTTCCTGTGTTTTAGGGTAATAACAGGTATGGGGAGGCAATGTTAACTTTGCTCACAGTAGGTAAATTGTTCTGGCTACCATTATAGGGCGCCGTGCTGTGCAACACAGGGGTCTCAGCTGCAGGCTGAGCATATTTAACTTTATTTTATGCTAACTGTATTTTAGAGCTGTAGGTGATATTCCTGTATTTCAGTAATTAAGTTTTTGTTTGCAAAAGCCGGTGTCTGTGTCGCTTTCCTTGTCTGTGACTTTGCTGTATCCTGGGAAGCCATCCCCAGTATACATGGCTTACGCATGCACTTTTTGCAAGATTTTTCTTGCTAATAAGCATGTCTTTATAAAGCAAAAATACGGTAAGCATTTTGGACTCTTTGGGGAGATTTATTAAAACTGGTATAAAGAAAAACTGGCACCTTTATTTTTCACAGCTCTTTTGGAAAAGCTCTTTTGGAAAATGTTTTTGTTTGCAAAAGCCAGTTTTTCTTTACACCAGTTTTGATTAATCTCTCCCTTTGATTAATTCCCTAGACTGTGATGGTGTGTTACTACAGTTTCCCTTACGTCCTACCAGCAGCACAGATGGGGTTAACCACCCCCGTGGACTGGCAGGACCGGCGGAATGTTTAATGAGCCCAAGACTAATAACTCAATTTAACAATTAAGTATCTCCTTAAAAGGAGGAAGTCAACCCCCAGCCCACTGTGTTTTTTCTGTCCTCCTGGACAGGTGGACTAGGCGGTTTGTTCCCCCTTTCTTATGGAAAGTGCGGGAGCCTTCTTTTCGTTTGGGTAACGGCGTTGCCTTTTTCCTAGGTACCTTGTCAGTTTGGCCGGCAGCTTATTTGCTGCCGGCCCCGCGCAGTGCGCCTGGCTGGGAGTATTTTGGCGGCGTCCTTGGTCCAGGATTCCCGGTCCCTGTGCGCCGCCATCTTCCGGAGGTGACGCGGGGACTCTCCTTTGCATCACCTCCGGGTAATCCGGCCGTGATTTTTTCACGGGCACGATTTTTTCATAGATGCGATTTTTTTTGCATCTTCCTGTGGAGGATTTACTGGGGAAGGGTGGATTGGCTATCCTCCCCTTCCCCTATTTTGGGAGGCTGTGTGCTCCAGTTCAGTCTCTGGCTACATATGCTTTTTCAGCTAGCTCCCAGAGTCCTAAAATTGGTGTTGTTCCACTTGTGGTGTTTTTTCCTCAGCTGCCTCCGGTCTGTTTTTCTTCCTTTCCTGCGTAGATAGGTGGTTTACAAATGTTTTATTTGTCCCTTTTTCCCGCAGTGATGTCTCCTTCGCGGGATTCGGAAGGCAGGAAAGTGGATTCCAAGAGGAAGCATCTATCCTGCTACCATTGCAGCAGTCAACGGTTATTGTAAGCTGATCATACCTGCACTCGTAAGATCGCAGAAGCTAAGCAGCTTTAGGCTGGGCTAAGACCAGCTTGGGAGACCGGTTGGGAGTCCCTGGGTGTGTTGACTTAACCTACACCTGGGGTTACAGCTGCGGTTAGAGGTTTCTGACCTCTAGTGAACCTATGTTGCAGGATATGTATCAATGGCTCTGTTAAAGGAGTCATAGGCCTGCTGGATGGAATGGCTTCCTATTCGTGCCCAGGCCCCTATGGAGACCTCTGTCCCGGTAGAAAGACCTTCTTGGTCTCCTTAGTTTCTTCCTCCTCGGATGAGGAGGAGGAGCTGACATTGTGTTTTCTCCCCTGGAAAGATACAGAAGTTGCTGAAGTAACAGGTCGGGGGACCATGAGGTTGACTCGGGGCGGTCTCCCGTTCCCGCTACTCGGGCACATCGTGTCTTCAAAGCGGATGAGACCCTCCTCTCTGTCATGATATTGTGTTTTCTCCCCTGGAAAGACACAGAAGTTGCTCAAGTCCATCAGGTCGGGGGACCATGATGTTGACTCAGGGGGGAGCCTCCCGTTCCCGCTACTCGGGCACATCGTGTCTTCAAAGCGGATGAGACCCTCCTCTCTGTCATGCTATAGAGTGGAAAAAACCTGGAAAAGGTCCGGTTTTAACAAAGAAGTTTAAATCCATGTTCCCGATGGCTTAACCCTTGGTGGATTCGTGGGGATCCATTCCCAAGGTGGACATGGCTATTGACAAGTTGTCCAAGCGCACTCTGGTTCCTGCAGACGATGGGTCTAGCTGCAGGACCCCTTGCAGAGTGCACACTAAGACGGGGTGTTACGGCAGCTGCGGCTTCCGCTTCCACAGCCATAGCAGCTTTTTGAAGTCTCTACGTTCCTCCGATCTCGTCTGGATCAAATTCAAGTTGATGTGAACCAGAGGTTTGAACCAGATGCTTTCAAGACCATCAACCTGGCTACGGACTTCTTGTGCGATACCGCACAGCCCCAGTTGAAGCTAGCGAGGAGCTTCCCGCTAGCAAAGCAAGTCCTGGGTATGAGGCCAAACACAGATCCTTGCTCTTGAAGCTAAGCAGCAGGTCTGTGGCTCATGGGAGACCAAGTGTGCCTTTGGCACCCTGTAACAATACTATCAAATAATGTCAGGGGCCTATATATAGCATGGCCCTGAGATCGGCGGCCCATATTCCATTTGGAGGAGCCAAGGATGGAAGATCCACCTCCTGACTACGGGCCTCTTCGAGGCTCTTGCTTAATTCCCGTTACTCCTGCCGTCCTGCCAATAAGCTTCATGTACCCGTCGGGAGTCGTCTCTCCCACTTCTGAGAAGAATGGATCCAAGAGATCTCGGATCCCTGGGTCCTGAATATCATTTTCAACGGTTATTTAGTCAACAACACCTCTATTCCACTGGACAGGTTTGTCAAGATCAACTTCTACAAGCTGCCAAGGAGGCGATCCTAGAGGCCTACATTCAGGACTACATTTGCAAAAGGGCTCTGTAGGAGGTTCCGGCAGGAGAACGGGCCTAGGGATTTATTCACCAGTTTTTCTGGTTCCCAAGGCTTCAGGAGATCTCCGGATGATTATGGATCTGAGATATTTCCATCGATTTATAAGGAAGGTGAAGTTTTGTGTAGAAACCATCAGGTCAGTAGTTCACGTCGTCAATCCTGGAGACGTGATGGCAACCCTGGACCTCAAGAATGCATATCTGCACATCCCGATCCATCCTGGTTCCAGGAAGTATATCAGGATCACGGTCCAGGTGTCCGGTGTCGTCAAGCATCTTCTGTTGCCCTTCTCTTTGGCATTTCTTCTGCCCCTCACACTTATACCAAGGTGGTGGTTCTGTGGTGGCGGCTTTGAGGCTTCAAGGACTGACCATCATTCCTTATCTGGACGACTGGCTTTGAAAGCCTCTGCTCTAGCGGTCCTAACCCAACTTCTTCAGGTAACAATCTCCTTTCTGTTCCACCTAGGTTGGATCATCAGCTGGTAGAAGTCGAACGTGAGCCCGTCGACTTCAGTAAGATATCTAGGCTTCATAACCGACTCCGCTGGGATGTCGCTCCAGTTGACTCCAGAAAGAAGATTCCGGGTTCAGAACACGGCAAGTTCCTTTTCCCGGCGAGTTCCAATCCGGACTCTCATGAAGATGTTGGGGCTCATGTCAGCGTCTGCGGAAGCAGTCCCTTGGGCTCTATGGCACCTCCGCCCTCTACAGTCGGAGGTCCTCTCCAAATGGAATGGCAGCCCTGCTGGGCTAAACTCCCTGTGCTCCCTGACTTGGCAAACTCGGTATTCCCTCAGATGGTAGTGCCATCTTTTAGACGGGAAGTCTATGACCCAGCCAGTCTGGGTCATATTGACTACGGATGCGTCCTAAGTAGGCTGGGACGCTCACCTAGACGACACTCCAGTTCACGGGACCTGGTTTCCTCAGGAGTGGCTTCTTTCATCCAATCTCCGCGAGATTCAGGATATCCGGCTAGCCCTCCTTCACTTAGCCCCTCAGATCCGGGGCAAAGCGGTGAAAGTCCAGTCAGACAATGTGACTGCGGTACATTACATCAACCAGCAGGGAGGCACAAGATCACTTCCCCTCTTGTCAGAGATCGGGGTGATTCTGGATTAGACAGAGTTGTACCTTCCCACTTATCTGCGATCCACATCCAAGGCTCCCTCAATATGATAGCGGCTGAGCCGCGGTCTTCCGTCGGTAGAGTGGTCTTTACATCCAGAGAATCAAGCAGATAGTCCTCAAGTGGGTATGCCAGAGGTGGATCTCATGGCAACAAGGTTCAATGCCAAGGTGGAGAGGTTCTGCTCCCTCTACAGGAGGACAACCCCTGGCGTTAGACGCTCTGTCAATATCCTGGAGGTTCAGGCTGGCTTACATCTTCCCTCCCTTTTCCATGATACCGAGGGTATTGATGAAAATCCGTCAGGATCAGGCCTCGGTGATAGCCATCATACTGTTTTGGCCGAAGAGATCCTGGTTACCTAGCTCACCCAGTTGAGTCGAGGACAATATTGGAGGCTCCCCCACAGCAGACCCTGGTGTCGTGGGACACTCACCTCTGCTCAGATCTGCACAGATTCAACCTGACAGCCTGGAGGTTGATCAGTCCCTTCCCGGAATAGAAGGGCTTTCAGAGTCGGTCCTGAGAACGCTGTCTCATTCTAGAGCGGACCCTACCAAGAGAGCCTACTCTTGTATTATGAGGATATTCTCATCCTGTTGTACCTCAACTGAGGAGGCGTCTGCAGATCTGCCCCTCTCCGCTATCCTTCAGTTCCTGCAAAATGGCCTTGATAGAGGCCTTGCCCTTTTACTCTGAAGATTCAAGTTTCAGCCATCTCAGCTTGCCTTAACAGGCTTTTTTCTCAGGACCCGCTGATCAAACGGTTCCTTAAAGGAGCTGAAAGATTAAAGCCTACAGTACTGAGACCCCTTTTTTTCAATGGGTTTTTCAGTAGTTCTCAGGGGGGTTAGCATCTCCCCCCTTTGAACCGTTAGAGGAGGTGGACATCAAGTTCGTCACTTGAAAGTTTGTGTTTCTCCTGGCAGTGACTTTGGCCAAGAGGGTCTCTGAGCTTCAAGCTCTCTCAGCATGAGCCCTATTTTTACATGACCGGGACCTTCTTAGATTCCTCCCGTATTGTAGGCCTAAAGTTCCTTCCTTCCAGAATATCAACCAGGTGATATTCCTCCCGGTTCTGTCGACATCTACCACCTCCTCCTAGGAACCTGCTAGACATCCTCTGGACGTCTCGAGATGTCTCCGGATCTATGTGGATAGATCAAGGAGTTCAGGAAAGATGAGAATCTGCTAATCCTGTTGCCGGTAAGTTTAAAGGCTATAAGGCATCCAAACCTTCCATCAGTCGGTGGATTGAGGAGGCTATTAAGGAATCCTTTGTTTCCACAATCTCTGGACCCTCCGGGATTCGTGAAGGCCCACTCTACTAGAGTTGTGGCTACTTCTTTTGCCGAGAGGAGTCTTCTGCCTCTCAACATGATTTGCAAAGCTGCCTCCTGGAGCTCTGAATCGACATTCATCTCCCATTATAGACTAGATGCCAGTCTAGCTGAGTTTTCGGCCTTTGGGCAGACTTTTCTTAGTTCTGCCAGGCAGGAAGGCCCTCCCTAGGGTTTTTTCTTGCTATCTCCCCATCTGTGCTGCTGGTAGGACGTAAGGGAATCGTTAATTTTCTAACGATAATTTGTTTTCCCTTAGTCCTAACAGCAGCACACAAATTTCCCACCCTAGTAAGTCTAGTTTTTTTCTTGCTATAAACACAGTGGGCTGGGGGTTGACTTCCTCCTTTTAAGGAGATACTTAATTGTTAAATTGAGTTATTAGTCTTGGGCTCATTAAACATTCCGCCCGGTCCTGCCAGTCCACGGGGGTGGTTAACCCCATCTGTGCTGCTGTTAGGACTAAGGAAAACAAATTATCGTTAGAAATTAACGAGTGTATGCAAGTTCACTTCTCTCATACGAATGGGATCAGCCTCTATTCTCAAAATTGAGAAATTACATTTAGTTTTTATGATGCAGTTCAATCACGAATGTTCTCTAACAAACCTCTGAGGCCTTCACAGACCATCTGTAGTTATACTGAGAGTAAATTACATACAGGTGGACTCCATCTACTAATTTGGTGACTTCTGAAGGCAATTTGTCACACTGAATTTTATTTAGGGTATCAGAGCATAGAGGGCTTTGAAAAACCATGTATCATTTTCTTTTCACTTCAACCTTTCCTGCTACTTTGTATTGGTCTATCACATAAAATCCAAATAAAATACATTTAAGTTTGTAGGTGTAACATAAATTTTTTTAGAAAAGTTCAAGGGGTATGAATACTTTTTCAAGCCACTGAATATGAGCAGAATGCTATGTCAAGCTAGCTAAGATTGGCTAGACTGTTAATAAGTTCATAAGAATTTAGATTATAGGTGAGTCCACAACAGCCATGCCCATGCTATAAGGTAATTGGTAAACTGTATGTTAGAAGAGAACTATTAATATACTGAAGTTAAAGTCTTTTTGCGTTAAGCCAGACATCTCCAGACACATCTACTCTTGAGGTTGTTCCATGGCATTAATATGTAATTCTATATAAGGTGAGGAGTATCCGTTACCTTTGCTATACATTTGCAATGTACAATGAGAGATGAGATTTGCCTGCAGCCAATATTTCCCACTAGGGATAGCTAGTGAAAACTTGCCAAGAGCAACCCTATAGGGGAATATGAGAGTGAAATGTGGCTAATTCTGGTAAAGAGAAAAATAAATGCTGACAGAGCATTTCTATGCATTTGGCCCCAGGGTTCCTACACAGAGGGATTAAGCCATGTAGAAAAACCATTAGCCTTTAAAGATGTTTAAGAACATTAACTGTTTATAAGATGTCAAATGATATACCACCCACTGAGATCAAAAAACAACATTATGTTCTGGATTTCTGTAAATCAATTTATAAAGTGTTTAATGCAAAAGTTCAGTATTAAAGTAGCAGAATTGAAGGAAAAATCCAATAAATTGTTTATTGTCTGGTGTCTGTTCCTGCTTTCTACCTATTAGAAAGGTTATGCTGACTTCCGGTTCCAGCACGCATAACAGGGGACCTCTGTGACCTTGGACTTCATACTTTACTCCTGCAACATTGTATGGAGAAATACCAAGTGAGGTGTGGATAGAATTCCCACTCCCATAAAGAGACGGAAGACAACGGCGTAGCAAGATGACTAGTGTTGAGCGCGAATATTCGAAAAGCGAATTTTTTTAGCGAATATCGGCACTTCGCTAATTCGCGAATATTTCGAATATAGCGCTATAAATTCGCTATTTCGAATATTCGTTTTTTTTTTTTTTTTTAGTTATATTTTTTTCTTTCCCTCTTCCCAACAGTAGTTCTTACCTGTCCTGAGGATTCCTGGCTTCCTGGCTGCTCTAGTCAGTGCCCATTGCCGCTTCTGCCGACTTCCGTGCTCATGGAGCGTCCCCATCCATGGGAGAATCTACATATACTAAAATGTACTGTCGGATTTGAGGAATTACGTTGAAATCGCAATGCGATTAATTCAAGTTATATTAATCGCATTGCGATTTTAACTTAGAGCTGAGTTTATAATGGGTCAGCTTGCTAGAATGAACGAAGTTAACTAATTTGGAATATAGCAGCACTGCTAAGTTGAATTCGCAATGCGATTAATTTAACTTGAAGTAATCGCATTGCGATTTCAACTTGGCACTGCTAGTGCTATATTCCATATTCGTTAATTCTAGCCTATGTAAGAAAGCAGTGCTAAGTTGAAATCGCAATGCGATTACTTCAAGTTAAATTAATCGCATTGCGAATTCAACTTAGCAGTGCTGCTATATTCCATATTCGTTAACTTCGCTCATTCTAGCAAGCTGACCCATTATAAACCCAGCTCTAAGTTGAAATCGCAATGCGATTAATATAACTTGAATTAATCGCATTGCGATTTCAACGTAATTCCTCAAATCCGACAGTACATTTTAGTATATGGAGACGCTCCCATGGTGATGGGGACGCTCCATGAGCACAGAAGTTATGGTTGGCTTGGTAGAATTAGTGAATAGTGAATATGACGAATGTATTCGTCATATTCTCAAAACGAAGATAACGAGTATTCTACATCTTCGCTTTAGCAACCTATTCGTCAACCTCGCTAATTCTAGCAATCAAATAGGAAGGTTGACTATAGAGACAGTTGTAGTTAAATTGCTATGCGATTTTTTTTTTTTTAATAGAATAATTATATTACTTGATATAATTATTATAATTATTCTATTTATTAAAAAAAAAAAAATCGCATAGCTGAATTAAACACAGCTGTCTCTATAGTCAACCTTCCTATTTGATTGCTAGAATTAGCGAGGTTGACGAATAGGTAGCTAAAACGAAGATGTAGAATACTTCGTTATCTTCGTTTTGAGGAATAGACGAATACATTCGTCATATTCGTCATCCTCGCTAATTCTAGATATGAAACCAATAGGAAAGTAGCCTTAAGTACAAATCGCAATATGCGATTATTTAAATCGCATGTTAATCGCGATAACTAGAAAAATGACGAATATTCGATTTCGACGAATATGAAACGAATATTCATTCGAATATTCGCGAATTTCGTCGAAATCGAATATGGCACCTGCCGCTCATCACTAAAGATGACCACTGTGGCAGATCAGGCCCTGAGAATTACACAATCTTCTTCCCAGCCGTCACATTGACCACATGATCCGGATCCAGACAAGAAGAACGAAGAATAAATGAACCCGATTCCAGGATTGATGGTACCCTGTAAAACCCTGGCAACGGGGGTAGCAAAGCTACTGTACTATCTCCAGATATTAAACCACTTTGGAAGCAATGGTATCACCACGTTGCAGCAGTTACAAGCCGGGTGGCCCAACACTCCTCTTACAATCAGGAGCAGGAGTAGAGAACTAGTCTCATTGAAGCCAAACTAGAGAGCGCAGAGATGCAAGTCCGCATGGCGACTTGGACAAACCAGACAAGGTAGAGGAGCTAAAAAACATCCCAGGAGTAATAACTTGAGGATCATTGCCTAGGCATTGACTAGGTCCCCATAAGAAAGTCTGTGCCTGATGGTGGTACATCACGACCGAGACCAACAATTGTCAAGTACCTAAACTAGGTTCTTTGAACCTCAATCTGTGGCTTCTCCCCACTCACTCCAGGTCTAAAAAGTGGGCGGGAAAGAGGACGGCCAGCAGGCCAGTCTCATTTACCATTTTCTATGCCTTTTTAGGTGTAGAAAATGGTCTGAATGTAAAACAGCAAGGAAGCTGCCTTACATTTAGAAATGGCAGAGGATTTGCCAAAGTTATGTAGAGGCCTGCGTCTCTTCATAACTTCGGCGGATCCACCGCCGGTGTAGGGGTTATTAGGAGTGTTCTCTAAAACACCAGTCTTAATAATTGTGCCCTTAGTTCTTATTCATGAGATATTGTGTACATGACATAATGATGGATAGTTTGCCTCCAGTTAGGGTACTCTAAACTGCTCTAGCCCAATGTCACATTACCTATTCTTTATTTGAAGAGATATTCAGGTAGGAAGGGGAGAGTGGAGTGGGAGTTTAATTTCTTTGTTTTAATGCTCATTAGAGTGTATAGTCTCCAGAGTAATTAGTAGGTAAAATGAGCTTTTCTGAAGTAGAAGATGACAACTACTCAGAGAGGAAATATGTGAAAACAGTGAAGGCTACCAAAGCACTATTCTTGTTCTTTTGGGTTAAATTTATTTGTGGATGGAAGAGATGGTGCCTTGAACTTTTGCATAATGGCGCTTTTTCCCAAGATCTGTTTAGGTGGGTCATTAGTCTTTCAGATGTGCCTCTTAGCTCTGGAATAACATGAAAATTGTGACTTGGAATGCTAAGTGCCTGCGTTCCCCATTTAAACGCATGAATGCGCATTGTTACCTTAAAAACTGAATATAGACCTGGCTCTCTTGCAAGAGACAAACCTGGAAGAATCAGATTTTTGGCACATGAAGAGACTCTGGGTGGGTACTGTTTGGGCTCCCTTTGGAAGGAAGAAGGGCAGCGGTACTTATGCTCATTCATAGGTGACTTTGTTATACAATACTACCGTCAGACAGGTATGAGAAAGGACTTTTATTGAAAATAGAATGGACACATTGGCAGGGACCCTGACTATATACAATGCGTACACCCCCAATTCCTCATGCAAATCTTTCTTCCAGATGCTGTAGAGTTCTATCCTCCAAGAGGAACTAATAGGTGAAGACCTTAACATGGTGCAAGACGTGGCAGAAGACAAACAACATAGATTAGACACCAGACAGAGGGACCAAGGTACCTTTACTTTGAAAACATTTTTAGATACTACAGAGTTAATAGACGTGTGGAGATATCACAACCCCACAGAGAGAATTTACTCATTTTTCACACGCACAATTCTCATGGGCGACTATAGATTATTTCCGGGTCTCGCCTAGCCTACTACAGATATCTGATCTGTTCTGGGAAATGGCAAAGGCTGTTTTAAGGGAACAAATAATATATATGGCAGCAAAAGGAAGGACACAATGGCAAAATACGATCAAGACACCTCTCGATTGCGCACAGTGTACACAACCTTTTCAACAACCCCACAGAGGATAAAAAGGTTGCGTAGGTTACAGTCAAACATAATTATGACGGTATCACTCTTTATAACGCAAAGCGAGATTATGCATTGATCAGAGAAACACTGACTTTTTAAACTTTGGGAAAAGGGTGGCAAACTATTGGCCAGTCTTACTAGGGGTCATTGCCCAGTTTCCCATATTTATAGGCTATGGGACACAGCAGGAGTCCATAGCAAGCCCCAATTACAGGTGAAGAAGTAACAAAGGTAATTAAATCATTATCTAATGGGAAGGCACCAGGCCCAAATGGCTATCTGGAAGAATTCTAAAAGGAACTGAGCATGGACCTTAAACATCCCATAGTATTGTTGTTCAATGCCATTCTTCAAGGTCACAATTTAATATCTTCAAGCAATATGGCACATATAAAGGTCCTTCCGAAACCTGCCAAGGATCTATCTAAGCCCAGTTCTTACCATCTTATTTCTCTCATCAACCAAGACCTGAAGATTATGTCCAAGTTAATGACAAAGCGCATAGCGTGTATTCTTCCAGACCTCATAGGTACACATCAGTTTAGTTTTACTGTATGAAAGGGTGGTGGGTAACCAGCATTAAAACAGTGCAAGCAGTGCAGGACTCTCTAGGTGGAGGTAAAAGGGTGAGGGGCATCATTCAACTCTTTTGGCAATTGATGTAAAAAAGCCTTTGATAACATCAATTGGCGGTGGCTTTGGGGGCCGGAGGACATTTCTTATAAGCAATGTATACCTGCCCACAAGCCAGGGTAAGTCTCCCGGGTTTTCTATCTGGCCAAATATATCTCCAGAAGGGCACTAGGCAGGTGTGCCCTCTCTCTACCCTCCTTTTAAACATTGCTTTGGAACTACTTGCCCAGTACCTAATTCAATCAAACATTTTCAAGGGCATAAAGGTAGGGATGAAGGAGGTTAAAATTACTTGTTTTGCAAATGACCTCCTCTTATTTTTAGACTCCCCAGATAAAAATCTGTACAAGGTGAGAGAGGCCTTTTATATTTTCGCTCTATAACAGGGTATAGAATGAATGTGTCCAAAAGCTAATTGTTATTCTTACAAAGCAGCAATCCCACAAAAAACTCTTAATGTGCGGTAGAGGTAGTCTCTAGCAACCTTACTTATTTGAGGATTAAAATACTAAGGCACCCTCTTCTCTGTACACCTCAAACTACCCCCCACTAATAGATCTCATAGTGCATGGACCGGAGAGATGGGCTAATCTACCACTCTCATTGTTGGGGAGAGCCCATCTCTTAAAAATGGTGAGCTTTACAAGATTTTTGTATCCCATGAAAACTATTCCTATGCTCATACGTTGTGTAGATGTTAGTAGACTGCAATTGGCCTTCTTTGGAAAAAGAAATGACCATGTATAGCTTATAAGAAGCTATGTTTGTGGAAATGAGAGGGTTAGACTTCAAATACATATTATTAGAGGCTATAACCTGGCTGCACTATTCAGACATATTAGGGACTGGATCTGGGGCACATCTCACTTTTCAAACATAGATCTTGACCAAGCCCTGGTGGAATGCTTAGACCTGACAGCTCTCACCAGACTTAGTTGGATCCAGACATCTGTTAAACATTGTGTGATGATAGGAGACACTTTAGTGTCATGGAAAGCCGTATGTAAATTACTGTATATGGATGCCCATTTTATCTTTCCCCATATATGTTCATTGCAGGCTTTTCCACAGAAAATACATATCAAACTATTGAGGGACTGGGGATAGGTTAGGGATCTCCACATTTTTAGATATACTTACACGCTCAGGACAGAGACTTCTAACGTGGCAGGAATGTTTACATATATAACAGATGAAATCTCACCATTACCTTCCATTGCTCCAGCTCACCTCATATTGCATATCTCAGGCAACCACATTGGGAGATGATGATAGACTGAGATGGTTAGAGGCCGTGGTAGGTACAATTAGTATAATGACATTATGTGACATTTATTATAGAGTCCAGAATATTCAATCCTTGCAGAAATTGTGTTTGTTTTGTAAATGGGAGTAGGAACTGGGGGATGATAAAGTGACATCAAAGATGAGGGAAGGTATGGAAACATTTAGAGCTGCAATCAGTAGTAAAAACTGGAGGGAAATGCAACTTTGTATAATGTACAAGGCAATGCACGGCTTTGATCTGCCTTATACAGACGCTCATTCCCATTATCTTAGATGGTGCCCCAAATGTGGCTTACAAAAAGTGGGTTTGCTTCATGGTAGGTGGGAATGCTCCACATTACAACTTCTAGGGCAAAATACTCACACCTAAATAAAAGAGGTTTGGGGGCTGGAGAATCATCCAATTTCTTAACAATGTATTTTTCACAATATTCCCATGGAAGAGGAGGCTGAATCCTCAGGAGTTGTAGCTAGGAATGAGCGAACCCGTGGAAGTGATGATGTCATCGCAGGCCCTTTTGCAGGTCCTGCAGAAAAAGAAAGAAGAGGATACTGGCTGCGCGATCAAGTGGATGAGGTTAGTTTTTTTATTATTTTAACCCCACAATGGCCATTTTACTTAGCATTTCATCTTAATAATGATATTATTTTTCATTATAACCATACACCCCCGTATCCTAAGGGAATTAAGTTATGTCATAGCCAGACCTTTATTTCTGATATTTACGGACTCGATAGTGACAGGGAATGTTCCAAAGGATTGGCGCATAGCAAATGTGGTGCCAATATTCAAAAAGGGTCCAAAAACAGAGCCTGGAAATTATAGGCCGGTAAGTTTAATATCTGTTGTTGGTAAACAGTTTGAAGGGTTTCTAAGAGATGCTATCTTGGAGTATCTCAATGAAAATAAGCAAACAACGTTATATCAGCATGGCTTCATGAGGGATCATGCTAAACGAATTTAATCAGTTTCTATGAGGAGGTAAGTTCTAGACTTGACAGCGGCGAATCAATGGATATTGTATATCTGGACTTCTCCAAAGCATTTGACACTGTACCTCATAAAAGGTTAGTGAATAAAATGAGAATACTCGGACTGGGAGAAAATGTCTCTGTGTGGGCAAGGAACAGGCTCAGTGATAGAAAACAGAGGGTGGTCATTAATGGTACACACTCAGATTGGGTCACTGTCACTAGTGGGGTACCTCAGGGGTCAGTATTGGGCCCTATTCTCTTCAATATATTTATTAATGATCTTGTAAAAGGCTTGCACAGTAAAATATCAATTTTTGCAGATGACACTAAACTGTGTAAAGTAATTAACTCTGAAGAGGACAGTTTTCTGCTACAGAGGGAACTGGATAGATTGGATCCTTGGGCAGAGAAATGGCAGATGGGGTTTAACACTGACAAATGTAAAGTTATGCACATGGGAAGGAATAAGGCAAGTCATCCGTACATACTAAATGGTAAAACACTCGGTTACACTGACATGAAAAAGGATCTAGGAATTTTAATAAACAGCAAACTAAGCTGTAAAACCAGTGTAAGGCAGCTACTGCCAAGGCCAATAAGATAATGGGTTGCATCAAAAGGGGCACAGATGCCCGTGATGAGGACATAGTCCTACCACTTTACAAATCACTAGTCAGACCACAGATGGAGTACTGTGTACAGTTCTGGGCTCCTGTGAACAAGGCAGACATAGCAGAGACGGTTCAGAGGAAGGCAACTAAAGTAATAACTGGAAAGGGGCAACTAAAATACCCTGAAAGGTTATTAAAATTAAGGTTATTCACCTTAGAAAAAAGACTGAGGGGAGATCTAATATCTATGGATAAATATATCAGGGGTCAGTACAGAGATCTCTACCATCATCTAATTATCCCCAGGACTGTGACTGTGACAAGGGGACATCCTCTGCGTCTGGAGGAAAGAAGGTTTGTACACAAACATAGAAAAGGATTCTTCATGGTAAGAGGACTGAGACTATGGAACTCTCTGCCTTAGGAGGTGGTGATGGTGAGTACAATAAAGGAATTCAAGAGGGGACTGGATATATTTCTGGAGTGTAATAATATTACAGGTATAGCTACTAGAGATGGGTCGCTGATCCAGGGAGTTATTCTGATAGGCTGATTGGAGTCGGAAGGAATTTTTTTCCCTGAAGTGGGGAAAATTGGCTTCTGCCTCACAGGATTTTTTGCCTTCCTCTGGATCAACTTGTAGGAAAAAGGCCGAACCGGATGGACAAATGTCTTTTTTCGGTCTTATATACTATGTTGTAATAGAAAGTAGTAAAATCACCTGAACCCGAACTTCAGTAAAAAAGTCCCGGTACACGAACTCGCAAAATTTGGTATGAATCCGAACTTTGCAGTTTGGGTTTGCTGAACCCTAGTTGTAGCAATCAAGGGAGTCCACCTGGTTCTCTTAGAAAGTAATGAATATTAAGATATTGGCTACAACCTAAATTCCCCACCATGGATGAAGTATTGAGCACCATTAGGTATGTTTTGTATATGGATAGATTGGACAAAGAAAGACACAAGGAAAAAGCTATTGACTAGAGATGAGCAAAAACCTGGAAGTTCGGGTTCGGGAAGTTCGTCTGAGCTTCCCGAAAATGTTCGGGTTCGGGATCCGAACTCGACCCGAACTTTATCCCGAACCCGAACCCCATTGAAGTCAATAGGGACCCGAACTTTTAGGCACTAAAAAGGCTGTAAAATAGTCCAGGAAAGGGCTAGAGGGCTGCAAAAGGCAGCACAATGTAGGTAAATCCCCTGCAAACAAATGTGGATAGGGAAATGAATTTAAATAAAATAAATAAAAATTAACCAATATCAATTGGAGAGAGGTCCCACAGCAAGGAATCATGCGTCATATCACCCACCACTGGAGAAGGCCACTTTCAGTTATTTCGGCCCAGCACCCAGACCGAGGATACAGGTCCCACTGCAAGGAATCATGTGTCATATCACCCACCACTGGAGAAGACCACTTTCAGTTATTTCAGCCCAGCACGCAGACCGAGGATACAGGTCCCACTGCAAGGAATCATGCGTCATATCACCCATCACTGGAGAAGACCACTTTCAGTTATTTCGGCCCAGCACCCGGACCGAGGATACAGGTCCCACTGCAAGGAATCATGCGTCATATCACCCACCACTGGAGAAGGCCACTTTCATTTATTTCGGCCCAGCACCCAGACCGAGGATACAGGTCCCACAGCAAGGAATCATGCGTCATATCACCCACCACTGGAGAAGGCCACTTTCAGTTATTTAGGCCCCAGCACCCAGACAGAGGAGAGAGGTCCCATAGCTAGAATAAGGCGTCATATCACCCACCACTGGAGAAGGCCACTTTCAGTTATTTCGGCCCCAGCACCCAGACAGAGGATAGGTTCATTCAACTTTGGGTTGCACCGTAAGATCATGGTAAAGTTAAAAAAATGAGGATTCAATAAAGAAGTGCCCCGGAGTACAAGAATAAATGGTTGAGGGGGAGGCAGTTATTAATGTTTATTCTGCACAAGGGAGGCACAGGTCCTGTGGGATCCATGCCTGGTTCATTTTTATGAACGTCAGCTTGTCCACGTTGGCTGTGGACAGGCGGCTGCGTTTGTCAGTAATGACGCCCCCTGCCGTGCTGAATACACGTTCAGACAAAACGCTGGCCGCCAGGCAGGCCAGCATCTCCAAGGCATAAAATGCTAACTCTGGCCACGTGGACAATTTGGAGACCCAGAAGTTGAATGGGTCGAACCATCAGTCAGTACGTGGAGGGGTGTGTAGACGTACTGTTCAACCATGTTAGTGAAATGCTGCCTAATGCTAACACGTTCCGTATCAGCTGGTGGTGCTGGCGTATTAGCTGTGGCGTGGAGACAAAACTTTTCCACATTTCTAACATGCTAACCGTGCCCTCAGAGGAGCTGGCCGTGACACAGCTGCGTTGGCGACCTCTTGCTCCTCCTCTGCCTTCGCCTTGGGCTTCCACCTGTTCCCCTGTGACATTTGGGAATGCTCTCAGGAGCGCGTCTACCAGCGTGCGCTTGTACTCGCGCATCTTCCTATCATGCTCCAGTGCAGGAAGTAAGGTGGGCACATTGTCTTTGTACCGGGGATCCAGCAGGGTGGCAACCCAGTAGTCCGTATACGTTAAAATGTGCGCAACTCTGCTGTCGTTGCGCAGGCACTGCAGCATATAGTCGCTCATGTGTGCCAGGCTCCCCAGAGGTAAGGACAAGCTGTCCTCTGTGGGAGGCGTATCGTCATCGTCCTCCGTATCCACCCAGCCACGCACCAGTGATGGGCCTGAGCTGTGTTGGGTGCCACCCCGCTGTGAACCTGCTTCATCCTCATCCTCCTCCACCTCCTTCTCATCCTCCTCCTCATCCTCCAGTAGTGGGACCTGGCTGGCCACATTTGTACCTGGCCTCTGCTGTTGCAAAGAACCTCCCTCTGAGTCACTTCTAACAGACTGGCCTGAAAGTGCTAAAAATGTCCCCTCATCCTCCTCCTCCTCCTCCTCCTGGGCCACCTCCTCTTCCATCATCGCCCTAAGTATTTTCTCAAGGAGACATAGAAGTGGTATTGTAACGCTGATAACGGTGTCATCGCCACTGGCCATGTTGGTGGCGTACTCGAAACAGCGCAACAGGGCACACAGGTCTCGCATGGAGGCACAATCATTGGTGGTGAACTGGTGCTGTTCCGCAGTGCGACTGACGCGTGCGTGCTACAGCTGAAACTCCACTATGGCCTGCTGCTGCTCGCACAGTCTCACCAGCATGTGCAAGGTGGAGTTCCACCTGGTGGGCACGTCGCATATGAGGCGGTGAGCGGGAAGGCTGAAGTTCCGCTGTAGCGCAGACAGGCGAGCAGCGGCAGGATGTGAACGCCGGAGCGCGCACAGACGGCCCTCACTTTATGCAGCAGCTCTGATATGTCGGGATAGTTGTGAATGAACTTCTGCACCACCAAATTCAGCACATGCGCCAGGCAAGGGATGTGCGTCAAAGCGGCTAGTCCCAGAGCTGCGACGAGGTTTCGCGCATTATCGCACACCACCAGGCCGGGCTTGAGGCCCACCGGCAGAAACCACTCGTCGGTCTGTTGTTCAATACCCCGCCACAACTCCTGCGCGGTGTAGGGCCTGTCCCCCAAACATATGAGTTTCAGAATGGCCTACTGACGATTACCCCGGGCTGTGCTGAAGTTGGTGGTGAAGGTGTGTGGCTGACTGGATTAGCTGGTGGAAGCAGAGGAGGAGGAAGCCGAGTAGGAGGAGGAGGCTACAGAAGGCAAAGAATGATGCCCTGCGATCCTTGGCGGCGGAAGGACATGCGCCAAGGAACTCTCCGCCTGCGGCCCAGCCGCCACTACATTTACCCAGTGTGCAGTTAGGGAGATATAGCGTCCCTGGCCGTGCTTACTGGTCCACGTATCTGTGGTTAGGTGGACCTTGCCACAGATGGCATTGCGCAGTGCACACTTGATTTTATCGGATACTTGGTTGTGCAGGGAAGGCACGGCTCTCTTGGAGAAGTAGTGGCGGCTGGGAACAACATACTGTGGGACAGCCATGGACATCAGCTGTTTGAAGCTGTCTGTATCCACCAGCCTTAATGACAGCATTTCAAAGGCCAGTAGTTTAGAAATGCTGGCATTCAGGCCCAGGACTTGAGGGTGGCTAGGTGGAAACGTATTCTTTCTCTCCAAGGTTTGTGAGACGGAGAGCTGAACGCTGCCGTGTGACTTGGTGGAGATGCTTGGTGACGCAGGTGGTGTTGTCAGTGGCACATCCTCTGTTTGGTGGGCGGCAGGTGCCAACATTCCTCCCGAGGCAGAGGAAGAGGCCGAGGCAGCAGCAGAAGAGAGAGCAGGGGGAGCCAGAGTGAGTTCCTTGCTTTTATGGTGTTTACTCCACTGCAGTTCATGCTTTGCATGTAGATCCCTGGTCATGCAGGTTGTGCTAAGGTTCAGAACGTTAATGCCTCGCTTCAGGCTCTGATGGCACAGCGTGCAAACCACTCAGGTCTTGTCGTCAGCACATTGTTTAAAGCAGTGCCATGCCAGGGAACTCCTTGAAGCTGCCTTTGGGGTGCTCGATCCCTGGTGGCGGTGGCCAGTAGCAGGCGAACTTTCTTGGAGGCGTCTGTTCTGCTTTTGCCCCCTGCTCTCTCTTTTGCTACGCTGTTGGCTCGGTCTCACCACTGCCTCTTCCGCTGAAATATGAAAGTCAGTGGCACGACCTTCATTCCATGTAGGGTCTAGGACCTCATCGTCCCCTGCATTGTCTTCCACACAGTCTTCCTCTCTGACCTCCTGTTCGATCTGCACACTGCAGAAAGACACAGCAGTTGGCACCTGTGTTTCGTCATCATCAGAGACGTGTGGACTCAGATAAGGTGGTATTCCCATGTCCTCATCATCAGGAAACATCAGTGGTTGTGCATCAGTGCATTCTAAGTCTTCCACCACTGGGGAAGGGCTAGGTGGATTCCCTTGGGAAACCCTGCCAGCAGAGTCTTCAAACAGCATAAGAGACTGCTGCATAACTTGAGGCTCAGACAGTTTCCCTGATATGCATGGGGGTGATGTGACAGACTGATGGGCTTGGTTTTCAGGTGCCACCTGTGCGCTTTCTGCAGAAGACTGGGTGGGAGATAATGTTGTGAACATGCTGGATCCAATGTCGGCCACCCAATTGACTAGCGCCTGTACCTGCTCAGGCCTTACCATCCTTAGAACGACATTGGGCCCCACCAAATATCGCTGTAAATTCTGGCGGGTACTGGAACCTGAGGTAGTTGGTTCACTAGGACGTGTGGCTGTGGCAGAATGGCCACGTCCTCTCCCAGCACAAGAGGGTACACTAATACCACCACGACCGCGTCCGCGTCCCTTACTAGATGTTTTCCTCATTGTTATCGTTCACCAAACACCATAATAAGAAAAAAAAAAGTGTTTGGCTCAATGTATTGATTTCAAATTCAGGCATTTTTTACAGGCACCTAAAACCATCTGCCAATTTATTTCTGTAGCCTATTACACTAATCCAGGCACAGCAGTAACCACTGATTTAGGGAATATCTCTTTTAGGGCTAGTATTTAGGCCCTGGATGAAAGGTATCCTTTTTGGACAGATTTACAATTGGCCTGCAACAGCTCGAACACCAGATTCAGGGTATTGCTATTTTGGCAATTAAATATCACCCCAGAACAAAATATACCCTGTTACGGACAGATTTAAACTAGGCCTGCAACAGCTGGAACACCAGATTCAGGGTATTGCTATTTTGGCAATTGAATTTCACCCCAGAACAAAATATATGTTTTTACGGACACTATGAAACTTTGCCAGCCACAGCTGAAACCAATGATTTATGGTATTGATATTTTGGCAATTGAATTTTACCCCAGAACAAAATATATGTTTTGGCAGACATTATTATACTTTGCCATCCACAGCTGTGACACCAGATTTATGGTATTGCTATTTTGGCAATTGAATTTCACCCCACAACAAAATATATGTTTTTGCGGACACTATGAAACTTGGCCTGCAACAGCTGGGACACCAGATTTAGGGTATTGCTATTTTGGCAATTGAATTTCACCCCACAACAAAATATATGCTTTTGCGGACACTATGAAACTTGGCCTGCAACAGCTGGGACACCAGATTCAGGGTATTACTATTGTGGCAATTGAATTTCACCCCATAACAAAATATATGTTTTTGCGGACACTATGAATCTTGGCCAGCCACAGCATAAACCACTGATTTATGTTATTGCTATTTTGGCAATTGAATTTCACCCCAGAACAAAATATATGTTTTTGCGGACACTATGAAACTTGGCCTGCAACAGCTGGGACACCAGATTCAGGGTATTGCTATTTTGGCAATTGAATTTCACCCCACAACAAAATATATGTTTTTGCGGACACTATGAAACTTGGCCTGCAACAGCTGGGACACCAGATTTAGGGTATTACTATTGTGGCAATTGAATTTCACCCCATAACAAAATATATGTTTTGCGGACACTATGAATCTTGGCGAGCCACAGCTGAAACCACTGATTTATGTTATTGCTATTTTGGCAAATGAATTTCACCCCATAACAAAATATATGTTTTTGTGGACACTATGAATCTTGGCCAGCCACAGCTGAAACCACTGATTTATGGTATTGCTATTTTGGCAATTGAATTTCACACCACAACAAAATATATGTTTTTGCGGACACTATGAAACTTGGCCTGCAACAGCTGGGACACCAGATTCAGGGTATTACTATTTTGGCAATTGAATTTCACCCTACAACAAAATATATGTTTTTGCGGACACTATGAATCTTGGCCAGCCACAGCTGAAACCACAGATTTATGGTATTGCTATTTTGGCAATTGAATTTCACCCCAGAACAAACTATATGTTTTGGCAGACACTATTATACTTTACCATCCACAGCTGTGACACCAGATTGAAGGTATTGCTATTTTGGCAATTGAATTTCACCCCAGAACAAAATATATGTTTTTGCGGACACTATGAAACTTGACCAGCCACAGCTGAAACCACTGATTTATGGTATTGCTATTTTGGCAATTGAATTTCACCCCATAACAAAATATATGTTTTGCGGACACTATAAAACTTGGCCTGCAACAGCTGGGACACCAGATTCAGGGTATTGCTATTTTGGCAATTGAATTTCACCCGAGAACAAAATATATGTTTTGCGGACAATATGAAACTTGGCCTGCAACAGCTGGGACACCAGATTCAGGGTATTGCTATTTTGGCAATTGAATTTCACCCCACAACAAAATATATGTTTTTGCGGACACTATGAAACTTGGCCTGCAACAGCTGGGACACCAGATTTAGGGTATTGCTATTTTGGCAATTGAATTTCACCCCACAACAAAATATATGTTTTTGCGGACACTATGAAACTTGGCCTGCAACAGCTGGGACACCAGATTCAGGGTATTACTATTGTGGCAATTGAATTTCACCCCATAACAAAATATATGTTTTTGCGGACACTATGAATCTTGGCCAGACACAGCATAAACCACTGATTTATGTTATTGCTATTTTGGCAAATGAATTTCACCCCAGAACAAAATATATGTTTTTGCAGACACTATGAAACTTGGCCTGCAACAGCTGGGACACCAGATTCAGGGTATTGCTATTTTGGCAATTGAATTTCACACCACAACAAAATATATGTTTTTGCGGACACTATGAATCTTGGCGAGCCACAGCTGAAACCACTGATTTATGGTATTGCTATTTTGGCAAATGAATTTCACCCCATAACAAAATATATGTTTTTGTGGACACTATGAATCTTGGCCAGCCACAGCTGAAACCACTGATTTATGGTATTGCTATTTTGGCAATTGAATTTCACACCACAACAAAATATATGTTTTTGCGGACACTATGAAACTTGGCCTGCAACAGCTGGGACACCAGATTCAGGGTATTACTATTTTGGCAATTGAATTTCACCCTACAACATAATATATGTTTTTGCGGACACTATGAATCTTGGCCAGCCACATCTGAAACCACAGATTTATGGTATTGCTATTTTGGCAATTGAATTTCACCCCAGAACAAACTATATGTTTTGGCAGACACTATTATACTTTACCATCCACAGCTGTGACACCAGATTGGAGGTATTGCTATTTTGGCAATTGAATTTCACCCCAGAACAAAATATATGTTTTTGCGGACACTATGAAACTTGACCAGCCACAGCTGAAACCACTGATTTATGGTATTGCTATTTTGGCAATTGAATTTCACCCCATAACAAAATATATGTTTTCGCGGACACTATAAAACTTGGCCTGCAACAGCTGGGACACCAGATTCAGGGTATTGCTATTTTGGCAATTGAATTTCACCCGAGAACAAAATATATGTTTTTGCGAACAATATGAAACTTGGCCTGCAACAGCTGGGACACCAGATTCAGGGTATTGCTATTTTGGCAATTGAATTTCACCCCACAACAAAATATATGTTTTTGCAGACACTATGAAACTTGGCCTGCAACAGCTGGGACACCAGATTCAGGGTATTACTATTTTGGCAATTAAATTTCACCCCACAACAAAATATATGTTTTTGCGGACACTATGAATCTTGGCCAGCCACAGCTGAAACCACAGATTTATGGTATTGCTATTTTGGCAATTGAATTTCACCCCAGAACAAAATATATGTTTTTGCGGACACTATGAAACTTGGCCCGCAACAGCTGGGACACCAGATTCAGGGTATTGCTATTTTGGCAATTGAATTTCACCCCACAACAAAATATATGTTTTTGCGGATACTATGAATCTTGGCCAGCCACAGCTGAAACCACTGATTTATGGTATTGCTATTTTGGCAATTGAATTTCACCCCAGAACAAAATATATGTTTTTGCGGACACTATGAAACTTGGCCTGCAACAGCTGGGACACCAGATTCAGGGTATTGCTATTTTGGCAATTGAATTTCACACCACAACAAAATATATGTTTTTGCGGACACTATGAAACTTGGCCTGCAACAGCTGGGACACCAGATTCAGGGTATTACTATTGTGGCAATTGAATTTCACCCCGCAACAAAATATATGTTTTTGCGGATACTATGAATCTTGGCCAGCCACAGCTGAAACCACTGATTTATGGTATTGCTATTTTGGCAATTGAATTTCACCCCAGAACAAATTATATGTTTTTGCGGACATTCGGACACTATAAAACTTGGCCTGCAACAGCTGGGACACCAGATTCAGGGTATTGCTATTTTGGCAATTGAATTTCACCCCACAACAAAAAATATGTTTTTGCGGACACTATGAATCTTGGCGAGCCACAGCTGAAACCACTGATTTATGGTATTGCTATTTTGGCAAATGAATTTCACCCCATAACAACAATTTTATAGTAATTGGTGATTACCATATTAAATAGATTCCTACATTCTGAATTGAGGGGTAAAACGATGCAAATGTGTCTAAGCAGTATAGTGTAAGTGGGCCATCGTAACAGTAAAGGAGAGGCACACCGCGGTCCCCATATCTTTTGAAATTTTTTAGGACATCCCCTGCGAGCGAATATAATCTTCTCCAAGGGGGATAATGTTATTTACTAGAGCTTTCGATTGGCCAACCGTGGGGGGCCTGTCCACCATCCACCAGAGAGCAGTCGCCTTTCTGGCAAGGAAGAGTGTTTCCCTCATAAAGGTGAGTGCGTAGTGTGGTCGTGAGTCATCCTTAAGTATTCCCAGGAGACAAGCCTTGGGGCATACCTCTAGGATACCTGGGATCATAGTGGACAGAACATCCACCACTGCCCTCCAGAATGGTCGAATATAGCTGCAGTCCCATAAGTGGTGCCAAAAATCCGCATTCAGCTGCGCACACCTGTGGCAACCCGTATGGGGCATCCTGCCCATCTTGAAAAGTCTGGTTGGAGAGAGGTAGCATCTATGTAAGATAAAGAGTTGTGTCAGTCTATTAGTGAGAGATGGTGATACAACTACAGGGGCAACTAGGGCCTCACTCCATTCCTCAGCTGTCAAAGTGGGTATGTTACATCTCCACTTCCGCACCTAAGGGAGATTAAGAGAGCCTGAAATTGAGCAAATGAGTGTAAAGGGCAGATATTAGTCCTCTTGGCCCCTGAGTTCTGAGGACCCCTATGAGTGGGTAGGCTGAAACCGACCTTTTGAGAGCCCGTAATTGGGCCTGTAGGGCATGTCTCAGCTGCAAATATCTGAAGAAATGTGGACGCAGAATCCCAACCTTGGTCTGCAGCTGAGAGAAGGAGAATAGTATACCATTTTCATATAGGTCTTTCAAATGGTGCACCCCATATCCTTTCCAAACACTCTCCCCTTCACAATGTAACAGATGAGGAAGCACTGGGTTATTCCACAGTGGATCATCATCTGGTAGGTTACTATACTTTTGCAGTTTCGCAGCCTTCCAAACATGGCATGCAAGTCTATGAATCTGCAAAAGTGTGCCTGATATAGACGCAAGGCCCTCTAAAACGGGACAAAGGTTGGAAAGCCGCAAATGTGCTTGTAGGTAGTATTCAGAATTAGGAAGCACATCCCGGGTCACCCATGGCACCAGATACCGCAACTGACCAGCAAGAAAGTACAAATATAGGTCTGACAAGGCTGCCCCCCCTTTGTCCCAAATCCTCTGCAGAGACTGCAGAGACAGTTTCCATCTATTTTTTCCCCAAATGAACGTCGCCATAATTGAGCGCTATTTGTCAAAGAATGCGCGAGGGATCGGTACACAGGCATGTTTTTGTAAGTATAGCGCCTTGGGCTGGAGAATCATTTTGATTAGGTTTAGCCATCCCATAGTGGACAACGGTAGGGTGTTCCAGGATTTGAATTTTTGTGTTTAGTTCATGCGACATAAGTGGTTCTTTTGTAATATTGACACCAAGGTACTTGAATCTGTCCACTACCATCAAGTTGTAATATACGGATGGCCAATCTGAGGACCATAAGGGCAAGATGGCCGATTTTGCCCAATTGATGCGAAGTCCAGAGAAGGAGCCCAACTGTTCAATAAGGGCTATTGCCCTGGGCAGTGTAGACTCTACTGCGTCCATGTATAGAATGAGGTCATCAGCGTACAGGCCTAGCCGGTCCTCCCTGTTGCCCAGAGATATACCCTTGAATATAGTGTCCTGTCGGATCCTAAGGGCCAGGTGCTCAATAGCCACCGCAAATAAAAGGGGAGATAAAGGGCATCCCTGCCTGGTCCCTCTATAGAGCTTAAATGTTGATGACAAGGAGCCATTTATCATGATATTTGTGGATGGAGATTTGTACAGGATATAGATCCAGCTAATGAATGCAGGGTCGAAGCCAAAGTGACTGAGGACCTGTACTAAGTAAGGCCATTCTACGGAGTCAAACGCCTTGGCCGTGTCTAACGCAGCCAAAGCCCATTGTTTTTGGTCCGCACATCCTAGCTGAGCAATAACCTGTGCCCTTCTTATGTTACTAGAAGTGGAGCTACCGGGAATAAAGCCAGATTTGTTTTCGTGTATTATGGATGATATCACCCCATTTAATCTTAGCCAGTATTTTATAGTCCAGATTAACAATGATATAGGGCGATATGACCCACACTCCAGACCCATTCGTTTCTATGGGGCAGACGGAAATAGCTGAGCCAGTGCTCGGCTATTTTTGGCGGCCCCATAGAAATGGATGGAGGGTGGCTGCGCATGCGCAGTGTTCCCTCTGCTCATTTCTCCGCTGCGTTCTCATTGTAGGTGTGTGTCCCAGCGGTGGGACCTGCACCTATCAGACAATGGGGGCATATCCTAGCGATATGCCCCCATTGTCTGAGATTGGAAAACTCCTTTGAGTATGTATAAAAGGCTGAGTAATGACTGGAAGGATATTGTGTATTTGTAAAGCACTCATGTGACACGGATGATGTTGAAAATTGCTGGAACTTATAAATAAACAACTGACTGGCTTGATTCCAAACTAAGGAGCATAAAGGTGAGCCCTATAAAACCCTAAGAGCTCTCCCTGACTGCTACACCCATGCAAAGGCCTCAATGGTAGACGATTGCATGCCCACATACCTAAGGCTGTGTGACACCTGAAAATCCTATAATAGTGAGGGGACACGACCACCGGCTCCCTACACTGAATACGGACGGACTCAGGGTCACCTAGAATCAAGCCAGCAAGGAAACACAATAAAGGGAAAAGACTTATCTGAGCAAGTAGCAGCAGCATCAGTGAACACTTCATCCAGGAAGTAGTATAAACCGCAAAGTGAGGCATCATGGGAGGGAATATAAAGGAAGACGATTAGTCTAAATAAGTGACACCTGGCAGAAGGAAAGGAGCTGACAAAATGAAACCAAAACAAAGAACGTCATACAAAGGTAGGCGAGAACGTCTGTCTGACCTTCTCACATAACTGGCGATGACATCAAGTTTTTAACTCATTTCAGAAAGAAAACTAAATTACAGATGTTTTTCCTATGCAGACATCTATTTATCTGAAAAAATGTTAAATATTTGGCCTTTTTGAATTAAGAATGAGCAAATCAATTATACTATTTTTGGATTTCTCTCTCTGTAGAAACCCTGAAAAAGGTGGGGTGACATATAACTCCTTGATGTATACCAAACAAAAACTACTTTGGCTTACATTGTTGAGTCACTGAGACCCTAAAGATACATTTGACATGAATGCACCCTAAGGCCTCTTTCACACGGTCATCACGCTTGACGCCTGAATAAGAGGTGGGAGCGTTATGGAAAATGCACGATTTTCCGCGCGTGTGCAAACTTTTGTAATACGCTTTGCACGCGCGTGAAAAATCCGCATGTTTGGTACCCAGACCTGAGCCGGACTTCATCACTGAAGTCCGGTTTAGGTTGAGTATTCTGTATATTTTATTATTTTCCCTTATAACATAGTTATAAAGGAAATAATAGCATTCTCAATAGAGAATGCAAAGTAAAAAGGGCAAGAGAGGGTTAAAAATAATAAAACAAACTAACTCACTCCCTCCATTTGATCGCGTAGCTGCCGGTTACCGGGTCCTGTTCTGTCTTCAGCCGGGAAGGGGGATTGATTGAAGCAGG
This sequence comes from Bufotes viridis, assembly GCA_033119425.1. NCBI lineage: Eukaryota > Metazoa > Chordata > Amphibia > Anura > Bufonidae > Bufotes > Bufotes viridis. The sequence goes on from CM065590.1 coordinate 399,346,393, forward strand.
TGATTGGACCATGTGACCCAGTGACGTCACTGAAGGTCCTTTACCCCCTTCCTGGCTGAAGACAGAACAGGAGCCCGGTAACCGGCAGCTACGCGATCAAACGCGATCTCTATTGAGAATGCTATTATTTTCCTTTATACCTATGTTATAAGGGAAAATAATAAAGATCGGGTCCCCATCCCGATCGTCTCCTAGCAACCATGCGGGAAAATCGCACCACATCCGCACTTGCTTGCGGATGCTTGTGATTTTCCCGCAGCCCCTTTTCCCTTTCACTTCTACGGGGCCTGCGTTGTTTGAAGAATGCACAAAATAGAGCATGCTGCGATTTTAACGCAACTCAGAAGTGATGCGGGAAAATCAGCGCTCATGTACATAGCCCCATAGAAATGAATTGGTCTAGATTCAGTGCGGGTGCAATGCGTTCACCTCACGCATTGCACCCACGCGGAAAACTCGCCCGTGTGAAAGGCGCCTAAGAAATACTGTTTGTGCAAGCTTTCAAATTCACTTGTCTTTAATTTACCTTTCTGTCAACATCCTCAGAAATAACAGCACTGGGATATTAGGTTCATAACAGAAGCAGGAATGAAGAATCAGTTTGGCAACCTACTCAAAGGTCAAGAATCAGTTTGGCTTCCATCTCAACCTCTTAACTTCCAGTCCCCATGCCAGTGGTCTGGCCTGCATCTATGACAATGAAGTCACCATCAGGCATAGATAAACATTAGGTGATCATTAGATATAATAACGAATGAAGGTCTAATCAATAGGCTCCACAGCATCTTGATAACACAGCTCAGTAGTAGGGTTTGCTGATTTTTAATTGCCAGCTCTATTTTTCTCCTTTTAAATCTTTCTGTTTATTGCAGGTTGTTATTTATGGAGATGTTTTCTATATAGAATGACTACACAAGGAGTAAAGCATGTGTTGGCATACTCAGGGACTTACACAGAAATTAGAGCATAGCAACCTACCATGGGCACCACTTCCACTGACAGCGGCGACAAATTTACTATATGTATTAACTTAATGTTCACTAATTTTATAACAGGGGAAACATAATTAATAATTCCTGTACAAAGCGCAGGTAGAGAACCAATGTCATTGCCCTGTTTAGCCAGTAAAAGATTTATGAATTGGCTGAAAAATGTATCAAAATACCCATTGCGCATGTTACAACTTCATAAATATGCTGCTTAGTTGCCTTATTTTTCAATGTATCTAGGCCAGAAAAAAAGAATAACAACATTGATAAATCTCCTATATAGCCTTATATTTACTGCTTCTCTTCAAACCGCATATGATAAAACTGGTGGCCTGCAGTCACCATTAGGGGCAGCTCAGTGCATGTGAATTTATATAGTTGCTATTGCACTCAATAGAAGTAGTAAACATATCTATGCACTTGACTTTGCCTAGGGGTAGCTGCATGAAAATGCTTGGACTAGCGATGCTCGAGTCTCCTCCCCACACGATTGTTGGCTGCTACGTAGCCAATAAACATGCAGGGAAGTACTGGCACTCATCGTAATGCCATAGCCATGTTGGTTACTGACATTACAGTGATTGGCTGGCCTGAACGCTTCATCGGGTGCTGACCCTGTAAAACATATGCAAGGGCCTGTAGCTGAGCTGACTCTGTAAAGATTGTAGGTGAGGGCCTGAAGGTGAGCTGACCTTGTAAAATTTGTAGGTGAGGGCCTGCTGGGTGAGCTGACCCTGCAAAACATTGTATGTGAGGGCCTGCAGGTGAGCTGACCCTGTAAAGATTTTAGGTGAGGGCCTGCAGTTGAGCTGACCCTGTAAAACATTGTAGGTGAGGGCCTGCAGGTGAGTTGACCCTGTAAAACATTGTAAGTGAGAGCCTGCAGGTGAGCTGACCCTGTAAAACATTGTAGGTGAGGGCCGGCAGGTGAGCTGACCCTGTAAAACATTATATGCGAGGGCCTGTAGGTGAGCTGACCCTGTAAAACATTGTAGGTGAGGGCCTGTAGGTAAGCTGACCCTGTCAAACATTGTAGGTGAGGGCCTGCAGGTGAGCTGACCCTGTAAAACATTAAATGCGAGGGCCTGAAGGTGACTTGACCCTGTAAAAATTGTAGGTGAGGGCCTGCTGGTGAGCTGACCCCTAAAAGGTTGTAGGTGAGGGCCTACAGGTGAGCTGACCCTGTAAAACATTATATGCGAGGGCCTGCAGGTGAGCTGACCCTGTAAAACATTTTATGTGAGGGTCTGCAGGTGAACTGACCCTGTAAAACATTATATGCGAGGGCTTACAGGTGAGCTGACCCTGTAAAACATTATATGCGAGGGCCTGCAGGTTAGCTGACCCTGTAAAACATTTTATGTGAGGGTCTGCAGGTGAACTGACTATGTAAAACATTATATGCGAGGGCCTATAGGTAAGCTGACCCTGTAAAACATTATATGCGAGGGGCTGCAGGTGAGCTGACCCTGTAAAACATTATATGCGAGGGGCTGCAGGTGAGCTGACCCTGTAAACGATTGTAGGTGAGAGCCTGCAGGTGAGCTGACCCTTTAAAACATTATATGCGAGGGCCTTGGCTACTCAAGCTGGACGTGGTGGAAGACAGATTGGTGCTTAACCGACTCAAAGCATTATCTACTGCAATCCAACTGACCACCTGGTCGCACTGGTCTGGCTTCAAGAGTGGTGTCCTGCACCGACCTGCAAACTGGGACATGAAGCTAGGTATTGTGGATGATTGTTTTTCTTGTGCTATGGCAACAGGCACAGTTTCAATGCGCCCAGGGCCACGGCCTCTGCGTGCACCATTAGCATCACTGTCACTTCCTCATCCCTTAATGCTCGCCTTCTTCATATTAAATGTTATATATGCTTGAAAGTATGTCACACATACAGTAGCGTACAGTAGCATAGGATTTGGAAGTGTATGCGCAAAAAATTTAAAAAGGTATTTGGGATGTGGAAACGTCACACAGGAGACATTCCACAGATAGTGTCATTGCTTTCACCAGCTAATAAAAATTTCAGGGAATGTCACAGGTATTTGGGACAAGGAAATGTTATACAGGAGAGGTACCACCAGTAATCTCAATGTCCGCAGCATCTATGGAAAAAGTACACTGTATGTCACAGATAAGAAATTTAAGCACACATGTTATACTGGAGATGTAACACTGGTAATGTCACTGTCAGAAGCAGACACCATCTATTGACAAATTACACTGTATGTCACAGATAAATTTTTTAATTGCACACGTTACTCTTTAGATGTGGCACTGCTAATGTCACTGTCTACAGCGGACACCATATACGGAAAAAGTACACTGGATGTCACAGATATTTTTGGGATGCGCACAATTTACAAAGGAGATCTTGCACAGATAATTCAACTGTCCGCAGCAGCCTATTAGAAGCTATTTAGCGCAGGATAAGCTAAAAATATATTGCTGCTGCCACTGGTGTTTGGCCGAGCATGCTCGCTCAATACTACTCGCCAGGTAAATGACTCCAATTGTATTGCAGGTTTTGGACTATGTGATGGTGAATTGTTTACCCCCACCATAATTTGTGAAAGTTGTTGTTCTTAACCACTTCAGCCCCCTAGCTTAAACACCCTTAATGACCAGGCCACTTTTACAATTCTGCACTACACTACTTTCACCGTTTATTGCTCCGTCATACAACTTACCACCCAAATGAATTTTACCTCCTTTTCTTCTCACTAATAGAGCTTTCATTTGGTGGTATTTCATTGCTGCTGACAATTTTACTTTTTTGCTATTAATCAAAAATTACCAAAATTTTGGCAAAAAATGACATTTTTCACTTTCTGTTGAAATTTTTTTAAAAACTACATTTCTATATAAATTTTTCTCAAAATGTATTGTTCTACATGTCTTTGATAAAAAAATCCAATAAGTGTATATTTATTGGTTTGGGTAAAAGTTATAGCGTTTACAAACTATGGTGCAAAAAGTGAATTTCGGCATTTTGAAGCAGCTCTGACTTTCTGAGCACCTGTCATGTTTCTTCAGGTGCTAGAATGCCAGGATAGTATTAATACCCCCAAATGACACCATTTTAGATAGAAGACACCCCAAAGTATTCACAGAGGGGCATGGTGAGTTCATGTATGACTTCATTTTTTTCACAAGTTAGCGGAAAATGACACTTTCTGAGGAAAAAATAAAAATAATAAAGTTTCCATTTCTGCTAACTTCTGGCAAACTAAAATAAAATCTCCCACGGACTCACTATGCCCCTCAGTGAATACCTTGGGGTGTCTACTTTCCGAAATGGGGTCACTTGTGGAGTGTGTGAACTGTTCTGGCATTTTGGGCGGGGCTAAATTGTGAGCAGCCATGTAAAAGCTAAAGGTACTCGTTGGAATTTAGGCCCCTTTGCACGCCCAGGCTGCAAAAAGTGGCACTCATGTGGTATCGCCGTACTCAGGAGAAGTAGGGCAATGTGTTTTGGGGTGTATTTTTACATATACCCATGTTGAGTGAGAGAAATATCTCTGTAAACTGACAACTTTGTATAAAAAAATTAAAAGTTGTCGTTACAGCGATATTTCTCACACAAAGTATGGGTATATATAAAAATACACCCCCAAACTTCTGCCCTACTTCTCCTGAGTACGGCAATACCACATGAGTGACACTTTTTGCAGCCAAGATGCGCAAAGGGGCCCTAAAACCAATGAGTACCTTCAGAATTTCACAGGGCATTTTTAAGCATTTGGATTCCAGACTTCTTCTCACGCTTTAGGGGCCCCTAAAATGCCAGGACAGTATAAATACCTCACATGTGACCCCATTTTAGAACGAAGACACCCCAAGGTATTCTGTGAGGGGTATGGTGAGTTCATGTAAAATTTTATTTTTGTCACAAATTAGTGAAATATGAGACTTTGTAAAAAAAAAATATATAGCAATTTCCGCTAACTTGTGCCAAAAATAAATTTCTGTGAACTTGCCATGCCCCTCACAGAATACCTTGGGGTGTCTTTTTCTAAAATGGGGTCACATGTGGGTATTTATACTGCCCTGGCATTTTAGGGGTCCTAAAGCGTGAGAATCCAAATGCGTAAAATGCCCTGTGAAATCTAAAGGTACTCATTGGTTTTAGGGCCTTTGCATCTTGGCTGCAAAAGTGTCACTCATGTGGTATCACCGTACTCAGGAGAAGTAGGGCAATGAGTTTTGGGGTGTATTTACATATACCCTGCTGAGTGTGAGAAATATCTCTGTAAATTACAACTTTTAAAAAGATTTATACAAAGTTGTCCATTTACAGAGATATTTCTCTCACCCAGCATGGGTATATGTAAAAATACACCTCAAAACACATTGCCCTACTTCTCCTGAGTACGGCAATACCACATGAGTGACACTTTTTGCAGCCAAGATGCGCAAAGGGCCCTAAACCAATGAGTACCTTTTAGGAGGGCATTTTTATGCATTTTTCTTCTCACGCTTTAGGGCCCCTAAATTGCCAGGGCAGTATAAATACTCCACATGTGACACCATTTGGAAAGAAGACACCCCAGGTATTCCGTAAGGGGCATGGCGAGTTCATAGAAGATTTTTTTGGCACAAGTTAGCGGAAATTGATTTTTATAGTTTTTCTCACAAAGTCTCCCTTTCTGCTAACTTTTGACAAAAAGTTAAATTTTTCATGGACTCACTATGCCCTCAGCGAATACCTTGGGGTGTCTTCTTTCCAAAATGGGGTCATTTGTGGGGTGTTTGTACTGTTCTGGCATTTTGGGTGGGGCTAATTGTGAGCAGCCATGTAAAGCTAAAGGTACTCGTTGGAATTTGGGCCCCTTTGCACTTCAGGTTGCAAAAGTGTCACCATGTGGTATCGCTGTACTCAGGAGAAGTAGGGCAATGTGCTTTGTGGTGTATTTTTACATATACCCATACTTTGTGTGAGAAATATCTCTGTAAATTGACAACTTTGTATAAAAATTTTTAAAAGTTGTCATTTACAGAGATATTTGTCTCACCCAGTATGGGTATATGTAAAATACACCCCAAAACACATTGCCCTACTTCTCCTGAGTACGGCGATACCACATGTGTGACACTTTTGCAGCCAAGATTCGCAAAGGGGCCCTAAACCAATGAGTACCTTTAGGATTTCACAGGGCATTTTTACGCATTTGGATTCTCACGCTTTAGGACTCCTAAAATGCCAGGGCAGTATAAATACTCCACAAGTGACCCCATTTTGGAAAGAAGACACCCTAAGGCATTCTGTGAGGGGCATGGCGAGTTCACAGAAAAAAATTTTTGGCACAAGTTAGCGGAAATTGATATATATATATTTTTTTTTACAAAGTCTCATATTCCACTAACTTGTGACAAAAATAAAATTTTACATGAACTCACCATACCCCTCACGGAATACCTTGGGGTGTCTTCTTTCTAAAATGGGGTCACATGTGGGTGTTTTTACTGCCCTGGCAGTGATCTCCACAATCATTACACGTATGGCCAGCATTAGGAGTTTCTGCTATTCTCCTTATATTGAGCATACGGGTAATGAGATTTTTTCCCGATCAGCCTCTGGGCTGAAAAAGAAAAATGAACAGCACAGATTTTTTCATTTGCATCGATCAATGTGGATGAAAAAATCTCTGCCAAAATCAGTGACTGCGGTGCGGTGGGCTGGTCGCTAACTACCTAACAAGTAGCTAGCTAACTGGCGGTGATAAGGGACCCTTATGCCCCATTCACACGTCCGAAATTCTGTTTGTGGAACGGAGTTGCGGACCCATTCATTTCTATGGGAACAGACTTTGTCCCGCTCGGATCCGGAATTGCGGATCCGCACTTACGGGTCTGCATTTCCGTTCCACAAAAATATAGAACATGCTCTTTTCTTGTCCGCAATTGCGGACAAGAAAAATCATTTTCTATATAGTTCTGGCAATGTGCGGATCTGCAAAATGCGGAAAGCACATTGACGGTGTCCGTGTTTTGCGGATCCACGCCGCGGATCCGTGGCACGGATCTGTGGATCCGTGGATCCGCGGATCCGCAAAACACATATGGACATGTGAATAGAGCCTTACAGGGGGTGATCAGTGACAGGGGGTGATCAGGAGTCTATATGGGGTGATCAGGGTTAACAAGGGGTTAATAGTGGTTATAAAGTGAGGGGGGTTAGTGTAGTGTTTGGTGCAACTTTACAGAGTTACCTGGTCCTCTGGTGGTCGATCCCAGTAAATGGGTCCACCAGAGGACCAGGTAGCAGCTATATCAGACGCTGTTCACAAAACAGCGTCTGATATAGCTGTTTGATCTAATTTATTTTACATTTACAGCCTGCAAGCGATTGATCATCGCTGGCAGGCTGTAGTATAACTGTAGCATCCAGGAGGAACAAACTTGCCGCCGCCTGACGATCCGTGCGTTAGGCGGTCGGCAAGCGGTTAAAATATTCGGACATGCCACACAGTTCCTACAGGGTCGGCAGCCCTATCTTAGTCCTTTGGACCCAATGGCCTCTCTGGTATTGATCCGACGTGATGGCTCCTAGTGAGTAGGTCCTTGAGGTTCCTGTACATTCTAAATGTAATCATAGGTACTTTCGGTAAGTATGCTTCAAGTGTGGTGTCCATACCGTAACATTTGGGGTGGAAATTGGAAGCACCTCTTAGCACAAAAAGAGATGCGTTGATTTTCGTACTCAACACCGTGACTCGGAGGGACTCAATGAGAGTCTGAGTTTTACATAATTTCTATAAATACAATGATCCGGCACGCCTCTGCGAGGTTAGGTTAAGTACACACATCGGACATGATGGGTCCCTGATTCTTTGGTTTTAATTGGTTTTATTTATTGTTGGAACTGAGTATAATCCTGTTACTTTTGTCCTTTCTCCTCCTTTCTTTCTGTTATAGATATAGGAGTGGACTGGGATGTTTGGTCGGCTAGGATAACTGGGGCACTTAATGATATGTGAGACTCCCAGGATTGGTACAGACGGGATCTTCCTATATCTATGTTGGATGGATACATATCCTTATCCGATTAGGAGGACTTTTTTAACTAATTAATATATGACCATGTACGTGGACATACAGTACTTGGTTGTATTTATACCTATGTTCACCACAGCAATTAGAGTTAGATGGAGAAGGGGGATAATAAGCTGTAAAGAGTATATGGTCGTGTTGAATACATTTCTTATATAGATAAAAATTAGTTTCTGTCTGTCTGTCTAGACGCTCATTATGCGCGACCAAACAACATGACCGATCTTCGCCAAATTTGGCACACTGGTACATCAGGTGTCCGGGAAGGTTTTAGACCGGGTCTCAGCTCTCTAGGACGTTCCTGAGATATTCCCAAAAATTACCTGCATTAGCCAATACAAGCCAGTAAGCCTTTCACTAAGTTAAATCCTAACTGTCATACACACTGTCACATGCACACTGATTTATTCCAGGTAGGTTTCCATAACAACTCAGCCATTTCTCTTCACTGCTATAGGTCAGCTTTGGGCTAGGGCTACACGACGACAATAAGTCGCACAACACATAGGGCACAACTACACTGCTTCATGCATCCATCTTGATGGATTTTTTGCGTCTGTCGTGTCGCAGTCGCAGCATGTTGCATGTCACATTGTGACATCATAGCCTATCATTATAAAAATTGTTGCCCGACATTGGTACGACAAAATGTTGGGCAACATATGTCGTCATGTAGCCCTAGCCTTTAAGGGGCTGTGGAGGTCTGTGTTAAAGGGCAGGCACTGTGTAGGTCACTGTTTTTAAAGAGGCAGGCACTGTGAAGGTCGCTGTTTTAAAAGGAGCGAGCACTGTGGAGGTCACAGATATTAAAGGGGCGGGCATTGTGGAGGTCACTGGTATTAATGGGGCGACCACTGTGGAGGTCACTGTTATTAAAGGGCGGCCACTGTAGAGGTCAATGTTAAAGGGGCGGCCACTGTGGAGGTCACTGTTAAAGGGGCGGTCACTGTTAAAGGGGCGACCACTGTGGAGGTCACTGTTATTAAAGGGGCGGCCACTGTAGAGGTCAATGTTAAAGGGACGGACACAGTGAAGGTCACTGTTTAAGGGACAGGCACTGTACAGTGGAGGTCACTGTTTAAGGGACAGGCACTGTGACGGTCACTGTTTAAGGGACAGGCACTGTGAAGGTCACTGTTAAAGGGGCTGCCAGTATGAAAGTTACTGTTAAAGGGGTGGTCAATGTTAAAGGGGCGGTCACTGTGGAGGTCACTGTTAAAGGGGTGCACAATGTAGAGGTCACTGTTAAAGGCGCGGACACTGTGGAGTTCACTGTTAAAGGAGCGGGCACTGTGAAGGTCAATGTTAAAAGGGCGGACACTGTGGGGTTCACTGTTAAAAGAGGGGGCACTGGAGGTCAATGTTAAAGGGGCGGGCACTGTGGAGATCACTGTTAAAGGGGTGGGCACTGTGGAGATCACTGTTAAAGGAGTGGGCACTGTGGTGGTCACTGATTGAGGATATTTTTATATTAACATATACTATATTTGTATTATATGTATTTACAATATATTATTCACATTTACATTTAGTGTTGGTGTTATTTACTGCATGTCACCGGTCTCGCAGCGTGGTCACGTTTTTAGACACCTTTTGTTAATTGACAAAGTTAATCAATTATGGGATTACAAACATGAATTGAACTGTCTGGATATTAACAAGTAATACCTTGACTGTGCAGTCAATCTAATTACTTTGTAATGAGTTGATAATCGGCTCTGGCTGCAATGCGTTCCACTGCGGCGTGTGCCAGGTGACTCCGCTGCCGTGAAGCACATCGCATCAGAGCTGGGCAAGAGGAGGGGTTATGGTAGATAATGTCATGCACAGGTCTATCTTTTGCCATATGTGGTGAATGTATGCGTTACAGATTGAAACGCAAATACGCCACTTCCTTGCTTAGAAAGTCCGGCGGTTTGGCGCCGTGCATGATGGAGGAGTTCTCAGGTGTGTGATATGAGTTTGATGTGTGTGGGTATATAAAGAGTGGGGACATGGAGACAAACAGTACTTACCCCCTGATGAAGCATTGGGATGCAGGAGAGATGGTCTTTGGGTATGGCTATATGTACAAATGTTATTTGATTTAATCTGGACTGTTATAGGCTATATTTGTGAGTTATACTTACTAGCACTTTGCACTTTACTTGGGTTTATATATACCATTGCTTAGTGTCACATATGCCTTATCTTACTTATCAGTCTAGTGATATTATTGTATAAAGCCATTAGCCTGTATCTCCTGCTTGGGCACTGCACGCCTTGTGGGTTTCTGTATCACCAACGATTATAATCTTGTGATTTTAGAAATTATGTAACTATAAAGATATATTTATTTACTTTATACTCGGTTATTGCTTTTTTTGGTGTATATGAAGTAAAGGGCCCTTTACCGGGTAACATAGTTTTGCCCTAACAAAATAATTTTTTTAGCAGGATCCTAAATATCTGTGACATTCAGTGTCATTTTTCTTAGCTGCTGGACACAGTGACATTACCTGCGCTACATCTCCTGTATAACGTTTGAGCATCCTAAATATCTGTGACATTCAGTGTAATTTATTTGCGCATACACTTACAAAACCTGCGCTACTGTACGTGTTACATACTTGCAAGTATATATACCATTTAATATGCTCAAGATGAGCAGTAAGAGACGGGGAAGTGGCTGTGCTCCTGATGGTGCACGCAGAGGTAGTGGCTCTGGGCGCGGTGAAACTCTGCCTGCAGCCAGAGCACAAGAAACACACTCATTCACGATACCTAGCTTCCTGTCCCAGTTTGCATGGCGGCGCAGGACACCACTCTCGAAGTCACACCTGTGTGACCAGGTGGTCGGTTGGATTGCAGTAGATGCTGCCTCCAGTCGGTTAAGCACCACCCTGTCTTCCACAAAGTACAGTCTCAGTAGCCAAGAGTCTGGTCAACAGAATCCTCACCCTGATCCTCTTTCCTTCCACCATGGAGAGTCTTGGAAAACAAGTGATCCCACACTCGGATATACCGAGGAGCTCTTTTCATCGCCATTTCTTGATTTGGGCCTCTCGTCAAGCCAGCTTGAAGAGGGACATGAGGAGATCTTGTGCACTGATTTGCAAACTCTTGAGCATCCACAGTGAGAGGAAGATGACAGTGGGGAACGAATTAGTGTTTCGCGAGGTGGATGATGATGATTAGACACAGTTGCCAATAAATCAACGGCAATTAGTGTCTCAAGGGGTTGATGATGAGCATGAGACACAGTTGTCAATAAGTGAGGTTCTTGTTGAGTCAACAAGTCAGGAGTATGACCAGAGTGAGAAAGTGGAAGTGGAGGTGGTGAACGATGAAATCACTGACCCAACCTGGGAATGTGGCAAGCTGAGCGAGGACAGCAGTACAGATGGGGAGGGATCCGCAGCACCGCAACAGGCTGGAAGTGGCAGTCGGGTGGCAAAGGGAGAAGGCGGGCCACACCAAACAGGCCCGGATCTGTTCCCTGAACACCCCCTTGTGGCAATCTCCCTTGCAGTCTTGCGCTTTTTGAGGAAAGTGCAGATGATAAAGAATTGTCATTTGTAACCTGTGCCATACCAAAATGAGCAGGGGCATGAAAACTAGCAACCTCACCACCACCAGCATGAGCCGTCACATGGCATCAAGGCACCCTAATAGGTGGGCCGAACACCTGGGTCCACAATCAGTAGAGGGTCCCAACACTGCCCCCGCCCTGCACCTGGAACCTTCGCAAGCACCATCACTAGCACATACACTTCTGTGCGTAGCGTACAGATGTCTATACCCCAGACCTTTGAACGATAGCGCAATACCCAGCCCCCCAAGCCATTGCACTAAATGCAGGCCTTTCCAAATTGCTGGCCCTGGAAATGTTGCCAATTAAGCTTGTGGGCACTGAGATTTTCCACTGCCTTATGGCGGCGGCCGTCCCGCGTTACTCAGTCCCCAGCCGCCACCATTTTCTCGGTGTTCCGTCCCCGCCTTACACCAGCATGTGTCCCGTGTAACATCACCTGTGCCCTGACCAACGCAGTTATTGGGAAGGTCCACTAACCGACTGACATATGGACAAGTGCTTTGGCCAGGGATGCTACATTTCCCTGATGGCACACTGGGTGAATATTGTGGAGGTCGGGAGTGATTCATACCCTGGGATGGCACAGGTGTTACCGACGCCAAGGATTGCAGGCCTCTACTTCAATCAGGATTTCCGCCACCACCCAAATTAGTGGCTGCAACCCCCCCGTTCTCCCTCCTCCACCTCCTCCTCCACTTTCACCTCTGAATTCTCATCTTTCTGCACCAGTCATCCATCAGTCAGTAGCTGGAAGCTGTGTAGCACTGCACTTTGCAGTGTGGAAGTGACAACAGCCGTGCTTAAACTAATTTGCTTAGGTGACAAACAGCACACCGCTGCAGAGCTGTGGCAGGGTATAAAGGACCAGACTGAGCTGTGGCTCTTGCCATTCAACCTACAAACAGGCATGGTTGTATCTGATAATGGCCGTAACTTGGTGGCGACTTTGGAGCTCAGCAAGCTCACACACATACCATGCCTAGCTCATGTGTTCAACCTTGTGGTTCAATGGTTTCTCAAAACTTACCCCAATTTGCCTGAGCTACTGGTGAAGGTGCGCCACATGTGTGACCATTTCCGAAAGTCATCTACAGTTGCCACCTGTCTGGCAATGCTGCAGCAGCGCTTGCAATTGCCAGCTCACCAACTGTTGTGCGACGTGTCCACGCGCTGGTAATCCACATTCTGGCCAGGCTTTGTGAGCAGTAGAGGGCAGTAGTGGAATACCAGCTGCAACATGGTCATGGCCTTTCCAGTCAGTGACGAGTGGGCATGGATGTCTGACCTCTGTGAGGTTTTACGCAACTTTGAGGAATCAACACAGATGGTGAGCGGCGATGCCGCTATTATCAGCGTAACCATCCCACTTCTGTGTCTACTGAAACGCTCGCTGCTCACAATGAAGACGGACGCTTTGTATGTGAAAGAGGTGGAAATGGGGAAGACAATGCACAGGGTGGTAGCCAGACCAGTTTGTCTTCTCAGCATAAATTGGATGATGCGGAGGAGTAGGAGCCGGTTGCCTCCGCTACAGAGGGTAGTACCCATATCAGGTTTATTCCATCTGTTCAGCGTGGAGGAGGAAGAGGATGAAGAGATTGAGAGGCATCCTCCTGATGACAGCGAATTCTTGTCTGTTGGGACTCTGGCACACATAGCTGACTTTATGTTATGCTGCCTTTCCCGTGACCCTCGCGTTATATGCATTTTGGCCAACACCGATTACTGGTTGTTTACCCTTCTCGACCCCCACTACAAAGAGAACTTCTCATCTCTCATTCCTGTGGTGGAGAGGACTAGCAAAATGGTGCAATTCCAGAAGGTCCTTGTGGAAAAGTTGCTCTAAAATTTTCCAACTGACAACACTGGCGGCAGAGTACATAGTACCTTGGGCAACCGAAGAGGTTAAACACACAGCAGTTCCAATAGAGACAGGGCTAAAACTCTCCAAGGCTTAGGACAGTTTCATTACACCCCGCCAGCACCCTTAACCTGATGTGCGGCCTCGTGTCACAAGGAGGGAAAAGTTTTAAAGTATGGTGAAGGAATACGTAGCAGACGACTTCAGCGTCCTCAGTGATCCCTCTGTGCCGTACAACTATTAAGTGTTCAAGCTGGACATGTGGCATGAACCGACGCTCTACGCCTTGGAGGTGCTGGCCTGCCCTGCCACCAGCGTTTTGTCAGAGCATGTATTTAGTGCTGCTTGGGGCATAATAATTGATAAAGCATTCCGCCTGTCAACTGAAAATGCTGACACGTTGACTCTTATCAAAATGAACAAGGCATGGATTGCCACAGACTTCTCTACTCCACCAAAGAAAAGCAGCTGAACATAAAGGCACTTTAAATGTGACTTTTATGGTGTATTGAATACACTGTATTCCCATTCACCCCTTCCACCACAAAAAGGTACATGGTTCAATCTTCCTTTCTCGTTGTCCTCCTCCTCCATCATATCAACATGCTTATTAGGCAGCCCTCGCTCCTAATGTTTTAGAGGGTCATCTCAGCAGCAGACCCTCACCCCTAATGTTTTAGAGGGTCACCAGCAGGCTCTCGCCCATAATGTTTTAGATGGTCAGTTCAGCAGCAGGCCCTCACCCCTAATGTTTTAGATGGTCAGATCAGCAGCAGGCCCTTGCCCCTAAGGTTTTAGAGAGTCAGCTCAGCAGCAGACCCTCACCCCTAATGTTTTAGATGGTCAGATCAGCAGCAAACCCTCGCCCCTAATGTTTTAGAGCAGGCATCCTCAAACTGCGGCCCTCCAGCTGTTATAAAACTACAACTCCCACAATGCCCTGCTGTAGGCTGATACCTGTAGGCTGTTCGGGCATGCTGGGAGTTGTAGTTTTGCAACAGCTGGAGGGCCGCAGTTTGAGGATGCCTGTTTTTGAGGGTCACCAACAGGCCATCAATTATAATTTTTCAAGGGTGTGTATGATGCCCTTCTTTTATGTGTAATAAAGGGTGTATTGGAGTGCCGGTTCCTTGTCATTTTTGGCAACCCTTTCACTTAGTGCAAAGACTTTATGATTGTAGGAGTCCCACTTCCTGAACAATTGTACCACAATGTAAATGAGGCCCTCCTTTATGTGATATACAGGTTGTATCGGAGTTCCTTTTCTTTGTAATATTTGGCAGCACTCGCACTTTATATACAAAATTCCTAACAATTTTTCGTCTAAAATCGATTTTATCTTCGGTTTTGTCCGTATTATTGTCAGTCTATAAAAGTGGCATACTACTCGGACAACATCGTTCCCAGCAGCGACCTGAAAGTCCAAGATGCATCCAGACATCCTCCCCATGCTTTTACTGAACCATTTGAGTGGTGTTTCCATCAATTTCTGACCCTTTCCTGTAGAACCAGACACCCTCCCTCTTCAGAGCAGGGGTGCCTGGTTTAATGCTCAGGTTCTCCCATTGACTTCCATTGTGCTCAGGGTTCTCTATAGAGCACCCGAGCATCCCAAAGTGTTGTACTCAAGCTCCAGAGCACCCGAGCACTTTGATGCTCGAACAACACTAGCTAGGACTCTTTGACAGGAACATGGTAAGGAGTTCAACGGTAAGCCGCCTCTCCAGAGGCATCATAATAGAGACGTAACCCGCCTCCATGGTAAGTATGCCTCTGGGCACACTAAAATAGTGTACGTGTTCACTGCACAAAAGTGGCATACCTAGAGGTGCAGCTATAAGGTTTGCAGTGGTTGCATACCCTGGCCTCAATGGCCCCTCTGCATAATAAGACACCAGTATTATAAATGTTACATGACAGGTGGGGGCACTGATACAGATTTTGCATTGGGCTTCAAGTTACCCCTTTTAAATACATAACACATCAGCAGACCTGAGCTGAATATCTGTATTACTTTTTCAAGGGAGTTTTGAGCAAAGCTTTAGTGTTTGCAAATTTAACTGTATAGAACATGCCCTCAGGAGATATTTAAATCATAGTCACCAAGTGTCTAGAAAAGGAAAGAGAAAAGACCCGTAGTCAGACTATATCTAGCACTCATCCCATATCGCTTATATAATCCACCATATAAAGAACAAATTCTTCACTACAATCTACTTTTATGATATTTGGGACCCAGGGGACATAGAGCTGGCAGTGGTTTAAAACACCGCTAGGGTCACTTCACAGGCTGGCACTGATTTCCTATACAGAATTCGCATAAAGCTCTGAGGCCAGAAAGGGTTTAGAAAGATCAGGTGCTGCAGACGACCATCAAGCTCAATGAATTATGGATGTTATATATGTGAGCAGAGCCCTTCCTGTCCTCGGAGACACTTCTTGCTGTCACCTTATCTGCCTGCTTTGCAAGAGATATGCTAGAGGCACCTGCAACGTAATGTAAGAAAGCTCTCTGTTAAAAGCTGGATACAAAAATTATACACGTAATACAACATTCAGAAGGCAAGGCCAGAATTTTAACTCTTGAGCATTTCTTGCGTTCTTCTTTCTCATGACATACTGTCTGGTTCACATGATTGCAGATAGATTAAACACCATATATACCAATGACAACAGCACCCTTCTAGAAGTATTGGCTTTTTGTGGGTGCTCGTCTGTCGCTCTTCTCCACTCGGATGCCACAAATTCAAATATTTTTCAATACACAACAGTACAGCACAATGCGCTTCAGATTGTGAATTTATTCATCCAGCCAAATATGGTACATCACAGCACATTTTGGGCCTACTAGTAGTTAGGCCCTTTTTCAAGCCCAGGGTGATGTATAGTATTCTGAACGCTGTACATCAATCACCCTTGGCTTGAAAATGGGCCTAACTACTAATGGAGCCAAAACGTGCTGTGATGTACCATATTTGGCTGGATCAAGACATTTACACTCTGAAGCGCCTTGTGGTGTGCTGTCATATATAGAAACATGGCAGATAGATTAGACAACCGCTGTTTTATTTCAACAAGAACTTTATATAAGATGTCCATAATAAGCAGAGAATTTATTGGGCATGTGTCATATCCATGAACCGGGAATACGCCATCAGGTTGTGAGAAACCATTCCAGACATAGAAAAATGCAATAAACATCTGCAGTAATATAGCAAGTCTTCACATATAGGTTCCAGTAAGTATGATGGGTATGATTGAACAGTTCACTCATAAATGTCATGGTAAAATCATTTACTATACTGATTTAATGAATAATAAATTGAATGCCACAAATATGAAATTTGATAGACCTTACAACACAAGCAAGTGACATTTAACCTTTTAGAAAAAACACTACCCCAGCTGAAAGCTGTCTTCCATTGATCAACACTTCCTTTTTACAAAAAAACTTCACACAAGCTTAAAGGGCATCTGTCAGCAGATTTGTACCTATGAAACTAGCTGACCTGTTACTTGTGCACTTGGCAGCCTGAGGGATCTGTGTTGGTCCCATGTTCATATGTGCCCGGGGTTGTATCCGCTACATCACACCCATTCCATGGCCTTAAATGAATCAAAACAAATAATAATTTAATTTATTGTACTTAATTTTCTGTTATACTGTATATACAGTATTAGGCATGTTGGTGAATGAAATTGGACAATTTGTTATTCATATTTTTAGCCTGACAGGGATCTACCTTGATGATATAATCATATAACTGAATAATAAAGTAAAAATAAAACATTTCCACACATTCAATAGATAGAAATACCTTTCCATTTTCCAGTATCAAAATACATCTTGCCTACTAAGGTTCCGTACATGGGGAAATTATGTATAAAATGCTGCACTGCTGAAATAATCTGTGGTTTTCAATAATATAGAACGATTGTGGAGTATAAATCTTGACCTTTATGAAGACAGTCAATAACCAGAATGTGTGCATATGACAGCAGAATTTATCACAATGCTTCCAGCATATCAAGTCATTTAACGGGGAAACATATTTTGACAATAGGATGAATAGTTTACGGCCCTGTAGGTCATTACAGGAGAAATACAACCAATAATAGGTAAAGTTTGAATACTTCTAAATAATGTATGTTTTTTCTGTTTCTTCTTCTTTATTCTCAGACATTCCTTCAATATGCAATGCATTTATTCAATACATACTGTATACATATATAAATAAAACATTTATTTATGGAGCCTACTGTAGAATAGAGGCAATTTAATGTACATCGTCAAATGAGAGCCTGACGTTTGAAGCCATTATACACCTACTAACAGGGCCCCCATCATAAAAATCTATTATCTTGATCTTGTACCCTATAGCCTATGTACATTGCAGCTAAAAGTGCCCAAACACATAAGAGCAAACGAGTAGATCACGGCACAACCAGACAACTATTATATGTGCATGCGAGCATGCTGACTCTTCCCTGTCATCAGATGTCAGGGGAAAGAAATATCGGGAATAGTGGATTTCTCAAAATGAGAAAGTGAAAACTGAATTCTAGAAATGTTAGCAAATTTGTTTAAATTTATTCAAGAGGAAAATTTTAATTTTGCATGGACATAAATATTAAGACCCTTTTCTATGACACTTAAAATTTAGCTCTGGAGGCTTTCCATTTCTCTTGATCATCTTTGAGATGTTCCTATGCCTTGACTGGGGTCCACCTGTGGTAAATTTAGTCAATTGGACATGATTTGGAAAAACACTGTCCATATAAGGTCTCACAGCTGTCGATGCATATCAGAGCAAAAACCAAGCCAGGAGGAGGAAAGAACTGCCTGTAGAGCTCAAAGACAGGACTGTGTAGAGGCACAGATCTAGACAAAGGTTCAAAAATTTCCTCTGCACAGGGGCCTCCATAATTCTTAAATGGAAGAAGTTTGGAGCAACCAGGACTTTTCCTAGAGCTAGCTGCCACACCAAACTAAGCAATCATTGGAAAATGGCCTTGGTAAGAGAGGGACTGAGTTCAGATGGGAGAAACATCTAGAAGGTAAACCATCACTGGAACACTCCAATAATTTGGTTTTATGGTAGAGTGGCCAGAGTGGCCAGTAAGAAGCTCCTCATAAGTAAGAGATACATGAATGTTTGCAAAAAAAAAAAGAAAAAACATTTAAAGGATTCTTAGACTGTGCGAAAAATAATTCTCTAGTCTGATAAACCAAGATTGAAATTTTTACTTTACTCCTTTGACGGAAACCAAGCACTGCTCATCACCTGCCCAATACCATGCCTACAGTGAAGCACTGTGGCTGTGTTTTTAATGGCTGTGACAAGGAGATTGGTCAGAGTTGAGAGAAAGCTGAATGGAGCAAAGTACATAGATATTCTTAATCGGAGTATCTTAGGGACAACTCAGTAAATGTCTTTGAGTGGCCCAGCCAGAACAAACCTTGGCCCAGAAGCCCCAGTAGGTAATTGGAATTAAGGAAACACATGTATCCCTTTAGAGGTGGTTTATTCAAATGCGAGTTTCAACTATGGATAGTCTTTTTCAAGCAATGAACAAGTGTGTACCCTTAGTATATATATATATATATATATATATATATATATATATATATACACATGCCCATCCCACAGTGTCATTTGACAATTACATATGAAAATCATCTAATTTACATTCTAGTGGTCAATTTAAAAAACATAATCCAAAGTGTAAAAGCACTCTTATTCAAAGTGTTAAAGGCAGGACACTAACTATTTTTTTTGTTTTTTGTTTTATTAAGAGAAAGGGGATCATACATTCTCGAAATACACAAACTTCGAGTGTTGAAAACTAGTGTTGAGCAAACCCGAACTGCAAAGTTCGGGTCCATAGTGAACTTTACGAGTTCGGGCACTCGGACCTGAACCCAAACTTTGCAGCAAAAGTTCGGGTTCAAGTTCAGTGTTCGGGCATTTAATAAAGCTTATTGAAAGGCTGGAGGGCAGCCAATCAACAAGCTTTTAAGCTGTGTGCACTTAGAAGCCATAACAGCCATGCCTAGTAATGGCATGGCTGTGATTGGTCGGTGAATCATGTGACCCAGCCTCTATACAAGCTGGATCACATGTAGCACTGCCCATCAGCTCTGAGTAGTGCAGGGATAGGAAGCAGGCAGCTGAAGTGAGGGAGAGTGTTAGAATCTCATCTGGCTATTTATTCTGTGGGTGACCTATAGTGATTTTTTTGTGGGTGCAATACACCAGCTTTGCACCCCTGACACAGAAATATAATAATTATTCTGGCTTTTAATAGTGTTGATCGAGGACCAAAGTGCTTGGGTGCTCGGGCCAAACACATCGGGATGCTTGGGTGCTCTACAGAGCACCCGAGCACAATGGAAGTCAATGGGGGAACCAGAACATTAAACCAGGCACCCCTGCTCTGAAGAGGGAGGGTGTCTGGTTCACAGGAAAAGGACAGAAATTGATGGAAACACCACTGAAATGGTTCGCGAACAGCAGGGGACGATGTCTGGATGCATCTTGGACTCCCAGGTCATGTTGACTGTAGACTGTTAAAAACCTTATGGCGGTGGCTGTCTCACAGTACGTGGTTCTTAGTCTCCACTACTTTTCCAGGTGACCCATCCCTGCCCTGCACAACCAAGTGATGGACAAAATCAGATGTGCACTGCGCATCTGTGGCAAGGTACACATAACCACCGGTACATGGACTAGTAAGCATGGGCAGGGACATTATATCTCCCTAACTGCACACTGGGTAAATGCAGTGGCGGCTGGGCCTGAGGCAGATAGCAGTTTGGCATATGTCCTTCCACCACCGAGGATTGCAGGATGTTTTTCATTGCCTCCTCCTCCTACTCCGCTTCCTCCTCTACCATCTCCTCATCTAGTCAGCGTAACACCTGCACCACCAACTTCTGCACAGCCTTGCGTAAACGACAGCAGGATGTTTTAAAACTCATCTGTTTGGGAGAAAACCCCACACCGCACAGGAGCCGTGGACGGGAATGGAACAACAGACCGATGAGTTCAGGTTCGAGTTCGGGTCAAATTCGGGTCCTGAACCTGAACTTTGACCCCAAATTCAGCCGAACCAGGCAAACCCGAACATCCACGGGTCCGCTATTCCCTATTGAAAATGTTTTTGGATTTTCCTCCACGCGCTCATAGTATTCCTGATAGTATTCCTGATTAGAAGTGAATGTCTCAGTCTCGGAGGTAAGGCCCCAAAAGAAGTATGGAGCAGGCTAATTGGATCAAACGGACTCATGAAGACCTTCCCAGGTCATTGTTGGAGTAGACACTTGTGTGATGTATCTAGTCTACAACATGTCTACCCAGACAAGGTTATACTGTAGGTAGAGATGTGTGAATAATCAAAAAGTTCAATTCGGCCGATTCACTGAATTTTACAAAAAAATCACTTTGTGACGAATTACTTAGTCAGAATGCGCATTTTTTGTAAGTAGTGGGTGCAATGACAGGGAGCTGCTATAGCTCCGCCCCGTCATTGTACCCCTCAGATGCAGCGTTCAGACATGATCACGGCATCTGAGTGTAAAGATTGTGTAAAAAAGTGTAAAATTAACAATAAAAAAATTAATCAAACTTACCGCCTCCATTTGCTCGGACCAGCCACTGCCATCTTCGGCTTGAAGATGTGGAGTGAAATCTTGTGCCGCACAATATTATGTCATCACGCAGGCCGGTGTGGTGACGTCATACGTCACCTTGCACGGGATTTTGGCAGAGATCTTCAATCAATATGGAGGCTGGCGGCTCAGCGCGAGCAAATGGAATAAGTAAGTTTTAATTTTTAGTTTTTACACTATTACAGGTTAAATCGATTCGCTGACACAAAGTACGAGGAAATTCGGCTTTGAGGCAAATCGAATATATCCTAAATTTGGATCGAATTTCACTTTGTGGGATTCAATCGACTCATCTTTAGTTATAGGCTTAACTTTAGTTTGGCCAGATCTATATGGGGCCTCTTGCTCATCCATAAGAAAACGTTGAAGGCCACATTTAGTTTATTTACATCTGTATGCCTCATTGGATTCAGAACATTCTGTAGCGAATAAAGTAGCTTCAAGAAGCTCATCATTTTTTGTGATGGGCCCTAACGAAAAGATTGATGGGCAAATGTTCCCAGGTTTTAAGTTCTTGTATTATCTTGGCTATCAAGAGGTAAATTTAACGTATATATTGATTTCGCTGTTCTCCCAATCCTGATGCCCAGATATTTAATATGAGAAGGGGCAAATGTGATGCCTGATGCTGAAATGGTGGCGAAGGTCTGGGTATCGAGGCTGCCAAGGCTTAATAAATCCCATTTACTGGGGCTGACCCTAAAGTCTGAAAGTTTCCCCAAATACATCTATGTGCTTAAAAATTATGGGCAACTGTAGCTATGGTTTAGACATGAATAATAATAATAGATCATCTTAAAATCCCACTCTTATCCAATCAAACATAGATCCACTCTCAGTGTTTCTTGCCAAGCGTTCAGGACACTTAGGGGGTCATTTACTATCAGAAATACACCTATATAAAGAACATTTGTGGTGCAGATTGTGGCGCAAAAGTTATTTGCACCGCAATCTGTGACTTTTCCCCAGTCACGCCAGGTTTAAAAAATGGGTGTAGCGCGGGTGGGGAAGGGGACATGCCAGTAGGCCCATCCCATTCATTATTTTCTACACCTGTCTTAGGCGTAGAAAATGGTCTAAATTTAAGCCAGCAAGGAAGGGCTCCTCTATATAACTTTGGCGGATCTACCGTCAACTAAAGAGCTTATTAACACTGGTGTCTAAAATGCCGGTCTTAATAAATGACACCATTACTCTTAAGCAGCAACCAAGAGGCCTGGGAGAAGGATCGATATACTGCCTGAACAACCACTTTGAGTCTGCAACAAATTTTTGCTTTTAGGACCCAGAAATTTATTCTGGGGTAAATGGAATTTATTGATTAACTTTTATTCCCACCAAGTGGGAAGAATATGATTAGGCAGAGTGGCCTGGGTATACCTGATTTATCACAATTCATAACAAATTAATTCATAACAAATCAAATTCTTGATAAACTTCGGCGAATAGGCAGAATCTAATTTTCAAAACTCTGCTCATCTCTAGCAATTATGTATAGTTCTTTTATTATTTTTTATGGAAAAATAGTTATTCTGAGAGTGATACATTTTCTACTTTTATGATGCTCTAGTTGTATACCGGCTGTAAATATAGTTTTCAATGAATTTTTATTTGGGTTACTTACAAGTTATTGCAACTGCAATAATTGAGAGTTAAGGGACGGTCATATTACTGAGTAATACTTTCTCCAGGAAGTGATGGAGTACAGCCTTATCTCATTAGAAAGCGACAAATTATAGGGGAGATGCATACAGAGTTCTGTATAAATAGTATATATTGTTAGTATCCTGTCCTATATAGATCTTCTGACCCAAGTCTACACAGGAAAGCTGTCAAAGGAGCTACAGAAAACAAAAAGTGGTAGGCCTATTGGGCCTGTTCTAATGGTCAGTGAGAAAACTGGAATATTTGGTGTAGTCACATAAACATAAAAACAGCCATCACAAATGTATTAAAACAGTTAAAATATTTAAACTATTGCTTAGTTTATGGAAAAATATTGCAGGTTGGCATGAGCCTTGAATAGCAACTGTGTACTTTGGTGTTAATGTAATAGTCATACCAATGAAGTACTATATTAAAATGTGTTAATAGTGTGTGAATTGGTATATTAAGCCTTGAGGAATGTGTATTGTGTACAACAGATATGATTGTTAGATGCTTGATACAGTAATGCTACCAACTACTAATTACCAGTGAACACCACCTTCATAAGCTCATGTTCTCACATTGCTTCCAATAATTTCTAAACCTATTGGGCTTAAATGGTATAATTAACACATCACTCAGTTTGACAGTTAAGTATCTTGAATTTTTATGGGTTCACCAAGAACTGGCATATAATAGAAGAAATCACATGGCTGTAATGGAACCTCTGGAGATTAGATTGGCCTTATAACTGTGAATAATCAAGTGTATAGATATACTGTGGCTGTATAGCAGTCACATCCAACCATGATGCCTGAAAGCACTGAAATGCCCTATCTGTTCCAGATTCAGCAGTGGAACTTAAGAACTATAAGTTATACCTTTGGATAGGGACAACATTACTGTATTTTCCACGGTGACCATATATAAAGCTCAGTTTATTCAATAACCAATTTTAACATACTGGTTAAATTCTCCTAATATGTGCTACTGAGGGTTCCTATTGCTATTTTGCATAATTATCTTACCATCTGTATGAACTTGATAAGGATTCACCTTAGCCTTTCATACAAGCCTAGTAGATTTGTTGCACATTAACTTTGAATGGCTTGTGCACAGGAATATGCCAGCCTATAAATTAAGGGTATGGCGCCTGAGCAATAAGGTTCCTTGTGTTGTGATGGACTTTCCAAAAGTGCATTGTCTGTATCATGTTTCTGGCTTCTGCCAGGTTAACCCTTAACTGCAGCACGATAGAAAGGCAATCCAGAAGGCTACTACTATTTCAGTATATACCACCCATAGCCCAGCACATTGCAACTTTGAATATGGTCCATATAGATGTCAAGTCTCAAAGGACCCCGAGAGTTTTCTGTACA
Organism: Bufotes viridis; assembly: GCA_033119425.1. Lineage (NCBI taxonomy): Eukaryota > Metazoa > Chordata > Amphibia > Anura > Bufonidae > Bufotes > Bufotes viridis. The sequence goes on from CM065590.1 coordinate 399,370,570, forward strand.
TAAAATGAGGAAGAAAATCTTATTAAACAGCAGAATGCACTATATATACTGAAGAGAGTACCTGTAACAGTTAAATCTACCATAAATATTCATGAGCAGTAGTCTGCAATGTACGGCTTTGATCTCAAAATGCATCTAAGAAAGCATTCATCTTACAAGTAAAATTACAGTAAACTGAAAATCATTACGGATAACGCCATGTTGTCATCTGCACACATACACAGCATATCTTCTTCTACGCACTGACATTGCTAATGCATTTACATCTAATTCGAATCCCTTCCTTAAGTTCATGCATAACTCTCCTTCTACTTAAGATAAGATAAAATGCACTTATAAATGTTTTCCTTTTACCTTTCTCATTTCCTAGACTGACCCAGGTGACCCTTGTTCTCGCTCAGATCATCGACATTATGGGTTTCTCTTGCTACAATCTCTCTCCATTAGTCAAACAGAAACATAGCAATTGGTGAATGGAACATCTGACATGTCAGCAAAAGCCAGTAATGTATGAAAAGTAAAGATTAACACAAGTTCACATCTTATATAAAAACAAAATGAACAGTAATAAAAAATGTGCCAACCTAATATGATGTGCTAGGAAATTTTAGTAAAAAATTCTTTATAGAATAACAAGTTTCAGAAATCTTTTCTTCGAGGTCTGCTCTGGGTACATTCTTCTGTTATTCCTCCTAGAAATGTATGGATAAATTGAAAACAACTGGGTGTTACCATCTGGGGGGGACGTCTCTACACAATATATGTGTATTCAGTGTTGACTATCAGACTGTGCAGAACTTTTGACACCAAATTTTCACACATTTCTAATAGTAATAGTAGAGAAGCGGTGTAACACCGAGTTCTAATATACTACAGAATTGTTTTTAATGGAGAATGCAGGTATTTTCTAAAACAGACATGTCAGGAGAGAGCAGCTGTGTCTGAATGACAGAACTGGCACGTCATACATTACATGGTTGACTATTCCCTGAATTTAGGCTACGTTCACACGACGACATTTGTCGCGCGACAAAAAGTCGCACTATTGTCGCGCGACAGACAGACACGCACACACTGACAGACAGACAGGCACACACTGACAGACACGCACACACTGACAGACAGACAGGCACACACTGACAGACACGCACACACTCACTGAACGACACACACTGACAGACATACAATCACTCAGATACTCACTGACAGACAGGCATATACACTTACTGACATACACACACTCACTCATTTAATGACAGACACACATACACTGACTGACAGACACACATACACTGACTGACAGACACACATACACTGACTGACAGACACACATACACTCACTGACAAACAGACATACACTCACTCAATGACAGACATACACTCTCTCAATGACAGACACACATACTCTCACTGACAGACATACATACACTCACTCACTGACAGACACACACAGGCACTCACCTCCCTGGGGTCCAGTGTGGTGCAACTCCTCAGTCCTCCAGCACGCCGTTTAGTATGCTGGGGCCAAAATGACGTCATATTCCGGCTCCCGGCATCACAGAGGGCGCGCGAGGGAGGAGTGGGAGCTGCTAGAACGGCCTCCCTTGCCGCCCACCTCCTCTGCTCCGGTAATTTACTGGCAGAGCAGGCACCTGCTCTGCCATATTTAAGAAGGACCTTCACCTCCTGGCCCCCTGTAATGGCGCTGGGGGTGGTTCAAGAGATGCTCACCCAGGACTGCAGCCCCAGACAGGGGAGCCCACCAGAGCGCCTCAAGCAGGCCGGCGCCCTAGGCAAACCCCCTAGTTCACCTAACGGTAGCGCCGGCCCTGGTTACATTACCACCTGTATATGACTCCTGATAGCCCTCCTCAGTAATATTACCTCTTGTACCCACCCCTTAGTTATATTAACCCCTGTATATTATATAACTAAGGGGTATCAGGGTACAATAAACAGGCAGGTGGTAATATAACTGAGCTGGGGGGGTGCATGATGCAGGGTTCTTGTACAGTCTTAGGCTGCAGGGGCAGGGCAGAGTCGACTGAGACAGATTCCACTAACACAAGCTGCTGCTGGAGCTGGACACAGTCACTTGGGCAGTGGGCACTCTGCTGATGCCCTGCTTGGCACTCTCACTTATCACAGACTCACCTCAAACAGCAGCTCAGGGGAGGCAGGCTCTTCTCATCCTTTGTGCTGCCCATACAGGACCACTCCCTCCTCCCTCACTGACTTCCTCCTGCACGTCTTTCTGACTGCACAAGAGCAAGGCTCTGCTCTGCCTCAGCTCCGGACCGGCTCCGCCCCCTGCCCTATGTGTGTCTGGCTGCGCTGAGCAGCCAGAGCAGGTACTAATTTAAAGAATAGTGCAGCCTGCTACTAGCTAGTGCGGGCAGGCAGGGTAATCTGGGAAGTGGAACTAAGTATATTCTTGGATTCTCGGGGGAGGGAGGGGGGGGCAATTGCCCCGTTGCCACCCCCCCCCTCCTGGATCCGCCAATGGCTGCAAGGGAGGCGCAGGGCAGAGAGGATGGCATTGGTGGTTGTGGTCCTGTGATGGATAGTAGTACCCATAGTTCACGGTAGCAGTTTTCACTTTGGCGCTGCATGGGCCATGCACAGTAAATGCAGGGTGCACCCTTACTTTCTTATGGGCACTCCCTGACTTTCTGGAGCTCCTGCTTAATGGTAGTTGGGGTGTCCTTGATGTTAGGTGGTTGGGTGCAAGGGAGGAGTATGGATGCATGGCCGGTAGAGGGATTATAAAGTCAATAATCGGGCCCATTAGTTGCAATAAATTCTTCATTCTTTACTGAATTGATGACAGAAGTATTAGTACAGATGCAGCAAAGGACACAGTTCTTAAGTATATCACAGTATAGTCTTCTCCCAATGGGCACCAACAATGTAGATAATAGCACTTCTTGACTATCTTTCTAACACTTTGCAGTCTCTTCAAATAACCACAGACAGGCAATTCCATTCTTGTTAACTCTTTCTGTAATTCCTGAGCTGAAGGGTATGCAATTTAGATCTAACTAACCAAGGGGCCCACCAAGTCCATCATCCTGGCAACCTAACCAGGTCTTCTAGTGCTATCTCTTGCCCATACATTGCTATTAGGTATAAACAGTTTAGCTATATAGCTGATATCATCCACACCCCTCCTGTGTCCTTCACATTGCTTGGTATGTCTACTCTGAAGCTAACTGCTACATCCAGCTTTCCCAGAGTCTGATATCATCCACACCCAGTGGCATACCGCCAATATAGGCAGACCACGCTGTTGCTATGGGGCCCGGGGCACTGGTGGGCCCGGAGCGCAGAAAAGGCCCCGCCCACACCGTTTGGTCCCGCCCACTCACTCACTCCGTTTACTGTAAAATGAATTATGCGGCCGCAGGCCCCGACCCGGCACTTTTCTTTCTGCAATGCACCCCCCCCCTTCCTGCGCTGCCAGCCCAGTTTCCAATCAGAGCAAGTCACATGAGGCAGCTGCTGATTGGCCAGTGTGCAGTGAGTGTACGGACTGAGGCGGGAGAGTAAAGTCGCCAGTTAGACTCACTCACCCAGAACAGACGCAGGCCTGCAGACTGCATTGATGGAGTCAAGAGTCAACTGGGGGACCGCTGCGCTGGGGGGCTGCTGAAGCCTGAAAAGTCAGGAGTGGACTCAGGAGAGACACAGAGAGTGGTATGTCAGTCAGTGCAGTTAGTCACTGTGCCTGTGACAGTCTTAGTTCATGTTGGGCACATGCAGCCAGCAAGAGAGGATCCATAGGGAGGGGAGGGGGACAGGGACACACTTCACTAGTCCTGTCCTCTATGAGCCCCAGCCAAAATGCCCAAGGGGGAGGGGTGGGGCAGGTTGATTAGGATGAAAGTGTGACACGAGACTCCCCTCCCCCATGTCTCCCCAACCAGGCCCAATACCCCAATGCCTCCCAAAATGGCTGGGGGAAGAAGGAAAGCACACTGGCCTCTATGAGCCTCCCCTTTCTCAGTCCTCTATGAGCCCTCCAATGCCACCCAAAATGCCCAGCAAGGTGTTAGAGAGGTTAACCCCTAATGCCCCCCCTCAAACTGCCTGAGAGGGAAGAGGAAGGAGTAGGTGTAGGAGTCCTCTGTTAGCCCCAACCCCTAAAGCCCCTCCAAAATGCCCAGGAAGGTAGGAGTAGGAGGAAAGCACACTGTCCTCTATTAGCCCCCACCCCGAGTCCTCTATGAGCCCCACCAACTCCTAATGCCCCCAAAATGCCTCTGGGGGAGAAGTAAGAGGAAAGCACACTGTCCTGAGAATTTTGGGGGCATTAGGGGTTGGGGGCTCATTGAGGACAGTGTGCTTTCCTCCTACACCTACTCCTTCCTAACACCACCCCACCCTGGGCATTTTGGGGGCATTAGGGGTTGGATAACCCTCTGACTACTTGCTGCTAATGCTGAGTGTGCACATAGCCACCAAATGACATTCCACCAACTGCCCAACTTCCTCCCTCACAAATGCGCATATGTGCACAATCAGCATCAGCAGCAAGGAGTTAAAAGGGTTTGGGCAGTGGTGTACTGTCTGTAACGGTTTGGGGTAAGAGAAGTTATGGCAAAATGGCGCAGGTAGCAAAGGGGTTAAGATGTGGGGATGACCTATGTCCGGCTTTAGCACAGTGGACAGAGGCAGGAGGACTGATGTGTATGCGGGCTCCTGACCTGCACTCGTTCAGCTGTGCTCGCATACATATTGCACCGTGATCACTGTCCTGTGTCCATTCTGCTAAAGCCTGGCAAGTAACATCTGCCCATCTGTGCCTAGCTTTACCAAAGCAGGAGCAGTGATGTGTGCTGTGCATCTCTCATTGCAACCCCAGTGAAATCCTTACTGCTGTACAGCACTGTCATATCAGGGGTGTATGAGAGTACGGATTATAAAGCACTATAGGCACCTGAATTCAGCACTGATTTATTGTAGAGAAAAAAAAGTCAGAAAACATTTTATTTTAAAGCCTTACAATAGGGTTTAAAGGGCTTCTGTCACCCCCACTGACGAATTTTCACTAGCTGACATTAGCTACTTGCTAATGTCAGCTGAGTTCAAACATATGTTTCCTCACTTTTTCTCTGTTTTCAATCTTCTAAAAAACTTACTTTTGTGATATGTAAATTAGCTTCGCTACCAGCAAGTTGGGCGGGTACTTGCTGGTAGCCGCCGCATCTTCATGCCCTTGGAACGCCCCCTCTTCTTTTGATAGACAGGGCCAGCGCGCTCTCCTCCTCCCGCTGGCCCTGTCATTAGTCGGCGCAGGCGCTCTGAGTGAAGGACGCTCGCTTAGGCGCTCCTACTTGCTGGTAGCGAAGCTAATTTACATATCACAAAAGTAAGTTTTTAGAAGATTGAAAACAGAGAAAAAGTGAGGAAACATATGTTTGAACTCAGCTGACATTAGTAAGTAGCTAATGTCAGCTAGTGAAAATTCGTCAGTGAGGGTGACAGAAGCCCTTTAACCTGTTCGCTACCAGCGACGTACATGTGTGGCGCGGATATGCAACTTAAAGATGGCGCCTGCTCCTGCTCCATACGGGCGCCATAGCCGCGGGTGACAGCATGCTTTTTAAATGTAATGAGGGTGTGGTATGGGAGGAGCCAGTACAGGAGGTGGGAGGGGCTGGGTGTGTAGTGGGCGGGGTTAGGGGCCCAATTCAGATTCTTGCTATGGGGCCCAGTGATTTATATGTACGCCCCTGCCCACACCCTCCTGTTTCCTTCACATTGATTGGTATGTCTACTCTTAAGCTAACTGCTACATCCAGCTTTCCCAGAGTCTGATATCATCCACACCCCTCCTGTTTCCTTCACATTGCTTGGTATGTCTATTCTGAAGCTAACTGCTACATCCAGCTTTCCCAGAGTCTGATATCATCCACACCCCTCCTGTTTCCTTCACATTGCTTGGTATGTCTACTCTGAAGCTTTAATGTCTCTTTCCCTGCTGGATTTATTGAGTATTTGTTTACATTGACTATTTCTGTATCTGGTCCTCCCTTGATTAGGCCATAAGTAGTCCCCTCCCTCTTGTTCACACCTGATTGAACACTGAGTGGTATAAATCTAAGTTTAGGTCATTCCAGACCTTGGTCATTGCAACATCTTCAAAGTGCAACATTCTAAGTGCTGATACCGAATTATACCAGAATTGAACCAGAAGAGAACCAAGGAAACTACAAAAGGTAATGTAAACAATGTTTCAATCTTTTATCCTACTCTACCCACTTTTCCAAATCCTCCTAAAATACCCCCACATCCATTCACCCAGCAAGGAACTATTCATATCTCCCTCCATCTTACCTTCTCATCTGACTGATTGCACAAACTTGTTTGGCAACGTAAAACACTTCCTTCCCAAACTCACACAGATACCCCCTGCCCTTTCTTTTTCTCACCTACTAACACTTTCTCTGCTTCTCCTTATTGCTGGTGATATCTCACCAAATCCAGGCCCCCTCAGCAAATCCCCACTATCACCTCTACCTCCTACTACAAATCTCATTCCACAAATTTCTGCAACCCCTTAAACCTAATAACCAGTCCTCTGACCCCTGCTCCTTTGGTTCCTCTTGATGGAACATTATGGAACGCTCGCTCTGTCTGTAACAAACTGTCCTACATTGATGATCTCTTTATCTCTCAAAAACTTTCCTTTCTGGGTCTCACAGAAACATGGCTGACACCCTCTGACACCTCCTCCCTGCTGCACTCTCGTATAGTGGATTTCACTTCACTCACACCTTCCGCCCTGGCAGCAAACATGGTGGAGGAGTTGGTCTTCTCCTATCAGATACCTGCTCCTACAGCCCAACTCCACTGCCGCCCTCCATTGCACCCACTTCATTTGAAGTACACTCTGTTCGCATCTACTCTACCTCCAACCTCCAAGTAGCTGTTATTTATCGCCCCCAGGCCCAGCCACCATTTTTCTTGACCACTTTAACACCTGGCTCCTACACTTTCTTTCTGCTGACATCCCCACTATCATCATGGGTGACTTCAACATCCCCATTGACACCTGCTACTCAGCCGCCTCTAAACTCGTATCACTCTCTTTCTCCTTCGGCCTCTCACAGTGGTCTTCCGCTCCCACACACAGAGATGGTCACACTCTGGATCTTATCTTTACCCGCCTCTGCTCCCTATCTAACCTTTCTAATTCGCCTCTCCCCCTATCCGACCACAACCTACTCACCTTCTCTTCACTCGTCTCTGCTGCTGCGCCCCTTGTCCATACACTAGCACACCCCCGCAGGAACCCTAAACATCTTGACTTTCGCTTGCTCTCTGACTCTCTTCTGCCGCTCTCTTCAATTTTTTTCCCTCCAAGACCCAGATACTGCCAACACCCTATATAACACCACAATAAGTGCAACTCTGGACACTATTGCCCCACTTACACACAACAAAACCAGAAAAATCAACAGACAACTGGCACCTGGCACACTAACCTGACCAAAAATCTCAGACTAGCTTCCAGGGCTGCAGAGCGGCGATGGAAGAAATCCCATTCTAAAGATAAATTCACCGCATACAAGCAATCCCTCCTCATTTTCAAATCCTTACTCGCTGATGCAAAACAGGCCTACTTCTCATCTCTCATATCTTCCCTATTCCACAACCCAAAACAACTTTTTAACACCTTTAATTCTCTTCTCCGTCCACCAGTGCCCCCACCCTCTCCTCTCATCTCGGCTGAGGATTTTGCCACATTCTTCAAACAAAAGATAGTCAAAATCAGAGAAAGCTTCAACACACAGTCTCCACAGACCCTCCACACAGCTGCTCCGTCCTCTTCTCCCAAAACCAGCTTCTCCACCATTACAGAAGAAAACTCTCCACTCTACTCTCCAAATCCCATCTCACCACCTGTGCACTTGACCCAATCCCATCCCACCTCATCCCTAACCTCACCACAGTGTTTATCCCAGCCCTAACTCATCTCTTAGACCTATCAATAACCTCTGGTCTCTTCCCCTCTGCTTTTAAACATGCTACCGTTAAACCCATCCTCAAAAAGCCTTCACTTGACCCATCTTCTTTGTCCAGTCATCGCCACATATCCTTTCTTCCATATGCCTCAAAGCTACTTGAACAACATGTCCATTCTGAACTGTCCTCTCATCTCTCCTCCTGCTCCTCTTTGACCAGCTACAATCTGGCTTCCGACCCCACCACTCAACTGAGACTGCCCTCACCAAAGTCACCAATGACCTACTACTTGCCAAAACCAAAAACATTACTCTGTCCGCCTTCTCCTTGACTTGTCCTCTGCCTTTGACACTGTCGACCACTCCCTTCTGTTGCAAACTTTCTCATCTCTTGGCATCACTGACCTGGCCCTCTTCTGGATCACATCATACCTCACAGACCAGACATTTAACGTCTATCACTCTCACACCACCTCCTCGCCTCATTCCCTCTCTGTTGGTGTCCCGCAAGGCTCCGTCCTAGGACCCCTGCTCTTCTCTATCTACACCTTCGCCTGGGACAGCTTATAAATTCTCATGGCTTTAAGTATCACTTTTATGCTGATGACACACAAATCTACCTCTCTGGTCCAGACATCACCACCTTACTATCTAGAATCCCACAATACCTATCTCTCATATCCTCCTTCTTCTCTTCTCGCTTTCTAAAACTTAACATGGATAAAACAGAATTTATCGACTTTCCCCCATCTTGCTCACCCCCCCAACAGACCAATCTATCACAATCAATGACTGCACACTCTCCCCGGTCAACCAAATCCGCTGCCTTGGAGTGACCTTGGATTCTGCCCTCTCCTTCCGACCACACATCCAAGCCCTTTCTACCACCTGCCGCTTCCAACTCAAAAACATCTCCTGCATCCGCCCTTTCCTCAACTTTGAATTGGCAAAAATGCTTGTACATTCCCTCATCATCTCCTGCCTAGACGACTGCAACATTCTCCTCTGTGGCCTTCCATCTAGCTCTCTCGCACCCCTACAATATATCCTCAACTCAGCTGCCCGACTAATCCACCTCTCCCCCCGTTACTCCTCTGCCTCTCCCCTCTGCCACTCCCTGCACTGGCTCCCCATTGCCCAGCGAATTCAGTTTAACCACTTCAGCCCCCCTAGCTTAAACACCCTTAATGACCAGGCCACTTTTTACAATTCTGCACTACACTACTTTCACCATTTATTTCTCCGTCATACAACTTACCACCCAAATGAATTTTACCTCCTTTTCTTCTCACTAATAGAGCTTTCATTTGGTGGTATTTCATTGCTGCTGACATTTTTACTTTTTTTGCTATTAATCAAAAATGACCGAAACTTTTGCAAAAAAATGTCATTTTTCACTTTCTGCTGTAATTTTTTTTTTTTAAAACGACATTTCTATATAAATTTTTCGCAAAATTTATTGTTCTACATGTCTTTGATTTAAAAAAAATCCAATAAGTGTATATTTATTGGTTTGGGTAAAAGTTATAGCGTTTACAAACTATGGTGAAGCATAGTTTTGAAGCAGCTCTGACTTTCTGAGCACCTGTCATGTTTCTTCAGGTGCTAGAATGCCAGGAAAGTATAAATACCCCCCAAATGACTCAATTTTAGAAAAATGACACCCCAAAGTATTCGCGGAGGGGCATAGTGAGTTCATGTATGATTTTTTTTCACAAGTTAGCGGAAAATGACACTTTCTGAGGAAAAAAGTAAAAATAATAAAGTTTCCATTTCTGCTAACTTCTGGCAAACTAAAATAAAATCTCCCACAAACTCACTATGCCGCTCAGTGAATACCTTGGGGTGTCTACTTTCCGAAATGGGGTCATTTGTGGGGTGTGTTTACTGTTCTAGTATTTTGGGCGGGGCTAAATTGTGATCAGCCATGTAAAAGCTAAAGGTACTTGTTGGAATTTGAGCCCCTTTGCGCACCCAGGCTGCAAAAAAGTGTCACTCATGTGGTATCGCCGTACTCAGGAGAAGTAGGGCATTGTGTTTTGGGGTGTATTTTTACATATACCCATGTTGGGTGAGAGAAATATCTCTGTAAACTGACAACTTTGTATAAAAAAATTTAAAAAGTTGTCGTTTACAGAGCTATTTCTCACACCCAGCATGGTTATATGTAAAATACACCCAAAACTCATTGCCCTACTTCTCCTGAGTACGGCGATACCACATGTGTGACACTTTTGCAGCCAAGATGCGCAAAGGGGCCTAAATTCCAATGAGTACCTTTAGGATTTCACAGGCCATTTTTACACATTTGGATTCCAGACTTCTTCTCACGCTTTAGGGGTCCCTAAAATGCCAGGGCAGTATAAATACCCCACAAGTGACCCCATTTTAGAAAGTAGACACCCCAAGGTATTCCGTGAGGGGTATGGTGAGTTCATGTAAAATTTTATTTTTGTCACAAGTTAGTGAAATATGAGACTTTGTAAAAAACAAAAAATAAAATATCAATTTCCGCTAACTTGTGCCAAAAAAAAATTTCTGTGAACTCGCCATGCCCCTTACGGAATACCTTGGGGCGTCTTCTTTACAAAATGGGGTCACATGTGGGGTATTTATACTGCCCTGGCATTTTAGGGGCCCTAAAGCGTGAGAATCAAAATGCGTAAAATGCCCTCCTAAAAGGTACTCATTGGTTTTAGGGCCCTTTGCACATCTTGGCTGCAAAAAGTGTCACTCATGTGGTATCGCCGTACTCAGGAGAAGTAGGGCAATGTGTTTTGGGGTGTATTTTTACATATACCCATGCTGGGTGTGAGAAATATCTCTAAATCTGTAAATGACAACTTTTAAAAAAATTTATACAAAGTTGTCAATTTACAGAGATATTTCTCTCACCCAGCATGGGTATATGTAAAATACACCCCAAAACACATTGCCCTACTTCTCCTGAGTACGGCGATACCACATGTGTGACACTTTTTGCAGCCAAGATGTGCAAGGGGCCCTAAAACCAATGAGTACCTTTAGGATGAGGCATTTTTACGCATTTGTTCAGACTTCTCCACGCTTTAGGGCCCCTAAAATGCCAGGGCAGTATAAATACCCCACATGTGACCCCATTTTAGAAAGAAGACACCCCACGGTATTCCGTGAGGGGTATGGTGAGTTCATAGAAGATTTTATTTTGGCACAAGTTAGTGAAATATGAGATTTTTATTGTTATTTCTAACAAAGTCTCACTTTCTGCTAACTTGTGACAAAAAAGTTCAATTTCTCATGGACTCACTATGCCCTCAGCGAATACCTTGGGGTGTCTTCTTTCCAAAATGGGCTCACATGTGGGGTGTTTGTACTGCTCTGGCATTTTAGGGGCCTAAATTGTGAGCAACCATCGTAAAATGCCCAAAGGTACTCATTGGAATTTAGGGCCCTTTGCACCTAGGCTGCAAAAGTGTCACACATGTGGTATCGCCGTACTCAGGAGAAGTAGGGCAATGTGTTTTGGGGTGTATTTTACATATACCCATGTTGGGTGAGAGAAATATCTATCTGTAAACTGACAACTTTGTATAAAAAATTTATACAAAGTTGTCAATTTACAGAGATATTTCTCACACCAAGCATGGGTATATGTAAAAATACACCCCAAAACACATTGCCATACTTCTTCTGAGTACGGCGATACCACATGTGTGACACTTTTTGCAGCCAAGATGTACAAGGGCCCAAATCCAATGAGTACCTTTAGGAGGGCATTTTTACGCATTTTGGATTCTCACGCTTTAGGGCCCCTAAAATGCCAGGGCAGTATAAATACCCCACATGTGACCCCATTTTGGAAAGAAGACACCCCACGGTATTCCGTGAGGGGCATGGCGAGTTCATAGAAGATTTTTTTTGGCACAAGTTAGCGGAAATTGATTTTTATTGTTTTTCTAACAAAGTCTCACTTTCTGCTAACTTTTGACAAAAAGTTCAATTTTCATGGACTCACTATGCCCTCAGCGAATACCTTGGGGTGTCTTCTTTCCAAAATGGGCTCATTTGTGGGGTGTTTGTACTGTTCTGGCATTTTGGGCGGGGCTAAATTGTGAGCAACCATGTAAAACCAAAAGGTACTCGTTGGAATTTGGGCCCTTTGCGCACCTAGGCTGCAAAAAGTGTCACACATGTGGTATCGCCGTACTCAGGAGAAGTAGGGCAATGTGTTTTGGGGTGTATTTTTACATATACCCATGTTGGGTGAGAGAAATATCTCTGTAAACTGACAACTTTGTATAAAAAAATTAAAAAGTTGTCGTTTACAGCGATATTTCTCACACAAAGTATGGGTATATATAAAAATACACCCCAAAACTCATTGCCATACTTCTTCTGAGTTCGGCAATACCACATGTGTGCCACTTTTTGCAGCCAAATGCACAAAGGGGCCCAAATTCCAATGAGTACCTTTAGGATTTCACAGGGCATTTTTACGCATATGGATTCTCACGCTTTAGGGCCCCTAAAATGCCAGGGCAGTATAAATACCCCACAAGTGACCCCATTGTGGAAAGAAGACACCCCAAGGTATTCCGTGAGGGGCATGGCAAGTTCACAGAATTTTTTTTTTTTTGGCACAAGTTAGCGGAAATATTTTTATTTTTTTTACAAAGTCTCAAATTTCCACTAACTAGTGACAAAAAATAAAATTTTACATGAACTCAGCATACCCAGCACGGAATACCTTGGCGTGTCTTCTTTCTAAAATGGGGTCACATGTGGGGTGTTTGTACTGCCCTGGCATTTGAGGGTCTCCGCAATCATTACACGTATGGCCAGCATTAGGAGTTTCTGCGATTCTCCTTATATTGAGCATACGGGTAATGAGATTTTTTTCCATTCAGCCTCTGGGCTGAAAAAAAAATGAACGGCACAGATTTCCTCATTCGCATCGATCAATGTGGATGAAAAAATCTCTGCCAAAAAAAAAGTAGTAAGGCCCCATTCACACGTCCGCAAAAATGTCCTCATCTATTCCGCAATTCTACGGAATAGATGCGGACCCATTCAGTGTGAATGGGGCCGGCGGTGATGCGGAGAGCACACTATGTGCTTGCCACATCAGCCTTTGCGGAGCTGCGGCCGCAAACTTCAGGGTTTCGGCCCCCAAACATCCGGCCGCAGCTCCGCAAAAGATAGAGCATGTCCTATTCTTGTCCGCAATTGCAAATCGCAAAAGGCATTTTCTATATATAGAAGCAAGAGGGGAGAAATGGTGGCACTGCTCAAACCCAATACAGAGAGAGACTCTCAAATTCCGGCCTTAGCGACCTCACTGGACCGGGGTGCCTGGCGAATGTAGATAAAGACATCAAACATCGAGAAAAATAGTCCGCGGCACTCACCATCCGATGCTCAAGGTACATTGATTGCAGAGGTACTACAAGTACAGGGTACAGACTCACATGGAGAGAGGACAAACAGCTGTTTGTCCTCTCTCCATGTGAGTCTGTACCCCTGTACTTGTAGTACCTCTGCAATAAATGTACCTTGAGCATCGGATGGTGAGTGCCGCGGACTATTTTTCTCGATGTTTGATGCATTTTCTATATAGTTCTGGCAATGTGCGGATCCGCAAAATGAGGAAAGCACATTGCCGGTGTCCGTGTTTTGCGGATCCATGGATCTGCAAAACACATATGGACGTCTGAATTAGCCTTACAGGGGGGTGATTAGTGACAGGGGGTGACAGGGGTGATCAGGGGGTGACATGGGTTGATCAGGGGTTAATCAGTGACGGGGTCTGTGTGGTGATTGGTGCACGCGTTCACAGGAAATCGCGCGTCTCGCGAGATAACGCGCCCGCGTGTCAAGGAGGAACAAACCGACTGCCGCCAGGACGCAATCCTGCGTTCGGCGGTCGGGAGAAGGTTAAAATACTAACCAACACATACAAGGCCGTCCACAACCGGTCCCCTCTCTACTTCTCTGAGCTACTTTCCGATACATCCCCACACGCAATCTTCGATCCTCACAGGACCTCCTTCTCTACTCTCCTCTTATCACCTCTTCCCACTCTCGCCTCCAGGATTTCACCCTCGCCTACTGTCTCCTTCCCCCATACCATGTAGATTGTAAGCCCTCACGGGCAGGGCCCTCTATCCTTCTGTACCAGTCTGTAACTTGTCTCGTTCATGCTTAAGGCAATTTCCTGTATTATGTATGTGCACCGCTTATGATATGTACAGCGCTATGGAATTAATGGCTCTCTAAAAATAAATAATAATATTAAAATTAATAATAATAATAATAAAAAACAGTTCATAAAGAAATCACCAAACATCTCAACATTTAACTCAACAAATTAACTTTTTGCAATAGTTCTCTCTGGGGCACCTCCCCACACCTCGACATCTTATTGCTATGGGTTACAGTAGGTATCGGTTTATCACCTGGGCAGGGTTGTTAGAGGGAGTGCTTGTATGTCTATATGCATGCTTAGTGATTAGTTGATCAAGTCTTTCATAACTTCCATAACTTCCAAAATTGCTAACAACTTCCCTTTTTTTGAATGGAGACCCAGTTGTATGTGGAACAGTTAAGGGTCCTTTTAGATGGCCAAATGTGAGATTGTAATGATTGACAATGAGACAAATTAGGTCCAAAATCTTTGGACTTTTAGTTCTGAAACTGATCATACCAGGAGCCTAACCTCAGCCCCAAATGAGTTCTAGAGCACGCCCAAAATATATAGGAGAACACAACCCATACAGGATTGGCATCTCCAGCAGAGAGATGAGAGAGAAGGCAGGTTATGATTTCATCTGTATTTTATAGATAGCTAATCCTTAGGCAAACACTCTTTTAACTAATTACTTTATTTTTTAAGCAAGATTTGTGACTGAGCCACATACATTAAAATAGTTTACGGGGACGAATTTACTATAGAAAAACAATATGCATTTGTTTAAGCCACTGCTCATACTGTACAATCTCCAGGCTTATGTATAAAATAATACCCGAACGACAATAGACATTTTATCATGCCTAATCATAAAATGAATCTTGGATAAAAGATGTATTTAGCTAATTTGTTATATGACAGTTAATTGAATTGGCAAAGTGGATTTAAAGAGATCAATGCAAAAGCAATCTGCATCCATTTTAAACAGATTGGAGGAAATATGGCTTTCAGTTCCACTCCACTGCAGTGAGTTGCTAAATATTATCTTGCATTACTGGATTTTAAATATATATCGGTTAACATTTAACCTGGACATGTTACGCAGAACAAACTGGACAGCTTAAACTTGCAAAAAAAATCATAAAAATCACATGTAATAAAAGTATAGGTCAAAAGTATGGGGCCCGAGGACATAAGGGTCATGGGTCCCTTACTGTGCATATTATAATTTTTTGTAAATTTCTATAGAGGGCAGAACATAGTCACTGTGGTCAAGACTTAATACTGGGCAGTTCGGCATAGTTGTATGGTCTAGACATAATACTGGGTTGTTCGGCATTGTTGTATGGTCTACACATAATACTGGACAGGTCAGCATTGTTGTTTGGTCTAGAGATAATACTGAGCAGTTCGGCATTTTTGTATGGTCAAGACATAATACTGGGCAGGTCGGCATTGTTGTATGGTCTAGACATAATACTGGTCAGGTTGACGTTGTTGTATGGTCTAGACATAATACTGGGCAGGTCGGCATTGTTGTTTGATCTAGACATAATACTGGTCAGATCGGCATTGTTGTACTGTCTAGAGACATAATAGTGGAACACCTATCAAGTACAACTACTCCACACCATACTCATTATAAAATAAATTTTTATTATGCATATACATATAAACAATACAATATAAAATCACAATGATAATGAATGGTAACAAGAAGATAACACAAAAGCCAGCATGTGCCCGTACATAATAACCCACTGATGGGTTGGCGCCCCAGGAGGAAGCGAGGTGCGAAACCGCTGTTGGGTGTGCTGCCTGCTGTGACCCCAGACCCCCATTTACTTGATGTAAGCATTATATACATTCTTTTCATGCCCTTGCGTTGTGTTGTATCAGGTCCTGTGACACTTGAATTTCAGTAGTGTACACTATGGATGGATTCAACAACTGCTAAGCGGGGCTGCTGTATTGCACTTTATCATCAGTGGGTTATTATGTCCGGGCACATGCTGGCTTTTGTGTTATCTTCTTGTTACCATTCATTATCATTGTGATTTTATATTGTATTGTTTATATGTATATGCATAATAAAAATTTATTTTTATAATGAGTATGGTGTGGAGTAGTTGTACTTGATAGGTGTTCTTGGTTAAACCACACCAATTTTTGATATTTTTGTTGAATGGTGATTCAGACATAATAGTGGGCAGATCGGCATTGTTGTATATTGTTGGAGCTCTATCTTGTCCATTACAGAGATATTGATTCCCTCACCAAAGCTAGAGTAATAAAAATGCCAAAACATAGTTTTGTAGCCACCTTACTGAGTAGCTTACTACATTCGGATGTAAAACTGAACTCAACAAGAGCTAAACGGTAAACTGCCCCTAAGGGCCCAACTTTTGTAATGGAACAGAGGTGAATATGTCTGAAAAAAATCAGATCCCATAAAGGCGTTTGGTGCAGTTTAACTGTGGGCTTAATTAATGTTCTAAGCAGTGCCTGATAGACCAAAGAGTTATTTTTCCCTAAATGAAAGTGAAATGTATAATATACCCATAATGTGTGCACTTACATACCATGAAATGTCCTGCAGAACGCAATATGATGCCCTAACACAGTATATACAATGTATTAAATTGTTTGTTAACACTTTGAGATCTATTTAGGCTACTTTCACAAAACTGATCAGGACGTAGAGTCACTTCCAGCTATTAACAAGGTACTCACCAACTTTAGTAATGTTTCGTATTATAAAGTGAATCAATCCAAATCATCTTTCCTGAATATGGGTCTTCCATCTAAGACTCAAATATGGGTACTCTTTTGGAAGGGAAACTTCTTCTCTTTCATATTTAGGCATAAAACTCATACCCTGTCTCTAAGTTATTTGAGACCAACTAGTTACCACTTCATGGTGAAATTAAGAAGGAACTTTTTAGAACTGGAGGTTTCTCTTGGTTTGGCAAGATTGCAGCTGTTAAGATGTTAATAATTCCTAAAATCCTATTCATGTTTAGAAATGTTCAGATCCACCTCTCTAACACTTTTCTTTCAAAGATTCAATCCTTACTAATGAGATTCATTTGGAACAATAAAACCCCAAGGGTTAAAGCAGATATACTGTATAAGGAGGTCAAGATGGGAGCCATGGGATGTCTTTCCATTAGTTATTATTACAGAGCGACTATGCTAGATCAATTAAAACCTATCTGGCTCCGAGACTCATCCAAGCACTGGGTTGACATTGAAACTTACAATTTGGGTAGACTCGGTGTATCTGTGAGACTAGTGGCTGCCACTTTATTTTACACCCCACTCCGACCATAAGAGCAATCATGGATTCCTGGTGGACAAAACTTATCAAACGTAAACTGTTTTCCACGAACTACCTGGATGCAAGTACTGAATTACTTAATACTGATTTATCTAACTGGATATCAAAAGGCATCTGTAAATTATCAGATTTTTTTTCATGTTAATAAAGTAGAAAACATTATATTGTCATAAAAATAACAATCAACAATTATTATCCCTATACCTCCCCATTCCGATCTAAATCCTTAACCACCCTCCCTCCTCTTGCGATGCATCTCTAAAACTCTCTATCAACCCAATCACGAGGAAAGAAAAAGGAAAAGGTAAAAAAGAGAAAATTAAGGTTAAACATAAGGCCTCATGCACACGACCGTTGTTTGTTTCCGGGTCCGTTCCGTTTTTTTCACGGATAGGATGCTTCCCCATTAATTTCAATGGGTCTGTCAAAAACGCGGCTGGTTAACCGCTTTTGTTCCGCATCCGTGGTCCGTGTTTGCCTTCCGTAAAAAAATAGAGCATTTTTTTACGTTTGTGGACAAGGATAGGCATTATTACAATGGTTCCGCCCAAAAATGGATCTGCCAAAAAAAGGTCCATCATCCGTTTTTGGACAGACGCAAAATTTGCGGACAGAACGGACACGGAAACAAACAAAGGTCGTGTGCATGTAGCCTAAGAGTGGAGGCAAGAAAGGTTAAAAGTACCAAAATAAAGTTCACAAGATGATGGGGGTGGCACTGCTCTCTCTGTGTAACGTCTTTATATGGAAGAAAACGGTGGCTGGGGCAGTAAGTCCTCAAAGTCAATATTGGTGGTGCTCAGCAGAGGGTAAAGTGCGTATAAACATAATCCACGAGCATGAAGAAAAGTAACAGGCGGCACTCACCATGACTTCTATAAAGTGCTTGATGCTTTAATGTTTCATATGCAGGAACAGCGTAGGGCAGGAGCGGATAAGCTGATCACTGCGATGCACTGTGGCGACGGCCGTTGCGCGTCGGTTTGCGCTTCGCCTGGCCTATATGAGAAGAATAGGCCAGACGAAGCGCAAACCGGCGCGAAACGGCCGTCGCCACAGTGCATCGCAGTGATCAGCTTGTCCGCTCCTGCCCTCGCTTGTTCCTGCATATGAAACATTAAAGCATCAAGCACTTTATAGAAGTCATGGTGAGTGCCACCTGTTACTTTTTCTTCATGCTCGTGGATTATGTTAAAAGTACCAAACCTCCCATATCTTAATCCATTGGAGTATTACGTGAAAACCACACTCGGGTAATCAAAAGTCTCTTTAAAAATATTATTCTGGTTAGAAGTATCTTCTCATATTTATGACACTTTACCTTGGAACATTCCACAGTGAATGGGATCATCAGTTTCAATTTATTCTAAATGAAACTATTAATCATATTCCAGTATTCTTTTAGTTCTATGCAGGACCATATGTAAGTGATCAGCCCCAAGTGCATCACACCGTGGACAATTTGAACTGTCTCTTAATCAATATTTAATTAACCATTTTGGGGTGACATAAACTCTGTGCAAAATATTTAATTGAACCAGTACGTGATTAAAATTGTGAGATATCAAACTTAAATTCGCGAAAATGTTTCCCCAACCATCCAAGTGAATAGCTGGACAGTCAACACCCCAGGCCCTTTGTCCAGGTGAATAAGAGTTAATCAATAATGCCTTAAGTAAAGATTAATATAAATCAGAAATGACACTTTGGTCAAAATTCCCCAACAAATCATTCAAAAAGGTAGAAGTGTCTATCTCCAATAGTAATTTATCCTTTACAGTGTAAAGTGCCGAACGCAATTGAAAATATCTAAACCAGGGCAAATTACCCCTATTATCACTCTGTGCTAGCTCCGCAATCGGTAACATTTCTCCATTCCTCACCACCTGTCCAACATAAAGAATATTACTTTTTGCGAATAGTGATCCCCAATTAACTGATCCAAAACCTGAAGGTGATGGTTATAACAGAGGAGTACACCAAAGAGATCCCCTTACTTCCAACCATCCTTTAATGGTATCCCAAGTCTTAGAGAGTAGTTTTCTACCCCCTCTATAGTCCTGGTAGATATTAATTAACTGCCCAGATTCCAATAGTGTTAATATGTTATTATGAGGAGATCCCTCAACAGACTTGCAAAGTACACTCTTCTCCCAATGATAATACTGTATAACTATAACTGAGCAGCAATTAAATAGCCCTTGAAAAGGGAAGGTTCAACCCTCCCTGTTCCAACGGCTTATATAGATATTCTAGTTTAAGCCTTACCAGCTTTCTTCCCCACAACAAATCATTAATGATTCTGTCAATTAATTTGAAAAACGTATCCTCCATCCATATGGGTGAATTCCTTAAAATATAAAGAAGTTGGGGTAGAATTGCCATTTTCACCAAAGATATCCTATCAGCTCTAGACAAAGGAAGTCAGAGCCATATCATAATTTTGGACCTTAGTTTAGTTATCAATGGAGTCAAATTAAGTTGAAAAAATCTTTCAATCTTGGTTGATATCATAATACCCAAATATTGAAGCAAGTCAGAGACCTTCAACATGCTCAGGGTTCCCTTACTGGGAAGTTCCAAACTGTCTATTGGCAAGAGAGTTGTTTTTGACCAATTTATATAAAGACCAGATACCTAACCAAAAAGATTAACTATCTGCATAATTCTTGGAAGTATAACTTTAGTATGATTAATAAAAAATAAAACATCATCCGCATAGAAAGAAATGCGGTCTTCAGGCCCCATTGTTCCAAATCCTTCAATCGTAGAATCTTGCCTAACCGCCAAAGCTAGGGCTCAATGTATATATATCAAAAAGTAGTGGAGAAAGTGGCATCCTTGACGGGTACCTTGGTTCAAATTAAACCTCATTGTCAAAGCCCCATTAATATTCATTCTCGCCATAGGAGAAATTTACTAAAGCTTAATCAAATTTATGAACCTAACTCCAAATCTCATTCTCTCCAAAACCCTCCAGAGGAATCTATACTCCACCCTGTCAAAAGCCTTGGACGCATCCAAGGATAGGATAGAGTGAGCGATCCCCCAGGAGACTGTACATCCGTAAATAGACGATGGAGATTAAAATGGGTGCCCTTATTTTGAATAAATCCATTCTGATCTCGGTGTATAATTGATGGAATAACCTTTGAAAGCCTTGTAGTCAGAATCCTTGAAAATCTCCACATCCATATTCAGTAGGGATATTGGTCTATATGAACCCAGATCTAATGGGTCTTTATCCTTTTTCAATATTAAAATTATTACAGCTTCTGTCATTGATTCCGGCAAACTGCCATCTTCCAATGAGTCAGCAAATACTTTCAAGAAACAAGGAATAATAACCTCCCTATATTTACGATAAGAAACCCATCTTATACGGGAGAAGAATTTCATGAGCAGGCTTTTAATTGTAGCCTCTATCTCCTGCAACGAGAAGTCCACTTCGAGCGATTCCCTTGAGTATCTGTCAAGGCTGGGAGAGAAATGGAATCCAGATAGAAGTCCATCATTCAATCCGTAATAGTATTAACTGCTGTATACAATTTACAGAAATGCTTCAGAAAGGTTGCCTTTATAAGGTCTTGGTTTTCAATAATTGTACCCTCTATGGAGCGAATTGTAAGTATCCGCTTTTTTGGTCTTGATTAGAGTTCATCCTAGACAGGAGTTTCCCTGGGTGACCCAATTCAATAAAATATTTTTGACCCTTAAAAAAGACTCTGCTGGGCCTTATCCAACAGAAAATCCGAGTATGCAGGGCTTGCATTCTGCATAGCCCTTCTATTCTCTTCTGTCTTGTTGTTTGAAAACTCATTCCTGCCTGCCAGTACTGCTTCCTTTAAAGCCATCTCCTTAATACCGTATCCCTTTCTTAAATTAGAAATATCGCTCACAAAAACTCCCCTCATATAGGCCTTAAATGCATCCCACACCAGTTGTGTCTTTGTTGAGTTAAAATTGGTGTCCCGAAAATGGACAATTTTATCAATTCATGTTTGTCCATAATCGAAATCCAGTAAGGGTTTAGTCTAAATAGAGGTCTAACATGCACTACCTATGTTAGGGACCATGCGAGCTCAAGGGAAAAGGGTACATGGTTCAAGACAGACCTGGCCTCATATTTCATCGTCTTTATACAGCTCATGTACAGTTGTGTTCAAAATTATTCAACCCCCACTGAAATTGAGTGTTTTGGCCAGTTTGACATTGATTTTGATCATTTCAGTCATCTTGTTTACAATTAAATCAAAGAGGCACTTGTAAGTCAGACAAATATAACATAACATTTATAATGAAATAGCCACAAATGTCTTTTCTGTGCTCACATCATTATCAGTTTTATTCAACCCCCAGTGACATTCAATCTTAGTACTTAGTACAACATTCTTTTCCAGTTATAACAGCTTTTAAACGTGAAGCATAGCTTGACACAAGTGTCTTGCAGCGATCTACGGGTATCTTCGCCCATTCTTCATGGGCAAAAGCCTCCAATTCAGTCACATTCTTAGGCTTGCGCGCTGCAACTGCTTTCTTTAAGTCCCACCAGAGGTTCTCAATCGGATTTAAGTCTGGTGACTGCGATGGCCACTTCAAAATGTTCCAGCCTTTAATCTGCAACCATGCTCTAGTGGACTTGGAGGTATGCTTGGGATCATTGTCCTGTTGAAAGGTCCAACGTCTCCCAAGCCTCAGGTTTGTGACGGACTGCATCACATTTTCATCCAATATCTCCTGGTACTGAAGAGAATTCATGGTACCTTGCACACGCTGAAGCTTCCCTGTACCTGTAGAAGCAAAACAGCCCCAAAGCATGATTGACCCCCGCCATGCTTCACAGTAGGCAAGGTGTTCTTTTCTTCATAGGCCTCCTCCAAACATAGCGTTGATCCATGGGCCCAAAAAGTTCTAATTTTGTTTCATCAGTCCATAGAACACTATCCCAAAACTTTTGTGGTTTGTCCACATGACTTTTGGCATACTGCAGTAGACTCTTCTTATTCTTTGGAGACAGCAAGGGGTGCGCCTGGGAGTTCTGGCATGGAGGCCTTCATTACGCAGTGTGCGCCTTATTGTCTGAGCTGAAACTTCAGTACCCGCATCTGACAAATCTTTTTCAGTTCCTCAGCAGTCACACGGGGACTTTTCTCCACTTTGCACTTCAATTAGCGCACAGCAGTCGAAGTCAGCATCTTCTTTCTGCCACGACCAGGTAGCGTTTCAACAGTGCCCTTTGCCTTGAATTTGCGAATGATGCTTTCTATGGTGTCTCTTGGTATGTTTAACATCTTTGCAATCTTCTTATAGCCATTGCCCTTCCTGTGAAGAGAAATAACTTCTTCTCTTGTCTTCCTGGACCATTCTCTTGACTTCACCATGTTTGTAAACACACCAGTAAATGTCTAGAAGGAGCTGAGTATCACAGTAATTTTAAATCTGCCGAATTGGTGCTTATTATGCTTGATTGCTGCTCCTTGACATCCACAGGTGTTTTCAATACCTGATCGAAAACACTTGAATGAACCTCTGTTCTTAAGAGTGGTAGTCTTTAAGGGTTGAATAATTGTGTCAATGAAGAAATCACGAAAAAAATTTTTAATACTGTATTACAAAAACAATTGATGTCCATTTAGTTGCATTTGGTTCTTTAAAAAGTCCTTGTAAGATTTCATTCTGAACACAATTACAAATGTACACGAAATTCCCTAAAACCCTTTACAGCATTGGGGGTTGAATAATTTTGAACACAACTGTATATGTATATCCTGGATATAGAATTTCCAGACTTACTTACACAGGAAAACACTCTCTTCCCCCACCCCATTATATTCCCAAACATCCACAAAGCTTGATTCCTGACAGAAGCGTGCTAAAAGAAGAACCCTGGGGGAGATATAAATATCTCCCCTCATTGAGATCCTATCTAGGGTAGGGTTAATAGCACAATTAAAATCCCCATTAACTAATTAGGGGCATTCTTGCCATTGCTCCATAAAGGTTAGTAAACAATTAAGTACATATAAAGAGAAAGGCGGTGGAATATAGATAAAGGCCAAAATGCATATTCTTCCAGCAAGTTTACGATAAAGAAAGACAAATCTTCGCTGCTTATCGACAATGGTTGCCTCGCAGACAAAATCAACCCCTATGAATGAAAACTGAGACTGCTCTGGAATAGCTATTTAAAGGGGAGTGATACAACTGTGCAGCCTATCCTCTGTCGAGTCGCAGGACAGTAATCCTGGTGATGTGTGTCTCCACCAGGCAAACAATCGCTGGTAGATGTCTCCACACCAGATCCAAAACCGCCTGTCTTTTTACTCTATCACGCAGCCCCGAACACTCCAAGTTAAAGTTCTGACAGATATCAGATCAACCAAAGACCTCAAAATATGAGGCTTCTAAGGGGTCTCACTCCCCATCCCCTCATACTAAGAGACGTATCGCAACTGACCCCCTAAGCCCCCCAAACCTATTGATCCGACACATTTTGCAACAGATCTCTTAAAGACCACCCCCTCAGCCACCCCCACCAATGCCGCACAGAAAAAAAAAATACTCAGATATTTTTGCAGTCAAGCCATTGTGAGACAAGTTCCGGCATATTAAAAAAATGAGTTGCGCCATTAAAAATAATACAAAAATTTGCTGGATACATAAGCGAATACTTGATGTCTCGTTGCTGCAAGCGTTTCTTAACCGCAACAAAGCTACGTCTCCTCTCTTGGATCTCCTTAGAGAAGTCTGGAAAAAAGACAACTTATTCCCTTTATGTAGAATAGGGTGGGACTCCCTCGCTCTTGGACCCTTGGCTGCCTTAGGGGATTGGTTTACCTCCGGGTACTCGATGCGCCCTTTTCACAAGAAATAATGAGGAAAAATGATATCTTCCAAATTTCTCCAGAATCAAAGTCTGTATCATTTGAACAGAATCTTTCTCCTCTATGCCCTGAGGAAGCCCCAAAATTCTCACATTACAACTCCTGGATCTATCTTCCAGATCTACCACTTTTTTAAGGTTATTCAAATCCAACTTTAGCATGTGGGTTTCATTTTTAAGCATTTTAACTTCATTTTGCATGGCCCGTACATATTTTTCTATGGTTACAGCTCTTTCACGGATCTTTGAGGCATTGTCCCTTATGAAAGACATATCTGGCTGCATCGCCCCAAGCTGCATTGAGATATCTTGAATTAGTTCCCCATTTTTACCGCAGCAAAAATTTATTTTAGAGGGAAGGATTCAGCATTAGACAAATCACCTTTAGCAACACTCTCAGCCCCTCTGCCTGGGAGTAATTGTCCAGTGTATCTTCCACTGTAGATTCAAGTATTTTTCTAGATTTAGTATTTTTCTTAGCGTTAGCATCTGGAGTCCCCTTTTGCCCTGCTCTTGTATTGACCTTAGGAGATTTCAGAAACAGGTCAAATGTTGCCAAATCCTAAGGTCTTTGACTTGTTTATAAAACAGACCCCTGAACGCCTATTTTGTTTAGGGCCCTTTTTTTCTTTTCTTTTTTCCTTTCCCTTCTCCTTTTCCCCTTTCTTTTCCTCCTCCCTTTATATTTAGTCTCCCCTTGTCCTTATTCTTCCTTATTCTTGTAGCTTTATAGGAGAACAGTAGGCAAAACAGAATAGGCAAACAAAAACAAAAAAAGGCAAAAAACAGTCCAGATCTAAAGAAGGTCTCACCAGTCTTCTTATAACACACCATGGACCGCAGTACTTTGTCCAGAATAACACACAGGGCAACCCAGTATAGGAATCAGCAGGCGGACCTTCCAGAGCATACAGGAACACAAAAGTCCAAGGTAATACCGGCCTCTACAGGAAACCGAGACATAAAAAGGCAAAGACAGGGAAATTAGGCAGAGAGGAGAGAGATAAGGGGCTTCCTGGGACTCCAGACCTACATTCCTGCCAAGATCTCCTTCCAAGGGAACCTTACACCACGAGAGGTAGGCGCCGCAAAGAACCGGCCGAACCCCAGGTTCCACCTAGCAACTGGTAAGACAGCACTCCAGCAATCGCCAAAGTCGTCGGCGACACAGGTCTGTAGCTCCGGAACCGATCCAACAGGTGGAGAGCCAGAAGCACGGTGCAGCATGGCAGGAAGGGAGGAAGGGGGTCGTGACGCCCCACCTACGTCATCACATCATACCCCGATCCCTTAACGTAAATTATCAGATTTAATTATAGGTAACCAAATTTCCAGTTTTGAGACCCTAAAGAATACATTCTCACTATTACCTTCTGATACATTTACATATTTATGGTTCAGACACGTTTTTGCTAAGTTAACATGGCCTGTTGGCATCCTGAAATCTCCACTAGGCAGTTGGCTCACCTCTCCACCACAAGGAAGGGAATATCTTACTGCTACAGGCTTCTAATTGAACTCAGGCCCTTATCCCTTGTGAAGTATAAAACAAAATGCTGAAACCGTTCTCAAAACTACCTTTTCAGAAAACGAATGGCAGGAAGCATTTGTTGCAATTCCCAAGATAACCAGATGTTTAAACTATATTGAACTATCTAGGAAACTACTATACCAATGGTTTATGGTACCTGCAATGGTATCCTGGTTTTGTGACATTCCCAATATATGCTGGAGATGTCGGGAAACAGTATCCTTTCTACACATATGGTGGAAATGTTCTGGTATCCTAAGGTTTTGGAAAAGGATTGGGAGACTTTTATCCTTCATATGTGGTTTTCCAATAATTCTTGAGGCCCCATTTGCATTGCTGAACATTAACTCCGGTCAATTTTCTCTATTCAATAAAACTATCATTCTCAATGTACTCACTGTAGTGAGAGAACAAATTGCCCGACCATAATTGAAGATCTCCAGCCATACCATAAATGGCTAAGGTAATACAAGGGGTAACTAACAACTTTTGGTATGAACCCATGATTGCCTCCTCACTGGACAATACTGTCCCTTTTAAAAATAAATGTGATGTATGGTTAACATGCACATATTATAAGAATCAACACAAACAACAGCCCAGAATTACAATGTTTGTGGTACTTATGCTTACACTGTCCTGTATTACATTATCTCCTATGTAACGATAACCTTTTTATTTGGACCAACATATGCTGTTTTTTACACCATTAGATAGTATGAACTACCGTACTTTATTTCCTTTGACTTTTCCTTTCTTTGTTTTTTTTATTATTATAATATACTTCAAACGATTGTTCATATATTTTGTAGCTGAAACTATTATTCTCAATAAAAATAACAGTTACAAAAAAATAAATAAAAATGATTAAGATGCATTATTATGCATCCGAACCGTTTTGTCATCTTTTGGTGCCAGACACAAAAACCACTGCAAACTGCTTTTTGGTATCTTGTTTGCAAAATGTAACAAACCCGATCTGGAATGAAAATCAAACTCAATGTTGCTGGATAGTGTTGAGCGAACCCGAACTGTAAAGTTCGGGTTCGTACTGAACTTTAGGGTTTTTTGTACGCGGACCCGAACCCAAACTATTCCGTAAAAGTTTGAGTTCGGTTTTCGACTGTTTAATAAAGCTTGTTGAAAGGCTGCAGGGCAGCCAATCAACAAGCGTTTAAGATGTGTGCCCTTAGAAGCCTTCACAGCCATGCCTACTAATGGCATGGCTGTGATTGGCCAGTGCAGCATGTGACCCAGCCTCTATATAAGCTGGAGTAGCGCCACACGTCATGTCAGCTCTTACTAGTGTAGGGATAGGATTCTGCTGCTGTGAGGAAGAGATTAGGAAAGAATCTGATATCAGAGCTTGGTGTTAAGTCTGCGATCTACAGCGATTTATTTTGTGGGTGCAATGCAACATTTTTGTACCCTGCGCTGAGCCCAGTGACACAGAAAAATAAGTTTTAATCCGTCTGTTAGTTAGGTGGGCGTCGGCGGCCATTTTTTTGCAAGTGACAATATTGCCAGGGACAATAATTTAATCCTGCTCTTGGAGTTCAGTAGGTGATATATACCCATTTTTTAAGTGCACCTGTACTGCATATGTGCCAGTAGAAGGGAAAATAATATAGGTAATCCGTCTGTGAGTTCAGGGACCCAGGGGTGACATATTCACATTTTTTCTGTAAAGTACCCCTGTGCTGCATATGTGACAGTGTAATCAATTCAGTAAATCCATCTGTTAGATTCTGGGGTGACAAATTCATTATTTATTGAATTTATTTATTTTTTTGCTGAAAAGTACGTTTGCGGCCTGCACTGCATTTCTGAGAGTGAAATATGATCAGTAAATACAACTAGGACATTGTGGGTGAAAATAATCCCTTTTTTTTGCCATAAATTACATTTGCGGCCTGCACTGCATTTCTGAGAGTGAAGTATAATCAGTAAATTCAGCTCTTAGATTGTGGGTGGACATTTCCACGGTTATCAGGCAGTCATTCACAAGTGGCTTGGAGGGTGTGTTCCTGCTGCACTGCATACCTGACAGACAAATATACTCTGTAAATTCTGCGGCGTTTAGATTGTTGGGTGCTGTAGTTATATGCTGTAATATCTTCATGATGTCTCCATGATAAATCTACAGCGTGGGGGCCCGTGTGGCTTCTACACACTTTCAAAATAATCTTTCAGCGAGGCGAATAGATGCCGGATGACCAGATTCTCCATTACCCCTTTTTCTTTCAAACTACACCTGCACTGCATACCTGACTGGGAAATATATTCTGTAAATTCGGCTGCACTTAGCTTGTTGGGTGATCTGTACCCCTTTTTCTTTCAGACTATCCCTGCACTGCATACCTGACAGGGAAATATAGGATTTCCTAAGACAACTTCTTGATACCGGTCTACATAACGTTACAAAGAACACTTACAAGTAAGGGTACGTTCAGAGTTGCGATTCTAAATCCGACAGGCTCTTCCAGTAGCCAGTTCAGACATACAGTTGTGTTCAAAATTATTCAACCCCACTGAAATTGAATGTTTTGGCCAGTTTGACATTGATTTTGATCATTTCAGTAATCTTGTTTACAATTAAATCAAAGAGGAATTTGTAAGTCAGACAAATATAACATAACATTTATAACGAAATAACCACAAATGTCTTTTCTGTGCTCACATCATTATCAGTTTTATTCAACCCCCAAGTGACATTCAATCTTAGTGTTGATCCATGGGCCCAAACAGTTCAAATTTTGTTTCATCAGTCCACAGAACACTATCCCAAAACTTTTGTGGTTTGTCCACATGACTTTTGGCATACTGCAGTCGACTCTTCTTATTCTTTGGAGACAGCAAGGGGTGCGCCTGGGAGTTCTGGCATAGAGGCCTTCATTACGCAGTGTGCGCCTTATTGTCTGAGCTGAAACTTCAGTACCCGCATCTGACAAATCTTTTTTCAGTTCCTCAGCAGTCACACGGAGACTTTTCTCCACTTTACGCTTCAGGTAGTGCACAGCAGTCGAAGTCAGCATCTTCTTTCTGCCACGACCAGGTAGCGTTTCAACAGTGCCCTTTGCCTTGAATTTGCGAATCATGATTCCTATGGTGTCTCTTGGTATGTTTAACATCTTTGCAATCTTCTTATAGCCATTGCTCTTCCTGTGAAGAGAAATCACCTCTTCTCTTGTCTTCCTGGACCATTCTCTTGACTTCACCATGTTTGTAAACACACCAGTAAATGTCTAGAAGGAGCTGAGTATCACAGTCATTTTAAATCTGCCTAATTGGTGCTTATTATTCTTGATTGCTGCTCCTTGACATCCACAGGTGTTTTCAATACTTGATCGAAAACACTTGAATGAACCTCTGTTCTTAAGAGTGGTAGTCTTTAAGGGGTTGAATAATTGTGTCAATGAAGATATCACAAAAAAAAAAACATTTAATACTGTATTACAAAAACAATTGATGTCATTTTAGTTGCATTTGGTTCTTTAAAAAGTCCTTGTAAGATTTCATTCTAAACACAATTACAAATGTACACTAAATTCCTTAAAACCCTCTACAGCATTGGGGGTTAAATAGTTGTGAACACAACTGTAAATGCTCAACAGAAATCGCCGCCTGCAGTGGGTCTTGAGCATCTGAAACCCAGCATTTATGCCAAAAGCAGCAGAATCACAAACAGATCACATTAGAGTCAATGGGAATCCGGTGGTGAATGGCAGAATTCGACAATGCCAGATCTGGAACACCCTGCTGAATCTGGCAACTGCATATGTGAACGTACCCTAACATGAAAAGAAGAAAGAAATGCAACAAAAATAATTGTGATGTCAGCTGTCTATGTCCACCGCTGCCCTGATCTAACCTGCGGGAATGATACTCACACTACTCACCATGTTGCTGCTTCTGTCTTCTGCTCCAGACTCTGTCTCCTTAGGGTGCACGCTACCTCTGGCATCTTCAAGGGCCTGTGCGAGCACTTTCAAATCCTTTCAGAGCCACTAGCTGGGGGTCCCTGGGTATTTAAGATTTCTTCTCCAGCTGGTGGATTCCTGAGCTTTAGATTCTATGGGGACCAGCAAAGGTGTTCTAATAAACTTGTGCTATTGCAATTTACCTGCGTTTATCCTACAATTAGTCTTGTCTGTTCTCCAGCTTGTACCTGTCCTCGCTGTGTGCTCCAACAATTCCAGTTTCAGTTCTGTCTGTGTTTTACTTAACCCTATCCACCTGCCTTGTCTGTGTTCCTGCCAAGTATTTATCCTGTCTGTTTATCCTGTGTCTCCCACTATCTACTCTTCAAATGTTCTGTCTGCTTCTCAGAAACCTGCATTCAAATCTTAGTGACTGTTCATACTATACTGGCAGTTTTCCCACAATTTTAGCATGTTTTCTGTATCCTGAGTTTTTGGTGATTGCACCAGAGTCTCTGACCCCTGTTAGTCAGCTGATAACTACAGCAGGAATATCCCAGGAGGAAGCAGTCCGGGTGCTTTCCTGCTGTGAAGAATAGTTCCCTTTACTGGGGTTGAAGGCTGAATGCAAAGGGAAAGCCGAAATAACATCCTTAGGGTTTAGCCCAATGCCAAACCAGGTAGTTGACACAGAGGGTCTACCCTTTCTGGTCCGTAACAATTATCATTATAAGGGCTCATGCACACGACCGTATGCATTTTGCTGCCCACAAAAAACGGATCCGCAAAAATACAAATGATGTCCGTGTGCATTCCGTATTTTGAGGAAACAAACAGCTGGCTCCCTAATAGAACAGTACTATACTTGTCCGTAATAATGGACAACAATAGGACATGTTCTATTTTTTTGTGGAACGGAAATACAGATATACGGAAACGGAATGCACACGGAATAACTTCAGGTTTTTTTTGTGTACCCGTTAAAATGAATGGTTCCGCAAAAAAACATAACGGACACGGAAAGAAAATGCGTTTGTTTGCATGAGCCCTAAATTCGTGAAATTTGTTTCCTGACTAATGAATTTAAACTGGATATATAAAAGTCATAGCAGCTTGACAGACATAGCAGAGCTGGAGAGGGTTCAGAGGAGGGCAACTAAAGTAATAACTGGAATGAGGGCAACTACAGTACCCTGAAAGGTTATCAAAATTAGGTTATTCACTTTAGAAAAAAAGACGACTGAGGGAGATCTAATAACTATGTATAAATATATCAGGGGTCAGTACAGAGATCTGTCCCATCATCTATTTATCCCCAGGACTGTGACTGTGACAAGGGGACATAGTCTGCGTCTGAGGAAAGAAGGTTTGTACACAAACATAGAAAAGGATTCTTCACTGTAAGAGCAGTGAGACTATGGAACTCTCTGCCTGAGGAGGTGGTAATGGTGAGTACAATAAAGGAATTCAGGAGGGGACTGGATTTATTTCTGGAGTGTAATAATATTACAGGCTACAGCTACTAGAGAGGGTCGTTGATCCAGGGAGTTATTCTGATTGCCTGATTGGAGTCGGGAAGGAATTTTTTCCCCTTAAGTGGGGAAAATTGGCTTCTGCCTCACAGGGTTTTTTTGCCTTCCTCTGGATCAACTTGTAGGAAACAGGCCGAACTTTTTTCGGTCTCATATATATACTATGTTACTATGTTACTTAAAAGTCAAATTACCAAGGGTTTAACTCCTGAAAACCCAACTAATAATGAAAATAGACCTTCATGGTTCTAGGTGCAGTGGGTGCTCTGTATCACTTTTTCTTTTAGTCTAGGAGATAAGTATATTATTTATTAACAGAAAATTTGAAATATATTTTCTAGGTCGTCTTTCAAAGCAATGTGTTTAACTGAAGTGGAGGGGTCAAGGTTAGTAACTTGTTGGGAGTGTGGCAATGTGAATAACAAGGGGTGTTGTTTGCACCAGGAGCGTGTCACCAAGGGGCCCGGCCTTGGTGAAGTAAAGGCCCTAGTCTAGATGGGTGGCCACTAAGTTAGTTGGTGGTCACCAAGATAACTAGCTTAGCTGGCTCCAGCTAGTCCAGGGCGGGCTTTTACTGGGAACAGGCAATGTGCTGGGTGGGTGCCTGTTCCCCATGCTCCAGTCCGGGTTTTTGACAACGCCCATGTCCAGGGATGCTGTTTAATCCTCTTGTTGGACATGGGTGGGGTCCCACTCTGGAGAGGGTTTTGGAGACAGAGTTTGGCAGAGGCTCTGTGTGAGTGGTCTCGGCCAAGTTGGCTGAGGGGCCACGGGGCTAAGCGATAGCCTGGAATTAGGGGACACAGCGACGCCTGGAAGGGTCGCAGGGCCACAGTCAGGAGGACTGGTGAGCCTGAATTCCCAACGGACATTGAACTGAGACTGTGTGTGAACAGTGCTCTGAACAGCCAGGAGGCTGTGGGACATTGGGCTGGAGAAAGCCGCATCAGTTCACAGGGTGTGAACTGTACCCACTAGGTGAGTGAGGGATTAAAATAATATGTTTAGTTAGAGCCTAGCCGGGCCAGTGTTTATTGTTTTGTACCTGTTGTTTTGTTTGAAAAGACTGCCAAATAAATGCACTGTTTGGACATGAAATCCGTTGTCCGGAAGGAAGTTTGTGTGAATGATCCCCGAGATCAGAGCGAACCCCCCCACAGGAGGCAGAATAGTTTTGGTCTCCTCCTGTTACCCTTAGTCTGTCACCTGCTGACCATTGTAACAACCAGCAAAATGTGCCTCCTGTCATTGCTCTGTTGTGTCCTGCGATATTTCTTGTTCTGCTAAATTATTTTTAATTTTTTGTCTGCAACACACACACAAAAAAACTAGAGACCCTATTAAGGGAGGGTTCCATAGCAACAAAAAAACTTTGCTCAATTGAGCTCAATTCACCACTTTTACCCTTAATATTTAAATCAGTAAAACTTCACTTTTATTAGTAGTTCTCAGTAGACTTTCCCCTGAAGACGCCAGTTTATCTGGTGAAACATGTTGGGGGACAGAATCTGTTGGTTTTAGCTCTGCTCGAGTTGCTAAACACTGAGTAGGAAACAGTAGGAAACAGTTATTTACTTTAGGGTGTATGTTCACAGCACCGAGTACCCTGCAGGATTAGTCAGGCAGGTAGTTATACACTGATTGCAAACTTGTGGGAAGGTTAGGAGGGTAGTGCACACCCTCCGTTACCACTAGCAACCTGTGCGATAGCAGTGTGCAAATTCGAGCAGTAGTTTTAACAAGTGTGTCAAAACTCACAAACATTTTTAGAGAACTACTAATAAAAGTGAAGTTTTACTGATTTAAATATTAAGGGTAAAAGTGGTGAATTGAGCTCAATTGAGCAAAGTTTTTTGTTTTCAACACACACACACACGCTCTACTATATATGCATAGCACTTTAATACACAGATACAGCTCTGCTACACACATAGAGCACTGCTGCACACACACACTGTGGAGTTTTGAAATGTCAGCTTTATACAATCACGCATCTGTGAGGTGACTTGTTGAATCAGACATTCTCCACTTACAGTTTACGCATCAGACACCCAGGAGTTAATCAAGAGGTCTCTAATCCAGAGATTGTATTACAAAATATACAGGGAATCCAGATGGTAAAATAGCTATGCCAACAATATTCTCCTTGATAAGAAGATGAGATTCTCCTCAGATTCTCCTCAGAATTAGAGCACACACTAACAGCAATGCATGACTGGGAAAACAGGAAGTGGCTAGACTGAACCAACTAGAAGCTGAAACAGAGGGGGTGGAGAAGAGAGGAGCATACCAATACACAATGCAAGATACTGAAACAGAACACTCCTGCCTGGTATCTGTAGATAACACTATTAGAGATGAGCGAACACCTGGATGCTCGGGTTCGAGAAGTTCGGCCGAACTTCCCGGAAATGTCTGCGGTTCGGATTCGAACTCGATCCGAACTTTATCCCGAACCCGAACCCCATTGAAGTCAATGGGGACCCGAACTTTTAGGCACAAAAAGGCTGTAAAATAGTCCAGGAAAGGGTTAGAGGGCTGCCAAAGGCAGCAAAGTGTAGAAAAATCCCCTGCAAACAAATGTGGATAGGGAAATGAATTAAAATTAAATAAAATAAATAAAAATTAACCAATATCAATTGAAGAGAGGTCCCACAGCAAGGAATCATGCGTCATATCACCCTGCACCGGAGAATGTCACTTCATGTATTTTGGACCAGCACCCAGACAGAGGATACAGGTCCCACAGCAAGGAATCATGCGTCATATCACCCTGCACCGGAGAATGTCACTCATGTATTTTGGACCAGCACCCAGACAGAGGATACAGGTCCCACAGCATGGAATCATGCGTCATATCACCCACCACCGGAGAAGGCCACTCTCATGTATTTTGGACCAGCACCCAGACAGAGGAGAGAGGTCCCACATCAAGGAATCATGAGTCATATCAACCACCACCGGAGAAGGCCACTCATTTATTTTGGACCAGCACCCAGACAGAGGATACAGGTCCCACATCAAGGAATCATGCGTCATATCAACCACCACCGGAGAAGGCCACTCTCATGTATTTTGGACCAGCACCCAGACAGAGGAGAGAGGTCCCACAGCAAGGAATAAGGCGTCATATCAACCCCCACCGGAGAAGGCCACTTCATTTATTTTGGACCAGCACCCAGACAGAGGATACAGGTCCCACATCAAGGAATCATGCGTCATATCAACCACCACCGGAGAAGGCCACTCTCATTTATTTGGGACCAGCACCCAGACAGAGGAGAGGGGTTTTCACAGCAGAGAATCAGGCATTTAGATCACCCACCACAGGAGTAGGACACCATTTAATGGGACCCCGGCAACCATGTCAGATGGCACAAACATCAGCTTCACATCACCCAGCACAAGAGAAGGCCACTTTGAGAGACTTTGACCCCTGCACCCAGGCGGAGGAGAGGGGTTTTCACAGCAGAGAATCAGGCATTTAGATCACCCACCACAGGAGTAGGACACCATTTAATGGGACCCCGGCAACCATGTCAGATGGCACAAACATCAGCTTCACATCACCCAGCACAAGAGAAGGCCACTTTGAGAGACTTTGACCCCTGCACCCAGACGGAGGAGAGAGGTTTTCACAGCAGAGAATCATGTATTTAGATCACCCACCACAGGAGTAGGACACCATTTAATGGGACCCCGGCAACCATGTCAGATGGCACAAATATCAGCTTCACATCACCCAGCACAAGAGAAGGCCACTTTGAGAGACTTTGACCCCTGCACCCAGGCGGAGGAGAGGGGTTTTCACAGCAGAGAATCAGGCATTTAGATCACCCACCACAGGAGTAGGACACCATTTAATGGGACCCCGGCAACCATGTCAGATGGCACAAACATCAGCTTCACATCACCCACCACAAGAGAAGGCCACTTTGAGAGACTCTGACCCTGCACCCAGACAGAGGATACAGGTCCCACAGCAAGGAATCATGCGTCATATCACCCTGCACCGGAGAATGTCACTCATGTATTTTGGACCAGCACCCAGACAGAGGATACAGGTCCCACAGCATGGAATCATGCGTCATATCACCCACCACCGGAGAAGGCCACTTCATGTATTTTGGACCAGCACCCAGACAGAGGATACAGGTCCCACAGCATGGAATCATGCGCCATATCACCCACCACCGGAGAAGGCCACTCATGTATTTTGGACCAGCACCCAGACAGAGGATACAGGTCCCACAGCATGGAATCATGCGTCATATCACCCACCACCGGAGAAGGCCACTCTCATGTATTTTGGACCAGCACCCAGACAGAGGAGAGAGGTCCCACATCAAGGAATCATGAGTCATATCAACCACCACCGGAGAAGGCCACTCATTTATTTTGGACCAGCACCCAGACAGAGGATACAGGTCCCACATCAAGGAATCATGCGTCATATCAACCACCACCGGAGAAGGCCACTCTCATGTATTTTGGACCAGCACCCAGACAGAGGAGAGAGGTCCCACAGCAAGGAATAAGGCGTCATATCAACCCCCCACCGGAGAAGGCCACTCTCATTTATTTTGGACCAGCACCCAGACAGAGGATACAGGTCCCACATCAAGGAATCATGCGTCATATCAACCACCACCGGAGAAGGCCACTCTCATTTATTTGGGACCAGCACCCAGACAGAGGAGAGGGGTTTTCACAGCAGAGAATCAGGCATTTAGATCACCCACCACAGGAGTAGGACACCATTTAATGGGACCCCGGCAACCATGTCAGATGGCACAAACATCAGCTTCACATCACCCAGCACAAGAGAAGGCCACTTTGAGAGACTTTGACCCCTGCACCCAGGCGGAGGAGAGGGGTTTTCACAGCAGAGAATCAGGCATTTAGATCACCCACCACA
Organism: Bufotes viridis; assembly: GCA_033119425.1. Lineage (NCBI taxonomy): Eukaryota > Metazoa > Chordata > Amphibia > Anura > Bufonidae > Bufotes > Bufotes viridis. The sequence goes on from CM065590.1 coordinate 399,406,830, forward strand.
GGAGTAGGACACCATTTAATGGGACCCCGGCAACCATGTCAGATGGCACAAACATCAGCTTCACATCACCCAGCACAAGAGAAGGCCACTTTGAGAGACTTTGACCCCTGCACCCAGACGGAGGAGAGAGGTTTTCACAGCAGAGAATCATGTATTTAGATCACCCACCACAGGAGTAGGACACCATTTAATGGGACCCCGGCAACCATGTCAGATGGCACAAATATCAGCTTCACATCACCCAGCACAAGAGAAGGCCACTTTGAGAGACTTTGACCCTGCACCCAGGCGGAGGAGAGGGGTTTTCACAGCAGAGAATCAGGCATTTAGATCACCCACCACAGGAGTAGGACACCATTTAATGGGACCCCGGCAACCATGTCAGATGGCACAAACATCAGCTTCACATCACCCACCACAAGAGAAGGCCACTTTGAGAGACTCTGACCCCTGCACCCAGACAGAGGATACAGGTCCCACAGCAAGGAATCATGCGTCATATCACCCTGCACCGGAGAATGTCACTCATGTATTTTGGACCAGCACCCAGACAGAGGATACAGGTCCCACAGCATGGAATCATGCGTCATATCACCCACCACCGGAGAAGGCCACTTCATGTATTTTGGACCAGCACCCAGACAGAGGATACAGGTCCCACAGCATGGAATCATGCGTCATATCACCCACCACCGGAGAAGGCCACTCTCATGTATTTTGGACCAGCACCCAGACAGAGGATACAGGTCCCACAGCATGGAATCATGCGTCATATCACCCACCACCGGAGAAGGCCACTCTCATGTATTTTGGACCAGCACCCAGACAGAGGAGAGAGGTCCCACATCAAGGAATCATGAGTCATATCAACCACCACCGGAGAAGGCCACTTCATTTATTTTGGACCAGCACCCAGACAGAGGATACAGGTCCCACATCAAGGAATCATGCGTCATATCAACCACCACCGGAGAAGGCCACTCTCATGTATTTTGGACCAGCACCCAGACAGAGGAGAGAGGTCCCACAGCAAGGAATAAGGCGTCATATCAACCCCCACCGGAGAAGGCCACTCTCATTTATTTTGGACCAGCACCCAGACAGAGGATACAGGTCCCACATCAAGGAATCATGCGCCATATCAACCACCACCGGAGAAGGCCACTCTCATTTATTTGGGACCAGCACCCAGACAGAGGAGAGGGGTTTTCACAGCAGAGAATCAGGCATTTAGATCACCCACCACAGGAGTAGGACACCATTTAATGGGACCCCGGCAACCATGTCAGATGGCACAAACATCAGCTTCACATCACCCAGCACAAGAGAAGGCCACTTTGAGAGACTTTGACCCTGCACCCAGGCGGAGGAGAGGGGTTTTCACAGCAGAGAATCAGGCATTTAGATCACCCACCACAGGAGTAGGACACCATTTAATGGGACCCCGGCAACCATGTCAGATGGCACAAACATCAGCTTCACATCACCCAGCACAAGAGAAGGCCACTTTGAGAGACTTTGACCCCTGCACCCAGACGGAGGAGAGAGGTTTTCACAGCAGAGAATCATGTATTTAGATCACCCACCACAGGAGTAGGACACCATTTAATGGGACCCCGGCAACCATGTCAGATGGCACAAATATCAGCTTCACATCACCCAGCACAAGAGAAGGCCACTTTGAGAGACTTTGACCCTGCACCCAGGCGGAGGAGAGGGGTTTTCACAGCAGAGAATCAGGCATTTAGATCACCCACCACAGGAGTAGGACACCATTTAATGGGACCCCGGCAACCATGTCAGATGGCACAAACATCAGCTTCACATCACCCACCACAAGAGAAGGCCACTTTGAGAGACTCTGACCCTGCACCCAGACAGAGGATACAGGTCCCACAGCAAGGAATCATGCGTCATATCACCCTGCACCGGAGAATGTCACTTCATGTATTTTGGACCAGCACCCAGACAGAGGATACAGGTCCCACAGCATGGAATCATGCGTCATATCACCCACCACCGGAGAAGGCCACTTCATGTATTTTGGACCAGCACCCAGACAGAGGATACAGGTCCCACAGCATGGAATCATGCGTCATATCACCCACCACCGGAGAAGGCCACTTCATGTATTTTGGACCAGCACCCAGACAGAGGATACAGGTCCCACAGCATGGAATCATGCGCCATATCACCCACCACCGGAGAAGGCCACTCTCATGTATTTTGGACCAGCACCCAGACAGAGGATACAGGTCCCACAGCATGGAATCATGCGTCATATCACCCACCACCGGAGAATGTCACTTCATTTATTTAGGCCCAGCACACAGACAGAGGAGAGAGGTCCCACAGCAAGGAATCATGCGTCATATCAACCACCAACGGAGAATGTCACTCTCATGTATTTTGGACCAGCACCCAGACAGAGGAGAGAGGTCCCACAGCAAGGAATCATGCGTCATATCAACCACCAACGGAGAATGTCACTCTCATGTATTTTGGACCAGCACCCAGACAGAGGAGAGGTTCATTCAACTTTGGGTTGCACCGCAAGATCATGGTAAAGTAAAAAAATGAGGATTCAATAAAGAAGTGCCCCAGAGTACAAGAATACATGGTTGATGGGGAGGGAAATGTCTATTCTGCACAAGGGAGGCACAGGTCCTGTGGGATCCATGCCTGGTTCATTTTTATGAACGTCAGCTTGTCCACGTTGGCTGTGGACAGGCGGCTGCGCTTGTCAGTAACGACGCCCCTGCCGTGCTGAATACACGTTCAGACAAAACGCTGGCCGCCGGGCAGGCCAGCACCTCCAAGGCATAAAATGCTAACTCTGGCCACGTGGACAATTTGGAGACCCAGAAGTTGAATGGGGCCGAACCATCAGTCAGTACGTGGAGGGGTGTGCAGACGTACTGTTCAACCATGTTAGTGAAATGCTGCCTCCTGCTAACACGCTCCGTATCAGGTGGTTGTGCAGTTAGCTGTGGCGTGAGACAAAACTTTTCCACATTTCTGCCATGCTAACCCTGCCCTCAGAAGAGCTGGCCGTGACACTGCTGCGCTGGCGACCTCTTGCTCCTCTTCTGCCTTCGCCTTGGGCTTCCACCTGTTCCCTGTGACATTTGGGAATGCTCTCAGGAGCGCTCTACCAGCGTGCGCTTGAACTCGCGCATCTTCCTATCACGCTCCAGTGCAGGAAGTAAGGTGGGCACATTGTCTTTGTATCGGGGATCCAGCAGGGTGGCAACCCAGTAGTCCGCACACGTTAAAATGTGGGCAACTCTGCTGTCGCTGCGCAGGCACTGCAGCATGTAGTCGCTCATGTGTGCCAGGCTCCCCAGAGGTAAGGACAAGCTGTCCTCTGTGGGAGGCGATCGTCATCGTCCCTCCGTATCCACCCAGCCACGCACCAGTGATGGGCCTGAGCTGTGTCGGGTGCCACCGCGCTGTGAACCTGCTTCATCCTCATCCTCCTCCACCTCCTCCTCATCCTCCTCGTCCTCCAGTAGTGGGCCCTGGCTGGCCACATTTGTACCTGGCCTCTGCTGTTGCAAAAACCTCCTCTGAGCCACTTCTAACAGACTGGCCTGAAAGTGCTAAAAATGACCCCTCATCCTCCTCCTCCTCCTCCTCCTCCTCCTGGGCCACCTCCTCTTCCATCATCGCCCTAAGCGCTTTCTCAAGGAGACATAGAAGTGGTATTGTAACGCTGATAACGGTGTCATCGCCACTGGCCATGTTGGTGGAGTACTCGAAACAGCGCAACAGGGCACACAGGTCTCGCATGGAGGCCCAATCATTGGTGGTGAAGTGGTGCTGTTCCGCAGTGCGACTGACGCTGCGCGTGCTGCAGCTGAAACTCCACTATGGCCTGCTGCTGCTCGCACAGTCTCTCCAGCATGTGCAAGGTGGAGTTCCACCTGGTGGGCACGCCGCATATGAGGCGGTGAGCGGGAAGGCCGGTTACGCTGTAGCGCAGACAGGCGAGCAGCGGCAGGATGTGAACGCCGGAATCGCGCACAGACGGCCCTCACTTTATGCAGCAGCTCTGACATGTTGGGGTAGTTGTGAATGAACTTCTGCACCACCAAATTCAGCACATGCGCCAGGCAAGGGATGTGCGGCCAAACCGGCTAGTCCCAGAGCTGCGACGAGATTTCGCCCATTATCGCACACCACCAGGCCGGGCTTGAGGCCCACCGGCAGCAACCACTGGTCGGTCTGTTGTTCAATACCCCGCCACAACTCCTGCGCGGTGTGGGGCCTGTCCCCAAACATATGAGTTTCAGAATGGCCTGCTGACGCTACCCCGGGCTGTGCTGAAGTTGGTGGTGAAGGTGTGTGGCTGACTGGATGAGCTGGTGGAAGCAGAGGAGGAGGAAGCCGAGTAGGAGGAGGAGGCTACAGGAGGCAAACAATGATGCCCTGTGATCCTTGGCGGCGGAAGGACGTGCGCCAAGGAACTCTCCGCCTGGGGCCCAGCCGCCACTACATTTACCCAGTGTGCAGTTAGGGAGATATAGCGTCCCTGGCCGTGCTTACTGGTCCACGTATCTGTGGTTAGGTGGACCTTGCCACAAATGGCGTTGCGCAGTGCACACTTGATTTTATCGGACACTTGCATGTGCAGGGAAGGCACGGCTGTCTTGGAGAAGTAGTGGCGGCTGGGGACAACATACTGTGGGACAGCCATGGACATCAGCTGTTTGAAGCTGTTCAGTGTCCACCAGCCTGAATGACAGCATTTCAAAGGCCAGTAGTTTAGAAATGCTGGCATTCAGGCCCAGGGCTCGAGGGTGGCTAGGTGGGAATTTACGCTTTCTCTCCAAGGTTTGTGAGATGGAGAGCTGAACGCTGCCGTGTGACATGGTGGAGATGCTTGGTGACGCAGGTGGTGGTGTCGCTGGCACATCCTCTGTTTGGTGGGCGGCAGGTGCCAACATTCCTCCCGAGGCGGAGGAAGAGGCCGAGGCAGCAGCAGAAGAGGGAGCAGGGGGAGCCTGAGTGAGTTCCTTGCTTTTAAGGTGTTTACTCCACTGCAGTTCATGCTTTGCATGTAGATGCCTGGTCATGCAGGTTGTGCTAAGGTTCAGAACGTTAATGCCTCGCTTCAGGATCTGATGGCACAGCGTGCAAACCACTCGGTCTTGTCAGTCAGCACATTGTTTAAAGAAGTGCCATGCCAGGGAACTCCTTGAAGCTGCCTTTGGGGTGCTCGGTCCCTGGTGGCGGTGGCCTGTATCAGGCGAACTCTCTTGGCGGCGGCTGTTCTGCTTTTGCCCCCTGCTCCCTCTTTTGCTACGCTGTTGGCTCGGTCTCACCACTGCCTCTTCCTCTGAACTATGAAAGTCAGTGGCACGACCTTCATTCCATGTGGGGTCTAGGACCTCATCGTCCCCTGCATCGTCTTCCACACAGTCTTCCTCCCTGTCCTCCTGTTCGGTCTGCACACTGCAGAAAGACGCAGCAGTTGGCACCTGTGTTTCGTCATCATCAGAGACGTACGGACTCCGATGAGGTGGTATTCCCATGTCCTCATCATCAGTAAACATCAGAGGTTGTGCATCAGTGCATTCTATGTCTTCCACCACAGGGGAAGGGCTAGGTGGATTCCCTTGGGAAACCCTGCCAGCAGAGTCTTCAAACAGCATAAGAGACTGCTGCATAACTTGAGGCTCAGACAGTTTCCCTGATATGCATGGGGGTGATGTGACAGACTGATGGGCTTGGTTTTCAGGTGCCACCTGTGCGCTTTCTGCAGAAGACTGGGTGGGAGATAATGTTGTGAACGTGCTGGATCCACTGTCGGCCACCCAATTGACTAGCGCCTGTACCTGCTCAGGCCTTACCATCCTTAGAACGGCATTGGGCCCCACCAAATATCGCTGTAAATTCTGGCGGGTACTGGAACTTGAGGTAGTTGGTTCACTAGGACGTGTGGCTGTGGCAGAATGGCCACGCCCTCTCCCAGCACCAGAGGGTACACTAACACCACCACGATCGCGGCCCGCGTCCCTTACTAGATGTTTTCCTCATTGTTACCGTTCACCAAGCACCACAATAAGGAAAAAAATATTTGGCCCAATGTATTGATTTCAAATTCAGGCCTTTTTTTACAGGCACCTACCACTATCTGCCTATTTGTTTATGTAGCTTATTACACTAATCCAGGCACAGCAGTAACCACTGATTTAGGGGAATATCTCTTTTAGGGCAAGTATTTAGGCCCTGGATGAAAGGTATCCTTTTATGGACAGATTTACAATGGGCCTGCAACAGCTGTGACACCAGATTTAGGGTATTGCTATTTTGGCAAGTGAATTTCACCCCAGAACAAAATATATGTTTTTGCGGATACTAATATAGTTTGCCAGGCTCAGCTGTGACACCAGATTTAGTGGATTGCTATTTTGGCAAGTGAATTTCACCCCAGAACAAAATATATGTTTTTGTGGATACTAATATAGTTTGACAGGCTCAGCTGTGACACCAGATTTAGGGGTTGCTATATTGGCAAGTGAATTTCACCCCAGAAGAAAATATATGTTTTTGCGGATACTAATATAGTTTGCCAGGCACAGCTGTGACACCAGATTTAGGGTGTTGCTATTTTGGCAAGTGAATTTCACCCCAGAACAAAATATATGTTTTTGCGGATACTAATATAGTTTGCCAGGCTCAGCTGTGACACCAGATTTAGGGTGTTGCTATTTTGGCAAGTGAATTTCACCCCAGAAGAAAATATATGTTTTTGCGGATACTAATATAGTTTGCCAGGCTCAGCTGTGACACCAGATTTAGGGTGTTGCTATTTTGGCAAGTGAATTTCACCCCAGAACAAAATATATGTTTTTGAGGATAATAATATAGTTTGCCAGGCTCAGCTGTGACACCAGATTTAGTGGATTGCTATTTTGGCAAGTGAATTTCACCCCAGAACAAAATATATGTTTTTGCGGATACTAATATAGTTTGCCAGGCTCAGCTGTGACACCAGATTTAGAGGATTGCTATTTTGGCAAGTGAATTTCACCCCAGAACAAAATATATGTTTTTATGGATACTAATATAGTTTGCCAGGCTCAGCTGTGACACCAGATTTAGGGTGTTGCTATTTTGGCAAGTGAATTTCACCCCAGAAGAAAATATATGTTTTTAGTGATACTAATATAGTTTGCCAGGCTCAGCTGTGACACCAGATTTAGGGTGTTGCTATTTTGGCAAGTGAATTTCACCCCAGAAGAAAATATATGTTTTTAGTGGATACTAATATAGTTTGCCAGGCTCAGCTGTGACACCAGATTTAGGGTGTTGCTATTTTGGCAAGTGAATTTCACCCCAGAACAAAATATATGTTTTTACGGATACTAATATAGTTTGCCAGGCTCAGCTGTGACACCAGATTTAGTGGATTGCTATTTTGGCAAGTGAATTTCACCCCAGAACAAAATATATGTTTTTACGGATACTAATATAGTTTGCCAGGCTCAGCTGTGACACCAGATTTAGAGGATTGCTATTTTGGCAAGTGAATTTCACCCCAGAACAAAATATATGTTTTTGCGGATACTAATATAGTTTGCCAGGCTCAGCTGTGACACCAGATTTAGGGTGTTGCTATTTTGGCAAGTGAATTTCACCCCAGAAGAAAATATATGTTTTTGCGGATACTAATATAGTTTGCCAGGCTCAGCTGTGACACCAGATTTAGTGTGTTGCTATTTTGGCAAGTGAATTTCACCCCAGAAGAAAATATATGTTTTTGCGGATACTAATATAGTTTGCCAGGCTCAGCTGTGACACCAGATTTAGTGGATTGCTATTTTGGCAAGTGAATTTCACCCCAGAACAAAATATATGTTTTTAGTGGATAATAATATAGTTTGCCAGGCTCAGCTGTGACACCAGATTTAGTGGATTGCTATTTTGGCAAGTGAATTTCACCCCAGAACAAAATATATGTTTTTACGTGATAATAATATAGTTTGCCAGGCTCAGCTGTGACACCAGATTTAGTGGATTGCTATTTTGGCAAGTGAATTTCACCCCAGAACAAAATATATGTTTTTACGGATACTAATATAGTTTGCCAGGCTCAGCTGTGACACCAGATTTAGTGGATTGCTATTTTGGCAAGTGAATTTCACCCCAGAAGAAAATATATGTTTTTGCGGATACTAATATAGTTTGCCAGGCTCAGCTGTGACACCAGATTTAGGGTGATTGCTATTTTGGCAAGTGAATTTCACCCCAGAACAAAATATATGTTTTTGCGGATACTAATATAGTTTGCCAGGCTCAGCTGTGACACCAGATTTAGAGGATTGCTATTTTGGCAAGTGAATTTCACCCCAGAACAAAATATATGTTTTTACGGATAATAATATAGTTTGCCAGGCTCAGCTGTGACACCAGATTTAGTGGATTGCTATTTTGGCAAGTGAATTTCACCCCAGAACAAAATATATGTTTTTGCGGATACTAATATAGTTTGCCAGGCTCAGCTGTGACACCAGATTTAGGGTGATTGCTATTTTTGGCAAGTGAATTTCACCCCAGAAGAAAATATATGTTTTTATGGATACTAATATAGTTTGCCAGGCTCAGCTGTGACACCAGATTTAGGGTGATTGCTATTTTGGCAAGTGAATTTCACCCCAGAACAAAATATATGTTTTTGGCGGATACTAATATAGTTTTGCCAGGCTCAGCTGTGACACCAGATTTAGTGGATTGCTATTTTGGCAAGTGAATTTCACCCCAGAAGAAAATATATGTTTTTACGGATACTAATATAGTTTGCCAGGCTCAGCTGTGACACCAGATTTAGGGTGTTGCTATTTTGGCAAGTGAATTTCACCCCAGAAGAAAATATATGTTTTTATGGATACTAATATAGTTTGCCAGGCTCAGCTGTGACACCAGATTTAGAGTGATTGCTATTTTGGCAAGTGAATTTCACCCCAGAAGAAAATATATGTTTTTAGCGGATACTAATATAGTTTGCCAGGCTCAGCTGTGACACCAGATTTAGGGTGATTGCTATTTTGGCAAGTGAATTTCACCCCAGAAGAAAATATATGTTTTTGCGGATACTAATATAGTTTGCCAGGCTCAGCTGTGACACCAGATTTAGGGTGATTGCTATTTTGGCAAGTGAATTTCACCCCAGAACAAAATATATGTTTTTGCGGATAATAATATAGTTTGCCAGGCTCAGCTGTGACACCAGATTTAGTGGATTGCTATTTTGGCAAGTGAATTTCACCCCAGAACAAAATATATGTTTTTGCGGATAATAATATAGTTTGCCAGGCTCAGCTGTGACACCAGATTTAGTGGATTGCTATTTTGGCAAGTGAATTTCACCCCAGAACAAAATATATGTTTTTGCGGATACTAATATAGTTTGCCAGGCTCAGCTGTGACACCAGATTTAGTGGATTGCTATTTTGGCAAGTGAATTTCACCCCAGAAGAAAATATATGTTTTTATGGATACTAATATAGTTTGCCAGGCTCAGCTGTGACACCAGATTTAGGGTGTTGCTATTTTGGCAAGTGAATTTCACCCCAGAAGAAAATATATGTTTTTGCGGATACTAATATAGTTTGCCAGGCTCAGCTGTGACACCAGATTTAGAGGATTGCTATTTTGGCAAGTGAATTTCACCCCAGAACAAAATATATGTTTTTACGGATACTAATATAGTTTGCCAGGCTCAGCTGTGACACCAGATTTAGGGTGATTGCTATTTTGGCAAGTGAATTTCACCCCAGAACGAAAATATATGTTTTTAGTGGATACTAATATAGTTTGCCAGGCTCAGCTGTGACACCAGATTTAGAGGATTGCTATTTTGGCAAGTGAATTTCACCCCAGAACAAAATATATGTTTTTGCGGATAATAATATAGTTTGCCAGGCTCAGCTGTGACACCAGATTTAGTGGATTGCTATTTTGGCAAGTGAGTTTCACCCCAGAACAAAATATATGTTTTTGCGGATAATAATATAGTTTGCCAGGCTCAGCTGTGACACCAGATTTAGTGGATTGCTATTTTGGCAAGTGAATTTCACCCCAGAACAAAATATATGTTTTTGCGGATAATAATATAGTTTGCCAGGCTCAGCTGTGACACCAGATTTAGTGGATTGCTATTTTGGCAAGTGAATTTCACCCCAGAAGAAAATATATGTTTTTATGGATACTAATATAGTTTGCCAGGCTCAGCTGTGACACCAGATTTAGTGGTGTTGCTATTTTGGCAAGTGAATTTCACCCCAGAAGAAAATATATGTTTTTGCGGATACTAATATAGTTTGCCAGGCTCAGCTGTGACACCAGATTTAGTGGATTGCTATTTTGGCAAGTGAATTTCACCCCAGAACAAAATATATGTTTTTGCGGATAATAATATAGTTTGCCAGGCTCAGCTGTGACACCAGATTTAGTGGATTGCTATTTTGGCAAGTGAATTTCACCCCAGAACAAAATATATGTTTTTAAGTGGATAATAATATAGTTTGCCAGGCTCAGCTGTGACACCAGATTTAGTGGATTGCTATTTTGGCAAGTGAATTTAACCCCAGAACAAAATATATGTTTTTGCGGATACTAATATAGTTTGCCAGGCACAGCTGTGACACCAGATTTAGGGTGTTGCTATTTTGGCAAGTGAATTTCACCTCAGAAGAAAATATATGTTTTTACGGATACTAATATAGTTTGCCATGGCACAGCTGTGACACCAGATTTAGGGTGTTGCTATTTTGGCAAGTGAATTTCACCCCAGAACAAAATATATGTTTTGGAGGAAACACTAATATATTTTGCCAGCCACTGCTGAAACCACTGATGTATGGTATTGCTATTTTGGCAATTGAATTTAACCCCAAACCAAAATATCTGTTTTGGCGGACACTATTATATTTTTGCCAGCCACTGCTGAAACCACTGATGTATGGTTTTGCTATTTTGCCAATTGAATTTCACCCCAGAAAATAATCTATCCTTTGCCAGACAGCAGACAGTATTATGCTTGTCTAGCCAAAGCTGGAACACCAGATTTAGGGATTGGTATTTGGGCAATTGTATTTAACCCCTTAATAAAATATAGAAATTGCTATCCTGAGTTTCTAGGGTGACAATTAGCCACAGCCAAGCCCCTGATGGAGGATATAGCAAAAAAAAAAAATAGTATTGAAGCATTGATGGATGTGTGGCAGCTTGTTCTGGAGCACCACAAGTCACAAAATGGCCGCCGATCAACCTAGAAAATAAGTGACAGAAAACGCCCAGCAAGTTTTCAAAAACCAGCAATCAAGTAATGAGCAGAAGTTCACTGGATTCTCAGCTGCAGATCGGATCCGCTCACAGTGCTGTTAAGCGACTTTTCCCGCCTATCTCGCCCTCACAGAAGCTGCATCCTCTCCCTACACAGTCAGAGCAGTGTGACGTAAGGGCGCCACGTGACCTGCGCTAAATAGAGGCTGGGTCACATGCTGCATTAAGATCACAGCCATGCCACACATTAGTAGGCATGGCTGTGATGGCTTCTTAGGGCAAGAAGTAAGACGCTAGCTGATTACGCTGTGCAGCCCTTCAGAAAGGGAAGAAATCGACGGACGAACCCAACCTCGAACTTTTTTGAAAATGTCCGGGTTCGGTCCGGGTCCCGGACACCCCAAAATTCGAACGATGCGCGAACTGTTCGCTCAACACTAAACACTATATATATACATACAATGGAATTGTATAAAATAACAATGAATAATGTCCATAAACTGATGAAGAAACAGATGAATAAAGTAGATCAACACCTGGATGTTCGGGTTCGAGAAGTTCTACCGAACTTCCGAAAATTTTTTTGCCCGGGATCCGAAATCTCACCCAACTTCACACCGAACCCTATTTAAGAAGTCAATGGGGACCCAGACTTTGGACACTCAAAAGGCTGTAAAAATAGACCAGAAAGGGCTAGAGGGCTGCAAAAAGGCAGCAAAATATAGGTAAATGCCCTGCAAACAAATGTGGAAAGGGAAATGAATTCAAATAAAATAAATAAAAATTAACCAATATCAATTTGGAGAGAGGTCCCATAGCAGAGAATCATGCTGTCATATCACCCCACCACTGGAGTAGGTCATTTTCAGTTATTTAGGCCCAGCTCCCAGACAGAGGAGAGAGGTCCCAGAGTTAGCACAAGGTGTCATCACCACCACTGAGCAGAAGGCCAATTTTCAGTTATTTAGCCCCGCGCCAGATTGAGGAGAGAGGTTCATTCAACTTTGCTGCACCACAAGATCATGGTAAAGTTAAAAATGAGGATCACAAAGAAGTGCCCCAGAGTACAAGAATACATGGTTGAGGGGGAGGCAGTTATAATTGTCTATTCTGCACAAGGGAGGGACAGGTCCTAAAAGGGGATCCATGCCTGTTCATTTTTATGAACGCCGCTTGTCCACGTTGGCTGTGGACAGGCGGCCGTCTTTGTTAGTAATGACACCCCATGCCGTGCTGGCACGCCAGACAAACACTGGCCGGGCAGCCAGCACCCCTAAGGCATAAAATGTTAAATCTGGCCACGTGACAATTTGGAGACCCAGAAGTTGAATGGGGCTGAACCATCAGTCAGTATGTGAGGGGTGTGCAGACATACTGTTCAAACATGTTATTGAAATGCTGCCTCCTGCTAACACCTTCCGTATCAGGTGGTGGTGCAGTTAGCTGTGGCGTGGAGACAAAACTTTTCCACATTACTGCCATGTTAACCCTGCCCTCAGAGGAGCTGGCCGTGACACAGCTGCATTGGCGACCTCTTGCTCCTCCTCTGCCTTCGCCTTGGGCTTCCACCTGTTCCTCTGTGACATTTGGGAATGCTCTCCGGAGCACCTCTACCAGTGTGCGCTTGTACTCGCGCATCTTCCTATCACGCTCCAGTGCAGGAAGTAAGGTGGGCACATTGTCTTTGTACCGGGGATCCAGCAGGGTGGCAACCCAGTAGTCCGCACACGTTAAAATGTGGGCAACTCTGCTGTCGTTGTGCAGACACTGCAGCATGTAGTCTCTCATGTGTGCCAGGCTCCCCAGAGGTAAGGACAAGCTGTCCTCTGTGGGAGGCGCATCGTCATCATCCTCCGTATCCCCCCAGCCATGCACCAGTGATGGGCCTGAGCTGTGTCGGGTGCCACCCCGCTGTGAACCTGCTTCATCCTCATCCTCCTCCATCTCCTCCTCATCCTCCTCGTCCTCCAGTAGTGGGCCCTGGCTGGCCACATTTGTACCTGGCCTCTGCTGCTGCAAAAACCTCCCTCTGAGCCACTTCTAACAGACTGGCCCGAAAGCGCTAAAAATTACCCCTCATCCTCCTCCTCCACCTGGGCCACCTCCTCTTCCATCATTGTCCTAAGCGTTTTCTCAAGGAGACATAGAAGTGGTATTGTAACGCTGATAATGGTGTCATCGCCACTGACCATGTTGGTGGAGTACTCGAAACAGCGCAACAGGAAACACAGGTCTCACATGGAGGCCCAATCATTGGTGGTGAAGTGGTGCTGTTCCGCAGTGCGACTGACGCGTGCGTGCTGCAGCTGAAACTCCACTATGGCCTGCTGCTGCTCGCACAGTCTCTCCAGCATGTGCAAGGTGGAGTTCCACCTGGTGGGCACGTCGCATATGAGGCGGTGAGCGGGATGGCCGAAGTTCCGCTGTAGCGCAGACAGGCGAGCAGCGGCAGGATGTGAACGCCGGAAGCGCGCACAGACGACCCGCACTTTATGCAGCAGCTCTGACATGTCGGAGTAGTTGTGAATGAACTTCTGAACCACCAAATTCAGCACATGCGCAAGGCAAGGGATGTGCGTCAAACTGGCTATTCCCAGAGCTGCGACGAGGTTTCGCGCATTATAGCACACCACCAGGCCGGGCTTGAGGCCCACCGGCAGAAACCACTCGTCGGTCTGTTGTTCCAAACTCCGCCACAACTCCTGCGCGGGATGGGGCCTGTCCCCCAAACATATGAGTTTCAGAATGGCCTGCTGACGTTTACTCCGGGCTGTGCTGAAGTTGGGGGTGAAGGTGTGTGGCTGACTGGATGAGCTGGAGGAAGCAGAGGAGGAGGAAGCCGAGTAGGAGGAGGAGGCTACAGGAGGCAAAAAATTATGCCCTGCGATCCTTGGCGGCGGAAGAACGTGCGCCAAGGAACTCTCCACCTGGGGCACAGCTGCCTCTACATTTAGCCAGTGTGCAGTTAGGGAGATATAGCGTCCCTGGCCGTGCTTACTGGTCCACGTATCTGTGGTTAGGTGGACCTTGCCACAGATGGCGTTGCACAGTGCACAATTGATTTTATCGGATACTTGGTTGTGTAGGGAAGGCACGGCTGTCTTGGAGAAGTAGTGGCGGCTTGGAACAACATACTGTGGGACAGCCATGGACATCAGCTGTTTTAAGCTGTCTGTGTCCACCAACCTGAATGACAGCATTTCAAAGGCCAGTAGTTTAGAAATGCTGGCATTCAGGCCCAGGACTTGAGGGTGGCTAGGTGGAATTTACACTTTCTCTCAAGGTTTGTGAGATGGAGAGCTGAACGCTGCCGTGTGACATGGTGGAGATGCTTGGTGACGCACGTGGTCGTGTCGGTGGCACATCCTCGGTTTGGTGGGCGGCAGGTGCAAATGTTCCTACCGAGGCAGAGGAAGAGGCCGAGGCAGCTGCAGAAGAGGATGCAGGTGGAGCCAGAGTGAGTTCCTTGCTTTTAAGGTGTTTATTCCACTGCAGTTCATTCTTTGCATGTAGATGCCTGGTCATGCAGGTTGTGCTAAGGTTCAGAATGTTAATGCCTCACTTCAGGCTCTGATGGCACCGCGTGCAAACCACTCAGGTCTTGTCGTCAGCACATTGCTTAAAGAAGTGCCATGCCAGGGAACTCCTTGAAGCTGCCTTTGGGGTGCTCGGTCCCTGGTGGCGGTGGCCAGTAACAGGCGAACTCTCTTGGAGGCGGCTGGTCTGCTTTTGCCCCCTGCTCTCTCTTTGCTACGCTGTTGGCTCGGTCTCACCACTGCCTCTTCCTCTGAACTATGAAAGTCAGTGGCACGACTTTCATTCCATGTGGGTCTAGGACCTCATCGTCCCCTGCATCGTCTTCCACACAGTCTCTCCCTCCTGTTCGGTCTGCACACTGCAGAAAGACACAGCAGTTGGCACCTGTGTTTCGTCATCATCATAGACGTGCAGACTCCGATGAGGTGGTATTCCCATGTCCTCATCTTTGAAAAATCATCAGTGGTTGTGCATCAGTGCATTCTATGTCTTCCACCACTGGGGAAGGGCTAGGTGGATTCCCTTGGGAAACCCTGCCAGCAGAGTCTTCAAACAGCATAAGAGACTGCTGCATAACTTGAGGCTCAGACAGTTTCCCTGATATGCATGGGGGTGATGTGACAGACTGATGGGCTTGGTTTTCAGGCGCCACCTGTGCGCTTTCTGCAAAAGACTGGGTGGGAGATAATGTTGTGAACGTGCTGGATCCACTGTCAGCCACCCAATTGACTAGCGCCTGTTCCTGCTCAGGCCTTACCATCCTTAGAACGGCATTGGGCCCCACCAAATATCGCTGTAAATTCTGGCGGGTACTGGAACCTGAGGTAGTTGGTTCACTAGGACGTGTGGCTGTGACAGAATCGCCACGTCCTCTCCCAGCACCAGAGGGTACACTAACACCACCACGACCGCGTCTGCGTCCCTTACTAGATGTTTTCCTCATTGTTACCATTCACCAAGCACCACGATAAGAAAAAATATTTGGCCCAATGTATTGATTTCAAATTCAGGCTTTTTTTACAGGCACCTAACACTATCTGCCTATTTATTTATGTAGAGTATTACACTAATCCAGGCACAGCAATAACCACTGATTTAGGGGAATGTCTCTTTTAGGGCTAGTATTTAGGCCCTGGATGAAAGGTATCCTTTTATGGACAGATTTACACTTGGAGATGCACAGTAGCGTGTGAAAAATATGTAGGATTATGCCTTCAGTAATTGTATTTTAACACTTTGTGTAATATACCCTTTAACGGACAGAAATACAATGGGAGATGCACGGTAGCGTGTGAAGTTAATGAGGATGACCCTCTCAGCACTTGTATATACACCTTGAGTGTAATATACCCTTTACGGAGAGATTAACACTTGGCCTGCAACAGCTGGAACACCAGATTCAGGGTATTGCTATATTGGCAATTGAATTTCACCCCAGAACAAAATATATGTTTTGGCGGACACTATTATACTTTGCCAGCCACAGCTGTGACACCAGATTTATGGTATTGCTATTTTGGCAATTGAATTTCACCCCAGAACAAAATATATGTTTTGGCGGACATTATTATACTTTGTCAGCCACTACTGGAACACCAGATTAAGGGTATTGCTATTTTGGCAATTGAATTTCACCCCAGAAAAAATATATGTTTTAGCGGACACTATTATACGTTGCCAGCCACAGCTGTGACACCAGATTTATAGTATTGCTATTTTGGCAATTGAATTTCACCCAGAACAAAATATATGTTTTGGCGGACATTATTATACTTTGTCAGCCACTACTGGAACACCAGATTAAGGGTATTGCTATTTTGGCAATTGAATTTCACCCCAGAAAAAATATATGTTTTGGCGGACACTATTATACGTTGCCAACAGCAGCTGTGACACCAGATTTATGGTATTACTATTTGGCAATTGAATTACACCCCAGAACAAAATATATGTTTTGGCGGAGAATATTAGACTTTGCTAGCCACTACTGGAACACCAGATTCAGGGTATTGCTATTTTGGCAATTTAATTTCACCCCAGAACAAAATATATGTTTTGGCTGACACTATTATACTTTGCCATCCACAGCTGTGACATCAGATGTATGGTATTGCTATATTGGCAAATGAATTTCACCCCAGAACAAAATATATGTTTTGGCGGACACCATTATACTTTGCCAGCCACTACTGGAACACCAGATTCAGGGTATTGCTATTTTGGCAATTTAATTTCACCCGAGAACAAAATATACCCTGTTTCGGACAGATTTAAACTAGGCCTGCAACTGCTGAAACACCAGATTTAGGTTTTTGCTATTTTGGCAATTGAATTTCACCCCTGAACAAAATATGCCCTTTTTCGGACACATAAACATTTGGCCTGCAACAGCTGGGACACCAGATTCAGGGTATTGCTGAATTGCTTTGGCAATTGAATTTCACCCCAGAACAAAATATATGTTTTGGCATACACTATTATACTTTGCCAGCCAGTGCTGGGACACCAGATTCAGGGTAATGCTATTTTGGCTATTCAATTTTACCACAGAAAATGATCTATCCTTTGCCAGACAGCAGACAGTATCACACTTGGCTAGCCAAAGCTGGAACACCAGATTTAGGGGATTGGTGTTTTGGCAATTGTATTTAACCCTTAATAAAATAAAGAAATTGCTATCCTGAGTTTCTAGGGGTGACAATAAGCACAGCCAAGCCCCTGATGTAGGATATAGCAAAAAAAAACTAGTATTGCTGAATTGATGGACTTGGTGGCAGCTTGTTCTGGTGCACCACAAGTCACAAAATGGCCGCCGATCACCCCAGAAAAAAAGTGACTAAAAACGCTCTGTGCAGCCTAAAAACCAGTGAGCAATTAACTAGTAGAAGTTAAATCATTCACAGCTGTGGATCGATCAGTTCATTAGGTGCTGTTGCTGACTTTTCCCTGCCTAATCTCGCCCTCACAGAAGCTGCGTCCTCTCCCGACACTAATCAGAGCAGTGTGACGTGCGGGCGCCACGTGACTCCAGCTTAAATAGAGGCTGGGTCACAAGCTGCACTTGGCCAATCACAGCCATGCCATTAGTAGGCATAGCTGTGATGGCTTCTAGAGCAAGAAGTAAAATGCTAGCTCATTGGCTGCTGTGCAGCCCTTCAGAAAGCGGGAAGAAATCGCCGAACAACGAATCCGAACCCAAACTTTTTTGAAAATGTCCGGGTCCGTGTCCCGAACACCCCAAAATTCGGTACGAACCCGAACTATGCTCGAACTGTTCGTTCAACACTACTGCTAGCACGTTCCGTATCAGGTGGTGGTGCAGTTAGCTGTGGCGTGGTGACAAAACTTTTCCACATCTCTGCCATGCTAACCCTGCCCTCAGAGGAGCTGACCGTGACACAGCTGCATTGGCGACCTCTCGTTCCTCCTCTGCCTTCGCCTTGGGCTTCCACTTGTTCCCCTGTGACATTTGGGAATGCTCTCAGTAGTGCGTCTACCAACATGCGCTTGTACTCGCGCATCTTCCTATCACGCTCCAGTGCAGGAAGTAAGGTGGGCACATTGTCCTTGTACCGGGGGATCCAGTAGGTTGGCAACTCGGTAGTCCGCACACGTTAAAATGTGGTCAACTCTGCTGTCGTTGCGCAGGCACTGCAGCATGTATTAGCTCATGTGTGCCAGGCTGCTCAGAGGTAAGGACAAGCTGTCCTCTGTGGGAGGCGTATCGTCATCGTCCTCCGTTTCCCCCCAGCCACGCACTAGTGATGGGCCCGAGCTGCGTTGGGTGCCAAGCCGCTGTGAACATGCTTCATTCTCATCCCTCTCCAACTCATCCTCCTCGTCCTCCAGTAGTGGGCCCTGGCTGGCCACATTTGTTCCTGGTCTCTGCTGTTGCAAAAAACCTTCCTCTGAGCCACTTCTAAGAGACTGGCCTGAAAGTGCTAAAAATGACCCCTCTTCCTCCTCCTCCTCCTGGGCCACCTCCTCTTCCATCATCGCCCTAATTGTTTTCTCAAGGAGACATAGAAGTGGTATTGTAACACTGATAACAGCGTCATCGCCACTGGCCATGTTGGTGGAGTACTCGAAACAGCGCAACAGGGCACACAGGTCTCGCATGGAGGCCCAGTCATTGGTGGTGAAGTGGTGCTATTCCGCAGTGCGACTGACCCGTGCTTGCTGCAGCTGAAACTCTACTATGGCCTGCTGCTGCTCGCACAGTCTCTCCAGCATGTGCAAGTTGGAGTTCCACCTGGTGGGCACGTCGCATATAAGGCGGTGAGCGGGAAGGCCGAGTTACACTGCAGTGCAGACAAGCGAGCACCAGCAGGATGTGAACGCCGGAAGCGCGCACAGACTGTGACAAAGGTTCCTAAGCTGTACTTGGAGTTTTCCTTCCTCCCCATGTGCTCTCCTGTTGCCACTGATCATATAAATTGGTGTGAGCGCAAGAGAGAGGTGAGTGCAAATGCAAATTTCTCTCACTAATCGGGCGAAATGCTGTATGTGCGCTCTGCCGGATCATTAACAAAGCAGTCAAGGGGTCTGGCCATGGTGGATCTCCCTGACTGCCGTTTATAAGACACATGTGTGAGATTAAAAGCAGCTTTCAATGCATGAATACTGTTCCATTTCATTTCTAGACTTTTGTTTTATTGTTTAGCCACAAGAGGTCACTGTTTCCCATGTATAACTCACTCTCTGCTGAGGTTACAATATGCATGGGAGGTGTGGTTAACAAGCTGCAGAAAAGGCAGGAAGCAGTCGCCATTTTGTGAGGAGAGAAAAAGACAGACTGAGGTGATTCTCTCCAAATCTAAGTGCTTGGAAGCATTCTTTTGTGACCAGAACTGCAGCCAAAGGGAGCTGATCCGAGTTCAGGATCCAAATGCTAACCAGGAGAGAGGACGCCTGCCAGGAGTACTGCTAAAAGCTGAGGAACGTCTTACCTGTTCTTTTGTACTGCACGCTTGATTGAAAGACTGTTTGTTCGATTCGGAATCATTATTGGAGACAGAGCATACCCGAGTCAGTAAAATCGTGCACGTATCACATTGTAGGAGTGGCACCTGAAGTATCAGAGACTGAGTTTAGACCTGCAATTAGCTAGATAGTTAGTGTCTATGTGTGTGGCAGGCTGTATATATTGTTGATCATTCATTATAAGGACTTAACAGTTAAAGTTGTGGTTCGCTCCGGAGAGCAGAAAGGACTTCACCATAATCTCCAGTCATCCCAGCGTGTTTATCGGGAGTAATATATTAGGCACGTGCCACATTACCAATTTTGGGAGGGGGGCAAACACTGTATAGGCCGGGTGTCGGCAACCTACGGCTCCAGAGCCGCATGCGGCTCTTTTGAAGCTTTGCCGCGGCTCCAACAGCAGGGCCGACACTAGCAGGGCCGATAACAGGGGAGGGGGCAAGAGCTCCGGGCGCGACGGGGCGGGGGCATTGGGGTGCTGTATCACTTACCTCCGCCACCTCCCGGCGCTCTGTGTGGCAGGTTGCTGGTGACTTGGCGTCGCTAGGCAACCACAGCGTCCCTGTCCTGGCCCAGCCTCC
Source organism: Bufotes viridis (assembly GCA_033119425.1). Classification (NCBI taxonomy): domain Eukaryota; kingdom Metazoa; phylum Chordata; class Amphibia; order Anura; family Bufonidae; genus Bufotes; species Bufotes viridis. The sequence goes on from CM065590.1 coordinate 399,427,223, forward strand.
TCCCTCACATCACAGCGTGTGATGTCACTGAGGGCACGCTGAGCGTGCACCTCTGCGCTGGGGAGGAGGAGACTGCTGCGCGTGGGAAAGAGAGGACAAGAGAAGGACACAGTGAGAGAAGTGCTGACAGAGGGGACACTGAAAAATAATAATACAAAAAAAGCAATAAAGAGAAAAAAGGGAGAGGGAAAAAGAAGAAGACAGAGAGGACAGAGAGGACTGGAGAAAGAGAAAGAGAGGGCTTGCAGTGTGACTGTCACTGGGAGTCGGGCCTGTACAGTGAGTAGAGAACAAGAGCCTGAAAGAGAAAAAACAGCAGCCAGGTAAAAAAATAAAAATTACAGATACTAATATTTGTTGTTGGTTAAGCATGGGAGACAGGTCCTTTTGTAAGGTGTACACTGTAGGAAATTTGTGGCTATTATGTAAAAATTATGTTTTAAATAAATAAATTAATTAATTTAATTATTATTTAATTTTTATTTAATTGAATTTATTTTATATAATTTACGGAATATTGGGGGCATGATGAATTATTTTTATGGCATGCATGGCTCACTTTTCCCTGTTTTCGACCCCCGGTAGGCCAGCCATGGATAAAGGCAAGAAGAGAAAATTTTGGAGTCCTGTCGATCTTCGGCTCCACATATGTATGTGAGCAGGTCTTCTCCAACATGAACTATATTAAAAACAAACATCGATCTCGCCTCACAGATGACAGCTTGCAAGCCTGTGTAAAAATGAAGGTAACGTCTTACAGCCCTGATGTGCAGACACTGTGCACTGAGGTTCAGGAGCAAAAATAACATTAACCAGGTAAATTAAATATTTTAATTAGCTATTATTTGCAAAAACATATTTTACATTGTTAATTGAAATAGTCCATATTTTCTTCAGATTGACAGCTAACTGCACAATCCTGTATATAGCATTAAGGTAATAAACAATATATGCAGTGTTATATTTGTTTAAAATGTCGCAATGGTTTTGCGGCTCCCAGTTTTTTTCCTTAGGAAACAGATCCAAGTGGCTCTTTATGTCTTAAAGGTTGCAGACCCCTGGTATAGGCTAATAAGATTGGAAGCTCCTGTGTTACTCCGCGGGCTAGCCTGTATGTTACAACCCAAAAAATTGTTCCTGTGTTTTAGGGTAATAACAGGTATGGGGAGGCAATGTTAACTTTGCTCACAGTAGGTAAATTGTTCTGGCTACCATTATAGGGCGCCGTGCTGTGCAACACAGGGGTCTCAGCTGCAGGCTGAGCATATTTAACTTTATTTTATGCTAACTGTATTTTAGAGCTGTAGGTGATATTCCTGTATTTCAGTAATTAAGTTTTTGTTTGCAAAAGCCGGTGTCTGTGTCGCTTTCCTTGTCTGTGACTTTGCTGTATCCTGGGGAGCCATCCCCAGTATACATGGCTTACGCATGCACTTTTTTGCAAGATTTTTCTTGCTAATAAGCATGTCTTTATAAAGCAAAAAATACGGTAAGCATTTTGGACTCTTTGGGGGAGATTTATTAAAACTGGTATAAAGAAAAACTGGCACCTTTTATTTTTCACAGCTCTTTTGGAAAAGCTCTTTTGGAAAATGTTTTTGTTTGCAAAAGCCAGTTTTTCTTTACACCAGTTTTGATTAATCTCTCCCTTTGATTAATTCCCCTAGACTGTGATGGTGTGTTACTACAGTTTCCCTTACGTCCTACCAGCAGCACAGATGGGGTTAACCACCCCCCGTGGACTGGCAGGACCGGCGGAATGTTTAATGAGCCCAAGACTAATAACTCAATTTAACAATTAAGTATCTCCTTAAAAGGAGGAAGTCAACCCCCAGCCCACTGTGTTTTTTTCTGTCCTCCTGGACAGGTGGACTAGGCGGTTTGTTCCCCCCTTTCTTATGGAAAGTGCGGGGAGCCTTCTTTTCGTTTGGGTAACGGCGTTGCCTTTTTTCCTAGGTACCTTGTCAGTTTGGCCGGCAGCTTATTTGCTGCCGGCCCCGCGCAGTGCGCCTGGCTGGGAGTATTTTGGCGGCGTCCTTGGTCCAGGATTCCCGGTCCCTGTGCGCCGCCATCTTCCGGAGGTGACGCGGGGACTCTCCTTTGCATCACCTCCGGGTAATCCGGCCGTGATTTTTTTCACGGGCACGATTTTTTCATAGATGCGATTTTTTTTGCATCTTCCTGTGGAGGATTTACTGGGGAAGGGTGGATTGGCTATCCTCCCCTTCCCCTATTTTGGGAGGCTGTGTGCTCCAGTTCAGTCTCTGGCTACATATGCTTTTTCAGCTAGCTCCCAGAGTCCTAAAATTGGTGTTGTTCCACTTGTGGTGTTTTTTCCTCAGCTGCCTCCGGTCTGTTTTTCTTCCTTTCCTGCGTAGATAGGTGGTTTACAAATGTTTTATTTGTCCCTTTTTCCCGCAGTGATGTCTCCTTCGCGGGATTCGGAAGGCAGGAAAGTGGATTCCAAGAGGAAGCATCTATCCTGCTACCATTGCAGCAGTCAACGGTTATTGTAAGCTGATCATACCTGCACTCGTAAGATTGCAGAAGCTAAGCAGCTTTAGGCTGGGCTAAGACCAGCTTGGGAGACCGGTTGGGAATCCCTGGGTGTGTTGACTTAACCTACACCTGGGGTTACAGCTGCGGTTAGAGGTTTCTGACCTCTAGTGAACCTATGTTGCAGGATATGTATCAATGGCTCTGTTAAAGGAGTCACAGGCCTGCTAGATGGAATGGCTTCCTATTCGTGCCCAGGCCCCTATGGAGACCTCTGTCCCGGTAGAGAGACCTTCTTGGTCTCCTTAGTTTCTTCCTCCTCGGATGAGGAGGAGGAGCTGACGTTGTGTTTTCTCCCCTGGAAAGATACAGAAGTTGCTCAAGTAACAGGTCGGGGGACCATGAGGTTGACTCGGGGCGGTCTCCCGTTCCCGCTACTCGGGCACATCGTGTCTTCAAAGCGGATGAGACCCTCCTCTCTGTCATGATATTGTGTTTTCTCCCTGGAAAGACACAGAAGTTGCTCAAGTCCATCAGGTCGGGGACCATGATGTTGACTCAGGGGAGCCTCCCGTTCCCGCTACTCGGGCACATCGTGTCTTCAAAGCGGATGAGACCCTCATCTCTGTCATGATATAGAGTGGAAAAAACCTGGAAAAGGTCCGGTTTTAACAAAGAAGTTTAAATCCATGTTCCCGATGGCTTAACCCTTGGTGGATTCGTGGGGATCCATTCCCAAGGTGGACATGGCTATTGACAAGTTGTCCAAGCGCACTCTGGTTCCTGCAGACGATGGGTCTAGCTGCAGGACCCCTTGCAGAGTGCACACTAAGACGGGGTGTTACGGCAGCTGCGGCTTCCGCTTCCACAGCCATAGCAGCTTTTGAAGTCTCTACGTTCCTCCGATCTCGTCTGGATCAAATTCAAGTTGATGTGAACCAGAGGTTTGAACCAGATGCTTTCAAGACCATCAACCTGGCTACGGACTTCTTGTGCGATACCGCACAGCCCCAGTTGAAGCTAGCGAGGAGCTTCCCGCTAGCAAAGCAAGTCCTGGGTATGAGGCCAAACACAGATCCTTGCTCTTGAAGCTAAGCAGCAGGTCTGTGGCTCATGGGAGACCAAGTGTGCCTTTGGCACCCTGTAACAATACTATCAAATAATGTCAGGGGCCTATATATAGCATGGCCCTGAGATCGGCGGCCCATATTCCATTTGGAGGAGCCAAGGATGGAAGATCCACCTCCTGACTACGGGCCTCTTCGAGGCTCTTGCTTAATTCCCGTTACTCCTGCCGTCCTGCCAATAAGCTTCATGTACCCGTCGGGAGTCGTCTCTCCCACTTCTGAGAAGAATGGATCCAAGAGATCTCGGATCCCTGGGTCCTGAATATCATTTTCAACGGTTATTTAGTCAACAACACCTCTATTCCACTGGACAGGTTTGTCAAGATCAATTCTACAAGCTGCCAAGGAGGCGATCCTAGAGGCCTACATTCAGGACTACATTTGCAAAAGGGCTCTGTAGGAGGTTCCGGCAGGAGAACGGGGCCTAGGGATTTATTCACCAGTTTTTCTGGTTCCCAAGGCTTCAGGAGATCTCCGGATGATTATGGATCTGAGATATTTCCATCGATTTATAAGGAAGGTGATGTTTTGTGTAGAAACCATCAGGTCAGTAGTTCACGTCGTCAATCCTGGAGACGTGATGGCAACCCTGGACCTCAAGAATGCATATCTGCACATCCCGATCCATCCTGGTTCCAGGAAGTATATCAGGATCACGGTCCAGGTGTCCGGTGTCGTCAAGCATCTTCTGTTGCCCTTCTCTTTGGCATTTCTTCTGCCCCTCACACTTATACCAAGGTGGTGGTTCTGTGGTGGCGGCTTTGAGGCTTCAAGGACTGACCATCATTCCTTATCTGGACGACTGGCTTTGAAAGCCTCTGCTCTAGCGGTCCTAACCCAACTTCTTCAGGTAACAATCTCCTTTCTGTTCCACCTAGGTTGGATCATCAGCTGGTAGAAGTCGAACGTGAGCCCGTCGACTTCAGTAAGATATCTAGGCTTCATAACCGACTCCGCTGGGATGTCGCTCCAGTTGACTCCAGAAAGAAGATTCCGGGTTCAGAACACGGCAAGTTCCTTTTCCCGGCGAGTTCCAATCCGGACTCTCATGAAGATGTTGGGGCTCATGTCAGCGTCTGCGGAAGCAGTCCCTTGGCTCTATGGCACCTCCGCCTCTACAGTCGGAGGTCCTCTCCAAATGGAATGGCAGCCCTGCTGGGCTAAACTCCCTGTGCTCCCTGACTTGGCAAACTCGGTATTCCCTCAGATGGTAGTGCCATCTTTTAGACGGAAGTCTATGACCCAGCCAGTCTGGGTCATATTGACTACGGATGCGTCCTAAGTAGGCTGGGACGCTCACCTAGACGACACTCCAGTTCACGGGACCTGGTTTCCTCAGGAGTGGCTTCTTTCATCCAATCTCCGCGAGATTCAGGATATCCGGCTAGCCCTCCTTCACTTAGCCCCTCAGATCCGGGGCAAAGCGGTGAAAGTCCAGTCAGACAATGTGACTGCGGTACATTACATCAACCAGCAGGGAGGCACAAGATCACTTCCCCTCTTGTCAGAGATCGGGGTGATTCTGGATTAGACAGAGTTGTACCTTCCCACTTATCTGCGATCCACATCCAAGGCTCCCTCAATATGATAGCGGCTGAGCCGCGGTCTTCCGTCGGTAGAGTGGTCTTTACATCCAGAGAATCAAGCAGATAGTCCTCAAGTGGGTATGCCAGAGGTGGATCTCATGGCAACAAGGTTCAATGCCAAGGTGGAGAGGTTCTGCTCCCTCTACAGGAGGACAACCCCTGGCGTTAGACGCTCTGTCAATATCCTGGAGGTTCAGGCTGGCTTACATCTTCCCTCCCTTTTCCATGATACCGAGGGTATTGATGAAAATCCGTCAGGATCAGGCCTCGGTGATAGCCATCATACTGTTTTGGCCGAAGAGATCCTGGTTACCTAGCTCACCCAGTTGAGTCGAGGACAATATTGGAGGCTCCCCCACAGCAGACCCTGGTGTCGTGGGACACTCACCTCTGCTCAGATCTGCACAGATTCAACCTGACAGCCTGGAGGTTGATCAGTCCCTTCCCGGAATAGAAGGGCTTTCAGAGTCGGTCCTGAGAACGCTGTCTCATTCTAGAGCGGACCCTACCAAGAGAGCCTACTCTTGTATTATGAGGATATTCTCATCCTGTTGTACCTCAACTGAGGAGGCGTCTGCAGATCCGCCCCTCTCCGCTATCCTTCAGTTCCTGCAAAATGGCCTTGATAGAGGCCTTGCCCTTTACTCTGAAGATTCAAGTTTCAGCCATCTCAGCTTGCCTTAACAGGCTTTTTCTCAGGACCCGCTGATCAAACGGTTCCTTAAAGGAGCTGAAAGATTAAAGCCTACAGTACTGAGACCCCTTTTTTCAATGGGTTTTTCAGTAGTTCTCAGGGGGTTAGCATCTCCCCCTTTGAACCGTTAGAGGAGGTGGACATCAAGTTCGTCACTTGAAAGTTTGTGTTTCTCCTGGCAGTGACTTTGGCCAAGAGGGTCTCTGAGCTTCAAGCTCTCTCAGCATGAGCCCTATTTTTACATGACCGGGACCTTCTTAGATTCCTCCCGTATTGTAGGCCTAAAGTTCCTTCCTTCCAGAATATCAACCAGGTGATATTCCTCCCGGTTCTGTCGACATCTACCACCTCCTCCTAGGAACCTGCTAGACATCCTCTGGACGTCTCGAGATGTCTCCGGATCTATGTGGATAGATCAAGGAGTTCAGGAAAGATGAGAATCTGCTAATCCTGTTGCCGGTAAGTTTAAAGGCTATAAGGCATCCAAACCTTCCATCAGTCGGTGGATTGAGGAGGCTATTAAGGAATCCTTTGTTTCCACAATCTCTGGACCCTCCGGGATTCGTGAAGGCCCACTCTACTAGAGTTGTGGCTACTTCTTTTGCCGAGAGGAGTCTTCTGCCTCTCAACATGATTTGCAAAGCTGCCTCCTGGAGCTCTGAATCGACATTCATCTCCCATTATAGACTAGATGCCAGTCTAGCTGAGTTTTCGGCCTTTGGGCAGACTTTTCTTAGTTCTGCCAGGCAGGAAGGCCCTCCCTAGGGGTTTTTCTTGCTATCTCCCCATCTGTGCTGCTGGTAGGACGTAAGGGAATCGTTAATTTTCTAACGATAATTTGTTTTCCCTTAGTCCTAACAGCAGCACACAAATTTCCCACCCTAGTAAGTCTAGTTTTTTTCTTGCTATAAACACAGTGGGCTGGGGGTTGACTTCCTCCTTTTAAGGAGATACTTAATTGTTAAATTGAGTTATTAGTCTTGGGCTCATTAAACATTCCGCCGGTCCTGCCAGTCCACGGGGGGTGGTTAACCCCATCTGTGCTGCTGTTAGGACTAAGGGAAAACAAATTATCTTTAGAAATTAACGAGTGTATGCAAGTTCACTTCTCTCATACGAATGGGATCAGCCTCTATTCTCAAAATTGAGAAATTACATTTAGTTTTTATGATGCAGTTCAATCACGAATGTTCTCTAACAAACCTCTGAGGCCTTCACAGACCATCTGTAGTTATACTGAGAGTAAATTACATACAGGTGGACTCCATCTACTAATTTGGTGACTTCTGAAGGCAATTTGTCACACTGAATTTTATTTAGGGGTATCAGAGCATAGAGGGCTTTGAAAAAACCATGTATCATTTTCTTTTCACTTCAACCTTTCCTGCTACTTTGTATTGGTCTATCACATAAAATCCAAATAAAATACATTTAAGTTTGTAGGTGTAACATAAATTTTTTTAGAAAAGTTCAAGGGGTATGAATACTTTTTCAAGCCACTGAATATGAGCAGAATGCTATGTCAAGCTAGCTAAGATTGGCTAGACTGTTAATAAGTTCATAAGAATTTAGATTATAGGTGAGTCCACAACAGCCATGCCCATGCTATAAGGTAATTGGTAAACTGTATGTTAGAAGAGAACTATTAATATACTGAAGTTAAAGTCTTTTTGCGTTAAGCCAGACATCTCCAGACACATCTACTCTTGAGGTTGTTCCATGGCATTAATATGTAATTCTATATAAGGTGAGGAGTATCCGTTACCTTTGCTATACATTTGCAATGTACAATGAGAGATGAGATTTGCCTGCAGCCAATATTTCCCACTAGGGATAGCTAGTGAAAACTTGCCAAGAGCAACCCTATAGGGGAATATGAGAGTGAAATGTGGCTAATTCTGGTAAAGAGAAAAATAAATGCTGACAGAGCATTTCTATGCATTTGGCCCCAGGGTTCCTACACAGAGGGATTAAGCCATGTAGAAAAACCATTAGCCTTTAAAGATGTTTAAGAACATTAACTGTTTATAAGATGTCAAATGATATACCACCCACTGAGATCAAAAAACAACATTATGTTCTGGATTTCTGTAAATCAATTTATAAAGTGTTTAATGCAAAAGTTCAGTATTAAAGTAGCAGAATTGAAGGAAAATCCAATAAATTGTTTATTGTCTGGTGTCTGTTCCTGCTTTCTACCTATTAGAAAGGTTATGCTGACTTCCGGTTCCAGCACGCATAACAGGGGACCTCTGTGACCTTGGACTTCATACTTTACTCCTGCAACATTGTATGGAGAAATACCAAGTGAGGTGTGGATAGAATTCCCACTCCCATAAAGAGACGGAAGACAACGGCGTAGCAAGATGACTAGTGTTGAGCGCGAATATTCGAAAAGCGAATTTTTTTAGCGAATATCGGCACTTCGCTAATTCGCGAATATTTCGAATATAGCGCTATAAATTCGCTATTTCGAATATTCGTTTTTTTTTTTTTTTTTAGTTATATTTTTTCTTTCCCTCTTCCCAACAGTAGTTCTTACCTGTCCTGAGGATTCCTGGCTTCCTGGCTGCTCTAGTCAGTGCCCATTGCCGCTTCTGCCGACTTCCGTGCTCATGGAGCGTCCCCATCCATGGGAGAATCTACATATACTAAAATGTACTGTCGGATTTGAGGAATTACGTTGAAATCGCAATGCGATTAATTCAAGTTATATTAATCGCATTGCGATTTTAACTTAGAGCTGAGTTTATAATGGGTCAGCTTGCTAGAATGAACGAAGTTAACGAATTTGGAATATAGCAGCACTGCTAAGTTGAATTCGCAATGCGATTAATTTAACTTGAAGTAATCGCATTGCGATTTCAACTTGGCACTGCTAGTGCTATATTCCATATTCGTTAATTCTAGCCTATGTAAGAAAGCAGTGCTAAGTTGAAATCGCAATGCGATTACTTCAAGTTAAATTAATCGCATTGCGAATTCAACTTAGCAGTGCTGCTATATTCCATATTCGTTAACTTCGTTCATTCTAGCAAGCTGACCCATTATAAACCCAGCTCTAAGTTGAAATCGCAATGCGATTAATATAACTTGAATTAATCGCATTGCGATTTCAACGTAATTCCTCAAACCGACAGTACATTTTAGTATATGGAGACGTTCCCATGGTGATGGGGACGCTCCATGAGCACAGAAGTTATGGTTGGCTTGGTAGAATTAGTGAATAGTGAATATGACGAATGTATTCGTCATATTCTCAAAACGAAGATAACGAGTATTCTACATCTTCGCTTTAGCAACCTATTCGTCAACCTCGCTATTCTAGCAATCAAATAGGAAGGTTGACTATAGAGACAGTTGTAGTTAAATTGCTATGCGATTTTTTTTTTTTTAATAGAATAATTATATTACTTGATATAATTATTATAATTATTCTATTTATTAAAAAAAAAAAAATCGCATAGCGAATTAAACACAGCTGTCTCTATAGTCAACCTTCCTATTTGATTGCTAGAATTAGCGAGGTTGACTGAATAGGTAGCTAAAACGAAGATGTAGAATACTGCTATCTTCGCTTTGAGGAATAGACGAATACATTCGTCATATTCGTCATCCTCGCTAATTCTAGATATGAAACCAATAGGAAAGTAGCCTTAAGTACAAATCGCAATATGCGATTATTTAAATCGCATGTTAATCGCGATAACTAGAAAAATGACGAATATTCGATTTCGACGAATATGAAACGAATATTCATTCGAATATTCGCGAATTTCGTCGAAATCGAATATGGCACCTGCCGCTCATCACTAAAGATGACCACTGTGGCAGATCAGGCCCTGAGAATTACACAATCTTCTTCCCAGCCGTCACATTGACCACATGATCCGGATCCAGACAAGAAGAACGAAGAATAAATGAACCCGATTCCAGGATTGATGGTACCCTGTAAAACCCTGGCAACGGGGGTAGCAAAGCTACTGTACTATCTCCAGATATTAAACCACTTTGGAAGCAATGGTATCACCACGTTGCAGCAGTTACAAGCCGGGTGGCCCAACACTCCTCTTACAATCAGGAGCAGGAGTAGAGAACTAGTCTCATTGAAGCCAAACTAGAGAGCGCAGAGATGCAAGTCCGCATGGCGACTTGGACAAACCAGACAAGGTAGAGGAGCTAAAAAACATCCCAGGAGTAATAACTTGAGGATCATTGCCTAGGCATTGACTAGGTCCCCATAAGAAAGTCTGTGCCTGATGGTGGTACATCACGACCGAGACCAACAATTGTCAAGTACCTAAACTAGGTTCTTTGAACCTCAATCTGTGGCTTCTCCCCACTCACTCCAGGTCTAAAAAGTGGGCGGGAAAGAGGACGGCCAGCAGGCCAGTCTCATTTACCATTTTCTATGCCTTTTTAGGTGTAGAAAATGGTCTGAATGTAAAACAGCAAGGAAGCTGCCTTACATTTAGAAATGGCAGAGGATTTGCCAAAGTTATGTAGAGGCCTGCGTCTCTTCATAACTTCGGCGGATCCACCGCCGGTGTAGGGGTTATTAGGAGTGTTCTCTAAAACACCAGTCTTAATAATTGTGCCCTTAGTTCTTATTCATGAGATATTGTGTACATGACATAATGATGGATAGTTTGCCTCCAGTTAGGGTACTCTAAACTGCTCTAGCCCAATGTCACATTACCTATTCTTTATTTGAAGAGATATTCAGGTAGGAAGGGGAGAGTGGAGTGGGAGTTTAATTTCTTTGTTTTAATGCTCATTAGAGTGTATAGTCTCCAGAGTAATTAGTAGGTAAAATGAGCTTTTCTGAAGTAGAAGATGACAACTACTCAGAGAGGAAATATGTGAAAACAGTGAAGGCTACCAAAGCACTATTCTTGTTCTTTTGGGTTAAATTTATTTGTGGATGGAAGAGATGGTGCCTTGAACTTTTGCATAATGGCGCTTTTTCCCAAGATCTGTTTAGGTGGGTCATTAGTCTTTCAGATGTGCCTCTTAGCTCTGGAATAACATGAAAATTGTGACTTGGAATGCTAAGTGCCTGCGTTCCCCATTTAAACGCATGAATGCGCATTGTTACCTTAAAAACTGAATATAGACCTGGCTCTCTTGCAAGAGACAAACCTGGAAGAATCAGATTTTTGGCACATGAAGAGACTCTGGGTGGGTACTGTTTGGGCTCCCTTTGGAAGGAAGAAGGGCAGCGGTACTTATGCTCATTCATAGGTGACTTTGTTATACAATACTACCGTCAGACAGGTATGAGAAAGGACTTTTATTGAAAATAGAATGGACACATTGGCAGGGACCCTGACTATATACAATGCGTACACCCCCAATTCCTCATGCAAATCTTTCTTCCAGATGCTGTAGAGTTCTATCCTCCAAGAGGAACTAATAGGTGAAGACCTTAACATGGTGCAAGACGTGGCAGAAGACAAACAACATAGATTAGACACCAGACAGAGGGACCAAGGTACCTTTACTTTGAAAACATTTTTAGATACTACAGAGTTAATAGACGTGTGGAGATATCACAACCCCACAGAGAGAATTTACTCATTTTTCACACGCACAATTCTCATGGGCGACTATAGATTATTTCCGGGTCTCGCCTAGCCTACTACAGATATCTGATCTGTTCTGGGAAATGGCAAAGGCTGTTTTAAGGGAACAAATAATATATATGGCAGCAAAAGGAAGGACACAATGGCAAAATACGATCAAGACACCTCTCGATTGCGCACAGTGTACACAACCTTTTCAACAACCCCACAGAGGATAAAAAGGTTGCGTAGGTTACAGTCAAACATAATTATGACGGTATCACTCTTTATAACGCAAAGCGAGATTATGCATTGATCAGAGAAACACTGACTTTTTAAACTTTGGGAAAAGGGTGGCAAACTATTGGCCAGTCTTACTAGGGGTCATTGCCCAGTTTCCCATATTTATAGGCTATGGGACACAGCAGGAGTCCATAGCAAGCCCCAATTACAGGTGAAGAAGTAACAAAGGTAATTAAATCATTATCTAATGGGAAGGCACCAGGCCCAAATGGCTATCTGGAAGAATTCTAAAAGGAACTGAGCATGGACCTTAAACATCCCATAGTATTGTTGTTCAATGCCATTCTTCAAGGTCACAATTTAATATCTTCAAGCAATATGGCACATATAAAGGTCCTTCCGAAACCTGCCAAGGATCTATCTAAGCCCAGTTCTTACCATCTTATTTCTCTCATCAACCAAGACCTGAAGATTATGTCCAAGTTAATGACAAAGCGCATAGCGTGTATTCTTCCAGACCTCATAGGTACACATCAGTTTAGTTTTACTGTATGAAAGGGTGGTGGGTAACCAGCATTAAAACAGTGCAAGCAGTGCAGGACTCTCTAGGTGGAGGTAAAAGGGTGAGGGGCATCATTCAACTCTTTTGGCAATTGATGTAAAAAAGCCTTTGATAACATCAATTGGCGGTGGCTTTGGGGGCCGGAGGACATTTCTTATAAGCAATGTATACCTGCCCACAAGCCAGGGTAAGTCTCCCGGGTTTTCTATCTGGCCAAATATATCTCCAGAAGGGCACTAGGCAGGTGTGCCCTCTCTCTACCCTCCTTTTAAACATTGCTTTGGAACTACTTGCCCAGTACCTAATTCAATCAAACATTTTCAAGGGCATAAAGGTAGGGATGAAGGAGGTTAAAATTACTTGTTTTGCAAATGACCTCCTCTTATTTTTAGACTCCCCAGATAAAAATCTGTACAAGGTGAGAGAGGCCTTTTATATTTTCGCTCTATAACAGGGTATAGAATGAATGTGTCCAAAAGCTAATTGTTATTCTTACAAAGCAGCAATCCCACAAAAAACTCTTAATGTGCGGTAGAGGTAGTCTCTAGCAACCTTACTTATTTGAGGATTAAAATACTAAGGCACCCTCTTCTCTGTACACCTCAAACTACCCCCCACTAATAGATCTCATAGTGCATGGACCGGAGAGATGGGCTAATCTACCACTCTCATTGTTGGGGAGAGCCCATCTCTTAAAAATGGTGAGCTTTACAAGATTTTTGTATCCCATGAAAACTATTCCTATGCTCATACGTTGTGTAGATGTTAGTAGACTGCAATTGGCCTTCTTTGGAAAAAGAAATGACCATGTATAGCTTATAAGAAGCTATGTTTGTGGAAATGAGAGGGTTAGACTTCAAATACATATTATTAGAGGCTATAACCTGGCTGCACTATTCAGACATATTAGGGACTGGATCTGGGGCACATCTCACTTTTCAAACATAGATCTTGACCAAGCCCTGGTGGAATGCTTAGACCTGACAGCTCTCACCAGACTTAGTTGGATCCAGACATCTGTTAAACATTGTGTGATGATAGGAGACACTTTAGTGTCATGGAAAGCCGTATGTAAATTACTGTATATGGATGCCCATTTTATCTTTCCCCATATATGTTCATTGCAGGCTTTTCCACAGAAAATACATATCAAACTATTGAGGGACTGGGGATAGGTTAGGGATCTCCACATTTTTAGATATACTTACACGCTCAGGACAGAGACTTCTAACGTGGCAGGAATGTTTACATATATAACAGATGAAATCTCACCATTACCTTCCATTGCTCCAGCTCACCTCATATTGCATATCTCAGGCAACCACATTGGGAGATGATGATAGACTGAGATGGTTAGAGGCCGTGGTAGGTACAATTAGTATAATGACATTATGTGACATTTATTATAGAGTCCAGAATATTCAATCCTTGCAGAAATTGTGTTTGTTTTGTAAATGGGAGTAGGAACTGGGGGATGATAAAGTGACATCAAAGATGAGGGAAGGTATGGAAACATTTAGAGCTGCAATCAGTAGTAAAAACTGGAGGGAAATGCAACTTTGTATAATGTACAAGGCAATGCACGGCTTTGATCTGCCTTATACAGACGCTCATTCCCATTATCTTAGATGGTGCCCCAAATGTGGCTTACAAAAAGTGGGTTTGCTTCATGGTAGGTGGGAATGCTCCACATTACAACTTCTAGGGCAAAATACTCACACCTAAATAAAAGAGGTTTGGGGGCTGGAGAATCATCCAATTTCTTAACAATGTATTTTTCACAATATTCCCATGGAAGAGGAGGCTGAATCCTCAGGAGTTGTAGCTAGGAATGAGCGAACCCGTGGAAGTGATGATGTCATCGCAGGCCCTTTTGCAGGTCCTGCAGAAAAAGAAAGAAGAGGATACTGGCTGCGCGATCAAGTGGATGAGGTTAGTTTTTTTATTATTTTAACCCCACAATGGCCATTTTACTTAGCATTTCATCTTAATAATGATATTATTTTTCATTATAACCATACACCCCCGTATCCTAAGGGAATTAAGTTATGTCATAGCCAGACCTTTATTTCTGATATTTACGGACTCGATAGTGACAGGGAATGTTCCAAAGGATTGGCGCATAGCAAATGTGGTGCCAATATTCAAAAAGGGTCCAAAAACAGAGCCTGGAAATTATAGGCCGGTAAGTTTAATATCTGTTGTTGGTAAACAGTTTGAAGGGTTTCTAAGAGATGCTATCTTGGAGTATCTCAATGAAAATAAGCAAATAACGTTATATCAGCATGGCTTCATGAGGGATCATGCTAAACGAATTTAATCAGTTTCTATGAGGAGGTAAGTTCTAGACTTGACAGCGGCGAATCAATGGATATTGTATATCTGGACTTCTCCAAAGCATTTGACACTGTACCTCATAAAAGGTTAGTGAATAAAATGAGAATACTCGGACTGGGAGAAAATGTCTCTGTGTGGGCAAGGAACAGGCTCAGTGATAGAAAACAGAGGGTGGTCATTAATGGTACACACTCAGATTGGGTCACTGTCACTAGTGGGGTACCTCAGGGGTCAGTATTGGGCCCTATTCTCTTCAATATATTTATTAATGATCTTGTAAAAGGCTTGCACAGTAAAATATCAATTTTTGCAGATGACACTAAACTGTGTAAAGTAATTAACTCTGAAGAGGACAGTTTTCTGCTACAGAGGGAACTGGATAGATTGGATCCTTGGGCAGAGAAATGGCAGATGGGGTTTAACACTGACAAATGTAAAGTTATGCACATGGGAAGGAATAAGGCAAGTCATCCGTACATACTAAATGGTAAAACACTCGGTTACACTGACATGAAAAAGGATCTAGGAATTTTAATAAACAGCAAACTAAGCTGTAAAAACCAGTGTAAGGCAGCTACTGCAAAGGCCAATAAGATAATGGGTTGCATCAAAAGGGGCACAGATGCCCGTGATGAGGACATAGTCCTACCACTTTACAAATCACTAGTCAGACCACAGATGGAGTACTGTGTACAGTTCTGGGCTCCTGTGAACAAGGCAGACATAGCAGAGACGGTTCAGAGGAAGGCAACTAAAGTAATAACTGGAAAGGGGCAACTAAAATACCCTGAAAGGTTATTAAAATTAAGGTTATTCACCTTAGAAAAAGACTGAGGGGAGATCTAATATCTATGGATAAATATATCAGGTGTCAGTACAGAGATCTCTACCATCATCTAATTATCCCCAGGACTGTGACTGTGACAAGGGGACATCCTCTGCGTCTGGAGGAAAGAAGGTTTGTACACAAACATAGAAAAGGATTCTTCATGGTAAGAGCACTGAGACTATGGAACTCTATGCCTTAGGAGGTGGTGATGGTGAGTACAATAAAGGAATTCAAGAGGGGACTGGATATATTTCTGGAGTGTAATAATATTACAGGTATAGCTACTAGAGATGGGTCGCTGATCCAGGGAGTTATTCTGATAGGCTGATTGGAGTCGGAAGGAATTTTTTTCCCTGAAGTGGGGAAAATTGGCTTCTGCCTCACAGGATTTTTTGCCTTCCTCTGGATCAACTTGTAGGAAAAAGGCCGAACCGGATGGACAAATGTCTTTTTCGGTCTTATATACTATGTTGTAATAGAAAGTAGTAAAATCACCTGAACCCGAACTTCAGTAAAAAAGTCCCGGTACACGAACTCGCAAAATTTGGTATGAATCCGAACTTTGCAGTTTGGGTTTGCTGAACCCTAGTTGTAGCAATCAAGGGAGTCCACCTGGTTCTCTTAGAAAGTAATGAATATTAAGATATTGGCTACAACCTAAATTCCCCACCATGGATGAAGTATTGAGCACCATTAGGTATGTTTTGTATATGGATAGATTGGACAAAGAAAGACACAAGGAAAAAGCTATTGACTAGAGATGAGCGAAAACCTGGAAGTTCGGGTTCGGAAGTTCGTCTGAGCTTCACGAAAATGTTCGGTTCGGGATCCGAACTCGACCCGAACTTTATCCCGAACCCGAACCCCATTGAAGTCAATAGGGACCCGAACTTTTAGGCACTAAAAGGCTGTAAAATAGTCCAGGAAAGGGCTAGAGGGCTGCAAAAGGCAGCACAATGTAGGTAAATCCCTGCAAACAAATGTGGATAGGGAAATGAATTTAAATAAAATAAATAAAAATTAACCAATATCAATTGGAGAGAGGTCCCACAGCAAGGAATCATGCGTCATATCACCCACCACTGGAGAAGGCCACTTTCAGTTATTTCGGCCCAGCACCCAGACCGAGGATACAGGTCCCACTGCAAGGAATCATGTGTCATATCACCCACCACTGGAGAAGACCACTTTCAGTTATTTCAGCCCAGCACGCAGACCGAGGATACAGGTCCCACTGCAAGGAATCATGCGTCATATCACCCACCACTGGAGAAGACCACTTTCAGTTATTTCGGCCCAGCACCGGACCGAGGATACAGGTCCCACTGCAAGGAATCATGCGTCATATCACCCACCACTGGAGAAGGCCACTTTCATTTATTTCGGCCCAGCACCCAGACCGAGGATACAGGTCCCACAGCAAGGAATCATGCGTCATATCACCCACCACTGGAGAAGGCCACTTTCAGTTATTTAGGCCCCAGCACCCAGACAGAGGAGAGAGGTCCCATAGCTAGAATAAGGCGTCATATCACCCACCACTGGAGAAGGCCACTTTCAGTTATTTCGGCCCCAGCACCCAGACAGAGGATAGGTTCATTCAACTTTGGGTTGCACCGTAAGATCATGGTAAAGTTAAAAAAATGAGGATTCAATAAAGAAGTGCCCCGGAGTACAAGAATAAATGGTTGAGGGGAGGCAGTTATTAATGTTTATTCTGCACAAGGGAGGCACAGGTCCTGTGGGATCCATGCCTGGTTCATTTTTATGAACGTCAGCTTGTCCACGTTGGCTGTGGACAGGCGGCTGCGTTGTCAGTAATGACGCCCCCTGCCGTGCTGAATACACGTTCAGACAAAACGCTGGCCGCCAGGCAGGCCAGCATCTCCAAGGCATAAAATGCTAACTCTGGCCACGTGGACAATTTGGAGACCCAGAAGTTGAATGGGGTCGAACCATCAGTCAGTACGTGGAGGGTGTGCAGACGTACTGTTCAACCATGTTAGTGAAATGCTGCCTAATGCTAACACGTTCCGTATCAGCTGGTGGTGCTGGCGTATTAGCTGTGGCGTGGAGACAAAACTTTTCCACATTTCTAACATGCTAACCGTGCCCTCAGAGGAGCTGGCCGTGACACAGCTGCGTTGGCGACCTCTTGCTCCTCCTCTGCCTTCGCCTTGGGCTTCCACCTGTTCCCCTGTGACATTTGGGAATGCTCTCAGGAGCGCGTCTACCAGCGTGCGCTTGTACTCGCGCATCTTCCTATCATGCTCCAGTGCAGGAAGTAAGGTGGGCACATTGTCTTTGTACCGGGGATCCAGCAGGGTGGCAACCCAGTAGTCCGTATACGTTAAAATGTGCGCAACTCTGCTGTCGTTGCGCAGGCACTGCAGCATATAGTCGCTCATGTGTGCCAGGCTCCCCAGAGGTAAGGACAAGCTGTCCTCTGTGGGAGGCGTATCGTCATCGTCCTCCGTATCCACCCAGCCACGCACCAGTGATGGGCCTGAGCTGTGTTGGGTGCCACCCCGCTGTGAACCTGCTTCATCCTCATCCTCCTCCACCTCCTTCTCACTCTCATCCTCCTCATCCTCCAGTAGTGGGACCTGGCTGGCCACATTTGTACCTGGCCTCTGCTGTTGCAAAGAACCTCCCTCTGAGTCACTTCTAACAGACTGGCCTGAAAGTGCTAAAAATGTCCCCTCATCCTCCTCCTCCTCCTCCTCCTGGGCCACCTCCTCTACCATCATCGCCCTAAGTATTTTCTCAAGGAGACATAGAAGTGGTATTGTAACGCTGATAACGGTGTCATCGCCACTGGCCATGTTGGTGGCGTACTCGAAACAGTGCAACAGGGCACACAGGTCTCGCATGGAGGCACAATCATTGGTGGTGAACTGGTGCTGTTCCGCAGTGCGACTGACGCGTGCGTGCTACAGCTGAAACTCCACTATGGCCTGCTGCTGCTCGCACAGTCTCACCAGCATGTGCAAGGTGGAGTTCCACCTGGTGGGCACGTCGCATATGAGGCGCTGAGCGGGAAGGCTGAAGTTCCGCTGTAGCGCAGACAGGCGAGCAGCGGCAGGATGTGAACGCCGAAAGCGCGCACAGACGGCCCTCACTTTATGCAGCAGCTCTGATATGTCGGGATAGTTGTGAATGAACTTCTGCACCACCAAATTCAGCACATGCGCCAGGCAAGGGATGTGCGTCAAAGCGGCTAGTCCCAGAGCTGCGACGAGGTTTCGCGCATTATCGCACACCACCAGGCCGGGCTTGAGGCCCACCGGCAGAAACCACTCGTCGGTCTGTTGTTCAATACCCCGCCACAACTCCTGCGCGGTGTAGGGCCTGTCCCCCAAACATATGAGTTTCAGAATGGCCTACTGACGATTACCCCGGGCTGTGCTGAAGTTGGTGGTGAAGGTGTGTGGCTGACTGGATTAGCTGGTGGAAGCAGAGGAGGAGGAAGCCGAGTAGGAGGAGGAGGCTACAGAAGGCAAAGAATGATGCCCTGCGATCCTTGGCGGCGGAAGGACATGCGCCAAGGAACTCTCCGCCTGCGGCCCAGCCGCCACTACATTTACCCAGTGTGCAGTTAGGGAGATATAGCGTCCCTGGCCGTGCTTACTGGTCCACGTATCTGTGGTTAGGTGGACCTTGCCACAGATGGCATTGCGCAGTGCACACTTGATTTTATCGGATACTTGGTTGTGCAGGGAAGGCACGGCTCTCTTGGAGAAGTAGTGGCGGCTGGGAACAACATACTGTGGGACAGCCATGGACATCAGCTGTTTGAAGCTGTCTGTATCCACCAGCCTTAATGACAGCATTTCAAAGGCCATTAGTTTAGAAATGCTGGCATTCAGGCCCAGGACTTGAGGGTGGCTAGGTGGAAACGTATTCTTTCTCTCCAAGGTTTGTGAGACTGAGAGCTGAACGCTGCCGTGTGACTTGGTGGAGATGCTTGGTGACGCAGGTGGTGTTGTCGGTGGCACATCCTCTGTTTGGTGGGCGGCAGGTGCCAACATTCCTCCCGAGGCAGAGGAAGAGGCCGAGGCAGCAGCAGAAGAGAGAGCAGGGGGAGCCAGAGTGAGTTCCTTGCTTTTATGGTGTTTACTCCACTGCAGTTCATGCTTTGCATGTAGATCCCTGGTCATGCAGGTTGTGCTAAGGTTCAGAACGTTAATGCCTCGCTTCAGGCTCTGATGGCACAGCGTGCAAACCACTCAGGTCTTGTCGTCAGCACATTGTTTAAAGAAGTGCCATGCCAGGGAACTCCTTGAAGCTGCCTTTGGGGTGCTCGATCCCTGGTGGCGGTGGCCAGTAGCAGGCGAACTTTCTTGGAGGCGGCTGTTCTGCTTTTGCCCCCTGCACTCTCTTTTGCTACGCTGTTGGCTCGGTCTCACCACTGCCTCTTCCGCTGAAATATGAAAGTCAGTGGCACGACCTTCATTCCATGTAGGGTCTAGGACCTCATCGTCCCCTGCATTGTCTTCCACACAGTCTTCCTCTCTGACCTCCTGTTCGATCTGCACACTGCAGAAAGACACAGCAGTTGGCACCTGTGTTTCGTCATCATCAGAGACGTGTGGACTCAGATAAGGTGGTATTCCCATGTCCTCATCATCAGGAAACATCAGTGGTTGTGCATCAGTGCATTCTAAGTCTTCCACCACTGGGGAAGGGCTAGGTGGATTCCCTTGGGAAACCCTGCCAGCAGAGTCTTCAAACAGCATAAGAGACTGCTGCATAACTTGAGGCTCAGACAGTTTCCCTGATATGCATGGGGGTGATGTGACAGACTGATGGGCTTGGTTTTCAGGTGCCACCTGTGCGCTTTCTGCAGAAGACTGGGTGGGAGATAATGTTGTGAACATGCTGGATCCAATGTCGGCCACCCAATTGACTAGCGCCTGTACCTGCTCAGGCCTTACCATCCTTAGAACGACATTGGGCCCCACCAAATATCGCTGTAAATTCTGGCGGGTACTGGAACCTGAGGTAGTTGGTTCACTAGGACGTGTGGCTGTGGCAGAATGGCCACGTCCTCTCCCAGCACAAGAGGGTACACTAATACCACCACGACCGCGTCCGCGTCCCTTACTAGATGTTTTCCTCATTGTTATCGTTCACCAAACACCATAATAAGAAAAAAAAAAGTGTTTGGCTCAATGTATTGATTTCAAATTCAGGCATTTTTTACAGGCACCTAAAACCATCTGCCAATTTATTTCTGTAGCCTATTACACTAATCCAGGCACAGCAGTAACCACTGATTTAGGGAATATCTCTTTTAGGGCTAGTATTTAGGCCCTGGATGAAAGGTATCCTTTTTGGACAGATTTACAATTGGCCTGCAACAGCTCGAACACCAGATTCAGGGTATTGCTATTTTGGCAATTAAATATCACCCCAGAACAAAATATACCCTGTTACGGACAGATTTAAACTAGGCCTGCAACAGCTGGAACACCAGATTCAGGGTATTGCTATTTTGGCAATTGAATTTCACCCCAGAACAAAATATATGTTTTTACGGACACTATGAAACTTTGCCAGCCACAGCTGAAACCAATGATTTATGGTATTGATATTTTGGCAATTGAATTTTACCCCAGAACAAAATATATGTTTTGGCAGACATTATTATACTTTGCCATCCACAGCTGTGACACCAGATTTATGGTATTGCTATTTTGGCAATTGAATTTCACCCCACAACAAAATATATGTTTTTGCGGACACTATGAAACTTGGCCTGCAACAGCTGGGACACCAGATTTAGGGTATTGCTATTTTGGCAATTGAATTTCACCCCACAACAAAATATATGCTTTTGCGGACACTATGAAACTTGGCCTGCAACAGCTGGGACACCAGATTCAGGGTATTACTATTGTGGCAATTGAATTTCACCCCATAACAAAATATATGTTTTTGCGGACACTATGAATCTTGGCCAGCCACAGCATAAACCACTGATTTATGTTATTGCTATTTTGGCAATTGAATTTCACCCCAGAACAAAATATATGTTTTTGCGGACACTATGAAACTTGGCCTGCAACAGCTGGGACACCAGATTCAGGGTATTGCTATTTTGGCAATTGAATTTCACCCCACAACAAAATATATGTTTTTGCGGACACTATGAAACTTGGCCTGCAACAGCTGGGACACCAGATTTAGGGTATTACTATTGTGGCAATTGAATTTCACCCCATAACAAAATATATGTTTTGCGGACACTATGAATCTTGGCGAGCCACAGCTGAAACCACTGATTTATGTTATTGCTATTTTGGCAAATGAATTTCACCCCATAACAAAATATATGTTTTGTGGACACTATGAATCTTGGCCAGCCACAGCTGAAACCACTGATTTATGGTATTGCTATTTTGGCAATTGAATTTCACACCACAACAAAATATATGTTTTTGCGGACACTATGAAACTTGGCCTGCAACAGCTGGGACACCAGATTCAGGGTATTACTATTTTGGCAATTGAATTTCACCCTACAACAAAATATATGTTTTTGCGGACACTATGAATCTTGGCCAGCACACAGCTGAAACCACAGATTTATGGTATTGCTATTTTGGCAATTGAATTTCACCCCAGAACAAACTATATGTTTTGGCAGACACTATTATACTTTACCATCCACAGCTGTGACACCAGATTGAAGGTATTGCTATTTTGGCAATTGAATTTCACCCCAGAACAAAATATATGTTTTTGCGGACACTATGAAACTTGACCAGCCACAGCTGAAACCACTGATTTATGGTATTGCTATTTTGGCAATTGAATTTCACCCCATAACAAAATATATGTTTTGCAGACACTATAAAACTTGGCCTGCAACAGCTGGGACACCAGATTCAGGGTATTGCTATTTTGGCAATTGAATTTCACCCGAGAACAAAATATATGTTTTGCGGACAATATGAAACTTGGCCTGCAACAGCTGGGACACCAGATTCAGGGTATTGCTATTTTGGCAATTGAATTTCACCCCACAACAAAATATATGTTTTTGCGGACACTATGAAACTTGGCCTGCAACAGCTGGGACACCAGATTTAGGGTATTGCTATTTTGGCAATTGAATTTCACCCCACAACAAAATATATGTTTTGCAGACACTATGAAACTTGGCCTGCAACAGCTGGGACACCAGATTCAGGGTATTACTATTGTGGCAATTGAATTTCACCCCATAACAAAATATATGTTTTTGCGGACACTATGAATCTTGGCCAGCCACAGCATGAAACCACTGATTTATGTTATTGCTATTTTGGCAAATGAATTTCACCCCAGAACAAAATATATGTTTTTGCAGACACTATGAAACTTGGCCTGCAACAGCTGGGACACCAGATTCAGGGTATTGCTATTTTGGCAATTGAATTTCACCCCACAACAAAATATATGTTTTTGCGGACACTATGAATCTTGGCCAGCCACAGCTGGACACCACTGATTTATGGTATTGCTATTTTGGCAAATGAATTTCACCCCAGAACAAAATATATGTTTTTGTGGACACTATGAATCTTGGCCAGCCACAGCTGAAACCACTGATTTATGGTATTGCTATTTTGGCAATTGAATTTCACCCCAGAACAAAATATATGTTTTTGCGGACACTATGAAACTTGGCCTGCAACAGCTGGGACACCAGATTCAGGGTATTACTATTTTGGCAATTGAATTTCACCCCACAACATAATATATGTTTTTGCGGACACTATGAATCTTGGCCAGCCACAGCTGAAACCACAGATTTATGGTATTGCTATTTTGGCAATTGAATTTCACCCCAGAACAAACTATATGTTTTGGCAGACACTATGATACTTGGCCATGCAACAGCTGGGACACCAGATTCAGAGGTATTGCTATTTTGGCAATTGAATTTCACCCCAGAACAAAATATATGTTTTTGCGGACACTATGAAACTTGACCAGCCACAGCTGAAACCACTGATTTATGGTATTGCTATTTTGGCAATTGAATTTCACCCCAGAACAAAATATATGTTTTGCGGACACTATAAAACTTGGCCTGCAACAGCTGGGACACCAGATTCAGGGTATTGCTATTTTGGCAATTGAATTTCACCCGAGAACAAAATATATGTTTTTGCGGACACTATGAAACTTGGCCTGCAACAGCTGGAACACCAGATTCAGGGTATTGCTATTTTGGCAATTGAATTTCACCCCAGAACAAAATATATGTTTTTGCGGACACTATGAAACTTGGCCTGCAACAGCTGGGACACCAGATTCAGGGTATTGCTATTTTGGCAATTGAATTTCACCCCACAACAAAATATATGTTTTTGCGGACACTATGAATCTTGGCCAGCCACAGCTGAAACCACATGATTTATGGTATTGCTATTTTGGCAATTGAATTTCACCCCAGAACAAAATATATGTTTTGCGGACACTATGAATACTTGGCCATGCCACAGCTGGGACACCAGATTCATGGTATTGCTATTTTGGCAATTGAATTTCACCCCACAACAAAATATATGTTTTTGCGGACACTATGAAACTTGGCCTGCAACAGCTGGGACACCAGATTTAGGGTATTGCTATTTTGGCAATTGAATTTCACCCCACAACAAAATATATGTTTTTGCGGACACTATGAAACTTGGCCTGCAACAGCTGGGACACCAGATTCAGGGTATTGCTATTTTGGCAATTGAATTTCACCCCATAACAAAATATATGTTTTTGCGGACACTATGAATCTTGGCCAGCCACAGCTGAAACCACTAGATTTATGGTATTGCTATTTTGGCAATTGAATTTCACCCCAGAACAAAATATATGTTTTTGCGGACACTATGAAACTTGGCCTGCAACAGCTGGGACCACCAGATTCAGGGTATTGCTATTTTGGCAATTGAATTTCACCCCAGAACAAAATATATGTTTTTGGACGGACACTATGAAACTTGGCCTGCAACAGCTGGGACACCAGATTCAGGGTATTGCTATTTTGGCAATTGAATTTCACCCCACAACAAAATATATGTTTTTGCGGACACTATGAATCTTGGCGAGCCACAGCTGAAACCACTGATTTATGGTATTGCTATTTTGGCAAATGAATTTCACCCCATAACAAAATATATGTTTTTGTGGACACTATGAATCTTGGCCAGCCACAGCTGAAACCACTGATTTATGGTATTGCTATTTTGGCAATTGAATTTCACACCACAACAAAATATATGTTTTTGCGGACACTATGAAACTTGGCCTGCAACAGCTGGGACACCAGATTCAGGGTATTACTATTTTGGCAATTGAATTTCACCCTACAACAAAATATATGTTTTTGCGGACACTATGAATCTTGGCCAGCCACAGCTGAAACCACAGATTTATGGTATTGCTATTTTGGCAATTGAATTTCACCCCAGAACAAACTATATGTTTTGGCAGACACTATTATACTTTAGCCATGCCACAGCTGTGACACCAGATTGAAGGTATTGCTATTTTGGCAATTGAATTTCACCCCAGAACAAAATATATGTTTTTGCGGACACTATGAAACTTGGCCAGCCACAGCTGAAACCACTGATTTATGGTATTGCTATTTTGGCAATTGAATTTCACCCCATAACAAAATATATGTTTTTGCGGACACTATAAAACTTGGCCTGCAACAGCTGGGACACCAGATTCAGGGTATTGCTATTTTGGCAATTGAATTTCACCCCAGAACAAAATATATGTTTTGCGGACACTATGAAACTTGGCCTGCAACAGCTGGGACACCAGATTCAGGGTATTGCTATTTTGGCAATTGAATTTCACCCCACAACAAAATATATGTTTTTGCGGACACTATGAAACTTGGCCTGCAACAGCTGGGACACCAGATTTAGGGTATTGCTATTTTGGCAATTGAATTTCACCCCACAACAAAATATATGTTTTGTGGACACTATGAAACTTGGCCTGCAACAGCTGGGACACCAGATTCAGGGTATTGCTATTGTGGCAATTGAATTTCACCCCATAACAAAATATATGTTTTTACGGACACTATGAATCTTGGCCAGCCACAGCTGAAACCACTGATTTATGGTATTGCTATTTTGGCAATTGAATTTCACCCCAGAACAAAATATATGTTTTTGCAGACACTATGAAACTTGGCCTGCAACAGCTGGGACACCAGATTCAGGGTATTGCTATTTTGGCAATTGAATTTCACACCACAACAAAATATATGTTTTTACGGACACTATGAATCTTGGCCAGCCACAGCTGAAACCACTGATTTATGGTATTGCTATTTTGGCAAATGAATTTCACCCCATAACAAAATATATGTTTTTGTGGACACTATGAATCTTGGCCAGCCACAGCTGAAACCACTGATTTATGGTATTGCTATTTTGGCAATTGAATTTCACCCCAGAACAAAATATATGTTTTTGCGGACACTATGAAACTTGGCCTGCAACAGCTGGGACACCAGATTCAGGGTATTGCTATTTTGGCAATTGAATTTCACCCCACAACAAAATATATGTTTTTGCGGACACTATGAATCTTGGCCAGCCACAGCTGAAACCACAGATTTATGGTATTGCTATTTTGGCAATTGAATTTCACCCCAGAACAAACTATATGTTTTGGCAGACACTATTATACTTTACCATCCACAGCTGTGACACCAGATTGGAGGTATTGCTATTTTGGCAATTGAATTTCACCCCAGAACAAAATATATGTTTTTGCGGACACTATGAAACTTGACCAGCCACAGCTGAAACCACTGATTTATGGTATTGCTATTTTGGCAATTGAATTTCACCCCATAACAAAATATATGTTTTCATGGACACTATAAAACTTGGCCTGCAACAGCTGGGACACCAGATTCAGGGTATTGCTATTTTGGCAATTGAATTTCACCCCAGAACAAAATATATGTTTTTGCGGACAATATGAAACTTGGCCTGCAACAGCTGGGACACCAGATTCAGGGTATTGCTATTTTGGCAATTGAATTTCACCCCACAACAAAATATATGTTTTTGCAGACACTATGAAACTTGGCCTGCAACAGCTGGGACACCAGATTCAGGGTATTACTATTTTGGCAATTGAATTTCACCCCACAACAAAATATATGTTTTTGCGGACACTATGAATCTTGGCCAGCCACAGCTGAAACCACTAGATTTATGGTATTGCTATTTTGGCAATTGAATTTCACCCCAGAACAAAATATATGTTTTGCGGACACTATGAAACTTGGCCTGCAACAGCTGGGACACCAGATTCAGGGTATTGCTATTTTGGCAATTGAATTTCACCCCACAACAAAATATATGTTTTTGCGGATACTATGAATCTTGGCCAGCCACAGCTGAAACCACTGATTTATGGTATTGCTATTTTGGCAATTGAATTTCACCCCACAACAAAATATATGTTTTTGCGGACACTATGAAACTTGGCCTGCAACAGCTGGGACACCAGATTCAGGGTATTGCTATTTTGGCAATTGAATTTCACCCCACAACAAAATATATGTTTTTGCGGACACTATGAAACTTGGCCTGCAACAGCTGGGACACCAGATTCAGGGTATTACTATTGTGGCAATTGAATTTCACCCCACAACAAAATATATGTTTTTATGACACTATGAATCTTGGCCAGCCACAGCTGAAACCACTGATTTATGGTATTGCTATTTTGGCAATTGAATTTCACCCCAGAACAAATTATATGTTTTTGGACATTGGACACTATAAAACTTGGCCTGCAACAGCTGGGACACCAGATTCAGGGTATTGCTATTTTGGCAATTGAATTTCACCCCACAACAAAAATATGTTTTTGCGGACACTATGAATCTTGGCCAGCCACAGCTGAAACCACTGATTTATGGTATTGCTATTTTGGCAAATGAATTTCACCCCATAACAAAATATATGTTTTTGTGGACACTATGAATCTTGGCCATCCACAGCTGAAACCACTGATTTATGGTATTGCTATTTTGGCAATTGAATTTCACACCACAACAAAATATATGTTTTTGCGGACACTATGAAACTTGGCCTGCAACAGCTGGGACACCAGATTCAGGGTATTACTATTTTGGCAATTGAATTTCACGAATCACAAAAATAAACGTGGCCTAAATGGGTGGGACTGCTGAAATATATAAACACATAACTCACAGAAAAAAGATGCACCACATGGATAAGCAACTGACAACACTGGCTAATCCCTCACTCTGGTGTTAAAAGCTGAGAGATTCGCCAATATTTCCAATCAGGAACATATCGGAGCACCTTTAGGCACCACTACACGGTATCTCAGCATGACATGGGGTCCTACCACTAGACTACCTATGGTGTGTGAACAAGGTCTGAACAGGTATTAAGCAGCCTACAGCCCCATCCCACTCACCTGCACTGCAGGACCAACAATGCAATGGGGAACAAATGAGGCCGCAAGCTACACCTACAACAGACCATGTGACACCGGCTTCCAGGTGCAACAGAATGTTTACCAGCCATATGCAATGGCACATTCAATACATATAAAACAAGAATCACAAAAATAAACGTGGCCTAAATGGGTGGGACTGCTCCAGACCCCAAACACTGTGGCGTGTTTCTAACTGGGGGCAGTTCCTCCATGTGGTTCGCAGCGAACGGCTATCCCCAGCAAAAATTGCATACAATGGAGGATACTGGCGTGAACCACAAGCACCACACAAACATCCTACACAAAATAAAACATGTGCGGATGAAAATATATAAACACATAACTCACAGAAAAAAGATGCACCACATGGATAAGCAACTGACAACACTGGCTAATCCCTCACTCTGGTGTTAAAAGCTGAGAGATTCGCCAATATTTCCAATCAGGAACATATCGGAGCCCCTTTAGGCACCACTACACGGTATCTCAGCATGACATGGGGTCCTACCACTAGACTACCTATGGTGTGTGAACAAGGTCTGAACAGGTATTAAGCAGCCTACAGCCCCATCCCACTCACCTGCACTGCAGGACCAACAATGCAATGGGGAACAAATGAGGCCGCAAGCTACACCTACAACAGACCATGTGACACCGGCTTCCAGGTGCAACAGAATGTTTACCAGCCATATGCAATGGCACATTCAATACATATAAAACAAGAATCACAAAAATAAACGTGGCCTAAATGGGTGGGACTGCTCCAGACCCCAAACACTGTGGCGTGTTTCTAACTGGGGGCAGTTCCTCCGCATGTGGTTCGCAGCGAACGGCTATCCCCAGCAAAAATTGCATACAATGGAGGATACCGGCGCGAACCACAAGCACCACACAAACATCCTACACAAAATAAAACATGTGCGGATGAAAATATATAAACACATAACTCACAGAAAAAGATGCACCACATGGATAAGCAACTGACAACACTGGCTAATCCCTCACTCTGGTGTTAAAAGCTGAGAGATTCGCCAATATTTCCAATCAGGAACATATCGGAGCCCCTTTAGGCACCACTACACGGTATCTCAGCATGACATGGGGTCCTACCACTAGACTACCTATGGTGTGTGAACAAGGTCTGAACAGGTATTAAGCAGCCTACAGCCCCATCCCACTCACCTGCACTGCAGGACCAACAATGCAATGGGGAACAAATGAGGCCGCAAGCTACACCTACAACAGACCATGTGACACCGGCTTCCAGGTGCAACAGAATGTTTACCAGCCATATGCAATGGCACATTCAATACATATAAAACAAGAATCACAAAAATAAACGTGGCCTAAATGGGTGGGACTGCTCCAGACCCCAAACACTGTGGCGTGTTTCTAACTGGGGGCAGTTCCTCCGCATGTGGTTCGCAGCGAACGGCTATCCCCAGCAAAAATTGCATACAATGGAGGATACCGGCGCGAACCACAAGCACCACACAAACATCCTACACAAAATAAAACATGTGCGGATGAAAATATATAAACACATAACTCACAGAAAAAGATGCACCACATGGATAAGCAACTGACAACACTGGCTAATCCCTCACTCTGGTGTTAAAAGCTGAGAGATTCGCCAATATTTCCAATCAGGAACATATCGGAGCCCCTTTAGGCACCACTACACGGTATCTCAGCATGACATGGGGTCCTACCACTAGACTACCTATGGTGTGTGAACAAGGTCTGAACAGGTATTAAGCAGCCTACAGCCCCATCCCACTCACCTGCACTGCAGGACCAACAATGCAATGGGGAACAAATGAGGCCGCAAGCTACACCTACAACAGACCATGTGACACCGGCTTCCAGGTGCAACAGAATGTTTACCAGCCATATGCAATGGCACATTCAATACATATAAAACAAGAATCACAAAAATAAACGTGGCCTAAATGGGTGGGACTGCTCCAGACCCCAAACACTGTGGCGTGTTTCTAACTGGGGGCAGTTCCTCCGCATGTGGTTCGCAGCGAACGGCTATCCCCAGCAAAAATTGCATACAATGGAGGATACCGGCACGAACCACAAGCACCACACAAACATCCTACACAAAATAAAACATGTGCGGATGAAAATATATAAACACATAACTCACAGAAAAAGATGCACCACATGGATAAGCAACTGACAACACTGGCTAATCCCTCACTCTGGTGTTAAAAGCTGAGAGATTCGCCAATATTTCCAATCAGGAACATATCGGAGCCCCTTTAGGCACCACTACACGGTATCTCAGCATGACATGGGGTCCTACCACTAGACTACCTATGGTGTGTGAACAAGGTCTGAACAGGTATTAAGCAGCCTACAGCCCCATCCCACTCACCTGCACTGCAGGACCAACAATGCAATGGGGAACAAATGAGGCCGCAAGCTACACCTACAACAGACCATGTGACACCGGCTTCCAGGTGCAACAGAATGTTTACCAGCCATATGCAATGGCACATTCAATACATATAAAACAAGAATCACGAAAATAAACGTGGCCTAAATGGGTGGGACTGCTCCAGACCCCAAACACTGTGGCGTGTTTCTAACTGGGGGGGCAGTTCCTCCGCATGTGGTACCACCAGATTTATGGTATTGCTATTTTGCCAATTGAATTTCACCCCACAACAAAATATATGTTTTTGCGGACACTATGAATCTTGGCCAGCCACAGCTGAAACCACTGATTTATGGTATTGCTATTTTGGCAATTGAATTTCACCCCAGAACAAAATATATGTTTTTGTGGACACTATGAAACTTGGCCTGCAACAGCTGGGACACCAGATATCAGGGTATTACTATTTTGGCAATTGAATTTCACCCCAGAACAAAATATATGTTTTTACGGACACTATGAAACTTTGCCAGCCACAGCTGAAACCACTGATTTATGGTATTGCTATTTTGGCAATTGAATTTCACCCCAGAACAAAATATATGTTTTTGCGGACACTATGAAACTTGGCCTGCAACAACTGGGACACCAGATTCAGGGTATTACTATTTTGGCAATTGAATTTCACCCCACAACAAAATATATGTTTTATGGACACTATGAATCTTGGCCAGCCACAGCTGAAACCACTGATTTATGGTATTGCTATTTTGGCAATTGAATTTCACCCCACAACAAAATATATGTTTTTGCGGACACTATGAAACTTGGCCTGCAACAGCTGGGACACCAGATTCAGGGTATTGCTATTTTGGCAATTGAATTTCACCCCAGAACAAAATATATGTTTTTGCGGACACTATGAAACTTGGCCTGCAACAGCTGGGACACCAGATTTAGGGTATTACTATTTTGGCAATTGAATTTCACCCCACAACAAAATATATGTTTTTGCGGACACTATGAATCTTGGCCAGCCACAGCTGAAACCACTGATTTATGGTATTGCTATTTTGGCATTTGAATTTCACCCCAGAACAAAATATATGTTTTGGCAGACACTATTATACTTTCCCATCCACAGCTGTGACACCAGATTTATGGTATTGCTATTTTGCCAATTGAATTTCATCCTACAACAAAATATATGTTTTATGCGGACACTATGAAACTTGGCCAGCCACAGCTGAAACCACTGATTTATGGTATTGCTATTTTGGCAATTGAATTTCACCCCAGAGCAAAATATATGTTTTTGCGGACACTATGAAACTTGGCCTGGAACAGCTGGGACACCAGATTCAGGGTATTGCTATTTTGGCAATTGAATTTCACCCCACAACAAAATATATGTTTTTTTGGACACTATGAAACTTGGCCTGCAAC
Organism: Bufotes viridis; assembly: GCA_033119425.1. Classification (NCBI taxonomy): domain Eukaryota; kingdom Metazoa; phylum Chordata; class Amphibia; order Anura; family Bufonidae; genus Bufotes; species Bufotes viridis. The sequence goes on from CM065590.1 coordinate 399,459,003, forward strand.
AGCTGGGACACCAGATTCAGGGTATTGCAATTTTGGCAATTGAATTTCCCCCACAACAAAATATATGTTTTTGCGGACACTATGAAACTTGGCCTGCAACAGCTGGGACACCAGATTCAGGGTATTACTATTTTGGCAATTGAATTTCACCCCACAACAAAATATATGTTTTTGCGGACACTATGAAACTTGGCCTGCAACAGCTGGGACACCAGATTTAGGGTATTGCTATTTTGGCAATTGAATTTCACCCCACAACAAAATATATGTTTTTGCGGACACTATGAATCTTGGCCAGCCACAGCTGAAACCACTGATTTATGGTATTGCTATTTTGGCAATTGAATTTCACCACAGAAAATAATCTATCCTTTGCCAGACAGCAGACAGTATTATACTTGGCTAGCCAAAGCTTGAACACCAGATTTAGGGGATTGGTATTTTGGCAATTGTATTTAACCCCTTAATAAAACATAGAAATTGCTATCCTGAGCTTCTAGTGGTGACAATTAGCACAGCCAAGCCCCTGATGTAGGATATAGCAAAAAAAACTAGTATTGATGGATTGATGGACTTGGTGGCAGCTTGTTCTGGTGCACCACAAGTCACAAAATGGCCGCCGATCACCCCAGAAAATAAGTAACAGAAAAACGCTCTGTGCAGCCTAAAAACCAGTGAACAAGTAGCTAGCAGAAGTTGAATCATTCACAGCTGTAGATCGATCAGTTTATTAGGTGTTGTTGCTGACTTTTCCCTGCCTTATCTCGCCCTCACAGAAGCTGCGTCCTCTCCCCACACTAATCAGAGCAGTGTGACATGCGGCGCTATGTGACTCCAGCTTAAATAGAGGCTAGGTGACATGCTGCACTTGGCCAATCACAGCCATGCCATTAGTAGGCATGGCTGTGATGGGCTCTTAGGGCAAGAATTAAAACGCTAGCTGATTGGCCGCTGTACAGCCCTTCAGAAAACGGGAAGTAATAGCCGAACAACGGACCCGAACTTTTTTGAAAATGTTCGTGTTCGGGTCCGTGTCCCGAACACCCCCAAATTCGGTACGAACCCGAACTATGCTCGAACTGTTCGCTCAACACTACTATTGACAGATTTTTCCCCTAATGAAGGCTGTTTACGGAACATATGTTGTCTGCTACTTAAAATGCGAAAGTAAAGAACCTTTTAAATTAACCACTTGGTATCTCACAGCTCAGCTGAAAGGAACACTAGGTAAACTTGACCTTACCACTGATCGGGGACTTCTGGGGAATAGTCATGGATAGAGTTGAGCAAACCCGTACTGTATAGTTCGGGTTTGTACCGACTTTGGGTGTTCGGGACATGGACCCGGCCCCGAGTTGTTCGGCACTTCTTCCCGCTTTCTGAAGGGCTGCACAGCAGCCAATCAGCTAGCGTTTACTCTTGCTCTAAGAAGCCATCACAGCCATGCCTACTAATGGCATGGCTGTGATTGGCCAAGTGCAGCATGTGATTCAGCCTCTATTTAAACTGGAGTCATGTAGCGCCGCCCGTCACTCTGCTCTGATTAGTGTAGGGATAGGATGCAGCTGCTGCGAGGGCGAGATTAGGCAGGGAAGACTCAGAAAAACAACTTAATGAAGTAAGTGATCGATCTGCAGCTGTGAATCATTCAACTTCTGTTACTTCATTGCTCACTGCTTTTCTGTCACTTTTTTCTAGGGTGATCAGCGGCTATTTTGTGATCTTTTGGTGCACCAGCACATGTTTTGAGCTGCAACCAAGTTCAACACACATTTTTGGGTTCAATTTTTTTTCACTATCCCTCATCAGGGGTTGAGCTTATTGTCACACCTTAAATCACAGGATAGAAATTGCTATATTTTATTGAGGGGTAAAATTCAATTGCCAAAATACCAATCCCCTAAATCTGGTGTTCCAGCTGTGGCTGGCTAAGTTTAATACTGTACGTCAAAGGATATTATTTTTCTGGGGTGAAATTCAATTGCCAAAATACCAATCCCCTAAATCAGTGGTTTTAGCTGTTGCTGGCCTAGTGTAATACTGTACGTGAAAGAATTTATTTTTTTGTGGGGTGTAATTCAATTGCCAAAATATCAATCCCCTAAATCTGGTGTTCCAGCTGTGGCTGGCTAAGTTTAATACTGTCCGTCAAAGGATAGATTTTTTTTTTCTGGGGTGAAATTAAATTGCCAAAATAACAATCCCCTGTGAACAAGTAGCTAGCAGAAGTTGAATCATTCACAGCTGTAGATCGATCAGTTTATTAGGTGCTGTTGCTGACTTTTCCCTGCCTTATCTCGCCCTCACAGAAGCTGCGTCCTCTCCCCACACTAATCAGAGCAGTGTGACATGCGGCGCTATGACTCCAGCTTAACTTCTTGCAGACCGCCTCACGCAGGATTGCGCCCTGCGGGCGGTCGGTCTGTTCCTCGTTGACGCGCCTCGCGTCATCTCGCGAGAGGCGAGATTTCCTGTGAACGCGCGCGCGTTCACAGGATCACGTCGGGAGAAGGTAGCTACAGCCTGCCAGCGCTGATCGTGCGCTGGCAGGCTGTAGAAGTCAAAATGGCATATCAGACGCTGTTTTGTTAACAGCGCCTGATATGCTTGCTGATCGTCCTTTGGTGGTCCCTTTGCTTGGGACCACCAAAGAAACTTTTGTAAGTGCACCAAAACACCACACAGACCCCCACCCATCCACCCCACCCCTCACCCCGTCACTGATTAACCCCTGATTAACCCCCGATCACCCCATGTCACCCCCTGTCACCCCCTGACACTAATTACCCCCTGTAAGACTCATTCAGACGTCCGTATGTGTTTTATGGATCCATGGATCCACGGATCCGCAAAACACGGACACCAGCAATGTGCTTTCCGCATTTTGCGGATCCGCACATTGCCAGAACTATATAGAAAATGCCTTTTCTTGTCCGCAATTGCGGACAAGAATAGGACATGCTCTATCTTTTGCGGAGCTGCGGCCGGATGCTTGGGGGCCGAAACCCGGAAGTTTGCGGCCGCAGCTCCGCAAATGCTGATGCGGCGAGCGCATAGTGTGCTCTCCGCATCACCACCAGCCCCATTCACACTGAATGGGTCGGCATCTATTCCGCAGAATTTTTGCGGACGTGTGAATGGGGCCTTACTACTTTTTTCAGGAGAAGTAGGGCAATGTGTTTTGGGGTGTATTTTTACATATACCCATACTTTGTGTGAGAAATATCTCTGTAAATTGACAACTTTGAATAAAAAAATGTAAAAAGTTGTCGTTTACAGCAATATTTCTCAAACACAGCATGGGTATATGTAAAAATACACCCCAAAACACATTGCCCTACTTCTCCTGAGTACGGCGATACCACATGAGTGACACTTTTTTGCAGCCAAGATGCGCAAAGGGGCCCTAAAACCAATGAGTACCTTTAGGATTTCACAGGCCATTTTTACGCATTTGGATTCTCACGCTTTAGTGGCCCCTAAAATGCCAGGTGAGTATAAATACCCCACATGTGACCCCATTTTGGAAAGAAGACACCCCATGGTATTCCGTGAGGGGCATGGCGAGTTCACAGAATTTTTATTTTTTGGCACAAGTTAGCGGAAATTGATATAGTTTTTATTTTTTATTTTGTTTTTACAAAGTCTCATATTCCACTAACTTGTGACAAAAATAAAATTTTACATGAACTCACCATACCCCTCACGGAATACCTTGGGGTGTCTTCTTCTAAAATGGGGTCACATGTAGGGTATTTATACTGTCCTGGCATTTTAGGGCCCCTAAAGCGTGAGAAGAAGTCTGGAATCCAAATGCGTAAAATGCCTCTGAAACCTAAAGGTACTCATTGTTTTAGGCTTGCCACTGCAAAATGTCAGTACATGTAGATCGCCATACTGAGAAGTAGGGATGTAGCTTTGGGGTGTATTTTATATATACCTATATGTGTGTGAGAAATATCTCTGTAAATCGACAACTTTTAAAAATTTTATACAAAGTTGTCAGTTTACAGAGATATTTCTCTCACTCCAACATGGGTATATGTAAAATACACCCCAAAACACATTGCCCTACTTCTCCTGAGTACGGCGATACCACATAAGTGACACTTTTTTGCAGCCTGGGTCGCAAGGGGCCCAAATTCCAACGAGTACCTTTAGGTTTTACATGGCGGCTCACAATTTAGCCCCGCCCAAAATGCCAGAACAGTAAACACACCCCACAAATGACCCTTTTCGAAAGTAGACACCCCAAGGTATTCACTGAGGGGCATAGTGAGTCCGTCTGAGATTTCTATTTTTTTGCCAGAAGTTAGCAGAAATTGAAACTTTTTTTTTTTTTTTTTTCAGAAAGTGTCATTTTCCGCTAACTTGTGAAAAATGAAATGATACATGAACTCACCATGCCCCTCCGTGAATACTTTGGGGTGTCTTCTTTCTAAAATGGTGTGATTTGGGGGTATTTATACTTTCCTGACATTCTAGCACCTGAAGAAACATGACAGGCGCTCAGAATGTCAGAGCTGCTTCAAAATGCAGAAATTCACTTTTGCACCATAGTTTGTAAACGCTATAACTTTACCCAAACCAATAAATATACACTTATTGGACTTTTTTATCAAAGACATGTAGAACAATAAATTTAGAGAAAATTTATATAGAAATGTAGTTTTTTTGAAAAATTTTACAACAGAAAGTGAAAATGTCATTTTTTTGCAAAAATATCGTTAAATTTGTATTAATGGCAAAAAAAGTAAAAATGTCAGCAACAATGAAATACCACCAAATGAAAGCTCTATTAGTGAGAAGAAAAGGAGGTAAAATTCATTTGGGTGGTAAGTTGCATGACGGAACAATAAACGGTGAAAGTAGTGTAGTGCGGAATTGTAAAAAGTGGCCTGGTCATTAAGGGTGTTTAAGCTATGGGGGCTTAAGTGGTTAAATAGAGGCTAGGTGACATGCTGCACTTGGCCAATCACAGCCATGCCATTAGTAGGCATGGCTGTGATGGGCTCTTAGGGCAAGAATTAAAACGCTAGCTGATTGGCCGCTGTACAGCCCTTCAGAAAACGGGAAGTAATAGCCGAACAACGGACCCGAACTTTTTTGAAAATGTTCGTGTTCGGGTCCGTGTCCCGAACACCCCCAAATTCGGTACGAACCCGAACTATGCTCGAACTGTTCGCTCAACACTACTATTGACAGATTTTTCCCCTAATGAAGGCTGTTTACGGAACATATGTTGTCTGCTACTTAAAATGCGAAAGTAAAGAACCTTTTAAATTGACCACTTGGTATCTCACAGCTCAGCTGAAAGGAACACTAGGTAAACTTGACCTTACCACTGATCGGGGACTTCTGGGGAATAGTCATGGATAGAGTTGAGCAAACCCGTACTGTATAGTTCGGGTTTGTACCGAATTTTTGGGTGTTCGGGACATGGACCCGGCCCCGAAGTTGTTCGGCAACTTCTTCCCGCTTTCTGAAGGGCTGCACAGCAGCCAATCAGCTAGCGTTTTACTTCTTGCCCTAAGAAGCCATCACAGCCATGCCTACTAATGGCATGGCTGTGATTGGCCAAGTGCAGCATGTGATTCAGCCTCTATTTAAACTGGAGTCATGTAGCGCCGCCCGTCACTCTGCTCTGATTAGTGTAGGGATAGGATGCAGCTGCTGTGAGGGCGAGATTAGGCAGGGAAGACTCAGAAAAACAACTTAATGAAGTAAGTGATCGATCTGCAGCTGTGAATCATTCAACTTCTGTTACTTCATTGCTCACTGCTTTTCTGTCACTTTTTTCTAGGGTGATCAGCGGCTATTTTGTGATCTTTTGGTGCACCAGCACATGTTTTGAGCTGCAACCAAGTTCAACACACATTTTTGGGTTCAATTTTTTTGCACTATCCCTCATCAGGGGTTGAGCTTATTGTCACACCTTAAATCACAGGATAGAAATTGCTATATTTTATTGAGGGGTAAAATTCAATTGCCAAAATACCAATCCCCTAAATCTGGTGTTCCAGCTGTGGCTGGCTAAGTTTAATACTGTACGTCAAAGGATATTATTTTTCTGGGGTGAAATTCAATTGCCAAAATACCAATCCCCTAAATCAGTGGTTTTAGCTGTTGCTGGCCTAGTGTAATACTGTCCGTAAAAGGATAGATTTTATTTCTGGGGTGAAATAAATTGCCAAAATACCAACCCCCTAAATCTGGGGTTTCAGCTGTGGCTGTCCAAGTGTAATACTGTACGTGAAAGAATTGATTTTTTTGTGGGGTGTAATTCAATTGCCAAAATATCAATCCCCTAAATCTGGTGTTCCAGCTGTGGCTGGCTAAGTTTAATACTGTCCGTCAAAGGATAGATTTTTTTCTGGGGTGAAATTAAATTGCCAAAATAACAATCCCCTAAATCTGATGTTCCAGCTTTGGCTGAAAAAATTAATACTGTCCGTCAAAGGATAGATTTTTTTTTCTGGGGTGAAATTCAATTGCCAAAATAACAATCCCCTAAATCTGGTGTTCCAGCTGTGGCTGGCCAAGAGTAATACGGTCCGTAAAAGGATTGATTTTTTTCTGGGGTGAAATTCTATTGCCAAAATACCAATCCCCTAAATCTGGTGTTCCAGCTTTGGCTGGACAAATGTAATACTGTCCGTCAAAGGATAGATTTTTTTTTCTTGGGTGAAATTCAATTGCCAAAATACCAATCCCCTAAATGTGGGGTTCCAGCTGTGGCTGGCCAAGAGTAATACTGTCCGTCAAAGGATAGATTTTTTTGTGGGGTGTAATTCAATTGCCAAAATAACAATCCCCTAAATCTGGGGTTCCAGCTGTGTCTATCCAAGTGTACTACTGTCCGTCAAAGGATAGATTTTTTTTGTGGGGTCTAATTCAATGGCCAAAATATCAATCCCCAAAATCAGTGTTTTTAGCTGTTGCTGGCAAACTGTAATACTGTCCGTAAAAGGATAGATTTTATTTCTGGGGTGAAATTTAATTGCCAAAATAACAATCCCCTAAATCTGGGGTTTCAGCTGTGGCTGTCCAAGTGTACTACTGTCCGTCAAAGGATAGATTTTTTTTGTGGGGTGTAATTCAATTGCCAAAATACCAATCCCCTAAATCAGTGGTTTTTGCTGTTGCTGGCCAAGTGTAATACTGTCCGTAAAAGGATAGATTTTATTTCAGGGGTGAAATAAATTGCCAAAATACCAATCCCCTAAATCTGGGGTTTCAGCTGTGGCTGGCTAAGTTTAATACTGTCCGTCAAAGGATAGATTTTTTTATGGGGTGAAATTAAATTGCCAAAAAACAATCCCCTAAATCTGGTGTTCCAGCTTTGACTGAAAAAATGTAATACTGTCCGTCAAAGCATAGATTTTTTTTTCTGGGGTGAAATTCAATTGCCAAAATAACAATCCCCTAAATCTGGTGTTCCAGCTTTGGCTGGACAAATGTAATACTGTCCGTCAAAGGATAGATTTTGTTTTCTGGGTGAAAATCAATTGCCAAAATACCAATCCCCTAAATCTGGTGTCACGGCTGTGGCTGGCTAAGTTTAATACTGTCTGTCAAAGGAAAGATTTTATTGTGGAGTGAAATACTCTTGCCAAAATACCAATCCCCTAAATCCCTAAAGGGTATATTACACTAAGTGTCTAAATGCAAGGCATGAAAGCTTAATCCTCTATATTTGCACACGCTATTGTGCATCTCCAAGTGTAATTCTGTCCGTAAAAGGATACCTTTCAGCCAGGGCCTAAATACTAGGCCTAAAATTGGTATTCCCCTAAATCTGTGGTTTCTGCTGTGCCTGTATTGGTGTAATACGGTACATAAATAGATAGCTAGATAGTGTTAGGTGCCTGTAAAAAAAGGCCTTAATTTGAACACTATATATTGGGCCAGATAAAATCTTCCTTATTGTGGGGAACGGTGGTGGGGTTAGTGGACCCTCTGATGCTGGAAGAGGACAATGCCGTTCTGCCACAGCTACACGTCCTAGTGAACCAACTACCTCAGGTCCCAGTAGCCGCCAGAATCTACAGCAATATTTGGTCGGGCCTAATGCCGTTCTAAGGATGGTAAGGCCTAAGCAAGCAAAGGTGCTAGTCGATTGGCTGACAGTTCATCCAGCAGTTTCACATTATCTCCCACCCAGTCTTCTGCAGAAAGCGCACAGGTGGCGCCTGAAAACCAAGCCCATCAGTCTGTCACATCACCCCCATACATATCAGGGAAACTCTCTGAGCCTCAAGTTATTCAGCATTCTCTTATGTTGTTTGAAGAATCTGCTGTCAGGGTTTCCCAAGGGCATCCATCTAGCCCTTCCCCAGTGGTGGAAGACATAGAATGCACTGACGCACAACCACTTATGTTTCCTGATGAGGACATGGGAATACCACCTCATCGGAGTCAGCACGTCTCTGATGATGACGAAACACAGGTGCCAACTGCTGCGTCTTTCTGCAGTGTGCAGACCGAACAGGAGGTCAGGGAGGAAGACTGTGTGGAAGACGATGCAGGGGACGATGAGGTCCTAGACCCTACATGGAATGAAGGTCGTGCCACTGACTTTCAGAGTTCAGAGGAAGAGGCAGTGGTGAGACAGAGCCAACAGCGTAGCAAAAGTGGGAGAAGGGGGCAATAACAGAACAGCCGTCGCCAAGAGAGTTTGCCTGCTACTGGCCACGGCCACCAGGGACCGAGCACACCAAAGGAAGCTTCAAGGAGTTCTCTGGCATGGCACTTCTTCACACAATGTGCTGACGACAAGACCTGAGTGGTTTGCACGCTGTGCCATCAAAGCCAGAAGCGAGGCTTAACGTTCTGAACCTTAGCACAACTTGCATGACCAGGCATCTACATGAGAGACACAGGCTGCAGTGGAGTAAGCACCTTTAAAACCAAGAAAGGGCTCAGGCCCCTTCTGCTCCCTCTTCTGCTGCTGCCTCGGCCTCTTCCTCCAACTCTGGAGGAACGTTGGCACCTGCCGCCCAGCAAACAGAGGATGTGCCACCAACACCACCACCTCAGTCACCAAGCATCTCCATCATGTCACACGGCAGCGTTCAGCTTTCCATCTCACAAACCTTAGAGAGAAAGAATAAGTTTCCACCTAGCCACCCTCGATCCCTGGCCCTGAATGACAGCATTTCTAAACTACTGGCCTTTGAAATGCGGTCATTCAGGCTGGTGGACACAGACAGCTTCAAACAGCTGATGGCAATGGCTGTCCCACAGTACGTCATTCCCATCCGCCACTACTTCTCCAAGAGAGCCATGCCTTCCCTGCACAACCAGGTATCATATAAAATCAAGTGTGCACTGCGCAACGCCATTTGTGGCAAGGTCCACCTAACCACATATACGTGGACCAGTAAGCATGGCCAGGGACGCTATATCTCCCTAACTGCACACTGGGTAAATGTAGTGGCGGCTGGGCCCCAGGCAGAGAGCTGTTTGGCGCACATCCTTCCGCCGCCAAGGATCGCAGGGCATCATTCTTTGCCTCCTGTTGCCTCCTCCTCCTCCTCGGCTTCCTCCTCCTCTTCTTCCACCTGCTCATACAGTCAGCCACAGACCTTCACCACCAACTTCAGCACAGCCTGGGGTAAACATCAGCAGGCCGTTCTGAAACTCATGTGTTTGGGGGACAGGCCCCACACCGCGCATGAGTTGTGGCAGGGTATAGAACAACAGACCGAGGAGTGGTTGCTGCCGGTGAGCCTCAAGCCCGGCCTGGGGGTGTGTGATAATGGGCGAAATCTCGTTGCAGCTCTGGGACTAGCCGATTTGATGCACTTCCCTTGCCTGACGCATGTGCTGAATTTGGTAGTGCACAAATTCATTCACAACTATCCCGACAAGTCAGAGCTGCTCCATAAAGTGCGAGCCATCTGTGCGCGCTTCTGGTGTTCTCATCCTGCCGCTGCTCGCCTGTCTGCGCTACAGCGTAACTTCAGCCTTCCCACTCACCGCCTCATATGCGACATGCCCACCAGGTGGAACTCCACCTTGCACATGCTGGAAAGATTGTGGAGTTTCAGCTGCAGCATGCACAGGTGAGTGGCACTGCGGAACAGCACCACTTCACCACCAATGACTGGTTCTCCATGCGAGACCTGTGTGCCCTGTTGCGCTGTTTCAAATACTCCACCAACATGCGTTACAATACCACTTCTATGTTTCCTTGAGAAAACACTTAGGGTGATGATGGAAGAAGATGTGGCCCAGGAGGAGGAGGAGGAGGAAGAGGGGTCATTTCTAACACTTTCAGCCCAGTCTTTTAGAAGTGGCTCAGAGGGAGGTATTTTCCAACAGCAGAGGCCAGGTACAAATTTGGCCTGCGCAACGACAGCAGAGTTGCCCACATTTTAACGTGTGCTGACTACTGGATGGCCACCTTGCTGGATCCCCGGTACAAAGACAACTTGCCGACCTTAATTCCCACGCTGGAGCATGATAGGAAAATGCGCGAGTACAAGCGCACGCTGGTAGACGCGCTCCTGAGAGAATTCCCAACTGAAACGGGGGGACAAGTGGAAGCACAAGGCGAAGGCAGAGGAGGAGGAAGAGGTAGTCAACGCAGCTGTGTCACGGCCAGTTCCTCTGAAGGCAGGGTTAGCATGGCCGAGATGTGGAAAAGTTTTGTCACAGCGCCACAGCTAACTGCACCACTAGCTGATAGGGAACGTGTTAGCAGAAGGCAGCATTTCAACAACATGGTGGAACAGTACGTTTGCACACGCCTCTACGTACTGACTGATGGTTCGGCCCCATTCAACTTCTGGGTCTCCAAATTGTCCACATGGCCCGAGCAGCCTTTTATGCCTCGGAGGTGCTGGCCTGTCCTACGGCCAGTGTATTGTCTGAAAGTGTATTTAGCACGGCAGGGGGCGTCATTACAGACAAACGCAGCCGGATGTCCACAGCCAACGTGCACAAGCTCACGTTTAAAAAAATGCACCAGGCACTGATCCCACAGGACCTGTCCATCCCTTGTGCAGAATAGACATTTAAAACTGCCTCGCCCACAACCATACATTCTTGTACTCCAGGGCACTTCTTTATTGAATCCTCTTTTTTTAATTGCACCGTTATTTTGGGGGCAACACCAAGTTGAATGAACCTCTCCTCTGTCTGGGTGCCAGGGGCCTACATTTCAGCTAATCGCCTGTTGCGTTGGTGCGTAACATGATGCCTGTTATGCTGATATGGGACCTCTCTCCTCTGTCTGGGTGCTGGGGCTTAAATTACTGAAAGTGGCCTGTTCCAATGGTGGGTAACATGATCCCTATTTTTCTGCTATGGGATCTTTCTCCTCTGTCTGGGTGCCAGGGGCCTACATTTTAGATAATCGCCTGTTGCGTTGGTGGGTGACATTATCCTCTTTTTGATGTCGAATGACCTCTACTCTGTCTGGGTGTCAGGGACCTATATTTCGTTTAATTGCTTGCTGTCTTGGTGGGAGACATTTAACTCTCTTTACTGTCAAATGACTGCCCCATTGTGTGGGTGTCAGGGGCCTATATGTCGTTTAATCATTTGTTGTCTTGGTGGGAGATATTAAACTCTTTTTACTGTCAAATTGCCGCCCCATTGTGTGGGTGTCAGGTGCCTATATTTCGTTTACTTGCTTGCTGTCTTGGTGGGAGACATTTAACTTTTTTTACTGTCAAATGACTGCCCCATTATGTGGGTATCAGGGGCCTATATGTCGTTTAATCATTTGTTGCTTTGTTGGGTGACATTTTCCTCTTTATACTATCAAATGACCTCTACATTGTCTGGTTGTCAGGGGCCTATATTTTGTTTCATCGCCTGCTGTCTTGGTGGGAGACATTTAACTCTTTTTACTGTCAAATGACCGCCCCATTGTCTGGTTGTCATGGGCCTATATTTTGTTTTATCGCTTGCTGCATTGGTGGGAGATATTAAACTCTTTATACTGTCAAATAACCTCTACAATGTCTGGTTGTCAGGGGCCTATATTCCGTTTAATTGCTTGCTGTCTTGGTGGGAGACATTAAACTCTTTTTACTGTCAAATGACCTCTCCTCTGTCTGGGAGTCAGGGCCTACATAAATGATATTGGCCTGTTCCATTGCAGGTTGACCTATGACCTGTGTTGTTGTTACGGGACCGCTCTCTTCTTTGCGGGTGCCATGGTCCTCCTGAATTAGTAAATAAGGCCTGTGGCAATGCTGGTTGAAATCAATACTGATTTGGAATGATTGTAACTCTCCTCTTTGTGGGTCCCGTGGGCCTGAATGTTTGAATAAGGCCTGTGGCCCTGCAGGCAGACATGATTCCTTCTTGGCTGTGATGACAACTTCAAATCCCATGTATGGTTGCCATTGGCCTGAGTCTGTGAGTGAGGCCTGTGAGACTGCTGGCAGACATGAATGCTTCTTGGTGTGGTGAGAACTTCAACTCCCATAGCATTCCCATCTGACGCCACCCCAACCTCCTTTTCCACCTCCTTCTCCAAGTTGCCAATTGATATTGGTTAATTTGTATTTATTTTATTTTAGATTAAGTTATTTCCCTCTAGCCCTTTCCTCGGCTATTTTGCAGCCTTTTTAGTGCCAAAAAGTTCGGGTCCCCATTGACTTCTCGAACCCGAACATCCAGGTGTTCGCTTAACTCTAGTCATGGAGCATGAAACATATGTAACTTGTTTTGGTATGTTAGGGGTTTGTTAAAGTTATTGGGTTGGAGAGGGAGGTTTAGAAAAAAGAGAAAAATGAGACACAGGAGACCCCATTCTTAGCTTGTCCAAAGTTGTGATAGGGTGCAAAACATGGGTGCAAAATCTGAGAGAAATACAACAATAGACACACAATACAGGGAGTTTAGGGTCTTACAGGGACTGAGAAGATACACAGATGTAGCCGAGCTAAAACTGACTCTGATAACTCTGATAACACACATCACAGTATTATCTTGTGCCATCTTGTGACAAAAGTCATTCTAATACATTGAAAGAGTTAGTTAACCGTTTTGTGCCATATTCTACTTAACACATTAATTGTCAAGTTTAGCTCGGCCACATTTCTATTTAGTTACAGTTGTGTTCAAAATTATTCAACCCCCACTGAAATTGAGTGCTTTGGCCAGTTTGACATTGATTTTGATCATTTCAGTCATCTTGTTTACAATTAAATCAAAGAGGCACTTGTAAGTCAGACAAATATAACATAACATTTATAATGAAATAACCACAAATGTCTTTTCTGTGCTCACATCATTATCAGTTTTATTCAACCCCCAAGTGACATTCAATCTTAGTACTAAGTACAACATCCTTTTCCAGTTATAACAGCTTTTAAACGTGAAGCATAGCTTGACACAAGTGTCTTGCAGCGATCTACGGGTATCTTCGCCCATTCTTCATGGGCAAAAGCCTCCAGTTCAGTCACATTCTTAGCCTTGCGCGCTGCAACTGCTTTCTTTAAGTCCCACCAGAGGTTCTCAATCAGATTTAAGTCTCGTGACTGCGATGGCCACTTCAAAATGTTCCAGCCTTTAATCTGCAACCATGCACTAGTGGACTTGGAGGTATGATTGGGATCATTGTCCTGTTGAAAGGTCCAACGTCTCCCAAGCCTCAGGTTTGTGACGGACTGCATCACATTTTCATCCAATATCTCCTGGTACTGAAGAGAATTCATGGTACCTTGCACACGCTGAAGCTTCCCTGTACCTGTAGAAGCAAAACAGCCCCAAAGCATGATTGACCCCCCGCCATGCTTTACAGTAGGCAAGGTGTTCTTTTCTTCATAGGCCTTGTTCTTCCTTCTCCAAACATAGCGTTGATCCATGGGCCCAAACAGTTCTAATTTTGTTTCATCAGTCCACAGAACACTATCCCAAAATTTTTGTGGTTTGTCCACATGACTTTTGGCATACTGCAGTCGACTCTTCTTAGTCTTTGGAGACAGCAAGGGGGTGCGCCTGGGAGTTCTGGCATGGAGGCCTTCATTACGCAGTGTGCGCCTTATTGTCTGAGCTGAAACTTCAGTACCCGCATCTGACAAATCTTTTTTCAGTTCCTCAGCAGTCACACGGGGACTTTTCTCCACTTTGCGCTTCAGGTAGCACACAGCAGTCGAAGTCAGCATCTTCTTTCTGCCACGACCAGGTAGCGTTTCAACAGTGCCCTTTGCCTTGAATTTGCAAATGATGCTTCCTATGGTGTCTCTTGGTATGTTTAACATCTTTGCAATCTTCTTATAGCCATTGCCCTTCCTGTGAAGAGAAATCACCTCTTCTCTTGTCTTCCTGGACCATTCTCTTGACTTCACCATGTCTGTAAACACACCAGTAAATGTCTAGAAGGAGCTGAGTATCACAGTCATTTTAAATCTGCCTAATTGGTGCTTATTATTCTTAATTGCTGCTCCTTGACATCCACAGGTGTTTTCTATACCTGATCGAAAACACTTGAATGAACCTCTGTTCTTAAGAGTGGTAGTCTTTAAGGGGTTGAATAATTGTGTCAATGAAGAAATCACAAAAAAAAACATTTAATACTGTATTACAAAAACAATTGATGTCATTTTAGTTGCATTTGGTTCTTTAAAAGGTCCTTGTAAGATTTCATTCTGAACACAATTACAAATGTACACTAAATTCCCTAAAACCCTTTACAGCATTGGGGGTTAAATAATTTTGAACACAACTGTAGATAGATGAAGTAATTGATAGAAAGAGAGATTTCAGCACTAGGTTCAGGATAGGTTGGTTACTACGTTGTTTGTTTGTTACAGGGCTTGAGCTGTTCACATGTATACAGAATCTGCTGCACTGCACATAAGCATTTAACCACTTCAGCCCCCCTAGCTTAAACACCCTTAATGACCAGGCCACTTTTTACAATTCCGCACTACACTACTTTCACCGTTTATTGCTCCGTCATGCAACTTACCACCCAAATGAATTTTACCTCCTTTTCTTCTCACTAATAGAGCTTTCATTTGGTGGTATTTCATTGCTGCTGACATTTTTACTTTTTTTGCTATTAATCAAAAATGACCGAAATTTTTGCAAAAAAATGACATTTTTCACTTTCTGTTGTAAAATTTTTAAAAAAAAACTACATTTCTATATAAATTTTCTCTAAATTTATTGTTCTACATGTCTTTGATAAAAAAATCCAATAAGTGTATATTTATTGGTTTGGGTAAAAGTTATAGCGTTTACAAACTATGGTGCAAAAAAGTGAATTTTGGCATTTTGAAGCAGCTCTGACTTTCTGAGCGCCTGTCATGTTTCTTCAGGTGCTAGAATGCCAGGATAGTATAAATACCCCCAAATCACACCATTTTAGAAAGAAGACACCCCAAAGTATTCGCGGAGGGGCTTGGTGAGTTCATGTATCATTTCATTTTTTTCACAAGTTAGCGGAAAATGACACTTTCTGAAAAAAAAAAAAAAAGTTTCAATTTCTGATAACTTCTGGCAAAAAAAAAAAATCTCAGACGGACTCACTATGCCCCTCAGTGAATACCTTGGGGTGTCTACTTTCCGAAATGGGGTCATTTGTGGGGTGTGTTTACTGTTCTGGCATTTTGGGCGGGAGCTAAATTGTGAGCCGCCATGTATAACCTAAAGGTACTCGTTGGAATTTGGGCCCTTTGCGCACCCAGGCTGCAAAAAGTGTCACTCATGTGGTATCGCCGTACTCAGGAGAAGTAGGGCAATGTGTTTTGGGGTGTATTTTTACATACACCCATGTTGGAGTGAGAGAAATATCTCTGTAAATTGTCAACTTTGTATAAAAATTTTTAAAAGTTGTCGTTTACAGAGATATTTTTCACACAAAGTATGGGTATATATAAAAATACACCCCAAACACATGCCCTACTTCTCCTGAGTCTGACATACCACATGTGACACTTTTGCAGCCTGAGCTAGCAAAGCCTAAACTAATGAGTACCTTTAGGATTTCATAGGGCATTTTTACGCATTTGGATTCCAGACTTCTTCTCACGCTTTAGGGGCCCCTAAAATGCCAGGGCAGTATAAATACCCCACATGTGACCCCATTTTGGAAAGAAGACACCCCAAGGTATTCTGTGAGGGGTATGGTGAGTTCATGTAAAATTTTATTTTTGGTCACAAGTTAGTGGAATATGAGACTTTGTAAAAAAAAAAAAAAAAAATTTCCGCTGACTTGTGCCAAAAAATAAAAATTCTGTGGACTCACCATGCCCCTCACAGAATACCTAGGGGTGTCTTCTTTCCAAAATGGGGTCACATGTGGGGTATTTATACTCACCTGGCATTTCATTTAGGGGCCCCTAAAGTGTGAGAATCCAAATGCATAAAAATGGCCTGTGAAATCTAAAGGTACTCATTGGTTTAGGGCCCCTTGCGCATCCAGGCTGCAAAAAGTGTCACTCATGTGGTATCGCCGTACTCAGGAGAAGTAGGGCAATGTGGTTTGGGGTGTATTTTTACATATACCCATGCTGCGTGTGAGAAATATCGCTGTAAACGACAACTTTTTAAATTTTTTATTCAAAGTTGTCAATTTACAGAGATATTTCTCTCACCCAGCATGGGTATATGTAAAATACACCCCAAACACATTGCCCTACTTCCTGAGTACGGCGATACCATGTGTGACACTTTTGCAGCCAAGATGCGTAAAGGGGCCTAATTCAATGAGTACCTTTTAGGAGGAGCATTTTTACGCATTTTTCTTCTCACGCTTTAGGGCCCTAAAATGCCAGGGCAGTATAAATACCCCACATGTGACCCCATTTTGGAAAGAAGACACCCCAAGGTGAGGGGCATGGCGAGTTCATAGAAGATTTTTTGGGCACAAGTTAGTGGAAATTGATTTTTATTGTTTTTCTCACAAAGTCTCCTTTCCGCTAACTTTTAACAAAAATTTTAATTTTCATGGACTCATTATGCCCCTCAGCGAATACCTTGGGGTGTCTTCTTTCCAAAATGGAGTCACATGTGGGGTATTTATACTGCCCTGGCATTTTAGAGGCCCTAAAGCGTGAGAAGAAAATGCGTAAAAATGCCCTCCTAAAAGGTACTCGTTGGAATTTGGGCCCCTTTGCGCATCTTGGCTGCAAAAGTGAGAGAAATATCTCTGTAAATTGACAACTTTGAATAAAAAATTTAAAAGTTGTCGTTTACAGCGATATTTCTCACACCTAACATGGGTATATGTAAAAATACACCCCAAAACACATTGCCCTACTTCTCCTGAGTTCGGCGATACCACATGAGTGACACTTTTTGCAGCCAAGATGCGCAAGGGGCCCTAAAACCAATGAGTACCTTTAGGATTTCACAGGCCATTTTACGCATTTGGATTCTCACGCTTTAGCACCCCTAAAATGCCAGGGCAGTATAAATACCCCACATGTGACCCCATTGTGGAAAGAAGACACCCCAAGGTATTCTGTGAGGGGTATGGCGAGTTCACAGAAAAAAAAATTGGCACAAGTTAGCGGATATTGTTTTTTTTTTTTTTTACAGTCTCATATTCCACTAACTTGTGACAAAAATAAAATTTTACATGAACTCCCCATACCCCTCACGGAATATCTTGGGGTGTCTTCTTTCTAAAATGGGGTCACATGTGGGGTTTTGTACTGCCCTGGCATTTTAGGGTCTTCGCAATCATTACACGTATGGCCAGCATTAGGAGTTTCTGCGATTCTCCGTATATTGAGCATACGGGTAATGAGATTTTTTCCGTTCAGCCTCTGCGCTGAAAAAAAAAAAAATGAACGGCACAGATTTTTTCATTCGCATCGGTCAATGTGGATGAAAAAATCTCTGCCAAATCAGTGACTGCGGTGCGGAGGGCTGGGCGCTAGCTACCTAACAAGTAGCTAGCTAACTGGCGGTAAAGGGGCCCTTATGCCCCATTCACACGTCCGAAATTCTGTTTGCGGAGCGGAATTGCGGACCCATTCATTTCTATGGGGACAGACTTTGTCCCGCTCGGATCGGAATTACGGATCCGCGCTTCCGAGTCTGCACTTCCGTTCTGCAAAAATATAGAACATGTCCTATTCTTGTCCACAATTGCGGACAAGAAAAAGCATTTTCTATATAGTTCTGGCAATGTGCGGATCTGCAAAATGCGGAAAGCACATTGCCGGTGTCCGTGTTTTGAGGATCTGCGGATCGGATCCGCGGATCGGATCCGCGGATCCGTGAATCCACGGATCCGCCAAAACACATATGGACGTCTGAATGGAGCCTTACAAGGGGTGTGATCAATGACAGGGGGTGATCAGGGGTCTAGATGGGGTGATCAAGGGGTTAATAGGTGAGGGGGTGGGGGGTTAGTGTAGTGTTTGGTGCAACTTTACTGTGTTACCTGGTCCTCTGGTGGTCGATCCCAGTAAATGGGACCACCAGAGGACCAGGTAGCAGCTATATCAGGCGCTGTTCATAAAACAGCGTCTGATATAGCAGTTTGATGCGATTTTATTCGCATCTACAGCCTGCCAGCGATTGATCATCGCTGGCAGGCTGTAGCCTAACTGCTGTGCCGCGCTTCCCTGTGAACGCTCGCGCGCACGCGCGCGCGTTCACAGGAAATCTCGCCTCTCGCGAGATGACGCGCCGATGCGTCGTATCAGAGCTACAGGGCCGCCCGCAGGACGCATCCCTGCGTTAGGCGGTCCTGTAGCGGTTAAAGAGACTCTTTAATGTTACTCTTTTAATGTGTAAGAGACAGCTAGCAGCCCAATTAATATATCCAGTATAAAAAAATCCCTAAATCTACTGGCTGAAGATGTTTAAGCATCATAGTTGCAAACTATTGCAAAGTTTCTACTGTTAATAAGTGTACAATAATTGTATTTTCCAGAATCATCGGTAGTGGTATATTGTGGCTGAAGACATTGTGCAATTGCACATTTTTTACTTCCAAAACCTATTAAAGGGGTTGTCTGTGTTATCTAACTAGACACATGTAAGATTTACAATTCACTTACTTTATCTCCAGATGCTCCTTTTTTCAGATTTCACTGAGGGTCACATGACCTGTGATTTTAAGCTTCTCTCCTTGCTCTGATGATGTTTCGTGCACAAGCCTGAGAGAGCAGATATGTGTCTGTACACAAGACGTCACTGTGCTGGCCACGCCCCCCTGTACTGCTGGCTGCTGCTTTTTGCTCTCTCCCTGGATTCTTGAGAAAAAAGATTAACCCCTTCAGCTGCACAGACTCAGGGCTGAAGGCTTTACTGAGTAGCTGCAGGCAGTGAAGAGACAAATGCGGGGCACAGGAGCTGGCAAAGGAGTTCTGCACAGCATTGCACAAGAACAGGTAGGAGGAAGATCCTGAGTGTATCAGCAGTGTCCTTGTACAGCTGGGACTTGTAGTCCTACAAATACAACATGCTGTTGAGTCTCCCAGCAGGCAGAAATGTCACTCAGGGCAGCACTTGTATTCACTCCCTTTGCAGAGCAGGGGGGGGGGGGGCACAAATATTCATGAGGAAAACCTGAGATTGTTGTTATTGCAGGTAAACAAAGGGCCAGAACATAATCAGGGAAATTAGGTATTTTTTTGCCTAAAACTTGCTTAGCTTAGTAATATATTGTTGCCCATTTTTCATAACTCAGACAACCCCTTTAAGTGTACAATAAAGTGTACTTTCCAGCATCATTATCAGGGTGTATTTTGGCAACAGACATTGTGTAATTGCGCATTTTTTCCCAAAACTTTTGCAAAGTTTCTACAATTAGTAAGTTTACAATAAGCATATCTTCAATGGTCTTCGGCATCCCATAATTTTTGTCATAGACTGTGTCCAATTGAATATTTAAAGCAAAACTGTTAAAAAAATTATTTAATCAATTATATTTAGCGCAGACTGTGTACAGTACTACCATGTAAATATAAACACAGGCAGGCATTTATCCTCATTAGCATTTGTCCTCATTAGGGCATCATTTTCGCAAGGATAATTTTTTGGACCATTTTAAAATTTAAAAAAACTGTTAGGGATATTTGGCTTTCGGGTGAAATTTATGAAAAACTTAAAAAGTTTACACTACTGTGATATTATATCATGAAAGTAGGGTATTTAAGTAGAAGCATGCACTGGTGATTTCCTTATCTCAAACAGTTTATTGAAACAAAAGCCAACAACAGTGGTGGGTATACCCCCACAAAAAAATGTCAATGTCTCAAGACCTTGTCATGTGGCCGTGAGCATCAATTACAGCTTGACAACAACGTTTCATGCTGTTCACAAGTTGACTTATTGTCTGCTGAGGCATGGCATCCCACTGTTCTTGAAGGGCAGCCCTCAGGTCATTGAGGTTCTGGGGTACAGAGTTAAGAGCCTCTACACGGTGACTCAGCTGATACCATAGGTTTTTCAATGGGATTCAGGAATGGAGAGAGTGCAGGCCACTCCATTTGATTTACCCAGTCTCCAGCAGCCGTTCCATAATGATGCGACCTCGATGAGCTGGCGCATTGTGATCCATGAATATGAAATTAGGCCTGTGTTGTTCATGCAGAGGAACAATGACTGGATTAATGTTATTCAAGTAGTATGGGCTTGTTACTGTACCATACACACAGTGTAGGGCAGTTCGGTATTGACTAGACACACTTGCCCATACTGTAACACCACCACCACCACCATCAAAGGCTTGTCTGGTGACAACAGTGGCTGCATAGCGCTCAGCATGAATAGACTTTCAACAGTGAACAGCACTGAGACCCACTGGTCCCTCGTCTGGCAAGGATGCTCCCTGGTCCACGCGTGATGATTACGCCTGTGCCTGGTGGTGTGGTCAGGTACCCTTGCAAGTCATCTAGCATGCAGACCACGCTGATGTAAATGGTTTTGAATGGTCTGACGTGACACTTGGGTGCCTCTCAACTCCCTTACATTTTCCTGGAGTTGTGTGGCATTCATCATCCAGTTCCACAGGGCATTGTTCACAATGAAGTGGTCATCAGTTGGGAATGTGGCCAAAGGACATCCTCTTCTATGCCTTCTGTGACTCTTCCAGTTTCTCTGTATCTTGATTGCAACCTGCTGCTACACTCTATGACACTCTGTCTGAGAATATACTGCTCGAGGCCTTGCAATGGCGAGGTAATGTTGATCAATTGTAAGCTGTCATCTAGGTCTCATGAATAGAGATGAACGAATGTCTCAAAAATTCAATTCGGCTGGATAGCCATATTTTCTGAAAAGAGTCGATCCGAATTTATTTGCGATGAATTGTGTTAAAAAACAGCTACTTCCTGGCTGCAGAGAAACTGTATAGTGGTGAAGAACATTGTGCCCTGCAGTAATCCGCATAGGGGGTCTGCTGTGGCAGTGAAACAATACTGTGAGTCAGTATGACACGCACATTACAGGAGTTGCTGTTAGAATCACAGTACACTTCACTTATTTGGGCAGTTATGTGGCCAAAACTGACCAAATAACTCAAGTGTGAACTCAGCCTTACAGGTCGATGTTAGCGCCATGTATAAAGAATCGTGCAGAGGCCCAGGATCCTACTGTAGCGTGAAAGAGTGCACTCCTTTTACACCGTTGTGAGACGATTCCACATAGATGTCTATAGAAACTGTTCTGTTAAACACTTATACAAGTAGAGCCCCACTGACAGAGTGGAGAGGGTTTTAGCAGTAAGTTTGTGTTGACGTCACTAATTATTTTGCCCTTCTTCTGATCCGTCAGAACAATAACCCCCAAAAAAACAGATCCTGTCTGTTGAGCATCCGCATTCGCTTGGTCAACATTTGGTCAGTAATCCATCAGTAGTGCTAAAGCAGTACTGCCAAAAAAAAAAAAAAGGGAGTGAATTCAAAGAAGAGATAACACGTGAATGGAATATTTGCATGTCTTCTGTGTTTTGTACCCACAGACCATAAAGGCAGCTGCTACACAGACAGGATCCATTGTGTGTCTCATTTTTCCTTCCTTCTTACAGATCAGAAGAAGAGTCAAATAGATGATGTCAACCAGGCCAAAAATGCAAAATAGTGGCCCAGTCATGGAGTGGGGAGGGTGGAGAATATCTTGAAAAGTCCACAGAGTGGCCCAATGACATAATGCTGAGGTGGGAGCAGCATGAGGAAGCCACATAGAGGCCCAGTGACATAGTGTTAAGTTATCAGCAGCATGAGGAGGCCACAGAGTGTCCCAGTGGCATAGTGTCGATTTAGCAGCAGCATGAGGAGGCCACAGACTGGCAAAGTGACATAGTGTGGAGGTGGCAGCATGAGGAGGACACAGAGTGGCCCAGTGACATAGTGTTTAGTTAGCAGCAGCATGAGGAGGCCACAGAGTGGCCCAGTGAAATTCTGTTGAGTTAGCAGCAGCATGAGGAGACCACAGAGTGGCAAGGTGACATACTGTATTGTGGAGGTGGCAGCAACAGCATGAGAAGGCCACAGAGTGGCCCAGTGACATTGTGTTGAGTTATCAGCAGCATAAGGAGACCACAGAGAGGAATTGTAACATACTGTAGCATGGAGGTGGCAGCAGCATAAGGAGGCCACAGACTGGCAAGGTGACATAGTGTAAAGTTGGAAGCAGCAGCATGAGAAGAACACAGATTGGCAAAGTGACATAGTGAGGAGGTGGCAGCAGCAGCATGAGGAGGCCACAGAGTGGCACAATGACAGAGTGTGGATGTGGCAGCAGCATGAAGAGACCACAGAGTGGCACAATGACAGAGTCTGGAGGTGGCAGCAGAATCATGAGGAGACCTGAGTGGTGAGATCGTAGCAGCATATGGAGATCACAGAGTGACCCAATGACAGAGTGGGGAGGTGGGTGGCAATAACAGTACACTCTAAAGATGGTGGGTGTAAGAAGGAGCACTTGGCATTAGATGTGTGGCATCAGAAGGGTGGCAGCATCAGAATAGTAGCTGAGGCAGGCAGCCAGATGAAACCACTCTCTTTTGTCAAGGTTTGGCTGAGGAAGCATGGATGATCTAATCTGATGAATCAGGCATTGGTGGGTGGAAATTCTGGCTGATCCACGCCTGATTCATCTTGACAAAGGTCAGTATTTCTACATTTTGGGTGGACAGGTAAGTTCTTCTTGGGGTAACCATGGCCCCCGCCATACTAAACACCCTCTCTGATGCCACACTACTGGCCGGGCAGGACAGCTTTTCCAGGGCAAACTCGGCCACTTGCAGCCAAAAATCCAGTTTGGCTGTCCAGTAGTCCTGTGGATCTTCAATGTCGGGTGGCAGAGTGCTGTCCCAGTATGCCAACACCTGCTGTTTCAGGTTCTGCTCCAGGTCTAGCTGTTGCTGCTGATGAGTAAATTCTTCACTAGGTGGGTTAAGAGGGCTGCTCATCGACTCTGGCCAAGTTGCTTTTGTGGCTGAGCAGGAACCACATTCACCCATTGTGCCGTAAAGGACTTATCTTGTCCTTGACCGTAGTTAGAGCTCCACACATCGGCGTTGTCGTGCACTGTCGGGCAGTCACCAACAGGCTCAAGGACTGGCCCACCTTCTGTTCTACATGCGTGTGCAGGTCTCGTACTGCCTTTTTGGCAAAGAAATTATGGATTGGGACTCTACACCTCGGCTTGGCACAAGCCATCAGTTCTCTGAAAGTTGCAGAGTCCACCACTTGGAAAGGGAGGGACTGCAGCACCTGCAACTTGGCCAGGAACATGTTCAGCTTCTGCGCCGTTGAATGACTGCACGCATACTGTTTTCTCTTGGCAATCACTTCGGTGATCGATTCGATTGCTGACGGAATGAATGACGAGGAGGAGCAGGAGCATCAGGATCAGCAGATGATGGGAAGGACAGACAGCTCCCTTTCGGCTGAGGTGGTGGAGCCTTGACTGACTGAAATCGGATGCATGCCACTGTGTGATGCAACGGTTGTTGTGGCAGGCTGGACCACCACATCGGAGCCGCTCTTCTCCCAGGCAATTTTATTGTAATGCTGCATTTGTTGACGCAGGGCCATGGTGCCAACATTGGCACCCTGTCAATGCTTCACCTTCTGCCCACAGATTTGGCAAATGGCCATTTTCACGTCCTCCGGTGGCTTAACAAAAAACTGCCACATCGCCGAGTAGGTCATTTTACCACTAACACTCCGCACTGACTGACTGCTACCGCCACTGCCTCCGTGGACCCCTGCACCAGTACTTTCCGGGCAGGTAGACTCCTGCAAAGTGGGTGTTTTGCCCTGGGCACATTTGGCTCCCGACCTCGCACTGCTGCCACCCTGCTGACTCCCGGCCAAGCTACCGACTTGCTGGTTCTGCCTCACTCTCTTTTCCCGATGATGATGAAGCCCCTTCGTCACCTGGCTCCCAATTGTAATCGGCTACATCATCATCGCGTACTGTCTGCACATCACTGATGTCCTCCTCTGAGCCAGGAGCCTGACCACTCACAACACCAGCTCCTACGCTACTCTCCTCATCACTACTTGCCCGCCTACCGGAAGCAGCGGATGTCTCCTTCTGATCTTGGATGAGTAGTAGCTGCTGGCTAACTGTCCTCTAGTAGCTTGTCCTCGCTGTATAGTGGAGCTGAACCAATAGCATATAATACTTCTCTGGCTGAGGGAACAGAAAAGGACAGAGGCAGATTGAAGACAGGTGAGGGCATAGAGCCTGCTCCCGGGCCATGCCAACTAAGGGTTCTGTCTGACGAGCCCACTGACTCTTGGCTGGGGGTATCTGATGTCACTTGGGATGAAGTGGATGACCGAGTCAACCATTCATGAGCCGCTGGGTTGCTGATCAAGACAAGACAGCTAGATGACACCGGGAGCTCAGGCCTCTTGAATTGACCCCTGCTGCCATGCCCCCTTACTCTGCTGTTACCTGTGCCTGCACCAGAAACATTTAGACATCTGCCCCTCCCCTGTGCAGGGTGTGTCACTTCTTTGTCTGACATACTGTTAGATTAAATAAATAACTAAAAAGGAAATTAATACACCCCAAAAAGGCTGTAATTTTCTCACTTCATCGCATAACGGCTAATACGCCCCTTCTTTTCCACTAATACACCCCAAAAAAGGCTTTAGAACATATAACTGCACCTCTGAATGGCAGATAAGCCCTTATTTTTTTCCACTAATACACCCCAAAAAAGGCTGTAATTTTCTCACTTCACCACACAACGGCTAATAAGCCCTTTTTCCCAATTAATACACCCCAAAAAGAGGCTTTAGAACAGGGATACTCAACCTGCGGCCCTCCAGCTGTTGTAGAACTACAACTCCCACCATGCCCTTCTGTAAGCTGATAGGTGTAGGCTGTCCGGGAATGATGGGAGTTGTAGTTTTGCAACAGCTGGAGGTTGAGCATGCCTGCTTTAGAACATTTAACTGCACAGCTTAACGGCAAATAAAAGCTTATTCTTTTTTCACCTTTACACACCAAAAAAAGCTTTATAACATAACTGCACAGCACAAGAGCTAATAAGACGTAGAAATATTTCTTAGTAATACACCCTGTTAATGGCTGTATCACACAGTGCTTGCACCCCAATAACAAGCGAGGTGTGCTGGAATTACAGAGGTATCATCTATTGCAAACCTGAAAGCAGCAGTATAATGTCAATTTGGATCCCCAGTCAGTGCAGCAAGGTGTAATTGGATTGTTTTTATTACCCAGGCTGAACACTCCCCCATTGGACCCTGTTCTGCTTCAATAGTGTGGAATAATTCCTCCCTATCCTTTCCTTACACTATTAATGCTCTTATCCTGAACTTCTATTCACAAAATAAAAGTTTTTAAGTCTTTCCTAGCACTTTCCCTAGCGCCTGCTAACATCTCTCCCTACACTAAGTACACTGGAAAATGGCTGAATCCAAGATGGCTGAGGCTATTTATAGGGCTGTGACATCACAGGGCTGGCTGGCTGCTGATTGGCTGCATGCATGGCATTGTGGATGATCCCTCATCCCCATAGTTCTTTGCTCCATGTCCTAACAGCAGCAGCCATTTTAGCAAAAAATGGGATTCATTACTATGAAGCGTCAGGAAATTCGGATTCAGTGCAAATCAATTTTCTCCTGAAATGTGGATCGCATTCCACTTCGTCAACTTTGATTCGCTCATCTCTACTCATGATGTCAAAATGTGAAGAGCATGATGAGGAGAACTGTTTAAATACCAATTCTAATTGAACCAGGAAATGTATTGGGCGACTCATGGATCAAACACCTGTTGTGAATTTTCCCGTTAAGCTCCTTGTTGGAGAACAGCAAGTTGTGCAAATAGTACTGAAACATTGAATACTTGGACATGTGCATTCGATAGTTTAGAGAAGGTCATATTAAGTTTACCTGTAAAGGTTATTGTGCATTTCAGGTTCATCCTAATATTTCACACACAAGCCAAATAACCCAAAATTTTTGTGAGTAGTGTATCTGTACCCGAACCAAATCTTATGGATTTGATAAAAGGAGGCCTGAAACAAATTTCAAGAAATTCACTTATCTCTGGATACTGTCTAATAATTTATTGTAGGCTTTCAGAACTGGATCCGGACCACTATAATTTCAGTCTTCAGGACTAGACACAATACAGCCCCTTATCACTTGCATTATTTTAATGGCTATAATTTTTGGCTAGCGAGGTGATTTTTTTCCATTTTTATTTTGAAATAATTCAGGATTCTTTTGATATCATTTTTATATATGTAATTTTCATTCTTTTTTTTTTACAATATTTACTAATTTTTAC
The DNA here is from genome assembly GCA_033119425.1 of Bufotes viridis. NCBI lineage: Eukaryota > Metazoa > Chordata > Amphibia > Anura > Bufonidae > Bufotes > Bufotes viridis. The sequence goes on from CM065590.1 coordinate 399,485,715, forward strand.
AATTGAAAAAATTGTTAATTTGTGTCCACCATCTAATGGGAATTGTGGCAAATAACTTTCTGGTAATTGGGTCTAGGCTTGTTTTGACAACAATTTGTGCAGTGAACTAAAGATAAGCAAATCAATTCATATTTTTATTTTTTATTTGGATTCTTACAAACCTAAAGAAAATTGTGCATATCACACTAGTATACATAGTGTAGCTATCCCAAAGTTAATTCCTTTTAAACAGATCTTAAATCATAAGTTGGATAATAAATAAGCCTCCTCTTCAGATTGTTCTTTTCAGGATATTATCCTTTATCAGAGCGCCTAGTATAGATAAGGAGTATTGTAGGCAAAGCAATGCTCCTCTGGATTTTAGGAAAAATATATGCAAATTAGCATATCTTACATCTACTGCAATCAGAGTGGCTTAGTTTTTTTCCCTTTTGGAAGGAAAGTTAGTTTAAATATCTTTCCTAAAAAAAACAGTATTTCTTCCAAAAGGAAGGAAATATGTTATATCTGGTGGTGTGAGATGCTCAATTTTCTTTTCCTTTTTGAGGAAAAACTAATTTGCACATATATTTTCCAGAGAGATGTTATACGTTGGCTGGTTTATTCTCTGAATTATTCGCGTACAATCGATCCACACCTGAATTGAATTGTTTGAAAAACAGGGAAACTTTTTTGATTTCTATGGTTTTTCCCCCAGGGCTCAGAAAATAACATTGGGGATCTTTATTACTATTGTCATATATACTTTTCCATTATAACTGGGGCCTCCCCTACAAGTGATCATTGTCACAGTTAGGGTTGTATTGTGTCTAGTTAGACTCATCAGCAGCTTCCTAGAACTGGAATCCTGTCCTGACCAGTGACATGCAACTGGTAGCTAGAAATATATCATTTAACTCATGATAAGAAGAAGCTTTCATTTTTGAAAAGGCTTCTAAAAAATTACAGCTTTAGCCTGACTTATTGATCCAAGGTAATGCTGGGAGTCAAACCCCTACCAAGCAGATATATATGACCTTTCCTAAGGATAGGTCAGAAGTTTAAAACATTCAGACAACCTCTTTAAATTAGTTTTTATAAATACCTCTACTGTTTTTTTGCTCATAATACCTATTATCAAGTCAATAAGGATATAATGAAAACGTGCCATGTTTGCTTGTCATTGGTGATACAATAGTTCATTTCTGGGGAAAAAGCATTAAACTTTTTTGTGTGTGCTGTACCATGTGGCCAGAGCTGATGAGTATCTCACATTTTGTAATGGCCAAAATAGTTCAAAATGTGAGGTGTGACACCCAGACCTACTTTCTACTGGCTTTAAACTGTATCAAATGGGCATCTGTTTATCAAAGCTAAGCATGCCAATTACTAATTTAATATTCTATCCAGGTCTGTCCCACTTATTACCTACTGTCCAGTAATAGTCCAAACTTCTGCCAAATAAATTAGTGGGTGATTCTAAACCTGGAGATAATTGCTGATGATGTACAGTAAAATATTTCTGGAAGAATAAATTGGGGTTCACACATTTTGAGGTCAGTCAATACTGAGTACATTCCATCTCCCTGCCACCCTCAGGGTATCAGAAAACTTTTAAGTGTTGGGTTTCTCCCTTCTACTTTTTATTATATCATGGTTTTGCCTATTGGTATGTCACTTTATCTTTTCTATTTGTAAGCACTGCACCTTTTTATGTTAAAGCTTCAACTTTTATATTTAGTATTTTATGCTCTAAGAATCCAGAGCCTTTCTAAGAGTATTTTACCTGTTAGATACCTAAGAAAAGTATGTGACTATATGTATATGTGTATTAGCAAAGATGCATCCCGTATTAGCAGAGAGGCATAACGAAAGATGGCGACAGTGTATATTTGTGTGGACAGTGTTTGGGGTGCAAGATCCCAAGTGTTCAAAAGTCAAAGGTGAGTGCAAGTTTGAATGAGTGGAGATTGATCAACCCCTTGCAGTTGCACCCACGTCATATGCTGGAACAGTATGTATGTAACTAGAAACGTCTCAGTTATTAAAGCTTTCTCAACCTTTAATTATTAGCCAAAGCAGAGAGCTTGTCTTATTTTTGAAGATCTATTATGTCCATGCATTACATGTATAGTGTTCATACTGTGAGCATAGGATAACTTATCAATAATAACATTTCCCACTCCAGCAAAAACTCTGTACAATATAAACTATAACTGCCATACGCGTTTATACAATGGCTCTGTTCAAAGTTTGATTGCAGAGTAGAGTTTACAAATATTTTTGGAAAGCCTGCAAGGAGGTGTTCCAGGGTTCCCTTTCAAGAAACAGTCATTAAATATGCTGGTTAAACAAAAGTGTATTTTTTTAACTTTTTGCCATTCAGTTCAATGTCATACCCCTACCAAAAAACACTAAATCATTTACTGAATGGTATACATTTCTGTTATAATCTGATTCAATGTTAGACATATGCCATTATAGGTATATATGTGCTACTGTTGCATCTTCATTTTTCATATCATTTCACATATTTAATTCTCAGCTGGAGCAAACTTATCTATTCAGATCCAGATGGACTTCTATGTGATTGTTTGTATACATCAAAACGAGTAAAAAAACTGCATAATTATTTCCATTTCTTTACTTCTCCCAAGTATTTATATAAGTTTTTAGTTTCCATCTGTCTTATTTATTTTTAGTTCCTTTTTTTGTTTTTGCATTGTTTTTTGTTTTTTTGGATAGGCGCCACTGGCAACAAGTACATGACTACATTTCTCACTATCCCACATGTCACAGATTCTCTTGTAATTCAAAGGCAAAGTCTGCTCAAGATGTTATACTCTATAAATATGACATCTGTAGTTAGTCAATCCAGAACCTTGTGTGGTATACTTTCTATCACCTCCCATGATCATATAAAACCAAAGCCACAGATACATTTCCCTGTAAAGACTAGGAATAGGAAGTACACATATACATCCTCTATGGGAGCCTCCTATCTAACTTTTCAACTCTTTTTTTACTGGATAGGGTTTCCTTAGAACATAAGTAGGTAGGACAACTTTTGGTCACTGTTCTGTACAATATTGATACAGTAGGTGAAATGTTTATATTTATATGGCCGATACTATTCTGTGAGCTTGGTGCTTCTGCGATTGTCTTACTCCTGTGTTATGTAAAGACAAAGGAGCATATTTTAGATGCCAGTCTTAATAAGCCCCTGTTCTTGCCTTGGCCTCTACATAACGTCAAGGTATCCTCCACAGATTCTAAATGTAAGACAGCCTTGCCGTTGTACATTAAGACCATTTTGTACACCTAAACTGGGCACAGAATATGATGGTCATCCCATTGAAAAAACTCTACAATCAGCCTCTTACCAACCCGACATGGCTGACAACTACAAGCAATAAAAGATTTTAGGTTTAGTGTCTTTTAACATTCAGATAATTAATATGAATAATGGTAATATTAATTAATAATTTTAATAATATATATATTTTTTGGGAGTATGTAGTAATCTGTATTTTCATTTGACATAGATCTGTGGACAATTTAAGTTGCAGGAGGCAAATTGTGAAGAAAACATATGTGCATTTGGGAAAGTTGATGAATGACAAAGTACATTCAGCACTACTGACAGCTCCCCAGCTGTCAGTGCACCATTTTTCATATTGCAATTTTTTTGTTATTTGTTATACAGTGTTGTGAAAAAGTATTTGCCATCTTACAGATTTCTTTTGTTTTTGCACATTTGTCACACTTAAATGTTTCAGATTATCAAGCAAATTTGAAAATCAGACAAAGATAACCTGAGTAATACAAAAAGCTGTTTTTAATTGATTTAATTTATTAAGGGAAAAAAGCTATCCCAAACAAACTGGCCCTATTTGAAATATAATTGCTACCCCCATGAATTAACTGTGATTAACCACTGTTTTTGGAAAGCTAAGTTCAATTTCGCTAGTCACACCCAGGCCTGATTACTGTCAAATCGATAGAATCAAGAAATCACTTAAATAGAACCTGTCTGACAACATGAAGTAAGCTAAAAGATCTCAAAAACCAACACATCATACTCCCATCTGAAGAAATTCAAGAACAGATATGAAAGAAAGTCATTTCTGACATCTATCAGTCTGGAAAAGGTTGCAAAGCCATTTCTAAGGTTTTGGAACTCCAGCGGACCACAGTAATAGCTATTATACATAAATAGAGAAAATATGGAACAGTGGTGAAAATTTCCAGGAGTGTCCAGTCTACCAATGTTACTTCAAGAGCACCTCGACAACTCATCCAGGAGGTCATAAAAGAACTCAGCACAACATTTAATGCAGGCCTTATTTGCCTCAGTTAAGGTCAGTGTTCATGATTTAAAGTGGTATTCCCATCTCAGACAATGGGGGCATATCGCTAGGATATGCCCACATTGTCTAAAAGGTGCGGGTCCCACCGCTGGGAACCGCACCAACAATGAGAACGTAGCGGGGAGCAGGGAGTGGTGTGCCTGGAGGACCCTGGATTTCCCGGGGTCCGTCCACCACCAAGCGCTGCTCCCTGCTGCTCCAATAGAAGTGTATTTTGTTTATTATATGTGTGTTGCCTTAGGCCTGAGGGAGACTCCTGTTCGTCCTTCCCTTTAGAGGAACAGGTAGACTCAGTCCTGACATTAGTTCCAGGGTCCTATAGGGTAGGATAGGATTCTAGGTATACGGTGTATGAACATGCCTACCTTTGGGGTCTGTTCATACTGGTAGTCTGTCAGGACTGGATTTAGAGTTTTCTCTAGGAGGTGTCCATCTTCCTTCCCTAGTTTCCAGGCCTTATTCCGGTATCCCCTTTCCCTCCTATGCTTGGTGTGGTGTTTTTCTCCAAAGCATGAACGTGACAGGCAGAACAGCCTTTTTGGAAATGTAATGATGGCTTGGGACTTTTCACCTTGGCTCGGCACAAGCCATCAGTTCTCTGAAAGGTGCAGAGTCCACCACATGGAAAGGGCAGGACTGTAGTACCAGAAACTTGGCCAGGAGCACATTCAGCTTCTGCTCCGTTGGATAACTGCATGCATACTGTTAACCTTTTGCAATAGCCTAGGTCAGGGATGGGCAAACTGCGGCTCTCCAGCTGTTGTAAAACTACACATCCCACCATGCCCTGCTGTAGGCTGATAGCTGTAAGCAGTCTTTTCATGCTGGGATTTGTAGTTTTGTAACAGCTGGAGAGCCACAGTTTGCCCATCCCTGGCCTAGGTGATCAATTGCTGACGTAATGATGATGAGGAGAAGGAGGAGCAGGAGCATCAGGACCAGTAGATGATGGGATGGAAACACAGCTCCCTTCTGCTAAAGTGGTGGAGCCTTGACTGCTGGAGAAGGGGTGTAGGCACCAGGCATATGCAGTGGTTGCTGCGTAAGGCTATACCACTAAATTAGCACCACAGTTTTCCAAGGCCACTGTATAGGGACGCTGCATGTGTTGACCCAGGGCACCCTGGCCACGCTTCACCTTCTGCCACAGATTCTACAAACGGCAACGCTGATGTCCTCTGGCGACTTGATGAAAAATTCCCAACACCGGTGAGTATGACATTTTTTTCCCCACCTCTCCATGCGACTGTTTGCTGCAGGTGCATCCATGAACCCGTGCACCGCTAGTTCTCTCTGTACAGGTAGGCTCCTGTGTAGCAGATGGTCTAGGCTACGCACGTTTGGCTCCAGACCTCACACTGCTGCCAGCATGCTGACTCATGGCCACTCTAGCACCCTACTGGCTCAGCCGCTCCCTCACGTCCAAAATGCCACCCTCACCCACTGAAGATGAGGATGAAGATGATGATGATGATGATGAAGCCCCCTCTTCACCTGGCTCCCATGTGAAATCAGCAATCTCATCATCCACTACTGTCTGAACGTCACTGATGTCACCTTCACCAGTCTCATGGGCACATGCCTGACCGCTCGCAACACCTGCTACCATGCAATTCTCATCATTGCTGCTTGCCTGCCAAATGGAGGAAGCAGCGGATTTCTCCTCCACATCTTGGTTGGGCAGTAGCTGCTGGCTGTCCTCAATAAGTTCGTTCTCACTGAAAAGCATTGCAGAGTCAACGGCATACAATACTTCCCTAGCAGAAGCAACAGAAAATGAAAGAGACAGGTTCAGGACAGGTAGGGACACAGAGCTTATTCCTGGGCCATGCCAACTAAGTAAGGTGTCAGAGAAACCCACCAACTCCTGGCTGGGGCTGACTGATGTCAGTTGAGATGATGTTGAAGACCGAGTCAACCATTCAAGGACAGCTGGGTTGCTGGTCTAAACACTACCACTGTATGACACTGGCAGCTCTGGCCTGTCACTGTGACTGCTAGAGTGGAACGAACACCTGGAAGTTTGGGGACCCGAACTTTGGGGCACTAAAATGACTCTAAAAAAGTCGAGGAAAGGGCTAGAAGGCTGCAAAAGGCAGCAAAATGTGGGAGAGTGCCCTGCGAACAAATGTGGATAGGATAATGACATAAAATAAAATAAATAAAAATTACTAATTTTAATCCTGAACTATGAGCAGGAGGTCCATATGGACTAGGTGGTTGTGGAGGCGGTGAACTTGGCATCGTAGGTGGACGTGGTGGTGTAGGTGGATTTGGCGGTGTGGGTGGAAGCGGCAGTGGAGGAGGTGGAGGCAGCCAACAAGTTTTTTTTTTTTTTCTTTCTTTTTTTTTTCTTTCTTTTTTTAATTTCATTTGGGTACATCACAAAACATTCTGGAATATATAAAATAACACAAAGAGAAAATGCGCTGGAGTATTACAATGGCTGTGTAAAGTCAGTATACTTGTCTATTCTGCACAAGGTACAGACAAGTCTTGTGGGATCCATGCCTAGTTCATTTTAATAAACGTGAGCTTGTCCACATTGGCTGTGGACAGGCGGCTGCACTGTCTGTGATAACACCCCCTGCCGTGCTAAACACAAGTTCAGACAATACACTGGCTGCAGGGCAGGCCAGCACCTCCGAGGCATAAAGGGCAAGCTCAGGCCATGTGCCCAATTTGGAGACCCAGAAGTTGAATGGGGCAGAACCATCAGTCAGTACGTGAATGCATGTGCACACATACTGCTCCACCATGTTGCGTATCAGCTAGTGGTGCTGGTTGTTGTGGCGTGGGGACAAAGCTTTTCTACATTTTGACCATGCTAAAACTGCCTTATGAGGTGCTGGCGGTGCCCTGGCTGCATTGGCGACCTCTCCTTTTTCCTCTGCCTTCGCCTTGTGCTTCCACTGAGCCCCCGGTGTCAGTTGGGAATGCCATCAGCAGCACATCTACCAATGTGTGCTTGTACTTGCACATCTTTGAGGGAATTAAGGACGGCACATTGTCCTTGTAACGGGAATCCAGCAGGGAGGTCACCCAGTAATCAGCACAAATTACAATGTGGGCAAATCGGCTGTCGTTGTGCAGGCACTGCAGCATGCAGTCGCTCATGTGTGCCAGGCTGCCCAGAGGCAATGAAAAGCTGTCCTCTGTGGGAGGTGTATCATCTGTGTCCTCTGTATCCCCCCAGCCATGCACAAGAGATGCCCATGAGCTGCTTTGGGTACCACCCTGCTGTGAACACGGTTCCTACTCCTCCTCTTCATCCTCCAGAACTGTGCCCTGGCTGGACAAGTACATATGTACCTGGCCTATGTTGGTGCAGGAACCCACCCTCCGAGCCACCTGTGAATTACTGGCCTGATAACCTTTGAAATAATACCTTTTCCTCCTCCTCTTCCTGCTGTGACACATGTTCCTGCATCATTGCCCAAAGCATTTTTTCAAGGAGACATAGAAGTGGGATAGTACTGCTGAGAACGGTGTCATCGGCACTGGCCTTGTTGGTGGAGTACTCAAAGCAGTGCAACAAGTCACACAGGTCTCGCATCGAGGCACACTCAGTGGCAGTGAAGTGTTGCTGTTCCGCAGAGCGACTCACCCGTGCGTGCTGCAGCTGAAACTCCACTATTGTCTGCTGCTGCTCGCACAGTCTCTCCAGCATGTGCAAGGTGGAGTTCCAGCTTTTGGGCATGTTGCATATGGAGCGGTGAGCGGGAAGGCCAAAGTTACGCTGCAGTGCAGACAGGCGAGCAGCTGCAAGGTGAGAACGCCGAAAGCAAGCACATACGGCCCGCACTTTCTGAAGCAGCTCTGACATATCAGGGTAGTTTTTCAGGAATCTCTGCACCACCAAATTCAGCACATGCACCAGGCAAGGGATGTGCGTCAAACCGGCTAGGCCCAGAGATGCTACAAGATTTTGCCCATTATCGCACACCAACAGGCCGGGCTTGAGGCTCAGTGGCACCAACCACTCATCGGTCTGTTGTTCCAGGCTCGTCCAAAGCTCCTTCGCAGTGTGAGGTTTGTCCCCAAACAGATTAGTTTAAAAACTGCCTGCTTTCGTTTCCCCTGCCTGTGCTGAAGTTGGTGGTGAAGGTGTTATGCTGAGAGGATGAGGAGGTGGTAGAGGAGGAAGAGCAGTAGGAGGAGGAAGCAAAGAGAAATGCCCTGCAATCCTCAGGGGTGGAAGGACATGCGCCAAACAGCTATCCGCCTCAGGCCCAGCCGCCACTGCATTTACCCTGTGTGCTGTTAGGGAGATATAACGGCCCTGGCCATGCTTACTGGTCCATATATCGGTAGTTATGTGGGCCTTGCCACAGATGGCATTGCGCAGTGCACATCTTATTTTGTCTGTCACTTGATTGTGCAGGTAAGGAATGGCTCACCTGGAAAGGTAGTGGCGGCTTGGAGAAACATACCATGGGACAGCCACCGCCATAAGATTTTTAAAACTCTCCGTCTCCACCAGACGGAATGACTACATTTCAAAGTCCAGGAATTTTGAAATGCTAGTATTCAGGGCCAGGAATCACGGGTGGGTAGGGGGGTACTTCCTCTTTTGATCCAGTGTTTGGGTGATAGACAGCTGAACGCTTCCATGGGACACTGTGGTGGTGCTTGTTGAAGGTAACGGAAGTGGTGGCATTGGTGTCACATCCTACGTTTGCGGGGTGGCCGTTGCCACTGTCACTCCAGAGGTGGAGGAAGAGGCCGATATTGCAGCAGAAGAGGGAGCAGGAGGAGCCAGCAACTTTTCTTGGTTTTGGGGGTGTTTACTCCACTGCAGCTCGTGTCTTGCATATAGATACCTGATCATTCAGGTTGTGCTCAGGTTTTGAACGTTTATGCCTAGCTTTAGGCTTTGCATGACTTAGGGCCCAGACTGCTTGGCTCATTTGCAAGGGGGTGAGGTGTTAGATAGCTGCCCATGGCCTGATGGTGCCAACTCTAAACTTTCAGCAGTGGACCAGGTGGGAGACAATGTGAAGGTACTGTAAGCACTATCAGCCACCAAATCTACTAGCACCTGTATGTGCTCTGGCCTCACCCTTCATAGAGCGGCATTCAGGGCTACTAAATAATGTGGAAGGCCCCGTCATTTACGCGAACCTGAGCAGTGTGTTTGATTTCGGCGTGTATCTGGCACAGATACACCACGTCCTCTCCCTGCAACAGGAGCCCCATCAACACCAGCAGCATCACGACCTTGGCCACGTGCCTTATTTGACGCTCTCCTCATTCTTTTCGGTAACCCAACTAAGTAACAGACAGATTTAATAAAACTTGTCAGGTATGCCGTGCCCGTGTCATAAATAGAAAATATTGGTTTTGGTCACACCTCTATTTGACAGATGAATTTATTACACTTTGTGCCCTGCTTCATATGCTCTGGCAGTGTGATAAAGATAAAAGATATTTCTAGGCCACACCATAATATGAGAAACAAATTTATTACACTGTGTGGCCTGCCCAATAGGCCCTTGCAGCGTGTTAAAGATAAAAGATTGGTTAAGGTCACAAGTTACTTTGAAAGATTTGAGGGTCACAGATCCCCCAATCGAATATACTGAATACCTTTTTACAAGTCAGGTATGCAGTGCAGCAGGAACACCAACGCAGGCTGCAGGGGTACTTTATGGGCCAAAATTATTATTATTTTTTCAACCACAATGTTCTAGTGGAATTTACTGATTTTATTTGATTTACAGTACTAGACAATAAGGTACTTTATAGGGAAAAAAAAGGATTTTATCAACCCCAGTGAAACAGATGGATTTACTGATTATTTGTCAGTATCAGATTGCCTGTGCAGGCAGAAGCTGGAATTTATTTCAACAGAATATACGATTTCTTTACCCACCAAAGAAACTGACGGATGCAAGTGAAATTCTTTCACTACACTAGCAGTAGTACAAAACAGGCCACAAATTTACTTTGTGCCAAAAATTATGTGTTTTTTCCACCCACAATGTCCCAGTGGAATTTACAGATTTTATTTGATTTGCAGTACAAGGCAAAAAGGTCCTTTATAGGAAAAAAAGTGGATTTTTCCTACACCAGTGAAACAGATGAATTAACATATTATTGTTCACTATGAGATTGCCTGTGCAGGCAGAGGATGGAAGTTATTTAAACAAAATATCTGATTTCTTCAACCCCAGTGAAACAGATGAATTAACAGATTATTTTTCACTATCAGATTGCCTGTGCAGGCAGAGGATGGAATTTATTTCAACAAAATATATGATTTCTTCAACCCAAGTAAAACAGATGAATTAACAGATTATTTTTCACTATCAGATTGCCTGTGCACCCACCAATGAAACTGACGGATGCAAGTGAAATTCTTTCACTAGCAGTAGTACAGAGCAGGCCACAAATTTACTTTGTGCCAAAAAGTTACGTGTTTTTTCCACCCACAATATCCCAGTAGAATTTACAGATTTTATTTGATTTGCAGTACAAGGCAATAAGGTACTTTATAGGAAAAAAAAGAGGATTTTTTCTACCCCAGTGAAACAGATCAGGTTTGCTGAGCAGGCAGAAAAAAATAAAATATTTACTGATTACTGATTATATTTTTCACAATCACAAATGTAGTGCACAGAGCAAATGTACTTTTTAGCACAAAAAAAAAAGCCCAGAATCTGATGTATTTAGAGAATTAATGACAAGGATATATGCAACACAGGGGTATTTTACAGAACAAAATGTGAAAATATCACCCCCTAGGTCCCTAAAATCTCTGCACTTAAAAAATGGGTAGATTTTGCCAAATGAAGTAAAAAGACTGGATTCAATTACTGTCCCTGGCACATATGCAGCTGCAAGTGCACGCCGACACCAACCACTCACAGAAATATAAAAGTCTTTGTCACTGGCCTCATAAAAAAAAAAAAAGCCATTGCACCCACAAGAACAAAAAGGTTGTAGATCGCTGAGTAAACACAATTCTGATATCAGATATTATGCAACCTGTCCCTACACTAACAACAGCAGAGTGACGTGCTGCGCTACGTGACTCCAGCTTATATAAAGGCTGGGTCACATGCTGCACTTAGCCAATCACAGCCATGCCATAAGTAGGCATGGCTGTGATGGCTTCTAAGGGCAAAGTAGTTAGATGCTTACCGATTGGCTGCCCAGCAGCTTTTCAACAAGTGCCATAAAATCTGACGAACACCAAACCCGAACTATTACGAAAATGTTCGGGTCTCGGTGCCAAAAATCCTAAAATTCGGTACTTTACAGTTTGGGTTCTCTCAACTCTAGTGACTGCTTCTACCCCCCCCCCCCCTCTTCTTCTGCTGCTACTTCTGCCAGCTTCAGAAACATTTTTGCCACTGCCCGTTCCCTTAAAAAGCCCTGGTACCTGCCTGTCGGACATACTGTCCTGTAACAGTAACTGTCACTGTAAAGTGGCAGTAGTGTCAGGCAGCAATTTTACCCCAGAATCAAGGATAAATAGATGTACTTATATATAAAAGAATGTGAGCACGTTTAAATCTGTAGTATTAAACAATTAAGGATTAACGGATTGAATTATGTATGAAAGAACGTGAATACTCTAAAATATGTAGTATTAGGCCACAATTTCACCCCAGAATCAAGGATGAATGAATGTAATTATATATAAAAGAACATAAACACCCCAGAAATTGTAGTATCAGGCAGCAATTTCACCCCAGTTACACAATTAGGGATTAACGGATTTACTTATGTAAAAAAGAGCGTGAACATCCTAAAATCTGTAGTATCAAGCCATAATTTCACACCAGAATTAAGGATGAATAGAAGTACTTATATATAAAAGAACGTGAGCACCCTAAAATCTGTAGTTTCAAGCCGCAATTTCACCCCAATTACACAATTAAGAATTAACGGATTGAATTATGTATAAAAGAACGTTAACACCCTAAAATATGTAGCATCAGACCGCAATTTCACTCCAATAACAGAATCAAGAATTAATGGAATTGAACATTAGAATGCGAACAACCTAAAATCAGTAGTATTAGAATACTTTTTAATCCCAATTAGTGCAGTAAGGTGTAATAGAATAGCATATCTATTAGCCAAGCTTTACACTGTTCTATTGGCCCCTGCTCTTTTTCCTATAGTGTGGATAAAGCCTCCCTTTTATTTCCCTACACTATCTCTAAGCTGTCCCTGAGCTGCTTAAAAGTAATATTTTGTAAATAAAGTCTTTCCTAATCACTGTCCCTAGTACATTTAACATCTCTGCCTGTACTAAATTCACTGGAAAATGGCAGAGACCGGTCAGGATGAGGCTTTTTATAGGGCTATGAAATCAGAGGGGCTGGCTATCTGCTGATTGCCTGGCTGCACTGCATTATGGGTGATCCCTCATTCCCAGGCATCTTACTTCCTCTTTCTAATAAGTGCAGCAGCCATTTTAGAAAAAATCTGATTCATTACCACGAAGCAAGACGAAAATCGACATGGCAACTAATCAAATAATTTTTCCTGAAATTCCATCGAATTCCATCGAATTCCACTTCATCAACTTCAATTCACTCAACACTAATCTAGATTATCCCCAAACCCTTTTCTATGGACTGACAAGGCAAAAGTGTATCTTTTCAGAAAAAGAACATCATACCAACCGGTCAAATCGGGTGGGGGTAGTGTGATTGTCTGGGGCTGCTTTGCTGCTTTAAGATCTGAACAACTTTCTGTAATTGATGGAACCATGAATTCTACTCTCTACCAGAAAATCCTGAAGGAGAATATTCGGCCATCAGTTTGTGACCTTAAGCTCAAGTGTACTTGGGTTCTGCATCCAACTCTGAATGACCGAAAAAAATAAAATAAAATGGAGGTAGTATTACCATCTTGAGAATAGCGGTCTTTTACTCTTACAAAGCTAATACAGATTACTGGTTTATTCACAGGCACAATATATGATTGCAAAGACACCAGTAATATGTATTAGCTTCTAAGTAGTAGAAAACCACTCTTCTCAATATGATAAGGCTGTAGTATGGAGGTAAATGGGGTACTTCTTTATTCATAGGCCCAATATATGATTATAAAGACACTAGTAATATGTATTAGCTTTTTAAACTTAGCAAACCCTATTCTCAACATGGTAAGGCTATAGTAAGTAGTGTATATGATGCGGACATGCTAGGACACAGCTGTAGGACACAGCTTTGCCCTCATCATGTTGATGCCTTGCCCTTAGTGTTGAGCAAACACAAACTGTAAAGTTTGGGTCCGTACCGAACTTTACGATTTTTGGTACCCGGACCCGAAACCTTTGCCGGAAAAGTTAGGGTTTGAGTTCGGTGTTCGGGCATTTAATAAAGCTTGTTGAAAGGCTGCAGGGCAGCCAATCAACAAGCTTTTAAGCTGTGGGCACATACAAGCCATCACAGCCATGCCAACTAATGGCATGGCTGTGATTGGCCCGTGCATCATGTGACCCAGCCTCTATATAAGATCACGTGTAGCACCACCCATCATCTCTGCGTAGTGCAGGGACAGGAAGCATGCAGCTGAAGTGAGGGAGAGTGTTAGGAATCTCATCTGGCTGTTAATTCTGTGGGTTACCTATAGCAATTTTTTGTGGGTGCAATACACCATGTTTGCACCCCTGAGTCCCTGACACAAACATAATAATAAACCTGCGTTAATTCTGTGGTTGACCTGCAGTGATTTTTTTGTGGGTGCAATGCAACATCTTTGTACCCCTGACACACAAATATAATAGTTAATCTGTCTGTAAGTTTGGTGGGTGACATATACACATTTTTGTGTGAAGTACATCTGCATTGCATACCTTATAGGGAAATTAATATAGTTAATCTGTCTGTTAGTTAGGTAGGCAACATATACTCATTTATTAAGTGAAGTACACCTGCACTGCATATGTGACAGGGAAATAAAAATAGTTAATCCGTCTGTTAGTTAGGTGGGTGACATATACCCATTTATTGTGTGAAGTACACCTGCACTGCATACGTGACAGGGAAAATAATATAGTTAATCCATTTGTTAGATTGGTGGGTGACATCTAACCAATTTATGTATGAGGTACACCTGCACTGCATATGTGACAGAGAAATTAATATAGTCAATTCATCTGTATGTTTAGTGGGTGACCTAAAAGTATGAGGAGAGCATCAAGGGATGTGGCCCTGGTCGTGATGCTGCTGGTGTTGGTGAAGCTCCTGTTTGAAGGGAGAGGACGTGGTTGATCTGTGCAAGCTACACGCCTAAATGAAACACCTTCCTCAGGTCCACGTAGGTGACAGAACGTTCAACATTATTTTGTAGGTCCGAATACCGGTGTATAAATGGTAAGGCCAGAACAAATAGAGGCGGTAGCAGATTGGGTGGCTGACAGTGCCTCCAGTTCCTTCACATTGTCTCCCACTGCTGCTGAAAGCACAGAGTTGGCACCTGCAGCCCATGAGCATCTGTCTTTCACCTAATCCCCTTTCAAATCAGCCAAGCAGTCTAAGCCCCAAGTCACGCAGCAGTCTGTTATGCTTTATGATGACTCTGCTGGCAGGGTTTCCATGGGCCGTCCACATGGCCCTGCCCCAGGCATGGAAGAGATTGAGTGCACCGATGCCCAACCACTTATGTTTCAGGATGTGGACATGGGAGGACCAGCGCAGCACATCTCCGATGATGACGAAACACAGGTGCCAACTGCTGCGGATTTCTGCAGTGTGCAGATCGGCAAGGAGGGCAGGGGTGAAGAGTGGGTGGAAGATGATGTGGAGGGTGATAAGGTCCTAGACCCCACATGGAATCAAGGTCATGCGAGTGACGTGTGCAGTTCGGAGGAAGAGGTGGTGGTCACACAGTGCCAGCCGCACAGCAAAAGAGGGAGCAGTGTGCAAAAGCAGACTGGCTGTCCCCTAGCCAGTATGCCTGTTACTGCCCACTGCACCCAGGGACTGAGCACACCAAAGCCAGCTCCAAGGAGTTCCCTAGCGTGGCAGTTCTTCACACAATGTGCTGACAACAAGACTTGAGTGGTTTGCATGCTGTACAATCAGAGCCCGAAGCGAGCCATAAATGTTCTAAACCTGAGCACCACCTGCATGAACAGGCATCTAAATGCAAAGCACGAGCTGCAGTGGAGTAAACACCTCAAAAACCACAAAAGAACTCAGGCTCCTCCTGCTCCCTCTTCTGTTGCAGTCTCGGCCTCTTCCTCCCCCACTGGAGTGACAGTGGCACCTGCCACCCTGCAAACAGGGGATGTAGCAACAACGCCACCACTTCTGTCACCAAGAATCTCCACAATGTCCCATGGAAGCGTTCAGCTGTCCATCTCCCAAACACTCAAGAGAAAGAGGAAGTACCCCCCTAACCACCCGTGATCCCGTGGCCCTGAATGCCAGGATTTCAAAATTCCTGGCCTTTGAAATGCTGTCATTCTGTTTGGTGGAGACAGAGATTTTTAAAAACCTTATGGCGGTGGCTGTCCCATAGTACGTGGTTCCCAGACGCCACAACTTTTCCATGCGAGCCATCCCTGCCCTACACAACCAAGTGGCGGACAAAATTAGGTGTGCACTGCGCAACGCCATCTGTGGCAGGATCCACATAACCACCGATACGTGGACCCGTAAGCATGGGCAGGGACGTTATATCTCCCTAACTGCACACTGGGTAAAGGCAGTGGCGGATGGGCCTGAGGCGGATAGCAGTTTGGTGCATGTCCTTCTGCCACCAAGGATTGCAGGACGTTTCCCTTTGCCTCCTGTTGCCTCCTCCTCCTACTCCGCTTCATACTCTACCGCCTCCTCATCAGGTCAGCGTAGCACCTTCACCACCAACTTCAGGACAGCCAGGCGGAAACGGCAGTAGGCTGTTTTGAAACTCATTTGTTTGGGGGAAAGAACCCACACCGCAAAGGAGCTGTGGACGAGCATAGAACAACAGACTGATGAGTTATTGGTGCCACTGAGCCTCAAGCCCGGCCTGGTGTGTGATAATGGGCGAAATCTCGTAGCCGCTCTGGGCCTCGGTTTGCCTGGTGCATGTGCTGAATTTAGTGGTGCAGAGGTTCCTGAAAAATTACCCCGATATGCCAGAGCTGCTGCACAAAGTGCGGACCGTCTGTGCGCACTTTTGGCATTCTCACCCGGCTGCTACTCGCCTATCTGCATTGCAGTGTAACTTCGGCCTTCCCGCTCACCGCCTCATATGCGACGTGCCTACAAGGTGGAACTCCACCTTGAACATGCTGGATAGACTGTGCGAGCAGCAGCAGGCCATAGTGGAGTTTCAGCTGCAGCACACTCTGTGGAACAGCACCACTTCACCACCAACGAGTGGGCCTCCATGTGGGACGTGTGTGCCCTGTTGCGCTGTTTCGAGTACTCCACCAACATGGCCAGTGCCGATGACGCTGTCCTCAGTGTTACTATCCCACTTCTATGTCTCCTCAAAAAATTGCTGATGGAAGAGGATGTGGCACAGGAGGAAGAGGAGGAGGAAGAGGGATCATTTCCACAGTTATCAGGCCAGTCATTCACAAGTGGCTCGGAGGGTGGGTTCCTGCACCAACTTAGGCCAGGTACACAATTGTCCAGCCATGGCACAGTTCTGAAGGATAAGGAGGATGATGAGGAGGAGGAAACTTGTTCACAGTAGGGTGGCACCCAAAAAAGCTCAGGGGCATCACTGGAGCATGGCTGGGGAATACAGAGGACACAGACGATACACCTCCCACAGAGGACAGCTTGTCGTTGCCTCTGGGCAGCCTGGCACACATGAGCGACTACATGCTGCAGTGTCTGGGCAATGACCGCCGAGTTGCCCACATTCTAACCAGTGCTGATTACTGGGTGGCCACCCTGCTGGATCCCTGCTACAAGGACAACGTGCCATCCTTAATTCCGTTACTGGAGCGTGATCGGAAGTTGTGCAAGTCCAAGCGCACGCTCGTAGATGGCATTCCCACCTCATACCAGTAGCTCAGTGTAAGCACAAGGCCAAGGCAAAGGAGGAAGAAGAAGTCGCCAATGCAGCTGGGGCACCGCCAGCACCTCAGAATCAGGGGCGTAACTACCGGGGAAGCAGCTGCTTCGGGGCCCGGGCTTACAGGGGGCCCGGCAAGCACGTGTTTGTCCTCACTTCTCTCCTCCCCTGGGTAATCAGCACGTGTCCAAACTCCTCTCCCGAGCGCAGTGTCCTCTCGCCCTTGTCTATTTATTTAAAACTTATTTCTTCTTTCTTTCAGAAAAGCTTGCCCTGGGGATCGAACCTGCGACCATCAGGTTCAAAGGCAAGTCATTTTACCACTAGGCTATATCTGCTGCCTAGCCAGATAGCTTAAAAAAAAAAAAAAAATATGACCTCTAGATGTGGAGAACTTTGATAGTGTATCCATACACATTACAGCTGCACCAGCACATTGTATATGGATGTAGCAGAGCTTGGTGTGTTGGGGCAGCTGTAATGTGTATAGATACACTATCAAAGTTCTCCTTATCTAGAGGTCTTATTTTTTTTTAGCTACCAGGATATGCAGCTCATATGGTCTTGTGGATATGTGTCTTGCCTTTCATCCTAATGGTCACAGGTTCGATTCCCTCACAAACTTTTTCTGAAAGACAGGATAAATGAGGCTTGCCTAACATGGAGGTAAGTATATGTGTGTTTTTTTTATTTTTTTATTTTTAAATACTGGACTTTTACTTTACTGCCACAGGGAGGAGGGGGCTATTGGCACTATGATATTGGCAAATGGGGGGAGAGATAGGCACTTCATATTGGCACACACATTAGGGGGCAGGGGAGAGGATGGCACTATGATATTGGGATAGGGGAAGACAGAGGCACTTGATATTGGCACATTATAGGGGGCACTATGGGGAGAGGAGCACTATGGGGGCATCTGGTGCTATATGGCTGGCTACTGGCACATTATAGGAGGGGTTATATGGCTGACTACTGGCACATTATAGGGTGGGTTTATATGGCTGACTACTGGCACATTATAGGGGGTTATATGGCTGACTACTGGCACATTATAGGGGGTTATATGGCTGACTACTGGCACATTATAGGGGGTTATATGGCTGACTACTGGCACATTATAGGGGGTTATATGGCTGACTACTGGCACATTATAGGGGGTTATATGGCTGACTACTGGCACATTATAGGGGGTTATATGGCTGACTACTGGCACATTATAGGGGTTATATGGCTGACTACTGGCACATTATAGGGGGTTATATGGCTGACTACTGGCACATTATAGGGGGTTATATGGCTGACTACTGGCACATTATAGGGGGGTTATATGGCTGGCTACTGGCACATTATAGGGGGGCTGGGGGGGCTATATGGCTGACTACTGGCACATTATAGGGGGGCTATATGGCTGGCACATTATAGAGGGGGAGCGAAACGTACGGGTAGGGGGGGGCCCAATACAAAAATTTGCTGTGGGGCCCAGTCATTTCTAGCTACGCCCCTGCTCAGAATGGAGGGTTAGCATGGCCAAAATGTGCAAAAGCTTTGTCACCACTCCACAACAACCAGCACCACTCGCTAATATGGAACGTCTTAGCAGGAGGCCACATTTCAGCAACATGGTGGAACAGTACGTGTGCACACGCCTACACGTAGTGACTGATGGGTCTGCCTCATTCAACTTCTGGGTCTCCAAATTAGGCACATGGCCTGAGCTTGCCCTTAACGCCTTGGAGGTGCTGGCCTGCCCTGCGGCCTGTGTATTGTCCGAACGTGTGTTTAACATGGCGGGGGGGGGTGATCACAGAAAAGCGCAGCCGCCTGTCCACAGCCAATGTGGACAAGCTCACTTTCATTAAAATAAACCAGGCATGGATCCCACAGGACTTATCTGTACCTTGTGCAGAATAGACAAGTATACCGGCCGCACCCAGCCATTGTTATACTCTAGCGCACTTTCTCTTTGCATTCTCTATTCTATTTCCCAATGTTTTGGGGTCTTCCCAAATTTATAAAAAATAAAAAAGAATAAAGGAAAAAAGATTAAAATTAAAAAACTACAAAAACAGTGTTGGCTATCTCCTCCTCCTCCACCACCGCTTCCACCTCCACCGCCTCCTCAACCCCCCCACTTTGATCTCCTCCTCCTAGTTCAAGATCATTATTTTTACTTTTCTTATATTTAGTTATTTTAAGTCATTTCCCTATCCACATTTGTTTGCAGGGCAATTGTCCTGCTCCTTCCCCCATTTTGCTTCCTTTGCAGCCCTCTAGTCCTTTTAAAGACTTTTTTAGAGCCATTTTAATGCCCCAAAGTTGGGGTCCCAATTGACTTCAATGGGGTTCAGGGTCAAGTTCGGGTCAAGTTCGGGTCCCGAACTCGAACTTTGCGGCGAAGTTCGGCTGAACCTGGCGAACCCGAACTTCCAGGTGTTCACTCAACCCTACTGGCCCTGTCAATCGAGGGGAGGGGGAGTTTGCAGAGCACACGGATGCTGCAAAAGCAGTGCCACAAAGATTCAGCTCTGCTCCCTAGTGCTCCAATATGATGATTTACATATGAATAAAAAGAAAGACATCTCTGCAGCTGTTTAACATACAGACAAAATAAATAATTTTTTAATCAGCATGATCAACCCTACCAGGCAGTATGCCTGGTTTAATAGGGTTTACCATGCTGACAAAGGCTCTTTAAAGACTAACTTGGCTCTCCATGGTTACAGACTACCAAACCATGTATATTCGACAATTACACGCTCTTCCATCTGTCATCTGTTGAATGTATGTTTGCAGAAAGTAGGCTGTAGGTAGACAAGAGTATGACTCAAATGTGTATACAATATTAAAGGGAACATGTTACCTCCCAAATGCATGTAAACCTGCTAGCAGTACCTTAAAGTAGCCTGCAGTGTGATACTAATCCTATTTTTCATCCTGTAGTCCGATGCTGCATAAGGTCAGAAAACGATCTTTTATCCTCCGTCCGTGCTATTTTGCATGTCTGTGGAAAAGGATAAACATATATGCAGGTCACTTTTGCTGTTAACTGCGCTGAAATCATTTAGTGGGCTATATCAATACAATACGAAAAATATTTACACAGGTCACGTTTGTTGTTATTTGCGCTAAAAGCGTTTATTGCCATATTTCTAGAGAAAAAGAGAAAAATAGACGCAGTTCACATTTGGTGCTATTTGCGCTAAAAGTGTTTCTTGTCATATTTTACTACAATACGAGAAAAATAGACGCAGTTCACATTTGGTGTTATTTGCGCTGAAAGCGTTTATTGCCATATTTCACTAGAATACGACAAAAATAGACACAGTTCACATTTGGTGTTATTTGCGCAAAAAGCGTTTCTTGTCATATTTCACTACAATACGAGAAAAATAGACGCAATTCACATTTAGTGTTATTTGTGCTAAAAGCGTTTATTGCCATATTTTACTCCAATATGAGAAAATAGACACACTTCATATGTGGTGTTATTTGCGATAAAAGCGCTTCATGTAATATTTCACTCCAATACGAGAAAAATAGACGCAGTTCACATTTGGTGTTATTTGTGCTTAAAGTATGTCTTGTCATATTTAACTACAATACGAGAAAAATAGACGCAGTTCACAACCCAGCGTTCCTTTATTAGTTGACTCGATCTTCGACTTTGACGCAAGTGACAGCAGCACCAGCAGCCTGAGTCTAGAGTCGCTGATGAGCAGCTTTCTTCACCCGCATAATGAAGAAACTACTCACCAGCAGCAGATTGGTAGACCTGGATCAGGACCTGAACCAGCAGGTGGTGACACCAGCAGGTGGTGGCATACTTTGACAGCACCCTGCCAGCCGTCATAGAAGATCCGCTGGACTACTGGGCAGCCAAACTGAATTTGTGGCCCCAACTGGCCAAGTTTGCCGTGGAAAAGCTGTCCTGCCCGGCCAGTAGTGTGGCATCAGAATGGGTGTTTACTGTGCCGGGGGCCATAGTTACCTAAGAAGAACTCACCAGTCCACTAGTAATGAGCGGCAGGGGCTATATTCAAATTTGCTATATTTCGTAAATATTTGGGTGAATATTCATCATATATTCGCAAATTCGAGATTATTTTCTTGATTGCGAAAAATCGGCAATGTAATATTCATGTAATGCGCACAAAATACAGGTATGGGTCCCTTTTGCTATATTTTCCAAGCTGCTAGAAGTTTCCTGAGACTGGAGAACATGGTTGGCACGACAGAACATTAAAAATGGCTTTATATGCAGTTAGAGTGCTCCAATATATTTGCGATTGCGCTAATCAGCACTAATGATGCGTATATTTTGGCGCAATACGTGACACTTCACATTTTAGCAGGTGTGCATGTATGTATGGACAGCAGAACCTATCACACTACCTAACACACCGCACTGCAACAGCTACACTATATCAGGACATAAATCACCAAAAATATAGCCACTGCAGGGCCACCAATCCTCGCCAACGCAAGCATCCAACCTGCGTGAAGCTATGCCTATGGTACAATCACAATAACATTACCTACACAAAAAGTACCAGACCACATTAATGTAAAAACAAATTTATTGGTATCCATGAATTAAAAAACATACAAACACTATATGTATGTATATATAAGACATAAGGAGGGGTGCAGTGAAAGGCGGCATCCAGAAGGAGAGTCACTGTACAATGTTGTAGTTCACAAAGAAATTACATATCAAAGTGCAAGTGCATAAAATCTACCACAATAACGCATACTCATTAGTGTCTCTCCTCCGGAATTGCGCCAGCCCCAATGCGCGTTTCGGCGCAAGCGCCTGACAGAGGCTTGCGATGAAACGGGCGTCGGGGCTGACGCATCTCCTTATGGATGCTGCCTTTCACTGCACCCCCCCTAATGTATTATATATATATACGTATAGTGTTTGTATGTTTTTTTAATTCATGGATACCAATAAATTAGTTTTTACATTATAGCACAATATAACCTACACTGACCATCTCCCACTAACTATCTGTATTATATAATCTATCTATCTATCTATCTATCTATCTATCTATCTATCTATCGTAGTGTGGAAAGCACAGAGCACAGCACTTAGGCCTCATGCACACGACCGTTTTTTTATGCTGTCCGCAAAAAGGGGTTCCGTTGTTCAGTGATCCGTGTCCGTTTTTGCCTTCCGTTGTGTTTCCGTGTGTCTTCCTTTTTTTTAGCGGACATGACCCAAAAGATTTTACCAAAACACAGGCTGACAATTTTTCCCAAGTGCCTGCCAAGGGATCCCCCAAAAAAACGGACACGGAACGCAGATGACACACGGATGGCTATCCGCATTTTTTCACGGACCCATTGACTTGAATGGGTCCGTGAACCGTTTTTCACGGACAAGAATAGGACAGGTTATATTTTTTGACGGACTGGAATCACGGACCACAGATGCGGAGGACAAACGGTGCATTTGCCGAGGTTTCCACGGACCCATTGAAAACCAATGGGTCCGCAGAAAATCACGAAAAACAGAGCAACGGACACGGAATCAAACAACGGTCGTGTGCATGAGGCCTTACACTGCTGTCTCTCTCAGAACTTTAACCGCCTGCCGACCGCCACAGGCACGGATGCGTCCAGGCGGCGGCAGGTTTGTTCCTCGCGAGACGCGAGATTTGCTGTGAATGCGCGCGTGTGCGCGTTCACAGCAGCGCACAGCTCGGCAGTTATACTACAGCCTGCCAGCGATGATCAATCGCTGGCAGGCTGTAGATGTAAAATACATTGCATCAAACATGTATATCAGACGCTTATTATCAGACTTATTAACCCCTGATCACCCCATATAGACTCCCTGGTCACCCCCCTGTCATCGATCACCCCCCTGTATGGCTCTATTCAGACGTCCATATGTGCTTTGCGGATCCACGGACCCATCCTAAAAACACGGACACCGGCAATGTGCTTTTCGCATTTTGCAGATCCGCACATTGCCAGAACTATATAGAAAATGCCTTTTCTTGTCCGCAATTGCGGACAAGAATGGGACACGTTCTATATTTTTGCGGAACAGAACTGCAGACCCGGAAGCGCGGATCCGCAATTCCGGATCCGAGCGGGACAAAGTCTGTCCCCATAGAAATGAATGGGTCCGCAATTCCGTTCCGCAAACAGAATTGTGGACGTGTGAATGGGGCATAAGGGTCCCTTATCACCGCCAGTTAGTTAGCTACTTGTTAGGTAGTTAGCGCAAAAACCCACCGCAGTCACTGATTTTTGCAGAGATTTTTTTATCCACATTGATTGAGGTGAATGAAGAAATTTGTGCTGTTCCTTTTTTTTTTCAGCCCAGAGGCTGAACGGAAAAAAAAAATCTCATTACCCGTATGCTCAATATAAGGAGAATAGCAGAAACTCCTAATGCTGGCCATACATGTAATGATTGCGGAGACCCTCAAATGCCAGGGCAGTACAAACACCTCACATGTGACCCCATTTTAGAAAGAAGACACCCCAAGGTATTCCGTGAGGGGTATGGTGAGTTCATGTAAAATTTTATTTTTTTGTCACAAGTTAGTGGAATATGAGACTTTGAAGAAAAAAAAAATATCAATTTCAGCTAACTTGTGGCAAAAAATTTTTTCTGTGAACTCGCCGTGCCCCTCACGGAATACCTTGGGGTGTCTTCTTTCCAAAATGGGATTACATGTGGGGTATTTATACTGCCCTGGCATTTTAGAGGCCCTAAAGCGTGAGAATCCAAATGCGTAAAAATGCCCTGTGAAATCCTAAAGGTACTCATTGGAATTTGGGCCCCTTTGCGCATCTTGGCTGCAAAAAAATGTCACTCATGTGGTATTGCCATACTCAGGAGAAGTAGGGCAATGTGTTTTGGGGTGCTTTTATATATACCCATACTTTGTGTGAGAAATATTGCTGTAAACGACAACTTTTTAAATTTTTTTATACAAAGTTGTCAATTTACAGAGATATTTCTCACACACAGTATCGGTATATGTAAAAATACACCCCAAAAAACATTTCTCTACTTCTTCTGAGTACGGACATACCACATGTGTGCCACTTTTTTGCAGCCTAGGTGCGTAAAGCGGCGTAAAGTCCAACGAGTACTTTTAGGCATTACTGGGCTGCTCACAATTTAGCCCCGCCCAAAATGCCAGAACAGGAAACACACCCCACAAATGACCTCATTTCGGAAAGTAGACACCCCAAGGTATTCACTGAGGGGCATAGTGAGTCCGTGGGAGATTTTATTTTTGGCCAGAAGTTAGCAGAAATGGAAACTTTATTATTTTTTTTTTCCTCAGAAAGTGTCATTTTCTGCTACCTTGTGAAAAAAAATGAAATGATGCATGAACTCACCGTGCCCCTCCGTGAATACTGTGGGGTGTCTTCTTTCTAAAATGGTGTAATTTGGGGGGTATTTATACTATCCTGACATTCTAGCACCTGAAGAAACATGACAGGTGCTCAGAAAGTCAGAGCTGCTTCAAAATGCGGAAATTCACTTTTGTGCACCATAGTTTGTAAACGCGATAACTTTTACCCAAACCAATAAATATACACTTATTGCATTTTTTTTTTTATCAAAGACATGTAGAACAATAAATTTTGAGAAAAAGTTATATAGAAATGTAGTTTTTTTTTTTTTGAAAAATTTTACAACAGAAAGTGAAAAATGCCATTTTTTTGCAAAAATGTTGTTAAATTTTTATTAATAGCAAAAAAAGTTAAAATGTCAGCAACAATGAAATACCACCAAATAAATAGCTCTATTAGTGAGAAGAAAAGTAGGTAAAATTTATTTGGGTGGTAAGTTGTATGACGGAGCAATAAAAGGTTAAAGTAGTGTAGTGCAGAATTGTAAAAAGTGGCCTTGTCATTAAGGGTGTTTAAGCTAGGGGGACTGATGTGGTTAAAAAACTGTAGAAAATGGCTGCTGGGAGGTTCCTATATAGTAAGGGGTAGGCAACTTTCCTATTGGTTGCTATGGTTTTTGCTAAGCTCAGACAAAGACATTGTAGCCTTCTTATTGACCCACAAGCAAGGAGGGAGGTTACTGGTGAAAAAAAAAATCTCTATATATCACTATATTCTAAATATTCGCGAATTCTCAAAGTGCCTATATTCGCGATTAATATTCTCGATTCAAATATTCGCACCCAACACTACTGTCCACCCAAAATGTGTAGAGACTTTTTTCAAGATGAATCAGACATGCATCAGCCAGGATTTCCACCCACCAATGCCTGATGCATCAGATTAGATCATCGATCTCCACACTAGGTCACCGTGTCACTCTGTGGTATCATGCTGCTGTTGCTGCCATGTCCACACTATGTCACCATGCCACTCTGTGGCCTCCTGATGCTGCCATCTCCACACTATGTCACCTTGCCACTCTATGGTATCCTGCTGCTGCTGTTGCTGCCATCTCCACACTATGTCACCTTCCCTCTCTGTGGCCTCTTGATGCAGCCATGTCCACATTATGTCACATTGCCACTCTGAGGTATCATGCTGCTGCTGTTGCTGCCTTCTCCACACTATGTCACCTTGCCACTCTGTGACCTACTCATACTGCTGCTGTCACCTCCACACTTTGTCATTGTGCTACTCTGTGGCCTCCTGATGCTGCCGCCACCTCCAGACCCTGTCACTGTGCCACTTGGTGGTCTACTCATGCTGCTTTCACCTCACCACTATGTCATAGGGCCACTCTGTGGACTTCTTATGCTGTTACCACCCTCCCCACTCTATGACGGGGTTGCTATTGTCCTTGTTTGGCCTTCTTGAAATCACCATTTATTTTACCTTTCTTCTGATCGGTGAGAAGGAAGGAAAAATCTGACGCGCAACGTATCCTATCTGTGTAGCAGCTGTAAGGCCTGTATGGTCCCGTCAGAATTGGCTTATGATTTGGTAGCCAAAAGCAGGAGTGGGTACAAAACACAGAAGACATGCAAATATTACCTTCACGTGTCATCTCTGTTTTAGATCCACTCCTGTTTTTTTGTTTTTTTGGCATTAGCATTATTCATGGATTACTGAGCAAATGCTGACCGAGGCGTATGCTCCCCAGACAGGATCCGATTTTTGTGGGTTATTGTTCTGACGGATCAGAAGGGCAAATTAATCAGTGACGTCAACACAAACTTACTGCTGACACCCTCTCCACTCTGTTGGGGGGCTTTACTTGCATAAGCGTTTAATAGAACAGGTTCTGTAGACATCTATGTGGAAGTAGCTGACGAAGTTGTAAAAGGAGTGTGCATCTTTTTGACACTAACATGGATGTGTAAGGCTGAGTTCATACTGAGTTATTGGCGAATTTAAGTATACTTTCTTATAATTTGAATCAAGTTTTGGTTCAATTTAATATTAAACATTTAATGAATTTACTAATAAAAATTACATGTTGCCTAAGACAGGAGAGAATCGGCCAGTCTTCTGTCTATTCAAGGACGTGGTGTTGCGATGGAGAAAGCATGCAAAGAAAACAATTCCTCTCCACCTCGAGACGAATCCTATCAAGATTGCTGCAAGTGGGGTATTGGCTGCTCATCGACCAAGATACTTCAGGGGGAAACCTGCCTGGCATGAACAAGCCTCCAGTAGCTACAAACAATAAGAAGACAAAGGTTCAAGATAGCTTGGAGCATGGAAGAGTCGCAAAGTCGCAAAGTTAGTCAAAAATATAAATCTGAAGGAGTCAGCCCTCTACATAGCAATGAGGGGGGTGTTGCAGAGAGCGACGAGGATAAAGCTAAACTATTAAATATTTTTTTCTCCACTATATTCACTGAGGAAAATAAACTGTCAGATGAAATGCAGAATGTAAAAGTAAATCCCCCATTAAAAGTGCCCTGTCTGACCCAGGAAGAAGTACAACAGCGACTTAAAAAGATTAAAATAGACAAATCGCCAGGACCGGATGGCATACACCCCCGTATCCTAAGGGAATTAAGTGATGTCATAGCCAGACCATTATTTCTGATATTTACGGACTCTATAATAACAGGGAATGTTCCACAGGATTGGCGCATAGCAAATGTGGTGCCAATATTCAAAAAGGGTCCAAAAACAGAGCCTGGAAATTATAGGCCGGTAAGTTTAACATCTATTGTTGGTAAACTGTTTGAAGGGTTTCTAAGAGATGCTATTTTGGAGTATCTCAATGAAAATAAGCAAATAACGCCATATCAGCATGGCTTCATGAGGGATCGGTCATGCCAAACAAATTTAATCAGCTTCTATGAGGAGGTAAGTTCTAGACTTGACAGCGGCGAATCAATGGATGTCGTATATCTGGACTTCTCCAAAGCATTTGACACCGTACCTCATAAAAGGTTAGTATATAAAATGAGGATGCTCGGACTGGGAGAAAATGTCTGTATGTGGGTAAGTAACTGGCTGAGTGACAGAAAACAGAGGGTGGTTATTAACGGTAGATACTCAGATTGGGTCACTGTAACTAGTGGGGTACCTCAGGGGTCAGTATTGGGCCCTATTCTCTTCAATATATTTATTAATGATCTTGTAGAAGGACTGCACAGTAAAATATCTATTTTTGCAGATGACACTAAACTGTGTAAAGTAATTAACACTGAAGAGGACAGTTTTCTGCTACAGAGGGATCTGGATAGATTGGAGGCTTGGGCAGAAAAATGGCAGATGAGGTTTAACACTGACAAATGTAAAGTTATGCACATGGGAAGGAATAATGCAAGTCACCCGTACATATTAAATGGTAAAACAATCGGTAACACTGACATGGAAAAGGATATAGGAATTTTAATAAACAGCAAATTAAGCTGCAAAAACCAGTGTCAGGCAGCTACTGCCAAGGCCAATAAGATAATGGGTTGCATCAAAAGGGGCATAGATGCCCGTGATGAGAACATAGTCCTATCACTTTACAAATCACTAGTCAGACCACACATGGAGTACAGTGTACAGTTCTGGGCTCCTGTGAACTAGACAGACATAGCAGAGCTGGAGAGGGTTCAGAGGAGGGCAAATAAAGTAATAACTGGAATGAGGGATCTACAGTACCCTGAAAGGTTATCAAAATTAGGGTTATTTACTTTAGAAAAAAGACGACTGATGGGAGTTCTAATAACTATGTATAAATATATCAGGGGTCAGTACAGAGATCTGTCCCATCATCTATTTATCCCCAGGACTGTGACTGTGACAAGGGGACATCCTCTGCGTCTGGAGGAAAGAAGGTTTGTACACAAACATAGAAAAGGATTCTTCACTCTAAGAGCAGTGAGACTATGGAACTCTCTGCCTGAGGAGGTGGTGATGGTGAGTACAATAAAGGAATTCAAGAGGGGACTGGATTTATTTCTGGAGTGTAATAATATTACAGGCTACAGCTACTAGAGAGGGGTCGTTGATCCAGGGAGTTCTTCTGATTGCCTGATTGGAGTCGGGAAGGAATTTTTTTCCCCTTAAGTGGGGAAAGTTGGCTTCTGCCTCACAGGTTTTTTTTGCCTTCCTCTGGATCAACTTGTAGGAAACAGGCCGAACTGGATGGACAAATGTCTTTTTTCGGTCTTATATACTATGTTACTATGTTACTATGTTAAGGTTCAAACCACCAACCAGGCCCGGTGTCATCGTCCGGTGAAAGCATCACTGGTTCCCAGTCATCATGGAAATAAAAAGGAGGGCATCCTGTGGTGCCCAGAGATGGAGAGGGTCTTCCGATTCCCCCTGCAAGCTGACACGGGGCCCCGATGCTGCAGATTTATCATGGAGACACCGCATTTTACAATATTAAATTAGTTTTATGTCCATTAGCAATACTGATGGATTATTGAATAAATGTTGACCGAGTGAAGAAGTATGCTTCCCTGACAGGATCCGTTTTTTGTGGGTTATTGTTCTGACGGATCAGCGGAAGGGCAAAATAATCAGTAACTTCCACTCAAACTTACTGCTGTCACCCGATCCACTCTGTCGGGGGTCTCTACTTGTATAAGCATTTAATTGAACAGGTTCTGTAGACATCTATGTGGAATCAGTTGACGAGGGTGTAAAAGGAGTGTGCTTCTTCTTGACACTAACATAGACCTGTAAAGCTGAGTTAATACTTGAGTTATTTGGTCAGTTTTGGCCCTGTGACTTTTTTCAAAATTCGCTCATCTCTAATTATTAATATCAGTCATATTATCCTTATTATTCGAATTATTATTATTATTGTCAGTAGTATTATAATTATGATAACTATTACTTATTAACCATGACATTAATATTATCTTTATAATCAGTACTGATGATAAATCTTATATTTTGTGTCGTCATTATTAATTCCAAGATTATTATTTTAATTTTATATTATTTCTATAACTTTTTATCCATGAAGTATTCTTATTCTTAGTTCTGGTCCGCACAGTTTATTTTGGAATTTAATCCCATACTTTATTATAACATTTATTCCATTAATTCAGGGTTTTAGATTCTATAGTTTGATACATATGCTATGAAGTAAAAGTAACATATTTTATACTGAATAATGATTTATCTTTAATTTCATCATGGTTGATTTATTTTTTTTACTTAGATAGCAGCATTAATCATTTTCTACCCCGATGCTGATTCACTGTTTCCCATTTTCTGTGTTTTTCTGGCATTCAATCTCATTATCACAGCTGACACATTTAGTAATTATATATGTTTAAAAGTTACATTTAAAAAAGTTCTGTTTATCGTTCTTTTCTATTTCTGCATGAGATACATCTCAATCTTTTAAAGGTGAATTTATACCACATTATATGTGCAGAACTTTTGGTCCCTCAGAAAATGTGTCAAAAATATGTGACAATAGAGGAGTATGGTATGATCAACTCAAAAATAAAAAGTTCCTTGCAAAAGTATCCTACTCCCAATAGATTTGTTTGGACTAAAAATTACACTTGGGCTACATTCACACGTTGATTTGTCTCATTTATATGAATTGGCATCAAGCAATTCATGTGCTTGTAAGCGGATTAGAAATCAGCCTTGTACCTCTTAGGCCCCTTTCACATGAGCGAGTTTTCTGCGCGGGTGCAATGCGTGACATAAACGCATAGCACCCGCACTGAATCCTGACCCATTCATTTCAATGAGGCTGTGTACATGAGCGTTGTTTTTCACGCATCACTTCTGTGTTGCGTGAAAATCGCAGCATGTTCTATATTCTGTGTTTTTCACGCAGCTCTGGCCTAGGAGATGTCGTTTGTAAACTTTCAGTTTTTTATCACACATATGAAAAACGCATCAAAACGCATTGCACCCGCGGAGAAAAAACTGAACAACTGATTGCAATTGCAGGCAAAATGAATGCCTTTGCCTGCGAAATCGCTCAGTTTTCACTGAACGCATCCGCTACGCATCTGGACCTAATCCGGACATGCTCGTGTGAAAGAGGCCTTAGGCTGAGTTCACATCATGTTATGAGCCTTCCTTCAGAGGTATACGTCAGGAGGACTCCCGACATATACCGATGACAGAAGACTGTAATGTATCCCACAGTAAGGCATCCATTTAAAGGGACTCTGCCCTAACTAAGGGCAACACAAAGTAGCGGCGGATCCCCTTAGCAAACTGCTGGGTCACTTTGCCATTTTGTTAACATCTTGTCTTGAACAGCCCCAGCACATGCCTATGAGTCCCGAATATTTATAAGCTCCTGGCTTTCTCTATCCCCTGCTGCTGATTCAGTTGGAGAAAAAAAACATTAATAATTGGCAGGAGGGGCGGAGAAAGCCAGAAACTCATGAATATAAGGACTCTATGGAATGCTGGAGCTGCTAAAACCTAACAGCATAAGACTGGTGGCAGATTCCCGTTAACATAGGTTAGTGATAAATGCCATACAGAGGCATTCGTCACACATAGGATATTATAGCGTCCGTTAAACAGATACTTTATTTTACAGTATACAACAGGATGAAATGGCGCAGTATACTACACTATTCCACAGGTTTTTTTGCAGTATACTGACATAAAACAGTCAGCCAGAGGGCAACAGGATTGGCCTCCGTCTAACTAATAGAGCCCTATAGGCACATTTATCTAAACATAGGGGGAAAATGTGATTCAGGTGTGGACCCAGCAAACAAGACCGTACCCTTTACCATAATTGTTGCCATGGGGTACTGTTTGACCCTGTTCCAGTGGCAAGACCACCTAGTTGTACTGTAACATGGCTGCATTGCTATTGTATTAGGTTTATGAATGCTATTTTATATCCCAGCAAGAAGGGAATGGTTAATCAATGTACACTACTGTGTGTGAAATGCCTTGTAATACTGAAACCATAACAGGAGCGTATAGTGATTACATCATGACAGACTGTGGCAGTGTACACTCTGGGAGATTCATGTTCGTTGAACAGGATGTGGTTGGCATTGTCAAGATTGCACTGAAGACAAGGAAAGCACCCTGTAAATATATATATACTACACTGTATGATATAATTGTGTATTATAGATGATTGCATTGAAGGTATGTGTGTGTAGAACAACACTTAAAGGGGTTATCCAACCCCTATAATGACCCCCCTAATGCCCAGGCACCTCATGTAGGTTATACTTACCACACTCCCTACCACCTGCATTGCTCCTGCTCCCGCACGGCTGCTACAGCATCTCCGGGTGACACTAGGGAGGCTCATCCCCATCATGGCCTGCTATTGCAGCACAGCCCAATAGTTTTATCTATGTCCCCTGATGAGCCAATAAGTGGAAACATGGCATGTCAGGCCATGAACTAGCATAGAGCTGTTGAGATGAGGATCAGGTTCCAAACAGGGTCGCCTTTTTGGGGAAGACACTCTGCTGCTAAGCACATTAGGGCATACGTTGTCCCCTTCATAAGGTATATTAATAGTGTATAATACTGTTCACTTATACACTGTATACTGTTCCTCCTTACCAATAAAACATCCAGAATCCTGGGACACTGAACCAAGACTACAGGAGGTGGTATAATGGTTCAGTATTATGGGGGGTACCAAAAATTCGATGGATAGTTGATACACTTTTAGACAAAAAAAAAATAATGCACAAAGATAGAAATGTCAGACTGCTGCAAAACTCGACATATAATTACAGATGTGGTCTTATTAGACACTGGGTCTTGCCACATAAGGGTAGTCTCAGAGGCTACTTTTGGGTCTGACCTAGCTGTAGGGAGGTTGGACACACACACACACTTGCTCCAAATGGCCCAGAAATAGCGCCATTAGGGAGGATTGTCTGCCGAAAAGCTCAAGCAGCTCCCACACTTTCATTGTACACTATCCAGACACAGCTAACACCTTTACTACACACCTTTGTCTGTCACAGAATCTACAATAGATAGGGCTGGTGGCAGTTGAATGATAAAACTATGTATGTATTAGTAGATGGTCCTGCACATTACTATGCAGAGTAAAGCAAAGAGTGGCATTTTAATCAATTAAAGAGAATATGCAGGCACAGCATAACATCACATCCTTGTAGGGAACTAGCAAAGCTAATAACCTTATAAAAAACAACTTCTAATATGGATGGAGTGCCAGATTTTTATATGGGTTTTCTTTGTTTAGTTATTTAAAGCTAAGAACCTTATGGCTTAGGTCTTTTTCCACTGGGGAAGGGTAATAAAATATCTACTGGTTGCCTTGCCAGCCATTGGCTGCTGAAATTGGGAATCATGTGCTCTGGCTTTTTAAGATCCAAAGGGAGCACACCATACCCTAGCAGACCTCAGTCTGAAGAGGAGGAGAAGAGTTACCCCTTGCCTACAAAGAATTGGAGGAGAAAAGGGACGCAGGAGGCCGAGTGAGGCTGGTGAATGGAGCAGCAGCATAACATGTTAGATTCACTCATCTCTAGTCCCAGTTCTCATTAGCATATCCAAACATAACATATTAAGTGTAAAACTGATCCTTCACTTTCAGTAGCAGAGGTGACAAATTAGTCAGCTTCAGAATTAACGTTGTTCTTGTTTACAAAGACAGTGAGTTTGCTGTCTATACCCACCCCAGCATGTGGCATTGATTCTACACAGTCAGACCCAGCAAGTGATATGGAAAAAGAGAGGCAGAGAAGTCCTCTAATAAGATTGCATCGGGATCACATATTAACTGTATTTATCACAGCAATTGCCATTTCCTTCCATTTTCCATATTTCCAAAATCAATTTTTAAAGAGCTGAAACATATGTTTAATTTGATCCTGGGTCTAAATAGCTTAATTAAAATTGTGTTAGCGTTTCAGCCAGGAACGCAGGATGCCGCAAGTATCATGCTATTCAGCACTTCTATGCAGCAACATATGGAATGTAGTATATAATACAGTATTATGTCTGATAATCTGTTTCATAGTGTCTCCCTGGGACATTAAAATGAAATTAATTTTGTTTAATGAGCATTTTTTATTTAGTAAATAATTTAACAAAGAATGTGTTGCCAACTTAATTTAAGGGGCTTACATATCAATTTTATTGTGGTTTACACTGAAAAAGTATACAGATTCACCATGCTGCATGTTAGCATCAGGGGCAATTGATGATTGAATCGATTCTAAATTGATCAAATTTGTTTACAATTTCCAAAACTTTGTGCTTAATTCAGGAAAATTGCTCAAAAATTACATACAGATTTGTACATATCACAGTAGTGAGCACATATGAAGATGGAGAATCACATGACTTCAGGCAGCAGACTTTCCCATAATGCTTTGCAGTCAGCCTCACAGCCAATCAGGAGGGACGGTATAGACATGTGTTATAAGCACTATGTTAGCTCCTAAGCAGACAGAGAGGATGAATCTGTCACAGCAATTTAGCAGTAGTGTATACTTTTGCTGCAGACATTGTGCAATTGTGCATTTAAAAAATAAACTTAATGCAGAATTGCTATAATAAATAAGCTTACAATAGGCATATTTGCCAGTATCACCGCCAGTGTAAATTTATGACTTAGATGTGCAACTACTAGGTAAACCTTGTTTTTAATCATGAACAACCCCATTAACAATAGTCTGCACTAGCTTTCCTTAGGAATAGCTGGTATTGGTTATTTTCTAGGCAAGGCCTGAAAGCCCAATAATGAATAAAAAAAATTTTGTCAGCATTTTGTAAATCCACTTTTGGCTTTTACATCCTTCTGGGCATGCTTTTGATCAGATTCAACTACCGTATTTTTCGCCATATAAGACGCACTTTTTTCCCCCCAAAAGTGGGGGGAAAATGGCAGTGCGTCTTATATGGCGAATACTACCATTTTCCTATAGCTGAAGCCGATACATCACACAGCCTGCGATGTATCAGCATGGAAGGAGGAGGGGGCGGAGCCTGGCAACACGCGGCGGGCGGCCCGCCGCTCACAGCATGACTGCTTGTATAACATTTAAAATCTTTAATTATGTCCCCTATTTCCTAAAAGCCCAGGACAGTAGCGCTCTGCTAACCTGCTATAACGATCCTTCTAGCAGGCAGAAGCGGTGCGGCTGAGCTGGTGTGTAACGTCCTCACTGGACGTCATCTGCCTGCTCCTCCTGCTTCATTCATAAAGTGAAAGGAGCAGGCAGATGACGTCAGTGAGGACGTTACACACCAGCCTGCCGCCGCACCGCTCTGCCTGCTAGAGGATCGTTATAGCAGGTTAGCAGAGCGCTACTGTCCTAGGCTTTTAGGAAATAAGGGGACATAATTAAAGATTTTAAATGTTATACAAGCAGTCACGCTGTTAGCGGCGGGCCGCCCGCCATGTGTTGCCAGGCTCCGCCCCTAAGCAGCCATGGGCCAGAT
Organism: Bufotes viridis; assembly: GCA_033119425.1. Taxonomy (NCBI): domain Eukaryota; kingdom Metazoa; phylum Chordata; class Amphibia; order Anura; family Bufonidae; genus Bufotes; species Bufotes viridis. The sequence goes on from CM065590.1 coordinate 399,520,853, forward strand.
AGTTTAGAAAGGGGGCACTCTGTGGATGACACTGTATTGGGTGATCTGTGGATGACACATATAGCATAAGATGCTATATATGTGTCATCCACAGATCCAATCCATTACAGTGTCATTCATAAATGCCCCCATCACAGTGCTATCCACAGATCCCCCATCACAGTGCTATCCACAGATCCCCCATCACAGTGCCATCCACATCTCCCCCACATAACAGTGCCATCCACAGATCCCCCCATAATACTGTCATGCACAGACCACCATTACTTCAAAAGCACACCTTTTGGTTAAAAATATTTTTTTTCTTATTTTTCTCCTCAAAAACCCAGGTGCGTCTTATAGGCCGGTGCGTCTTATAGGGCGAAAAATACGGTATGTCTCGACCAAAATCTGTTCCCATGTCTCTTCTACACATTCCCAATGTTGCTGCACACTGGTCAACTCACTTGGGTACGAATACAGCTTCTTCTTCAACTCTACCTACAAGTATTTCACTGGGTTGAGGTCTGGGGACTGTGGGGGCCCATCCAACACCTCTACTTCATTGTCATTAAACCATTTCTTTGCCAATCTCGGCATATGCTTCAGGTTGTCTTGCTGGAACACTATGTCATCCTTTTCATACTCATAGTACTCAACTGTATGAAGTAACTTGTCTTTTAGGATACTGACATATAGCTCAGCATTAAGACCACCATTGATCCTGGTCAAGTATCCAACACCTTTAGCTTTGAAAAAACCCAATATCATCAGACTTCCTCTACTGAACTTGACAGCTCCTTCAATTTCTCAATTAATTAGCTCTCTAGTTCCCTTGTTTCTTCCAGACCCATTTGCATCCATCAGAGCCCAGTCTATTGGCTTTCCTCTCATCGCTCCAAATTACCCGTTTCCAATCTTCTACTGTTCACTATTCGAGCTGACACTTCTTATGGCGATACTGAAGTTCAGGCTACTTCAACTTTTTTCCGGCCACCATTCCAGACTTGCGTAATGCGCGTTGCTTGCACGGACATCTGTGATCTCACTATTACAAAACATGCGAGCCACTTCCACACCTGTCTTTGTTGCACCAGAACTGATAGACCTTGTGATGAGCTGACTTGTTGACTCCAATATTTTGCCTTGACTAGAGATGAGCGAACACCTGGATGTTCGGGTTCGAGAGGTTTGGCCGAACTTCCGGAAAATGTCCGGGTTCGTGATCCGAACTCAACCCGAACTACATCCCGAACCCGAACCCCATAGAAGTCAATGGGGACCCGAACTTTTGGGCACTAAAAAGGCTGTAAAAGACACCCAGAGGGATAATATACCGCAATAAACGCATTGCGATTACAACTTTGAGCTAACGATCACCATGGGAACGCCTCCTCCAGTAGAATGTACTGTCGGATCTGAGAATTAAGTTGAAATCGCAATGCGATTCTTATATATTTGCTTAATCGCATTGCGATTTCAACTTAGCATTGCTAAATAATTCCATCCATATCGTTAACTTACTGAGTCAGTAAGTTAACGAATATGGATGGAATTATTTAGCAATGCTAAGTTGAAACGGCAATGCGATTAAGCAGATATATAATAATCGCATTGCGATTTCAACTTAATTCTCACATCCGACAGTACATTCTACTGGAGGCGTTCCCATGGTGATCGGTAGCTCAAAGTTGTAATCGCAATGCGATTAGCAAATACATAAGAATCGCATTGCGATTCCAACTTTTAGTACTCAACTTTTAAAATCGTACACCACTTTAAGTTCCAAAGTTGCAATCGCGTTCGAATAGAACTTAAAGCTGTCTCTTAGTCAGTTTTAGTATTGGTGTGCTGTAATAGAAGTTACATTCAGATCTGCGAATATAACTTAGAGCAATACAGTCAACTTTACACTGTTGGTTTTATTATCGCGATAATACAACTATTCAAGAATCGTGTACGTGCGTCTGTACGTGTGTGCGTTACCTCGGACACTATTCTATTTTGCCAGCCACAGCTGAAACCACTGATTTATGGTATTGCTATTTTGGCAATTGAATTTAACCCCAGAAAATAATCTATCCTTTGCCAGACAGCAGACAGTATTATACTTGTCTAACCAAAGCTGGAACACCAGATTTAGGGGATTGGTATTTGGGCAATTGTATTTAACCCCTTAATAAAATATAGAAATTTCTTTCCTGAGTTTCTAGGGGTGACAATTAGCACAGCCAAGCCCCTGATGTAGAGATATAGCAAAAAAAAAAAACTAGTATTGATGGATTGATGGACTTGGTGGCAGCTTCTTCTGGCGCACCACAAGTCACAAAATGGCCGCCAATCAACCCAGAAAATAAGTGACAGAAAAACGCTCTGTGCAGCCTAAAAACCAGCGATGATTCTCAGCTGTAAATTGATCCGTTCATTAGGTGCTGTTGCTGACTTTAACCTGCCTAATCTCGCCCTGACAGAAGCTGCATCCTCTCCTTACACTAATCAGAGCAGTGTGACGTGCGGCGCTACGTGACTCCAGCTTAAATAGAGGCTGGGTCACATGCTGCACTTGGCCAATCACAGCCATGCCATTAGTAGGCATGGCTGTGATGGGCTCTTAGGGCAAGAAGTAAAACGCTAGCTGATTGGCTGCTGTGCAGCCCTTCAGAAAGCGGGAAGTAATCGACGAACACCGAACCCGAACCCGAACTTTTTTGAAAATGTCCGGGTTCGGGTCCGGGTCCCGGACACCCCAAAATTCGGTACGAACCCGAACTATTCTCGAACTGTTCGCTCAACACTAGCCTTGACGTCCACTTCTTGGTTTTGGAGTGGATAGACCAATTTCATTTCAAAATTCTTCCAACTGTCATGGCACTCACATAATGCAGTTTGGAAATTTTTTTGGCCGAAATACCACCATCAATGAGCTGGTAGATGCTGTTTTTCTTTTCTTGGGAAATATTCTTCATGGCTGCTCCTGGATTCCAAACAGTGACTTTTCGCTTGGGAATTAAACTAATAACAACCTGAGCTATTTGGAAATATGAGAAGAGGTTGTAATTTGTAGTATACAAGTAGAAAAAGATTGTTACACCACCAGGAGCAAAACAATAACAATGCAGTTACATGACAAGAATCTGCCTAACTAATCATATGCTAAATAGTTCAATTTATATATGAGATAGCCAGGATGATTGTCTATACAATGATGGTAGTCTTACGTTTGAAGCTGTAGTGGATGGTGAGATATGAAGCCTGAAAGTCAAAAATTCAAAACATTGCTACCCTTTTGCAAGAAAGTATATTTCTAGTGAGCATGCACAAACAATGAGTAAAGATAAAATAGTGTGATGGATTCCTTTTAAAGGCTGGGACCCCTGCTGATCAGCAGTTTCAGGGAGCCACCTGTTGAACTCAGCCAGCTCCTAACAGCTTCCCAAGCACAGCGCTGTACATTGTATAGCAGCTGTGCTTGGTATTGCAGCAACTAGGCCATATACCAATGTACGGTGACGCCACATGGCCTAGGAAGAGGCCTCAATGCTTACGGAGCGCCGGTCTCTTCTAGCAGCTGATCAGTGGGGGTCCCGGGTGTACCTATCCAAAAGACAGGTCCTCAGTAAAAATTCTTAGATTACCCCTTTAATTGTTCTCGTCTTACATTTGTAGTTTCCACTTTTGCTTACCATAAATCATATTAACAATAAATGGTTATTTTTAAGTACCAATAGTTTAAAACTTGTACCTAGCCTATAAGACTCTTATGCCCAGTCATCTATTGTTTTCTGTGCTTGTATGATTTGACTAAAAGCCATCATCTATATCTACCAACTTATTTTAATGGATGTTTAAATGTTTAATTTGTTCAATTTTTACTTTACTATTTTGAGATTATTGATTTGTTGATTGGTTGTCCATTTATGATTATACTCACACTTTAAATAGTTATTTTCATGTTAAATGGGTTGTCCAGACTTTGAAAAACATGACTGTTTTCTTCCAAAAACTATTCCACCCCTGTACATAAATCATTTACTAGACTCACCCCTTCCATTTTGAAAGTTCCAACTAGGTTCACACCCTTTTATCTAGGCAAATTCCATCTAAGATTGATATACTAATGTATGTCATAAAATGGCTTCTTCTACCAGCTAAAATCTAACAGAACCTCAGAGCAGGGGATACAAATTCTTTGCTGTTTAATGCTTGTCATGTTTTTTAATGTCATAACGTCTGGAAGTGAATCAACTCTGGCACTGTCCCTACAAGAAGCTTGAGTGTGGATCTTAGATCCGCCCCTAGCTCAATTAGAGTTAGTTGTGAGTCAGCAAAAGAAGAGTGAGAAAGCAACCTTGTGTACTCTATTCATCCGAGGACTGGAATAAAGCTACAGAGACTCACCGATCTCTGGATGATCTACAGAGAGGAAAAAGGAGAGAAAGAGAAAAGAAGGTTCAGAGTCTGCATGGATGAGCGTTGGCGTCAAAAAGGTATCCTGCTACTTAAGATATGTAGACATTTCTCCAGTGAGGGGAATAATGTTAAGACACCCTTTACACTTGGACACAAGTTGGCCAGTGCTATCTTAAAAAAAACCTGTATGCTTCAGTAATGAATTACAGTCACAGTTTAAAAAGTGAGATTGCCAGCCATAGATTCAGCAGAAAAAGACTTGAGAAAGATGGAGGAAATGGTCATTTCCATCCTTGCTCAAGTCCATACAAAATCATCTGGGGAGCTTTGCACTGTCAATTTTGAGAACTGTTGGATGTACTACAACTCCCTCCTACTTTGCACTACAGTAGAGAAGAGAGAGCTAAGTTAACTCTGTTGAATCATCATGGGCACCCCAACTACCATCATAACCAGGGTGTACCCCAGGGGAAGACAGTGTACAAACTCCCTTCACTGCATGGCCCTAGGGAGCAAAAGTTTGAGGAATGCCACTGTTATTGACTGTGAAAGCCAGAGTTACTACAACTCCTATACTCTGGCTCCTAATGGGAAATCTGCAGAGCTTGTGGTCTTCATTTCCAAATAATGGCTTCTGCCACAAGCTTTGCGTCTTTTGTTAACCAAATACAGTAAAACCTTTTTTTAAATTGACCACCCAAAAGGTCTCCAAGAGAGACAACCCTCTCAAATACAAAATATGATAGAAATGAAAATCAGTAACATGAAATATGGTCTAGATAAGAGGGTGGTCTTCTGGAGAGGTTTGAGTGTATATCTTTCATTCTTCACTGACATATAATAAAGTAATATTAGCATTAAATTACCCTCTCATAGTGACAGTGACTTAAGAGTCATTATTAGGATGTACCATCTTTTCTGTTATGCTCAAGAATTTTATTTCATTAATACAAGGGGGACCATGAAAATAAAATTGGCAAGAGACAAACATTTTTACCTTGTAATTTTCATAACAGCATCATTAAATTTTTAAGAACATTACATCACTTTAATTTCATATATCTCTTACCGTAAACTCCATTCTATGATCTTATTAGCTTAAATACTTTAGATGTGTAAACTGTGTCTGGAGTTTTATATGTTTCAGACTCCAACACGTCATCTTTTTGTTCAGTATACTGCTAATTTTACCAAACTACTCTGGCACCCAGTGGATTAATTTTTTTCACTAGTGCCTACTGGTTTAGTGTTACAATCCAACAATAGTAGTATATCAAATACCTTGCTTCTGACCTTGAAGAGTATGCAATATTTGACCTTAGATATATCAGATAGTGGTGAGCAAATTTTAATTTTGATTTGGTTGGGCCGAATTAGTTGGGCAATAGAGGTCTAAATAAATTCCATTCACCCAATTACCTTAAAAGACTGTTGATGACATTCTGAAATGCAATACATTTCAAGCTCTTTAATGCCAAACAAGTATTAGTAATCCTAGGGTGATAACGATAAAAATGTCTATGGTAGAAGGCAATCACTTCTGGTGGGAACAAACAGCCTCTTTGGAAGTAAACTGCACTGTATGATTTTTAAATGTTTTTTTTTTATAGTCAGAAAGATATTTGCTTTTTGGCAACAAATGCCTGCTATTCTGTATACACACAACGCCTGAGATCATGTGATCCTCCTTCTTCATCTTTACTGTCTTTTGCTGAAGCCATTCTGACAAATTTGCCCAAATAGAATTGCCAAAAATTTGGATTCAGATTTGACCTGAATTTTTAGAAAATTCAATCACTTTAGTATCGATTCTCTCATATTAATTGTCAGGTAAGTATTTTAAAGCAACATATCCATACTACCAGTAGCTAAAATGGCAAACAAAACCAATTGTGGTGTTTGGCTACTGTCAGCGATGAAATAATAAACCACACATAATTTATGAGCCTTATGCATTCATGAGGAGAGAGCCCCCTCCCACCCCCACTCCTTAGGATAGTGATTGACAGGTGACTGTGTATGCACCTATACACAGTAGCCTGTCAGTCACTGTAGGTAGAAGCAGGGAGAGTCTGGAGGAGAGTTCTTATCATGATACTGAACTAAACTATGGGGGAGATTTATCAAAACTGAAGTAAAGGAAAACTGGCTTAGTTGCCCATAGCAACAAATCCAATTCCACCTTTCATTTTTCAGAAATCCTTTAGAAAAAGAAAGGTGGAATCTGATTGGTTTCTATGGGCAACCAGGGACAGTTTTCCTTTCCACCAGTTTTGATAAATATCACCCAATGTGTATGGTCTATTCTTTCAGCGGTACAAGGAACCAAGAACCACAACATTATTTTTCTTTTTCACTACTATTAGGATGGACATATAGGTGTAATATACTGCTGTTACATAGGGCAGCGCATTTGGCTGATAGGTCCACCTTAAAACCTGGATGTCTCATGTCAGGATTTATTTACTTGGATACTTAAAGGGAATCTGTCACCTGGATAATTGCTTTTAAACCAAAAGTATGTTCTTACAGCAATTCATACCTTCCTTCCATATGAGTCATTTTTTTTCATTGCAGCTTGCTTTATGTTTTTAGAAAAGCCACTTTGATCCTCATGCTAATGAGGCATTAAGGTTTCCAAAGGGGTGTTATTTTCATTCAAAGGAGCCAAGGAATGCCCCATTAAGTTCCCAGACCCTGCCTACTGCAGAGCCCAAGCACTCCTCTCCTACGCTCATACACTACGCCCCCAGCAGTGCTGTTGCCACCCCCCTGCTACATCACTAGCAGCAGATAATCCTGCCCTCCCCTTACCTTCAGAATCACAAATCTTGCGGTCGAACTGAGGGCATATGCCTCAACTTTACAACTATGCATGTGCCAAAAATATCACTGGGCCCAGCACATGTCCAGTGGAATAGTTCAGGCTGCTGTCCTTAGTTGGACCGGAAAAGCACAGATGCAGAAACTGCCTGCGCAAGACTTGTCGGCGATACTGGAGAGAAAGGATGGGCAGGGTTATCTGCTGCTAGTGATGTAGCAGAGAGATGGAAACAGTGCTGTTGGGGTGTAAAAGGAGGAGAGGTGTGCCCCTATGGGCACCTTAATGCCTCAATAGCATATGAATCGAAGTGGATTTTCTGAAGATAGGTTTTCTGCAAGGAAAAAAAGAAAACACATATAGAAAGAAGGTATGAAGTGCTGTAAGGACACACTTTTGGTTTAATAGTCAGGTGACAGATTCCCTTTAATATCATCATTTATACATTAGATACACTAGGAACATCGTACTATGGAAGAAAGTCATCAAGATATGTACATCAGTTTTCTGGTGTAAAAAAAAGTCACAGGTTTTAGAGCCCACCAAATTTCTGTAAAAATATGACATTTTTGTAATTTCAGCACTTTGGAAATATGGTTGGGAAAGTGGACATGGTGAAATAGATGAGAAAGTACATACTAAATGCGACTATTTTTTTTTTAAACGTGCAAAAAATGTTGCAATTTCACTCAAACAGAGGATTGGTGTAAAAAAACTGCCTTATAAACTTCCCCTCATGATTAATCTCCCCCATGTGTTCTTCACTAGTATCCATTTGATCACATTATTGATATGCCACCTGAATCTGACCTATGCAAATATTTCAAAGAACTTTCCATCAAGCACATGAAATCATACCCACCATCCCCAACCTAGTGACTGTTATAATGTGCTCTTATGTTTTTTCCATTCAGCCACTAACTTGTTCTTTAAACGAGAATACTGCAATTTCCATCCACCATTTCAACTGTAGCAGTCACTTTTAAGGGAGACACATAGTCTGAATATAACTTGCTCCATGATGCCTGGCCCAAGTATCACATAGGAGGTATGGCCAGATCCATCTACCATAAATTCATACTTCATACTTATAAAGATCATTTTATGAGAAAGATGCTGCAGATATGTGCAAAATGCCTAGTCAAATCTCTATATGGTACTACCTTTAATACAGTGTATGTGTAACAGGCCTGGTTGTATCTTTAAACAGGGCCGGCGCCAGGTTCATGTAGGCCCTTGGGCGAAAAATCTCAGTGGGCCCCCTTGTGGCATTTTTTAACATTTACATGTCCCCTGTAGTTCCCACGCAGTATAATGGCCACCCAGTGGCCCCCACACACAGTAAGATGACCACCCTGTGGGCCTGCACACAGTATAATGAGCCCTTCCCACAGTGGCCCATCATTTAGTATAATGACCTCCAAGTGACCCTCCATTCCATTCCAAAGCAAAATTGTTATGGCAATTTCCTATCAGCAAGATCATCAGAGATGCCTTCCAGAAATGGAGATGGCCATATGTACACAGTCCTGTACCTGCTGCAGAATCTATTGTGTGACCTTGAAGCATGTGTCTGCTTGGTACTAAAGTGCAAGCTCTGTGGACCAGATCGTGTACACGCTGGATAGAGAGGGCAGTATACCATTCCCAATACAACTTAGTTAGAACGGACTGCTCCATAGAGGACGCCTGGCTGCCCACCAGCACTTGCCCTAAATCCTTCGTCATTCTCGATCCCAGCAATTTCGCTTTCCTGCTGGGCCCGGAGAGCGGCGGCAGGGTCCTCTTCTGTCTCGGCGGCAGCCCGGCTCTCGGAGGAGGAAGAGAAGAAGCCAAACTCATCAGACATCTTTTATTCTGCTATGAGCACTTCCATCAATACAGATGGCAGCGCTCCCCCCCCTGAGAGCTTGACCGGCCCCCTTGGCGTGCCACTGCCCAGGAGCAGTGGGTCCCAGCACTTGCCCGGGTATGAGGGGTGCTGATGCCGGCCCTGCCTTTAAAAATGCCTAACATGCCTGATTGCACCTCTATATATACCTAACAGACCTGTTTGTAACGTTATACATACCAATCAGGCCTGGTCATACCTTTATAAATGCATAACAGGCCTGGTCATACCTTTAGATATATATAACTAACATGCCTGATTGCCTGGTTGTACCTGTATAAACACCTAACAGGCCTGGTCCTACTTTTATAAATGCATAACAAGCCTGGTTGTACCTTTATATATATGTAACAAGCCTGTTCATACAGTACGTACCTTTTTATACAGTATATGCACAACAGGCCAGGTTGTACATTTATATATGTCTAACAGGACTGATCATACCTTTACATACTGAAAAGCAAAAGGGTAACAATGTTTTGAACGTTTGACTTTCAGGCTCCATATTTCTCCACCCACTGCAGCTTCAAATGTGAGACTACCATAATTTTATAGACAATCATCTTGGCTATCTCATACAGAAATTGGAAATGCAACTATTTAACATATGATTAGTTATGCAGATTCTTGTCATATAGCTGTATTGTTTCTGTTTTGCTCCTGGTAGTGGAACAATCTTTTTCTTCTTGTATACTACAAAATACAACCTGCTCTCACATTTCCTAATAGCTCAGTGTGTTATTAGGTTGATTCCCAAGCGAAAGGTCACTGGTTGGAATCCAGAAACAGCCATGAAGAAGATTTCCCAAGAAATGAGAAACAGCATCATCCGGCTCATCGATAGCGGTATCCCGGCGAAGAAAATTTCCAAACAGTCCATCCATCCATTCCAAAGCCAAGAAGTGGACATCCAAGCAACATATTGGCGTCAACAAGTCTGCTCATCACAAGGTTTATCAGTTCTAGCGCAACAAACACGGCAGTGGAGGTGGCTCGTATGTTTCGTAATAGTGAGATCACAAATGTTCACAAAAGCAGAGTGGGCTCTGATGGGTGCAAATGGGTCTTGAAGAAAAAAGGGAAAAGGGGGCTAATGGTTCAAGAAATTAAAAGAACTATTAAGTTCGGTAGAGTAAGCCTGGTGATATGGGGTTGGTTCACATCCAAAGGCGTTAGAAACTTGAACAGGATTGATGGTGGTCTCAGTGCTGAGCTATATGCGAGTAGTGATAAGCGGCATAGGCAATATTAGTTTTCGTGATATTTCGCAAAATTTTCGCATAATATTCGCAATAAATTCGCAAATTCTAGAATTCGCGATCTCCAGTCATTATTTTTGTGATTGCGCAAAACGGCACTAATGATGCACATTTTTTTTTTTTTCGCAATACGTTCAACTTCACATTTTATCAGGTCTGAGTAGATATTACTGATTGGTGCACTAAGTATTTTTGCGACATCACAGCATTGTGTCTAACAGAGACACTAATCTCTATCACAGCACAGTAATTCCTTTCACACTATCTAACACCCTGCACTGGAACCTATAAGCTACACTATATCACTATCAAACTTACACTATCTCCCACTAACTATCTGTATTATATATATGAGCTAACTAACTAATGTAATTAAATAAGGATCCAGATGAGTCTGCAAAGCACATAGCACAGCAATGACACTGCTGTCTCTCTCAGACCTGCAAAAACTGCAGAAAATGGCTGCTGGGAAGTTTCTTATATAGTAAAGGGGTAGGCAACTTTCCTATTGGTTGCTAGGCATGTTGCTAAGCTCTGACAAAGATATTGCAGCCTTCTCATTGGCCCACAAGCAAGAAGCAGTAGTACTGATGAAAAAAAAAGCGATCAACACTATTTCTGAGTATCCTACAAGACAAGTTACTATTTATATGCGTGTATCCTACAAGACGAGTTACTTCATACAGTTGAGTACTATGAGTAGGAAAAGGACAACATAGTGTTCCAGAAGGACAACGACTCGAAGCATACGTCGAGATTGGCAAAGAAATGGTACAGTGACAATGAAGTAGAGGTGCTGGCCCCCACAGTCCCCAGACCTCAACCCAATCAAACACTTGTAGGTAGAGTTGAAGAAGAAGCTGTATTCATGCCCAAGTAAGTTGACCAATATGCAGCAACACTGGGAACGTGTAGAAGAGACCTGGGAATAGACATGCTTGGATATGATCCAGAGCATGCCCAGAAGGATTTAGGCAGTGTTGAAAGCCAAAGGTGGATTTACAAAATACTAACAAAATAATAAAAATTTAAATATGCTAAATAGTTGCAAGTCCAATTTATGGATGAGATTGTGATGAGACACAATAAGTATACCAAATCCCCTTTCAATGTGGAGTCTTAGTGTAGTCATGATGTTTGATGAGACAGCGGTCATATCAAACATCATGACTACACTAAGACTCCACATTGAAAGGGGATTTGGTATACTTATTGTGTTCCTATATATTTGTGAGATGTGCTACCTCTGCAAGCTCTACTGATGCTGGTTATATTTCGCTATAAACCCCTTGACTTGCACCTATATATTGTGTGTAGTTTATGTTGCCTTTTTAACCATATAATATTCCTGTTTGCTCTTTCTGTATCCCATAAATATATGAATATCAGTATTGCATTCCCTTTGGCTGCAGTAACTCTCAGCCTATCATATTGTTTCTGCATTTGACTTTTATTATAAAAGTTATTTGTCAAGGGATCAAATATGAAATTCTGCATTGGTTCCTTCCCCCTACTTTCAGTGCATAGGTTAAATTCACTTTACTTAGAAAAAGAGATTTGCAAACATAGAAATCTGGTCCATTATGTTAAATTTAACTTGCACATAGGACGGGCACAAATAATTAAATAGGCCAGATCCATATGGAAACCTTGACTTAGTTCAGCTTCATACTTAAATAGTAGTGCACAGCCTCTTATTAAATCTGAATTTATGCCATAACATGTACCTGCTGAAAAACAAGAACATATTCCCTTCACCTATCAACTTGCCTCTAAATTATTTCCCATTCCAGGCTATTAATTCTCATTAGTTTACATTTCTTCTCCCTAACTCACTGAGGGAAAATCGTGGAGTGGATCAAACGAAAAGAAAAAACTAAAATCAGACAAATATTATGGAAAATGTGGAGACATAGGCATTAGGAAGTATTAGAAGTATTGTTGAGCAAATTGAAGCATCGGAAGTTGAATTCAATACGAAGTTTAGGTAAAAAATTTGATTTGCACCGAATCTGAATGGTGCTTTGTGGTAACAAATCGATTTTTTTCCCTTAAGTGATAGCTATACGTGGTACAAAGTGAAAGTAAGAAGCCCGGGAATGCAAGGCCACCCGTAATGCTATGCAGACAGCCAATCAGCAGGTAGCCAGCCCCTGTGATGTCAAAGCCCTTTAAATGTCTCATCCCCTGCGGTCTCCGCCATTTCACTGTGAGCTGAACATAGGGAGAGATGTGACAAGTGCTTGGGACAGTGATTAAGAAAGCCGTGTAAAAGATTGTTAAAAATTTGATATGGACAGTGTAGGGAGATTGTAGGAAGACTTTTTACACACTATAGGGAGAGTATAGGGAGAGTACAGGGACTAATTGAACAGTGTCCCCCTTGGTTAATAGTTAAGCAATTCAATTACGCCTTAATTCCCTAATTGGGGTGAAAAAGTGGTCTAATACTCCTGCTACTGGGGTGTCCACATTGTTTTATGGATAAGAAATTCAATAACATCTTGATTCTCTAATTGGGGTGAAAAAGCTATTTTTACAGTTATTTGGGTTTCCACATTGTATTATAGATAAATAATTCTATAACACCTTGATTCTCTAATTGGGGTGAAATAGTGGTCTAACTCTACTGCTATTGGGGTGTCCACATTGTTTTTTTGAAAAGTAATTCTATAACGCCTTGAAACTGTATTTGGGGTGAAAAATCTGTCTACTTTTACAGTTATTTGGGTTTCCACCTTGTTTTATAGATAAGCAATCCCATTAGGCCTTTGTTCTCTAACTGGGGTGAAAAAAAACGATCTAATACTACTGCTATTGGGGTGTTCACATTGTTTTATAGATAAGTCATTTTCAAATGCTCTCATTCCTTAATTGTAGGGAAAAAGTTACAGTTACGGTACAGTATGTCCGACAGACAGGTTCTAAGTCCTTCCAAGGGAATGAGCAGTGCCAAAAATGTTTCTGGAGCTGGCAGAAATAGCAGCAGAGGATAGGGAAATTTGGTACCAGCAGTCGCAGCGACAGGCCTAAGCTACCAGTGTCATCCAGTGGTCATGTTTTGACCAGCAACCCATCTATCCTTGAATGGTTGACTCTAGCATCATCTCAACTGACATCAGACATTCAGCCAGGAGTCGGTGGGTTCATCTGACACCACAATTGGTTGGCATGGCCTAGGAACAATCTCTGTGTCCCCACCTGTCCTGAACCTGCCTCTTTCTTTTTCTGCGCCATCTGCTCAGGAATTGTATGCCAGCTCTGCTCCGCTTTTCAGCGAGGATGAACTTATTGAGGACAGTCAGCAGCTACTGCCCTGACCAGATTTGTAGGAGAGGTCTGCTGCTCTTCTTGTAGGCAGGCAAGTAGCGATGTTGGAGCAGGTGTTGCAAGTGGGCAGGGACAGGGCCATGAGACTGGTGATGGTGACATTAGTGACATGCAGACAGTAGTGGATGATGATGTAGCCGATCGCACATGGGAGCCAGGTGAAGAGGGAGCTTCATCATCAAGAGGTGAGGGTGGCAGCTTGCCCATGAGACAGCAGCAGGGTGGCAGGGTGAGGCTCAGCCATCAGGGTGGAAGCAGTGTGAGATCTGGAGCCAAACGTGCCCAGGGTAGTCTGTCTGCTACTCTGGAACCAACCAGCAGGGCACAGCATCATAGAGGCAGCGGCAGGCAGTCAGCAAGGAGTCGTGGGGGTAAAATTCCCTACTCGCCAGTGTCAACACATGAAGCGTCTCCATAAAATGGCCTGGGAAAACCGTGGCACTAATGTTTTGGTACAGCCTGAGGCATCTCCTTGCGGCCCGCACCCTTTTTCCAGCAGTCATGGCTCCATCACCTTAGCAGAAAGGAGCTGTATTTCCTTACCATCATCTACTGGTCCTGATACTCCTACTACTACTACTCTTTGTCACGCATTTTGTCAGCAATTGATCACTTAGGCGATTGCAAAGAGACAATAGTATACATGCACTCATCCAACGACGCAGAAGCTGAACGTGCTTCTGGCCAAGTTACTGGTACTCTAGTCCCTCCCTTTCCATGTGGTTGACTCTGCACCTTTCAGAGAACTGATGGCTGTGCCAAGCCAACGTTGAGAGTCCCAAGCCATCATTACTTCTCCAAAAATGCTGTACCAGCCCTGCACACGTACAGTTCACAGCAGCCTCGTGTGGAGCTGTAACTACAGTCAAGGATGATATCTGTCCTTTATGGCCCACTAGATAAATGTGGTTCCTGCCCAGGCACACAAGCAACTTGGCCAGGTGATGGCAATTCCGCCTCTGCGTTCTCAAACTGTGATTCCGGCGCCAATTTTCTCCTCTGCTTTCTCATCCTCTACAGTTCTGAGTGGTCCTCCAGCATACCATCTATGTAGAGCATGAAGTGTCATGCTGTTTCGCATCTTGCTTGCCTAGTCGAACGGAGTCACACCAGGTCAGATTCTGTGTACCACACCAGGTTCTCTAGCAATCTATGTGGGAACTGGAGACGGTGCGAAAAGAGACCACTTTTTAGTAGAATCTCGGGCCACTGCATGATTAAGTACATGATACCTGATCATTGACCTGTAAGGATAAGTTCGCACTTCAGTTATATGATCAGTTAACTCCAGCAGTTAGTGTATGGTGAGCAAAAATCAGGAGCCAAACCTACTTTCGGTATCATAAAAAGATTTGCACCTGTTCTTTTTGTTTTGGACCTGTAACTGACCAAATAATTTAAGTGTGAACTGAGCAAAATAGAGGCACACACTGATGCGCTCATCCATATACTGTATATGACCTGCTTGTCATACTAATGCACAGTAAATGTTTACTACCAGAAAGGACTAGCTATGGATGTTTCTGCAATGCACAGTTATGTACACTGTGTGACACAGTGAGAGGTTTGGTGGTAAAAAACAGATATTTTCCTCTCAGCCTGTGCTGCCTGGTTGATTGCAGCCAGGTGAGGGCAAATACTGGACCGGATTTTAGGTGCCGGTCCGGGTTTTTTTGGGTTTATACCTAGCTGCCTTTAAAAGACAGCTGGGTTATGCAAAGCTCTCTCTCTGTGTTTGGGATCTGAGCCCTGTGCTGGGCTGAAAAGCTGAGACCTGTGTGTCAGGAGAACAGGCCATGTAAAGACGGTCAGTGGACTTTTTGTGTTGCTGAGCATTCAGCCAGGTGTGAACTGACACCTAGGATTTGAGGTGATTTAACCTGGAAACTGCTGGTGTTTTGTGGAGCTCTCAGGGCTGGAAGCAAGAGCTTGCAAAGAGGCGTGCAGTCTGCCTGGAAGCCTGAGGTTGGACTTTCCTGCGGCTGGGCTGACAGCCAGGTGTGAACACGCACCTAAACCACACAGGTGATTTGATCCCGTCTTGGACTTTTGTTTTGCCTCAAGTTTTTGCTATGTGTGTAAAGTAACACTAAGTGACTGTTTTGAGTTTTGTTTGTGCAAGTGTGAAATAAAACACTGTTTGCTGCACTACCTGGACTCACTTTGCCTCTATACTGCACCCGCTCCACTGTCTACCAGAGCAACTCCCCACATTTGGTGTCGGATGCGGGCAATTGCAGTGAGGCTGGCGGGAAGCCAAAACTTTTCGTAGCATTTTTTTTTTGGGCACTGTTGTATGTCCTGGATTAAGCCTGCTAAGCTGCAACCACCAACACAGGACAAGATGGAGGAGATGATAAAGCAGCTTGTCCAGGCCAACTTAAACCAACAGCAGGCCATCGCACAACAGCAAAAGAGACATGAAGAAGCCTTACTTGTCCAACAGCAGGCCATCGCACAACAGCAAAAAAGACATGAAGAGGCCGTCGCACAACTGCTAGAGGCTAATCAGCGACAGCAGGACACGAACCAGCGGCTGCTGCAACACGTAATGGTGCTAGAAAAGTCAGGGATGCCTCAGGGAGTGCACGATGCCCGGAAAGCAGTCCGCACGGCCGTTCCCAAGATGACACCGACAGATGATGTTGAAACCTACTTGGCGATGTTCGAAAAGGTGGCCGTGAGAGAGAGACTACCCCGAGACCAGTGGGCAGAGGTCATCGCTCCGTTTCTGGCGTCCGGACCCCAACAGGATTACTTTGATTTACCGGACGACCAAGCAGCAGACTACTCTGTGGTTAAGGGTGAGATCCTGGCGAGACTAGGGGTGAATGTGTTGGTCAGGGCCCAGCGGGTACATCAGTGGGAGTTTAACCCAGCTGAGCCAGCACGACCCCAGTATTACAATTTACTAAAACTCTTACAAAAATGGCTACCGCCTGACATACTTAGTCCCACTGCTATGCTGGACCGTATTGTAGCTGACAAATTCTGGAGGGCATTGCCCCTACCCCTCCAGCGCTGGGTTGGTCAGACATCTCCTACTAGTGCCCTGGAGATGGTGGACCTGGTCGAACGTTATGGGGCTACTGAGGAACTTAAGGGGGGAACTCTGGGTAAGGGAGTAATAAAACCCAGAAAATCCCCTCCCCAGACCCTGCGGCCTGAGCTGAGAAAGACTGCACGGGATGTGCCCTTTGGGGATCGGGACTCTATAATCTGCTGGCGGTGCCAGGAGCCTGGCCATGTACGGGCCAACTGTCCCCTCCTGGGTGAGCCCATGGATGTAAACTTTGGGTATCGACAGTCATTGTATGCCAGAAGGGTCAATGTGTCAGAGGTTATCCATGATGAACATTTGTGTCGGGTGGAGGTGGGAGACACTCCAGTGGCAGCTCTGCTGGATTCGGGGAGTCAGGTGACCCTGGTGAGGGCTTCCCTGGTGCGACCCACAGAGTTTACAGGCTGGAGAGTCTGGGTTTTCAGCATTCATGGAGATTTAAAAGAATACCCCACTGCTTTGTTGTCTGTAAGCACGTGTGCCGGCAGGCAGGTCCATGAGGTAGCTGTAACCACGAGTATGCCCTATGATGTGATAATAAGAAGAGACTTTCCATTGTTCCCAGCCCTGTGGCTGGCCATTGTACGTACAGTTCCCAGACAGGTAGGAAAACTTCCAGTAGTGAGGCCTAGCCCAGGTGAGGTGTTAGAACCCCAGAAACCCAAGGCAGAGGGACCCACAGTAGGTCCGGTGGGTGAGGGGAAGACAGTCCCCCTAAATAGGATAGGTAGAAAACATAGGAAGGTGGCTCAGCCAGGCCAAAGCCGGACCTGCAATCGAGTGTCTGGGGGCCATAGCCAAAGGGACCCGGGTTTGGTTGTTGGGCCACCTGTGGACAGTAAGGACAGCGCTAGGGGGAAGGGGACCTATAAAATAGCACAGAAAGTTGGAGACCTAAATTACAAGGTACACCAGCCAGGACTGCAAAAGCCGGAGCCGGTCTACCATGTAAATTTACGGAAACCATGGAAGGTTAGAGAGACTTATATTGAGAACAACCCGCGGCCGGTTTATCTAGGGAAAGAGATTCCGGTCCCTCTGTCTGCTAACAGGGAAGCGGCTGCCAGAGATAAAATTACTGGCAGCTTTTCCACTGAACAGACTCAGAGAGCCAAGGAGTTTGTTAGTCAGAACACAGAGGTGTTCTATGATTTCCCAGAATGCCCTTCCATAACTCACCGTGATATTGTCACTGAGCCCCAGGCAAAAGTCTGGTTAAAGCCGTACCAGGTGCCCGTGGCTCGGCGACAAGCCATCTCTGAAAGAGTGATATGGGGTTGGCCGCAGCCTGTCCCCATCTGGACAAAGAAGGAAAGTCCTGGGTCACCAGAGGGTTCGGGTGACTTCAGAACTTTAGATTTTCAGTGGAACACAGAGCAGGGCAGTTACAGGGAAATGCGATTGCCCGGTTCTGGGTATACTGTCTGGCGTGTGTTCACCCCCTCAGGGTTGAACAAAGGAGGGAGGTATGTGACACAGTGAGAGGTTTCGTGGTAAAAAACAGATATTTTCCTCTCAGCCTGTGCTGCTGGGTTGATTGCAGCCAGGTGAGGGCAAATACTGGACCGGATTTTAGGTGCCGGTCCGGGTTTTTTTGGGTTTATACCTAGCTGCCTTTAAAAGACAGCTGGGTTATGCAAAGCTCTCTCTCTGTGTTTGGGATCTGAGCCCTGTGCTGGGCTGAAAAGCTGAGACCTGTGTGTCAGGAGAACAGGCCATGTAAAGACGGTCAGTGGACTTTTTGTGTTGCTGAGCATTCAGTCAGGTGTGAACTGACACCTAGGATTTGAGGTGATTTAACCTGGAAACTGCTG
Organism: Bufotes viridis; assembly: GCA_033119425.1. Lineage (NCBI taxonomy): Eukaryota > Metazoa > Chordata > Amphibia > Anura > Bufonidae > Bufotes > Bufotes viridis. The sequence goes on from CM065590.1 coordinate 399,539,418, forward strand.
GTGTTCTGTGGAGCTCTCAGGGCTGGAAGCAAGAGCTTGCAAAGAGGCGTGCAGTCTGCTTGGAAGCCTGAGGTTGGACTTTCCTGCGGCTGGGCTGACAGCCAGGTGTGAACACGCACCTAAACCACACAGGTGATTTGATCCCGTCTTGGACTTTTGTTTTGCCTCAAGTTTTTGCTATGTGTGTGAAGTAACACTAAGTGACTGTTTTGGGTTTTGTTTGTGCAAGTGTGAAATAAAACACTGTTTGCTGCACTACCTGGACTCACTTTGCCTCTATACTGCACCCGCTCCACTGTCTACCAGAGCAACTCCCCACAACTGACAATACACTCTCCCTGCCTGCCCAGAAATAGCTGATTTAACTCGCTTCATGATGAATTAATTCGGAAAAGCTCTTTTTATTTTTTATTCGGTAAACCATTCGAATTGAATAACTGATAACTAGAGATGAGTGAATTAAAGCAGACGAAGTGGAATTTGATCCAAATTTCAGGAAAACTTTGATTCGCAACTAATGCGAATTTCCTCATGCTTTGTGGTAACGAATCGCATTTCTCCTAAAATGGCTGCTGCACGAGTGAGGACATGGAGAAAGTTAGTATGGGAAGGTGCGATCACCCAGACTGACATGCATGATGCAGCCAATCAGCAGCCAGCCCGGTGATGTCACATCCCTATGAATACGGCTGCCATCTTAGAATCAGACATTTTCCAGCATTCTGAGTGCAGGGACAGATGTGAGAAGGTGCTAGGAAAAGCAATTAGAAAAACCTTATTGTGAAAAAAAACTGAAAAAATGATTTATAAGTGAAGGGAAAGCATAGGGAGAAATCATTAAACAGAATCTTAGTGCAGGGAGAGACGTCAGAAGGAGCTACGGACAGTGCTAGAAAAGCAATTTACAAGTGCAGGGAAAGATAATTTGGGGATCCAAATAGCCATTATAGAGCTCTGTCATTCCAGCAATTTGTTCTTGGGGTGCAAGTGCTATGTTGAAAAGCCTTTAGTTACTTATATCTGTGGAAAAAGAAAAATATATACGCAGTTCACTTATGCAGTTATATGTGGTGAAAGCATTCAGTGGCATATTTCATTACAAAAAGAAAAATATATACGCAGTACTCTTCTGCAGTTATATGTGGTGAAAGCGTTTAGTGATGTTTTTGAGTACAAAAAGAAAAATATATGCTCACTTCACTGGTGCATTTATTTGTGGCAAAAGCGTTTAGTGGTCTATTTCTGTACAAAAAGAAAAATATATTCTCAGTTGACTTCTGCAGTTATGGGTGTTGAAAGCGTTTAGTAGCCTTTGTCAGTACAGAAAGAAAAAAGATACACGCTTCATTGGTGCAGTGATATGTGTTGTAAGCGTTTAGTGGCCTATGTCAGTACAGAAAGAAAAATATATTCGCACTTCACTGGTGCATTTATTTCTGATAAAAGCGTTTACTGGCCTATTTCCGTACAAAAAGAAAAATATATTCTCAGTTCACTTCTGCAGTTATATGTGGTGAAAGCGTTCAGTGTCCTATTTCAGTCTAAAAAGGAAAAAAATGTACGCACTTCACTGTTGCATTTATTTGTGGTGAAAGAGTTTAGAGGCCTATTTCAGTACAAAACGAAAAATATATACGCATTTCACTTCCGCAGTATATTCAGCGTTCCTTTTTGCAGTTATATGTGGTAAAACCTTTAGTGACTTTTTTTTGTCGGAAAAAAAACAAATTTTATTCAGCGTTCAGCGCTGTAATTATATGCGGTAAAATCATTTGTGACGTATTTTGGTTGAAAAACAAATTTTATTCAGCATTCAGCGCTGCAGTCACATGTAGTAAAAATCTTTATTGACGTATTTCAGTGGAAAAACAAACTTTATTCAGCGTTCAGCACTGCAGTTATATGTGCTAAAACCTTTAGGCCCCTTTCACACGGGCGAGTTTTCCGCGGGGGTGCAATGCGTGAGGTGGACGCATTGCACCCGCACTGAATCCGGACCCATTCATTTCTATGGGGCTGTGCACATGAGCGTTGATTTTCACGCATCACTTTTGCGCTGCATGAAAATCGCAGCATGCTCTTTAATCTGCGTTTTTCACGCAAGGCAGGCCCCATAGAAGTGAATGGGGCTGCGGGAAAATCGCGAGCATCCGCAAGCAAGTTGCTGTAGGCCTCTTGGTAGCCTCCTAGACCAGTTTTCTTCTCGTCTTCTCATCTGGACCCATTCATTTCTATGGGGCTGTGCACATGAGCGGTGATTTTCACGCATCACTTCTGCGTGGCGTGAAAATCGCAGCATGCTCTATATTGTGCGTTTTTCACGCAACGCAGGCCCCATAGAAGTGAATGGGGCTGCGGGAAAATCGCAAGCATCTGCAAGCAAGTGCGGATGCAGTGCGATTTTCCCGCATGGTTGCTTAGCAACGGGACCAGATTTTTATTATTTTCCCTTATAACATGGTTATAAGGGAAAATAATAGCATTCTTAATAAAGAATGCTTTGTAAAATGAGGATGAAGGGGTTAAAAATAAAAAAACTTAACTTACCTTAGCCACTTGATCGCGTAGTTGGCGATCTGTATTCTCTCTTCAAACTTTAGCTACCAGCTAAAGGACCTGTGATGATGTCACATCACATGGTCCAATTACATGGTCCAATCACCATGTTATAAGGGAAAATAATAAATTCTCCAGAATACTCAACCCGAAACCGGACTTCAGTGATGAAGTCCGGCTTCGGGTCTAGGTACCAAACATGGCGATTTTTCCAACGCGCGTGCAAAACGCATTACAAACGTTTGCACACGCGCAGAAAAATCGAGCATATTCCCACAACGCACCCGCATCCTATCCGGGCGTCAAACACGACACCCGTGTGAAAGAGGTCTTAGTGACGTATCTCGGTAAAAAAACTAAATATATTCAGCGTTCACTGTTGCAGGTATATGTGGCAAAACCATTAGTGACGAATTTCGGTTGAAATTTTTTTTTTATTCAGAGTTCAGTGCTGTAATTATATGAGGTAAAATCATTTGTGACATATCTTGGTCGAAAATAAATTTTTATTCAGCATTCAGCACTGCAGTTATATATGGTAAAATCTTTATTGACTTATTTAAGTGGAAAAACAAAGTTTACTCAGCGTTTAGCACTGCATTTATATGTGGTAAAAATCTTTAGTGACGTATTTCGGTAGAAAAACAAAATATATTCAGCATTCACTGTTGCAGGTATATGTGGCAAAACCTTTAGTGATGTATTTCGGTCAAAAAGCAAATTTTATTCAGCGTTCCGTGCTGCAGTAATATGTGCTAAAATCCATATTGAAGTATTTTGGTCGAAAACAAAATTTATTCAGCAGTCAGCATTGCGGGTATATGCGGTAAAATCTTCAGTGACATATCTTGATGAACTTCGCGACTCTTCCAGGCTCAAAGCTATCTTGACGCTTTGTCTTCTCATTGTCTGTAGCTACTAGAGTCCTGTTCATGCTAGGTAGGTTCCCCCAGAAGTATCTTGGTTGATTGTCACTCTGTCATTGTGCCATTCTGTGGCTTCCTCATGCTGCTGCCATCTCCAGACTCTGTCATTGTGCCACTCTGGGGCCTACTCATGCTGCTGCCACCTCCACACTACAGGGAGTGCAGAATTATTAGGCAAGTTGTATTTTTGAGGATTAATTTTATTATTGAACAACAACCATGTTCTCAATGAACCCAAAAAACTCATTAATATCAAAGCTGAATATTTTTGGAAGTAGTTTTTAGTTTGTTTTTAGTTTTAGCTATTTTAGGGGGATATCTGTGTGTGCAGGTGACTATTACTGTGCATAATTATTAGGCAACTTAACAAAAAACAAATATATACCCATTTCAATTATTTATTTTTACCAGTGAAACCAATATAACATCTCAACATTCACAAATATACATTTCTGACATTCAAAAACAAATCAGTGATCAATATAGCCACCTTTCTTTGCAAGGACACTCAAAAGCCTGCCATCCATGGATGCTGTCAGTGTTTTGATCTGTTCACCATCAACATTGCGTGCAGCAGCAACCACAGCCTCCCAGACACTGTTCAGAGAGGTGTACTGTTTTCCCTCCTTGTAAATCTCACATTTGATGATGGACCACAGGTTCTCAATGGGGTTCAGATCAGGTGAACAAGGAGGCCATGTCATTAGATTTTCTTCTTTTATACCCTTTCTTGCCAGCCACGCTGTGGAGTACTTGGACGCGTGTTATGGAGCATTGTCCTGCATGAAAATCATGTTTTTCTTGAAGGATGCAGACTTCTTCCTGTACCACTGCTTGAAGAAGGTGTCTTCCAGAAACTGGCAGTAGGACTGGGAGTTGAGCTTGACTCCATCCTCAACCCGAAAAGGCCCCACAAGCTCATCTTTGATGATACCAGCCCAAACCAGTACTCCAACTCCACCTTGCTGGCGTCTGAGTCGGACTGGAGCTCTCTGCCCTTTACCAATCCAGCCACGGGCCCATCCATCTGGCCCATCAAGACTCACTCTCATTTCATCAGTCCATAAAACCTTAGAAAAATCAGTCTTGAGATATTTCTTGGCCCAGTCTTGACGTTTCAGCTTGTGTGTCTTGTTCAGTGGTGGTCGTCTTTCAGCCTTTCTTACCTTGGCCATGTCTCTGAGTATTGCACACCTTGTGCTTTTGGGCACTCCAGTGATGTTGCAGCTCTGAAATATGGCCAAACTGGTGGCAAGTGGCATCTTGGCAGCTGCACGCTTGACTTGTCTCAGTTCATGGGCAGTTATTTTGCGCCTTGGTTTTTCCACACGCTTCTTGCAACCCTGTTGACTATTTTGAATGAAACGCTTGATTGTTCGATGATAACGCTTCAGAAGCTTTGCAATTTTAAGAGTGCTGCATCCCTCTGCAAGATATCTCACTATTTTTGACTTTTCTGAGCCTGTCAAGTCCTTCTTTTGACCCATTTTGCCAAAGGAAAGGAAGTTGCCTAATAATTATGCACACCTGATATAGGGTGTTGATGTCATTAGACCACACCCCTTCTCATTACAGAGATGCACATCACCTAATATGCTTAATTGGTAGTAGGCTTTCGAGCCTATACAGCTTGGAGTAAGACAACATGCATAAAGAGGATGATGTGGTCAAAATACTCATTTGCCTAATAATTCTGCACTCCCTGTATGTCACCTTGCCACTCTGTGGTCTCCTGATGCTGCGGCCACCTCCACACTCTGTCATTGTGCCATTCTGTGGCTTCCACAGGCTGCTGCCACCTTCAGACTCTGTCATTGTGCCACTCTGTGGCCTACTCATGCTGCTGCCATCTTCAGAGTCTGTCATCGTGCCACTCTGTGGCCTCCTCCTGATGCTGCTGCTGTCACCTCCACACTTTGTCAATGCACCACTCTGTGGCTTCCTCATGCTGCTGCCATCTCCAGACTCTGTCATTGTGCCATTCTGTGGCTTCCTCCTGACGCTGCTGCTGCCAACTCCTCCAGACTCTTTCATTGTGCCACTCTGTGGCCTACTCATGCGGTTGCCACCTCCACACTCTGTCATTTTGCGATTCTGTGGCTTCCACATGCTGCTGCCACCTCTAGACTCTGTCATTGTGCCACTCTGTGGCCTCCTCCTGATGCTGATGCTGACACCTCCAGACTCTGTCATTGTGCCACTCTGTGGCCTACACATGCTGCTGCCAACTCCAGACTCTGTCATTATGCCACTTTGTGGCCTACTCATGCTGCTTCCACCTCCACACTCTGTCATTGTGCCATTCTGTGGCTTCCACATGTTGCTGCCACCTCCAGACTGTCAGTGTGCCACTCTGTGGCCTCTTCCTGATGCTGCTGCTGCTGCAGACACCTCCAGGCTCTGTCATTTTGACACTCTGTGGCCTACCCATGCTGCTGCCACCTCCAGACTCTGTCAATGTCCCATTATGTGGTCTACTCATGCTGCTGCCACCTTTACACTATGTCACCTTGCCACTCTGTGGTCTCCTGATGCTGCGGCCACCTCCACACTCTGTCATTGTGCCATTCTGTGGCTTCCTCATGCTGCTGCTAACTCCAGACTCTGTCATTGTGCCACTTGGTGGCCTTCTCCTAATGCTGCTGCTGCCCCCACCTACATACTCTGTAATTGTGCCACTCGGTGGCCTCCTCATACTGCTTCCATCTCCACACTGTCATTGGGCCACTCTGTGGTCTCCTCATGCTGCTTCCACCTCACCACTATGTCATAGGTCCATTCTGTGGACTTCTCATGCTGTTCCCACCCTCCCCACTTCATGACTGGTCCACAATTTTGGCTTTCGGCCTGGCTGACATCATCATTTATTTGACACTTCTTCTGATCTGTCAGAAGGAAGGAAAAATTAGACGCACAACGGATCCTGTCTGTGTAGCAGCTTTAAGGCCTGTATGGTCCCATCATAATTGGCTTATGATTTGGTAGCCAATAGCAGGAGTGGGTAGAAAACACAGAAGACATGCAAATGTTCCATTCACGTGTCATATCTGTTTTTAGATCCACTCCTGTTTTTTTGGCATTAGCAATACTGATGGATTATTGAGCAAATGCTGACCGAGTGAAGGTGTATGCTACACAGACAGGATCCGTTTTTTCTGGGTTATTGTTCTGACGGATCAGATAATGAGGAAAATTTATCAGTGACGTCAACACAAACTTACTGCTGACACCCTCTCCACTCTGTCAGGGGGGCTCTACTTGTATAAGCGTTTAATAGAACAGGTTCTGTAGACATCTTTGTGGAATTAGCTGATGAGGGTGTAAAAGGGTTGCGTTCTTCTTAACGCTAACATATACCTGTAAGGCTGAGTTGATACTTGAGTTATTTGGTCAGTTTTAGCCCCGTGACAGCCCAAATAAGTGAAGTATGCAGTGATTCTAAGTGCTACGCCTGTCATCTGCATGTCATACGAACTCACAGTATTATTTCACTACCAAAGCATACTCCCTGCAAGGCACAGTGTTCTACACCCCTATAAAGGCTCTCTGCAGCCCAGAAATAGTCGTTTTTCAACGCGATTCGCCGCAAATAAATTCGGATCAAAGCAAATTTTTTCATAAAATTCGGCGAACCTGGTGAATCGAATTTTTAAAAAAATCGCTCATCTCAACTGATAACATATTAAGTTGACAATTTCAGTTTATGCTTAGATCCTACTTGGTCATCATTTTTTTTTTTTATGTGCCCAGTACTGCAGTACTGCGGTCTCATTCAATCAAATAGGGCTGAACTGCAGTACCAGGCATTACCACATCTGCAGAGCTATCACTTAGCCTGGAAAAGATGCCATATTGTTCCAGCAGTGAACACTTTGGCATTTTTCACTCCGCTCATCCTTATTCATTACACTTTAATGGTATATATATATACATATATATATATATAAAAAATTATTATTAGATATCATGGGATTCATGTTTTCTCTGCCGCTTATTCATATTTTATTTGTCTTTTTTGAACACTCCGTGATAAATGAGTGATATGAGTCAAATCACCTAACAATAGGGGACTGGAGGTAAGGGTTTTAACATGAGGACTGTGACAGGTCTCTTCATGTATCCCTAACTGACCGGTTCACCTAATGATGTTGGGTGTCATGTATGAATTGCCCCAAGGTTGTTGGCATGATATGGCGAGTCCGTTCCTTTGGATGGACTCGTCATTTGCACTATACACCTAAAATGGGGAGCCTGAAGTATGTATGACCCATGGTGATATGTGGATGCTGTGGCGAGTCCGATCTTTTGGACAATCCTATGCCCCCATTATAATATCCATAGGGTGTGTTGGATGTTTACATCGATATGTGGATACGGAGTTGTGATATATATGACATGCGCACTACACCTGAGATGCCGGGATCGCCATATTTGATATGGTCCGGATTGGTGTGCTTGAAACATAATGTTTGCGAGACTTGATTAAGTCCGCGCAGCCGCAGAGATGACATGAAGCCCGTGAACGCCATTTTTGTTAGGGACACTGGGTCTGATGTATGGAGAGGCTCGCGAGACCTGTGAATCTCGCGAATGCGCGCTGTACTTCGTGAGACGCCGTCCGGGATCCTATGGTAATTCCGCTTCTGTAAGATTGTCTCTCTTTTATTACGATTATTATTTATTTTATACACCTGTGGGTTTCAAGTCAATTAACTGTTTACAATGTTTACACTATCAGAAAATTGTAACACATGGAAAATGAATATTTTTTCACATGTATTTGTCTATGTAATTTGCACACTTGGCACTTTTAGCACTTTATTATTACAAATTTATATTTTATTGTAATCATGTTTTTATCACTAATTAATTGATGATCATGTGACTTGACTATATATACTGCACTGAGCACTTTGTTTGGTATGGCTTGAGAAAGATTGTAGTGAACAATTGAAACGTTGCCACACTGGGCTGAATAAACACTAGAACGTTTGAAGATTGGAGTGCTGCCTTGCAATTTTTGAACTACTATATTGAGGACTTGGTTGCTGGTCGTCGGCAGGTTTTGCACCCACGATTTTAAAGTGTGCTGCTTTTTCACTTTTTACCTTATATATATATATATATATATATATATATATATATATCAAAGTGTAATTCTTATTTCAGCTTAAAAATGTGCAAGTTTTGAATTATACTGAACACTGAATGCAGCTTACTGTAAGATGCAGAATCAGGCTTCTCAGCCTGCCTCTGCTTTCTCTGCCCCAGCCATTGCTTTCCTATATGTAATTAATCTATTTAATTTAATAAAATAATTAAAGGGGTTTACTATGATTAGCCCCTTCCCTGTACTACGAGTCTCTGTCTATATCATCTGCTGTCAGAGCTGAACGCTTTAGCCTTACTCCTCTCTCCCTCTTCCAGCGCTAACCAGAAACTCACTGGGAAGATAGAGAGGAGCAAGGAGGTGGTCAGCCCTGACACTATGTGTACTGTATGCCTGTTTGCTATAGGACTATTCTCTATCTTTCCAGCACTATTCCTAATGAGTTAGTAAGCGCTGGGAAGATAGAGAATAGTGTTGTAGTGAACAATAAGTGCTAAACACAGGCATATAGTTAGAGAACACATACTATTAGGACTAATGGCTGCAGCCCTTGGTGGGAGAGTAGTGGGGCTGCAGTGTGCAGGGCTGATAGCAGTTGATATACAGTCGGAAGGGGCTTTTAGTATAGGTAAGGGACTCTAAGTAAAAATAATAGGAAACCCCACAGTAAAGTGCGCCCTTGGTAAATTTCTTTACTTTTATGCCATTATTGGCTTTATTCTGTCAATGGATAATTATACAAGATGCCAGCCGGAGGATTTTGATAAGAAAAAATGTTATCCAAGTTTGTTTAACTAATAGATGAAGAAAGAGAAAGACATGAGAGTGTGAGACGGATAGAGAACATTCCCGCATGAAATATTGATCCGTTGGCATTTTCTAAAGTGATAAATATTACGGTCAGTATTATTTTGATGTTCTGTGTCTGGTTAACCACTGAGAAAGCCCAGTGCCGCATTGCAATGGATTTTAATTGCTGGTCAGCTAAGGTAACATTGCCCAGACTAATTAACCCTTTGTCCAAAATACAATGAAAACAGATTTAATAACCAGACATGATTTTATATCTTGTCCTAATTCAATAAAAATATTTTTTTTTTATTTCTGTACTATCATGAACCATACATCAGAAATGTAGGATTGTAGTATGATAATAGTTTCATATAAATACATAAAGTCCTAGATATTTACAAAATGCTTATAGTAATAATATAAAAAATATGCGTACATTGAACATGTGCCAAACAGTTCATACTATATAAAGCATATACTAGAGATGAGGAAATTTCTTAAAACTTGTTTCGTTTCTGATTCAGCAATTTCTTCAAAAAATTTGATTCGGGTTCAAATCGATTAATACCCAGTTAAAATATTCTCCAATTGCCCTGAAAATTGGTATATAACACTCTCTGGTCTCATACGAAAGAGAGGCTCTCTCTTCCCCTCTCTCTCTCTCTCTCTCTGTCTGTCTCATAAGAGAGTGTTATATACCAATTGGTGCATATTTGATGCGCCTCAAATGAATCACAAGAAATTTGGGTTCGTTAAAATCTGCATTTTTTTAGGAAATTCGGTACAAATTCCAAACTGGTAAAATTGATTGGCTGTAGTACATAATATATATACATATACAGTATGGATCTGTGTACTTGTGGTGGATTCGGCAATGACAGACTTTAAGACTTTGGGGGTTAAAAGTCCAAAAAGTGCTTTATTTTTCATCCAGCACAATATAGGACAGGGGTAAGCAACCTTCGGCACTCCAGCTGTTGTGAAACTACAACTCCCAGCATGCATACTTCCTCTGCTCTACTCAGAACTCTGACAGAAATGAAAAGAGCATGCTGGGAATTGTAGTTTAACAACAGCTGGAGTGCCGAAGGTTGCTGATCCCTGATATAGGACATGCAAATTATCCATCATTGAACCTGCCACCCGAGAGAGCATACAGCCTATTTAGAGTATATACCCAAACATGCGGTATTACAGCACCCATCATTTTTTTGGATCAATGCTGTACCAATTTCATAAGCCAGTTTTGCCATGTTCTATGGGATGCCAAATTATTGAGATATTCTCCCCTAGATTCTCCCATAGAATCATTACTGTCAATCAAGAGTCATGCTCCAATAGAAGTGTATGGTCACCATAATATTTGTGTAACAGTTGTGCTATTCACTCCTGGTCCCCTTAAAAGGCATCTGTAAGCAGATTTGTACCTATGACATTGGTTGACCTGTTGCATGTGCACATTGCTGAGAAAAATGATGTTTTATGACATGCAAATGAGCCTCTAGGAGCAACAGAGGCATTCCTGTTACACCTAGAGGCTCTGCTTGCTCTGCAACTGCTGTGCCCTCTCCATTTTGACAAGGCAAGGCAGTGAAAACATCATTACACTTGGCCCTATCAACCAAAATGGGGAAGGCATTGCAGTTGCAGAGAAGGCAGAGTCTCTAGGTGTAACAGCAATGCCCCTGTTGCTCCTAGAAGCTTATTTGCATATATTAAATTTAATTTTTCTCAAACGTGTGGGTGCATATGAACATGGGACCAACACAGATGTCTTCAGCTGCCAAGTGCACATGCAACAGGTCAGCCAGTTTCATAGGAACAAATCTGCTGACAGATGCCCTTTAATGCATCTAGAAATACTGGAATAAAATTCAGTGAAACATAATCCCTAAAGATAAGACAAATCTGATGATGATCGAAGGGTTTTAGCACATGGGGGTATTGTGGACACCAGAGTTCATGCACATAGCTGTATTAAGGCTCCTTTTTGTATGAAGCAATAACAGGGCTGCCAGAGAGGTCTTTTTAGTGACAAAAAAAGAGAAAAATCAATCAAGTACAATATAGTGCAGTCAATGTAATGTAGTTATAATTCCAAGAGAGATTGAATAAATTACTTACATTTATGCTCATCACACCTCTCCATGCAACCAGAAACCAGGTTAGGGTGTGTAAAAATGTACATGATCTTATTAATGTGTTGTAAAATGGTTGAATAAATTATGTCACAAATTTCACATATATGTTTGTGAATAATTAAATATAATTTGTTTTAATAAATAGCTACTAATTTACATATTTGTTCTATTTAATGATTTGACTTCCATTTTATCACTTTACTGGTTGCCTAATATACTTTAACCCTTTCACCCCCTGGAGGTTTTTTTTTGTTTTTATTTTTGCATTTTCGTTTTGCGCTCCCTACCTTCCCAGAGGGAACTATAGCAATCCATCTTCTGATTGCTATTATCATAGACTCCAATGCACTTGCATTGGAGTCTATGATGATTTTACTACTTTCATATGGAGCCCTATTACAGGCAAGGGCTCCATAGGAAATACTATGCAGCAGCCTCCTGTCATCCACAAGAACAGGGCTGCTGCACACAAGCTCCGGCACCTCCAATCGCCACACGGGGGCCAGAGCACCATCGAAAGCACACGCTTTCTGTTTTAAGCGCGTTCAGATGCCATGGTCCGGATTGACCACGGCATCTGAGGGGTTAAATGTCCGTGATCGGCATTACTGCCGGTTACAGATATAAGCCGCGGGTGTCTGCTATAAGAAGCAGGTGGCCATCCGCTGCTATGGCGCCAGCAACACTCAGGAGCGGGCGCAATCTTTAAAGACCCGGCCAGCGCTGTACTATTACAGCGCTGATCGGGAAGGGGTTAAGCATAAGAGCCTATCATTTGATCTCTTTACTGATCAATAATAGCCCAGAAATACATCACGAATAGAGAGGAGCGAATCGACGAATCCGAATTTCCTCACGCTTCGTGTTAATGAATCAAAGTTTTTCCTTAAATGGCTGTTGCACGTGTGTGGACATGGAGCAAGGAACTCTGGGAACGCGGGATCGCCCATTATGCCATGCATGCAGCCAATCAGCAGCCAGGCAGCCCTGTGATGTCACAGCCCTATAAATAGCTTCAGCCATCTTGGATTCTGCCATTTTCCAGTGTACTTAGTGCGGGGAGAAATGTCAGCTGACGCTTGGGACAGTGCTAGGAAAGACTTCATTGTGCTAAAAAAAAAACGGTTTACAAGTTCAGGGAATGATTATTCAAGGTGTAGGAAAAGAATAGGGAGGAACTATTCCGCAGCATATAAGACCAATCCTTTTACACCTTGCTGCACTGACTGGGGATCCAAATTGCAATTATATAGCTCTGTAATTCCAGCAAACCGTTCTTGTTATTGGGGTGCAAGTGCTGTTTGATACAGCCATTAACAGGGTGTATTACAAGGAAATATTTCTATGTCTTATTTGCCCTTGTGCGGTGCAGTTATATGTTCTAAAGCCCTTTTTGTCATGTATTGAAGGCAAAAGAAAAATATATTTGCCGTTCAGCAGTGCAGTTATATGTTCTAAAGCCTTTTGTGAAGTGTATAAGTGGAAAAAATAAGGGGCTATTTGCGTTCAGCGGTGCAGTTATATGTTCTAAAGCCCTTTCTGTTGTGTATTAGTGGCAAAAGAAAAATATATTTGACGTTCAGAGGTGCAGTTACATGTTCTAAAGCCTTTTTTTGTGTGTATTAGTGGCACAAAAAAAGAATTTGCTGTTGTGTGGTGAAGTGAGAAAATTATAGCCCTTTTTAGTGTGTATTAGTGGGAATAAAAGGGCTTATTAGCCGTTGTGTGGTGAAATGAGAAAATTACTGACTTTTTTGGGCAGTTTTAATTTCCTTTTTATTTATTTATCTGATTCAACAGTATGTCAGACAGAGAAGTGCTAGGCCCTGCACAGGGGAGTGGCAGAGGCCTAAATGTTTCTGGCACAGGTCGCAGCAGAGTAAGGGGGCATGGCAGCAGGAGTCGCAGCAAGAGGCCTGAGCTCCCGGTGTCATCTAGCGGTCGTGTCTTGACCAGCAACCCAGCGGTTCTTGAATGCTTGACTCGGTCATCCACTTTGTCCCAAGTGACATCAGACACCCACAGCCAAGAGTCGGTGGGTTTGTCAGACAAAACTCTGAGTTGACATGGCCCGGGAGCAGGCCCTGTGCCCTCACCTTTCCTTAACCTGCCTCTGTCCTTTTCTGTTCCTTCAGCCAGAGAAGTATTATATGCTGTGGGCTCAGCCCCACTATACAGTGAGGACGAGCTACTAGAAGACAGTCAGCAGCTACTGGCCAGCCAAGATGTGGAGGAGACATCTGCCACTTCCTCCGCTAGGCGAGTAAATAGTGATGAGGAGCGGTGAGGCTCCTGACCCAGGGACCGTTGAGGAGGACATTAGTGACGTGCAGACAGTACTTGATGATGATGATGTACCTGTACGCACTTGGGACCCGGGTGAATTAGGGGCTTCATCATCATTTGGAAGAAGAGGGTGGCAGCTTGCCAATGAGGCAGCGGCGGAGACTGGAAGTCACTAGCGTGGCCGGGAGTCAGCAGGGTGGCAGCAGTGAGAGGTCGGTAGCCAAACGTGCCAGGAGTAGACCATCTGCTTCGCAGGAGCCTTCCTGCCCGGAAAGTAGTGGTGCACAGATTCACGGAAGCAGCGGCGGTAGCAGTAAGTCAGTGCGTAGTGTTGGGGGTAAAATCACCTACTCAGCGGTTTGGCAGTTTTTTGTTAAGCCGCTGGAGGAGGTGAACATAGCGATATGTAGAATCTGTGGGCAGAAGGTGAAGCGTGGCCAGGGATGACTTCTGGCTCTTCACCTTGTTGGGCCCTCGGTACCGGACCAAATTGGGGGCCTTTTTTACAACTGTTAATGTACAGTGTGCACCTAAGCCACTCACTTGACTAAGATAAAAAAGAACTTGACAAAACACTTGGCCTTGACAACAAATATATTTTAAAAAAAGAAAGGGTTCAACAATCCACTTTCACAGAAATATTTTATTCACCTATTTATCAATTGCAAAATGCAACAAATCAGGCAACATTTCATAAAGCACAAAATTTAGGCATGGAGTATACAGGGGGAGGCGAATGTGATTGTTTTGTCAATGGTTCCACATACATCTGGAGGCAACCCTGGCCACTGCTAAGAGCTTTTATAAGTCTTACAGTTGTTATTATCGCTCCCAGCTTGGATTTTGAGCTACATGTACAATGTGGTGAATAACTTGGATAACGTTTGAGATGTTTAATGTTCTGGAAATACAATTTTAGTTCATCTAAAAGTAGTAGTAGTTGAGAGATCAACTCTAAGTTTGAGGCCAGTAGGGACAGCAGCAGACATGTTGCTCCGTATAACTCTCCTATATACAGTATCAAAAAGTTGTACAACTAGGCTGCACCAGGACTATAGGATCTTGAACCAAAGTTTGCAGGAACTACAATTATTATGTAATGGTTATAACAAAAGAAGCAGAATTTTTTTTCCGGGTTTTGCATTCTGTGGTTGTTAAGTGTTAATAAGGGAAGATGCATTGGTAAATATGCATTGTGCAGTCCTATGCTATCCATAATGGCTTTGACAAGAAATGCTTTAGGGCATTACATAACTATTGAATGTAATCAGTCATATACAGCAGCTTCAAGGAATAGATGAAGTAGAACACTGCATAAGTTCCAACTTGAGATGACGATTTTTTGAGGCAGAGCATTGCGTAACTTGCTACTGCAGACATTGCAGATGATTGCATAAGTTCCTTTGGGTTAATGAAGACACTGCAGGGCATTACATAAGGCTACACGCAGAGGACTGTTTAATGAGACTGTTAATAATGATGAACTCCTGCAGAGTATAACTCAGCTACTTCATTCTCTTATTTCATCCTTTAAATGACATTCGCCAGTCATTTTTGAGAATTAGATGGACAGTACATAGGATGTGACTGACACAACATTTAAATCATAACGTGGAGATACACAATTTTGATATGTTGCCTAGATGTCCATGGTAGCAAATCAATTTAACTAGAGATGAGCGAACACCTGGATGTTCGGGTTCGAGAGGTTCGGCCGAACTTCCGGAAAATGTCCGGGTTCGTGATCCGAACTCAACCCGAACTTCATCCCGAACCCGAACCCCATAGAAGTCAATGGGGACCCGAACTTTTGGGCACTAAAAAGCCTGTAAAAGACTCCCGGAAAGGGCTAGAGGGCTGCAAAAGGCAGCAAAATGTAGGTAAATCCCCTGCAAACAAATGTAGATAGGGAAATGAATTAAAATAAAATAAAATAAATAAAAATTAACCAATATCAATTGGAGAGAGGTCCCACAGCAAGGAATCATGCGTCATATCATCCACCACTGGAGAAGGCCACTCTCATTTATTTCGGCCCAGCACCCAGACAGAGGATACAGGTCCCACAGCAAGGAATCATGCCTCATATCAACCACCAACGGAGAAGGCCACTCTCATTTATTTCGCCCAGCACCCAGACAGAGGATACAGGTCCCACAGCAAGGAATCATGCGTCATATCAACCACCACTGGAGAAGGCCACTTTCAGTTATTTCGGTCCAGCACCCAGACAGAGGAGAGAGGTCCCACAGCAAGGAATAAGGCGTCATATCAACCACCACCGGAGAAGGCCACTCATTTATTTCGGCCCAGCACCCAGACAGAGGATACAGGTCCCACAGCAAGGAATCATGCGTCATATCAACCACCAACGGAGAAGGCCACTCTCATGTATTTTGGACCAGCACCCAGAAAGAGGAGAGAGGTCCCACATCAAGGAATAAGGCGTCATATCAACCCCCACCGGAGAAGGCCACTCTCATTTATTTCGGCCCAGCACCCAGACAGAGGATACAGGTCCCACAGCAAGGAATCATGCGTCATATCAACCACCACTGGAGAAGGCCACTTTCAGTTATTTCGGTCCAGCACCCAGACAGAGGAGAGAGGTCCCACAGCAAGGAATAAGGCGTCATATCAACCACCACCGGAGAAGGCCACTCTCATTTATTTCGCCCAGCACCCAGACAGAGGATACAGGTCCCACAGCAAGGAATCATGCGTCATATCAACCACCAACGGAGAAGGCCACTCTCATGTATTTTGGACCAGCACCCAGACAGAGGAGAGAGGTCCCACAGCAAGGAATAAGGCGTCATATCAACCCCCACCGGAGAAGGCCACTCTCATGTATTTTGGACCAGCACCCAGACAGAGGAGAGAGGTCCCACATCAAGGAATAAGGCGTCATATCAACCCCCACCGGAGAAGGCCACTCTCATTTATTTTGGACCAGCACCCAGACAGAGGAGATAGGTCCCACAGCAAGGAATCATGCCTCATATCAACCACCAACGGAGAAGGCCACTCTCATTTATTTCGGCCCAGCACCCAGACAGAGGATACAGGTCCCACAGCAAGGAATCATGCGTCATATCAACCACCACCGGAGAAGGCCACTCTCATGTATTTTGGACCAGCACCCAGACAGAGGAGAGAGGTCCCACATCAAGGAATCATGCGTCATATCAACCCCCACCGGAGAAGGCCACTCTCATTTATTTTGGACCAGCACTCAGACAGAGGATACAGGTCCCACAGCAAGGAATCATGCGTCATATCAACCACCACCGGAGAAGGCCACTCTCATGTATTTTGGACCAGCACCCAGACAGAGGAGAGAGGTTTTCACAGCAGAGAATCATGCATTTAGATCACCCACCACAGGAGTAGGCCACCATTTAATGGGACCCCGGCAACCATGTCAGATGGCACAAACATCAGCTTCACATCACCCAGCACAAGAGAAGGCCACTTTGAGAGACTTTGACCCCTGCACCCAGACGGAGGAGAGAGGTTTTCACAGCAGAGAATCATGCATTTAGATCACCCACCACAGGTGTAGGCCACCATTTAATGGGACCCCGGCAACCATGTCAGATGGCACAAACATCAGCTTCACATCACCCAGCACAAGAGAAGGCCACTTTGAGAGACTTTGACCCCTGCATCCAGACGGAGGAGAGAGGTTTTCACAGCAGAGAATCATGCATTTAGATCACCCACCACAGGAGTAGGCCACCATTTAATGGGACCCTGGCAACCATGTCAGATGGCACAAACATCAGCTTCACATCACCCAGCACAAGAGAAGGCCACTTTGAGAGACTTTGACCCCTGCACCCAGACGGAGGAGAGAGGTTTTCACAACAGAGAATCATGCATTTAGATCACCCACCACAGGAGTAGGCCACCATTTAATGGGACCCCGGCAACCATGTCAGATGGCACAAACATCAGCTTCACATCACCCAGCACAAGAGAAGGCCACTTTGAGAGACTTTACCCCTGCACCCAGACGGAGGAGAGAGGTCCCACAGCAGAGAATCAGGCATTTATATCAGCCAGCACAGGAGAAGGCCGCTTTCAGTGACTTAGGCCTTAGCACCGACACAGAGGAGACAGGTCAGATAGCACAAGCATCAGTTTCACATCAACCACCACAGGAGAAGGGCACTTTTAGAGACTTTGACCCCTGCACCCAGAAAGAGGAGAGAGGTCCCACAGCAGAGAATCAGGCATTTATATCAGCCAGAACAGGAGAAGGCCGCTTTCAGTGACTTAGGCCTTAGCACCGACACAGAGGAGACAGGTCAGATAGCACAAGCATCAGTTTTACATCAACCACCACAGGAGAATGGCACTTTCAGAGACTTTGACCCTGCAGCCACACGGAGGAGAGAGGTCCCACAGCAGAGAATCAGGCATTTATATCAGCCAGAACAGGAGAAGGCCGCTTTCAGTGACTTAGGCCTTAGCACCGACACAGAGGAGACAGGTCAGATAGCACAAGCATCAGTTTCACATCAACCACCACAGGAGAAGGGCACTTTCAGAGACTTTGACCCCTGCACCCAGAAAGAGGAGAGAGGTCCCACAGCAGAGATTCAGGCATTTATATCAGCCAGCACAGGAGAAGGCCGCTTTCAGTGACTTAGGCCTTAGCACCGACACAGAGGAGACAGGTCAGATAGCACAAGCATCAGTTTCACATCAACCACCACAGGAGAAGGGCACTTTTAGAGACTTTGACCCCTGCACCCAGAAAGAGGAGAGAGGTCCCACAGCAGAGATTCAGGCATTTATATCAGCCAGCACAGGAGAAGGCCGCTTTCAGTGACTTAGGCCTTAACACCGACATAGAGGAGACAGGTCAGATAGCACACAAGCATCAGTTTCACATCAACCACCACAGGAGAAGGGCACTTTCAGAGACTTTGATCCCTGCAGCCACACGGAGGAGAGAGGTCCCACAGCAGAGAATCAGGCATTTATATCAGCCAGAACAGGAGAAGGCCGCTTTCAGTGACTTAGGCCTTAGCACCGACACAGAAGAGACAGGTCAGATAGCACAAGCATCAGTTTCACATCAACCACCACAGGAAAATGGCACTTTCAGAGACTTTGACCCCTGCAGCCACACGGAGGAGAGAGGTCCCACAGCAGAGAATCAGGCATTTATATCAGCCAGAACAGGAGAAGGCCGCTTTCAGTGACTTAGGCCTTAGCACCGACACAAAGGAGACAGGTCAGATAGCACAAGCATCAGTTTCACATCAACCACCACAGGAGAAGGGCACTTTTAGAGACTTTGACCCCTGCACCCAGAAAGAGGAGAGAGGTCCCACAGCAGAGATTCAGGCATTTATATCAGCCAGCACAGGAGAAGGCCGCTTTCAGTGACTTAGGCCTTAGCACCGACACAGAGGAGACAGGTCAGATAGCACAAGCATCAGTTTCACATCAACCACCACAGGAGAAGAGCACTTTTAGAGACTTTGACCCCTGCACCCAGAAAGAGGAGAGAGGTCCCACAGCAGAGATTCAGGCATTTATATCAGCCAGCACAGGAGAAGGCCGCTTTCAGTGACTTAGGCCTTAGCACCGACACAGAGGAGACAGGTCAGATAGCACAAGCATCAGTTTCACATCAACCACCACAGGAGAATGGCACTTTCAGAGACTTTGACCCCTGCAGCCACACGGAGGAGAGAGGTCCCACAGCAGAGAATCAGGCATTTATATCAGCCAGCACAGGAGAAGGCCGCTTCAGTGACTTAGGCCTTAGCACCGACACAGAGGAGACAGGTCAGATAGCACAAGCATCAGTTTCACATCAACCACCACAGGAGAAGGGCACTTTTAGAGACTTTGACCCCTGCACCCAGAAAGAGGAGAGAGGTCCCACAGCAGAGATTCAGGCATTTATATCAGCCACCACAGGAGAAGGCCGCTTCAGTGACTTTGGCCCCCTGCACCCACAACAAAGGAGACATGTCAGACAGCACAAGTATAACATTCATATCACCCAGCACAGGAGAAGGACACTTTCATGTACTTTGGCCCCGGCACCCAGACAGAGGGAAGGTTCATTCAACTCTGGGTTGCACCCCAAGATCCTACTTAATTTCAAAAATTGATTTTTCAATGAAAAAGTGGCCAGGAGTACAAGACAACATGGTTTAAGGCAGTTATTAAGGACTACTCTGCACAAGGGAGGGTCAGGTCTTGTGGGATCCATGCCTGGTTCATTTTTATAAACGTCAGCTTGTCCACATTGGCTGCGGACAGGCGGCTGCTTTTGTCAGTAATGACGCCCCCTGCCGTGCTGAATACACGTTCAGATAAAACGCTGGCCGCCGGACAGGCCAGCACCTCCAAGGCATAACATGCTAATTCTGGCCACGTGGACAATTTGGAAACCCAGAAGTTGAATGGGGCCAAACCATCCGTCAGTACGTGGAGTTGTGTGCAGATGTACTGTTCAACCATGTTAGTGAAATGTTGCCTCCTGCTAACACGTTCCGTATCAGGTGGTGGGGCAGTTAGCTGTGGCGTGGAGACAAAACTTTTCCACATTTCTGCCATGCTAACCCTACCCTCAGATGAGCTGGCCGTGACACTGCTGCGTGGACGACCTCTAGCTCCTCCTCTGCCTTGGCCTTGGCCTTCCACCTGTTCCCCTGTGACAGTTGGGAATGCTCTCACGAGCGCGTCTACCAGTGTGCGCTTGTACTCGCGCATCTTCCTATCACGCTCCAGTGCAGGAAGTAAAGTGGGCACATTGTCTTTGTACCGTGGATCCAGCAGGGTGGCCACCCAGTAGTCAGCACACGTTAAAATGTGGGCAACTCTGCTGTCGTTGCGCAGGCACTGCAGCATGTAATCGCTCATGTGTGCCAGGCTCCCCAGAGGTAAGGACAAGCTCTCCTCTGTGGGAGGCGTATCGCCATCATCCTCTGTATCCCCCCAGCCACGCACCAGGGATGTGCCTGCGCTGTGCTGGGTGCCACCCCACTGTGAACCTGCTTCATCCTCATCCTCCTCCACCTCCTCCTCATCCTCCTCGTCCTCCAGTAGTGGTCCCTGGCTGGCCACATTTGTACCTGCCCTCTGCTGTTGCAAAAAACCTCCCTCTGAGCCACTTCTAACAAACTGGCCTGAAAGTGCTAAAAACGACCCGTCATCCTCCTCCTCCTGCTCCTGGCCCTGGCCCACCTCCTCTTCCATCATCGCCCTAAGCGTTTTCTCTAGGAGACATAGAATTGGTATCGTCACGCTGATAACAGTGGCATCGCCACTGGCCATGTTGGTGGTGTACTCTAAACAGCGCAACAGGGCACACAGGTCTCGCATGGAGGCCCAATCATTGGTGGTGAAGTGGTGCTGTTCCGCAGTGCGACTGACCCATGCGTGCTGCAGCTGAAACTCCACTATGGCCTGCTGCTGCTCGCACAGTCTCTCCAGCATGTGCAAGGTGGAGTTCTACCGGGTAGGCACGTCGCATATTAGGCGGTGAGCGGGAAGGCCGAAGTTCCGCTGTAGCGCTGACAGGCGAGCAGCGGCAGGATGTGAACGCCGGAAGCGCGCACAGACGGCCCGCACTTTATGCAGCAGCTCTGACATGTCTGGGTAGTTGTGAATAAACTTTTGCACCACCAAATTCAGCACATGCGCCAGGCAAGGGATGTGCGTCAAACCGGCTAGTCCCAGAGCTACCACGAGATTTCGCCCATTATCGCACACCACCAGGCCGGGCTTGAGGCCCACCGGCAGCAACCACTGGTTGGTCTGTTGTTCAATACCCCGCCACAACTCTTGCGCGGTGTGGGGCCTGTCCCCCAAACATATGAGTTTCAGAATGGCCTGCTGACGTTTACCCTGGGCTGTGCTGAAGTTGGTGGTGAAGGTGTGTGGCTGACTGGATGAGCTGGTGGAAGCAGAGGAGGAGGAGGAGGAAGCCGAGTAGGAGGAGGAGGCTACAGGAGGCAAAGAATGATGCCCTGTGATCCTTGGCGGCGGAAGGACGTGCGCCAAGGAACTCTCCGCCTGGGGCCCAGCCGCCACTAAATTTACCTAGTGTGCAGTTAGGGAGATATAGCGTCCCTGGCCGTGCTTACTGGTCCATGTATCTGTGGTTAGGTGGACCTTGCCACAAATGGCGTTGCGCAGTGCACACTTGATTTTATCGGACACTTGCATGTGCAGGGAAGGCACGGCTGTCTTGGAGAAGTAGTGGCGTCTGGGAACCACATACTGGGGGACAGCCATGGCCATCAGCTGTTTGAAGCTGTCTGTGTCTACCAGCCGGAATGACAGCATTTCAAAGGCCAGTAGTTTAGAAATGCTGGCATTCAGGCCAAGGGCTCGAGGGTGACTAGGTGGGAATTTGCGCTTCCTCTCAAAGGTTTGAGAGATGGAGAGCTGAACGCTGCTGTGTGAAATAGTGGAGACGCTAGGTGACGGTGGCGGTGGTGGTGGTGGTGTCGGTGGCACATCCTCTGTTTGCTGCTCGGCAGGTGGCAACATTCCTCTCGAGGTGGAAGCCGAGGCAGCAGCGGTAGAGGGAGCAGGGGGAGCCTGAGCGGGTTCCTTGTTTTTAAGGTGTGTACTCCACTGCAGTTCATGCTTTGCATGTAGATGCCTGATCATGCAGGTGGTGCTCAGGTTAAGAACGTTAATGCCTCGCCTCAGGGTCTGATGGCACAGCGTGCAAACCACTCTGGTCTTGTTCTCAGCACATTGTTTGAAGAAGTGCCATGCCAGGGAACTCCTTGAAGATGCCTTTGGGGTGCTGGGTCCCTGTTGGCGCTGGCCAATAGCAGGTGAACTCTCTGGACGGCGGCTGTTCTGCTTTTGCCCCCTGCTCCCTCTTTCGCTTCGCTGTTGTCTCGGTCTCACCACTGCCTCTTCCTCTGAACTATTTAAGTCAGCGGCACGACCTTCAGTCCATGTGGGGTCTAAGACCTCATCGTCCTCTGCATCGTCTTCCACCCAGTCTTCCTCCCTGACCTCCTCCTGTTCAGTCTGCACACTGCAATAAGACGCGGCAGTGGGCACTTGTGTTTCGTCATCATCAGACACTCGGTCACTCTGCTGTGGTGGTATTCCCATGTCCTCATCATCTGGATACATAAGTGGTTGTGCGTCAGTGCATGGAATGTCTTCCACCGCTGGGGAAGGGATAGGTGGACGCCCAAGGAAAACCGTGGGAGCAGAGTCATCAAACAGAAGAAGAGACTGCTGCATAACTTGAGGCTCAGCCAGTTTCCCTGATATGCATGGGGGTGATGTGACAGACTGATGGGCTTGGTTTTCAGGTGCCACCTGTGCGCTTTCCGCAGAAGACTGGGCGGAAGGCAATGTGGTGAACGTGCTGGAAGCACTGTCGGCCACCCAATCGACTAATGCCTGTACCTGCTCAGGCCTTACCATCCTCATAACGGCATTGGGCCCCACCAAATATCGCTGTAAATTCTGCCGGCTACTTGAGGGAGTTGTTTCACTACTTTGTGCGCCTGAGGCCGAACGGCCACGTCCCCTGCCAGCAACAGAGGCTCCACGGACACCACCACGACCGCGTCCTCGTCCCTTAATAGAATGTTTCCTCATTGTTGCGATTCAACTCGCACCACAATAAAATATATTATTTTTTAGCCCCAAAATTCCCACACTGGAAGATATAATTCCTTTTTCCGGTATTAATTACAAGAACACTGCTGCTAATTGGACACCAGATTTTTTATAATGCTAGTTTTGGTACATAGATCCCCACACGGGGAAATATAATTGCTTTTTAGAGGAGTGAAAACGTGAGGCCGAGTTTTTCTGGTCTAACAAACACCAGATTGATTAAATTGGCCTTTTTTCAGCAAAATTACAACACTGGACAATAATGCCTTTTAGCGGTATTAATTACAAGAACACTGCTGCTAATTGGACACCAGATTTTTATAATGCTAGTTTTGGTACATAGATCCCACACAGGGAAATATAATTCCTTTTAGAGGAGTGAAAACGTGAGGCCGAGTTTTTCTGGTCTAACAAACACCAGATTGATTAAATTGGCCTTTTTTCAGCAAAATTACAACACTGGACAATAATGCCTTTTGGTGGTATTAATTACAAGAACACTGCTGCTAATTGGACACCAGATTTTTATAATGCTAGTTTTGGTACATAGATTCCACACGGGAGATATAATTCCTTTTACAGGAGTAAAACGTGAGGCCTAGTTTTTCTGGTCTAACAAACACCAGATTGATTAAATTGGCCTTTTTTTCACCAAAATTACAACACTGGACAATAATGCCTTTTGGCGGTATTAATTACAAGAACATTGCTGCTAATTGGACACCAGATTTTTTATAATGCTAGTTTTGGTACATAGATCCCCACACGGGAAATATAATTCCTTTTAGAGGAGTGAAAACGTGAGGCCGAGTTTTTCTGGTCTAACAAACACCAGATTGATTAAATTGGCCTTTTTTCAGCAAAATTACAACACTGGACAATAATGCCTTTTGGCGGTATTAATTACAAGAACACTGCTGCTAATTGGACACCAGATTTTTATAATGCTAGTTTTGGTACATAGATTCCACACGGGAGATATAATTCCTTTTACAGGAGTAAAAACGTGAGGCCTAGTTTTTCTGGTCTAACAAACACCAGATTGATTAAATTGGCCTTTTTTTCACCAAAATTACAACACTGGACAATAATGCCTTTTGGCGGTATTAATTACAAGAACACTGCTGCTAATTGGACACCAGATTTTTATAATGCTAGTTTTGGTACATAGATCCCCACACGGGTAAATATAATTCCTTTTAGAGGAGTGAAAACGTGAGGCCGAGTTTTTCTGGTCTAACAAACACCATATTGATTAAATTGGCCTTTTTTCAGCAAAATTACAACACTGGACAATAATGCCTTTTGGCGGTATTAATTACAAGAACACTGCTGCTAATTGGACACCAGATTTTTATAATGCTAGTTTTGGTACATAGATCCCCACACGGGAAATATAATTCCTTTTAGAGGAGTGAAAACGTGAGGCCGAGTTTTTCTGGTCTAACAAACACCAGATTGATTAAATTGGCCTTTTTTTCAGCAAAATTACAACACTGGACAATAATGCCTTTTGGCGGTATTAATTACAAGAACACTGCTGCTAATTGGACACCAGATTTTTATAATGCTAGTTTTGGTACATAGATTCCACACGGGGAGATATAATTCCTTTTACAGGAGTAAAAACGTGAGGCCTAGTTTTTCTGGTCTAACAAACACCAGATTGATTAAATTGGCCTTTTTTCACCAAAATTACAACACTGGACAATAATGCCTTTTGGCGGTATTAATTACAAGAACACTGCTGCTAATTGGACACCAGATTTTTTATAATGCTAGTTTTGGTACATAGATCCCCACACGGGAAATATAATTGCTTTTAGAGGAGGGAAAACGTGAGGCCTAGATTTTCTGGTCTAACAAACACCAGATTGATTAAATTGGCCTTTTTTCACCAAAATTACAACACTGGACAATAATGCCTTTTGGCGGTATTAATTACAAGAACACTGCTGCTAATTGGACACCAGATTTTTATAATGCTAGTTTTGGTACATAGATCCCCACACGGGAAATATAATTGCTTTTTAGAGGAGTGAAAACGTGAGGCCTAGTTTTTCTGGTCTAACAAACACCAGATTGATTAAATTGGCCTTTTTTCAGCAAAATTACAACACTGGACAATAATGCCTTTTGGCGGTATTAATTACAAGAACACTGCTGCTAATTGGACACCAGATTTTTATAATGCTAGTTTTGGTACATAGATTCCACACGGGGAGATATAATTCCTTTTTACAGGAGTAAAAACGTGAGGCCTAGTTTTTATGGTCTAACAAACACCAGATTGATTAAATTGGCCTTTTTTTTCACCAAAATTACAACACTGGACAATAATGCCTTTTGGCGGTATTAATTACAAGAACACTGCTGCTAATTGGACACCAGATTTTTTATAATGCTAGTTTTGGTACATAGATCCCCACACGGGTAAATATAATTCCTTTTTAGAGGAGTGAAAACGTGAGGCCTAGTTTTTCTGGTCTAACAAACACCAGATTGATTAAATTGGCCTTTTTTTCACCAAAATTACAACACTGGACGATATAATGCCTTTTGGCGGTATTAATTACAAGAGGACTGCTGGTATTTCAGAACACCGGAATTGTTAAAATGCTAGTTTTGCTAGATAAATTTCCCACACTGGGAGAAATATTGCCTAAGCCTTTTTACAGTATTAATTACAACAGGAGTGCTTCTTCTGGTCTAACACCAGAATAATTTTATTATTACGGTGAAAGCTTTTTCTAATTTATATTTCTGGCACATAAAAAAAAATATTTCTGGCTGACAGTATTGGACAAAGTAGTGGCACTGGCTAGCCTAGCTGGAACAGCACATTCATGGGATTTGCTATCCAAGTGGGTTACTTTCAGTTTCACCACTGATATATTAAATATCTTTGCAGTTAGTATCGGTGACAAAAGCACAGCCAAACCCCTGATGTATTATATCTATGAAAAAATCGACTATTACATTAGATTAATGGACGTTGTGGCAGCTTTTGCTGTAGCACCACAAGTCCCAAAATGGCCGCCGCCTATCAGCCAAGTAACATGTGCCAGAAAACAGTCTGCCCAGCCAGAAAAAAAATTGACTTTGACTGAGCAGCTGAATCGCTGTTGTTCTGATTCACAGGTGTAGTTTTTTAACTTCTTTGGAGCTTTGGTTTACACTCTGTGGCAGCAAGTGCTGGCGCACCACAAGTCCCAAAATGGCCACCGCCGGTCAGCCCAGTTACATGTGCCAGTAAAAATCGCTCTGGCCAGTCTCAACAAAATAGTGACTTTCAGTGAACAGCTCAGCTGAGTTGTTCTGATGCACAGGTGTAGAAAGGTAGATGATTCAATCGCTTCTTTTTCCCTGCCTATCTCGCCCTCACAGAAGCTGCATCCTCTCCCTACAGTAGTCAGAGCAGTGTGACGTGCGGTGCTACGTGACTCCAGCTTAAATAGAGGCTGGGTCACATGCTGCACTTGGCCAATCACAGCCATGCCATTAGTAGGCATGGCTGTGATGGGCTCTTAGGGCAAGAAGTAAAACGCTAGCTGATTGGCTGCTGTGCAGCCCTTCAGAAAGCGGGAAGTAATCGACGAACACCGGACCCGAACCCGAACTTTTTTGAAAATGTCGGGTTCGGGTCCGTGTCACGGACACCCCAAAATTCGGTACGGACCCGAACGATTCTCGAACTGTTCGCTCAACACTAGATTTAACCTGAAATTGTGTAAAAAAATAAATAAAAAATCATGCTTACCTGATCCATTTGCTCTCAACGGGCCGGCCAACACCATCTTGCTTGAAGATCTCACACAAAATCCCATGCGCTTGTCATCACAGGCAGCGTGAGATTTCGCACCAGATCTTCAAGCAAATGGTGTTGGCCGGCACATTGCAAGCAAATGGATCAGGTAAGTATGATTCTTTATTTTTTATTTCACACATTGTTATTTATATCAGATGCAGCCGATCAAGTATGAATGCGGCATCTGAGGGGTACAATGAGGAATCATTGCACCTACTATTTACAAAGAAATGCACTTCCTGATGAAATTTTGCAAAGCAGCCGAATTAAATTTTTTAATTATTCGCTCATTTCTAGTCCTGTCTTGATGCCTATTGAATAACCCTAATGATCTCAGTAGTTTCAAGGCCATACTTCTAGCTAATGCTGCCCTAGGCTGAACAGTAACACCCCACCATTAAGGCTACATGCACACGAGAGTTGGGGTTTTTTTGTCCGCAAAACGGGATCCGCAAAAAATACCTGATGGTCCATCAGTTTTTTTTGGAGGATTCCATTGTTTTCACAGATCCCTTGTAATAAATGCCTATCCTTGTCCGCAAATGAGAAAAAAGTAGGACATGCGACGTGCTGCGACTGCGACGCGACAGTCGCATCGCAGTCGCAGCTATTCACATATTACAATGCGACACCATAGACTCCCATTATAAAAATTGTCGCTCGACATTGGTGCGACAAATGTTGCAGAGAAGTTGTGCCCTATTTGTCGTGTGAACATACCCTAAGACATATTGATACTTGACAGTTTTTGTCATGATTAACTCTATTTTGAGCAATTGTAATGAGCAGTGTTAACAAAGGAGAAGATCAACTATAACTGCTATTATTATCGATTATCAATTTTGATCAAAATAATTGTTAGCGGCATGATTGATTAATGTAAATGCTGCTAATAGTGACATTTGAACAAGGCATTGCTGTGTAGAGCACAGCAAGGTCCTGGTGTCCAGTGGTCCATAGTGTGTTCCACACGAGTCGTGTGTTTTATTGGGAAATACCGTGGATAGCACTGCCATATTACATAGTAACATAGTATATAAGACCGAAAAAAGACATTTGTCCATCCAGTGCGGCCTGTTTCCTACAAGTTGATCCAGAGGAAGGCAAAAAAAACCTGTGAAGCAGAAGCCAATTTTCCCCACTTAAGGGGAAAAAAATTCTTTCCCGGGATCAACGACCCCTCTCTAGTAGCTGTAGCCTGTAATATTATTACACTCCAGAAATAAATCCAGTCCCCTCTTGAATTCCTTTATTGTACTTACCATCACCACCTCCTCAGGCAGAGAGTTCCATAGTCTCACTGCTCTTACAGTGAAGAATCCTTTTCTATGTTTGTGTACAAACCTTCTTTCCTCCAGACGCAGAGGATGTCCCCTTGTCACAGTCAAGGTCCTGGGGATAAATAGATGATGGGAGAGATCTCTGTACTTACTGACCACTGATATATTTATACATAGTTATTAGATCTCCCCTCAGTCGTCTTTTTTCTAAAGTGAATAACCCTAATTTTGATAACCTTTCAGGGTACTGTAGATCCCTCATTCCAGTTATTACTTTAGTTGCCCTCCTCTGAACCCTCTCCAGCTCTGCTATGTCTGTCTTGTTCACAGGAGCCCAGAACTGTACACTATACTCCATGTGTGGTCTGACTAGAAATTTGTAAAGTGGTAGGACTATGTTCTCATCATGGGCATCTATGCCCCTTTTGATGCAACCCATTATCTTATTGGCCTTGGCAGTAGCTGCCTGACACTGGTTTTTGCAGCTTAATTGTGGCAGAAAAATAGCTCATACCGTGAATGCATAACATTTCCATACTGCTTATAAATAATACCATTATTTCCACTGGATACCACCCCTATACCATTATTAAATATTACCACCATACTGTGATTGGATACTACCACCATTTTGTGACTGAATAATACAGAATTTTGCTCCACAGAAAATACTACAGGAATGCCAATGTTACCAATATACTGTAAGGGATACCATACTCAGACTGAGCACAGTAATCATGCAGTAGACAGAAACCTCACGTGTGATTTGCAAGATATTGCAGCACTGCAGGCTGGAAAAATTCATAAATAACTGCTCATACATAATCAAAGGCAGAATAATCAAATATTATCCAGTGATTCACATATGACATCTTCTCTGACTGGAGTTATTTGCTTTCTTCAGCCATCACGATCCGCTTTGACAACTTCCTCCATCACTACTTGTCCCTGCCAACCTCCTTAGTACATCACAAAAGACAATAAGACCTCCTTAGTGAGCAACACAATAATGGTGCATTGCACAGTGATAGTGGCTCCTTAGTGCTCCCATAGTAGTAGTGACCATTTTGTGTCCCACTTAGTAATCATGCCTCCACACAGCAACAGTACACCTACTCAGTAATGGTGTCCCTTCGTGCCTCCATTCAGTAATGATGCCCAATTAGGGTCCCTTCTCAGTACTAGTGGCCCCATAGTGCCCCCAATCAGAAATGGTAACCCTCCCCTTTAGTGCCTCCATTTAGAAATGGTACCACCTTAGCTTTTCCTAGACAGCAATAGTGAACAAATAAATGATAAAAATAATACTCACCTAGACCCATTCCAAAATGAATAGAACTGCTCAGTCTCTTTAGGCCTGCAGCATTTTAGACACAGGGCAGGATATTTGGACAGGCAGATGTGATGCAGCGATTTCATTCTGCTCACCTGCACTAAATATATTGACATCCCAACATCTCTAAAATGCTTGCATGAAGTGACCCATAGCCTAGGAGAGTAACTAGCACATCAGACAACAACCTGTCCCACCATAGTATTCATCAGCTGACAGTGGCATCTCCTCGTCAAAACAATATCAGCTTTAATAGTAAGTCCAATGGGAAGCAGGGCAGAGACATTTTCGAAAAGAGCTGTGAAAAAAGAAAGGTGGAATCTGATTGGTTGCTATGTGCAACTAGGCCAGTTCTACTTTACACCGGTTTTAATAAATCTCTTCCAATGTTTTTGTATTTCATATCCCAGGTAGACCCATACGTATTTTTTTGTTTTGGAGCTGATTTTTGTGGGACGACTTGTAGTTTTTATTGGGGTACGTATGACACTTTGATCACTTTAATTAGTTTTTTTTGGGGGGTGGATACGCAAAAAACTGTCTTTTTTTTTTTTTTTTTATGACATTCACCATACAGGATAAATTATAATTGTATAGTTTGGGTCATTAGAGATGTGGCGATAACAAATATGTGGAGGGGATTTTGTTTTTTTTATATCAAAAAACATTTTTTCAATGGAAAAAGGTGTTTTATTATTAGAAGAATTTTTTAATAAAACTTTTTTTTAACCATTTCCTTGTCCTACAAGGTGGACTTTGACATGCGATCTTTTGATAGCTTCTATAACATACTGCACTACAGTTATACTGTCAGTGGCATACTGACAGGCACTCTATCAGGCTGTGTCTCTGTCACTGCCTAATAGGACATATACACAGGCCAGACCTGGGGTTCTTCATTCAACCCCTTGCCACCATGCGTAGACATCGGTACCATGCAATCTCATTCATGGGGTTCCAGTGCCTGACAGAGTGATCCCCCCCTCTGCTGACACCATTTACAAAAGATGCTGTGGTTACTATTGACTGTGGCATCTAAGGGGTTAAACAGCTGGGATTGGGGCTTCTGCCAAGCCATTAGAGCAGGAACCTGGGTGTCATACTAGCGCTGAGGTTCTGCTCTCTGCTGCATGGGAGACCTGTGCAGCTTTTACTGTATACTAGGCCATTGTAGAAAGGCAGCAGCCTAGACTAAGCTCCCCTTAATGACCGCCTTCAAAAGGCATATCAGCAGTCATTAAGGGGTTAACTAAGATATAATGTGCAGTGCTGATTTATATAATTCATCAGACTACAATTTGAGATTATTATCAGTATGCCGGGACACAAGTAAATGTTGACTTTAACCATGATTGTGTTTGCTGATGGATGTCACCTAAAGTGTTTACTTGCTTATAGCCCTCTATTAGGACGGGAATAACATTTGTCAATGAGGTCCACGAGAGCTGATATAACGTATGAAACTCTTTCCCTGCTGGACTCCAACCTTGTACCTTGAAAATGACAAAGAGTACTGCTGTCAATAAATGCTGCGTTGTGCAAACAAGTCCAAGTCAAATAGCAGTCTTGATAGAGCTGGAGATTGATATTTTGGAACTTTCAGAGATTTAATCTGCCTTTTCCATTTGCTGTTTCAGCACTGTTTCTCCTCTCCATACTGACTGTTATCCATCTGCCTGAAGATGGATGGATGAGAAACAAATACCACAGCCAGGGCCAAGTCTAATATCTTCATTGCTAATATGATAGCAACCTAGGGCTTTCTGCTTTCTCGTAATAAAGAATACTGTGCCTCCATAAGTACAGCAGCTCCTGAGACAAACTCTGAATTTACATTAAGGTCATGCTTTGTGTAAGCTTAGAATACATGTATACATGATGCATAAGTTTAGTATACACGAAACATGAGCTTAGTAATAGTATACATGTATGCATGAGCTTAGTATACATGTATGCATGAGCTTAGTATACACGATACATGAGCTTAGTATATACGATACATGAGCTTAGTATACATCTATACATGAGCTTAGTATACATGATACATGAGCTTAGTATATATGTATACATGAGCTTAGTATATATGATACATGAGCTTAGTAAACAGATACATGAGCTTAGTATACATGTATACATGAGCTTAGTATACATGATACATGAGCTTAGTATACATGTATACATGAGCTTAGTATACATGATACATGAGCTTAGTATATACGATACATGAGCTTAGTATACACGATACATGAGCTTAGTATACATGATACATGAGCTTAGTATACACGATACATGAGCTTAGTATATATGATACATGAGCTTAGTATACATGATACATGAGCTCAGTATACATGATACATGAGCTTAGTATACATGAGCTCAGTATACATGATACATGAGCTTAGTATACATGATACATGAGCTTAGTATACACGATACATGAGCTTAGTATACATGATACATGAGCTTAGTATACACAATACATGAGCTTAGTATACACGATACATGAGCTTGGTATACATGATTTAGGCTGGGGCTACACATTGACAGCGAGTCTCAGAAAAGTTGTGTTGGCAAAAATCGCTGTTATGTGTGACTATTTTGAAGCTGTGATTTGATTGTAAAAGCACAGCCAAATCTCAGAAAAGTTGCAGGTAAGTCTTAGTCACATGATGCAGCTTTCATTGTGGTTTATGGCAGCGTGCAAATTGCAACTAAACATCCAACAGTGTTGGATTTTCTGGGAATGCCACGTCGCAGTCACTTCATGCAACGTTTTGTTCCACAACCCTTCTTCAGTCATTAGATGTGATGTTGCACAATCTTCTTGATTCGCATCACATGTCGCCATGTAGCCCAAGCCTTTGGCTATGTCTTGTATATGCTAGAAAAGCATGATAAATGTATTATTACTGTGTCCAACATTTGCCAAAAAAGTGTTCTTTGGCACATATTTGGGCAAAGGATCTATCTATCTGTATGATTTTAAAATCAAAATCAATGGAAGACTGTAATTGTTGTGCAAACAGTTGCATACTGTACAATAGGAGTATATCCCAATACACCCCCGGACATAGGAACACCGAAACGCGTGTCAGGGTGGTATCATCCCTGTTGCACACACCAATGGGTGAGACCATTTACTCTACTTCTTAACTTTTATGTTAGTTTAGTGTATAGGCTCACAGCGTTATTAGCTTACTCTTCTGATGCAGTTCCAACAGTAATATGTTCAGAAGTCTATATGGTACTGATATATGGCTATACCCTGTATTGCCCTAATGACTTTACTGGTTTATTGCCGATGAGGACGCCCTTTTCTGCTTCTCATCCTTGTGTTATATAAAATTTTAATCATGTGTCAAATATAGATTTTTATTATTCTTACTACAGTATTTTGGTATTTTGTAGGTTTTTAAGTATTCTCTTTCGAGCCTTACTACATGGTCTATATAGCTACTTGACTATAGATAAAGAGAATCATTTGAGAAAAGTTGTGTGTACCTGGACTGTATGGTTTATTTTGTTGTATGGCCCAATACACCCTTAGCCTAGGTGGAAACGACATCTAAGTAGCCTTATATACCCTACAAAAACATACAAAATTTCCTTTAGTCCATCACCTTGAGATCTGGAAGGTTTCAGCTTATTCAGATTATGAATAATATGAAGACAGCTCTAATGAATTGCTTAGATGCAATATGATACTATCATTCCCAGTCATATGCTTTTAGTCCTGTAAAATTAAGAAAATTCTACTCTATGAATTTCAATAGTAAGATGACTCCAGAAGCATTGCATTTATGTAGCATCATGGTATAGGCAATCTTAAAGGGAACCTGTCAACAGTTTTATGGTGCCTTATCTGAGGACAGCGAAAACTAGTGACAGAAACCCTGATTCAAACATTGGGTCCCAAGCCTAAGGTTTCTGAGGGTACAATGCAATCCACACACTTGGAAGTCTCATATTAATGAGTTGCCAACTTTCCAGTGCTCCTGCATTGGCAGATTTCTTCCTTTACATAGTAAGAAGGGTAGAGGGTGCCACAGCTCATGAATACAGGACTCCAGTGTTTGCGTCCTGATAAAGCTTGCCACAGTGATTTTATATAAATGACTAAATGAAAAAAGTGCAAATGCCCCAGGCATGTGAATCAGGGTCTCTAGTATGTCAGAGCAGACAGATTCACTTTAATTTACAGGGATGATATTCTCTATTCCCCGAAGTCCCAGAGCAGTGAATGGAGAGGTCTCACTGCTTGCGTGGTATGCTCTATGTTCACTTTGGGACCATATTCTGGAAATAGGAGCAGATCCCTGAGATGAGACCTACACCTTTCTGACATTTATTGCCTATCCTAGAAATAAGCCAAAAATATCCTAAATGGGGCAAACCCTTTAACATGCCGCAGTAGTTGTGGAAGTTTAGAAAAAGGTGTGTATCCAGAAGCAGCACCACCACAAGTCATAGGTTTTATCCATTATGGCAACACAATACTATCCAGTTTAGTTTTTAATTAAATGGGGCTGAGCTGCAATTCCTTTCACTATCGAGGAAAAAGAGTTGCGCCTTTTTTTGGAAAAAAACAATGCAGATCTTTTTTTCTAATCTTATACAACCATTTTATTTTATTCTATGACCTTTCTCTAAATCATGTTCTTCTATTGCGCTATGGAGTCTTAGCTGTCAGTCATCAATGACCTCATGGCAGGTCCAACGATATTTATCACTTGTTTCATGGACTAATAGTTATAAATTATAATATGAAAATACAATAAAATTCAAGATGAGATAATCAAGACAGTGATGGCATGGAGTGATAGTGAGTTATGACATTGACGTAATATTCTACACTAGGGGTTAGTTGTATTCTCACAACCAATGATGTCAGTCCATCTATAATCCCAGACAATCTTTGGTCTTGTCTGGATAGTAAAATATTAGAGTCATCTATATAAATCCTTCCCCTCATACTCTTGAGTAAATCATCATTTAAAAATTTCTAAAAGTTGCTCCAATGCAAATTTCAACTTAATATATTTACTGTATATGTAATGTTCAGACATTGATGACATTAATATATTTATGTACTTCAAACTCTTACAAATTACTTACAAATTATTTTTATGTTTCAATTACAATTAGTCTGATGTCTCATTACTTGAAGAATAATCAGATCACTAAACTCTAAAGAAATAAGTACTTGCATGTATGGTTTCAGATACAGTAAAGATGAAGAAGAACCATGACGTTACTGATCTTATTTTTACCTAAACATACAGAGTAACAAGATCATTAGGAAATATGTTATGCTCTATATAAAGTACAAAATCCGTATGACAGCACACCAAAGTTCTTTTCAATGCTCTTTTATTTTTGCCGGAAGTTACAGATAATTTTGCAACGTTTCGGGCCAATTTGTGTTGCCCTTCATCAGGCTAGTTGCTGAGCTGCGGGGATGCTCTATATAAAGTACCACTGGGCCAAGCAAAGCCAATACACACCAGAGCTGCTGCAGAACATACTAACACACACCTCAGCTGCTGCAGAACCTCATAATACACAACTCAGCTATTGCAGAACCTCCTAATACATACCTCAGCTGCTGCAGAACCTCCTAATATATACCTCAGCTGCTGCAGAACCTCATATAACACACCTCAGCTGCGACAGAACCTGCTAATTCACACCTCAGCTGCTGCAGAACCTACTAACACACACCTCAGCTGCTGCAGAACCTCCTAATACCCACCTCAGCTGCGGCAGAACCATCTAATTCACACCTCAGCTGCGGCAGAACCTCCTAATTCACACCTTAACTGTGGCAGAACCTCCTAACACAACTCAGCTGCTGCAGAACCTACTAACACACACCTCAGCTGCTGCAGAACCTCCTAATACACACCTCAGCTGCTGCAGAACCTCATAATACACACCTCAGCTACTGCTAAACCTCCTAGCACATACCTCAGCTGCTGCAGAACCTCATAATAGACATCTCAGCTGCTGCAGAACCTACTAACACACATCTCAGCAGCTATAAAAACTCTAAATACACATTTCAGCTGCAGCAGAAGCTCCTAACACACACCTCAGATTCTGCAGAACATACTAACACAGACCTCAGCTGCTATAGAACCTACTAACACAAACCTCAGCTGCTGCAGAACCTCCTAACACAACTCAGCTGCTGCAGAACATTATAATGTGATGATAGAGAACATACAGTATAAGGCCTTGACCACATGTGTCTTAGGGGCCATCAGGTCATAAATGCTAGACACAATTTTATAGCCTGGCAGATGGAAACCCGTCAGATCTCATCATACTACAAGAAAATTTAGACTAGCACATTCGTAGTCGCAGGTGCACATCCATAAAGCTAGCATGCAGAAAGCAAACAAAAACACGAATGGCAGCAGAACATTTCCCATACAAACAATAAAACTGGGAAATAGGGATTATTCTAAATTAAAGTGGTATTATACCTACTATAAATGAAAAAATAGAAGCTCTTTGCGCACATTTTTGATCAAACAAGTGCCGGGTCCATCTACTAGGCATGAAGGTGGCTTCTGCAGATGAGTCCTTAAGGCCTTATTCACACGTCCGCATATATGTCCGCATGTATTTCGCAATTCTGCGGAATACATGCGGACCCATTGACTGTGAATGGGGCACGGAACGATGCGGAGAGCACACACTGTGCTCTCCGCATCAGTTCTTACGGCCGCAGCTCCGCAAAAAAGTAGAGCATGTCCTATAGTTGCCCGCAATTGCGGACAAGAATAGACATTTCTATGGGGCTGCCGGCCGGGTGTGTTTATGGATCCGCAATTTGCGGATCCATAAACACTACGGACATGTGAATAAGGCCTAACACTAACAGAACTGCCTCTCCTGGGCTTGACTAAGCCTACAATATTCAGGGCAGTGTAGGAACCAGCTACATATATACTCTTCTCAGAATCCCCAGGCAAATGGGCACCTTAAGCCTGGTAGATGGGCCCGACACACGTTTAATCAAAAATGTGCGCAAAGAGCTTCTATTTTTTCATGTATAGTAGGTATAATACCACTTTTATTTAGAATAATCCCTATTTTCCAGTTTTATTGTTTGTATGTGAAATGTTGTGCTGCTGTACCTATTTTTGTTGTTTGCTTTCTGCATGCTACCTTTATGAATGGGCACCTGTGATTATGAATGTGCTTGTCTAAATTTTCTTGTAGTATATATTGAGAGTAGCTGCCTCCTTTATGCCTCATTCACACATCAGTGTTTCCCGGACGTGTGCTGTACGTGTTCTCCGCGGACAGCACACGTCCCCATTCATTTGAATGTGTGCATTCACACATCAGTGTTTTAGCACGGTCTGTGGGTCCGTGTTTCCAGCACAGATGCATGTACTATCTTGTCCGTGTTCCTGGATCTCTCACGCCCATTATAGTCAATGAGTCAGTGAAAACCACGGATGCAACACGGATGCCATCCGTGTTGCATCCTTGTTTCACGGATCATTAAAAAGAAATTGTTTGAAAATTATTTTCCAGCTGCTCAGTGTCAGTGAAAAACGGATGGACGCAGTACAAACAAACCTTTTGTGGAGCTTTTATCATAAGTAATAATGTTAATATAATTTTTTATTCTTCAGGTTCTGCTCCATCAAGTCTACCAGAAGCACAGCTTCACTGAGTGACAGCAGAAGTGTCCAGGGCCACATCTGCCATGAGGTGAGATGAGAATCTAAGGCTACGGCACTTTACGATGAGGCACAGGAGCCTATGGCAATAACAAATGACAAAACAGGTTCACACTGCGGTCTTACTAAGCCCTCAAACTGATGTTAAAATTGAGAGGTTAGTCAACATGTCCTACAGTGGAGGACATGTCTTAAGCCCGAGCACCATGCCAAGGTCTCTCAAGTAGCTCGGGACCTAACACTCACCTACCTGTGCCATATGGGCAATACCAGGGGCCAGTGGGCAAAATTACAGGAATGTATTAGGCCGACTCGCCGCAGACTCCTCAGTTACCTCCAGCATGTAACCATGCCTGCAATGGGAGGAGGGAGAAGGCTGTGAGCCCCACCCAAGACTGGCTGATATGGCCCAGGCCTCACAGGTGCACCTAAATATAGCCTGTGGATGGAAAACAGGCTACATTTACATGGGAGTGTATACACCTCCAAACAATTATATCTACACAAACCAGCTGAAAGGTGGCATGAAGCAGGATGTGCTCAACCCAAAAATGCAGATGTGCATATATATACAGGGGAGCCGATCCTGCACTTGTGGCCAGTTGCTAATGGCGATCCCCAGCAAAAATGCCTACGGTGGAGGATGCCCGCAGTGGACCACAAGTACCACAATAGACATCCTACACAAAATGGCAATAGTGTGGATGTGATAAATAATATAACAATATAGCAATAACAAATGACAAAACAGGTGCACACTGCGGTCATACTAAGCCAGGCATGTCCAAACTCTGGCCCTCCAGGTGTTGCAGAACTACAACTCCCATCATGCTCTTCTGTAGGTTGATAGCTGTAGGTTGTCCAGGAATGATGGGAGTTGTAGTTTTGCAACATCTGGAGGGCCGGAGTTTGGACATGCCTGTACTAAGCCCTCAAACTGATGTTAAAATTGAGAGGTTAGTCAACATGTCCTACAGTGGTACTTGTGGTCCACTGCGGGCATACTCCACCGTAGGCATTTTTGCTGGGGATCGCCATTAGCAACGGGCCACAAGTGCAGGATCAGCTCCCCTGTATATATGTGCACAACTGCATTTTTGGGTTGAGCACATCCTGCTTCATGCCACCTTTTAGCTGGTTTGCACAGGAGCCTATGGCTTTCGTCCCCAGCTTTTACCCTTATAGGCTGCAGGCCACTAGGCCTGAAGACTACAATGCAGTAGAACGACTCAGGAGGATGCAATGACATCATCATTACCTCCTGCACGGGTCTCAGGCAGCTCTATGATGTGGTCATAAACGCAGGTATTCATGACCACATTATCTCTGAGACCATCTGAGACCCGCCGCAGGAGGTCAAAATTATGTAATTGTGACTGCCTGCACTTAAACATGGCAACTCAGGCCACGGGTTACAATACTACCAGTATTGGGGGGCAATATATTACAGGTGAACTATGGGGAAGGAGGATGAAATACACCACCACTACAGGGGGCATTATACTATGGGAGGACTAAAGGGGTGGAGATCATTATATATACTACCACTACAGGGGGCATTATTTAACGGGGGAACTACAGGGGTGAGCATTATATAAAAATTACCAGTACAGGGGGTTATTATGTTACAGAGGGATTATGGGGGAGGGCAGAGCATTATATAAATACCAATACAAGGGTTTATTATACTATTGTGCTCCCCGGGGGAGGGGAGATTTATATATACTACCAATAATGGGGGCCTTATACTATGTGGGGAACTACAGGGGGAGAACATTACATATACTTCCACTACAATGGGGCACTATATGAGGGAACTACAGGGGGGAGGGTTAGAGCATTACAAATACTAGCAATACAAGGTTGCATTATATTATGGGGGGGGGGGGGCTATGTGGGGGACAGCATTATATATACTTCCACTACAGAGGGGAGATTATACTGTGGGGTGGCTATGGGGAGGGGAGAGCATCATATATACTACCACTACTCTGAGTATTATAGAGGTGAGAGCATTATACATACTAGCACTATAGATGTGCATTATACTACAGGGGGACTGTGTTTGGAGGGGGTGAGAACGCTATACATACCAGCAACATGGGAAGGGGGCAATATACTACAGAGGGAAGATCATTACATACAAGTACATGCTAGCACTACCGGGGGCATTATAATACAAGGGCACCAGGCAAGAGGGGGGGGGCATTCTACATAGTAGCAGTACAAGTGTGGGTAGTATAATACAGGCCAGAGTTCTACAGAGTGCATTATAATACAGGCCAGAGCACTACAGGAGGCATTATGGTGCAGGCAAGGGCACTACAGGGGGCATGATAATAAAGGCAGGAGCACTACAAAGAGCATCATAATACAGGGGACACTACAAGGACGGATTATAATACAGGAGGCATTATACATTCAAGCACTGCCGGGTTTTCATTATACGTACTGGCACTACAGGGGGTATTACAGAAGGTCTTTATAACTACAGAAGGCACTGCAATGGGGCTTTTTAAACAGGGAGTACTGAATTATAAAATAGGGGGCCACTATAGGGGCATTATAACTACCGGGGGCACTATAGGGGGCCTTATTACTACTCTGGGCTCTATAGTGGTGCCTATGGAGGGTATTACTACTAATCAGGCATTCTTTGGGAGCATTCTTGCTATTTGGGGTACTGTAAGGAGTTCTATTTCTGAGGGCAGTCTGGGACTACTATAAGTATAGGGGGATTATCTATATAGCACTGTTATTTCTGCATTATAGAATTTGGTGCAGTAGGGAGCACAGCAGGAACATTAATAGAGGCAGCAGCAGGATAATAATGTTTGCACATCAGAATGAAGGGGGTGAGGAGACAAGATGCAGATAAATAAAGTTGTCAAGGTGGTCTGATCTCTCTGAATGGAGAAGATAAGGAAAGAAATTGTCTACATCAGATATCAATTGATATAAGAGGTATGTGGTGCTGTATTACCTTTTATGTTTTGTAGCATTGTATGTAATATCCATCCACATATGTCTTTAACAGTAGGGCTGGGACAAGGGTTTGGATTGAGAATTTGACATGAAGAGAGGTGCCATTTCAATTTTCAGTTCAGGCAGTAGAAAGGTGAGGTGCACCCCTGGTAACATCCAACCAGAAGACCTATATAGCTGTCACTCAGAACAGAGGGGGGCTGTGAAATACTTCAGTAATGAGAGCAAGAGCACTTCCTATTGATGCTCCACCTGCAGTGCACTTACATGAGCACAATCTGGCAGAATGAAACTTCATAATCACACTACTCCTTATAATAAAAGCTTCACAAAGGGTATATTTGCACAGTTCTCCCAGCAGCTACCTAGTGTGTGTTGCAACAATTGCAGGGGAAGAACTGGGAGGAGGGGAATGTTAGTTGTTGCACTGATAGGAGTAGTAGTTATTCCACAGTGGCTATCCTCACTCCAATGCTCCCTGAGGCCATACAGTGAATGGAGGGCACACCCATCCCTCCCTCTGGACACACCCTGGTTTTATGGCTTCTTCCTGGTGTTAGGAGTAGCATGTGGCTAGTAAGGGGAAATAAAATGCTGCGCTTAAACATGGCAAATATTACCAGTACTGGGGGGGTTATATATTACAGGTGAACTATGGGGAAGGAGGAGGACATATACTACCACTACAATGGGCATCATACTATAGGAGGACTACAGGGGTGGAGATCATTATATATACTACCACTACAGGGGGCATTATATAACAGGGGGACTACAGGGGGGAGCATTATATAAATACTACCAGTACAGGGGGTTATTATGTTACAGAGGGATTATGGGGGAGGGCAAAGCATTATATAAACTACCACTATAAGGGATTATTATACTATAGTGGAACTGCTGTGGGAAGGGGAGCTTTATATATAATACAATTAATAGGGGTCTTACAATATATGGGGAACTACAGGGGGAGAACAAAACATATATACCACTACAATGGGGCATTATATGAGGGAAGTACAGGGGGGAGGATTAGAGCATTACAAATACTAGCAATACCTTCTTGTTTCTCGGTTTTAGTACTGCGTAACCCATCTGGTTCTGACACATTTCTGACAACTCTGCCTTTGTATTTGTCAGTCTGTGTGTTGTTCATCTCTGTGCCTATATAGAGTAGGGATCATCGTCCAGTTGCGGTTCTGCCGTTTAGAGCTTATATTGCAAGTAGGTAAGAACATTAAGGTGGGTTTAGTTCAGGGACTAACTGTCCTCATCTGTCCCTGCTCTTACACTTTTACACTTTTATAAAGACCCTCAGGGACTTTTGATATGCAATATTTAGATTGCTTGTCCCTCACATTGCAAAAAAATTACTATTACATTGTGAAGGACTTGAGCTATTTTCCTCTTAAGCCCTGCCACCCGAAGGGCTCAATCGGAACTACAGCTATATGAGGCTGGATCTCCAGCAAAATCCAGCCTAATAGAAACAACTAACACCTTTCCTGATCTCTGCACGTTCCAGTTCCAGGAGTTCCAGCGTTTCCTGGGAAAACCGCCTCAGATGTCATGATCACAATTGATCTGAGGGATTAAATGTCTGTGATCAGTGTTATCTCTAATAAATACCAGGTGTCTGCTGGTGTTCTAAGCGTAGCTGTTAACATTTTAAAAACCCTGTACATTTATGACGGCAGTCCTGAAGGGATTAATATAATAGGCATTTTGGGGCATGGTAATAACTATTATCTTTATTTTTTTTATTGCTTTTTTTTAATATGGAGAAAGGAGGGCGATTTGAATTTTTATATATTTCATGTTTTTATTTATTTATATATTTAGAATATTTTTAAGCTTTTTTTTACCCTTTTTTTTTAATCGCCCTAGGAATTTGAGTATGCAGTTGTCTGATCGTTTCTCCCATAGACTACAATGAATTACTACTGCAGTCTATGGAAGTTTTGTTATGTTCCTATGGAACATTACTGTGGTAGCAGGCTCAAGGCTACCACAAGGAACAAACGGATCCCCCAATCTCTGCACAGGGGAGCCATTCAGACCCCAGGCGCACAGTGCTTCCAAAGAAAAGCCTATCAGATGCCATGGTGACAATTGACCATGGCATCTGAGGGGTAAAATGTTCATGATCGGCGTTATCACTGATCAATGACATTGGTTCTAGGTGCCTGCTATTTAAAACAGTCAGCGCCATGTTTAAATCTCAAACTTCAGCCATATATTTTTAGCAGAGATCTGGAAGAGGTCAAAGTACCTCATATTTCCTTTTTAGTTTAAACCACAATGCAGCTAAGCTGTAGTCAGTGATCATCACTATGTCCTAATGTATAAAGCATAAAGTGTACCTGAACTTTAGAAATGCTTTTGACATGTCATAGTGACATATCAAAAGTTTTGATCGGTGGAGGTCTGAATGCTGAGACCCTCGCTGATTGCTAAAACGAGGAGACAGAACTGTTTACACAGAGCACTGTCTTCTCACTGCAGGAGACAGACTAGACACAGACTCATAGACTTTCTGCTCACCCTGCCTCAGTAAGAGCGGAGTGCGCTCTGTGTGACCGTTTCTAGGTCCTTGTTCTAGCGATCTGTGGGGCAGTCCTACTCCCACTGATGAAAACATAGGATATGTCACTATGACATTTTAACGTTTTATATGGCTATAAATGAGAAGTTAACTTTCTATTAGTACTACTACTACAGTACCTTGTTTTAATCTGTTGTATTTTTCCTGATACAGCAGGGAAGATTTACTAAGCCTGTAGATGGCATGTATGTAGGCTATCTAGACCTGCACCAGATTTATCACAGTGGCCCAGGCTGGATGATAAATGTGGTGCTGGTGCAGGGACAGATATTTTTCCCTGACTCTATATTATCTTACTCATCATCTTACTTTGAAACCAGATTTTAGGACAGAATTGTGGCAAAATTTTGATGCAAAATGTTACATTACATTTTAGAACATACACCCTTTCCTCCTCCCAATCCTCATCCCCTTTGATGAGCAAGCCGGAAAAAAAATAACTGGAGAAACCCTAGTTGTGCCAGATTGTTACAAACTTGCACCAATTGGCACCACTTTTTAGACTGATTCTAGTCGCAGACACATTAGTAAATCTGTGTGACAATGTTTGTTGTCAGTGAATAAGAACAGAGGCTGCAATCCTATATATATAGTACCTAGTCCCGCTCTCAACGGAGAACTGAATACAGTTGTATCCAGTCTAGACAATGGTCTCTACTCTGAGCTAAACAGATTGCATTCCAGAATGAAACATTGTAGCTGCTGATTATGTATTACTGTCTGTTTAACCTCAATTATGTAACTGATCCTTAGTAGATTGATATACAGAATTCTCATGAATATTTGTTTCAACATGAAAGGTCCAGACCTCCATCCTAGAATAGAAACTACAACTATTCACTACCTTATGCTTTCATTTATCTCAGTTCCTGCTCACACATTTGCCTAGACATTGGGATGAACCAACTACTACATTTCTAGGAGTGGA
The DNA here is from genome assembly GCA_033119425.1 of Bufotes viridis. Classification (NCBI taxonomy): domain Eukaryota; kingdom Metazoa; phylum Chordata; class Amphibia; order Anura; family Bufonidae; genus Bufotes; species Bufotes viridis. The sequence continues at coordinate 399,583,501 of CM065590.1, forward strand.
TTATCTATTCTCAGTGCCCAGATGGAAATAAACCCTTCATTGTGTGCATGCAAGCATGTTCATGCTACTTTCACACTAGCGTTTTGGCTTTCTGTTTGTGAGATCCGTCATGGGCTCTCAGAAGCGGTCCAAAACGGATTAGATTGGCCCTAATGCATTTTGAATGGAAAAGGATCTGCTCAGAATGCATCAGTTTGCCTCCGATTAGTCACCATTCCGCTCTGGAGACGGACACCAAAACGCTGTCTGCAGCGTTTTTCTGTCCTCCATGTGACACAATAGAAAATGGATCCGTCCCCCATTGACTTTCAATGGTGTTCAGGACGAATCCGTCATGGCTATAGAAGACATAATACAACCGGATTCTTTCATGACGGATGCATGCGGTTGTATTATTGTAATGGAAGAGTTTTTGCAGATCCATGACGGATACGCAAAAAACGCTAGTATGTTTGACAAAACTGTACAAATACATTTCAGTTGTGCATTTCAGACACTGCTGCTGAAACTCAGGTAGAAAGGATCTACAAGCACTAAACTACCTTATATATGTCCCCCTGACTTGAGACAGAGACATCGAGCACTTAAAAATATATGTCTTTAAATATGTCACTGCCGTGGGTTCTCTTTGGTAGTGAAAGTGATTACACAATTCAAGCAGGATTATGAGGCTAGAAGGTCTTGAAATATAAATATATCATAAACCTTTGAGAAATTCTGTCCTAAAAGCTTTCCTCTCTGTCTGAGCTGCAGTAAAGCACAATGCAGCTGCTCTTTAATGGCTTTTCACCCAGAACTGGCAACATAAATACAGCTTATAACACTTTAAAGAAGGCAGATTAACCCTTCACTTCTTATGGGTGTAGGGGCAGACACAGACAGCAGAGAATATTACATGGGCTCCACTTTCCCACAGGACCCAATAGAGCACCTCCCTCGGGCACTTATAGCAAATCAGTCCCTTTATGTGTAATCTAACAGAAAGTAGGTAGGAGTATTATTTTCTTTTCTAAGGTGGCAGTGGACTTTTTAAAGAGGACCTTTAACTAGAGATGAGAGTATGAATTGATTTTTCTCATCAGCCAGCGTTTTTCACCTGCAAGGAGACTGTCTCTGCTGCTGAAGAAGCTCCCCCTGCTGCTTGATTGACAGAGCCGGACATCTTGCCGAACCTTGACAATTTTGTGCCAATGCTCAGAGTAGTTACGCAAGTGTAGAGGCTCTGCTTCCGCTATAGGAGCAGTGACTGTGCATGCGCCTCTACACCTCTGGCAGGGTTGTTCTAAAAATTACTATAAAGTGCACAAATAATTGCGCCACACAGTGTCCAACTATTGCTCCAATAGTAAAGCTATATGGTACCTAATCAAAATGCAATACAGTTATTTGGCCATATACTGTCTAGGTAACAGCACCGTAAAATGTGACTGTGCCCAAATTAAAGCACATAAATTATCAGAAAGCAATTAACCTATCAGGATATTTTTGAGTGTGTGAGGAAACCCGTGTAAAGTCGGGGAGAATATACAAACTTCATGAACTGCCAGGCAACAGTGAGCCACTGTGCCACCCTGAATGTGGTGATGTGATATTCACTGTGACGAAAGTGGTGGCCATTGAACTCAGTGAGCAATGTGTATGAGGACCACTACAATGGTTATTGCTGCACAAAAGACTCTATGGATGGAAGGTTTATGACTGTTATTGAAAATAAGGGGGACCATATTGGTCACTGATTTTTTGGGGAAATGTCAGAAATGTTTATTTGTAAATTTTTTGTTGTTTATTATTCTCATTAAGATTTAATTTCTTAAATATTCAGGTTTGAGGTTTATTAACATTTTGGAATGAATGACAGCACTGTAGTTGTTCAATAAGAAAATAAATCCTCAAAAATACAACTTGCCAAATAATGGTGCGCATACTGTATTTGTACTGCAACCCTCATCATCTATTCAGTAAAGAGAGACTTTATATATTCTAACTAAGCAGACTTTATTGGTTGAACTTGATGGACTCTTTTCAACCGTATTAACAAATGTAACTATGTATTTGTAATTATCACTGCCTCCACCATCCACTGACCCCAGCACCTGTCCTCCTGCCTTGCACCGTGCCAACTAGAGATGAGCTAAGTAAACCAGGCATACCCAAGCCACTGTGCCTAATTACATTTTTCACACATTTTTCCCACTTGGTGGCAGGGGCGGACTGGAAACTAAAAGTGGCCCTGGATGGAAAAAAAAGTTACAAGTGGCCCATGTTGCAGGTGGGTCTAAATTGACAAAAGGTGGAGCTACATAAGTAGGCAGGGCCATCAATACCATGGTGCATAACAATATACCGCCCCAGCTGAACCAAATACCACAGTGCAGCACATAATACTGCCACCTGTGTCACAGTATTGAACTGTATTCCTGTCCTGAGGACTAGTGTTGAGCGAGCATGCTCGGCCGAACACCAGTTCAGCTCGAGCATCGCTATGCTTGTCACATCGCGGAGTTCGGCTGAACACCTTGTGTGCTCGAGCGCGGTGCTCGAGTCAGTGTATTTAAATCTAATTTAGCCCCTATTTCTATGCAGAAGATCGCTGTACAGTGAGGGAAATCCCCTAGTCTGAGTCCGCGGCTTAGGAGTCCCTGCTCTGACTCCATATATAGCTATGTCCACATATGGAGTCAGTGCTTGGGGACACGTAGTGTATTTAAATCTAATATAGCCTGTATTTCAGAAAAGTTTCTGCATTAGAGGCAAGGCACTTAACCACTCAGCTATAATAGCTACATAGCCAGTTACTTTAAAAAAAAATAAAAAATTTGAGACTACTCTCAAGTTTAGAAGTAGACTGGCTATGCAGCTATATAGTTTAGTGGTTAAAGTTCTGGGCTGTGATGCAGAAGCTGTTAGTGCAAATCCCGTCACAAACTTTTTCAGAAATAGAGGCTCTACTACATGCGACAGTATGGGCTCTGATACATCCTACAGCACACTATGGACCCTGCTACATCCTACAACCTGCTGTGGGCACTGCTACATACAACAGTGTGGGCTCTGCTACATACAAAAGTGTGGGTCTGCTACATCCTACAGCACTCTGTTCTCTCTGCTACATTCTACAGCACGCTGTGGGCTCTGCTATGTACAACAGTGTGGGTCTGCTACATCCTACAGCACTCTGTGGGCCCTGCTACATACAACAGTGTGGGCTCTGCTACATAGAACAGTGTGGGCTTTGCTACATCCTTCAGCATGCTGTGGGCTCTGCTACATTCTACAGTATTACGTATTCCTATACAGCAGAAGTCATATATATATATATATATATTTTTTTTTTTTATTTTTTTTTTTTTTGAGTAAGTGGCTATGCAGCTGTATAGTGTAGTGGTTAAAGCTCTTGGCTGTGATGTAGAAGCTGTGAGTTTGAATCCTGGCAGAAACTTTTAGGAAATAGAGATTAAATTTATATATTTTATACTTTTTTTTAGTAATTGTAAAAAACGTATGGCACAAAATAAATGTGTAATTACTAAAAACAGTATATAATTACAGTGTATGTATATATATATATATATATATATATATAATTTTCAATTTTTTGCATAAGAGAGAATCAGATCTGAGGCTGGCGGTCGTGAGGAGACGAGGTGGCGATACTAGGTAACAGCCCACTGGGAAATTTTCCTGTAGGTTCTATGGCCAATCCGCCCCTGCTTGGTGGCCCAATCTCAAAGTGAATGCTTGGAAATTAACCCTTTACGGGCGCCGATAATAAATTTATGTCAGTAGCCAGGCATTCAAAAATGATGCCCACTGGCGCGTGCAGCAGGCACCATGGCTGCCGAGTGTCTGCTGTTTTAAAGAACAAACACTTAGTACTACTGTCTTTTAACCCTTCAGATGCCGTGGTCATCCAGTTATACTTGGGCTCCCCCCAGCGGGGATTGAGGGAGCCAGAGAGTGTATGAAGCAATCCCTGTCCTCCTGTGTGATGGTACCAGAAATGGTACACAACATTGAGGCAGAAAAACCTTCCTCAAAGCAATACAATTGAGGGGTCCACAACAAGGATGATTATAATCCCATGTGGATCTCTCCATAAGGTCCGGGATCCCTCCCTAATATGAACCTAGTGGCATTTTGCTTTTAAAGTTATTAGGGTTAAGACAAGATGGCAGAACATGGTGAATGGATCAAACATGACCTCTGGATTATTGCAGCAACACTGTCCCTAGCGCATGAGCCCTTGCCATGTCTCTTCCTATGCTCAGATCACAGGACAATGGAGGAGACCACGCAGGATGAGCCTTGTATCGGTCTGTGACATCACAGGGAATGGCTACCTATGGATTGGGTGGCTGCACGACAATTTGGGTGATCTCACTACTGCCAACCATCCACCATCAAGAGCACCCCAGCCACCATCAAGCAGGGGGCCCAAGGCCATGCAGCCTGGGAGAGTTCTGGAGCTGGGGTTAGCCACCAAGAGCACTATAACTATCCTCATTACCTCAACCATCATTCCCATACATTCCACTCTTCGTGCCTCCCCCTGCGGGCTGCAGCACAACAATAGTATCTGGAAACTGGAAAGTCCTGCCAATGTAGATTTATGCTCCAGGCAGGGATCTATCTTCTTCTGTCTACAGGAACATACAGTGGATATAAAAAGTCTACACATCCCTGTTAAAATGTCAGGTTTCTGTGCTGTAAAAAAAGATAAAGACAAAGATAAATAATTTCAGAACTTTTTCCACCTTTAATGTGACCTATAAACTGTACCACTCAATTGAAAAACAAACTAAACTCTTTTAGGTAGAAGGAAGAAAAAATATTAAAATAAAATAATATGGTTGTGTAAGTGTGCACCTTTTGATTTTATTACAGCACTTAGTCTTTTGGGGTATGAGTCTATCTGCATGGCACATTTTGACTTGCCAAGATTTGCCTACTTTTCTTTGCAAAAACACTTCAAATCTGTGCACAGCCCTCTTCAGATTACCCCACAGATTTTCAATCGGATTCAAGTCTGGGCTCTGACTGGGTCATTCCAAAACTTTAATCTTCTTCTGGTGAAGCCATTCCTTTGTTGATTTGGATGTATGCTTTGGGTTGTTGTCATGCTGAAATATGAAGTTCCTCTTCATGTTCAGCTTTCTAGCAGAAGCCTGAAGGTTTTGTGCCAATATTGACTGGTATTTGGAACTGTTCATAATTCCCTCTATCATAACGAAGGCCCTGGTTCCAGCTGAAGAAAAACAGCCCCAAAGCATGATGCTGCCACCAACCTTCTTTACTGTGGGTATTGTGTTCTTTTGGTGATATGCATTTTTGTTTTTGTGCCAAACATATCTTTTGGAATTATGGGCAAAAAGTTCAACCTTGGTTTCATCAGACAATAACACATTTTCCCACATGCTTTTGGGAGACTTCAGATGTGTTTTTGCAAAATGTAGCCTGGCGTAGATGTTTTTCTTCGTAAGAAAAGGCTTTCGTCTTGCCACTCTACCCCATAGCCCAGACATATGAAAAATACGGGAGATTGTTGTCACATGTACCACACAGCCAGTACTTGCCAGATATTCCTGCAGCTCCTTTAATGTTGCTGTAGGCCTCTTGGTAGCCTCCTAGACCAGTTTTCTTCTCGTCTTCTCATCTGGACCCATTCATTTCTATGGGGCTGTGCACATGAGCGGTGATTTTCACGCATCACTTCTGCGTGGCGTGAAAATCACAGCATGCTCTATATTGTGCGTTTTTCACGCAACGCAGGCCCCATAGAAGTGAATGGGGCTGCGGGAAAATCGCAAGCATCTGCAAGTCGATTTTCCCGCATGGTTGCTTAGTAACGGGACCAGATTTTTATTATTTTCCCTTATAACATGGTTATAAGGGGAAATAATAGCATTCTTAATAAAGAATGCTCTGTAAAATGAAGATGAAGGGGTTAAAAATAATAAAACTTAACTTACCTTAGCCACTTGATCGCATAGTTGCGATCTGTCTTCTCTCTTCAAGCTTCAGCTACCAGCTAAAGGACCTGTGATGACGTCACATCACATGGTCCAATCACATGGTCCATCTTACCATGGTGGTCCCTTTTGCTTGGGACCACCAAAGGATGGTGTCTTCTTTCCAAAATGGGGGTTACATGTGGGGTATTTATACTGCCCTGGCATTTTAGAGGCCCTAAAGCGTGAGAATCCAAATGCGTAAAAATGCCCTGTGAAATCCTAAAGGTACTCATTGGAATTTGGGCCCCTTGCGCATCTTAACTGCAAAAAAGTGTCACACATGTGGTATCTCCGTACTCTGGAGAAGTAGGGCAATGTGTTTTGTCGTGTAGTTTTATATATACCCATACTTTGTGTGAGAAATATCGCTGCAAACGACAACTTTTTAAATTTTTTTATACAAAGTGGTCAATTTACAGAGATATTTCTCTCACCCAGCATGGGAAAATGTAAAAATACACCCCAAAACACATTGCCCTTCTTCTACTGAGTACGGCGATACCACATGTCTGCCACTTTTTTGCAGCCTAGGTGCGTAGGGGGCCCTAATTCCAATGAGTACCTTTAGGTTTTACAGGGCTGCTCACAATTTAGCCCCACCCAAAATGCCAGAACAGTACAAACACCCCACAAATTACCCCATTTTGGAAAGAAGACACCCCAAGGTATTCTCTGAGGGGCATATTCAGTCAATGAAAAATTGAACTTTTTGTCACAAGGGAGACTTTGTGAGAAAAAACTATAAAAAATCAATTTCCGCTAACTTGTGCCAAAAAAAAAATCTTCTATGAACTCGCCATGCCCCTCACGGAATACCTTGGGGTGTCTTCTTTCCAAAATGGGGTCACATGTGGGGTAGTTATACTGCCCTGGCATTTTAGGGGTCCTAAAGCGTGAGAATCCAAATGGGTAAAAATGCCCTGTGAAATGCTAAAGGTACTCATTGGAATTCGGGACTAGTGTTAATATTTTCCGGTATTGAGATCCATCATAGGATCTCAATATCCCCAAAAAAACGCTTCCGTTTTGTCCCCATTAATTGTCAATGGGGACAAAACATAACTGAACAGGACGGAATGCTCCAAAATGCACCCCGTTCCGTTCTCACACCAGAGAGCAAACCGCAGCATGTTGGGGTTTGCTTTCCGTCCTGGAATGCGGAGCAAGACGGATCAGAGTAGTAATCCAGTACTAGTGCTGAGATGTTTTCCCTATTGCAATTCACTTCCCTGGTTCTGGGTCTGGCATACAGTTTATTCTCTTTCCTGTGCTGTGTCTTACAGCCTGTTGCACAGCTCTTCTTCTCTAAATTGAGCAGGTCACACTTTCTAGGCCTGTAGATACATCTGTTTTTGCTGCTTCTTAGTCCAGGACACCTTACAGATTCTCACCCTACTTCAGACCCGGACCTGTGATGCGCATTCCTAAACCTTCCCCTACTATCAGTAAACCTTCCCCTACTAGCACCTAGACACTGTGGTAGGCTCTGCATGCTGGAGGAATACAGCTGCTTGAGGTGTTAGACTGGAGCAGTAGAGCAGGTGAGCAAAGTGGCAGCCAGGCCCACTGAAAGCAGTGTAGAGATGGTGGGCACAGACCACCGCTATAACAGACCTTTTTAAAGTGGTGAGATATGGCATGAAAAAGGTGACCAAGTTGACCAAAAACTGTGAAACTTTAATATCTGGACTGTACCATAAATAATATTAGGATATCAAATAGATTTTCATACTTTTCTAGTATTCTAGTTTTATTTAGGTGACGGCTAAATAAATCTATTACAGGTATATACTTAACAGTTGTAGGCACTATTACCATGTTATAATCTTGTGAACTTCTGTTATCTCCTTTTCAACACCCTCTGGGGCATGTTGCAAGTTGAAACAAGATAAAAAGTGAGGGTCTCTTCATATCACATTTCTGATATTTCGGTTTGTATACACCCAACATTAAATATATTGTAAGTTGTCATGTGGTGAATACCAAAATAATTATGATCAATATATATTATAATCAAGATAACATGTTCTTAAAGTACTAAATGGTACATAAAATTACTCTATTCACACATGAATTCTGAAAAACTAATTCAATTTAGCATCAATATGCCATATTTCCAGAGTGGCAAATATACAGGACTATCTGATGGCCATAGATTGTGTCAGTGCTCCGCACATAGTTTTTTGGTGTGCATTTTTTGTTTGGCGTTTTTGTGTGCATTGTTTTTAGTATCATTTTTAAGGAAAATAGTGTGCTTGAGCACAATTTTTTTTATAGATGTTTTTTTTTTTTGCATGCCTTGTCTTGTTATAAAGGAAAGTGCGTACCTCTACTTCTTTTTTAACACTGTGTGGAAAAAAATGCGTCATGCAAAAACAACCAGGCAAAAAAAATAAAAAACGGATGTCTATAGGACAAAAAAAGCTTCAGGAAATTAGCCATAAATGAAATGTTAAAACAGTTAGGCTCAGATAAATGCTGGATTACCCAATATTCTGAAATACTGTATGGTCAAAAATATTGAAAGCATATTTATTAAGTAGTAGGATCAAAGGCAAAAATGATCACAATAAATTCTGTCAGCATCGTGTTTTCCTAATGGGCTCTCTCTGCTTAGTCTTCTGCTTTGGGGTTTGTGAAATTCCCCATTATTTTCAGGATTTTAGAAGTATAAAATGCTGGATTAAAGAATTTTTCCCTTTACTTTGCAGGACATGTTGCTAACTTTCCTCATTAATTTACTTTGAAAAAGTGCTCAATAACAATGTCTAGAGCAATCTCTGAACTTTCATGATTTTGACACTTTGTCCACTTTGCTAGATTTCAAGCACATACATTGAGAGAGAGCTGGTATGAAATATCAAACAGGATACACTGACTGGCCTGACATTTTCTCATCCCTTGGAGAAACAGGGTACTTCTCGAGCTGTTCTCCATTAAGATGCATCACAAAGTATCAGTGACATTAGGACAAGCTCTCCTGACTTCGCACATCAGCGTGCTATTTCCCTCCCGTTACCAAGCGGCCATAAAATCCCGCAGCATAAACTGTGATTGATGCCGAGGCCTCACTGAGGGTTTTGTCATTTCAGGCCTGGCATGAGGTCAACGTTTTTTTTTCGCAAAGAAACGGTTCTTGTAAGAGATGAGCGCACTGTACAGCGTACAGATACTTAATATCTTTATACACTTTCAGTCCCCGAAAGCCTCTAGAACAGTGCACTTTAACCTCGGACCTGCCATGTTGATTTCCTACAGTTATTCCTAGCCTAGGGCTATTACAGTGGAATCAATCAATCAGTGTCATCCGTATTGATAAAGTTACAAAGCTTCTCTGTGAATTGTTCCTGTGTTCCAAGCCTTCATTAATAGGATATGGAACATTTGTTTTCTGAGCCAAAGGATGCTGCAGTGCTAGGGCTAAAAGTAGATTGATCTAACCTTTCAAGGACAAAGGCAAAATGTAGGGTATCAGTTGGATATATACCATTTATATACGGTTCGTATACATCCGTTAAAAATCTGATGATTGGTTGAATAAATATAATGGTCGCCTATCTAGTCTTCCAGCTACTGATACCGGTATTTGTTTGCCTGGGAAACTCTGTAGTGATCATGACGAACATAACTTGTTGTTTAACCCTTTGAGCGAATGTCCAGTTATGACCTCAAAAATGATGTGTTAGTCGATATTTACCGGGGATGCTCCTCTGTTATTTATTTTTTCAGGTCTTGTTCTTTCACAGCCAGAACTGTGATCTGTGACTACAGATTAGCTGCATTGCCTGTACAGAGTCTGAGACACACCTCCTGTCTCTTCATTGGCTCAGGCTGCAGTCCTGTCCCACCCCTGTAGCTCTGATTGGCTGCCTACCAATGTATATACATCAGCAGAGCAGCACCCGACCAGCAAGCAGTTTTCTAAGCGTCTCTACCTGCCAGTGAGCAGCTGGGGCCCTTAGAAGTATTTATAAGGCAGGCTTATAAATGGGAACAAGTGGCAAGTTGATATGACATCTTGCCACTGTATTGGGGGTGGGGGGAGGTGCATCTTCTATCACTTTGGGACCCACCCCACCTCCTGACCTGCGGCTGTGGACTGCATGTGCATGCATCATCTCGAAGTGAAAGGAAGCACCCCATGCATACACTCTTTGTGGGATTTCAGTATGGTAGAAGAAGCCTGAAGAGGCAAGAGAAGTAGAGTATGGTCCATCTAAAAGACAGAATCTTTGTGAAATAAGCAGACGAGTTCCCAGGCGGGCTACAAACTAAATAAAAAACAACAACTTCCATATTCTTCCTGTCTTTCCCATCAGAATTTACTACTCCCAAAATTCCCTGTCAGATGCAGAGTTTCAGAACCTGCTGAGAGTTGAAGGTTTCCTTACTGAAAGATGCCAGAATCTGGCGATGATGTAGTGATGATGTGAGTACACGTTCAATTGCAGTTGCTGGTTATTCTAGACCAGTGATGGGCAATGTGCGGCTCTACAGCTGTTGCAGAACTAGAACTCCCAGCATGCAAAGCCTGTCTATAGCTATCAGCCTACTGCAGGGCATGGTGGGAGTTGTAGTTTAGCAACAGCTGGAAAGCCGCACGTTGCCCATCACTGTTCTAGACAGTCCACATTCTGAAGAGTGGTATCCTACTCATACTTCACAACTGTCACGAATCTGGCAGGACAGCCCTGGATTTTGGTGGCTGTTCGACGGTCTCGGGATGGCTGAGATATGTCCCAACTTCAACTGTATCTGTGTCCTGGTGACACAATGATGAAGCAGGGAGTGGTCATTTTCCTGCTTCACCATTAACTGACTGGTGCTCTGTCTAGCAGGAAGGCACAATGTGGTGACACATCGCGTGTGCCAGGCTTGGTAGGAGGAGTGCAGAGGTCAGGGAATCAGCCTGTACGCCCTTCTGCTCAGTAAGTGTAATGATAATAACAGTAAAGGGTCATTTTGGGGGGCATAATACTATGTGGTGGCACTATGGAGGCATACATTCTGTGGTGGGGGCACTTTGGTGGCATAAAACTATTTGAGGGCACTAGGGGGCATAAATTCTTTGTGGGGCCACTTTGGGGGCATAATGCTATGTGGGGGCACTTTGGGGCATAATGCTATGTGGTGGCACTATAGAGGCATGACTTCTTTGTGCGGGCACTTTAGAGGCATAATATTGGGGGGGCATAATACTATGTGGTGGCACTATGGAGAGATAAATTCTGTGTTAGGCGCACTTTGGTAGCATAAAACTATGCAAGGGAACTATGGGGACATACATTTTCTGTGTGGGGGCACTTTGGGGGCATAAGTACTGTGTGGGGGGACTTTGGGGACATTACTACTGTGTGGGGGCACAAAGGGGAAATAATTACTGTGTGAGGGAACTAAAGGCATTGGGTGTGTATCTGTGTCTGTGGTCCAGCCGCTGCTCTATACAATGTTCTAGGAGGTTGTCTGGTCAAAGAAGATAGTCAGTATGCATAGCATATGGTTGTAACTGAAAATCAGTCACAAGAAATCCAGCCTAGAAAATGACCGGTCTTCTCAAAGAGCTGGTGTTTTGAAGAGGGTTGGAATATGTTCTAACATTGTATAGTTCTGACCAGAATGTTTTTCTCACATTTCTATCTGCAGGTTGCTTATACTTGAATGCAGATAATGCGGTCGTGCATTCCTCACAAAACATAACATTAAGGTGAGGTATCGGCGTGCGCCTATACACAGGGCACACCATGAAACCTGCTTCTGGAATATATGAAGCATAGCTCATGAGCTCAGACGGTAGCACGGAGCAGATTAGGCAACAGACAAATGAAGTACCTGTCTGCAGTATAAACAACATGCTCACAGTATGTACTGTATGCCTAAACACTCTCAGACGCACACAGCGTGTGACAAGACACAACAGCAAACAGAGGCTATCACAGCGTAAGTGCAGATGGCGGCGTGTCCCACACTGCGCAGAGCTGATATGCCTGCCCGTTAGGAGTCCTGTTTGAGGTGAGACAGAATCAGTGGGATGCGAGGCCCCAGTCAGATGCGCATTTGTAGAGCTGTGCTGCCACCTGCTGGACGCTTTTAGCACCCGGCCTAGAAGCTGAGCTGACTGCTCACATTACATTTCTACTCAGTGTTTGCCTCAGGGCTGCAATTACCAAGACAAGGATTCAAACTTGCTGGTTACGCATTGTCTAGAGTGGACACGCAGGTCAATGCAGATTTACGTCTGCAGACTTTGCTTATGGCCCAGCAAGAAAATAGATGAAATGTTGGATGGGTAGTCTAGAGTATAGATTTAGCAGAGCTGACTGTGTCAATGCAGGATATATAGCATTGTGCCAACGTGCTGCAGAGCTTCGTGCGTGTGTATACTGTGTGTATGTGTATATATATATATATATAGTATGTTGTAGGTCACCCCACTCTTTTGAGCTACAACAGACCTCTCTGTAAGAGAGTGTCCCGCTCTGATTGGCCTGGCCCTCTATGCATTACATAGTCAGATATTCATTAATCTCCTGCTAACATTAGCAGATCAGTGGGAAAAGTATAAAATCAATCCTGTAGAATCATTTCGAGTGGGGATTATAGAAGCCAAATCCATAGCTATCAGCTTCTATTTAAGAAGCATTTGTCTTTGTGAGACGACCCCCTTTAAGAAATAGTGCTTTTGTCTTAAAGGGGACCTGTCACCATGAAAATGCAGTGTAATCTGCAGGCAGCATGTTATAGAGCAGGAAGAGCTGAGCAGATGGATGTATAGTTTATGGAAAAAGATTCAGTATAAGGCCTCATGTACACGACCGTATGTGTTTTGCAGTCCGCAAATTGTGGATCCGCAAAAAAACTGATGACGTTCCGTAGGGCATCCGTTTTTTTTTTTTTGCAGATCCGTTATTTTTGCGGATCCATTGTAATAATGCCTATCCTTGTCCACAAACTAGAAAAAAATAGGACATGCTCTATTTTTTTGCAGAACGGAAAAATGGACATACGGAAATGGAATGCACACGGAGTACCTCCCGTTTTTTTTGCGGACCCATTGAAATGAATAGTTCCACATATGGTCCGCAAAAGAAACGGAACGGACACGGAAAGAAAATACGTTTGTGGGCATGAGGCCTAACTTGTATTTCATTCATTAAAATCCCAGCTCATTCTGGGCTTTGAAGAGGTGGTCCTATCAGTGACTGACAGCCTTCCCTCTATGACTGTGTATACACAGATAGCTGTATGGAGGAGGAGGTCCTATCAGTGACTGACAGCCTTCCCTCTATGACTGTGTATACAGAGATAGCTGTATGGAGGAGGCGGTCCTATCAGTGATGACAGCCTTCCCTCTATGACTGTGTATACAGAGATAGCTGTATGGAGGAGGAGGTCCTATCAGTGATGACAGCCTTCCCTCTATGACTGTGTATACAGAGATAGCTGTATGGAGGAGGAGGTCCTATCAGTGATGATAGCCTTCCCCCTATGACTGTGTATACAGAGATAGCTGTATGGAGGAGGAGGTCCTATCAGTGATGACAGCCTTCCCTCTATGACTGTGTATACAGAGGTAGCTGTATGGAGGAGGCGGTCCTATCAGTGATGACAGCCTTCCCTCTATGACTGTGTATACAGAGATAGCTGTATGGAGGAGGAGGTCCTATCAGTGATGACAGTCTTCCCTCTATGACTGTGTATACAGAGAGCTGTATGGAGGAGGAGGTCCTATCAGTGATGACAGCCTTCCCTCTATGACTGTGTATACAGAGATAGCTGTATGGAGGAGGAGGTCCTATCAGTGATGACAGCCTTCCCTCTATGACTGGGTATACAGAGAGATAGCTGTATGGAGGAGGAGGTCCTATCAGTGATGACAGTCTTCCCTCTATGACTGTGTATACAGAAAGCTGTATGGAGGAGGAGGTCCTATCAGTGATGACAGCCCTCCCTCTATGACTGTGTATACAGAGAGCTGTATGGAGGAGGAGGTCCTATCAGTGATGACAGTCTTCCCTCTATGACTGTGTATACAGAGATAGCTGTATGGAGGAGGAGGTCCTATCAGTGATGACAGCCTTCCCTCTATGACTGGGTATACAGAGATAGCTGTCAATCACTGATAGGACCGACTCCTTGACTTCACAGCCCAGAATGAGCTGGGATTTTAATGAATGAAATACAAGTTATACTGAACCTTTTCCCATAAACTATACATTAGTCTGCTCCGCTCTTCCTGCTCTATAACCTGCTGCCTGCAGATTACACTGCATTTTCATAGTGACAGGTTCCCTTTAAATAGTAGGCTCGGACTGACCATCTTCATTGTATGTGTGACAGAGGTAGAAAGGATGGGAATCTTTTTTAACTCTACAATTTTCTCAGCATATGACTGAATAGTCGACCAGATTGCAATCTGCACATCCATCTGCTGCTCGTATGCTCAAGTTATGGACTCCAGTCCAAGATTTCCCACCATCTGGTCTACATGATACTGACATTTGCTGTGGTTGGGGAACTAGAGCAATGACAAAGTCCCTACTTTTTGTGAGCAACCAAGGCGTATGATATTTTGGATTTCAGAACAATGGTTTCATATGCCTTGTTCGTCTATGTCAGCGCCATCAGGGTATAGGAACCACTGCGTTCAGGACGTAATATGGGTTACTGACTCTCCTTCACCCTACTTTCTGGGCAGAGATGAACCATTAAAGGGCCAAAAACACTCCTGACAATGTCAGAATCATTGACCTCCATGTGGAGCAGATGTTACCATACCTTCTGCACTTGATATTCCACGGACGCTGCTTCATAAATGTAAAACCCTCACATCATTAGAATAATTTAACGAGAGAGGTGTCCATGTTACACAATGAGCAGATCTGATATGTACAGTAGGTACGGTAGGTACTGAAATACAGAAATATACAAAATAATGTAAAAAAAATGCAGACATATATAAGTAGTAAAGTTGAGTTTGCAATGTGCCCAGTGTTATCACAATGCCTAAGGTTAGGATCGCACTTTTGCAGCATGTTTTCACTCTGCAACTAATACATTGTATCAAAAATGATGGCAAATTGGCAACAGTCTGCATCCGTCTCATCAGCCTCACAATCCATCTCCTGGAAATGTTGCAGATTTTACTTGACATTAGTTTGAGTCCAATGGAAATTAATAGCATTCACTTCTGCTTTTTCTTAGTGAAGTCTATCAGAGTCATTGAGATTGAACATAATCCGGACAGGAGCCAACATACTTTGCATTTTGGAAATAGGCTTCCCCATTCTGCAGTTTTGGCTTCTGACAGCAGATGGCAGCGAGGAGCAGCACTAACTTAATATCACCAAGCATAGATCAGTTTTTGCTCTAAGGCTCGAAATGCATTTATTTCCTATTTTTGCATATAGTAACTTTCAGCAAGATATATAATACCATAGCTTTACCATAGTGATACAGAACTAATAGGAATTAAAGGTTTGTTCTGTACAGAACATTAAAGAACTCGTCGTTTTGCATTCCAAATGAAAAAGCATCTTTCTTGTTGATTTTGCAAAATTTAGATCAACTTCTATAGGTAAAAGTAGTGCATGAGTTACAACAGATAACTGAGGCTACTTTCACACCAGCGTTTTTTGTGGATCCGTCATGGATCTGCAAAAACGCTTCCGTTACCATAATACAACCGCATGCTCATGAACGGATCCGGTTGTATTGTGTCTTCTATAGTCATGACGGATCCGTCATCCACACCATTGAAAGTCAATGGGAGACTGATCCATTTTCTATTGTGTCAGAGAAAACGTATCCGTCCCCATTGACTTACATTGTGTCCTAGGGTGGATCCGTCTGCTCCGCACCACATCGCAAACAGAAAAACTCTGCTTGCAGCGTTATTCTGCCCGCGATAGGCGCACAACCAAACAGCATGGAATGTCATTCTGGTGCATTCCGTTTGGTTCTGTTCAGTTTTGTCGCCATTGACAATGAATGGGGACAAAACGGAAGCTTTTTCTCCCTCTATTGAGATCCTGTGACAGATCTCAATAGCGGAAAGGGAAAACGCTAGCGTGAAAGTAGCCTGAAATTAACATGCCTGAAGTAGCCTGAAACTTGCCATCATGTCTGGCTCTCACCCTGAAAATCAAAGTGTAAAATTCAATTTGTGTGAATTTCATCTAGGCAACTCATAATGTGACTTAGGAGTATGCATGGCCCTACGTAACCTGTATGTACTCACGACAACGTTTGGACATGCTCCTGAAGATATGGTCAATAGTATCCTCCTGGGGGATCTTCTCCCGGACCTGGATCAGGGCAACCTGATTTGGCTGCAAGTGTCACCTCATTCTGCCAGTAGTGACAGGGACACTAACAAAGTGCAAAACCAGAGAAGAATCAGTAAGGCCTCTTCACGGGCGAGTTTTCCGCGCGGGTGCAATGCATGAGAAGGACGCATTGCACCCACACTGAATCCGGACCCATTCATTTCTATGGGGCTGTGCACATGAGCGGTGATTTTCACGCATCACTTCTGCGTTGCGTGAAAATCGCAGCATGCTCTATATTGTGCGTTTTTCACGCAACGCAGGCCCCATAGAAGTGAATGGGGTTGCGGAAAATCGCAAGCATCCGCAAGCAAGCAAGATTTTTCTGCATGGTTGCTTAGCAACGGGACCCAATCTTTATTATTTTCCCTTATAACATGGTTATAAGGGGAAATATCAGCATTCTTAATAAAGAATGCATAGTAAAATGAAGAGGAAGGGGTTAAAAATACTAAAAGTTAACTTACCTTAGCCACTTGATTGCGTAGTTGCGATCTGTCCTCTCTTTTCCAGCATCAGCTAAGAACTACAGGACCTGTAATGACGTCACATCACATGGTCCAATCACATGGTCCATCTTACCATGTGATGGACCATGTGATTGGACCATGTGATGTGACGTCATCACAGGTCCTTGAGATCTTAGCTGATGCAGGGAAAGAGAGGACAGATCGCAATTACGCGATCAAGTGGCTAAGGAAAGTTAACTTTTATTATTTTTAACCCCTTCCTCTTCATTTTACTAAGCATTCTTTATTAAGAATGCTATTATTTCCCCTTATAACCATGTTATAAGGGAAAATAATAAATTCTCCAGAAGACCCGAAACCGGACTTCAGTGATAAAGTCTGGCTTCGGGTCTGGGTACCAAACATGGCGATTTTTCTCACGCGCGTGCAAAATGCATTACAAACGCTTGCACCCGCGCGGGAAAATCGCGCATATTCCTGAAACGCACCTGCCTCTTATACGGGCGTCAAACATGACGCCCGTGTGAAAGAGGCCTAAGGAAGAAAAATCAGAGAGTAATTGTCCGCAGCCATCACCTGCAAAACCTTTCCTTTTTTGGAGGTTGTCTTCATTTTCCCTCTTCGGTGCACCTGCTGTCACTTTTATTTGCACAAAAGCAAGTGATATTGTCGATTATGCTTCCTAACTGGACAGACTGATATCTCTAAAAGCCAGGCGCGTACATACAGGGGTCGCAGCAGTCGCAGTTGCGACCGGGCCCGGCACTCCAGGGGGCCCGGCCGCCTGTGGACCCCTGCAGTAGCGCTGTACCGGGGCCCTCACTGGGGTGCCAGAATAAGCGCTGACACCATACTGCGGCGGGGCAAGGGAGCGCATAGTTCCCTGCCCTGCCGCCGCTCACCGCTATAGGCTTCAGGCCTAATAGGCCTGAGGCCTATGCAGTAGTGAAATCCCGGCACAGGCGTGCGCGATGAGCGTCATCACGCACGACCGGGGCCGGGACGCAGCAACACAGAGAAGTGTGAGCGTCTTCTCTGCAAGCAAGCGCAGGTAAGTATTTAGCTTTTAGGTTTTTATCTCTTTTTTATAAATTTTTATGTGACAACTTTGGGGACATGTGGGGAAAAATTATTATGGAGATAATGGAGGAATTACTTTGTGGGGGCAAATGATTGTGGGGGCAAATTACTATACGGCAGTGGGGGGGAACTACAGAGTGAAGGAAACTACAGAGTGGGGGAAACTACAGTGTGGGGGCAATGTGGGGAAACTACTGTGTGAGGGGAAGTGTGGGGGCAAATGACTATAGGGGCAGTGTGGGAGAAACTACAGGGTGAAGGAAACTACAGAGTGGGGAAACTACTGTGTGAGGGGCAATGTGGGGAAACTACTGTGTGAGGGGCAATGTGGGGGAAACTACTGTGTGGGGCGGTGTGGGGAAACTACTGTGTGGGGGCAGTGTGGGGAAACTACTGTGGGGGAACTACAGTGTGGGGGGCAGTGTGGGGAAACTACTGTGTGGGGAAACTACAGTGTGGGGGGCAATGTGGGAAACTACTGTGTGAGGGAAGTGTGGGGGCAAATTACTATAGGGGCAGTGTGGAGAAACTACAGGGTGAAGGAAACTACAGAGTGGGGGAAACTACTGTGTGAGGGGCAATGTGGGGAAACTACTGTGTGGGGGCAGTGTGGGAGAAACTACTGTGTGGGGGCGGTGTGGGGAAACTACTGTGTGGGGGCGGTGTGGGGAAACTACTGTGTGGGGGCGGTGTGGGGAAACTACTGTGTGGGGGCAGTGTGGGGAAACTACTGTGTGGGGAAACTACGGTGTGGGGGGCAGTGTTGGGGAAACTACGGTGTGGGGGGACATGTGGGGCAAATGATTATGGGGGCAAATTACTATATGGGGCAATGTGGGGAAACTACAGTGTGGGGGACATTACTATATGGGGTCAGTGTGGGGAAACTACTGTGTGGGGAAATTAGTGTATGGGGGCAGTGTGGGGAAATGACTGTGTGTGTGTGTGGGGGCAAATTACTATGGGGGCAGTGTGGGGAAATTACTATATGGAGGCAGCATGGGGGGCGTTGCTATTGGGGAAGCACTGTAGGGGCAATTCTATTATTTTTGGGGACACTATACAGGGATTACTGCCTGGAGCACAATATAGGATGTTTTTAGCGTACAGGGGGTGAAGGCAGGTTAGGGGTGGGGGGCGGCGATGGGGAGGGGGCCCCATGGATCAGTTTCGCACCGGGGCCCCATGGATTGTGTGTACGCCACTGCTAAAAGCTTAAAGTGGTATTCCAGTTACATTGAGTTAGTACCTATCCATAGGATAGTGGATAATTATTAGACCCCCACCGATCAAAAGAAGAGGGACCCCCACAGTGCTCCAGACAAAAAAAATATCAAGGAGCCATTGGCTCCTAACCTGAAAAATTTTGGAGCCAAATGAAATTTTTAGTCGCCAAATTTAAAAAATACATATAATTACGGTATAATAAAAAACTACGTGTCTTACCTTGTGAAGTTGCCCATATGTCTCTCCTTTTGATTCGTTCTTTTAACCCCATCAATCTTGAGGCTTCTTTACACCCCCTCACTGTTCCCCCATTAAAGCCCCCACCGGCTCTCGCCCACATGGCTACTGTAGTATTCAAATAAAAAATAAACTGGGATGCTTAGGACTCGGAGCATGAGGTTTCCTAAGCTACAGCCTACACAGTTAAAGGGGTTGTGCACTAACTTCCATGACCTCTCAGACATCTAGATTCATATTGGTGACCATGCTTCCTTGATGCCTAGGTGCTGGGCCTTGGCTCATTCGCTTCGAGGCCCCCCAGCATGAGAGTGAGCTGCGAACACAGTTTTTGTTTTTTTTTACATTGAGAAAAAATATAATATAGCAGATACAAAAATAAATAAAAAAATAATACTTCAGGAGCTTTACTCTTTATTCTCAACGCCTCTACTTGTCTGTCAGTGAATGAAAACCTTTGCTCCCAGAGGGAGGAAAGATTTCCCATATTGTAGTGCTGCTTACTGTGTAACTTTGGCTGGAAATGGACATTCAGTCTGTAAATGTCAACTTTGAAAGTTTCTATTCACTGCCAGCAAGCAGAAGTGTGGGAAAGGTAAGAGACCTCCTCTGGCAGATGAACTAGCCTGTGCTTAACCCCCTATAGGCTGGCTTTAGTGCCATTATCCCTCTTTGTAACTTCCCCACATGTCTTTGGAGCAGAAAGGAGCATCTAACCGCTCTTTGCCCATTACCTCACATGTCAGTACGGGGCATTGCACAGACGTCGCCATCCTTTTCTAAATCGTGCAGGAGCTCTGTACTGACTTCCCAGCACTGCCTGGGTCGCATATCATTATATTGAGTTATGATGCTATGTAACCCTTACAGTTCTGGAATGAATTAGATAACACTGACAACATTAGTGTTATCCAGTACACTCCAGACCTCTAAGGGTTACATAGCATTATAACTCAATATAATGGTGTGCGAACTGGTAAGTGCAACGCAGGAGAGGACGGGGGATCCCACCAACATACTGTGGTGTAAAACCAGCATAGCCAGTGCTTATACATGTTTTAACAGGGTTTACTGAACTCTAGCCTCTCCTTATGACCTCATGGGGACCCAGTCCTATAAAACACGCTAATAAATCTCTTTTCTCAGCTGTGGGCTGTGCGGGAGCTGTGTGCGTCCCTAGTTGAAATGTCTCCAGAAGCTCACTTCCACCAGCAGCTCAGCTCTATAGCATAGATTCAAACGTTCCCACCCTCGATGCCGGGTAGTGTGAGGGGAGGATCTTCTCCCAGCAGACGTCTGCAGCGTGTGTCTGCTGGATGATTTTCTTAAAGACTACAAAGTCTTTTCGCCATTTTGCAATTCTAAGTCGATTTGACAACCATTTTGGTCACCATCTGGAGCACTGCCTCAAGCACTCTACAGTTTCACAACAGTAATAAAGACCACCACAATAACCCCAGTAGTAAAATTCACCTTATAGTGTGCCAGTAGAAATAAAAAATACCCCTTTATCATGTATGCCAGCGCAAAAATACCCCCTTATATTGTGTGTCAGTACAAAAAGTACTCCCTTATAATGTGTGCCAATACAAAAAATACCCCTTATAATGTGTGCCAATACAAAAAATACCCCTTATAATGTGTGCCAGCGCAAAAATACCCCCTTATAATGTGTGCCAGCGCAAAAATACCCCCTTATATTGTGTGTCAGTACAAAAAGTACTCCCTTATGTGTGTCAGTACAAACAATACCCCATACAATGTCTGCCAGTATAAAAATACCCCCTTATAATGTGTGTAAATACAACAAATACCCCCTTATAATGTGTGCCAGCACAAAAAATTACCTCTTTATAGTGTGCCAGTACAAAAATGCCCCTTTCCTGATCCAGTACAAAAATGCTCCCTTCTGTGTGCAAGTACCAAAACACCCCATTATAACATGTGCCAGTACAAAGAATATCCACCTATAATATGTGGCAGCAGACAAAATGCTCCGTCAAAATGTGGGCCAGTACAAAAATGGCCAATTATGTGCTCCAGTACAAAAAAGCTCCTTTATAATGTGTGCCAGTGCAAAAGCCATTTTTAGTGCCCCTAAAACCAATGTCCACATAATGCCCCCTTATAATGTCTACCAACCAGTAACAAAAATGCCCCCTTATGTCTGCCATCACAAAAATGTCCCATATAATATATGCCAGTACTAAAATACCCCCTTAGAACTTGTGCAAGTGCAAAAAATTCTCCCTTTCAGTGCCCCTAGTAGAATCAATGTTCCCATAGTGCACCCATAATGTTTGCAAGTACAAGAATTGACCCTTTTAACGTGTGATAGTACAAAAAATACCCCTTTTTAGTGCCACCAGTAGAACCAATGTCCCCATATTGCACCCCCCAAATACAAAAATGACCTCTCATGGTGACCTAACGCCATGCTGCCAAAGAAAAATAACAAACTCAAATACTTACCTCAATGCTGCCATCAGGATGCGGTGTAAGACACAGGCTTCATCTGGTCTGTGTCCTGAGCTGTATGTTGCCCGGCTGTCTGCACTGGTCTCCGATAAGCAGACTGACATGGCAGGGAGACATTGCTCCTATGCCAGGCTCCAGCATTCCACAATGGAAGCACTCATTGCCAATAGACCTAGTGCCGTCCACTACTTATTCCTAGGTGATGTCGCTTCACCCCATCTTGTTGGCATTACTGCTGCAGGTCCAGAAGACGTTCCAGATGTGCCAAAACCAGTCCACCAGGAAAAAAAACTCTTGACCTCAGAGAAGTCTAACATAGGTTGATGACGATTTGGATAGATCTCAGACCACGCGGAATATGCTTTTTTAGGCAGGGTTTATCCATGGATGTATAACAAGATTATAGCCAATAAGAAAAATATAAACTAGTATGTTCAGATCCAAAAAGTATTGCTTGGAACCTGGAAGTTGATTAAATAAAGTCCTAATATGTCATTGTCATAAATCTCTGTCCTGACAAGAATCACCCAGGGGACTTAAAATTCCAGTACGAGCAGGAATTTAAAAAGATTGTCCAGGCTTATAGGAATATGGTGGCATTCTTCTACAAACAGTGCCATACCAGTCCATAACTTGTGTGCAGTATTCTCCAGCTCATGCTTATTGACTTCAATGGCGCCAAACCACAATACCAGACGAAAACCCTGGAAGAGTGTTTAACTGTTGAAAAAAGACATCTGTCCATCCAGTTCAGCCTGCTATCCTGCAAGTTGATCAAGAGGAAGGAAAAAAAAAAACTGTGAGGTAGAAGCCAATTTTCCTCACTTTAGAGGAAAAAAATTCCTTCCCGACTCCAATCAGGCAATCAGAAGAACTCCCTGGATCAACGACCCATCTCTAGTAGCTATAGCCTGTAATATTATTACACTCCAGAAATACATCCAGTCCCCTCTTGAATTCCTTTATTGTACTCACCATCACCACCTCCTCAGGCAGAGAGTTCCATAGTCTCACTGCTCTTACCATAAAGAATCCTCTTCTATGTTTGTGTACAAACCTTCTTTCCTCCAGACGCAGAGGATGTCCCCTCATCACAGTCACAGTCCTCGGAATAAATAGATGATGGGAGAGATCTCTGTTCTGACCCCTGATATATTTATTACATAGTTATTAGATCTCCCCTCAGTGAATAACACTAATTTTGATGATCTTTCTGGGTATTGTAGTCCACCCATTCCAGTTATTACTTTAGTTGCCCTCTTCTAAATAGGGATGAGCGAACCCGAACTGTATAGTTCGGGTTCATACTGAATTTTGGGGTGTTCGGGACCCGGACCCGAACATTTTCAAAGAAGTTCGGTTTCGGGTTCGTTGTTCGGCGAATTCTTCCTGCTTTCTGAAGGGCTGCACAGCAGCCAATCAGCTAGCGTTTTACTTCTTGCCCTAAGAAGCCATCACAGCCATGCCTACTAATGGCCAAGTGCAGCATGTGACCCAGCCTCTATTTAAGCTGGAGTCACGTAACGCCGCCCGACACTCTGCTCTGATTAGTGTAGGGATAGGACGCAGCTGCTGTGAGGGAAAGTTTAAGCAGGGAAAACTCAGCAAAAACACCTAATGAAGTAATCGATCTACAGCTGTAAAACATTCAACTTCTGCTAGTTAATTGCTCACTGGTTTTTAGGCTGCACAGAGAGTTTTTCTGTCACTTTTTGATCAGCGGTGATCGGCGGCGGTGGTGATCGGCGGCCATTTTGTGTCTTGAGGTGCACCAGCACAAGCTGCCACCAAGTCCATCAATCCATCAATACTAGTTTTTTTTTGCTATATCCTACATCAGGGGCTTGGCTGTGCTTATTGTCACCTCTAGAAACTCAGGATAGAAATTTCTATATTTTATTGAGGGGTTAAATTCAATTGCTAAAATAGCAATCCCCTAAATCTGGTGTTCCAGCTGTGGCTAGCCAAGTGTAATACTGTGTGCTGTCTGGCAAAGGATAGATTTTTTTCTGTGGTACAAATTAAAATGCCAAAATAGCAATCACCTAAATTTGGTGTCCCAGCAGTGGCTGGCCAAGTTTAATAGTGTCCGGCAAAGGATATATTTTTTTCTGGGGTTAAATTAAATTGCCAAAATAGCAATACCATAAATCAGTGGTTTCAGCTGTGGCTGGCCAAGTTTAATAGGGTCCGGCAAAGGATATATTTTGTTCTGGGGTGAAATTCAATAGCCAAAATAGCAATACCGTAAATTAGTGGTTTCAGCTGTGGCTGGCCAAGTTTAATAGTGTCCGGCAAAGGATATATTTTGTTCTGGGGTGAAATTCTGTAGCAAAAATAGAAATACCATAAATCTGGTGTTCCAGCAGTGGCTGGCCAAGTTTAATATTGTCCGGCAAAGGATATATTTTGTTCTGGGGTAAAATTCGGTAGCAAAAATAGAAATCCCCTAAATCTGGTGTCCCAGCAGTGGCTGGCCAAGTTTAATATTGTCCGGCAAAGGATATATTTTGTTCTGGGGTAAAATTCGGTAGCAAAAATAATAATCCCCTAAATCTGGTGTCCCAGCAGTGGCTGGCCAAGTTTAATAGTGTACGGCAAAGGATATATTTTGTTCTGGGGTGGAAATTCAATTGCCAAAATAGCAATACCATAAATCAGTGGTTTCAGCTGTGGCTGGCCAAGTTTAATAGTGTCCATCAAAGGATATATTATTTTCTGGGGTGAAATTCAATTGCAAAAATAGCAATCCCTTGAATCTGGTGTCCCAGCAGTGACTGGCCAAGTTTAATAGTGTCCGGCAAAGGATATATTATTTTCTGGGGTGAAATTCAGTTGCAAAAATAGAAATACCGTAAATCTGGTGTTCCAGCTGTGACTAGACAAGTTTCATAGTGTCCGTCAAAGGATATATTATTTCCTGGGGTGAAATTCAGTTGCAAAAATAGAAATACCGTAAATCTGGTGTTCCAGCTGTGATTGGACAAGTTTCATAGTGTCCGTCAAAGGATATATTATTTTCTGGGGTGAAATTCAATTGCCAAAATAGCAATACTGTCCGGCAAAGGATAGATTTTAAATTGTTGGGTGAAATATTACCATTTTTGCCAGGTACAAACCCCTGCACTGCATAACTGACAGGGAACTTACAATTAGCGGTTACATTCTTGCATGAAATAAAGCCTTTTTGGGCTGTGATTGAAGCCAAAGGTAGTCGCCAATAACAGTTTTTTTATTTTTTATTTTTTTTAATAAATTAGTGTAGACCCCAAAACATTGAGATGAAAACAAAGAAAACAAAAATAAAACAAGGTGTAAGTGCACGGTAGTATAACAGTGGTTGGGTAAGGCCGGTATACATGTCTATTCTGCATAAGGTACAAACATGTCCTGTGGGATCCATGTCTAGTTCTTTTTAATAAACGAAAGCTTGCCCACATTGTCTGCAGACAGGCGGCTGCGCTTGTCTGTGATAATGTCACCAGCCATGCTAAACACACGTTCAGACAATACAGTACCTCCAAGGCGTAAAGGGCAACCTCAGGACATGTGCCCAATTTGATGACCCAGAAATTTAATGGGGCAGACCCAGTGGCGTAGCTAGAAATGATTGGGCACCACTGCAAATTTTTGAATGGGGCCCCCCTCCCCTATTCAAAATGGTGGTGCAGGTTGCTGTGGCGTGATGACAAAGCTTTTTCACATTTTGCCCATACTAACCCTGCCTTCTGAGGTGTTGCTGGTGACCCAGCTGCATTGGCAAATTCTTCCTCCTCCTCCTCTGCCTTCACCTTGTGCTTCCACTGAGTCCCCGGTGTCTGGTGTGAATGCCATCAGCAGCGTGTCTACTAGCGGGCTCATCTTCCTATTACACTCCAGTGAGGGAATTAAGGACGGCACGTTGTCCTTGTAACGGGGATGCAGCAGGGTGGCCACCCAGTAATCAGCAAAAGTTAGAATGTGGCAGTAACTGGGCGGTCATTGCGCAGGCACTGCAACATGTAGTCGCTCATGTCTGCCAGGCTGCCCAGAGGCAAGGACAAGCTATCCTCTTTGAGGGAGATATATCGTCTGTGTCCTCTGTATCCCCCAGCGTTCCTCCTACTCCTCTTCCTCATCCTCCAGAACTGTGCCCTGGCTGGACAATTGTGTTCCAGACCAGGGCCTATGTTGGTGCAGTTACCCACCCTCGGAGCCACTTGTATTTGGTTGGCCTTAAGTTAAGGATAAGGCGTGTATATAGTTTTGTTTCTTTATATGGTTAGTTTGTATATAGTTTTGTTTCTTTATATGGTTAGTTTAGCTCCATTATAGTTATTTTAATATGTTTTTAAGAAAATTTGTAAATAGTTTGTTAATGGTTTGAGTGAAAGGGGGGGGGGGGGGGTGTTGTGTGTGTTCGATTAACTGAATTGATTTTCACTGTCTGGTGTTTAGGAATTTCTGCACCCCAAATTCAGCACATGTGGCAGGCAGGGGATGTGTGTCAAAGCGGCTAGGCCCAGACCTGCTAGTATATTTCACCCATTAGCGCACAACACCAGGCCGGGCTGGAGGCTCAATGGCACCAACCAATGGTCCGTCTGTTGTACCATGCCTGTCCACAGCTCCTGCGTGGTGCGGGGTTTGTCCCACAAACACACAAGTTTTAAAACAACCAGCTGTCGTTTCCCCCTGGCTGTGCTGCTGTGGGTGGTGAAGGTGTTACGCTGAGTGGATGAGGAGGAGGTAGAGGAGGAGGAAGCCGAGTAGGAGGAGGAGGAGGAGGTAACAGGATACAAAGAGAAATGCCCAGCAATGCTCGGGGCGGAAGGACATTCGCAAAAATGATATCCACCTTTGGGCCAGCCGCTACATTTACCCACTGTGTTGTTGGTTATGTTGACGTTGCCACAGATAGCGTTGCGCAGTGCACACTTGATTTTGTCCGCCACTTAGTTGTGCAGAGAAGGGATGGCTCGCCTGCAAAAGTAGCGGCGGCTGTCATACACATACTGTGGGATAGCCACCGCCATAAGGTTTTTAAAACTGCCCACCAGACAGAATGACAGCATTTCAAAGGACCAGGAAGTTTGAAATAAGGCATTCAGAGCCATCGGTAGGGGAGTACTTCCTCTTTCTATTTCTTTTTCTCTCCAGTGTTTGGGAGATGGACAGCTGATAGCTGAGCACTTCCATGGGATTTGGTGGAGATGCTTGGTGACAATGACAGATGTGGTGGGGTTGCTGCCACATCCTATGTTTGCTGGGTGACAGGTGCCACTGTCACTCACTTGGGCTCAAGTTTAGAATGTTTAATTATTATTTTTCTGTATTTTACTTTAAGTCATTTCCCTATTCAAATATGTTTGCAGGGCATTTACCAAAATTTTGCTGCCTTTTGCAGCCCTCTAGCCCTCTCCTGGGCTATTTTACAGCCATTTAAGTGTCCAAAGGTTCGGGTCCCCATTGACTTCAATGGGGTTCGGTTTCGGGGTGAAGTTCGGGTCGAGTTCGGATCCCAAACCCAAACATTTTCGGGGAGTTCGGCCAAACTTCTCGAACCAGAACATCCAAGTGTTCGCTCAACTCTACTTCTAAACCCTCTCCAGCTCTGCTAGGGATTTGTAAAGTGGCAGGACTGTTCTCATCACGGGCATCTATGCCCCTTTTGATGAAACCCATTATCTGACACTGGTTTCTGCAGCTTTGTTTGCTGTCCACTAAAATTCCTAGATCCTTTTTCATGTCAGTGTTATCGAGTGTTTTACCATTCAATATGTACGGGTGACTTGCAATATTCCTTTCCATGTGCATAATCTTACATTTGTCAGTATTAAACCTCATCTACCATTTCTCTGCCCAAGCCTCCAATCTATCCAGATCCCTCTGTAGCAGAAAACTGTCCTCTTCAGTGTTAATTACTTTACAGAGTTTAGTGTCATCTGCAAAAAATAATATTTTACTGTGCAAGCCTTCTACAAGATCATTAATAAATATATTGAAGAGAATAGGGCCCAGTACTGACCCCTGTAGTACCCCACTAGTGACAGTGACCCAATCTTCTTTCATCCTGGATATCCTCTTTAAATGATTAACCCCTTTCTGACACAGCGATTTTCTGTTTATTCGTTTTTCAGACCCTGCGTTCCCGGAGCCATACTTTTTTAATCTTCCTGTTCACTTGTTCTTTACGGAACAAGTTGTACTTTCTAACACCACCATGTAATATAGCATACAATGTTGTGGTAAGCTGGACAAAAATTCTAAATGGGGTGGAGTTGGAAAAAGAAACACGCAAAACCACCCTTTTTTTTTACGGTATTCGCTATGTGGTAAAACTGACTTGTGCTCTTCATTCTCCGGGTCAGTAAGATTATGGCAATACCACACTTGTATAGTTTTTCTTAAAACTTTTGAAAAAATGTATATTTTCTTGTCATCGCCGTGTACTGACCCCCATAACTTTTTTTATAGTTATGTCTATGGAGATGTGCAAGAGCTCATTTTTTGCGTGGCGATATGTAGTTTTTGCTAATACCATTTTGGCATGTGTATGACTTTTTAATCACTTTTTATTCAATTTTTAGGGGAGTATTGTGATGAAGAAGTGGTGAATAGCCCATTTAATTTTTTTTTTCCATTACACCATCCACCGTATGGGATTTTTCAAATATTAATAGTACAGGCGTTATCACACGCTGTGATGCCCATAATGATATTATGTTGATTAATTGTTTATTTATTTTTATTTTGGGGAAAGGGGGTGATTTATTTTTAAGCATTTTTTTACTTTTTTTATGCTGTACTCCAACTTGCACTAATCAGATTGCAATTTGCATAGAATAATGGAATTTGCTCCATTATTCTATACAGAAATAGGTATATTACAGTTTAGTGCTGCCACCTGCTGGCCTGAACAGTAATATACAAATAATGAGTCTGGAAGCCTAGTACACTATTTGTGCAGGGTCCAGTGTTGGACTGGGGTGCCAAGGGCCCACCAGTAAAAGTGACTCTAGGGGCCCACGCTATAGTTTCATGCAAATATTGACACTTAAGGGGGTTTTCCGATTTGCATCAACATCCTTTGAAATAATCCATTATATAGGAAGCTGTAGTGTAATAGCGCACATAACCTCTGCAGCTAATCACTGGCCTTGGTGCTGTACACCACTAAGATCACTAATTAGTTACAGCAGTCAGGTGCGGTACGCAGGTATTTTACCGCGGCAGCCAAAACATTATGTCCCAGCTGCAGCCTGGCGGGGAGAACAGAGTATTGGTGCTGGATCAAATAGTGATCAGGATGGTGAGAAGTGTTTTTTTTTTCTTTTGTCATCTTTATTTTAACAGCATCTCTGTAGTTTGGCCTCAAAAATTTTAACTTAGGCACCCCCTTCAAGCTCAGTACTTAGATACCATAACAGAACCAAGCGCTGAACTTAAATAAGGTAACAGAACCAAGCTCTGTGCATAGATAAAGCAACAGAACTGTTACACGCATACTTCTCCACATGCCAGCACTCTGTTACACGCATACTTCTCCACATGCCGGCACTCTGTTACACGCATACTTCTCCACATGCCAGCACTCTTTTACATGCACACTTCTATACATGCCAGCACTCTGTTACACGCACACTTCTCCACATGCCAGCACTCTGTTACATGCATACTTCTCCACATGCCAGCACTCTATTACACGCATACTTCTCCACATGCCAGCACTCTGTTACACGCATACTTCTCCACATGCCGGGACTCTGTTACAAGCATACTTCTCCACATGCCAGCATTCTGTTACACGCATACTTCTCCACATGCCAGCACTCTGTTACAAGCACACTTCTACACATGCCAGCACTCTGTTACACGCATACTTCTCCACATGCCAGCACTCTGTTACACGCATGCTTCTACACATGCCAGCACTCTGTTACACGCACACTTCTCCACATGCCGGCACTCTGTTACACGCATACTTCTCCACATGCCAGCACTCTGTTACACGCATACTTCTCCACATGCCAGCACTCTGTTACACGCATACTTCTCCACATGCCAGCACTCTGTTACACGCATACTTCTCCACATGCCAGCACTCTGTTACACGCATACTTCTCCACATGCCAGCACTCTTTTACATGCACACTTCTATACATGCCAGCACTCTGTTACACGCACACTTCTAAACATGCCAGCACTGTAATACTTGCATGCACTCTCTCATACACACACCGTCATACATACATGTACTCTTACATACACACACTGTCATACATGCAGGCACTCTTAAATACACACACTGTCATACATGCAGGCACTCTTTTAAACCAATAACAATAATTGTATATTCCCTCCTCACCTCATGGTTCTCTATGTTGATAGATGTGTCCCCAGGTCCTGAGCCAGACTTCTCCCCCAGGGCTGGGCTCCATACTGATCACACAGGCAGCAGTCCTTCTAGCAGAGCTGCCTCATTGGAGGAGAGGCTGTAAGTGCTGTTGACCCACAGGTTTTAGACCAATCAGCACTCCTGGTCACAGTAAGGCTGTTTCCACATTATCTAATTTACTTAAAATCGCGGCAAAATGCCATGTTTTTTTGCCGCGATTTTATGAAAATCAGATCATGTGGAAACAGCCTTACTGCCCAGGAGCGCTGATTACACAAAACTTGTCTGTTCCCATGAATCAGCGCTGGTGTGGAGCCCTCCTTCTCTTTTAGATTGAATCACAGGCAGCATGCTCCTGTGTACAGGGGGCGGAGCTTATTGTAGACAGCTTCTTAGCAAGGAAGCTCGTTGGCCCACCAAGGATTTCCCCGGCTACCCGGTGGGCCAGTCCGAGCCTGGCAGGGTCTGCTCTCCTGAATGTAGGTGCTCAATGGCATAGATAGGTTTACCGTAGGATCTGCCTGATTGAGACCACCTTGGCGCTGGTAGGTGGACACTGATGTATTTTGGTCAAAATATATTGGCTGAAAGTTTCAGATCTTATCGTATCAGAATAATGACTTAGTCCATATATAATTTTTGCATCTATTGCATTATTTCTAGTGATTTTTCTCAGGCTCATTACTAGCATAGAACGCTTTCCCTGGTCTCCATCAGGGGAAAGCGTTCCTGCCTGGGAACCATGCACTTCTGGGCTTTAGTCCTCTCAGTTATTATGGTAACATTTAACCACGGCATCTAAGGGGTTAAATATCTCCCGTCAGCATTACCGGACATTAGCCATGGGTGTCTGCTGTATGAAACTCGCTGTGGCTAATTCATATAAACGGCGGATGTCATGGAGGTGTTATGTTAGGCAAATTTGAGACTATCGTTTACAGATCCGGCAGGCTGTTCCAGTCAGGATGACGGAATGCCATTAACTATAATAGGGTCAGGTGGAAATAAGGCCGAAACCCGGCAAATATGGCGAGAATCAACTTGTCGAATACCACTGTGTACGGCTGTCCGTACACAGCTTGATACTGAATTCTTTTCATCAAAATGATATATCAAATTGTTTCTCTAACCCCACTGTGACTACCCTTAACATCATGAAACATTTGAACCCCCATATTATAGTATTAGAAATTAATCTGACTGAATATGTCTTGACAAAGATGAATACTCCTATATCCAGCAGTATGTCTACAGCATTTCATTTGGCCAGTTCTCAGCGGCTGACCTGACAACTCTGTTGATAGTACAGGCAGATTCTAGCCGGCAGCTGTTGTCTTATTGAACTCCATTGTCTGTTTCTTCCTTCTTTATTTCAGATGTGGGAATTAGACCATAAATTAATGCAATGAGGGAAACAAAGATTTCTCAAATTTTATTTAATCTGCCTGATTAGGAACTTGATTGGATTCCTCATTATCTAAAGACTTAAAACTGCAGAATCTCTGATGCTCGATAGCATTCATTTTAATGTTATTTTCATAATTTCAGTCTCCTTCACAGCTCTTTTTTATTCAATGTATTTATCCGCCTTTTCTTTTTCTCTGTGTAATATCTTTTGCTTGTTTGCTACATTTTTTGTATATTTTTTATTTTTCACCTTCCATGTAGGAAGCATAAAACAGCTGCCATGCTGTGGCTAATTCACATAGTTGTATTATCACAATAGGCCTAATTAGAGGCGCTCTATTAAAACACTAACGGCATCTTATAAAAATTGGTCTTTGAGTATAAGAAAATAAACCCAGCACAATAGAGATTTCCAAAATAATTACCGTTTTTGTCCTTCAACCTAAATTGCACTATTTATAAAGTAAAAATCTTTATATATAAAAAAAAAGTCTCCCTAGAGACGCTGGTTACAATCAAATTTCCGGTTAATATGTCTTTTTATGCTGATAAGTTTGTAGAAGCTGCTATAATTTCTAGTGTATAACTGAATGATAGATTAGATGGATAGAGAGAGATAACTTAGGGCTGTGAAGGCTTGACTAGGTGTTCAGGCTTTTCATTTAAAGAGGACCTTTCACTGGTCCACAGTTTATGAGTTAAAGCTATGTACATTGAGAGCGGCACCCAGGGATGTCCCTGTACTTATTGTATCCCTGGGTGCCGCTCCGTTCGTCCTCTGTAGCCCCTGGTACCGGCTCTCCTGCTGCTCTAATTTTGCCTGGGGCGGAGACTTCTTCTTCTGCCCTGGGCGTCTCCTTCTCCCAGGGCTGGAGCACTGGTCAATCGCAGCGCTCAGCTCATATTCAGGATATGAGCTGAGCGCTGCGATTGGCCAGTGCTCCAGCCTTGGGAGAAGGAGACGCCCAGGGCAAAAGAAGAAGTCTCCGCCCCAGGCAAAATTAGAGCAGCAGGAGCGCCGGTACCAGGGGCTACAGAGGACGAACGGAGCGGCACCCAGGGATACAAGTAAGTGCAGGGACATCCCTGGGTGCCGCTCTCAATGTACATAGCTTTAACTCATAAACTGTGGACCAGTGAAAGGTCCTCTTTAATGACTTATCCTTAGAATAGACCATCAGTGTATTATTAATGTATTAGTGGTGGCTCAACCCCCCAAAAAATCCATGGACACACGTGTATGGACATCACTGTCCCTGGATAAACGATGTAAGGGTCACAAAGTTCCAGCAATACCCAGTTCCAAGACTACTCTCTTTTTACTCAATTTTTATTTAAGGTCAATAAACAAAGAAATACAACAAACAGTACAATCATATGGTCAGACAGTGACTGAAAAAAGTATTATAAATCGGGTGCAGCCTGTACACAGAGTCATAAAGAATAGATACAGCATCAGTCAAACTTTAAAAAATAAGGTAAACATATGCATAACTAAGAAACCTGAAGAGAATAATTGTCCAAAAGCAGGGGAGCAGGAACCACTATAGGCTCTCCCACACTGAGGAAGAAAAAAGCAACAATAGAGTGCGGAAAGAAGGAAGGAAGATGGGAGGGAAGGAAATCCCAGGAGAAGTGGCTCATGGATATGGTGCAAATGAGAAGTAGTGGTCATCTCCATCAGATAAGTAGTCACCTATGGACTGTGATGGACTATCACACTAGCAATATCTTCTTTAACTTGAGCCACAGGCCAGGGAAGAAGAAAGAGTAAGGTCGCCTGGTGGGTGTACAAAGTGTAATGACACCAGTGTCCCTTCCATACAGTATAACCCCAGTGTGGGTGTCACTGGGGGGTCATTATTCTCAATGAGGGGCGATTGAGGGTCAATTTTCTGAATGGAGGGCCACTGTGGGGTCATTATACTGTGTGGGGTGCCACTTGGGGTTATTATACTGTGTGGGGGGGCATTGGGGGGGGTCATTATACTGTGTGAAGGGCCACTAGTGGTCATTATACTGTATGGGGGCCACTAGTGGTCATTATACTGTATGGGGGCCACAGGGGTACATGTAAATGTAAGAAAATACCACAAGGGGGCCAACTGAGATTTATCGGCCAAGAGCCCACATGAACCTGGAGCTGGCTCTGGGTGTTAGAGATTGATTTTCCTGTGAATTTGGCATGCAATATGCAGAACTTGATCCCAAAACCTTTGAAAAAGGGGACAACTCAAACAGATTTGTAGCATAGAGAGAATCTCTGCTTCATAATTTAATCCATATGCAAATGAAGCTCGCAAGTGCCCAGGGGAGGGGTTCGTGGTCTAAGTGCCCAGGCTGCTCTGCCTTTTTTCACATTACTCCTCTCCAGCCTCTTTCTTGTCCCGTCCTGTAAGTCCATTGCATCATCCCCAGTACCAGCTGAGATCCCGCACGTGCGCAGTTCACCGCCGGCATGTGGGCAGCAGCATCGATACATCTAATGTGCATGTGCCGGCGCGAAACCAGCGGTCAGAGCTCATGCCTGGGGCGGCGATGAACTGCACACGAGCGGGATCTCTGCCGATACTGGGGATGACCAATGACTCAAAAATGGGCGAATTTTGCGAAAAGATTTTATTCGATCTGAATTTATTCACGATGAATCGCGTTAAAAACAGCTATTTCCTGGCTGCAGAGAGCCTGTATAGTGGTGTAGAACACTGTGCCTTGCAGTAACACGCATAGGGAGTCTGCTGTGGTAGTGAAACAATACTGTGAGTCAGTATGACATGCAGATGACAGGCATCACTCTTAGAATCACTACTCACTTCACTTATTTGGGCAGTTACAGGGCCAAAACTGACCAAATAACTCAACTTACAGGTCGATGTTAGTGCCAGCTACTGTAGCGTGAAAGAGCACACTCCTTTAACACCATCATCAACAGATTCCACATAGATGTCTACAGAACCTGTTCCATTAAACGCTTATACAAGTAGAGCCCCCCTGACAGAGTGGAGAAGGTGTCAGCAGTAAGTTTGTGTTGACTTCACTGATTATTTTGCCCTTCCTTTGATCCATCAGAACAATAACCCCCAAAAAACAGATCCTGTCTGTTGAGCTTCCCCCTTACTCGGTGAGCATTTAGTCAGTAATCCTTCAGTATTCCTAAAGCCAAAATAAAACAGGAGTGGATCCAAAACAGAGATGACACGTGAATGGAATATTTGCATGTCTTCTGTGTTTTGTACCCACTCCTGCTTTTGGCTACCAAATTATAAGCAAATTCTGATGGGACCATACAGGCCTACAGATGCTACACAGACAGGATGCATTGTGCCTCATTTTTCCTTCCTTCTGACAGATCAGAAGAAGGGTCAAATAAATGATGATATCAACCAGGTCAAAAAAGCAGCTTGAGAAGTCCACAGAGTGGCCCAATGACATAGTGTTGAGGTAGCAGCAGCATGAGGAGACCACAGGGTAGACCAGTGACATAGTGGGGAGGTGGCAGCAGAATGAGGAGACCATAGTGACCCATTTTTATTGTGTTGAGAAGGCAGCAGCACGAGGAAGCCACAGAGTGGCCCAATGACATAGTGTTGAGTTAGTAGCAGCATGATGAGGCAACAGACTGGCAAGGTGACATAGTGTGAAGGTAGCAGTAGCAACAGCATGAAGAGGCCACAGAGTTGCTCAGCAACATAGTGTTGATTTAGCAGCAGCATGAGGAGGCCACAGAGTGGCACAATAACAGAGTGTGGAGGTGGCAGCAGCATGAGGAGACCACATAGTGCCAAGGTGACATAGTGTGGAGGTAGCAGCGGCATGAGGAGACCACAGAGTGACCCAGTGACATAGTGTTGATTTAGAAGCAGCATGAGGAGACCACAGAGTGGCAAGGTGAAATAGTGTGGAGGTGGCAGCAGCAGCAGCATGAGGAGGCCACAGAGTGGCACAATAATAGAGTGTGGAGGTGGCAGCTGCATGAGGAGACCGAAGAGTGGCCCAGATACAGAGTTCTGAGTTGGCAACAACAAGAGGAGACCACAGAGTGGCAAGGTGACATAGTGTGGAGGTGGCAGCAGCAGCATTAGTAGGCCACAGAGTGGCACAATAACAGAATGTGGAAGTGGCAGCA
Organism: Bufotes viridis; assembly: GCA_033119425.1. Taxonomy (NCBI): domain Eukaryota; kingdom Metazoa; phylum Chordata; class Amphibia; order Anura; family Bufonidae; genus Bufotes; species Bufotes viridis. The sequence continues at coordinate 399,619,239 of CM065590.1, forward strand.
GCATAAGGAGACCACAGAGTGGCAAGGTGACATAGTGTGGAGGTAGCAGCAGCATGAGGAGGCCACAGAGTGACCCAGTGACATAGTGTTGATTTAGAAGCAGCATGAGGAGACCACAGAGTGGCAAGGTGACATAGTGTGGAGGTGGCAGCTGCATGAGGAGAACGCAGAGTGGCCCAGATACAGAGTTCTGAGTTGGCAATAACATGAGGAGACCACAGAGTGGCAAGGTGACATAGTGTGGAGGTGGCAGCAGCAGCAGCATGAGGCCACATGAATAGACCACAGTGTGGCCAAGTAACATAGTGTAGATTTAGCAGCAGCATGAGGAGACCACAGAGTAACAAGGTGACATAGTGGGGAGGTGGCAGCAGCAGTATGAGGAGACCTGAGTGGTGAGGTGGCAGCAGCATCAGGAGACGAAAAAGTTACCCGGTGACAGAGTGGGGAGGTGGGTGGCAATAACAGTACCCGCTGACGATGGTGGGAGTAAAAGAAGCACTTGGCATCAGATGTGTGGCATCAGGCGGGTGGCAGCATCAGAATAGTAGCTGAGGCAGGTAGCCAGAAGAAATCAGTCTCTTTTGTCAAGGTTTGCGTGAGACAGCATGGATAATCTAATCTAATCTGATATATCAGGCATTGGTGGGTGGAAAGCCTGATTCATCTTGACAAAGGTCAGTCTCTCCACATTTTGGGTGGACAGGTGAGTTCTCCTTGGGGTAACTATGGCCCCCGCCGCACTAAACACCCGCTCTGATGCTACACTACTGGCTGGGCAGGACAGATGTTCCAGGGTAAATTCTGCCACTTGCGGCCACAATTCCAGTTTGGCTGCCCAGTAGTCCAGTGGATCTTCAATGTGGGGTGGCAGGGTGCTGTCCAAGTATGCAACCACCTGCTGGTTTAGGTTCTGCTCCAGGTCTAGCTGCTGCTGCTGGTGAGTAGTGTTGGGTGCGAATAGTCTAATCGCAAATATTTATCGCGAATACGGCAACTTCGAGAATTCGCGAATATTTACAATATAATGCTATATATTCGTAATTTTGAATATTCAACTTTTTTTGTTTCATCAGTAACCTCCCTCTTGCTTGTGGGGCCAATGAGAAGGCTGCAATGTCTTTGTCTGAGCTGATCCCTTGCAACCAATAGGAAAGTTGCTTACCCCTTACTATATAAGGAACCTCGCCAGCAGCTATTTTCTGCAGTCTAATGCTCTGAGAGAGACAGCAGTGTGATTGCTGTGCTCTGTGCTTTGCTGTATAATTAGACAGTTAATTTAAATATATCATTCAGATAGTTAGGGGGAGATAGTCAGTGTAGATTACATAGATTTTTATTGTACATTTGTGGCCAAAAGTTTTGAGAATTACATAAATATTGGAAATTGGAAAAGTTGCTGCTTAAAGAGGACCTTTCATCACCCTAACAAATGTAAACTAAGTACACATACATGGAGAGCGGCGCCCAGGGATCTCCCTGCACTTACTATTATCCCTGGGCGCCGCTCCGTTCTGCCGGTATAGGCTCCGGTAACTTCAGCTCTGCGTCTCAACTGGGAGGAGCCTGCCCTTGTTCTCCTGGGCGTCTCCTTCTCCCAGGCTGTAGCGCTGACCAACCGCAGCACTCAGCTCATAGCCTGGGAGAAGAAAACCTCCCAGGCTATGAGCTGAGCGCTGCGGTTGGTCAGCGCTACAGCCTGGGAGAAGGAGACGCCCAGGAGAACAAGGGCAGGCTCCTCCCAGTTGAGACGCAGAGCTGAAGTTACCGGAGCCTATACCGGCAGAACGGAGCGGCGCCCAGGGATAATAGTAAGTGCAGGGAGATCCCTGGGCACCGCTCTCCATGTATGTGTACTTAGTTTACATTTGTTAGGGTGATGAAAGGTCCTCTTTAAGTTTTTATAATAACAATTTGCATATACTCCAGAATGTTATTAATAGTGTTGAGCGAACAGTTCGAGAATAGTTCGAGTTCGTACCGAATTTTGGGGTGTTCGGGACACAGACCCGAACCCGAACATTTTCAAAAAAGTTTGGGTTCGTTGTTCGGCGATTACTTCCCGCTTTCTGAAGGTCTGCACAGCAGCCAATCAGCTAGCGTTTTACTTCTTGCACCAAGAGCCCATCACAGCCATGCCTACTAATGGCATGGCTGTGATTGGCCAAGTGCAGCATGTGACCCAGCCTCTATTTAGGCTGGAGTCACGTAGCGCCGCACATCACACTGCTCTGATTAGTGTAGGGAGAGGACGCAGCTGCTGTGAGGGCGAGATTAGGCAGGAAAAAGTCAGCAAAAGCACCTAATGAAGTGATCGATCTACAGCTGTGAATGATTGAACTTCTGCTAGTAACTTGCTTACTAGTTTTTAGGCTGCACAGAGCGTTTTTCTGTCACTTATTTTCTGGGGTGATCGGCGGCCATTTTGTGACTTGTGGTGCACCAGAACAAGCTGCCACCAAGTCTATCGATCCATCAATACTAGTTTTTTTTTTTGCTATATCCTACATCAGGGGCTTGGCTGTGCTAATTGTCACCCCTAGAAACTCAGGATAGCAATTTCTATATTTTATTAAGGGGTTAAATACAATTGCCCAAATACCAATCCCCTAAATCTGGTGTTCCAGCTTTGGCTAGCCAAGTATAATACTGTCTGCTGTCTGGCAAAGGATAGATTATTTTCTGTGGTGAAATTCAATTGTCAAAATTGCAATCCCCTAAATCTGGTGTCCCAGCACTGACTGGCAAACTATAATAGTATCCGCAAAAACATATATTTTGTTCTGGGGTGAAATTCAATTGCCAAAATAGTAATACCATAAATCTGGTGTCACAGCTGTGGCTGGCAAACTATAATAGTGTCCGCAAAAACATATATTTTGTTCTGGGGTGAAATTCAATTGCCAAAATAGCAATACCATAAATCAGTGGTTTCAGCTGTGGCTGGCCAAGTTTCATAGTGTTCGCAAAAACATATATTTTGTTCTGGGGTGAAATTCAATTGCCAAAATAGCAATACCATAAATCTGGTGTCACAGCTGTGGATTGCAAAGTATAATAGTGTCTGCCAAAACATATATTTTGTTCTGGAGTGAAATTCAATTACCAAAATAGCAATACCATAAATCAGTGGTTTCAGCTGTGGCTGGCCAAGTTTCAAAGTGTCGTGCAAATTATATATTTTGTTCTGGAGTGAAATTAAATTGCCAAAATAGCAATACCCTGAATCTGGTGTTCCAGCTGTTGCAGGCCTAGTTTAAATCTGTCCGTAACAGGGCATATTTTTTCTGGGGTGAAATTCAATTGCCAAAATAGCAATACCATAAATCAGTGGTTTCAGCTGTGGCTGGCCAAGTTTCATAGTGTCCGCAAAAACATATATTTTGTTCTGGGGTGAAATTCAATTGCCAAAATAGCAATACCATAAATCAGTGGTTTCAGCTGTGGCTGGCCAAGTTTCATAGTGTCCTGCAAAGGGTATATTTTGTTCTGGGGTGAAATTCAATTGCCAAAATAGCAATAACATAAATCAATGGTTTCAGCTGTGTCTGGCCAAGTTTCATAGTGTCCTGCAAATTATATATTTTGTTCTGGGGTGAAATTCAATTGCCAAAATAGCAATACCATAAATCAGTGCTTTCAGCTGTGTCTGGTCAAGTTTCATAGTGTCATGAAAATTATATATTTTGTTCTGGGGTGAAATTCAATTGCCAAAATAGCAATACCATAAATCAGTGGTTTCAGCTGTGGCTGGCCAAGTTTCATAGTGTCCTGCAATGGATATACTTTGTTCTGGGGTGAAATTCAATTGCCAAAATAGCAATACCCTGAATCTGGTGTTCCAGTTGTTGCAGGCCAATTGTAAATCTGTCCATAAAAGGATACCTTTCATCCAGGGCCTAAATACTAGCCCTAAAAGAGATATTCCCCTAAATCAGTGGTTACTGCTGTGCCTGGATTAGTGTAATACGCTACATAAATAAATAGGCAGATAGTGTTATGTGCCTGTAAAAAAATGCCTGAATTTGAAATCAATACATTGGGCCAAATATTTTTTTTCTTATTGTGGTGCTTGGTGAACGGTCACAATGGGGAAAACATCTAGTAAGGGACGCGGACGCGGTCGTGGTCGTGGTGGTGTTAGTGTACCCTCTGGTGCTGGGAGAGGACGTGGCCATTTTGCCACAGCCACACGTCCTAGTGAACCAACTACCTCAGGTTCCAGTACCCGCCAGAATTTACAGCGATATTTGGTGGGGCCCAATGCCGTTCTAAGGATCGTAAGGCCTGAGCAGGTACAGGCGCTAGTCAATTGGGTGGCCGACAGTGGATCCAGCACGTTCACAACATTATCTTCTGCAGAAAGCGCACAGGTGGCGCCTGAAAACCAAGCCCATCAGTCTGTCACATCACCCTCATGCATATCAGGGAAACTGTCTGAGCCTCAAGTTATGCAGCAGTCTCTTATGCTGTTTGAAGACTCTGCTGGCAGGGTTTCCCAAGGGAAACCACTGATGTTTCCTGATGATGAGGACATGGGAATATCACCTCATCGGAGTCCGCACGTCTCTGATGATGACGAAACACAGGTGCCAACTGATGCGTCTTTCTGCAGTGTGCAGACCGAACAGGAGGTCAGGGAGGAAGACTGTGTGGAAGACAATGCAGGGGACGATGAGGTCCTAGACCCCACATGGAATGAAGGTCGTGCCACTGACTTTCATAGTTCAGAGGAAGAGGCAGTGGTGAGACCGAGCCAACAGCGTAGCAAAAGAGGGAGAAGGGGGGAAAAGCAGACCAGCCGCCGCCAAGAGAGTTCGCCTGCTACTGGCCACCGCCACCAGGGACCGAGCACCCCAAAGGCAGCTTCAAGGGGTTCCATGGCATGGCACTTCTTTAAACAATGTGCTGACGACAAGACCCGAGTGGTTTGCACGCTGTGCCATCAGATCCTGAAGCGAGGCATTAACGTTCTGAACCTTAGCACAACCTGCATGACCAGGCATCTACATTGAAAGCATGAACTGCAGTGGAGTAAACACCTTAAAAACAAGGAACTCACTTAGGCTCCCCCTGCTCCCTCTTCTGCTGCTGCCTCGGCCTGTTCCTGCACGTTCGGGAGGAACGTTGGCACCTGCCACCCACCAAACAGAGGATGTGCCACCGACACCAACACCTGTGTCACCAAGCATCTCCACCATGTCACACGGCAGCGTTCAGCTCTCCATCTCAGAAACCTTAGAGAGAAAGCGTAAATTCCCACCTAGCCACCCTCGAGCCCTGGGCCTGAATGCCAGCATTTCTAAACTACTGGCCTTTGAAATGCTGTCATTCAGGCTGGTGGACACAGACAGCTTCAAACAGCTGATGTCCATGGCTGTCCCACAGTATGTTGTTCCCAGCCGCCACTACTTCTCCAAGACAGCCGTGCCTTCCCTGCACAACCAGGTATCCGATAAAATCAAGTGTGCACTGCGCAAAGCCATCTGTGGCAAGGTCCACCTAACCACAGATACGTGGACCAGTAAGCACGGCCAGGGAAGCTATATCTCCCTAACTGCACACTGGGTAAATGTAGTGGCGGCTGGGCCCCAGGCGGAGAGTTCCTTGGCGCACGTCCTCCTCCTACTCGGCTTCCTCCTCCTCTGCTTCCATCAGCTCATCCAGTTAGCCACACACCTTCACCACCAACTTCAGCACACCCTGGGGTTAATGTCAGCAGGCCATTCTGAAACTCATATGTTTGGGGACAGGCCCCACACCGCGCAGGAGTTGTGGCGGGGTATTGAACAACAGACCGACGAGTGGTTACTGCCGGTGGGCCTCAAGCCCGGCCTGGTGGTGTGCAATAATGGGCGAAGTCTCGTCGCAGCTCTGGGACTAGCCGTTTTGACGCACATCCCTTGCCTTGCGCATGTGCTGAATTTGGTGGTGCAGAAGTTCATTCACAACTAACCCAACATGTCAGAGCTGCTGCATAAAGTGCGGGCCGTCTGTGCACGCTTCCGGCGTTCACATCCTGCCGCTGCTCACCTGTCTGCGCTACAGCGTAACTTCGGCCTTCCCGCTCACCACCTCATATGCGATGTGCCCACCAGGTGGAACTCCACCTTGCACATGCTGGAGAGACTGTGCGAGCAGCAGCAGGCCATAGTGGAGTCTCAGCTGCAGCACGCACGCGTCAGTCGCACTGCGGAACAGCACCACTTCACCACCAATGATTGGGCCTCCATGCGAGACCTGTGTGCCCTGTTGCGCTGTTTCGAGTACTCCACCAACATGGCCAGTGGTTGATGACACCGTTATCAGCGTTACAATACCACTTCTATGTCTCCTTGAGAAAACGCTTAGGGCGATGATGGAAGAGGAGGTGGCCCAGGAGGAGGAAGAGGATGAGGGGTCATTTTTACCACTTTCAGGCCAGTCTGTTAGAAGTGGCTCAGAGGGAGGTTTTTTGCAATAGCAGAGGCCAGGTACAAATGTGGCCAGCCAGGGCCCACTACTGGAGGACGAGGAGGAGGTGGAGGAGGATGAGGATGAAGCAGGTTCACAGCGGGGTGGCACCCGACACAGCTCAGGCCCATCACTGGTGCGTGACTGGGGGGATACGGAGGACGATGACGATACGCCTCCCACAGAGGACAGCTTGTCCTTACCTTTGGGGAGCCTGGCACACATGAGCGACTATATGCTGCAGTGCCTGCGCAACGACAGCAGAGTTGCGCACATTTTAACGTATACGGACTACTGGGTTGCCACCCTGCTGGATCCCCGATACAAAGACAATGTGCCCACCTTACTTCCTGCACTGGAGCATGAAAGGAAGATGTGCGAGTACAAGCGCACGCTGGTAGACGCGCTCCTGAGAGCATTCCCAAATGTCACAAGGGAACAGGTGGAAGCCCAAGGCAAAGGCAGAGGAGGAGCAAGAGGTCGCCAACGCAGCTGTGTCACGGCCAGCTCCTCTGAGGGCAGGGTTAGCATGGCAGTAATGTGGAAAAGTTTTGTCTCCACGCCACAGCTAACTGCACCACCACCTGATACGGAATGTGTTAGCAGGAGGCAGCATTTCACTAACATGGTTGAACAGTACGTCTGCACACCCCTCCACGTACTGACTGATGGTTCGGCCCCATTCAACTTCTGGGTCTCCAAATTGTCCACGTGGCCAGAACATTTTTTGCCTTGGAGGTGCTGGCCTGCCCGGCAGCCAGCGTTTTTTCTGAACGTGTATTCAGCGTGGCAGGGGGCGTCATTACTGACAAACGCAGCCGCCTGTCCACAGCCAACGTGGACAAGCTGACGTTCATAAAAATGAACCAGACATGGATCCCACAGGACCTGTCCCTCCCTTGTGCAGAATAGACATTTATAACTGCCTCCCCCTCAACCATGTATTCTTGTACTCCGGGGCACTTCTTTATTGAATCCTCATTTTTTTAACTTTACCATGATCTTGCGGTGCAACCCAAAGTTGAATGAACCTCTCCTCCTCCTGTGGCCGAAATAACTGAAAGTGGCCTTCTCCAGTAGTGGGTGATATGACGACGTATTCCTTGCTGTGGGACCTCTCTCCTCTGTCTGGGTGCTGGGCCGAAATAATTGAAAGTGTCCTTCTTCAGTGGTGGGTGATATGACGCATGATTCCTTGCTGTGGGACCTTTCTCCTCTGTCTGGGTGCTGGTTCAGAAATAACTGAAAGTGGCCTTCTCCAGTGGTGGGTGATATGACGCATGATTCCTTGCTGTGGGACCTCTCTCCTCTGTCTGGGTGCTGGGTCCGAAATAACTGAAAGTGGCCTTCTCTAGTGGTGGGTGATTTGACGCATGATTCCTTGCTGTGGGACCTCTCTCCTCGGTCTGGGTGCCTGGCCTAAATAACTGAAAGTGGCCTTCTCCAGTGGTGGGTGATATGACGCATGATTCCTTGCTGTGGGACCTCTGTCCAATTGATATTGGTTAATTTTTATTTATTTAATTTTATTTTAATTCATTTCCCTATCCACATTTGTTTGCAGGGGATTTACCTAAATTTTGCTGCCTTTTGCAGCCCTCTAGCCCTTTCCTGGACTATTTTACAGCCTTTTTAGTGCCTAAAAGTTCGGGTTCCCATTGACTTCAATGGGGTTCGGGTTCGGCATAAAGTTCGGGTCGAGTTCAGATCCCGAACCCGAACATTTTCGGGAAGTTCGGCCGAACTAGTCCAGGAAAGGACCAACAGCGTGAGAATGTGGAGCCGGAAGCAGCGTCATCTGACAAAGTTGCTGGTCTGGCTGGGCAGGAACCACATTTCCCCAGTGGGCCGTAAAGGACACATATTGTCATTGACCATAGTTACAGCTCTACTAGTCGTCGCTGCCATGCACTTTGGCAGACACTAACAGGCTCAAGGACTGGCCCAGCTTTTTGGGAAAGAAATGACGGCTTGGGACTCTCCATCTCGGCTTGGCACAAGCCATCAGTTCTCTGAAAGGTGCAGAGTCCACCACTTGGAAAGGGAGGGACTGCAGCACCAGCAACTTGGCCTACAGATTCGGCAAATGGCCATGTTCACCTCCTCCGGCGGCTTAACAAAAATCTGCCACACCGTAGAGTAGGTGATTTTACCCTCAACACTCCGCACTGACTGACTGCTACTGCTGCTGCCTCCGCGTACTCCTGCACCACTATATTCCGGACAGGTAGACTCCTTCAAAGCGGATGGTCTTCCCCAGGCCCTTTTGGCTCCCGACCACGCACTGCTGCCACCCTGCTGACTCCCGGCTATGCTACCGACTTGCTGGCTCCTACCTGCCTCACGCGCAAGCTGCCACCCTCTTCTCCCGATGATGATGAAGCCCCTTCGTCACCCGGCTCCAAATTGCGATCGGCTACATCATCATCGAGTACTGTCTGCACGTCACCGATGTCCTTCTCTGTCCTTCCGTCACAGTCTCTGAGCCAGAACGCTCGCAACACCAGCTTCCACAGCACTCTTCTCATCGCTACTTGTCTGCCTACTGGAACAACACCAATCCATTGAGCACACAACACCATAAATTACCAAAAAATGTAACTTTATTCAAATTGAAAATAGACAAAAATAGTAAAATATACCATAGGACTGGTAATAGCACCACTATGACACAAATGAGGAAGAAAAAATAGGAGAGGACCGCAGGGTCAACACATGGAGGGTACATACACAAAGTGCATGAATAACAAAGGAATGACACTTCAAAAGCTTGTAAGGAAAGAAGTAGCCCGAGGACCAAGTCCTCTATAAAGGCAAAGCAAACAGCTAAAGAGTGACGCAAAGAAGTATACCCTCCACAAGTGTGTCGATCCTGCGTTCGCCTCCTCCCAACGTCGCTTCGCCTAGACTGGCTTCTTCCGGGGATAAATCAGAATGTAAACCTCCCTCCCTAAATAGGGCTTGAAATCATGCTGGAATCAATCACAGGTGGGATTGGGGGTCCAAATGGCAGGCGTACCAACCAATGGGAAGTATCTAATCTGTCGGCGCATCAAGGACCTGTAGTGACGTCATGGCCACGTGACCGCAAATGCGGTCACCTGACCAATGAACCTCAAGTCACATGACCGCACGACCTAAGAAATGAACACAGCATAATACAAAAGCGTCCAAAGGTTGTAGTGATGTCATGACTACAAGAACGCCGAAGCGGTCGCCTAATATATGACGCACGAGTCATATGACCCGGACCAGATGCAAAAAGCATGACATCGTATAGTGGCATCCGAGTTACATAGTTATAAGAATGGTAATAATGAATAAAACCTCATACAATTCAATATTATAGATTAAAACACAATACAAAGGGGAAAATAAAATGATTATTATATAGAGCTGTTATAATGAAAAAAATTCATATATTACATTGTATCTATTCATGATCATATTGTGTATATTCAATCCCGATAGTGAAGGTAAATACCCAAATAAGAGGTAAGTGAAAGGAAAGGGGGAAGACAAAAGTGCTGGGTGTGAATAGGGTGAGGAAGGGTGCATGGAAAAAAGGAAGACAAGGTACCGGTAATTGCAATAAATAAATACCCAAACTTTCACAATTCATAATATAGAAATCGTGTATAAAAAGAAATAAATATAAGGAAGTATAATAAATATGTATATTAATTAAATTTCATATCAAAAATTTTTTCATAAGAAATAAAAAAATAAAAAATATATATAAATCTATAAACTTCATGTAATATATACATTGAGTGAGTACCCATAAGTTACATATAGTCTATACGTAAATACTACCCATATAATTCACATAGTGTATACATAAATTCATACCCATAGAGAATAGTACAACACAAATAGCCAACATCAAATTACAATAAACCCAGTATTGTGATACAATAATTCTTCATAATGACAACAAGTATATGAGTTGTTTCAATTGCTAAACCAATTGAGCCCACAGGTACCACGGACGTCAAGTCTATATATTAAACCGCTTTTCAGCGTACACTTTAACTGGATCGCCAAATGTCGATAATGTCGTTCCCGTATACTTCTCATGGACCGCTCTTATCCAAAATCCCACCATCATAGTTATTATCTAAAAGCATACAAACAAAGACAATAAGGGATAAAATAATTAAAAACAAATAGGATGATCAGCGGATACCGGGGGTCAGAAAACAACCCGGCAAACTCCCGATAGGAGGGTACAACTATAGATAAGGTGAGAATAACATTTCCTCATTTAGTCCAGATGGAATTAGACTCCCCAATTCATAGATCCATCTTACCTCCTTTTGTGCCAGTAACTTCTTCCAGTTGCCTCCTCTTGGTGGAATCAGGACCCGATCGATGCCCCTCACACGTAGTTTCGTACTGTCACTGTCGTGCGCTTCTTTAAAGTGTCTAGGTATAGGTTTAAGGATCATTAGGTCCCTCTCCTCCTTGGCTGCCTCAATCCCCCTGACATGCTCCCGTACGCGCTTTTTGAAAGCCCTAGAGGTCATGCCCACGTAAATTCGTGGGCACGGACATGATGCCATATAAATCACTCCCAAAGTGTCACACGTGATGTTATATGTGATCTTATAATGTTTGTCCTCCTTAGTGGGATTACAAAAATGTGTCGCTCTGTCAACATTAGGGCAGGCAACACACTTTCCACATGGTGAGGACCCCCATTTAGGACCCTTAGATCCAAAGAGTTTTGAGGGGTGTTGATTAGGGTGGTAGCTCTTAACCAAGATGTCTTTGAGATTTTTGGATCTCCTATAAGTGATTGTTGGAGAGGTAGGTAAGATCCTGCTCAGAGCAGGATCAAGACATAGGACATCCCAGTATTTAGCCAGCGCGGATCTTACTTCCCGCTACTGTGGATTGTAAGTAGAGATGAATCTTACCTTACTTTCCACCTTCTGGGGTTTCTGTCGATACTGTAGTAGCTCGTCCCTCTTTGCTGTTTTGGCTTTATTCAATCCCAGTTGAATATTCCTATCCGTATATCCCCTTTCTCGAAATCTGCGTTGAAGGTCATCAGATTGGGACCTAAAAGTCTCATCCGTTGAGCATATCCTCTTGGCCCGTAGGAATTGACAATAGGGTATGTTGCGGATTAGGTTGGATGGATGGCAAGACTTGGCATGTAGCACAGTGTTAGTGGAAGTTTCCTTTCGGAATAAATCGGTAGAGACTCTTCCCATGTCATCAACCATTATCTTCACATCGAGGAAGTCCAAATTCATTTTCATAATCCTATGGGTCAATTTGATGTTAAGATTATTATGGTTCAGCTCCCCCACAAGCAGTTCAAAACCAGACTGTGGGCCCTGCCATATGATGAAAATATCATCAATATAGCGGGCCCACAGCTGGATGCCTACTGGAGCAAGCGTCAGATGTCTCCTCCACATCTGAATAGCACCCAACCGTTTTAGGGAGGGTGATAAGGGACTGATGGTCCCCCTCTTCCCTCACCCCTTTTTAAAAGTTTGGCAGGGTGAGGCCCCCACCTATTTCTGTAGGTTGGCAAAGGATTAAAATAGGGTTGGGGATTGATAAGAAAGGGCAGAGGGTTAATTATGAGGGGGCTGGGAGCAGGAGGGGGAGGGGGCAGTGGAGACGCGATATATACCCCCCTCCTGCTCTTGGCCCTTCCTCTTTACGGCGAAAGTGAGCTGGTCCTGCCCTCCCTCCCATTATTGTTACATTTTCTTGGGTGTTTTGATTTGTGTGGTCATGTTGTTTCTTCTTTCTGTTACTCGAGGTTCATGTGCATCGCTTGGAGTTCGGGAGTCACAGTTGGCGGTTTTCCGAACGACGGAGCTTGGTGGAGACAGATTTGGCGCACGTGCCCTCTGGGGTCCAGAGGTTGGCACACCGCACCGAAGAAATGTTTGGGGAAGGATTCAAATTCTTACCGGTTGTAATGTCTAGCTGTGGCCGATCATCACCCAGTAAAAGGAGTTAACGTTAAGAAACGGTGTCCGTGTCTCTTTGTTGCTAATGAAAGATGTTAAATGGAGGGGCCCGTTTAGGGGGGCTCTCTCATCCTCTTCCCCCTGTTTCCCTGAATACCAGCAGTCTTGGCTGGGCAGTAGCTGCTGACTGTCCTCTAGTAGCTCGTCCTTGCTGTATAGTGGAGCTGAGCCCACAGCATGATATAATACTTCCCTGGCTGAGGTAATAGAAAAGGACAGAGGCAGGTGGAGGACAGGTGAGGGCACAGGGCCTGCTCCCAGGCCATGCCCACTAAGGATCGAACCCACCGACTCTTTGCTGGGGGTGTCTTATGTAGTGATGTCGCGAACATAAAATTTTCAGTTCGCGAACAGCGAACGCGAACTTCCGCAAATGTTCGCGAACTGGCGAACCGGGCGAACCGCCATAGACTTCAATAGACAGGCGAATTTTAAAACCCACAGGGACTCTTTCTGGCCACAATAGTGATGAGAAAGTTGTTTCAAGGGGTCTAACACCTGGACTGTGGCATGCCGGAGGGGGATCTATGGCAAAACTGCCATGGAAAATTACGTAGTGGACGCAGAGTCGGGTTTTAATCCATAAAGGGCATAAATCAAATAACATTCCTAAATTGTTTGGAATAACGTGCTTTAAAACATCCAGTGTGTGTATACGATCAGGTATGATGTTGTATCGATCAGGTAGTGTAAGGGTTACGCCCGCATCACAGACATTGACAGACCAAACTCCCTTTTAATGCACACGCAAACAGTTCATTTGCACAACTGCAAACTCCCCATTTGCACAAGGTTGGATACCAAGCTAGCCACGTCCCGGTGATGTAATTGAAGGTTTCTTCCTCCACCCAGCCACGTACAACACCAAGGGTCCCCGAAGGTCAATTGAATTGATTTTTCGAACGGGGAGATGGTTAAAAACGCTGGCTCCCTCCCTTTGTTTTTATCCACGGTCACTGCGTCTGCGCCGTGCAATTTACTGTCACACCCGATATGAGTGGTATTTTCTGTAGTACTATTCTCATCAGTTTAATCCCTCTAACGTCCCCAATCTGGGGGCCATTTATTGAATAGATTTTTCGAACGGGGAGATGGTTAAAAAACGCTGGCTCCCTCCACTCTGTTTTAATCCACGGTGACTGCGTCTGCGCCGTGCAATTTACTGTCACACCCGATATGAGTGGTAATTTTCTGTAGTACTATTCTCATCAGTTTAATCCCTCTAACGTCCCCAATCTGGGGGCCATTTATTGAATAGATTTTTCGAACGGCGAGATGGTTAAAAAATGCTGGCTCCCTCCACTCTGTTTTAAACCACGGTGACTGCGTCTGCGCCGTGCAATTTACTGTCACACCCGATATGAGTGGTATTTTCTGTAGTACTATTCTCATCAGTTTAATCCCTCTAACGTCCCCAATCTGGGGGCCATTTATTGAATAGATTTTTCGAACAGGGAGATGGTTAAAAAAACGCTGGCTCCCTCCACTCTGTTTTAATCCACGGTGACTGCGTCTGCGCCGTGCAATTTACTGTCACACCCGATATGAGTGGTATTTTCTGTAGTACTATTCTCATCAGTTTAATCCTCTAACGTCCCCAATCTGGGTGCCATTTATTGAATAGATTTTTCGAACGGGGAGATGGTTAAAAAAACCTGGCTCCCTCCACTCTGTTTTAAACCACGGTGACTGCGTCTGCGCCGTGCAATTTACTGTCACACCCGATATGAGTGGTATTTTCTGTAGTACTATTCTCATCAGTTTAATCCCTCTAACGTCCCCAATCTGGGTGCCATTTATTGAATAGATTTTTGAACGGGGAGATGGTTAAAAAAACGCTGGCTCCCTCCACTCTGTTTTAAACCACGGTGACTGCGTCTGCGCCGTGCAATTTACTGTCACACCCGATATGAGTGGTATTTTCTGTAGTACTATTCTCATCAGTTTAATCCCTCTAACGTCCCCAATCTGGGGCCATTTATTGAATAGATTTTCGAACGGGGAGATGGTTAAAAAAACCTGGCTCCCTCCACTCTGTTTTAAACCACGGTGACTGCGTCTGCGCCGTGCAATTTACTGTCACACCCGATATGAGTGGTATTTTCTGTAGTACTATTCTCATCAGTTTAATCCCTCTAACGTCCCCGACTCCCCAATCTGGGGGCCATTTATTAAATAGATTTTTTGAGCGGGAGATGGTTAAAAAACGCTGGCTCCCTCCACCGATATGAGTGGTATTTTCTGTAGTATTATTCTCATCAGTTTAATCCCTGTTACGTCCCATATCAGGAATTGCCTTTTATGAAAAAAAATTTAGGCCGGGTACCTTCGACTGCCTTCACAGTGACAGACCAAACTCTCATACACTAAACTGAATTGATTTCAGGAACCGGGAGATGGAAAAAGCAGCTTGGTCGGTCCTCTTACTCCCAAATTGGGGCACTGCGCGTGCACAGAGCAATGTGCTGTGACACCCTATATGAGTGGTGTCTTAACTAGTACTATTGCTATCAGTTTAATCCCTGTTACGGACCCTATCCGGTCGAATTGATTAACCATTGTCGAATCCCCATTGACATCCCCCTTATAAGCTGTGTAAAGCATATTTTTAGTTTGGTTTTGAACTGCTGCATCCTTTCCGACTTTTGGTAATTTGGTAACATTTCTGCCACTTTCTGCTTATACCGGGGTCTAGTAGCGTGGCCACCCGATCGCTTTTGGTCTGACCATAATGAAGCAACGGCCTTATCATCTGGGGTGTGGCAACATTGCCAACACACTTATAGAGTGATGATGATTGCTTCATTGTGATACATAAGCCCCTTCACCACAACAAGGTAACGATCACGAAGGGAATTGACACTTGTATGTGCCTTTTTTTTTGGTTTGTTTTTGCAGCCACAGTGCTGCACCATAGGACAGAAAAATTAGGCATGTACACATGCCTGAAAAATAATGGCACTGTTGCAGCCGCTATTGTAGCAGCGGCCGGAAAAATTGATGTTTTCCAGGCAGAAAAGTGACTAAAACATTGCGGCTTGAACCCTAGTTGGTGGTGGAGAATTCACGAAAGTCATCCGGTATGCAGACATTAAATACAGCAGCGTGGGGACCATTTTGAGGCCAAGGCATGTAATCAGGCCTTTTGTTAGTCAAGCGTATCCCCCACTGTCAGTCCCTTCGGGATCCATGCCTCATTCATCTTTATGAAGGTGAGGTAATCAACACTTTTTGACCGAGGCGACTTCTCTTGTCAGTGACAATGCCTCCTGCTGCACTGAAGGTCCTTTCTGACAGGACACTTGAAGCAGGGCAGGCCAGAAGTTCTATCGCGAACTGGGATAGCTCAGGCCACAGGTCAAGCCTGCACACCCAGTAGTGAAGGGGTTCATTGCTCCTCAGAGTGTCGATATCTGCTGTTAAGGCGAGGTAGTCTGCTACCTGTCGGTCGAGTCGTTCTCTAAGGCTGGATCCCGAAGGGCTGTGGCGATGAGTAGGACTGAAAAAGCTCCGCATGTCCTCCATCAACAACACATCTGTAAATCGTCCAGTCCTTGCCGCCGTGGTAGGAGGAGGATTACACTCACCTCTTCCCCTGTTAGATTCCCGTTGTGCTGTGACATCCCCTTATAAGCTGTGTAAAGCATATTTTTTAGTTTGGTTTTGAACTGCTGCATCCTTTCCGACTTTCGGTAATTTGGTAACATTTCTGCCACTTTCTGCTTATACCGGGGTCTAGTAGCGTGGTCACCCAGTACAGATCGTTCTCCTTTATCCTTTTTATACGTGGGTCCCTCAACAGACATGACAGCATGAAAGACCCCATTTGAACAAGGTTGGATGCAGAGCTACTCATTTCCCGTTCCTCGTCCTCACTGATGTCATTGACGGTCTGTTCTTCCCCCAGCCACGTACAACACCATGGGTCCCAGATAGGTGACAACAACGAGCACCCTGGGGTGCCTGCTGTGGTTGGTCTTCCTCCTCCTCAAAGCCGCCACATTCCTCCTCTGACTCCTCTTCCTCATACTCCTCTTCCAGCGTTGCTGCAGGTCCGACAAGCGATGATGACAAGGCTGTTTCTGGTGGTGATGGTGACCACAACTCTTCCTCTTCCTCTTCACGCTCATCTACAGCCTGATCCAGAACTCTTCGCAGGGCACGCTCCAGGAAGAAAACAAATGGGATGAGGTCGCTGATGGTGCCTTCGGTGCGACTGACTAGGTTTGTCACCTCCTCAAAAGGACGCATAAGCCTACAGGCATTGCGCATGAGTGTCCAGTAACGTGGCAAAAAGATTCCCAGCTCACGCAGGCTGTCCTAGCACCCGGTCATACAAATACTCGTTGACGGCTTTTTCTTGTTGGAGCAGGCGGTCGAACATTAGGAGTGTTGAATTCCAACGTGTCGGGCTGTCGCATATCAAGCGCCTCACTGGCATGTTGTTTCGCCGCTGAATATCGGAAAAGTGCGCCATGGCCGTGTAGGAACGCCTGAAATGGCCACACACCTTCCTGGCCTGCTTGAGGACGTCCTGTAAGCCTGGGTACTTAGACACAAAACGTTGTGCGATGAGATTCAACACATGTGCCATGCACGGCACATGTGACAACTTGCCCAAATTTAATGCCGCCAACAGATTGCTTCCATTGTCACACACCACTTTGCCGATCTCCAGTTGGTGCGGGGTCAGCCACTGATCCACCTGTGCGTTCAGGGCGGACAGGAGTGCTGGTCCTGTGTGGCTCTCTGCTTTCAGGCAAGTCAACCCCAAGATAGCGTGACACTGTCGTATCCGGGATGTGGAATAGCCCCTGGGGAGCTGGGGGAATCAGTTGATGTGCAGCCAGGCGCCGCAGCAGAAGAGGACTCAGCCGAGGAGGATATTGAAGAGGATGGAGTAGGAGTAGAGGAGGTGGCAGTAGGTCTGCCTGCAAGTCGTGGTGGTGTCACCAACTCCGCTGCGGAGCCACGCATTCCATGCTTGTCAGCCGTCAGCAGGTTGACCCAATGCGCAGTATACGTGATATACCTGCCCTGACCGTGCTTTGCAGACCAGGTATCAGTGGTCAGATGGACCCTTGCCCCAACACTGTATGCCAGAGATGCCATGACTTCCTTTTCAATGACATGGTAGAGGTTTGGGATTGCCTTTTTGAAAAAAATTTCGTCCGGGTACCTTCCACTGTGGTGTCCCAATAGCGACAAATTTTTGAAGGCCTCAGACTCTACCAGCTGGTATGGTAAAAGCTGGCGGGCTAAGAGTTCCGTCAAGCCAGCTGTCAGTCGCCGGGCAAGGGGTGACTTTGTGACATTGGCTTCTTATGCTCAAACATGTCCTTGACAGACACCTGACTGTGGGCAGATGAGCAGGAACTGCTGAAGGTGAGAGATGGAGTGGCGGGTGGTTGAGAGGGGCAGGGAGGACAGCAGTGGTTGACGTGGCTGAAGATGCTGGACCAGGAGGAGCATGGTGGCTTTGAGTTTGTGTGCTGCTTGTACTCATGTGTTGATCCCATAGGCGTTTGTGATGTGAGATCATGTGCCTTCGCAAAGCAGTTGTACCAAGGTGGGTGTTGGACTTCCCACGACTCAGTTTCTTTTGGCACAGGTTGCAAATGGCATTGCTTTTATCAGAGGCAGACACACAAAAAAATGCCACACTGCTGAGCTTTGCAATGACGGCATTCTAGTGGTGGCAACAGCATGCGTTGACTGGCGTGCTGTCTGGCTGACCCCAGGTGCCGATACATGCTGTCTGACTGTGCCACTAACTCCTTGCGACGACCTCCCCTGCTTCCAACTCGTCTCCTCATTCTCTCTGTCTCCCCTTCAGAACTTTCCCCCTCTTCTTCTCTTCGAGCAGGCACCCACGTGGCATCCGTGGACACATCGTCATCATCAACCGCTTCACTTGTATCTGACACCTCAGCAAAGGAAGCAGCAGCGGGTACAACATCATCATCATCATCATCACACTGTACGTCCATGTGTGTAATCCTGCCTGACTGAGACATATCCCGTAATCTACATCATCTGGCAATAATGGTTGCGCATCACTAATTGCATCCAACTGATGTGTAAATAACTCCTCTGACGGATCAAGTGAAGCGGCTGTGGTGGCTGTGGTGGTAGTGGTGGTGGTGGCGACGGGCGGGTGCGTGGTAACTTGAGAGCAGGTGACCGAAGCTGAGCTGGAGGAGGATGGTGCGTCAAGGTTCTTAGCGGAAGCTGTTGAAGATTGGGTGTCCTGTCTAAGCCAGTCAACTACGTCCTCTGAATTTTTCGGGTTCAGGAGTGCGTGGCCTCTGAAAACTGGGCATTATTCCAGGGACAGTGGAAATCACAGCACCACGACCACGACGGCCCCTGCGAGTTGGCCTGCCTCTGCCTGTCATTTTTTTTTAGATAAGTGGTACTACGCGTGCTAGGTACTGTGCCACCCGGTATGAGTGGTTGGCACTGGCAGTGGGCACACTACAGTCTGTGGAAGTGGGCCTGACACACACTGGCAGCAGGCAAGCAACTGAATTTAGACTACTGTCTAAAAATTAAATGCCTTATTTATCGGCAAGCTACTGTGCCACCCGGTATCAGTGGTTGGCACTGGCAGTGCGCACACTACAGTCAGTGGAAGCGGGCCTGACACACACTGGCAGCAGGCAAGCAACTGAATTTAGACTACTGTCTAAAAATTAAATGCCTTATTTATCGGCAAGCTACTGTGCCACCCGGTATCAGTGGTTGGCACTGGCAGTGGGCACACTACAGTCAGTGGAAGAGGGCCTGACACTCACTGGCAGCAGGCAAGCAACTGAATTTAGACTACTGTCTAAAAATTAAATGCCTTATTTATCGGCAAGCTACTGTGCCACCCGGTATCAGTGGTTGGCACTGGCAGTGGGCACACTACAGTCAGTGGAAGCGGGCCTGACACACACTGGCAGCAGGCAAGCAACTGAATTTAGACTACTGTCTAAAAATTAAATGCCTTATTTATCGGCAAGCTACTGTGCCACCCGGTATCAGTGGTTGGCACTGGCAGTGGGCACACTACAGTCAGTGGAAGCGGGCCTGACACACACTGGCAGCAGGCAAGCAACTGAAATTACACTAAAGTGTAAAAATTAAATGCCTTATTTATCGGCAAGCTACTGTGCCACCCGGTATGAGTGGTTGGCACTGGCAGTGGGCACACTACAGTCAGTGGAAGAGGGCCTGACACACACTGGAAGCAGGCAAGCAACTGAATTTAGACTACTGTCTAAAAATTAAATGCCTTATTTATCGGCAAGCTACTGTGCCACCCGGTATCAGTGGTTGGCACTGGCAGTGGGCACACTACAGTCAGTGGAAGCGGGCCTGACACACACTGGCAGCAGGCAAGCAACTGAATTTAGACTACTGTCTAAAAATGAAATGCCTTATTTATCGGCAAGCTACTGTGCCACCCGGTATCAGTGGTTGGCACTGGCAGTGGGCACACTACAGTCAGTGGAAGCGGGCCTGACACACACTGGCAGCAGGCAAGCAACTGAATTTAGACTACTGTCTAAAAATTAAATGCCTTATTTATCGGCAAGCTACTGTGCCACCCGGTATCAGTGGTTGGCACTGGCAGTGGGCACACTACAGTCAGTGGAAGCGGGCCTGACACACACTGGCAGGCAACTAACCTTAGATTAAAGTGTAAAAATTAAGTGCCTTTTTTTATGCAAAGTCCTGTGCCACACGGGATGACAGGGGTGGGCACTGGCAGTGGGCACACTACAGTCAGTTGAAGTCGGCCTGACACACACTAGCAGCAGGCAAGCAGCTGAAATTACACTAAAGTGTAAAAATTAAATGCCTTTTTATGCAAAGTCCTGTGCCAGCCGGTATGAGTGGTGGGCACTGGCAGTGGGCACACTACAGTCAGTGGAAGTCAGCCTGACACACACTGGCAGGCAACTAACCTTAGATTAAAGTGTAAAAATTAAGTGCCTATTTTTTAAGCAAAGTCCTGTGCCACTCGGGATGACAGGGGTGGGCACTGGCAGTGGGCACACTACAGTCAGTTGAAGTCGGCCTGACACACACTAGCAGCAGGCAAGCAGCTGAAATTACACTAAAGTGTAAAAATTAAATGCCTTTTTAAGCAAAGTCCTGTGCCAGCCGGTATGAGTGGTGGGCACTGGCAGTGGGCACACTACAGTCAGTGGAAGTCAGCCTGACACACACTGGCAGGCAACTAACCTTAGATTAAAGTGTAAAAATTAAGTGCCTTTTTTTAAGCAAAGTCCTGTGCCACACGGGATGACAGGGGTGGGCACTGGCAGTGGGCACACTACAGTCAGTTGAAGTCGGCCTGACACACACTAGCAGCAGGCAAGCAGCTGAAATTACACTAAAGTGTAAAAATTAAATGCCTTTTTATGCAAAGTCCTGTGCCAGCCGGTATGAGTGGTGGGCACTGGCAGTGGGCACACTACAGTCAGTGGAAGTCAGCCTGACACACACTGGCAGGCAACTAACCTTAGATTAAAGTGTAAAAATTAAGTGCCTTTTTTTAAGCAAAGTCCTGTGCCACACGGGATGACAGGGGTGGGCACTGGCAGTGGGCACACTACAGTCAGTTGAAGTCGGCCTGACACACACTAGCAGCAGGCAAGCAGCTGAAATTACACTAAAGTGTAAAAATTAAATGCCTTTTTAAGCAAAGTCCTGTGCCAGCCGGTATGAGTGGTGGGCACTGGCAGTGGGCACACTACAGTCAGTGGAAGTCAGCCTGACACACACTGGCAGGCAACTAACCTTAGATTAAAGTGTAAAAATTAAGTGCCTTTTTTAAGCAAAGTCCTGTGCCACACGGAATGACAGGGGTGAGCACTGGCAGTGGGCACACTACAGTCTGTGGGCCTGCAGCTCCTCACACACAGGCAGGCCAGGCAACTGCAATATGTATATAAAGGAAAAAAAAAAGCAGACTAATGTTGCAGCCCTAAAAAGGGCTTTTGGGGTGCTGTCAGGACGCTGTCCTTACAGCAGAGATCAGATGAGTCTTTCAGGACTGGAGTGGACACTGAATTCACTAGCCTAGCTATCGATTTCCCAATTAAATCAGCAGCAATTACAGTCTCCCTCCTCTCACTAAGACTGCAGCTTCAGAATGAATCTAAAATGGATGCTGTGCAGGAGGTGGGAGGGTCTGGGAGGGAGGGTATGCTGCTGATTGGCTGGAATGTGTCTGCTGACTGTGAGGTACAGGGTCAAAGTTTGCTCAATGATGATGTATAGGGGGCGGACCGAACATCGCATATGTTCGCCCGGCAGAGGCGAACGCGAACAAGCTATGTTCGCCGGGAACTGTTCGCCGGCGGATAGTTCGGGCCATCTCTATGTCACTTTGGACGAAGTGGATGGCTGAGTCAACCATTCAAGAACCACTGGGTTGCTGGTCAAGACAGGACTGCTAGCTGACACTGGGAGCTCAGGCCTCTGGAAGTGACCCCTACTGCCACGCCCCCTAACTCTGCTGTGACCTGTGCCAGAAACATTTAGGCATATGCTGCTCCCCTGTGCAGAGCCTGTCACTTCTCTGTCTGACCTATAAAAGGAAATTAATATACCCCCAAAAAAGCCCTTTTCCCCACTAATACACGCCAAAAAAGGATTTAGAGCATATAACTGCATCGCTGAACGCCAAATAATACTATTTTTTTACACTAAGGCCTCATGCACACAAACTTATTTTGGGTCCGCGTAAGAGCCGCATATTTTGAGGCTCCGGCACGGACCCATTCACTTCAATGGGGCCGCAAAAGATGCGGACAGCACTCCGTGTGCTGTCCGCGTCCTTTGCTCCGTTCCATGGCCCCGCAAAAAATATATAGCATGTCCTATTCTTGTCCATTTTGTGGACAAGAATAGGCATTTCTACAATGGGCCGCGTTCCGTTCCGCAAATTGCGAAATGGAACGCGGAACAGCTTCCGTGTTTTGCGGATCCGCAGATTGCGGACCGCAAAACACCTACGGTCGTGTGCATGAGGCCTAATACACGCCAAAAAGGGCTGTGATTTTCTCACTTCACCACACAACAGCTAATAAGCCCTTTTTTCCCCACTAATACACGCCAAAAAAGGATTTAGAACATATAACTGCACCGCTAAACAGCAAATAATATGTTTTTTTCCCACTAATACAAGCCAAAAAGGGCTGTTATTTTTTCACTTCACCTCACATCTAGTGATAAGCGACAGGGACAATATTCGAATTTGCGAATATTTTGTAGAATATTCATCATATATTCGCAAATTCGCGATTATTTTCTTGATTGCGAAAATCGACAATGTAATATGCGTGTAATGCGCGCGCAGTACAGGTGTGGGTCACTATAGGTACATTTTTCAAGCCTCTAGAAGTTTCCTGAGACTGGAGAAAATGGTTGGCACTGCAGAACATTACAATAGCTTTATATGCAGAATAGATAGAGTGCTCCGATATATTCGCGATTGTGCAAATCGGCAATTAATGATGCGCATATTTTTGCGCAATATGTGCAACTTATCATTTTAGCAGGTCTGACTACATATTAGTGATTGGTGCACTAAGTATTGTTGTGACCTAGTGACATTACAGCACTAGTATGTATGTATGTATGTATGTAGCATGTATGTATGGACAGCAGAAACTAACACTACGTAACAACCTGCACTGAAACACTATATCACAATCTAACCTACACTATCTCTTACTAACTATCTGTATTGTATATACTGTATAAGCTATCTAACTATCTAATGTAATGAGTGGAAAGTAGAGAGCACAGCAATGACACTGCTGTCACTCTCAGAACTGTAATAAACTGTAGCAAATGGCTGTGGGGAGGTTCTTATATACTAAAGGGGTAGGCAGCTTTCCTATTGGTTGCTAGGAATGTTGCTAAGCTCAGACAAAGACATTGCAGCCTTCTCATTGACCCAAAAGCAAAACGGGAGGTTACTGATGAAAAACAAATGTAGAATATTCGAAAATACGAATGTTTATCACTATATTCTGAATATTTGCGAATTCTCAAAGTTGTAATATTCGCAATTAAAATTTGTGATTCGAATATTCGCGCCCAACACTACTCACAATGGATAATAAGCTCTTTTTCTCCCACTAATACACGCCAAAAATGGCTTTAGAACATATAATTGCACCGCACAAGGGCTAATCGTCAACTTCGATTCGCTCATCTTTAGTCGTAACCTCTTGAAACGAGCAGTGTATAATGTGGTGGAAAAATGAATCAAGCCAGCAAAGGAGGCAATATGGACAATCACAATACATTAGAAAGTGGCTTGTATTAACTTTCTCTACATGATGCCATTTCCTGAAGTAAGACAACCCCTTTAAGGAGACCTCCAAACACAGTAGGTTTGAGAATGTTCCCTTTGCTTTGGTTGTGGACCGCCAAAGTATTTTAGCTAAACCAAGTATTACGGAAATATAGTTGATTTGTTTTAAATTATTTCATTTTTTAGTTATTTCAATAATTGTATTTTAACTTCATATCTTTTTTAACATAGCAATGTTCTCATTTTAGCTGTCTTTCATTGCCCTTCTGCCACATATTAGCCTAATTTATCACTATCTATTCTTCTTCCATTTGGGATAAATACAAATTACAGACAAATGATGATTTAATTGTGACTAAATGTTGGCGAGTCATTAAGACACTTCTCCTCACCATTAATGGTGGCTCCGTTCCACAAGAAAAATTTACGAGACAAATTAAAGAGAACCTTCTGGCATCCTACTAAACAAAGTGACTACCCCACAGCTGTGGAAGCAGGTTTTAACATTTTTGCTGCTGATCGGGCAGTAAGGAATGCATGATGTGTAAAACCTTTACAATATAATGTTTGACAAATCATTTTTCAATATTTGGCTTAATGAAGGACCATGCCTTGATTTACAGTACAAAAGCGTATTGCATAATTATCTAGAATTTGAGAAAAGATAGAAGCATGGACATGACTTTATGATAGGTGGGAGGCTTAGAGGTATCAGATGCCTATATAGAGCACCTGGCTGTCACCACTCCTGACATACCTGTTTTATTAGATACTTTTATTACCCATTGTTATGGATTAGGGAGTGTGGACCCACTGTGCCAACCAACCGGTATTTACCCTTTAACCCCTATACAGGAATTTGGACTTTGTTGTGGGGCAACAACCAGGCCACTACCTTCTGGGATAGTCCCAGTGTGGTTGGCAGCTGAGCCACTGGGGTGAGGGACTCTGGTGCAAGCATCAGGAGCTCAGGATGCAGAAAACGCACCAAAACTGCAGGTAAGTGTATGTGTGAACAGGCGCAGACACAGAATGCTGGGTAGGATAATGGACAATAGAGATGAGCTATGTAAACAGAAGTTCACACTGAAAACTAGAGGTACTGGAACACACAAGGTGGAGCAGGTAAACAATGAAGAACTCACAGGAACACAGGTGGGAGATAATGCAGGGATAATGCAGGTTGGGTGACCACTGGCTTCACCCCAGAAAGCCGGACCCAACAAACCACGCCCACCTCCGTGAAGCGAGGCCCCCAGAGCCGACCTTCACAGTAGTTATTAACCCCTTTCAGCAGTCCCCCATTCACAGCATTTATTAAACCCTTGCAGTCCCCTCTTTACAGTCCGCCACAGATGCACTAAACCCTGCTCCACCTGTGCAGCTCTTACCCTGTTCGTGCAGGGCAGGCTATATCCAACCACCAAAGATCCCGACGCCTTGCGGAGAGAGAGAGTAGGGCAGTGGCAGAGAAGTGCTGTTATTGTGACAGTCCCGTCCCATCGCAATTTACACTTCTCTTTTCCCGACTAGTTCCCGCCAGGCTCCAGCACAAACCAGAATTAATTGGCCGGTGCAGCTTGACATCACATAAGTGCGCAGTCAGTCACAGTGTGATCCAAACATGGCCCTACTTCCTTATGTGTCCATGCCTGAGCGCCGTGGTCCCTATATGTACCACCTTAATCAAGATCGCCTCTTAGATACTGTAGGTGGGGCAAAAGTGCACATGAATGCTACTCCCAGAATAGAAGCGCATTCACACCTGAAGGTGCCACTCTTTCAAGACAAATTTTTAAAAAATCACGGAAAAAAGATAGAAAATATCCTGCACGATATGATAGTAAATATGTGGATATGCATGGCTACATTTATAAAGTCACAGAAAATAATGCACTAAAACAATAGATGCAAACATAATATATGGACTAAGCCCTCACTCTAATGATTTTATTACAGTGAGGGCTTAGTTCATATATTATGTTTGCACAAATAGCACATACGTGGCAGACATTACCTGCTGACCTGAAACACAGAGATAACAATTTTCACATCTTTCCTTAGACACCTTGTTGTGTCATTTCTCTGCTATACCTCCTGGAAATATATTGATATACTGACAATTAGGTTTCATTTCTTCTTGTCAACATATGACTAGGCACTCAATGTCAGTCTATATAGGGACACACTATTGACAATGGTAATGGTAATGTCCAAATACATCAACAAAGAACAACAAAGAAACAGCACAAAACAGAGTTCTAAGAAAAAAATGTGTATTTTTCATGGGGTACAGATGGCTGGACTTAACATTAGGCTTTGATAGAACTCAGAGCGAAGCGTGGGGTAAGGATCGGAGTGACAGAGAGGGGGATGATGGTGGCACTCATGGTGGTGGTGTTCTTCCTTGCTCCAAGAGTTGTGCAGGGACAAGCAAAGAGAGGAGATGCATTTGATCAGTTCTTTACTGAAGTGGAAAGGTTCAAACAAACTTCCACATAAGATCTTAAACAGTTTCAACAGGTTCTGGCTGAATCACGGGTTCCAGGGAGTTCATTTTGAGACGCTCTTTCTTAGAGTATATATTAATTCCTCACATACCCATCCAGCCAAGGGGTGTAATTTGTTCTACAATGTCTGCAATTTGTAACTGCGAGGTCCAGACCCTCCAAGGCAGCTTTTACTACTGCTTCACTGATATAACTGCGAGTAGGAAGCTTTTAAGCTTATTCAAATGCTGGGAAGTCTAGAAGCCATATATGTGCATTACCTTCACAGGCTAAACCATGCACTCCCTCTTTGTATCTACTCAACCTTCTTAAGAGTTATTATCTACAAACCATCTAGTGGATTCCTGCAGTCCTCCTTGGGTTTCAAACTGACTGGTGCTGACCCTAAAGACTACAGTCTGCTTCTCCAGCAGCTTCTCAACTCAGACTGCACAGTCCAACTAACTGAGTACAGAGGAGAGGCCAAGCTTACAGTGTTTATTTTAGGACATGGTCAGATATCATAGTTAAATATCAAAATAATGCCAGTGTGACACCTGACTCTGACACCTGACCCTGACTCTGACACCTCATCCTGACACCTCACCCTGACACCTCACCCTGACAACTGACAACAGCCTGAGCACTGGAATTAGGGCGTTCCTGGGCACCTTTTGAATGAAAATAACGCCCCTCTGGGCACTTTCATGGATCATTAGTATAAAGATAAAAGTGGATTTTTATGAAGATAGAAAGCCAGATCCAAGTGAAAAGAACACCTATGGAAAGAAAGTATGAAGAGCTATAAGGACCTATGTTTGGTTTAATATTGATTTTCCAGGTGACAGATTCCCTTTAATAAAATGTAAAATATTTTAAAGGCTGAAAGTGGTCATGAACCCAGGCCCTCTGGACTCAAGGAAAATGCATTACAACTGAGCTATAAGCTTGCTTTGTGTTATCCAGGGATTTTATTCATCTATGCCATACAGTATATGAAAAGTAGAATGAACCTAAAATTAATATCGAGGCTGACGCCTGACTTAGGTCAGTAGTCAGATATCAGCGTCACACATGACTTGAATTTGCCTCATATCTAGGGCTTAATAAAATATTACATTTTTTAAAGGCTGAAAGGGGTCTTGAACCCAGGCCCACTGGACTCAAGGCAAGCGCATTACCACTGAGCTGTAAGCTTACTTAGGGGTAGCATGCGATTTTGCATACAAATACATAGTATATCTATAACTTATTCTCCCTTTGACTCTGACCTATGAAGAGCATAATTCAAACTCAGTTGCTAGTGTCAGGTGTCAGAGTCAGGTGTCAGGGTCAGGTGTAAGGGTTAGAGTCAGGAGTCAGTTGTCAGGGTCAGGTGTCAGTGTAAGGGATTAGAGTCAGGCGTCAGGCGTCAGAATCAGGTGTCAGTGTCAGGTGTCAGAGTCAGGTGTCACACTGGCATTATTTTGATACTTGACTATGATATATGACCATGTCCTAAAAGGAACACTGTACAAGCTACCGTCCCCTGGAAACAGTGTTTCAGGGACAGGAAATAAAACTCCATTCAGTCCACAGAATATGCAAGTAGCAAAAAACTGTATAAAACAATGGAAACACAAGGAATATATCACATTACATAGACTATACCAGGATTAATTACTATCAGTAGCCTAGTGGTCACTGCATACTCCCCGCTTTTAAAGAAAGCCGTCCTTGGAGTCTTGCATGGGATATACAACCACCTGAAAAGAGAGGGGGAGGTGTAAAAAAATAGCAATACCACAACATATGATAGTGCTATTGTCAATGAAGTTAGTGACCTGTAAACAGAAGTCAAACATATAAAACATATAACATCATAAAATAATGCAATCTTTAATTTTTCAACATCACAAACAATCACCAATAGTCCTTACATTACTTAAAGATGTTTTCTCACAAAAAATATTCTACAGTTTTCAAACCAGCACCTGGATCTGAATACTTTTGCTCTGTTCAGTCACAATTCAGTCGTGCTCGACTCTTTGCGACCCCATGGACCACAGCACACCAGGCCCCTCTACTGTCTCTCAAAGCTTGCCTAAGCTCATGTTTGTTGCTTCCATCATACTGTCCAGCCATCTCATTCTCTGCCTCCCCCTTCTCCTATTGTCTTCGATCTTTCCTAGCATCAGGGTCTTCTCCATTGACTCCTGCCTTTTCATTATGTGTCCAAAGTATTTCAGATTCAGCTTGAGTATTTCCTTTCAATGAATGGGTTATTTCTTCAAGGATTGATTGATTGGATCTTCTTGCAGTCCATGTAACTCTCAGAAGACTTCTCCAGCACCACATTTTGAAGGCGTTGATTCTTCTACGTTCAGCCTTCCTTATGGTCCAGCTCTCACAACCATACATTACTACAGGAAAAACCATGGCCTTGACCATAAGAACTTTTGTGGGCAAGCTTTTAATTACACTGTCCAAGTTTGTCATTGCTTTCCTTCCAAGAAGCAAATGTCTTTTAATTTCATGGCTGCAGTCACCATCTGCAGTGATCTTTGAAACACTGAAACACAAGAAAACAAAATCTAATACTGCTTCCATTTATTGCCCCTTTATTTGCCAGGAGGGGATGGGTCCTGATGCCATGATCTTAGTTTTTTTTAATGTTGAGACTTAGGCCAACATTAAAGGCCAACTTAGGCCAACATTAAAGGCCAACTCTCCTCTTTCACCCTCATCAAGAGGCTCCATAATTCTTCTTTGATTTCTGCCATAAGAGTCGTATCATCTGCATATCTGAGGTTGTTGTTGCTATTTTTTCCAGCAATTCTAATTCCACCTTTTGCTTTATCCAGTCCAGCATTTTGCATGATATATTCTGCATATA
Organism: Bufotes viridis; assembly: GCA_033119425.1. Taxonomy (NCBI): domain Eukaryota; kingdom Metazoa; phylum Chordata; class Amphibia; order Anura; family Bufonidae; genus Bufotes; species Bufotes viridis. The sequence goes on from CM065590.1 coordinate 399,648,378, forward strand.
AGTTAAATAAATAGGGTGATAATATACAGCCTTGTTGTACTCCTTTTCCGATATTGAACCAATCAGTTGTTCCATGTACAGTTTTCACAGGTGCTTCTTGACCTGCCTACAAATTTCTCAGGAGACATGTTAGGTGATCCAGTACTCCCATCTCTTTAAGAACTTGCCATAATTTATTGTGATCCACACAATCAAAGGCTTTGGTGTAGTCAATGAAGCAGAAGTAGATGTTTTTCTGATACTCTCTTGCTTTCTCCATAATCCAGCAAAGGTTGGCAATTTGATCTCTGGTTCCCCTGCCTCTTCGAAAACCAGCTTATTCTTCCGGTAGTTCTCGGTTCACATATTGCTGAAGCCTAGCTTGCAGAATCTTTAGCATAACCTTGCTAGCATGTGAGATGAGGGCAATTGTTCGGTAGTTTGAACATTCTTTGGCATTGCCCTTCTTTGGGATTGGGATGTAAATTGACCTTTTCAAGTCCCGTGGCCATTGCTGTGTTTTCCAGATTTGCTGGCATATTGAGTGCAGCACTTTAACAGCATCATCTTTTACTATTTTATAAAGCTCAGCGGGAATTCAGTCACCTCCACTAGCCTTGTTGTTGGCAATGCTTTCTAAAGCCCACTTAACTTCACTCTCTAGAATGTCTGGCTCTAGGTCAATGCTCATACTATCAGGGTTATCAGTGAAATTGAGATTTTTTTGTATAGTTCTTCTGTATATTCTTGCCATGTTTTCTTAATCTCTTCCACTTCTGTTGGGTCCCTACCATTTTAGTCTTTTATCATGCCCATTTAAGTGTGAAATGTTCCCAGGATACTTTTGTAATTACATTGAATTAAATATTTAGCATAGCCACTGATTTATTCAATAAAATTCACATGTATAGTGCCACCTGCTGTTTTTTTTTCATATTTCTTTGTCCTGTTCAATGAGATGGTTACACATGCTCAGTTTCATCTTTAACTGCATCCTAAGTTTGAATGGGAGAGCACTGACACACACCCTAACCTGCAGCAGAAAAGACACTCCTCTTGAGCAGTTAGCTTGATATAAATCTAGCAGAGCAATGAATGGGGAGACCCTATAAGCTACAGGGCTGGTTCTATCTTTGTAAAGGGGGAATATTCATTACCAATATTTATGCAAATATCAATAATTAATATTCATAAATAGGCAGAACCATCTACTGATAACTCCACCTATTTATACCTTAAAGTACATTCACTATCGCCTAACACTAGTCACTGGCTATCTGCGTGCGCCTTACTGAACTAGCTACCGCTAGTAAAACACACTACACAGTAGGTACAAATAACACACAATATTTATTAATACCTACGGTACAGTAATAATGACGCATACAATACAGTATATACACAGCACTAAAAGTACAGTACTAACTACACTACACAATCCCAAATTCCACCCACAACACTAGCTAATACAAGTTACACATACACACACACTCAATATAGCAGCCCACCCAGCCTGGCTCTGGTCTATCCCTCGGGGGCTCGGAAGGAGCAGTAAGGGGGTTCGTACTGCTAAGCAGTAGTACAGACAGCAGGAGGGGTTGCCAGCAGGGTTGGCTGTACTGGCTGGAAAACCAGAGGGGTGTAAATACTGGGCAAGTGGGGGTAGCAGGGGAGTATATGGGCAGATAGGGTTAATGGAGGTCAATGCAGGGTATCAGGGGTTCAGGAAGGGGTTAATGCAGGGGTATAGTGGGGGTTGTGTATTGCTGCTGGCCTAGGGCAGCAGTAAGGGAGGGGTATATCAGGGGTACAGGAAGGGGTTAAGGCAGGGGTATCGTTGGTGGGATAGTGGGTTGATACTTATGCCCTCCAGGGTACTGCTCGTTGTCCTGGGGATGCTCGTCGTCCTAGGGATGATTCTTCTTGTGGGGCGGCTGGCTCCTTCTGCCCAGTGCAGGGCCTGCCGGAAATTTATGTCCGGCAGCCCGCACTTCCGCCCCGCCCACACAGAGGCGCGCGAGCGCGCACCCCTGTGTGGGACACGTGGGCCGCAGGGCCGCGCCGACTTGCTGACAGACAGGAGATCCTTTGATCTCCCGCCTGTAGCTCTTTGCATTCCGGGCAACGCGATAGTAATCGCGCTGCCGGAATGCGCATAATAGAGGGAGGGGAGGTTTCTCCCTTCTCTCTATTATGTATAATTATCTCCTGTAGCCCTGGAGATAATTAAAACAAAGGACTCAGATTCTTTTGAATCTGAGCCCTTTGTAGTCGCCAGGATGACCGGACCTAGTCCGGTCATTCTGGTGCCATAAACCAGATTGTATCAGTGTGAATGTTTGGGGCACATTCACACTGATGCATCTGGTTACAGGGTTACTTCAGGTACATATCAATGGGGCCTATGGCTTACAGGGGATGAAATAAATAATATCTATAAAGGGGACATTAAAATATATGAAGGGGACATTATTTCAAAGGGGCCAACAAGTGGCACCCAAGGGGTCATATTCCCACAGGGGCAGCAATGAGCCCCTGGGGAATACTAAGGGCAGATGTGCGCAGATGCTGGGCACAGCTGCGCACATCATCCCATATTGTGCATATATGTATATGCATATATATTACATATGCATGCATGTGTTCACATGCATATACATATATATGCATATATGTCAACCCTTCCTCAACAATCTTTGATAGAAAGAGATATTCATGTACTATATGATCTCTGGTTTTTATTGTTTCTATTAGTTGTGGGATAGCCGATTTTAGTCCTTATGCCCTTTGATGGGCAAACAGTAGAACTCCAAATTTTAGGTCTAACTATTAGCACCACAGTTCCATTAAAGTCAGTACAGCACAATCCAGTCTACTTTGTTTTAATTCAGTCCTCAGGCCAGGCCCAAAGCAGGTAGAATGAATGCCCTACAGCCATGCAGCCATTCATGCCATACAGGCTAAACACAAAAAGCTAGACCAAAGTCCACCTCTGGGGACACAGCTTAGCTGTGCAGAAACCTGAGAAGGGTACAAAGAGCAACAAGCATAACTTGGAATAAGGTTCAAACCGAGTGGCACATGGGTGAGGACCACAAACTGCATTCGACGATTGGGGAACTGCCAGTCCTGATGCAAAACAAACAGGCAATCTCTTACCTAGTTAGAAATAGAGAAGAGGAAAAAAGGGAATGCAAAGCCCAACAAGAGCGCCAGATACCGGAAGTAGAGTGATGGGAAGAGAAAGGAAATGTTGCCGTAGGTAGGGCACTAGGTCAGTGGGAGAAGAGGGTGATGCTAATATTAAAATGGTGAGAGAATGTGAGAGAAAATTGCTCACACTGGCAGTGTATTATAGATGATTTCTTAGGTTCACACTATAATATAATTGATGCTGGTACTTTACTCACTTTACTGGGAGGGGTGGTGAGAGCACTGATCTCAGTGTCTGCACCAATGTGCCCCTCCCCGCCTGGATTGCTTATAGATAATAAATCAATCGTGATTGTTGAATCAAATAAAATCAGATGTATTCCAAGCAGCAAAAGAACTTCAAGCAACAAGGATGGTGGTTTCACTTACTTTACCGGGAGGGGTGGTGTAAGATAAGCTCAAGACACTTACACCTTTAACCACTCCCCGCCGAGGTCGCTTGTAGATGTTGACTCTGCCTGCTGGTCCCCAAATGGATGATACAGGGGCTTCTCTGTTCATTCAGGTGGTCTTTATTAATATAAAATGTAATAAAGCTCGACGCGTTTCGGGGGTTTCTAGTTCATTTTATCTTGCTCCTGAGGAAGGGGGACTTTCTCTTACCCCCGAAACGCGTCAAGCTTTATTCTAATCCATGTGCAAATCAGTAGCTATGCACATCAAGGATTGGCCCAATCAACTCTGTGCACCTTTAATCTCCCTGTTTCCTCTGCAAGTCCCTCCCCCTCCTTAATTTGACAGGGCCAGGCAACTATGACGACTATGATTTTTGATAGGTTGAGATACATGCAATGTTTTGGTTATTGGGCATTTAGAACTAATAATTTCAACCAATGTTTTCTGTAATTTGAAATATACACCCATCAACCATAACATTAAATCCTAACATTGTGTAGATTGCCAGAACAGCTCTGACCTATCAAACATGGATGCCATAAGACATCTGAAGGTGTCCACTGGTACTTTATCTACCACCAAGATGTTGCAGCAGCCTCATCAAGTCCTTTAAGTTGTTGGCCTTGCATTAATTGGGCCAGCTTTTTCCAGCACATTCCACAGATGCAATCCAATTGAGATATTGGGAAACTGGAGGCAACACTTTGATCTCTTTGTCATGTTCCTCAAACTGTTACTGAATAGCATATGTATTGTGGCAGGGCACATTATCCCACTGAAAGAGGCCACTGCCCATATGGAATACTGGTACCATGAATGGGTGTACTTAGTCTGCAGCAATGTTTAGGTACATGGTACATATCCACATAAAGCCAAAGTTTCTCAGCAGAACATTACCCAGAGCACCCCTCAGCCCCTGCCACCTTGCCTTTTTGCAAAGTGCATCCCTATGCCCTACATTTCACAGGTAAGCTGTGTGCTCACACCTGGCTATCCACACGAGGTAAAAGAAAATATGGTTCATCAGATGAGGTCACCTTCTTACATTGCTTCATGGACCAGTTCTGATGCTCAAGTGCCCATTGTAGATTCCTTCATCAGTAGATAGGGGTCAGCATGGGCACTCTTACCATATGCAGCCAGCTTGGATGCACTGTGTGTTCTGAAACCTTTCTATCATTTGAATGTCCTTTCTGTCATACCAAAAAGTCCAAATAGATTCATCGTTTGACACACATGATGACACAATCGACCAGTGAACTGCAGTTCCTTGATGTCCGGATCTGGGTCCAAGAGGGTAGAATCATAACTGATCTTTTTCAAAAACCTACGGATAAAAACACTTTGTTAATGTATGGCAGTAGTCATCCACACAATATGGTGGACTCTTTACCGTGGAGTCAATTACTCCGGGTACGCCATATAGTGTCAGATGAAAATTTATTTGAACATTGAGTTGAGAAAATGTGCAATAAGTTTATAAACAGGGATTACCTCAAAAAATTGATCCAACGTACGAGACAAAAATTGTGACCACAGAACGTAACTCCACTCTCAATAGAAGACTTCAGAATAAGGAGGAGGCTAGGATTCCCTTTGTGTCTATGGAGTAGATAGTGGCAACATTGCCAATATTTTCAGACAAGAATGGCAGATTCTCCATCGGGGATTGCCAAGTGTCAGAGAATTTACGGTTCCTACAATGATGGCATACAAGAGAAGTCCTAATTTACGTGACAGGATTGTAAAAGCTGATGTGGGTGGTAAGGATGTGGAAAGACAAAAACGTCTGGCACCAATGAAATGTGGCAATTTCCGTTGCCTTTCATACTGCAACTGCGGTTGCATCATGAAAGGCGTCAGTTTTGCACACCCGTACAGCGGTAGACCATTCAAAATTAGGGGACACTATACATGTAGATCCACAGATGTGGCTACATGATACAGTGTCCATGTAGGTTAATCTACGTAGGTGAGACCACGATGGAACTAAGAGAGAGGATTAACAAACACAAAAGTACAATAAGAAAGGGTGCAATGGACAAACCGGTTGCAAGGCATTTTATTGAACAGACTCATTCCATAAATCAGTTAAGATTTCGGGCAATTGATAGTGTGGGTTATTTGAGAAGAGGTGGTGATAGAAATAAGATCTTAAGGACAAAAGAACTCAAATGGATTCACACCCTTAAGTCTCTACAACCTTTTGGCCTTAACATAGAATTCAACGTCTCCTCCATTGATTGAAATGTATCTGAGATATGTCCTTATGGTATTTTGACTTCCTATGTATATTTTTTATATTTTTTATATCTAAAGGAGGATTGATCCCACCCTATATTTCCCGAGTGGGTCACATATGTACCTTGCTGGTAGTTTGATTTGCACTCTGGGAATAGGGGGTGCGACACTTGATGTAATACCCTTTAATGTTGGTATTTTATATCTAGATATCGGTTGTCTTTACCAGGTGCCAGATGATCGTTAACTATCATCCTATCCACGTTGTTTATGTTCGCAGAATGATCGGGGCCCTCCATGCGATTATAAGGATTAATGATCCGAGCATTTGCTGTGGATCGCTCTTTGATAACATCTGACTAGATGTGTTTTCACTGTGGATCTGATCCAGCATATGTCTGGTTACTAGGATGCCACAATGCTGTATCCCAGTGACGATGCGTGGGACTGCATACTGCGCGCTGAGGTCATCTGGTGCGCTTTGTGCATTCTAGTAAAGTTGGCGGGAAGGTCACATGACCGTGCACTGCAGTGTGGGAGTGGACAGCCGATTCGCTGCACGGCTAAGCATCAGTTGCAGACATCATGATCATGTGATGATCCGGGAGTGTATTCAGCTGTGCGCATATGCGCACATCGTATCGAGCAATGCTGTCATTGCGAATATTGTTCCTGGATAGGATCAGATGTCTTGACTCAGGTGCAAGGTAAAGAAACATTAGGAAAATATCCAATCAACAGTGATTGGCCAGAATGAAACCAGCGGCAATGATTGGTTGCTGTGTAGGGGTGGGCTTTTGTATTTTTGATTATATATATATATATATATATATATATATTAATGTATTGATGTCGTTAGGGTTGACAAAGGCTGGTTATCAGCCGAAACGTTGCTGCTTTTTGTACTATTGTCTTGAGGTCACAATAAAACGGATGATGTGAGATGCTGCCGGGGCCATTCGTTCTTCATCTATCTTGAGGATAGGTCATCAATATCAGATCGGCAGGGGTACGACACCCGACACCCCCACAGATCAGCTGTATGAGGAGACTGCGCGCGCAGTGCGCACATGCCGTCTCCCTTCTCTCTTTCTGTTCGCTGGTGCTGTCTATGGCAAAGACCATGGAAAGGAGCAGTGGACAGGAAGAGAGACGGGAGACGGCATGTGTGTTCTCTGTCTCCTCATACAGCTGATCGGTGGTGGTGTCGGGTGTCGTACCCCTGCCGATCTGATATTGATGACCTATCCTGAAGACAGGTCATCAGAGGTAAAAGTCCAGAAAACCCCTTTAAAATAAAACCTTTAAACTATGTATTATATTTTAGCATGATTTAATAGATTTTTTTTTTTTTACTGGTTTATGTATAATCTATCTATCTATCTATCTATCTATCTATCTATATCATGGAAAAATGCCAGCAGCACTCCGGTGTCTTCAAAAAAGTGTAAAATTTATTCACCCATTCGTCTAACAGCGACGTTTCAACCGCTCCTTGCGGTCTTTCTCAAGCTAACTAGCTTGAGAAAGACCGCAAGGAGCGGTTGAAACGTCGCTGTTAGACGAATGGGTGAATAAATTTTACACTTTTTTGAAGACACCGGAGTGCTGCTGGCATTTTTCCATGATATTATTGTCAGACCGAGTGCTGGTCGAATAGCCGGAGTTGCACCCACTTGTGATTGTCTGCTGCCTTCCTACCTTCCCTATCTATCTATCTATCTATCTATCTATCTAAGAAAAGCAAAAACGAAAGCAGCACAGCAGAAAAACGTAAGTATAGTGTGCCAGCTGAAAACAATCACGAATACACAGTCATATCAAAAAACAAAAATTGCCACGGCACTACCTTGGTTGTGGTTAAAAATGTTGTCCTTTAATCTCCAGTGCAACGTTTCGACTCTACACTAGAGACTCACTGCTTGAAAAAGACTCTAGTGTAGAATCGAAACGTTGCACTGGTGATTAAAGGACAACATTTTTAACCACAACCAAGGTAGTGCCGTGGCAAGTTTTTTTTTTTTATCTATCTATCTATCTATCTCTATCTACTTTTTAGCTATATGTTTTTATGTTAGCACTTTTTCAGCATTTGAAAATGAAGAGTACTTCACTATACGTGCACTAATATTGGCACTAGGTGTCCATATTTATTCATTAGGCAGGTATTCCCTAAATACAGTATTTCCCTTAACAATGCAAAGGCTTCATTTCGCAAGCATGCGAGTGCAATGCGTTTTGATGCGTTTTTCACACGCATGATAAAAAACTGAAGGTTTTCAAACAACATCTCTTAGCAACCATCAGTGAAAAACGCATTGCATCCGCACTTGCTTGCAGATACAATGCGTTTTTCACTGAAGCTCCATTCACTTCTATGGGGCCAGGGCTGCGTGAAAAAAGCAGAATATAGAACATGCTACTTTTTTCATGCAACGCAGAACTGATGCGTGTAAAAAATGCTCATGTACACAGACCCATTGAAATGAATGCATCAGGATTCAGTGTGGGTGCTATTCGTTCACATCACCCATTGCACCCGTGCAGAAAATTTGCTCGTGTGAAATGGGCTTAAGGCTTATGCACGTCATAGTGGGAGGGCTGCTCATCACTTTGTCCATGAATTACGTACATGGTAGGTCAATATTTTGTACATAGATAGACAATCACGGCAGTCAGTTTCAGTGTTATCCATAATAATGCCACTCACTGTAGCTGCCATTGGCTACTGCTGTGAAGTATTTTTTTGGACCTAATACTACTAATTCCAATGATGCAGATTTTGGTTGATCAATCAAAGGGCTTAAACTTCCAGAATCAGAGTTTCTTCTGATACTGTCCATTGTGAAGAGCCTGTTGTAAATAAAGAGTCATACAATTTTTTAACTAAGGCTAGTTTCACACTAGTGGGAGGACGCATCCGACAGGCTGTTCAGCTTGCCGGATCCGTCCTGCCGCTATTTTGCTGTGCCGTCAGACTGCCTCTCAGTCCCCATTGACAATAATAGGGGCAGAGTTCCGGCGCAGCACGGCAGTGCACGGAGAGAGGACATCGGACTAAAACTACGACATGTCCAACATTTAGTCCGGCGTCCTCTTCGTGCACTGCCGTGCTGCGCCAGAACTCTGCCCACGCCCCATTATAGTCACGACGAAATAGCGGCAGGGCGGATCCAACAGGCTGAACAGCCTGTTGGATCCGTCCTGCCGCTAGTGTGAAACTAGCCTTACATATACACTTGTTTAGGGGAAATATCACCATTCATAAGTATGACAAGCAACACAATGCATGAAGCCATAACAAATCCCCTCTGCAGTCTAAGCCTTAGATGCTCCATCAATAAAAATCAAATTTGAAAGGGGAAGTTCTAGTTGGAGCCAAAGAACTGAGTAATAAAAGCATTACAGCAAAGAATGAGAGAGACCTAAAAATAAATTGCTTGTTAAATGGAAGATGATACAATAGTGGGATTCAGGAAGCCAAGGCGTTGTATCACCCCCTTAATAAGATCAGGGACTGGAATTCCAGCAATTACCATATCATATGTCTGGGTCAGAGGTCTCTGGAATCTTCCTACAGCACTCATCTGAAGCTTGGGTTACATCCCATTGTGACAAAGGATTCTGGGAGATACATTTTGATCAGTTTCAATGGGGAGAAGATTGACCACAGGGCTCTCTATGAGCATAATGCATCTTTAATCAGCGGCAAATGCATTAGGAAGAATGATTAAAGAAATTAGTAGCATTTTAAACTTACAGCTTTTGCTTACAGTTATGTATGGCGAACACAATAAATGCAATGGGCTAAATCATCGAGCAGCCTTTCTACAAATGAGGTTTTATTTGACCTAAAGGAATAAAATGCAGTTTTTTTACTAAAAAGTCCGTCCGCCCTGCTCTCCCACTAATCAGCGGTTCGACACTGGAACTACACAGCTCCGTCCGTTGTGCAGTGGATGAAGCTAGTTACCCCACCACTACAGTGCAGCATTGCAGAGCAGTACTGCAGTAACCAACTCTATCCATTGCACAACAGAAAGAGCTGTGTAATTCCATTGCTGACTTCCAACACCAGAGCTAGTGCAGCTGATTTGCAGGGGTTAAGGGTATCAGACCTCTGCTGATAAGATAGCAATGGCCTTTGTGAGGTCCGCAGTGTATCTTATAGGGACAATACTAATGGGTGCTTATATTTTGGCATTGTTCTTTGCATAAGCAATTACTTACTAGCTTTTTACATTTTTGGCTATTTCTAGAATAATAATAGTTACTTTTCAGAAATTTGTTTTCATAAGATAACATCCCATTCCCCTCAAATTGGATGGGTGCACACAATACTGGACTATGTTAAAAGCTATATGAGTGACGTCATCCTTAACTGCACCATTAAAAACCTGTGGTAGTAGATGCGCAATTTCATGTATTGAATCCAAATTTGAAAATATACCCCCCCTCCCCCCCCAAAAAAAAAAAACGAACAACATAGGATGGCTTTTGTTTGTAAAGGTTTTCTGCCAATAAACAGACAAAGTGAAGACTGCTGGAGAAATTATAGTGCCATACGTACATTCCGTGAGGAAGAAAAATTCTACAGAAAAAAGGGATACACTAAATATGCCTGTACAGCAAAAGAATGGAATTCAAATCAACATTGCAATAAAGCTAGGAACGCTTTGAAAAGATCTGAGACGTAAGAACAAAAGAGAAGGCTCTTTATAAAGCGGACGTCTTTTGTCTCTAAAATGTTCCGAAATGAATGGGTAGCAGTTTTCCATGTCATCACACATCAAGTGCAAGTTGTTTGTTTTATTTGTTGCAAAGCATAAAGAACAAAATGTCTCAGAAGACAAATAGAGATGTGAAGTACGTAAGGCAAATAGGATAGCAACAACCTAGAGAAGAGCGAACCTTTTGAGATTCGTTTCGTTTCAGGTTTGCCAAATTTTTCTAAAAGTTTGAAAGTTCGGTTATTTAGCGGTAGTACTAGTAGTGGCAGTTGTGTAGGGTTAATAGTGGTGGTAGTAAGGGATTTGCAGCTAGGACTAGCAGATGTGGAGACGGTGGCAGTAGTAGCCATATGGTACATGTGTAAACGCCCCAGAGTGGTATTACCACCTCTGCACCCCGCTACTATCTCTAGTGGTCTAATATAATATCATCTGTATATTTAGTTCAGGTCCAAACACTGTGCATTTCCTATTTTGCAACTGTTATGTTCAAGTGTAATTTACCTGGTTCACCAGCATGGCAGAGCTACAGTTAGAGAGAATAGAACCTTTCTTTCCATTCTTACTCTCCCTCTAAGGAGGGGAGGGGTCCAAGTTTAGTTGCAGTCTAGCTTACCCCCTGCTAGGGGAAGAAATTAAGGGTTGGGCACGTCGCCGTTGGACATACCCCAGCTAAGCACAACAACCCAGCTAGAGCACCTTCAGCTCTGCTGGATATTGAGGCCACAGCTTGAAGCCTCAGAAGCCAGGAGGAGTTTTACCTGGACATATCTAGAGTCAGACTACCGAGAGAAGTTGCAGCATCCAGAGGAAGCTAAGTTATAGAGCTACCCTGTCAGTACAGCAGAGTCAGAGAGAAACAGATGTAGCAGAGACGAGTTTGCCTGTCAGAGTTAATGCTAAAGCCTTCTGGAACCAAGACAAAGTCTGTAAACCGTTTGGAGAAACGTTTATGCAAAGTAAAGCTGTTATTTAACTTCATCACAAGGTGGATCTCACAGGCAAGCAGGCTGTAAGTGTATTACAGTCTGTAATACACTTACAGCCAATGCATCACAATACAGAAGTATTGTGATGCATTGTAAAGGGGATCAGACTACCAAAAGATGAAGTCCCAGAGTGGGACAAAAAATAAAGTGTAAAAATAAGTTAGAAAAATATTAATTTTGAAGTAAAAAAAAAATTGCCCTTTTCCCAAGACCGGCTCTATAAAAATATCACATGACCTAACCCCTCAGGTGAACACCGTCAAAAAAATTTAAAAACCGTGCTAAATAAACCATTTTTTTTGTCACCTTACATCACACAAAGTGCAATACCAAACGATCAAAATGGAATATGCCCCCCAAAATCATACCTATCTAACCATCACCTCATTCCAGAAAAAAATGAGCCCCTACCTTTGGGGTGAGCCCCTCGCACCGAATCCGAATTTCCTCACGCTTCGTGGTAACGAATGGCATTTTTTCCTAAAATGGCTGCTGCATATGTTAAGACATGGAGCAAGGAACTCTGGGAACGAGGGATCACCACAATGCCATACCATGCAGCCAATCAGCAGCCAGCCAGCCCTGTGATGTCACAGCCCTATAAATAGCCTCGGACATCTTGGATTCAGCCATTTTCCAATGTACTTAGTGCAGGGAGAGATGTCAGCAGGCGCTAGGGTCAGTGGAAAAAAGACTTATTTTTCTATATCGAAGTTCAGGAAAAGGATAGGGTGGAATCATTCCACAGTATTGAAGCAGAACAGGGTTCAGTAGGGGAGTTTACCGCATGGGTAATAGGAACAATCCTATTACACCTTGCTGCACTGACTGGGGATCCAAATTGCCATTATACAGCTTTGTAATTCCAGCAAACCGCTCTTGCTTTTGGGGTGCAAGTGCTGTTTGATACAGCCATTAACGGGGTTTATTACAAGTAAATATTTCTATGTCTCATTTGCCCTTGTGCAAGGCAGTTACAGTATATGTATCTAAAGCATTTTTCAGATTGTATTAGTGGGAAAAAAGGGCTTATTAGCCGTTGTGTGGTGAAGTGAGAAAATTACAGCCCTTTTTGGCGTGTATTAGTGGCAAGAGAATAGATATTATTTGCCGTTCAGTGGTGCAGTTATATGTTCTAAAGCACTTTTTGGCGTGTATTAGTGGCACAAAAATCTATATTTTTTGCCATTCAGCAGTGCAGTTATATATTCTAAGGCCCCTTTTGTCATGTATTAGTGGCAAAAATATATATATTATTTGCTGTTTAACGGTGCAGGTTTATGTTCTAAAGCCCTTTTTGGCGTGTATTAGTGGCACAAAAAAACTGTATTTGCAGTTGTATGGTGAAGTGAGAAAATTGCAGCCCTTTTTGGCATGTATTAGTGGCAAAAAAATATATATTTGCTGTTCAACTTTGCACTTATATGTTCTAAAGCCATTTTGGTGTGAATTAGTGGCACAAAAAAAGTATTTTTTGGTGTGTATTATTGGTAAAAAATATATATATTTGCCGTTCAGCGGTGCAGTTATATGTTCTAAAGCCCTTTTTGGCGTGTTCTACTGGCAAAAAAATATATCTTATTTGCAGTTCTGTGGTGCAGTTATATGTTCTAAAACCTTTTGTGGTGCGTATACAGTAAGTGTAAAAGAGTAAGGGCCTATTTGCCGTTCAGCGTTGCAGTTATATGTTCCAAAGCCTTCTTTGGTGTGTATTAGTGGGAAAAAAGGGCTTATTAGCCGTTGTGTGGTGAAGTGAGAAAATTACAGACTTTTTTGGGTGTTTTAATTTCCTTTTTATTTATTTATTTGATCTATATATCTATATATCTTTATTTGATCTATATATATTTGATCAGTATATCAGTCTGAGAAGTGGCAGTCCCTGCAAAGGGGAGTGGCAGAGGCCTAAATGTTTCTGGTGTCTGAACAGGTCGCAGCAGGGTAAGGGGGCATGGCAGCAGGAGTCGCAGCAAAAGGCCTGAGCTCCCAGTGTCATCTAGCGGCCAGCAACCCAGCGGTTCTTGAATGGTTGACTAGGTCATCCACTTGATCCCAAGAGACATCAGACACCCCCAGCCAAGAGTTGGTGGGTTAGTCAGACACAACCCTTAGTTGGCATGGCCCGTGAGCAGGCCCTGTGCCCTGAACCTGTCTTTAACCTGCCACTGTCCTTTTCTGTTCCCTCAGCCAGACAAGTATTATATACTGTGGGCTCAGCTCCACTATACAGCGAGGACAACCTACTAGAGCAGGCATGCTCAACCTGCGGCCCTCCAGCTGTTGTAAAACTACAACTCCCACAATGCTCTGCTGTAGGCTGATAGCTGTAGACTGTCCGGGCATGCTGGGAGTTGTAGTTTTGCAACAGCTGGAGGGCCGCAGGTTGAGCATGCCTGTACTAGAGGACAGTCAGCAGCTACTGGCCAGCCAAGATGTGGAGGAGACATCCTCCGCTTCCTCCGGTAGGCGGGCAAGTAGTGATGAGGACAGAGGAGTAGGAGCTGGTGTTGCGAGCGGTCAGGCTACTGACTCAGAGACCGTTGAGGAGGAGATCAGTGACGTGCAGACAGTTCTCGATGATGATGTTGTAGCTAATTGCACTTGGGAGCCAGGTGAATTAGGGGCTTCATCATCATCGAGAGAAGAGGGTTGCAGCTTGCCCATGAGGCAGCGGCGGAGCCAGAAAGCCACTAGTGTGGCCGGGAGTCAGCAGGGTGGCAGCAGTGGGAGGTTGGGAGCCAAACGTTCCCGGGGTAGACTACCCACTTCGCAGAAGCCTACCTGCCCAAAAAGTGGTGGTGCAGGGGTGCACGGGAGCAGCAGTGGTAGCAGTCAGTGCGGAGTGTTGGGGGTAAAATCGCCTACTCAGCGGTGTGGCAGTTTTTTGTTAAGCCGCCAGAGGAGGTGAACATGGCCATTTGCCGAATCCGTGGGCAGAAGGTGACGCGTGGCCAGGCTGCCAATGTTGGCACCACGGCCCTGCATCAACACATGGAGCATCACCATAAAGTGCCCTGGGAGAAAATGGGATAACCGTGGCTCCGATGTGGTGGTCCAGCCTGCTGCAGCAACCGCAGCATCACCCAGTGGCACACACCTGATTTCAGGCAGTCAAGGGTCCACTACCTCAGCAGAAGGGAGCTGTCTGTCCTTCCTATCATCTGCTGGTCCTGATGCTCCTCTTCCTACTCCTCATCAGTCATTCCGTCAGCAATCGATCAACAAAGCGATTGCCAAGAGACAACAGTATGCGTGCACTCATCCAATGGCGCAGAAGCTGAATGTACTCCTGGCCAATTTGCTGGTGCTGCAGTCCCTCCCTCCCTCCAAGTGGTGGACTCTGCACCTTTCAGAGAAGTGATTGTTTGTGCTGAACCGAGGTGGAGAGTCCCAAGCCGTCATTTCTTTGCCAAAAAGGCAGTACCAGCCCTGCACACATATGTAGAACACAAGGTGGGCCAGTCATTGAGCCTGTCGGTGTCTGCCAAAGTGCACGGCAGAGCCGATTTGTAGAGCTGTAACTATGGTCAGGACAATACATGTCCTTTACGGCCCACTGGGTGAATGTGGTTCCTGCACAGCCACACCAGCAACTTGGCCAGGTGATGCAGCTTCTGCCTCCACGTTCTCACGCCATTGGTCCTGCAACAATGTCCTCCTCTGCCACCTCATTCTTCACCGTGTCTTCATCCTCCACTCTAGAGACAACTCACAGTGCTCCTCCAGCATACCACATATGCAGAGCACAGGAGTGCCACGCTGTTCTGCACCTCGTTTGCCTGGGTGAATGGAGTCATAGAGGGGAGGAACTGCTCCGTGTCGTTCATCAAGAACTGTCAATGGGTCACTCTGTGGTCTGCTGATTCTGCTGCCACCTCAACACTAAGGTCTCCCGATGCTGCTGCTGCCACCTCCACACTGTCACTGTGCCACCCTGTGGCCTCCTCTTGATGCTGCTGCTGCTGCCACCTTCGGACACTGTCATTGTGCCACTCTGTGGCTTCACAGAGTCACTGTGCCACCCCTGAGGAAGCCAGCAGAGCCTGGCGATACGCGTTGGGTTTCTCCCTGTCTACCACGCACATTTCCACCATGCCACCTTTATGATAAGTATTACCTTCATACTATTCATTGTTGATGGATTTCATGCACTTTCATTGCACTTTACTTATTGTTATTTATGTGGGACTTTGCCTATATTGATGTGGTAGAGGCAGGGTGGCGTGCAGTACTTATTTGGTCCACACTGCCATGATTTATTGTATACAATGGTTTTAATTTGTGTTTGTTGTGTCTGTTCTCAATAAATTTGATAGTTTTTAGATGTTTGGCTCTTATCTCGGTATTCTTTTCTTTTGTTTTGCACAAGTGCATATTTAATACCATGTGTCGGCACTCTTGCTTTACTTTGGTGTGCCCCCGCCCCTCAGGTTACCTCCTGATGCTGCTGCCACCTCCACACTGTCATTGTGCCACTCTGTGGCCTCCTTTTTATGCTGCTACCACCTCGAGACTCTGTCATTGGGCCACTCTGTGGTCTCCCCATGCTTCTTCCACCTCACCACTATGTCATAGGTCCACTCTGTGGACTTCTCATGCTGTTCCCACCCTCCCCACTTCATGACTGGGCCACTATTTTGCCTTTTGGCCTGGCGGACATAATCCCTTAGATAAGACCCTTCTTCTTATCTGTCAGTTAGCAATACTGATGGACTACTGACCAAGTGCTGACCGAGTGAAGGCGGATGCTCCACAGACAGGATCCGTTTTTTGGGGGTTATTGTTCTGACGGATAAGAGGAAGGGCAAAATAGTCATTGACGTCAACACAAACTTACTGCTGACACCCACTCCACTCTATCGGGGGGGGGGGGGCTCTACTTGTATTAGCATTTAATAGAACAGGTTCTGTAAAAATATATGTGAAATCAGTGAATGGGTGTAAAAGGCGTGCGCTCTTTCACGCTATAGTACGATCTTGGGCCTCTGCAAGGTTCTTAATACCTGGCGCTAACATCGACCTGGAAGACCGAGTTCACACTTGAGTTATTTGGTCAGTTTTGGACCCTGTAACTGCCCAAATAAGTGAAGTGTGCAGTGATTCTAAGAGCTACGCCTGTCACCTGCTTGTCATGCTGACTCATTTCTACACCACTATAAAGGCTCTCTGCAGCCAGGAAATAGCAGTTTTTTAACGCGATTCGCCACAAATAAATTCAGATCGAACCAAATTTTTTTAAGAAAATTTGTCAAACTGGACGAATCGAATTTTTGAGAAATTCGGTCATCTGTAGCCTTGATTCTCAAGTTGGGGAGAATAAGCTGTCTATTGTTACTGTCATTGGGGTCTCCCCCTTGTTTTATAGATAAGTAATTCCATTAGGCCTTATACTCAAATTGGGGTGAATAAGTAATGTAAACTGTTATCGGGGTGCCCCCTTGTTTTATAGATAAGTAATTCCATTAGGCCTTGATTCTCCAATTGGGATGAATAAGCTGTGTAATTTAACTGTTGTTGCATTGCCCACCTTAATAGGTAAGCAGATCTATTACACCTTAATTCTCAAACTGGGGTGAATAAGTAATGTAACTTCTTTCCACTGACACCTAGGGTAACAACAGGGAAAAGACAAACAACACAAACACATTAAACAATCCCCAAGGGGAAACAACAGATAGGAGAGAACCAAAGATCAGACAGCACCCGTTCCAACAGCTGCACAGCAACTCCAACTCCACCAGAGGTCAGAATAGAGGATCTGGAAAGAAGTTCTATATCTGGTAACAAGGGAAGCAGAAATGGAAAATATATAAATATATTTTGGGAGTGGCTGACAGAGAACATCTGAGAGGAAAAGCTACAGATTCCTAAATGGGACAAAAAGGATCGCAAACCTAAGCAGGAAAGCCTGGACCGGAATCCATTCCCACCACTAGGTCATGGAGCGATCTCTTGAAAAAAAGAGCGAGTAGCCACCTGCTGCAACCTTCTGACCCCAGGCACAACAGGGTCAGTGATAGGTCGTAACACGCTTGTGACACATACCACCTATGCAGAGCAAGGTGGTGTCATTCTGTTCTGCACCTGGCCAGCCTAGGCGAATGAAGTCACACCAGGGAGGAACTGATCCACGTCATCAACCAAGAAATCGAATGCTTACTTCTCCTCGCCTACTGAAGAACGGAACCATGGTCATCGATAACGGAAAGAAAATTCTATTGGCGCTGTGCCAAGGATGGTTCTAACCTGGTTCCTGAAGTCTTCCACCCAAATGCAAGACATCTTGAAAATGGCCAGAAACTGTGCATGCACTTCAATCTCTCTTACCCTGCAAAACACGCCTTCCTTAAGCTGCAAAGACAGAATAGTATTCCCTAACATGGCCTCATATGCAACTTTCCACCAAATCAGAACATTGTGAAAAATTGCCCATTACTTCTTGTTACGTGCTTCGGGCCACTGTTCTGATGCTGCAACCCGCCTGATGCCACACACCTGCTGCCTCTGCTGCCACCTGCCTCTACTGCCACTATGTTGTACTGTACTGCTGTTGACCCTACCTCCTCACTCTGTGTCTCGGCCACTATGTAGATTCCTCATGCTGTTTCCACCCTCCTCACTCTGTGACTGTGCCACTATGTTGATTCCTCATGCTGTTGCCATCCTCACCCCTTGGGGCCTCTGTGTTGACTCCTCATGCTGTTGCCACCATCATCACTCTGGTAGTGGGCCACTGTGTTGAGTCCTCATGCTGTTGCCACCCTCACCAGTCTGTTCTGGGGACACTAGTCTCCCTGTTTGGGCTTGTTGACATCATATTCTCCTGATCTGTCAGAAGAACTGAAAAATGTAAAACACAACGGATCCTGTCTTTTGAGCATATATAAGGCCTCCATAACACTGTCAGTATTTTGCATCAGGATTTGATCATGACTTGGAAGCCAAAAGCAGGAGTGGATCCAAAACAAAGAAGACATGCAAATATTTCCTTTCTCTGTTTTGGACCCACTCCTGTTTTTACCTTACCAATACTA
The DNA here is from genome assembly GCA_033119425.1 of Bufotes viridis. Lineage (NCBI taxonomy): Eukaryota > Metazoa > Chordata > Amphibia > Anura > Bufonidae > Bufotes > Bufotes viridis. Next base: position 399,666,960 of record CM065590.1, read on the forward strand.
ATCAAATACTGATGCAAAAAACTGACAAAATACTGACCGTGTGATAGATCCTGCGTTTGCAGCTTTTAGTGTCTACTTAAAAAGGATCCTGGGCTTTATCTCAGTGTTGACTTCTGTGGAACTAAGAGGCTTAGCAGGTGTAAGTATTTTGGGGTCAATCCAACAGGCAAAAGGATCTAACCCATGTGCAGATTGTGACTGCTACTTGGAGAAGGTCCATAGCTTGAGTGGTGAGGTACTGTTTCTTATATTACTAAGAAATAGGACATGTGCAGTGGACTGTACAATCACTGCTTGTATTGTTTTGTGCCACATAAAATGTTGATACATAAAATAAAAACACTGGGGCACAATATGTATAGTGTGTATATTAGCTAGTGATAAGTTCAGTGATAAGAAATAGGGGGTAGTTATTATTTGTATATCTTCAGATTGGGTCACAGTTACCAGTGTGCTGTAGGGGTCAGTATTTGGCCCTCTTCATTTAAATATATTTATTAATGAATTTGTAGATGGCTTACAGATTAGAATTTTAATATTTCCAGATGATACTAAGCTCTGCAAAGTAGCCAGCAGAGAGGAGGATAATATAATATTGCAGGGGTATTTGGGGAAACTGGGCTTGGGTGGAGAAATGGCAAAAAAAGTTCAACGTCGATAATGTAACAAAATGTACACTCTATATTGGTGGACATTACACTTAACTTGTAGTGACCAACACCAAACAGCTGCTCCCAAGGGATACAAATAATGGGATACATTAAAAGAGGTATAGATGCTCGTGACAAGAACATGGTTTTGCCTCTATACAAACAGTCAGATCAGAAATAGAGCATTGAGTACAAGGATGGGCATCTGGATATAAGAAGGACATAAAGGGAATGGGTGAATTGCAGCGCTAAGACAGGTTAATAAACTTGTGTTTGTTTACTCTGGAAAAAAGACAGCTTAAGCCTAGTTCACATATCAGTTATTTGGTCAGTTATTTTTATCAGTTTGTGTCAGCCAAAACCAGGAGTGGAGGCTTCACAGAGAAAAGGTATAATGGAAAGATTTGCACCTGTTTTGTGTTTATGACACGCACCTGGTTTTGGCTCAAAATAACTGATGGAAATCACTGACCAAATATCTGACCTGTGAATTAGGCCTTAGGGGGTCATCGAGTTGCAATGTACAAATATATAGTATACATGGACAGTACAGCGATCTGTTCCATGATCATCCTAGGGCTGTAAATTTGATAAAGGCTACATCTAGAAGAAAGATGTTTTCATCATTGACAAGATGGGGACTCTTTACTGTAAGAGCAGTGGGACTGTGGAACACTCTGCCAGAGGTTGTGATAGTTGATTCATTAAACAAATTCAAGAAGGGCATGAGGGACTTTTTTGAAGCCAACAATTTTGTGGGTACCATCTGAAGATGGAACGTCGATCTAGAGATTTATTCCGATTACTATCTTTCTCCCTTAATATGGGACAATTGCAATTTGCCTCCTGGAGTTTTTGCCTTTTACTCCATCAAAACTGTGGCCCTAATGTATCATTCCTTCACTCCAGAATAATGGCATCAAAAAGTCGCAACATAGAGCCTTTGAGACTTTCTTCACTTGTTTGTGACTTATTTTGTGACTTATTGCATTTTTATACCACTTACTTCAGGTTTGTAATGTGGGTGGAAAAGTTGGTGTGGTTAGCTATGGTAATGAGATTCACTCCAAATTTATCACTGAGACTTTTGTAAAAAGTCGCCAAAAAACTTGCAATCTCACTACAGTAGGAGGACGAAGTAGGAAAACTAGAGTAGGATTTCTAGACAAAGTGCTAGGTTTAAGGATAAGGCAGATTTATCAAACAACATGTGACATTTGATAAATGTGGCATAAGGTATGCCAACACAGACTCAAGCAAAACTGACTTCAAATATTCCCCTCATGATAAATTCCCCCCTGCATGTTTATAGTATACTGGACTTGATGAACCTATGTCTTTTTTCAACCTTAGCAACTATGAAACCATAAAACTATGTATTGTGATTTGTTTCCACACAAAAAATATTTCATTTTTCCATTCTCTCTGTCCCCTTGAGTGCCACTACTAATATTAGCTGTTGTAGGCTGGCTGCTGGACAGCATTATAAGGCTATACTTGACAACAATGAAATTGCAAAAATTTATGCCTTGAGAATGCACTGTGTATAACTCCTTTTACGGGGAGTTGTATGAATCTAACCCTTTTGTGATACAGTTCCCTGGATTTTCCCAGGAAAATCGGGATTGCACATATGCATGACCAATTTCATAGTTTTATGACTACAACTCCCAAAATACCCCTTCTTCCCCCTGGCCCGCATCTCCATAGGCCAATCTCCTTCCTCTTCTGGAAGTTGTAAATAAAGTCCCCAGTAAGTTCCTTAGTCAGGCTCCATTCCGTTCTGGCAGCTGTGAATGTAGTCCATCAAAAAATGTGGTGTTAAAAAAGCAGGATGCGCTCATACCCATATGCAGTTGTGCATTTCTATAGGGGAGCACATCCTGCACTTGTAGTCCGTTGCTAATGGCAATCACCAGCAAAAAATGCATACAATGGGTGATGCCAGCAACGGACTACAAGTACCACAATGGACATCCTACATAAGATGAAATTTATGTGGAAAGAATTCAAAACAAACACAGAACCAGAGATAGGTGCACACTGCCGTCACACTAAACCCTCACACTGATGTTAAAAATTGAGAGGTTAGTTCGACATATCCTACTAGGAGGACATGTCTTAAGCTCGGGCACCAGCGTCAAGGTCTCTCAAGTAGCCCGAGGCCCTAACACTCACCTACCTGCACCATATGAGCGATATCAGGGGCCAGTGGGCAATTACAGGAGCACTAGGACGACTCACAAACATCTCCTCTGTTACCTCCAGCATGTAGCCATGCTTGCAATGGGAGGTGGGAGGTGTCTATGAGCCCCACCCAAGACTGACTGATATAGCCCAGAGCCTAGCAGGTGCACCCAAATGTGACCTGAAGATGAAAAACAGGCACATTTAAATTGGAGTTTATATACCTCCGTACATATATATAAACCATCAATAAATGTGGTGTTAAAAAAGCAGGATGCGCTCATACCCATATGCAGTTGTGCATTTCTATAGGGGAGCACATCCTGCACTTGTAGTCCGTTGCTAATGGCAATCACCAGCAAAAATGCATACAATGGATGATGCCAGCAACGCACTACAAGTACCACAATGGACATCCTACATAAGATGAAATTTATGTGGATGTGGCAAGAATTCAGAACAAACACAGAACCAGAGATAGGTGCACACTGCCGTCACACTAAACCCTCACACTGATGTTAAAAATTGAGAGGTTAGTTCGACATATCCTACTAGGAGGACATGTCTTAAGCTCGGGCACCAGCGTCAAGGTCTCTCAAGTAGCCCGAGGCCCTAACACTCACCTACCTGCGCCATATGGGCGATATCAGGGGCCAGTGGGCAATTACAGGAGCACTAGGACGACTCACAAACATCTCCTCTGTTACCTCCAGCATGTAGCCATGCTTGCAATGGGAGGTGGGAGGTGTCTATGAGCCCCACCCAAGACTGACTAATATAGCCCAGAGCCTAGCAGGTGCACCCAAATGTGACCTGAAGATGAAAAACAGGCACATTTAAATTGGAGTTTATACACCTCCGTACATATATATAAACCATCAAAAAATGTGGTGTTAAAAAAGCAGTATGCGCTCATACCCATATGCAGTTGTGCATTTCTATAGGGGAGCACATCCTGCACTTGTAGTCCGTTGCTAATGGCAATCACCAGCAAAAAATGCATACAATGGGTGATGCCAGCAACGGACTACAAGTACCACAATGGACATCCTACATGTTCATTATGGTACTTGTAGTTCAGGGAAAATTGATTTGTTACCCTGAAAGCACAAGGAAATTTGGCTTCGCAGCAAATCAAATGTTCCCTAAAATTCGGATCGAAGTCCTCTTGAATACTTCAATTTGCTCAACACTAGTACGTTTTAAATTTTTATGATCTGGAAAATAGATATAATACACTCCTCAACATTCAAATTGCAACACCAAGACAGACAAGCAGTACGATTCTGCAAATTGAGGAAGTAACAGGAGTCACTAAGATCTGCAAATGACCACATTCTCAGGCACCTAGCTCCTGTCTGTGACATGTGGGAGAGATATAAAAAGATTGAAAGCAAAGGTTTTTTAACCACATAAAATCTTTAAAGTCAAATCAAGTAATATGCAATGAATCGTTGAACTCAGAGAGCATTGTTTATTACTTTAGAACCATTCAACATTGCATGTCCCAGTAGTTGGGAGAACAATAAGAAACTGAAATGACAGGCAAAACCTTTGTACGGACAAATCGTCTAATTAGAAGAATGGAGTGTAGTGATCCATTCTGCACTGCAAGTGAAATTGGCAGTCACATCCCAAGCCTAGGGTGAAAATCAGTGTCTACACAAACCATCATAGAGCGCTTGCACAACATTGAGCATTGGGCAGACTGGGAACTTATAGTGGTTCTGGAAAAAACTAAAAGTGGCCCCATGTTTCAGGTGGGTCCAACTGGACAGATGGTAAGACCAACACATGCAGGCAGGATGAACACAGGCAAGCAGGGCTACCAATACCATATTGTGGCACAAAATACCACCCCAGCAGAGTCAAATACCACAGTGCAGCATGATATACTGTCCCAGTAGAAACATAACACAGTGCATCACAAAATAATGCCCCAGCAGCACAAAATACCTCTGTAGAAGCTCTCTGTGGTTGCCACATTTTGTCCTCCCACTATTACAGTTTGAGTTAGGAGGACACTAGGGTTGAGCGAACATTACGAACATTACGGTTTTTCGCACCCGGACCCGAACATTTCTGTAAAAATTTGAGTCCTGGTTCATTGTTTGGCGATTTCTTCCCGCTTTTTGAAAGGCTGCAGGGCAGCCAATCAACAAGCGTTTCACAACTTTGCCCTAAGAAGCCATCACAGCCATGCCTACTATTGGCAAGGCTGTGATTGGCTAAGTGCAGCATGTGACCCAGCCTCTAATTAAGCTGGAGTCAGGTAGCGCCACACGTCACTCTGCTGCTCTTAGTGTAGGGACATGCTGCTGCTGGTGCTCTCAGGGAGAGATTAGGGAAGAAATCTGTTAAATTTGGTGGTGTTAACTCTTCAAACTACAGCAATTATTGAGGGTGCTATGATACATATTTGTACCCAGCCCTGAGCCCAGTGATACTGCAAAATAATTTTTAATCCATCTGTTACTGAGGTGGGCCATTTTAGCAACTGCAGTCCTTGGAACTGCATGTGACCTGCATGCATGCCAGCCTGCCAGGGACATCAGTCTAATTATTTTTTGGTAGTTCAGTGGAGGAAGAAATCCTTTTTTCTGGCAGGTCATGTTCCCCTACATTACCTATTTTATAATTTTGGGGTGACATACTGCATTTCTGTAGTTGGGGGAATAAACCCGTACTGTCGTACCACAGAGCACGTTTGCATACACTGCTAAAAAAACTATTTTAAAATTTTGCTGTGACATACTGCATTTCTATAGTTGCTGTAATAAACCTGTACTGTCGTACCACAGAGCACGTTTGCATACACCGTTGAAAAACCTATTTTAAAATTTTGCGGTGACATACTTCATTTCTGTAGTTGGTGGAATAAATCGTACTGTCGTACCAGAGAGCACGTTTGCATACAATGATGAAAAACCTATTTTAAAATTTTGTGGTGACATAGTGCATTTCTGTAGTTGCTGTAATAAACCCGTACTGTCGTACCACAGATCACGTTTGCATACACCGATGAAAAACCTATTTTCAAATTTAGCAGTGACATACTGCATTTCTGTAGTTTGTTGCAATAAACACTGGTTTTGTGCTACAAAGCAGATCTGAGGCCTACCCTGTATTTCAGTCATAAAATACATTCAGTTCTGTATTTAGCACATTAGCGGTGTACGCTGCATTTCTGACAGTCAAATTAAACCGTTAACTTCTGATTTTACATTGTTGGTTTGAAAAATCTAATTTTTGGTGATAGTGAAATAATTGTATTGAATTGCTCCGTTATACTGTTATGTGACCTAAAGAAATGTATTCTTTTTATGACCCGGGCACTGCCTTACTGTTAGTGAACTTAATTGTTGACTATTGGCAGTTAAATTGACACCTGAGATAAACAATCTGTTAGTTTGGTGGGTGAATGTAAATAATGAGGAGAACATAAAATAAGGGACATGGGCATGGTCGTCGTGGTGTTGGTGGAGCTCCTGTTGCTGGGAGAGGACGTGGCCATTCAGCGCCAGCTACAGGTCCAAGTGAAACACCTTCCTCAAGTGTGAGTAGGCGACAGAACCTGCAGCATTATTTGGTAGGCCCGAATGCCGCTCTACGAATGGTGAGGCCAGAACAAGTACAGGCGCTATTGGGTGGCTGACAGTGCCTCCAGTACCTTAACATTGTCTCCCACTGCTGAAAGCTCAGAGTTGGCACCTGCAGGGAATGCCCATCAGTCTTTCACCTCGCCCCCTTGCAAATCAGCCAAGCAATCTGAGCCCCAAGTCATGCAGCAGTCTCTTAAAATTTTTGATGACTGAGCTGGCAGGGTTTCCCAGGGCCATAACCATAGCCCTGCCCCAGAAGTTGAAGAGATTGAGTGTACGGATGCCCAACCACTTAGGTTTGAGGATGAGGACATGGGAAGACCACTGTCTTTGATGATGACGAAACACAGGTGCAAACTGCTGCGGCTTTCTGCGGTGTGCAGAACGACAAAAAGGGCAGGGGTGAAGACTGGGTGGAAGATGATGTTGAGAACGATGAGGTCCTACACCCCAAAATATACCACTTAAATCCATGTTATTCATGGGTGGTTTGAAATTTGAAAAATCTTCTTTTAAATTGTTGGGCCTACATTTTTAAAAATCGTCTGTTCCATTGGTGGGTGACATGAACCTAATTTTGCCGTGAATTAACCCCTGCTCTGCCTGGGTACCAGGGGTCTACATTTTTAAAAATCGCCTGTTCCATTGGTGGGTGACATAAACCCCGTTTTGCCGTGAATAAACCCTTACTCTGCCTGGATGCCAGGGACCTACATTTAAAAAAAAATCGCCTGTTCCATTGGTGGGTGACATGAACCCCGTTTTGCTGTGAATAAACCCCTCCTCTGCCTGGTTGCCAGGGGCCTACATTTTAAAAAAATTTCTGTTCCATTGGTGGGTGACATGAACCCCGTTTTGCCGTGAATTAACCCCTGCTCTGCCTGGCTGCCAGGGGCCTACATTTCTAAAAATCGCCTGTTCCATTGGTGGGTGACATGATCCCCATTTTGTCTTGAATAAACCCTTGCTCTGTCTGGATGCCAGGGGCCTATGTTTTAAAAAATCATCTGTTCCATTGGTGGGTGACATGAACACTGTTTTGCTGTTAATAAACCCCTCCTCTGCCTGGGTGCGAGGGGCCTACATTTCAAAAAATCATCTGTTCCATTGGTGGGTGACATGAACCCAATTTTGCCTTGGATAAACCCTTGCTCTGCCTGAATGCCAGGGGCCTATGTTTTAAAAAATCACCTGTTCTATTGGTGGGTGACATGAACCCTGTTTTGCTGTGAATAAACCCCTCCTCTGCCTGGGTGCCAGGGGCCTACATTTCTAAAAATCATCTGTTCCATTGGTGGGTGACATGAACCCCATTTTGCCATGAATTAACCCCTCCTCCTGCCTGGGTGCCAGGGGCCTACATTTAAAAAAAATCATCTGTTCCATTGGTGGGTGATATGAACCCCATTTTGACGGTGAAAAACCCCTGCTGTCCATTGCTGACAGGGAACCAAATTTAGTAAAAACGTCTGTTAATGATCGACAGATGCGTGACTACAAATGCACGCTGGTAGACGCGCTGCTGATCCTAGATCAAGATTTAGATTTTTTTTTAAAAAAAATTATTTTATTTTAAGTAATTTCCCTATCCACATTTGTTTGCAGGGCACTTACCCACATTTTGCTGCCTTTTGCAGCCCTCTAGCCCTTTCCAGGACTTTTTTACAGACATTTTAGTGCCCAAAAGTTCGGGTCCCCATTGACTTCAATGGGGTTCAGGTTCGGGATCAAGTTCGTCCAGCAACAGGTATTCTATTGACCTCATACAACCGCTCTCAAAAGCTATCATGGAGCACCACAAGATGACAATGGAGGCTGGGATGGAGGTCTCTCCTCCTCAGTGATGAGTACTGTTTTTTGTCTCTAACAAAATGATAGCCAGTGAATGTTCTGGAGACTATGCCATGTAGAGGCCTTCACAATGTAACATCACACCAGCCCTACTTCTGGGCTTATAGTGTGATGTGGCTAATGTGTTGTAGCTGGACCGCTCTAATCTTAATTTCAGGTACACTAACAGCTCAATGTTACATTGAGTTGGTTGTGGAACCAGTGGTATGGCCATTTCTCCAAAGTGTCCCAGGAGCTTTTTCTCAACACCAAACTTCATGTTGCTCATGCTACTGTGAGCAGCTGTGTGGCCTAAATTTACTACCATTGCCTGCAGCTTTTTGGACTGGTCTACCAGCGAGCACATCTGGACCATCATTATTCAGCAACTCCAGATGTAAGCCCTGGATCTGGAGGATTTCAGATGCCAAGTGCATTCAGCATGGCAGAACGTCCCTCAATGATAGCATGCCAATCTTTGCAAGTGTGTGTATTTCTGTCTGTAATGCTGATACTTAATACTGAATGTTTTGAATATTAACATGTTTATCAATCCTGTGATTTTCATAATCCCATGATTTCTACTTCTTGGTGCAATTTCATCGTTGGTGAGTGTATTTACTGATGGAAAACCATTGCTTTACCTAGAGGTTGCACTACATTTTTTCTAGACGAGTAATAATACTCCTCTTGGGGGTACATAGGACTTTGATTAACATTATTTTTTGGGGTGGGGTGAATAGGAAAAAAACAATTCCATATAATTTGTGTTTTAATAATAATACTATATTGGCAAACACTGTGAAATATATGTTTTGTGTGTTTTCCCACTGTTACAAAATAACACTACTTTTTATGATTTTTTTTTTTTTAAAGGGAGTCTTTTACCTAATCTGAGCGTTTTAAACTGCTTAGATCAGGTTACAGACTCTTTGCCCCTCATTACTATAGTACCTTTCTTTTATTCGTCTGTGGTCCAGATGATGAAAAAAAGACTTTTAAACCGTATGTAAATGAGCCTCTGAAGGTGCCCAGGGGCGGCGTTACTGGGCAATGTGCCCATAAAAACACTCCTCTTTCTGCCCTCTGGCCCCCCCTCTGTCCTATTACCTCCTTCAGCCGAGCGGCACAACAACGGTGGGACGGATGTCTTTAGTTGGCCGGCGCATGCGCAATATGAAAAGCTGTTCCTCTGCCCATAATGGGCAGAGCAGTGCGCATGCACCACGGACGAATGAAAGAAAGGTACTATAGTAATGAGGGGCAAAGAGTCTGTAACCTGATCTGAGCGGTCTTAAACGCTCAGATTAGGTGAAAGACTCCCTTTAAATATACTTTATTAACCCTATTATTTTTTAGTATCACTAGGGAACATCACTTATAATGCACTTGTATACTAATGCATTATAACCTATCACTGCAACACTAAGAGGTAGTCTATTAGGCTATGAGTGCTCTCATAGACATACAGCGATGTCAGGCCTGGGGGTCTTTTTTAGTCCCCCAGCTGCAAAGGCTGATGGTGGCAGAAAAAACCCTATCCCTTTACATGCCTCTTTTCCACCACCCCAGGAAATAATGGTGCGGGCATCAGGGACTGAAAAAGACCAAAGACGCCAGACCAAAGAAAGTCTCATGTGTAGAAATGCATGAGACTTTTTTCAGAGTGCAAAATTGCCTGTACAGGTATCTATAGAGAAACCTTTCATGTGCTTCTTGTATATTTCATGGCACCAGATCCTGCAGCCTGTCCCTTCCTCTTATGCTACATGCTCATGACCGTTGTGTGTTTTGCAGTCCGCAAATTGCGGATCCGCAAAACACGGAAGGCGTCCGTGTGCGTTCCGCAATTTTCGGAAAGGACCGGGCAGCAAAACGGACAAAAATAGGACATGATATATTTTTTTTGCGGGGGTACGGGACGGAGCAATGGATGCGGACAGCACACGGAGTGCTGTCCGCATCTTTTGCAGCCCCATTAAAGTAAATAGGTCCACAGTTTTTGCCGATCGGATGCAGACCAGAACAAGGGTCGTGTGCATGAGGCCTTACTCTTCCTCTGTATGGGAGCCTTGGCCACCTAGACAACCACTGAAGTTACACAAGCTCTACTCATTTCTGTGACCAGCACGTCCCTTGCTGTTTTCATTGACAAGGCCAGGCAGTAGAAAAGCAGTGAAGAAGAACTGGCCACAGAAGGGTGTAGACCTTGGGTGCAACTAGAGCAGTGGCAACACCCCCATTGCACCTAATCCTAGTCTTCATATTAGCCAAAAGTATCATAACTCAGGAACGGAGCCTCAGAACAACAAAAGGAAAACAGCATTTTAATCAGGTGATGTGTCTACACAAACAGTTGTATAGAGAGGTCTCTGGTGACAGATACCATTTAAATACATTACACACCACAGATATTGTAAGACCTGGAAAACCCTTATTTAATTATCCTGAGTTTGCTACTGAATTCAGAGGCTGGAATCTCATTGATAAATTCCACCATCATGCAACCTAAAGTCAATGATCATTCATAATTCTACTTATTGACTGTGATTCTTATTGTTTCCATAAAAAAAATTATACGTGTTTGCAAATGTAAAAAAATAAATAAATAAAAACATGGCTTTTTTTAATTTTTTTTATTTATATATGCAGTAATACACTTCTTGAGAGTGTAACATGAAGCTCTGTGGGCACAATGCACAATCTGAATTAGAGGCCCCCAGCAGTCAAGCTTAAAAGTTAGTATTGGTATTCACATATGGTTCAAAAGATGTTTTACTCCCCTCAGACTCCAGGTACATCAGCAACCTCTTCAGTCCTTGCAGACAAAATACAGTATACATAAACACGTTAGAGGTTCAAAGCATGGCTGTTTTCTTCCAAAAACAGCACCACACCTGTCCATGGGTGGTACAGTATCTGGCATTTCAGTTAAGCCCAGTGGAAGTTAATAGGACTGAGCTACAATCAGGGGTAGGTGGAATAGGCAGCTGTCTAGGCGCCACTTTGGAGGATGTCGTTTGTAGATTAAAGATCCACATACTGCCTTTAAATTTCTCAGAACAACCAGCTGGACGATGTATTCAACCTGCTGATAATGGCTGAAAGGGTTATTCCCAAATCCCATCACAGACATTGGGGGCATATCTCTAAGATATGCCCCCACTGTTTCATAGGTATGGCTCCCACCTCTGGGACCCGCACCTATGCTTAGAATGAAGCCCGCAAAGTCCTGATGAGGGGGTGTGCACCTCATTCCTATGAGAACGCAAAAAAAAAGATTGCCATCATCCCCACTTGTGCAGTGCACCTCCCATTCATTTCAATGGGACTTCCGAAAATAGCCAAGCACGCCACTCAACTTTTTTCAGCGCTCCTTCAGGAATGAATGGAGGGCAGCAGCACATGCGCAGTGTGCCCTTCAGGACTTTGCAGTCTCCATTCTAAGCGTAGGTGTGATATGCCCCCGGTGTCTGAGATTGGAATAACCCTTTAAGTGGAAGCATCTGGACAGCTTTTTCCTTTAGAACATTGGTGAGATGATAAACTGTCTGGGCCTCAGGGAGCAGGTTCTTAAACCTCTGCTTAATGCCTTATTTACATGTCAGTGTTCGGTCAGTGATTTCCATCAGTGATTTTGAGCCAAAACCAGGAGGGTCTCTAAACACAGAACAGCTGCAGATCTTTCCTTTATACCTTATGTCTGTGTAGCCTCCACTCCTGGTTTTGGCTCACAATCACTGATGGAAATCACTGACCAAAACACTCACGTGTGAATGAGGTTTTAGGCATAGAGGGCTTGTCCTGCCTGATCTGCAATAGCACATACAACCTGTGGACAGATGTGGTGCTGTGTTTTGAAGACAGCAGAAGTTTATTTCCTAGACAGCTCATTTAATGGGATTTTCCAAAATGTGGATATTGATGACCTATTCTCAAGATCAGCTGTTTTACGGCCGCCAATAGAGCCAGAAACAAAAACATTTAATGAGAGCTGCTGCAGTACTGGTCCATGATCTCTACACAGTAGATGGTGTCTTCTGCATTTTTTCTTGGCACATGCATCTGCTAAAAACAGCTGATCATTCAAGGTGATGGGTGTCAGACCCCCACCGATCTGATACTGACGACCTATTCTGAGGATAGGTCATCAATATCTCCAGGCTGGAAAACCCCTTTTAAACAAAAAATGGCATTACAAATTTAGTTGATGGATGGTAGTCCTTAAACCAGCAGGAAGACTCCATCTGTATGAGGGACGTCAGTTCCTGAACACTTTCTCGTTCCTTTTAGATGCACTGGTAAAAAGTTTTCACATTTTACGTTAATCTTTGCGGATATTTTTGGTCTCTGTTTGTATTTACAACGGGGTGGCTTTAACTTTGTGGAATTGATGCATTCAAACACTTCAAAACACTTAGAGCTCAAGTGGGAACCATATTTTATACCCCTACATGTTTTTTTAATCTCAGCCACTGAAGCATTGATGAAACTATTGACTGTTTTGCAACGCCCGTTAGAATGATCATATATATGATGTTTGGCCATGTAATCTGTACAGTTTGAAAATGTACCAACTACAATATGCCGGTTTTTAAACTCCTCAAATGTTCCTATGGCTTGGCTTGTATCAAGGCATGAAATCGAATCCAGAACTCCCAAAGTATAGAGGAAAAACTGCACAGGAGACATGGTACTTGGAGCTGTTGAGAAAGTCATAGGGAAATAAACCTTACACTATAGTTATCACATTACTTTTGTAGGTTTTGATCATAATTTCTGATCATAAAATACAGAGAGATTTAAAACAATACACAACATCAGGCTCATTGGGGATCTGTTCACATTTGTGTGGGAGGCCATGTGTGGAGCCTCTATTGGCAATTCCAATTTGGGTTAGTCTTGCTGTCAAAACTACAAATATATCAGAAGCGAGTATAAGTCAATGGCATCTTCTGGTTGCTGTTGGGATTTTGTCAGGCATAGTGCCAAAATGTTGCGGCTTTTGTTATAAATGAAAGCCATAATGCAGATGTGATCAGAGCCTTATCTATATGCACCAGTCATATAAGAGCCTTCTTTTCTAAGGTAATAAGCAAAATGAAGGTGGAATTGTGGACATACATGAAGCAGAAGTGAATTGCTATGTTATGCCTAACGGAGACCCTTAGGGGATGGTGAATAAAAAGGTTTTCCCTCATATCCTGTAATTGGCACACCACAGTGGATCAATTTTACCCAACATATTCTATAAAATAAATCTGAACAAATAACAACATAAACGAATTTGCCTTACAGTGGAAAAAGTTTTCCTGATCAATATTCTGTATTCCTATAGGTAGATATTTTATTTTTAAAGGAAATCTGTCACCTGGATAATGGCTGTTCATGTAAAAATATTGCCTAATAGCACACTGTACTTCATTTCCAGATGTATCTTTCTTACTGTGATTCTTGTTTTCTATCTTCAGAAAATCCACTTTGTTCAGTATGCAAATCAGCCAGTAAGGTGCCCAGAAGGGTGTTATTTTTTCTTGAAGGATCCCCAGCACGCCTCCATCTAGTGCCCAAGCCTGCCCTCATGCACATCCCAAGCATGCCTCCTCCTAACTCAGATATGACGCCCCTGCTGCACCGTGTACACCCACCTGCTCCTATGTCATAATCACACCATAAACCCCCCACCACCACTATCTCCTTGCATCATCTCTTCCAAATCTTGCGCATATGCAGTGCCAAACACTGCCTGCGCCTGCGCTCCTCATCTCCAACTGAGGGCATCTGCCTCAACTATGGAACTGGGAATGTGCCGAGAAACGAGATGGATTTTTTGAAGATAGAAAATAAGAATCGCAGAAAAAAGGTACATATGGACACGAGGTATTGTGTGCTATTAGGCAATATTTTTACATGAATAGCGATGATCCAGGTGACAGATCCTTTGAAGGGAATCTGTCATCCCTATTATTCTGCCCTTCCTGAGGGCAGCATAGTATAGTGTCCGACCCGCTGAAAGTGCTGTCAATTCTTGGTTAGAAATCAGTACTTTTACAGTACTGATGGAGTAAACCTTGCAGCACTGTCGCACGTTATGGATGAGATGAGTCTGATCAGACTCGTGGCCCTGCCTCCTGACCATGACCGACAGGTTTCTTTCAAGTTACTCAAGGGAAAGAAACCTGCCAGCCAAGGTCAGCAGGAGGGGCCACGAGTCTGATCAAACTAATCGCTTTCCAGGGCACCAGTCAGTACTATAAGGTTCTCTTTAATGAGGGCATGTCAACTCTCCTGTCTTTGAAAAAATCAGTACATGTTTTATCCATGAATATATCCGTGAGTCAATTTTTTGCCCCCCATATTCTATGGATACTTCTCAGCTGAAACTTAAAGAGGTTGTGTCACTCCAGCAAATAGCATTTATCATGTAGAGAAAGTGAATACAAGGCACTTACTAATGTATTTTGATTGTCCATTTTGCTTCCTTTGCTGGCTGGATTCATTTTTCCATCACTTTATACACAGCTCGTTTTCATGGTGATGACTACACTGCAATCCATCAGCAGTAGCCGTGCATACACACTATAAAAAAAACCACCAGCCTATGCATACTTTCACTGTCCCAGCCACCATAGAGGTTGAGCATGGCCACCACTGCTGGATTTCAGGGTGGTCATAACCATGTAAACGAACAGTGAATAATACAATAGAAAAATTAATCAAGCCAGGAAAGGAAGCAATATGGACAATCACGATACATTAGTAAGTGTCTTGTATTAACTTCCCCTACATGATAAATGCCACTTGCTGAAGTGACACAACCTCTTTAATTTTCAGAGCATCCTATTAGTTGTCAGTGAAAAACAGACCAAAAACACAGATGCAACGCGGATGCCATTTGTGTTGTGTCTGTGTTTTTTCATAGACCCATAGACTATAAGGCCCCATTTATACCACTGTATTTTTTGTCCGCACAAGATTTGCATTTTTTGTGGGCCGGAACCATTCACTTCAATGGGGCCACAAAAGATACCTAGAGCACGCAGTGTGCTGTCCACATCAGTATGTCCGATCAATGGCACCCACAAAGAAATAAAACATGTCCTATTCTTGTCCGTTTTACGGACAAGGCTATAACTGTTCTATAGGGGCAAGGATGTTCTGTTCCACAAAATGCCGATTGCATACAGCCGGAATCTGTGTTTTTCGGATCAGCAATTAGCAGACCGCAAAACAGGCTACGGTCGTGTACATGAGCCCTTATAGGTAGAGTTGAGCAAACTTCTGTTTTAAGTTCGGCTTCCAAAGTTCGGGCTCGGGTTATCGAAGCATCCCGTTATGGATTCCGGTACCACGGACCATAACGGCATTTGGAATCCATAAGGGGATTCTTCAATGAACCCGAACCTTGGACAACACGGAGGACCTGGGGTGACGTCACCGTCATGTGATCAGTGCAGGGGGCGTGGCTCAGTACTGGATTAGATAAGAGGTGGTAGCCTACAACCTCTTATCCAATCCAGTACTGAGCCACGCCCCCTGCACTGATCACATGACGGTAATGTCACCCCAGGTCCTTCACCCCGGATTCCAAATGCCATTATGGTCTGTGGTAGCGGAATCCATAATGGGATGCTTGGATAACCCGAACCCGAACTTTGGAAGCCGAACTTAAAACAGAAGTTCGCTCAACTCTACTTATAGGCATGTTTGGTCCACATGACAGACCAATGTAGTGCATGTCTCCGTGATTTTTTCAGTGGCCGACGGTCAGGGACAAAATAGTGATGTGTGAACAGGCACATTCAAATTAATGGGTACGTGAGCTGTCCATGGAAAATGCGGACAGCACACGTCAGGGAAAAATGGAAATGTGAACAAGGACTTAGTAAATATTAGCTTTCCCATAAAATAATAATTATGGAGCATACATTTCTTTGAAGCGTGACATTCTTCTGGAAATGTATGAAGAAATTGACAAGTGGGTGTTACCATTCTACTTGTCAATAGGGTGTGTCCTCACAAAGTCTGACATTCAGCACCGATTGGACTATGTGTAGCAAAACGTTTCTTAGACAAGGAAAATGGTAATTCCTGGCATAGTATAGACTCCTGAGTGAAGGGACCCTGTTAGTAAACCAATAATCGTTTTAATGAAGAAATAATATGAGGAAGAAGTATAGGGACTTACCCACAATAGATCTTATATTAGTACAGTTGATTGATGACTTTGACTTTTCCTAATAATATTGTAGCATAAACCTCTTGGCATATAAGAAAGAGATAGAAATCTTGTTATTGGTCTTCACTAGAGATGAGCAAATTTCATATTTTGAAATTCGTTCACGCTTTGTTTGGTGGTAAAAGCAGAATTGCATATTGATTCAGTTACCATAGACCATAACGCAATTCTATAAAGGAATGCATAACAAAATGCAAAACGGATCTGTCCCGTTTCCGTTATGCATGGGAATCCTCTCCTGCATAACGGAAGAGGGGCGTATCCGTTATGCAAGCCATAGACTTCTATTATGACCGAATAAATAACGTAATGCCTCAATTCCATCATAGAATTGCGTTATGGTCCGTGGTAATGGAATCCATAACGCAATTCTGCTTTTACCACCAAACGAAGCATGAACGAATTTGATAACATGAAATTCGCTCATCTTTAGTCTTCACAATAAGGCTACTTTCACATTAGTGTTTTCAATTCCGCTATTAAAATCCGTCATAGGATCTAAATAGCGGGAAAAAAAGTGTCAGCTTTGTCCCCATTTATTGTCAATAGGGACAAAACTGAACTAAACGAAATGGAATGCACCAAAATGCATTCCGTTCCATTTGGTTGTGCTCCCATCGCGGACAGAATAACACTGCAAGCAGCGTTTTTCTGTCCGCGATGTGGTGCGGAGCAAGACGGATCCATCCTGGCACACAATGTAAGTCAATGCGGACGGATCCGTTTTCTCTGACACAATAGAAAACGGATCCTTCCCCCATTGACTTTCAAAGGTGTTCATGACGGATCCGTCATGGTTATAGAAGACATAATATAACCGGATCCATTTATGATGGATGCATGCGGTTGTATTTTGGTAACGGAATTGTTTTTGCAGATCCATGACAGATCCGCAAAAAATGCTAATGTGAAAGTAGCCTAAGTTAAACATGTTAATTCTACAATATATCGACATTTTTAAGCCAGAAAATAAATAATTGTGCATGTTTCTGGTTGCAGAGCTCCAGTATATAATAATGATCCACTGAATGCACTAGAGCGGGGGTTTAGAGGGAAGAAGCTCCCTCTGTCTCCTATTGGCATTCCGCAAATGAAATCTCGGTGTGCCGATGTCTTCATATGACAGCATGCTCTGTATGCCCATAAGTTTTTCCTCTCTGGCACACCTTGGTGCCAGTCAGTATAGCACTGACAGTATATAATACACTGTAGTGCATAATCAGTACCAGTGTATTATATAAGCAATCAATAGATCACCTGTTAAAGCCCCCTTGTGGGACTAGTTAATAGTAAAAGGTAAAATCAAGTTTTATTAAATTTAAAAAAATCTCCAAGTTAAAAAATACACATTTTTTCCATTGACAACAACCCCTCCACATATTTGATAATGCCGTGTCCATAACGACCCGTACTACATAATTATCATGCAATTTATCCTGCATGTTGAACACTGTAAAAAATAATAACAACAATGCCAGAATTGCTGTTTTTTGCAAATTCACCACCAAAAAAAAAAAAACTGAATAAAACAGTATGTATTAAGTAGCCGAAAATTTGTAAAACTTCTAAAGACTATGGTGCAATTTTATCACTAGATTATGCCACTTTTATGCTGCATGTTTATTTTTGGGGTTTTTTTTGCAGAAGAACACTGAAATCTACCTCAAACAGGGGAGATTTCAGTTCAGGTGCATGAACTGCCGGATGCTGCGCCTAATTCATGACAAAGCCTCGTCATAAATCAGACACAGCATCGCCTGGCTATATAGCCTGGCGTATGACGCCACGTTACCATAAATCTGGCCCTATATGTATTTAGTATAGCTGTAATCGTACTGACCCAGACAATAAAGTTATTGTGTTATTTGTACCGAAAAGTAAATGCTGCAAAATTTATAACATAAGAACGTATGGTAGGATTACTGTTTTTCTCATCCTTTCTCACAGAAAGAGTTAATAAAAGTACGTTACATGTACCCCAAAATGGTGGCAAAAAAAGACAACTTTTTGCACAAAAAACAAGGCCTTATATGGTTGCATCAATGGAAAAATGTTAAAATGTTTTAGCTCTTGGACAAAAAAATTACTTGGTTGCTAAGCCCTAAATACATACAGGGGGTATGATTATTATACTGTACGTTATATTACTGATCTCCAACCTACGGCTCTCCAGTTATTGTAAAACTACAATTCCCAGCATGCCCTGACAACATGCAGGGAGCTGTAGATTCCCAACAGCAATATATAGATTGGCTTAACTGTCATTGCTGTCAGTTGATATGATCGTCTTCATCTAATTTGATAACTTACCTGATACAGACTTCAGTCTCAGCTCTTAATCGTCTAAAGTGATGGGAGTTCTGAAATACAGTATGTGAACCACATCACGTCATGAACATCAATCAGTTGAAAAAAAAAAAGTAGTGGTTTGGTGAGGTTTCTGCAGTGGTCAGTAAGACTCTTCTTTCAAAATTTGCTAATTTCTTTTAATTGTGATGTGACAGTTGTTTGTCCCTGAAAAGGGTCGAAACGCATCCTAATAGTATATACTTTATGAGGCAATAAAAAGCATAAAAATTGGAAACACATTGCGTGTGCCGGGATTTCGTATGACCCCGACATTCTAGTAACATAGTAACATAGTATATAAGACCGAAAAAAGACATTTGTCCATCCAGTTCGGCCTGTTTCCTACAAGTTGATCCAGAGGAAGGCAAAAAAAAAACTGTGAGGCAGAAGCCAATTTTCCCCAATCCGAATAACTCCCTGGATCAATGACCTCTCTCCATTAGCTATGGCCTGTAATATTATTACACTCCAGAAATACATCCAGGCCCCTCTTGAATTCCTTTATTGTACTCACCATCACCACCTCCTCAGGCAGAGAGCTCCATAGTCTCACTGCTCTTACCGTAAAGAATCCTTTTCTATGTTTGTGTACAAACCTTCTTTCCTCCAGACGCAGAGGATGTCCCCTCATCACAGTCAAAGTCCTGGGCATAAATAGATGATGGGAGAGATCTCTGTACTTACTGACCACTGATATATTTATACATAGATATGAGATTTCCCCTCAGTCATCTTTTTTTCTAAGGTGAATAACCCTAATTTTGATAAACTTTAAGGGTACTGTAGTTGCCCCATTCCAGTTATTACTTTAGTTGCCCTCCTCTGAACCCTCTCCAGCTCTGCTATGTCTGTCTAGTTCACAGGAGCCCAGAACTGTACACAGTACTCCATGTGTGATCTGACTAGTGATTTGTAAAGTGGTAGTACTATGTTCTCATTACGGGCATCTATGCCCCTTTTGATGCAACCCATTATCTTATTGGCCTTGGTAGTAGCTGCCTGACACTGGTTTTTACAGCTTAGTTTGCTGTTTATTAAAATTCCTAGATCCTTTTCCATGTCAGTGTTACCGAGTGTTTTACCATTTAGTATGTACGGGTGACTTGCATTATTCCTTCCCATATGCATAACTTTACATTTGTCATGTCAGTGTTAAACCTCATCTGCCACTTCTGCCACTTCTCTGCCCAAGCCTCCAATCTATCCAGATCCCTCTGTAGCAGAAAACTGTCCTCTACAGTGTTAATTACTTTACACAGTTTAGTGTCATCTGCAAAAAATGATATTTTACTGTGCAGACCTTCTACAAGATCATTAATAAATATATTGAAGAGAATAGGGCCCAATACTGACCCCTGAGGTACCCCACTTGTGACAGTGACCCAATCTGGGTGTGTACCGTTAATAACCACCCTCTGTTTTCTATTACTCAGCCAGTTACTTACCCACATACAGACATTTTCTCCCAGTTTGGGCATCCTCATTTTATATACTAACCTTTTATGAGGTACAGTGTCAAATGCTTTGGAGAAGTCCAGATATACGACATCCATTGATTCGCCGCTGTCAAGTCTAGAACTTACCTCCTCATAGAATCTGATTAAATTTGTTTGGCATGACCAATCCCTCATGAAGCCATGCTGATATAGCGTTATTTGCTTATTTTCATTGAGACACTCCAAGATAGCATCTCTTAGAAACCCTTTAAACGGTTTACCAACAATAGATGTTAAACTTACCGGCCTATAATTTCCGGGCTCTGTTGTTAGAAAGAAGTCAGATCTGCATCAAACGTCTGCTTCGTATTAGATATAGTGGTTGTCTTCATAAGAGATCCCCTTATAGTAAGTACTACAATAAAAATTGGAAGGAAGGTTTAATTTTCATTTTTATTTTTTATCATTAAGTTTATGGTTTCCCCAATGGGCAAAAGTAAATCCAAAGTGCCACAAAATGGCATGTATTGGGTGTTCCTCTAGTAATAGGATTTATTAAAATCCTATGCACTACAGAGCGACAACTGAGAACTGCAATAATTTACAGCAATTGCAATAATGCACTAAAATGGCATTTGCTGTCATGTGTCTGTACATGAGAAATAACACTGCATATATGTGGACATAACGTGATGTATCATATAATGCAGTGTTCACTGCTCTTACCGTAAATAATCCTCTTCTGTGTTTGTGTACAAACCTTCTTTCCTCTAGACGCTGGAATGTCCCCTCATCACAGTCACAGTCCTGGGGATAAATAGATAATGGGAGAGATCTTTGTACTGACCCCTGATATATTTACACATAGATATTAGATTTCCCCTCAGTCGTCTTTATTCTAAAGTGAATAACTCTAATTTTGATAATCTTTCTGGGTATTGTAGTCCACCCATTCTAGTTATTACTTTAAAAAGACTATTTGGAGAAAGACAGCCAAATCAGAAAGAGATAAAATAAAAAGATGGAGATAAAATAGAGTGACATTGGTTAAAGGGGGTATCCCATGACTAATGTAAAAAATGAAAATCAGACATCATATAGTACATGACAATCTCTTCCTAACAAAGCTAAAACCAGCCCTGTACCTCACATGGATCCAGAGATCTCCTCATTCATTGCTCTGCTAGATTTATATCAAGCTGACACCTAAAGGGGAGTGTCTTTTCTACTGCAGGGGGTGTGTCCATTCTGCTAGAGCTCTCTCCTTATAACAGCTCAGGAGGAGATCACAGCAGGTGGCGCCATACAGATAGATTTTATTGAATAACTCAGTGGCTATGCTAAATTTTTAATTACACGCAATTACAAAAGTATTCAGATGCAGGCACAGGTTTAAAAATAGAATATTTTTGTGGGACAACCTTTTAAGGCAGATTCGAGTTCTTAAAGTAGTATTCCTGTCTTTGACATCTCTTCTATTGGGAGAATATGGTCCCATTACCCTCATGCTCTGATTCCAGCAGCTATTAGTGGTCATTTTTTTCAATGAAGCCAACTGAGCAGAGCAAGTGTAAAGCTCACTACATTGATGTCTGTTAGAGTTATAGAGACCCTGTCACCATGAAAATGCAGTGTAATCTGCAGGTAGCATGTTATAGAGCAGAAGGAGCTGAGCAGATGGATGTATAGTTTATGGGAAATGATTGACAAAAGATGGAAGTTATTCTTGCAGTTTGTGATGGACAGCTATCTATGTATACACACAAATCATGGACTCATTATGCCCCTCAGCGAATACCTTGGGGTGTCTTCTTTCCAAAATGGGGTCACATGTGGGGTATTTATACTGCCTTGGCATTTTAGGGGCCCTAAAGCGTGAGAAGAAAAATGCGTAAAAATGCCCTCCTAAAAGGTACTCACATTGAGAAGGCTGCTCCTGGAGCACCGCTACCTTCTTAAACAGCTGATCAGCCGGGGTCCCGGGTGTCGGACTCCTGTCGATCAGATGCTGATGATCTATCCAGAGGATAGATCATCAGTTCAAACAAAGTGAAGAACCCCTTTAAGGAGTTAAGGAGACCATAAAGTTCCAAGTAGTTCTACTTTTTGGCGTATATCTGTTGCTTATTGTTGTGCAAAGATTTTTTGCGCCACAATTTGCCACTTTTTCCCCTTTTATGCCGCTCAAACTAGGTCTTAAAAAAGGGAGGTGAGTGGGTGGGGAAGAGGGTGGGCCAACAGGCCCATCTCATTTATCATTTTCTACTCCTGTTTTAGCCGTAGAAAATGGTCTCAATCTATGTCAGCTAGGAAGCTGGTGTAGATTTAGACACGTGTAAAGTCCATCAAAGTTATGTAGAGTCTTGCGCTTTTACATAAATTAGGCGGATGAACTGCCAGCACAGGAGGGATGAAGACCGGCATCTAAATCGCCGGTCTTCATAAATGTCCGCCTATGACTTTGCAGGGTAGACTCTAGTGTCTTCCTAGTAACTAACGTTTCAAACTTGCTGTAGACTGAAAGGCTAACTTGTAATGTATCTTTGAAAACCTAAAAAACAGCAAATCCAGCTTCCCATAAAAAGAGATCCTTATTCATTGCAGATAAAATCCATACATCAATACAGTCTATGCGTTTCGGACCTCAAACATGCCGGTCCTTCATCATGACATAGGACTGTATTGACGTATGGATTTTATCTGCAATGAATAAAGATCTCTTTTTATGGGAGGCTGGATTTGCTTCTTTTGGGGATTTGTCTGACCCTGTCCAGGTCTTTCATCCATGCCTCCCTTAGGACCAGGCCATTTTTCACCATTCTGCCCAGGCCATTTTTTGCAAATCTAACATGCGTCAATTTATGTGGTAATAACTTTAAAACGCTTTTGCTTATCCAGGCCATTCTGAGATTGTTTTCTCATCACATATTGTACTTCAAGACAGTGGTAAAATTGAGTCAAAAAATTTCATTTTTATTTATAAAAAAATACTAAATTTGCCAAAAATGTGAAAAAATCAGCAAATTAACAAATTTCAGTTTCTCTACTTTTTTAATAAATAGTAATAACTCCAAAAATAGTTATTACTTTACATTCCCCATATGCGTACTTCTTGTTTGGATCATTTTGTGAATTTAGAAGTTTAGAAGCAAATCTTGAAATTTTTCAGAAAATTTCCAAAACCCACTTTTTCAGTTCAGGTCTGAAGTCACTTTGTGGGGTTTACATAATTGAAACCACACATAAATGGCCCCATTTTAGAAACCACACCCCTCAAGGTATTCAAAACTGATTTTAGAAGCTTTGTTAACCCTTTAGGTGTTCCACAAGATTTAATAGAACATGGAGATGAAATTTCAGAATTTCACTTTTTTGGCCGATTTTCCATTTTAATCATTTTTTTCCAGTAACAAAGCAAGGGTTAACAGCCAAACAAAACTCAACATTTATTACCCTGATTCTGCAGTTTACAGAAACTCCCCATATGTGGTTGTAAACTGCTGTACGAACACACGGCAGGGCGCAGAGGGAAAGGAACGCCATATGGTTTTTGGAAGGCAGATTTTGCTGGATTGGTTTTTAGACACCGTGTCCCATTTAAAGCAACCCTGATACACCTTACAGTAGAAACTCCCAAAAAAATACCCCATTTTGGAAACTACGTGATAAGATGGCAGTTTCATTGCTACTATTTTAGGGTACATATGATTTTTGGTTGCTCTATATTACACTTTTTGTGAGGCAAGGTAACAAAAAATTGCTGTTCTGGCACCGTTTTTATTTTTTGTTATTTACAATGTTCATCTGACAGGTTATATCATGTGGTATTTTTATAGAGCAGGTTGTTACGAACGCGACTATACCAAAAATGACAACTTTTTTGGGTTGTTTAAGTTTTAATAAAAGAAGCATTTCTGAAAAAAATCATGTTTTAGCATTTCTGAAAAAAATCATGTTTTAGTGTCTCCATATTCTGAGCCATAGTTTTTTTTATTTTTTTGGCGATTGTCTTAGGTAGGGTCTCATTTTTTGCAGGATGAGATGAAGGTTTTGATCACTTGGTATTTACACTTTTTGTGATGTAATGTGACCAAAAAATAGCTTTTTTGACACTTTTTTTTTTACAGTGATCACCTGAGGGGTTAGGTCATGTGATATTTTCAGCTCCTGCACCTGCCTGATCAGCCCGCCGTACATGTACGGCGATGGGCGTTAAGTCACGTCCGGTTGCGCCATACATGTACAGCGCTGGTCATTAAGGGGTTAAAAGACTACACAGGTAAGCGCTGCACTATTTGCCTTTTTTCTTGAAGATCCTTCAAACCCTACATGAAAAGAATAATGGTTTATATAGGTATCTTGTACTAATGAAGACCAACTAGACTAAAAAAGTTGAAAAAGTTGAAATATGCCACAAAGTGAATACGTTAGGTTCGAAGGGTCATAGGTATTTTTCCTTTACCCTGGGAAAAATTCTGTTCATTCCAAGGAAGAGTGTCTTGTTTGTGATCCTACTCGCATGTAACATCTGAGAAACATGGCCCTATAGCGCCCTCTTCTTATGTAAGCTTCTGAAAAAATATAAAATAATATGCCATTTTTCATAATAACCCTTTATTAAGTTACGGCAGTATTAGTGCTACATACCAACAACTTTGGAGCCATAATTGGCCATTTGGGGCCAAAAGAACATCACTATGGGGAGTGTTCACATCATTGTAAATTACATTTTACTGTTCCGTTATAGCCCAGCCCAGGAAAAAACTGAATTTGTTGTGATGGACTGATTACACAAATGGACACATGCACCATGGACCCCAAGGACATATAATGGGGTCCATCAGCTACTACTGTCATAGTGTCTGTCACATTTCAGTGTGACAGAATCTGCAAGAGACCCCCTGAGCCAGCTTTAGCTATGCACTGTATATACCTTCTGTACTACTCAAATATTCTATATATTCTGTGACATATATATTTTAGATTCTTGAATTAAGTTGCTGTAGCATATTTTATATTTGTGTTTAACAGTGGTCCCTTAAGTCGCTATATAAATTGGCTCCAGGCTGACCATTGTAAGGTGAAAACAACAACCTAAGACCATGTTGAACTTCTGCTAGTTACTTGCTCGCTGGTTTTTAGGCTGCACAGAGCGTTTTTCTGTCACTTATTTTCTGGGTTGATCGGCGGCCATTTTGTGACTTGTGGTGCGCCAGAAGAAGCTGCCACCAAGTCCATCAATCCATCAATACTAGTTTTTTTTTTTTGCTATATCCTACATCAGGGGCTTGGCTGTGCTAATTGTCACCCCTAGAAACTCAGGAAAGAAATTTCTATATTTTATTAAGGGGTTAAATACAATTGCCCAAATACCAATCCCCTAAATCTGGTGTTCCAGCTTTGGCTAGACAAGTATAATACTGTCTGCTGTCTGGCAAAGGATAGATTATTTTCTGGGGTTAAATTCAATTGCCAAAATAGCAATACCATAAATCAGTGGTTTCAGCTGTGGCTGGCAAAATAGAATAGTGTCCGAGGTAACGCACACACGTACAGACGCACGTACACGATTCTTGAATAGTTGTATTATCGCGATAATAAAACTAACAGTGTAAAGTTGACTGTATTGCTCTAAGTTATATTCGCGTATCGAATGTAACTTCTATTACAGCACACCAATACTAAAACTGACTAAGAGACAGCTTTAAGTTCTATTCGAACGCGATTGCAACTTTGGAACTTAAAGTGGTGTACGATTTTAAAAGTTGAGTACTAAAAAGTTGGAATCGCAATGCGATTCTTATGTATTTGCTTAATCGCATTGCGATTACAACTTTGAGCTACCGATCACCATGGGAACGCCTCCTCCAGTAGAATGTACTGTCGGATGTGAGAATTAAGTTGAAATCGCAATGCGATTATTATATATCTGCTTAATCGCATTGCCGTTTCAACTTAGCATTGCTAAATAATTCCATCCATATTCGTTAACTTACTGACTCAGTAAGTTAACGATATGGATCGTTTTTTATTTTATCTGTTTTTTACTTATTTGCTATATGTTTTATAGATTGCAGCTGAATAAATTTAAACTTTTATAAATTTAACATTGTCCTACGGAATCATGTTGCCTAGATGTTGAGTGCACGCCCCACCAAGCCAACTTTACTGAATCTCTAAACAGAGGGGTGGTGTACCTCTGACTAGGGCTGTGGCACCTATTCCATATACCCACCCAGTGTGAGCCACCACTACTATATTTTTTTGTTCACAAAATTAAAACTAGCAGTTACTTTCACAGATAATGCTTACATATAAGTCCTTACAAATAAATGTCAGAAATAGCTGCAAATTGTAAATCCCTTTCTATAGTGAGAACATAAGTTTCTTCAGGTTCCTGCATAGGACACACCAGAAGAAACAGTTTTTCTATGAAGTTTAATACTGAAAATTGTATGAGTTTGTGTTGTCCACAGTTGACATACTTATTTATTAGACAGGTGCCCCAATAATAAACTGATTTTAGAATGACGCCCAGGAATCAGAGATAAACTGAGGGGGAACTAGGCAGAAAGTTTTCAATTACGTTGCAGAGCCACCACAGGAGATTTGAAAAATGACATACTTCAGAGCAGACTACCCTTTTAAGAACCATATATATTTTAAATACACTGTTCTGCTCAATTAAGGAGATGGATTATTTGAAGTATACAAAATTTATTATATGCTTCTTGATTTCATATAAAGTAAAAATCTGGCCATGTGTAGCTTTATTCAGCATTTTCACATGTGCTGAGATAAGCAGCTTTCTGAATTTATAACAACCCGATTCCTCTAGGAGCTTTTCATATTAGAGGAACATGCAAAATAATATTTAACCCATCATAACCTACTCAAATTGGGTTTACAGCTATAGAATATATGTATCTACTGTATGTAAAAAACAAACAAACACCAAAACAAGCAAAATATCATCTGAAGTAAAAATGTTGACCTGTAGAATACCTAATTCAGTTTCATTAATGTCAGATGGTAGATGACACCTACTGAAGAGGGACATTTGACTTTTTCTATGGTATTACATCTGGTTGGATCCATTGTAATCGCCTGGATCTATGCAAACAATGCAAAGCAGACAGCAAGTGTTCAATTATCCTGCAGCTCCACCACAAGGAGAGTAAGAAAGGAATGATCTGGCTGAAGAGTGAATGATCTCCTAACCACAAGGTAATGGGTGACGGTGGGCCTATGATTAGGACCCTTGGTTTAGTAGTTAGTGACTTATTTGAGCACGAAGCACACTGGTATAGGGTTTTTTAATACTTCATACTAGTAATAGTGATACTGGTATCCTATGAACTCAGTTCAATATGAAAAATAAGATATTTATACAATGTATTAACTCTACAGATTTTGGCCAATATCAGATCAAAAACGAATCACTGAAGAAAGATGAGTAGGTAGGTATCCAGTATCCACATATAAATATTATCACTGCCTAAAAGGATGCTGAAATAAAATAATAAAGATTTTATTGGTAAATAACAAAAAAAAACACAAAGGAGAAGGGCGCTTGCCCTCTATATTTAGGGCACAGCCTCAATTTTTGATACACCTGGGAGGGGAGTATAGAGTCAAACCGGACTGATATATGCCTAGTCCTTCCCCTTTGTCTACCCAGAGTATTGCTGATCCCACAGTAGACAATGGGTTAATAGCAAATATAATACCCATACAAACATAAGTCACTGTGGTTCCGGAGGCAAAAAAACGGAAAGAATAAATAAACAAACGAATTAACCCCTAGAGCCCAGGAAAGTATTAAGTCGGGTTTGTAAACATTCCTGGTAAGATTGTTACAAATGTATCTTGTTGTAATTACTGATAAAGAGCCCAATAATACATTGTTTCAGTAAACACCAGTGTGCAATCAGTGAAACCGGTCTTCCGCTCAGTCATCACTCTGTAATGCCAATGGTGTAATCACTTGTTAACTAGGCCCTATAGTTAGCCCTAGTTCATTACTGATATCTAGCTTATAAACAGATCCCTACAATATTAGGCCCTCATTGTTCAACGCGTTTCAACAGGACAACCTGTCTCATCAGCAGCATCGGGTATGAAAAGTAAGGAAAGGCCAGTATAGAAGAGGACCCTGCTGATGGTGCTGGGTCCCCTGTAGAAATACTTAGAAAGACATGAGAGAATAGCCTGTGCGGATCTCAACTGATGGTGTGGGATCCCACCAGAGGAAAAAAGAAGGTAAGTAACAAGATACAGAGTTGCAGCCACACTTAGTAGTGCGAGACCCCGTGTTTGGTACTGGTTTGGCCTCGGCGTGCGCGGCATGTGTCTCTTTAAATGGAAAGCGCTCCACCTCCTGATTCGTTGAACATCCAATCCGGCAGCTACCAAGAGAATGTGGGAGGAGTAAGGTGTCTCGTCTTCACATATGATGTCGGTGGTGTAGGAGGGATGAATAGTAATATGTATATTGAAAGGGGGGGTGATATGTCAATGAACAGTGGCGGACCATTCTAGGACATTAGGGAGGAGGGACTAAAAGAGGTCATGAATGCTCCAACAGAAGCTTACAAGATATACATAAAGAGTGGTAACAGCATTACTGTAATTTGCATTGAAGCAAAATGATACTCAACTCCATATGCCTATAACCCAGACCAATCGGGCAAGGTAAATGCTGTCAACATATTGTTCACTAAGGGTTTTTATATATGACCTACTACGGGTAGCAATATAGCCGGAATTGATAATTGCATCGCTAGTCCATAAATAAATAGCCAAATGAGGGGGAGAAAACAAGGGAATACACCATAGCGAAATGGGGATCATTTATATGCTTCAGAGATTAGTGTGTCAGAAACGTCGGAGCGTAGCTATGCTACCTCCTCTATCCGTGACTCATCAAATAAAGCAAACCAAGGATATTTGGTCATTCAAGCCTAACGGCTTGACAGTTTTTAACCTAAAAATCCTTTGTGCTTCTTTTCGCAGTAATAGGTTATCTAGATTGCCCACCACCCACCCACCCCCGTGGTGAACAATGTACCACCATAATGCCCTGAAATTTGAGGACCTTAGGGTTGGCCTGATGAGCACTCATAATATACATACTACTATTCGTCCCTCCTACACCATTGACGGTGTATGTGGAGAAGACACACCTTACTCCTCCCACATTCTCTTTGCGGCCGCTAGATTGGTTGTTGACCGAATCAGGAGGTGGAGCACTTTCGATTTAAAGAGACACGTGCGGCATGCGCGCCACGGCCGAACCAGTGCCTGCCGCGTGGTCTCACACTAGCGAGGCCGCAACTTGTTACGTACCTTCTTTTTTCCTCCGGTGGGATCCCACACCATCAGTTCAGATCCGCACCGGCTATTCTCTCATGGCTTTCTGAGTATTTCTACAGGGGACCCAGCACCATCAGCGGGGTCCTCTTCTGTACTGCCCTTTACTTAGATCATTTGGTAGTGTTAACTACATCCTTAGTGTTCCTCCCTGTGCCTCTCTCACTGGACTCCATGCTGGCGGCGCTGCCTCCTCTTCCTTCTTCTTGCCCCGCACAGAATGTCCTGATGCAGCCGGTTCAAGACATTGGAACACTATGGGCATGGTGATGGTGACACACACACAGGGACAGACACACTCAGAGACAGACACACACATTTTGTGCCCCTTTCACAGTAGTAATTCAGTCTGTGTCCCCTTCACAGTAGTAATGCCCATTGAACCGTCTTCACAGTAGTAATGCCCACTCTGTGCCCCTATAATAGTTATGCCCGTTCACAGTGGTTATGCCCTCTTTGTGCCCTCTTCATATTAGTAATGCACTTTGGGTCCCCTTCACAGCAGTAATGCCTATTGCCCCCCCCCTCATAGTAGTAATGACCACTGTGCCCCCTTCACAGTAGTAATGCCCTCTGTACCCCTTTCACAGTAGTAATGCTCATTGTGCCCCCTTCACAGTAGTAATGCCCATTATGCCCCTTCACAGTAGTAATGCCCATTGTGCCCTCTTCATAGTAATAATGCCCATTGTGCCCCTTCATAGTAATAATGCCTATTGTGCCCTCTTCATAGTAATAATGCCCATTGTGCACCTTCATAGTAATAATGTATATTGTGCCTTCTTCATAGTAGTAATGCCCACTGTGTCCCCTTCACAGTAGTAAAGCCCTCTGTGCCCCCTTTATAGTAGTAATGCCCTCTGTGTCCGCTTTATATTAGTAATGTCTTCTGTGTCCCCTTTATATTAATAATGCCCATTGTGCCACCTTTATAGTAGCAATGCCCTCTGTGCCCCCTTTATAGTAGCAATGCCCTCTGTCCCCCCTTTGTAGTAGCAATGCTCTCTGTGCACTTTTATAGTAGTAATGCCCTCTGTGCCTCCTTTATAGCAGTAATGCCCTCTGTGCCCCCCCCCCATGGTAGCAATGCGCTCTGTGCCCTCTTTGTAGTAGTAATAACCTCTGTGCCCTGCTTATGGTAGTAATGCCCACTGTGCCCCCTTTGGAGTAGTAATGCCCTCTCCTTTGTGCCCCCTTTGTAGTAGTAAAAAACACAGTAGCTACTCACCTTGCCCCGTTACTGAGGCTCACATCCAGCTCTCCCCTGCAGACACAAATTGCTCTGCAGCCCTGTCTGGGAGGAGTTTATGCAGTTTCCTGGGCTACAGGCTCCTCCCACACATGCGGCAGTGCGATCTGTGTCTGCAGGCTGAATGGATAGGCCCCCCAGAGCTTGGGGGACACATGGGGCCACATACATCTTTAGGGTACTTAGGGTATTTAGTGTTGTAGGTTTTGGGTTGTTCTCCCCCCCCTATTCATTTTATATTGGCAGGTAAAATTACCTCAGGAGAATTACCTAAGACAAGATGTTCAGGATAAATCAGTTTGATGTGGTATCAGCTGGACAGTCGAGGTCTCTGCTGATTTTTTTCACAGGCGTTGCTGGGGAAAAATCCAAGCAGCTGATCTGTGGTTGCTGTGAATGGTGGGAACCTGACCCCTTTATATGGCTGCACTTGGCTGAACTGCGGTGCCAGTTTGAAGAAGATCCATTCTGCGCCCGCCCTCCCTCCCTAATAATTTTTATTATTTTCTGTTGCATGCTTTATTAGTGGGATTTATCACTCAGCTATGGTTTTTAATGGTTGGTTATTTATTTATTTATTTATTTATTTATTTATTTATTCAGATTTATTGATTAATTAATTTAAATATTAATTTATTGGGTAACTCATAATAAAGCATTGCAGTCATTTCTTCTATCAGAAAAGTGTTTGGTCTTTATTTACTAATTAGGTATTTTTAGGTTAAGTTTTGTGTGTGTAATGTGCATCCATGGTGGAGCAGGGAGAAGTCTCCCTGCTTCACCATTCAGAGCGCTGCCGGCCTGAAGGATGGGAGGAGCACTGGGAGCTGTGCGGTCAGTGAATGACAGGACCGTAGTTCCCTGGCACTCCGGGGGCGCGGGGGCAGCTTAAAGGGAACACTAAACTCTGCAGTGTTTAACTGCTGTGTGGATGCAGTACCTTCAAAAATATTGAAAACTGCCGCCTGAGGCGAGATTCTCATCTCGCCTCATGGCAAAAACGGCCCTGGTCGGGACCTTAAATATGGTGCACACTCAGAAGCTGAGCAGGCACTATACCCATTGCTGCTTTACACACTCTGAGGCCTGCCACAGAAGTAGGGCTCCATAGGAACACAGTAATGCTCCTATAGGCTACAATAGTAAATCACTGTAGTCAAAGGGAGAAGTGATCTGTTTCATTAATGTCAGTGTTAAAGTCCCCTAGGGGACTATAAGTGAAAAAAAAAATAAAAAAAAGTTTTGTAAATTATAAAATTCTAACCAGCCTCTTTTCCCATAATAAAAACAAAAATAAACAATAGAAAATAAAGACCATTGTCTTTGTTGCAGATAAAATGCTCCAAGAAAAAAGGCAAATCCCGCAGCACTCACCTGTATGTACTTTTAAAAAAGGCACGGATAAAAGACCTGGACAAGGTCAGTCGAATCCCAAAAGCAGCAAATTCAGCTTCCCATAAAAAGAGATCTTTATTCATTGCAGATAAAATCCATACAGCAATACAGTCTACGCGTTTCGGACCTCAAATATGCCGGTCCTTCATGATGACATACAAAAAGTAAAATTTGTCCACTGCTTATAGACCAAGGTAAAACTCCATGTAATCAATTATTTTCCAACACCTGTTCCTATACCAGAGGAGAGACCAACATTGCAGACAAGGGTTGAAAAGAAAAGAAAAAATAAAGGGGAAAAAGAAAAAGGTTCCTCTAAGATGTCCATTCACTCGTCCGCAATTCTGTTCTGCATTTTTGCGGAACGGAATTGCGGACCCATTAATTTCAATTGGGACAGACGATGTCCCGGCCGGGTCCGCAATGGTGGATCCGCACTTCCGAGTCCGCAATCGCGTTTCTGAAAAAAATAGAACATGTCCTATTCTTGTCCGCAATTGCGGACAAGAAAAGGCATTTTCTATATAGTGCTGGTGATGTGCGGTCCACAAATTGCAGAACGCACATCGCCGATGTCTGTGTTTTGCTGATCCGCGGGTCCGTGGATCCGCAAACCACACACGGATATGTGAATGGACCCTAACAGGTAGATAGACTTTCTCCACACCCGGTACTGCACACGCGGCTGTACTGCCCTTTTGAACGGTGGCAAAATGGAAAGTAGCCGCAGAGACATTCTGTGAGGGATGTCAGACAAGTGTTTCCTAACTCTGGCCTTAATCTGTTTGGTTGTACAACCCACATATTGCAGCAAACAGTCTTTGCAAGTAATGACATAAACGGCATAATCGGTGTTACAATTCATATATTGTTCTGTGGCTTGTACTACTGTATTTGCCGTAGAAGTAACAGTCTGGCAAACATTCATGTAATTACAGCAAAGACATCTATTGCTGCCACATTTAAAGCTGCCCTTATAGGTAAGCCAAGTGGGATGTCTTACCATACGATTGTAAAATAGACTCTGACTTACTTTCTGCCCAATAATGGGGGCTCTCCTTGCAGAAAATCTCACTCCCACTATAACTGCATTGACCCATTCTTTGTCATAATTGAGCACAGATATATGTCTCCGGATAATATTGCAGATCTGTGTGTATTCCCTGCTATAACCTGTTACAAAAGTGATGAGTGTGTTTTTTTGATTGATAACCTAATTTGATATACTCCTCCTTTTGTTACCCGTCTTATCTCTATCCACATTTGGAAATAGTAAAGCCTTTCTATCCCGCATAAGTGCCCATTGTTTTGCATGTCTAATACTCTGCTCTGTGTATTGTCTCGTTTATAATCTCATGGCCACCTTATCTGCTTCAAGTTCAAAAATATCAATATTTGAACAGTTGCGCCTAGTCTTAGTCATTTCTCCTTTCAACATATTTTTTATGACATGTGGTGGATGATAGGATGTGGCCAAGAGAGAAGAGTTCCCTGCAGTGTCTTTTCTGAAAGTGCACGCCGATACTTGTGCCAAGGTAATATCAGCTTGAAGACACAGATCCAGAAGCACTATACGCAATGGATCACTGCGTGCATCAAGCCTAACTGAAGGAATGCATTGGTTCAAATGTTCCACAAAAGATGGAATTGTCACACGTGTTGCCTTGCCATACTAGTAACATATCATCTATATAACGGCTATACCATTTTATGCTCTGAAAAAAAGGATTAGAGTCACAAAACAAAAAATTATTTTCCTACCATGCCATGAATATATTGGCGATTGATGGCAAGAACTAGAGTGTCAGCAAAAGACTTACAAAAGTCTCTGGCATATGCTAACATCCCTGTTAGCGAATCTATGATACGTAAAACACTAAACAAGAATGGATTTCATGGGAGGATACCACAGAGGAAGCCACTGCTGTCCAAAAAAAACATTGCTGCACGTTTACAGTTTGCACCTGGATGTTCAACAGCAGTACTGGCAAAATATTCTGTGGACAGATGAAACCAAAGTTTAGTTTTTTGGAAGAAACACACTATGTGTGGAGAAAAAGAGGCACAGCACACCAACATCAAAACCTCATCCCAACTGTGAAGTATGGTGGTGGGGGCATCATGGTTTGGGGCTGCTTTGCTGCATCAGGGGCTGGCAACTGTACTTCACTATCTAATAGGACAACAGCTCCTCCCTTATCAACTTCCTTGATGACATAAATCCCTCTTTACTAAATCCCGGAAGCGGTCAAGAGTCGGTGACCTGGACAGGGTAAAAATCCCTGTTAGAAGTTCTAAAAGACTTAGAGGTATTTACCTGAATATCAACCCCCGGCTCTTGACTTGTCTCCTGGAGAGATACAATATGTGCAAGATCCAAAAAATCTAAATAAGTTGCTGCCATAGCCCCCCGGCAAAACGTGATCTAAGCAGTAACTGCTGGCTGTGAAACTTCAGCGAGCTGTGCAAAATGCTTGCACTATTAAAATATTTATTCACTATGGTGAACACCGTAATGGAAAAGAAAAGAATCAAAATGGTGGATTTGCTGTTTTATTGGCACTTAATTTTCCAAAATAAGAAATAAGTGATCAAAAAGGCATATACATTACAAAATGGTATTAATAAAAACTACAGATTGCCCAGCAAAACCCCCTTACTTGACTTGCTCAACACCCTCCACCAGCTTGGCTCTGCCCACAACATGGGGCCACTTCTACTTTCTTTTTTTCAGGGCCACTGTGAGTTCCTAATCCACCCCTGAATATCTGTGGATATTTATTGGGTGTATGATTGTGTCTAATATTGCAGTGCTGTGTGAAAAAATTGTTCTACTACTAAATCAGACCGTTACATAATTAACAGCTAATCAACACCAAAATGATGTGTCTAGTTAGGTGAGTGTAAGTATCACTCGCCTTCTCTGCTTCTGTCCTTTTTTTACTGCTGAATACATTATCAAGAGACCTTGAGGTTTTTTGCATCTATTCTTTCATACTAGTTCATGTTGGTCTTCACTACTCACTGTTTACTTACCGTATTCAAGGATCATTATTGTAAAATTGATATGGTTTTTGCTGAAAATAGCATCTGCTTATGCTACTGAGTTAACAGGATCCCGATACCATCTATAGCATCATGCATAGAGCTGTAATACAACCATATAAATGAGCCACAAGATGTTCTCTGAGGAAAAAAAGTTAATATGCTCAGGAACACAAACGTGCGTGGTGCGTTCCCATGCCGTGGACTGCAAACAGCGGTCCGCAATGCACGGGCACGAGCCATGTGACCACCGTTTGCGGATGCGGACCCATTTACTTGAATCTGTCTGCAATCCGCAAGATTCAGTCAGCACTGCAAAAAAATAGAACTTGTCCTATTATTTTGCGGTGCAGAGGCACAGACCGAAATCTCATAGAAGCGCTCCGTAGTGCTTCCGTTGGCTTCCGTTCTGTGCCCCTGCTCCGCACAGCTCTGTATCTTTCGGAAGGGAATGGGTTTGCCATTTGTGGGTGCCAATATGGGCACAAGCCCTAAGGCTGGTTGTCCACGAGGCAGCCATGATTTGGAGGCCACAACATCGCCTGCCTGTGGCAGCTGATACCTGCATAAGTTTGAAGGTAATATCTCTGTTAATAAACAAACTTGTGAGGTTGCTGTCAGCCATAAGTCGGCAGAGTTGTGTAAGCAGCATTGCAGCCATGCCATAGACACCCAGGGTAAAGAAATTCATAGATTGAGCTCCAGGTGCTCATTTTATTTAGGGACTAATCACTGCTATTAATGAATATGGCATAAAATTCTTTTCTGTCCTTTATGCTGCAGTTAGGGTCTGTACTGTGGCAATTACAGACCAGATGATCCAGTCTGGAGTTTAACATTGGAACTAACAAGGTATGTCCATTGAAAACAGGGGCTTAATGGGGTTGTCTACTTAGAACAACTTGTTTCGCTAGAATTATCTCCTCACTGTAAGCTGTCCTGCTGCTAGGATCAGCAACCAGCTGTCATTTGTTGGGGATCCTGACTGTTCAATTAGGTAGCGCTGCAAGGGAAATAAAGAACATCACAGCCTTTTCATGCAAAGTACCCCCTAGTGACAAGAAGTTCACACTGAGTACTGCCAAGGAAGTGAACAGTGGTACTGTAGATGTTAACAAAATAAGGCTATTTTCACGCCAGGAAAAAGAAGAAAGGTTCCAGCACTTCACTTATGTTGCAAGCCAGTAGTTTATTGTAGTGGCAAAAAAGAGAAATTTTTACAAGTGGATCTCCATAGTCCTTGTGCCCCTATACAGTTGACGCGTTTTAGACATCAGTCCTTACTCATAACTGTGAGATATAACAATATCTCTAGCCTTCTTTTATAACAGGTGGGGTTCCGACCCACTCCTAATTGAGAAAAGTCAGGTCAGCACCTGCTACAAAAAGAAGGAGGAGGAAATTTTAACTCCTTCACCTCTTAGGGACCCCGCCTGCTATAAAATAAGGCTAGAGGCATTATTATATCTCACAGTTATGAGTAAGGACTGATGTCCAATACGCGTCAACTGTATAGGGGCACAATGACTATGGAGATCCACTTTCTCTTTTTTACCACCCCAATAAACTACTGGCTGGCAACGTAAGTGAAGTGCTGGAACCTTTTTTCTTTTTCCTATTGTCAAGAGATCTCACTCGTGTTCGGTTGTACCGAGGGTTAATTGCATGAGACAGGTGAGCTGGATTACCTATGTTATTTTCACGATATGTTTTAAGAAGTTTCTTCAGAGACTAGCACAGCATGCAGCACTAATCTTCCTGTCAAAATGACAGGAACCACATTAGGACCTATGATGGATGACTATTCCTTTTTAACCCCTTCTACCCTGGAGGTTTTATGACTTTGCATTTTCGTTTCACACTCCCCATCTTCCCAGAGCCATCATTTTTAAATTTTTCCGTTCACATAGTCATATGAGGGCTTCATTTTGGCGGGACAAATTGTTCTTTCCAACTCCACAGGGTCTTTTTTACGGCGTTTATTATCCGGTAAAACTGACTTGTGATATTTATTCTTCAATCTTCATATGCATACTTTTCCTTGCGTTCTGATGAAGAAGAAAAAATTTGAATTTTCGGACCCTTATAACTTTTTTATAGTTATGTGTGTGGAGCTGTATGAGGTCTCATTTTCTGAGGGCGATCTGTACTTTTTATTGATACCCTTCTGGGGTGTGTACAACTTTTTATTTATTTTTTTGTGGGAGGAGAAACAGACAAAAAATGGCAATTCGGCCATTTTGACCTTTTTTTCATTTTGCCTTTTTCCGTATGGGATTAATACTTTTTTATTTTGATAGTACGTTTATGCACGCGGCAATACCCATTATGTAAAGACTTAATTCATTTTTTTGCACTTTTTTTTAGATTGCTATTATCATAGAATCCAATGCACTTGCATTGGAGTCTATGATGATTTTACTAGTTTCCTATGGAGCACTATTACAGGCAAGAAAAGACTGTGCAGCAGCCTCGTCTTATACACTATGACAGGGGCTGCCGCACACAAGCTCTGGTTCCTCCGATCACCACACAGGGGAGCCGGAGCAACACTGGAAGCACAGGCTTTAAGTTTTCAGCGCTCTCAGATGCCATGGTCAGGTTTGACCACAACATCTGAGAGATTAAATGTCCGCAATCGGCATTACTGCCGGTCACAGACATAAGCCACAGGTGCCTGCTGTTTTATACAGTTACCGGTTGCTGAGCAGGTGCCATCTTTAAAGACCCGACATGTGACTGACGTACTATTATGTCACATGTTGGGAAAGGGTTAAATTTCATTCCGCAGTACCATACATACAAGGGAGAACACAGCATTACATACCTCTTACATCCAGTGATATCTCCTATTCTGTAGACACTCTTTCTGCATCTTCTCCATTCGCAATAGACCGCAATAATGCCTTTTTTAGCCAGGTCTTTTCTCTGTAGAGTTTGGCCACCATAGTGACCCCAGTAGTAGCAGAGTCGATAAAAATGCCCTCTAGTAGTAATAATTCTCCATAAGGAATAATGTCCCCCTACAGTGCCTCAGTAATGATAAAGACTATCACTGTTCCCTTCAGTAGTTATAAAGTCCACCATAATGCCCCCAGTAGTATTAAAGACCCCCAGTGTGCCCTAGTAGAAAATTAACCCCCAGTAGTAATGACCCCCACTATAGCGCCCCCAGTAGTATTAAAGCCCCATAGTATGCCCCAGAAGTAATTCAAAACTATAATGGCCCCAGTAGTAATAAAGCCCCCTATTATGAGCCAGTAGAAAAAATGTTCCCTTATAGCGCCCCCAGTAGTACTAATGCCCCCTTATAATGTGTGCCAGTAAAAAAATAGCCCTTTCAATTTCCCCAGCAATACAAGAAAAAATACCTCCCATAGTGCTCCCAGCAGTACACATGTCCATGTTTGCCAGCAGAAAACAATGCCCCTTATAGTGCCCCAGTTGTACAAGTGCCCTCATGTGCAGTAGAAAATAAGGAGCATGTATAGTGCCCCCAGCAGTTTAAATGCCCTCTTATGTGTGCCAGCAGAAAATAATACCCCTTATAGAGCCCCAACAGTACACATGGGCCCTTATAAAGTGTGCCAGTAGGAACAATGCCCCTTATTGACCCCATAGTGCTCCCCCAGTAAAAACCAAAATAAAAAACACAGATACTCACCTGCCTTCCGTTGTCAACGATGTAGTGCAGAACCATGCACCGCCTGTCCTGCCAACAGCCCGGCTTAGGTGGCACTATGATGATGTCATCGTACCACCTGAGGCAGCCTCTGATAGGTTACAGGCACTAGCAGGGAAATGAGACTTTGGCTCCCATGCCCCATAACAGTGTTCAACTGAATTATTGTCCTGAGGACGGCAATATCAAGATGCCATAGCAGCCAGCAGTGAAAGATTGGTAGCTGCTAGTGCAGTACCGCATACCACCTCACCGTGCTGCAGATTGAGAATCTCTGCTCTAAACCCTGGTTTGGTCCTGATCAGGAGATCCATCTCTGTTAAAGCGGTTGTTCCACAAAAATTATTCTTCATTTTTCAAACTAACACCAGGATCTGAATACTTTTGTAATTGGATGTAATAAAAAATGTAGTATAGCCACTGATTTATTCTTTGAAATCTATCCGTATAGC
Organism: Bufotes viridis; assembly: GCA_033119425.1. NCBI lineage: Eukaryota > Metazoa > Chordata > Amphibia > Anura > Bufonidae > Bufotes > Bufotes viridis. The sequence continues at coordinate 399,706,448 of CM065590.1, forward strand.
GCCACCTGCTGTATTCTCTTTTTCTAATTTCTCTGCCCTGCTCACTAAGATAGAAGCACTTGCTCTGTTCCATCCTTCAACTGCCACCAGCGGCAGTAAAAAGGACACGCCCTCGAGAAAGTGCATGCCTTAGCAGAGTAAAATCTAGCAGAGTAACTGGAACAATGAATAGGGAAGTCTCTGGATCCATGTGAGGTACAAGGCTGGTTCTAAGTTTGTTAGAAAGAGATTGTTACTGTGTGTACTATATTACATTTTTTACATAACCGTTTAACTTGGAATTCCACTAATAATGCATTTGCATTGTGTTTTATAAACCAAACAAAAAACTGAATATCTGCTCTATAAAGTTTGTAAACTGTAGAACAAAAAAATATTGAAAATTACGATTTGTAAATTATAAATTTGTTGGCATTTAAAAGGGTTATACCCGATTAATGTAAAAAAAAAAAATGAAAATCAGACATCATATGGTACATGACAATCTCTTTTTAACAAAGCTAAAACCAGCCCTGTACTTCACATGGATTTAAAGATCACCCTATTCATTGCTTCGATTGCTCTGCTAGTTTTATTTTAAACTGACAGCTTAGGGGGCATGTCCTTTCTCAGGGAGCATGCCCTGTAGCTGGTGGCAGTAGAAGGACAGAACTGAGCATGTGCATTCACCTCAGTGAGGTGGACAGATAAATTAGAAAAAGAGAAAACAGCAGGTGGTGCTATACAGATAGATTTCATTGCATAATTCTGTGCCTATACAAATTTTTTAATTATTGGCAAATTACAAAAGTATTCAGATCAAGGTGATGGTTTTAAAACTGTAGAATATTTTTCGTGGCACCACCTCTTTAATTATGGATACATGTAAACATGGCTGCATTGCCGTTATCTTATTTTAACCCTTTAATGACCAGGGAATTTTCTATTTTTTATTTTTTACTCCCAGCCCTCACAAAGCTATAACTTTTTTTTTTTTATTATTATTGTGGCAGTGGAGCTGCCAGAGGGCCATATGAGGGCCATTGAAAGGGTGTATCTCACCCAGAGGAGCCTGGGTAAGAACAGAAAAGGCTAGAAAAATAGGTTTTTCCCACTGTCTGCAGCAGCCAGGCTGGTAATGGGGATAATTAGCAGCCAGCTGAGGAGCTCAGGTAAAGGTGGGCTGGGTTCCTCAATCAGGGCTCCCTGTCTGGGGAAGGAGCAGGCTGTGCCAAGGCCTGTGGGAGCCAGGACCCTCTAACCCTGTGTAGGGTAAGCGCCGTGTTGTGTTTTGGGAAGCTGGGTGGTAGACCCGGATCCTGATAGAGAGGGAGAACTACTGTGTAGTCAGTGGCCAGACGGCCGAGGATTTGTGTTTATGATTTATGTTTGGTCTGCTGTTAAAGTGACAACAAAGCTGGTCGTAAAGTGAAAACAAAGCTGGCCAGTTTGCACCCAAATCTGCAGTGTTGAAAGTGGCTTCTTGAGGTGTGCCAACCGGTCTAAGGCTATTTTCACACTTCCGTTTTGGGTAGATCCGTCATGGATCTGCAAAAACGGATCCGTTACAATAATAGTACCGCATGAATCCGTCATTAATGGATCCGTTTGTATTATCTGTTACATTGCCAAGACGGATCCGTCATGAACTCCACTGAAAGTCAATGGGAAATGGATCAGTTTTCTATCGTGCCAGCTTGTGTCAGAGAAAACGGATCCGTCCCTATTGACGTACATTGTGTGCCAGGATGGATCCATTTGGCTCAGGTTTGTCAAGCGGACAGCAAAACGCTGCAGGCAACGTTTTGGTGTCCGCCTCCAGAGCGGAATGGAGACTGATCGGAGGCAAGCTGATGCATTCTGAGCAGATCCTTTTCCATTCAGAATGCATTAGGGCAAAACTGATCCGTTTTGGACCGCTTGTGAGAGCCCATGACGGATCTCACAAACGGAAAGCCAAAACGCAAGTGTGAAAGTAGCCTGAGATGAGAATACGGCGATTCTGGAGAGCTAAGTGACCCCGAGTTGTCACAATATACATAGCCAGCTTGTTTTTTGGAGGACAAGATGCACTTTCTAATGAAATCATATATAGTTGCATAAAATGTGGTGGGAAGCAGGAAAAAAAATTTCAAATGGGGTGCAATTACCATGGAATATTCCCATCAGTGCGATTATGGCAATATGTATAGTTTGTATGTATAGTTTTTCTTGTGTTTTAGTACTGAAAAAAGATAAATAAATATTTTCTTTTTATCGTCAGTTATGTGTACAGAGATGTGTGAGGGCTCATCGATCTGTACTTTTCAATAATATAATTTGGAGTGTGTATGACTTTTTGATCGCTTTTAATTTTTTTGTGGGAGATCAAGCGACCAAAAAAAACGACAAGTCGGTCATTTTGACTTTTTTTTCCCATTCCCATTTCTCCATTTGCTGTATTGGAAAAATATTTTTATATTTTAATAGTATGGGCGTTTTCACACGTGGTGATGCCCATGATGTGTACTATAATTTTTTTTATTGTTGTTTACATAATTTTTTTCACATTTTGGGGAAAGGGGGGGGGGTGATTTGAATTTATTTTTTATATTTTTTAAAACATTTTTTTTTTTATAGTTCCCATAGGATCTTATAACAAGCAACAATTAGATTACCGTACTTGTCTCACAGACTCCAATGCATTAGCATTGGAGTCAATGAGAACTTTACTATTTTCCTATGAGCCCTACCACAAGCAGGGGCTCCATAGAAACTAATATGCAGCAGGCTCATGTCACATAGGAGGACAGGTGCTGCCGCATACATGCTCCAGTTACCCCGATCTCCAGCATGCGCTTCCCGGTTTTAGGGCATCCAGATGCCGCTCCAGCGGGCTCCATTTTTAAATGCCCAGCCACCAAAGTAAATTTACGTTGGGCAGTCGGGAAAGGGTCGAATGGTCATTGTACTTTGTACACTTTCAACCCTGCAAAGTTGTGTGAAAGTGCAGTATGTAGTGTACAAAAACCAAACAGCATCTAATAGTAAGCATTAGATCTCAACCCAAGTGTTTTATTCACATCAATAATGCTCACTCAGTACTTCTATGTAATGTCTATATGACAGCACACTCGGAGAGACTAACTTCTGCTGATAGGACAGGAAATAACACAGAGAGGTTAAAAACCCCACCCCTTCCCCTCATCGCCAGTGTTTTTTCCTGTCCTGCCAGGGAGGGAAGACCGGAGTGGTGCTGAGAGCTCTACAGGGTTCCTGGCAGTATCATTTATTTGCTCATCTTATGCATCTTCTATACCAGTGATGGGCAACGTGCGGCTCTCCAGCTGTTGCTAAACTACAACTCCCACCATGCCCTGCAGTAGGCTGATAGCTATAGACAGGCTTTGCATGCTGGGAGTTGTAGTTCTGCAACAGCTGGAGAGCCGCACGTTGCCCATCACTGTTCTATACAGACTGGAGGTCGGTTCTGGCAGTTCAGCTCTCCCTCCTCCTGCTAAGGTCTGTGCCCAGGCCCTTGCTGGCGTTGGTGGCCAGTGGAATAAAAGGGGCAGAATGCCAGCTGAAGATGGTGCCCAGCATTTGCACTGCTGCTTGTGCCTCTGACGATTTTGGTGGACAGGACCTGTTGAACATAAGTGCCCCTACCACACCTGGCTCAGGGTCGGAGCCCCCCATTACTCAGGGTCCAGTGACTAGCCTGAGTCAGGCATCCTTTATGTACTACTGTTGCTTTGTAGTGGTTGACCATTTTCTCCCTTATATGTTTAAGGGAGAAAAGGAGTCTTCCTCCTCTGTTACGTTTAGGGCCAGGAAGTGCTGCTTGTGTTTGAAGCGTCTGCCCTCTTCTGGGTCTAAACCACTGTGTAAGGAATGTACTGCATCGGTCGTTAAATCCAAGTCCTCTAGCCTGTTTGAAGATATCAAGTCCATGGTAAGGGAGGAGGTTCAATTAGCCCTGGCCTCACAAAAAGGGAAGCTTCCCCCGCCCCCAGGCCCCTCCCCCTAGACCGGGAATTTCTAGAGATCTTATTAGTGTGGGAAGTGATTCCAATTCAGTAAATCCTGATCTTTCGGATCCTGAGATCTTATATATGACCCAGGAGTCTGATGAAGATAACGAATACAGGAGGTTTCTGTTTAACCCTGCAGACATCGAACAGGTAATCAGAGCTATAAGGGCTACGATCAGGATAGAAATTCCAAGAAAGCCCAGAACAGTTCAGGAGGAGATATTCGGGGGTCTGGGGGAAAGGCAGAGGTCTGTGTTTCCGGTGCCAGATAACGTACAGAATCTTGTTTTTACTTAGTATATGTTGGAGGTGTGGCGACCTCCTTCTCAGTCGTGCACACCTGACTAGTGTTTCTGCCCTAGATGCTGGTTTTCAATCAGAGTGAGTATAAAGCTGAATGTGTACTCACATTGCCTGCTAGTAGCCATCTGGCTCCAGGAGGAGTGCACAGTGGGCTCGGCAAGCATGTTCGTACCTGCATCCCTGGTTCTAATGGAGGCTGTTGCAGCACCAGAAGGGGTTAATAAGTAAGGTCTATCCCAGCGTGCATGCTGGGCTCACACTCCCTGGATTTTATGTGGCTGTCGTGGCCCATAACAGGTAGGACTTAGCGTTAGGAGGATTTTATGTGGCTGTCATGGCCTATAGTAGGTCAGATTTAGCGTTAGAACCCACTCTAGGAGACAACCGTGTCGGGGTGAGTGGGCTTACTACCTTTTGATCAAAATGTAAACCAATGTCTCCACTGTTTGCATGCGATATCACTAATGTCCTCTTACAGCTCCCATCTTGGGCAGAGCTCTAGTTGCTGAGTGCTGTTATATTTTTGTGTTTGTATGTACAGAACCTTAGAAGTATGGCTGGAGAGTTAGAGTTACATCTAGTTAATAAAACTCAGAGGGAATAGATCTTGGACAGCCTTCCTCTACTAAAGATGGCCACTAGCTTCCTAGCAGACACCTCAGCGGAGTCCGTAAGACTATCTGCCCGTACGGCAGTCCTGTCTAATACGATTAGAAGAGTCCTTTGGCTGAAGGCTTGGTCGGGGGATATGATGTCCAAAAACAAGTTGATTTCTCTGCCGTTCCATGGCCAGTCTTCTGTCCTGACTTGGATAATTATGCCTAGGGGAAATAGAATGTGTTACCAGTTATTCCTCTTTATTTTTAGTTCAAAAACCAAGCAGCAAGTTCAGGACTATAATAAATTTGAAGCCACTGAACAAACATATCACCTATCGCAGATTCAAAATGGAAACAGTGAGGTCTGTGGTAAAACTCATCAAGAAGGGGGCTATGATGGACACGATAGACCTCAAGGATGCTTACTTCCACATCCCGATCCATCCTCAATCCAGGAAGTATCTAAGATTCACAGTACTGCTGGATGGAAGGGTCCATCATTATCAGTTCAACTGTCTTCCTTTCAGAATATCTTCTGCCCCTCACATCTTCTCCAACGTCATGACAGAGGTAGTAGCCTCCTTAAGCCGGAAGAGAATACTAATAGTTCCATATCTGGACGATCTGTTAGTCATCCCTCTGGAATCTGTCCTCCAGAAATCTTTCCTACCTTCCACAAAGGTCCAGGATCTGAAGATCAGAATCCAGCAATTCCTGAGCAGTCCAGTTTGCTCAGTCAGAGAAGGCATGAAAATGCTGGGCAGTCTCTCGTCCTTCATCCCTGCGGTTGCCTGGGCTCAATACCACATGAGACCCCTGCAGGATCTGGTCCTCAGGAAATTGAACAGGTCACAGCTAACCCTGGACCAGAAGATATATCTAACCAGGGAAGTAAAAATCTCTTTAGAGTAGTGGCTCAGAGACAAGAATCTACAGACGGGGGTCTTCTGGAATCAGGAAAATGTTTTCTCCTTGACAACGGATACCAGCTCCTTCCAGGGCTCTTGGTCCAAACCTCAGAGGGGGATGTCATCCACTTGCCATGAGCTTCGGGCAATATGGGAAGGCTTAAAAGCAACACATACCCGGTCAAGAAACCATCATGTACTGGTCCACTCAGACAACTCCACAGCAGTTGCTTTCATCCGTCATCAGGGAGCAACAAGGCACGGTCATCTTCAGAATCTCTCAAGACAGATATTCTCATGGGCAAAGAAGAATATAAAATCTCTTGCAGCGGTCCACCTAAAGGGCTCCCTCAATCTAAGGGCAGATTTTCTTAGTCGGCAGAGACTAGATCCAGGCTAGTGGTCTCTTTCTAAGACAGCATTTTAGAGGATCCAGGTTCAGTGGGGCAGTCTGGGTCTGGATCTGTTTGCCTCAAAGAGAAACCACAAAGTTCCTCATTACTTCTCCCTCAACCCAAGGGATCCCTGCGTGGCAGTAGACGCCTTCACTCAGGATTGGACGTCGGGTCTCGTCTATGCCTTTCCGCCAATTTCGGATGATTCAGAAGGCCCTGCAGAAATTCCAGACTGAGAAGTGTACCCTAATTCTGGTGGTCCTCTTTTGGCCCAGAAGTGGCTGGTTCAGTCTTCTGAGATCCCTCAGCCAGGAGGATCCAATCCTGTTTGCCCTGAAGGAGGACCTCCTAACACAGGGCCCAATAAACCATCTGAACCCCAGGCTTCTCAAACTATCAGCCTGGTTACTTAGCAGTCCATCTTCCTAGATCTGAGTTAATCTCAGAGACTGGTGGGTACCCTAATGCTCACCAGAAAGTCCAATACCTCTAGGGCATATCTTAAGGTGTGGAAAAAGTTCGCCTCTTGGGGTGGGGACAGGTTTAACCAGTCCACTCCCAATATCCCTCTCATTCTGGATTTTCTTCAGGATGTGTTGGATATGGGTCTCTCGCCAAACACTCTAAGGGTACACGTGTCTGCCCTAGGTGCCCTCTGCAACACTTGTCTTTACGATGTCCCCTGAGTTTCTAGATTTTTTAAATCTGCAGATAGGCTAAAGCCTAGAATTAAGAATTTGGTAGCTCCGTGGAATCTGAATACAGTTCTTTTAGGCTTGTCAGATTCCCCGTTTAAGCCTATAGATTCTCTGTCTATCAAGTGGTTTGCTCTTAAGACGGTTTTTCTGGTGGCAATATCCTCTGCTAGGAGAGTTTGTGAGCTTCAGGCCCTATCCATCCAGGAGCCCTTCCTCAGGGTCCTGGAGGATAAGATAATATATAAACTGGACCCCAATTTCCTTCCTAAGGTAGTATCCACCTTTCATAGGTCCCAAGATATTGTCATACCCTCGTTCTGTGCCAATCCCAGGAATGAGCAGGAAGCAAAATTCCACAACTTAGATGTAAGAAGGGCAGTTCTTCATAATATAGATGCTACCAGAGAATGGAGGATAGACAAAAATGTATTTGTTCAGTTTTTTTACCCTAATAGAGGTAGGAAAGCAGCTAAGAGCTCCATATCCCATTGGATAAGGAGTGCTATTACGGAAGCATACAGAGCCTCTGGTTAAGAGCCTCCTCCTTCTCTCAGAGCCCATTCAGTGAGAGCAGTATCCACCTCCTTGGTCGAAAGGGCCTCTGCCTCCCTGGAGCAGATTTGCAGGGCGGCCACTTGGAAGAGAGCCCATACTTTAACTAAACATCATAGGCTGTATGTATTCGCCAATGATGATATGGCCTTTGGACGCAAGGTCCTGGGTGCTGTAGCCCCTTTCTGAGTTGTTTCACTTTGTTAGTTCTCCGAATGTGCTGTCATGGAGACAACTGGGCAAATGAGTATTACACTCACCGGCAATCCAATTTCATGGAAGTCTCCATGACAGCACATTTTTCCCGCCCTTTTTGTATCCTATAATTTTTTTGGTTCTACCCTTTATCCTGGTCTCCGTTAAAATACACTGGCGATGAGTGGAAGGGGTGGGGTTTTTAACCTCTCTGTGTTTTTTCCTGTCCTATTAGAGGAAGTCAGTCTATCCGGGTGTGCTGTCATGGAGACTTCCAGGAAACCGGATTACCGGTGAGTTTAATACTCATATCAGTGGTGGCGAACCTATGGCACGTTGGGCACCCACGCCCTGGAAATAGTCTAGGGTGTACCAATATGCTTTAGACTCTTACTGCCACTCATCAGCGCAGGACACACTATGAATGTGCCATTCATAGTGTGTCCTGCGCTGATGAGTGGCAGTAAGAGTCTAAAGCAGTGCACTGAATGTAGGCAGGCTATTATAGCTGGGGATCAGAATCTGCTGTCTTTATGCATATTTCATGGCAGGGATGCACAACCTGCAATTCTGTCCAGCCCCCAACCATCTAGTAACAGATATGTATTTTTATGTCTTGTGGCTGCTCACATGTATCTTTCATGTATACTCCTATTAAATGGGAGTCCTGGAAGTGTAACTAAACATTTATGATATATGCTGTATGTTCAATATGCCAGTTGGTAATATCCTTTTAAGTTTTATTTTCAGTCCTTAGAATTAGTTCAGTCTGACAATGTGGACCCCAACCAGAAAGGTTGTTCACACCTGTTCTATGGGGAGCAGCCTGTCTCTACCTACCAGATCAGAAAGAACTGAATATTTGAGATGCAGCATGTAAAGGAGAAAACTGCTAAAATCTGCCACATTCAAGTCTTGGTCAGATATAGTGCTATTACTCATGTATACACTTATGGCAACGTATTTTGAAACTTTACCTGAAAGTATAGGTTCTGTCGTCTCAGAGTCGATATGATTGCTGCATGTAAATGAATCTCTCAACTCCTCTGACAAGTAGACAATTATGGTAAACTAATGTCTGTTTTACTGGCCCATGTAAAGGGGTCTTTCATGACTTATCCTTTGTGGTTTTTCATATTACTGGTCTATCTACTGGTCTATCTAAAATTAGTAGTTTTTGTGGTAATAACTTTGTTCTAGGAAACTAAGTAAACTAAGAAACAAACATGTATGTGGTGATCTGCCACTGCCTCCCACAAGCTCAGCGCACAAACTACTTCCTTTCTTCTAGCAGAAAAAGAATTAAAGAAAATTCATACCCAAAATAAAATAAACTCATTATAGGTATGTGTGTGTATATAAATAAATAAATATATATATATATATATATATATATATATATATATATATATATATATAAAGCTGAGTGTATGTGTGTATGTCCGCTAAAGGAATCCGCACCTTCGCATTCACAATCACAAAATTTGGCACACAGGTACATCAGGTATCCGGAAAGATTTTAGACTAGGTCCCAGCTCTCTAGGAACTAGGACGTACAGTTCCTGAGATATTCCCCAAAAAATGCAAATATGGCACATCACATGATCTACATTAGCCAATAGAAGCCTGAAGGTCTTTCTCTTCAGATCCCAACTGCCATACATACGGTCACACGTCCTTTATCAGCCAATAGAAGCTTGCCGGTCCTTAGTCTCCTCATACACACAGTTTTACACCAGGTTTCCATAACAACCCAGCCATTTGTCTTCACTGCTGTAGCTCAGCTGTAAAGGGACAGGGCACTGTGGATGACACTGTTAAGGGAGCGGAGTGCTGTGGAGGTCACAGTTAAGGAGGCAGGTAGGGTGGCCATTCAGGCCACCCTCAAAAGATGGACTTAAAAACCCCGCCCCCAGGTCCCACTATGAAACAACAATGGAGAATGTCGTGCTCGTCCACAGGAAACCAGGATCCCGGACCTCGCCCTGAACCTTGGCGCACAACAAGTCCCAGAATGAAGAGAAAAATGGTCCAGCTTCACTGGAAAACTTGAGACTTTATTGAATCCCGTGCAGATAAAAACCAACCTACAGCAATGCAAGAAATCGACCTGTTTCGGATCACTATAGGTGCGGATCCTCAGTCATGATGACTAAGGATCCGCACCTATAGTGATCCGAAACCGGTCGATTTCTTGCATTGCTGTAGGTTGGTTTTTATCTGCACGGGATTCAATAAAGCCTCAAGTTTTCCAGTGAAGCTGGACCATTTTTCTCTTTATACCAGGTCCCACTAAGCCATGCCCATATTAGGTCACGCCCCTCCCATTCCGCAGCTGGCAGGTATTGAAAAAATGAAGGTAAAACTCAACTTTTGTCAGCTGCTGGGGTGGTAGGGAGGGTGCGTTTCTCCCTGCAACTTACTCTCAGACAGCACAGTGCTGCTGTCTGAGAGTGAGCTGTTCATAAGGACAACCCTGTGTCCGTCCAGGCCCTGCTCTGTAAGGAGGACAGGGAGTATGACAGCTGGACTTTCCGGCCTAAAACCAGACCTCTGGCCACCCTAGGGGCAGGCTGCTGTGGAGGTCCCAGTTAAGGGGATGCTCCGCTATGGAGGTCAGTGTTAAGGGGCAGATTGCTGTAGATGCCACTGTGAAGGAGGCGGGGTGTTGTGGAAATCACTGTTAAGCAAAATGGGTACTGTGGAGGTCACTGTTAAAGGGGCGGGGTGCTGTGGAGGTCACTGTTAAGGATGTGGGATGCTGTGGAGGTCACTGTTAAAGGGGCAGGCGCTGTGGAGGTCTCTGTTAAAGGGGCAGGGAACAGTGGAGGTCACAGTTAAGGAGCTGGTCTGCTATGGAGGACTGTGTTAAGGGGCAAGGTGCTGTAGAGGTCACTGTTAAGGGGATGGGGTGTTGTGCAGGTCACATTTTAAGGAAATGGAGCTCTGTGGTGCTCACTGTTAAGGGGGTGAGTTATTGTGGAAATCACTGTTAAGGAGACTGGGTACTGTGGAGGTCACAAATAAAAGGGCCGCCGATGTGGAGGTCACTGTTAAAGGGGAGGGTGCTGTGGATGTTACTGTTAAGGGGGCAGGCAGATGTTGAGGTCACTTTTAAAGGGGCAGACACTGTGGAGGTCACTGTTAAGAGGAGGGGACTGTGAAGGCCACTATTAAAGGGGCAGTGGGGTACTGTGAGGTCACTGTTAAGGGGGAGTGGCACAGTAGAGGTTACTGTTAAGGGAGCGGAGTACTGTGGCAGCAACTGTTAAAGGGGCAGTCGTGTGGAGGTCTCTGTTAAGTGAGCCGGGAATGATGGAGGTCAGTTAAGGGGACTGTAACCTATGGTCAGTGTTAGGGGGTGGGTGCTGTAGATGTCTCTGTTAAGGGGGCGGGCCCCTGTGGAGGTCACTGTTAAGGGTGTGGGGTGCTGTGGAACTCACTGTTAAAGTGGCAGGCTGCTGTGAAGGTCAAAGTTAAGGGGTGGGCTGCTGTGAGGTCATATTTAAAACCTATTAGACTTTATTGATGACAGGGTTTTTGGTCTCAAGAATAATTTCTTCTGGTGAGCCCAATGAACCCCAGTCCGATACTGCTCCAGTGTCAATTGTGTTGGATGGTAGTACTTATTTTTATCCTAAAGGTGTAGCTACAGAAGGTGCAGAGATAGCAGGTATGTTAATGTCTGAGGGGACCCAAGAACTACCACATAAGTAGACACTAGTATTGTAAAATGGCACATGATAAAAGGGTGGCCCTGGTACAAATTTGCACCTGGGCACAGTATCACACCTTATAGCCAAATTTCATGCAGCAAGTGGGTTACAAAGACACATATTTTCTTCTGGGCCCCATGGTCCAACAGCAACCGTATGTTATGTTATATTTATTATGTCAGAAGGCACCATGCAATTGACAATTCTGATTGCTAATTTGGTAAAAAAAATGCTGGGACTGCAACATGGAATAGATGTCTGCCAATCATCAGCAGTGTCATTGTGATGTAGATGGCTGAAGTCTCACATACTGCAGCCCCAATGAGAACAACTTTTATTAAAGGGAGTCTGAGACTGTCACCACATTTGTCCATTATAGACCATTTACATAGCATTCTGGCTTTACTTTAGAAGACTCAAATAGTACCTTTGTTTCCTCTTTCTGTGGTTCCCCTGTGGCAAAAACTGAGTTTTATTAATATGTAAATTAGGGCTCGCAAGAGCCCAGGGGCGGTGATAACGTCTTTGGAGCCCATGCTGCTCATCCTCTTTTCCTAATTTCCCCGCCCCAGCCTGTGCCCGCCCTTCTCTTCTGTTGCATCCTCCTCCTCTCCCCGTGAAATTCCGCGGCTGCACTCTTCCTCGCTTGGCCGGGGTATGCGCACTGCAATGCCCACTGTGGGCACGGGCATCGCTGATGCTACTGCGCATGCTCCAGCCAACGGCGCAAACCCAGCTGCAAGGAGGCCGTTGGCCAGAGCATGCGCAGTAGCATCAGCGATACAGGTTCTCCCACTGAGTAGTAAAGCAGGGCTGGGCACCCTCTATCCACATGGTTGGCCTTAAGTGGGAGATTTATGGAAAGGGTTACCCTTGTGTTCTAGAGACAGCAGTGTGATTGCTACGCTCTGTGCTTTGCTGTATATACATTAGACAGTTAACTTAGATATATAATTCAGATAGTTAGGGAGAGATAGTCAGTATTGATTTATAGTGTAGCTGATTCGAGTGCAGGGTGTTAGGTAGTGTGATAGGTTCTGCTGTCCATACATACATAGTGCTGTGATGTCACCCAGTTGCACGTATTGCGCAAAAATATGCGCATCATTAATTGCCGATTTTCGCAATCGCGAATATATATTGGAGCACTCTACCTGCATATAAAGCTATTGTAATGTTATGTCGTGCCAACCATTATCTCCAGTCTCCAGTCTAGCAGCTTGAAAAATGTACCCAAAGTGATCCACATCTGTATTGCGCGTGCATTACGCGAATATTACATTGCCAATTTATCTCAATCAAGAAAATAACTGCGAATTCATGAATTCGCAAATATATGGTGAATATTTGCCCATATATATACGCGAAATGTCGAAAATTCGAATATAGCCCCTGACGCTCATCACTAGAGATATCCACCACAATAATGAGGGGTTTGGTCTGATCTACGCTATGGGACACCTTTTCTTCTATGGGTTACTTAGAGTATCTACTGGCTACATCACATTAAGTGGCCTGGAGAGGAGACAAGAGGATAGGAGTGGTGATGGTGTGAGAATAGTGAGAACTGTGTAAGGACTGTGGCTATGGTCCTTCTCCAGTACTCCTTATGCCTTGTACAATGAAAGGGAAGTGCCCTCTTTTCCTCGGGGCACACCCTGGTCATGGTCTCCAGCCCGATGGTGATTTGGTGCCCTTGATGTTGGTAGACTGTGGGATGCAAGGCAGGGAACAGAGTGTTGGAAGACATGAAGTGGGCAGTGATGCGGCACTTAATGATGTAGGTAGTCTGGTGCAATTTAAAACTCATCATCTTTTACTGAAGAATTGACTGCATTCTCATTCATCTAGTAGTGGTGCAGGCACAGTTCTTTAAATGTTACCAACAAACCTTAGGGTACTTTCACACTTGCGGCAGAGTGATCCGGCAATTGCCGGATCCTGCAATCTGCATGCAAACGGAAAGCATTTGAAGACGGATCCGGCTACAGAACCGTCTTACAAATGCATTCCAAGAACGGATCCATCTCTACGCTTGTCATGCGGAGAGACGGATCCGTTATATTTTTTTTTCACATTTTTACCGGTCTGCGCAAATGCGGTATTTTGAATGCTGGATCCAGCACTAATACATTCCAATGGGAAAAAACTGGCATTCCGGCAAGTGTTACAGAATTTTGAATGGAGATAATACCGAAGCATGCTGCAGTATTATCTCCATCCTGAAATGTCAAAAAGACTGAACTGAAGACATCCTGATTAGAGTTGAGCGGACACCTGGAAGTTCACAAAAAAGTTTGGGTTCGGGTCCCGAACTTTACCCCGAACCCCATTGAAGTCAATGGGGACCCGAACTGACACAAGGTACAGACACTGTAAGAGCAGTGCGACTATGGAAATCTCTGCCTGAGGAGGTAGTGATGGTGAGTACAATAAAAGAATTCAAGAGGGGACTGGATGTATTTCTGGAGTGTAATAACTAATAATATTACAGGCTATAGCTACTAGAGAGGGGTCGTTGATCCAGGGAGTTATTCTGATTGCCTGATTGGAGTCGGGAAGGAATTTTTTTCCCCTTAAGTGGGGAAAATTTGTTTCTGCCTCACAGGGGTTTTTTGTCTTCCTCTGGATCAACTTGTAGGAAACAGGCCGAACTGGATGGACAAATGTCTTTTTTCGGTCTTATATACTATGTTACTATGTTACTATGTTACAAGTCTTGTGGGATCAAAGCCTGGTTCATCTTAATAAATGTGAGCTTGTCCACATTGGCTGTGGACAGGCAGCTGCGTTTGTCTTTAATGACGCCCCCTGCCGTGCTAAATATATGTTCAGACAATACACTGGCAGCAGGGCAGGCCAGCACCTCCTAGGCATAAAGGGCAAGCTAAGGTCATGTGGACAATTTGGAGACCCAGAAGTTGAATGTAGAAGAACCATCAGTCAGTACGTGTAGGCATGTGCACACGTACTGTTCCACCATGTTGTTCAAATGCTGCCACCCTATAAAATGACCCCTTTTCCTCCTCCTCTTCCTCCTGTGCCATATCCTCTTCCATCATCGCCCTAAGTGTTTTCCCAAGGAGACATAGAAGTGGTATTGTAACGCTAAGAACGGCGTCATCGGCACTGGCCAGGTTGGTTGAGTACTTTAAACACCGCAACAAGGCACACAGGTCTCGCATGGAGGCCCACTCATTGGTGGTGAAGTGGTGCTGTTTCGCAGAGCGACTGACCTGTGCGTGCTGCAGCTGAAACTCCACTATCGCCTACTGCTGCTCGAACAGTCTCTCCAGCATATGCAAGGTAGAGTTCCACCTGGTGGGCACGTCACTTATTAGGCAGTGAGCAGGAAGGCCAAAGTTATGCTGCAGCGCAGACAGGCGAGCAGCAGCAGGATGAGAACGCCGAAAGTGCGCACAGACGGACTGCACTTTTTGCAGCAGCTCTGACATGTCTGGGTAGTTTTTAAGGAATTTCTGCACCACCAAATTCAGCATATGTGCCAGGCAAGGGATGTGCGTCAAACCGGCTAGTCCCAGAGCTGCTATGAGATTTCGCCCATTATCGCACACCACCAGGACGGGCTTGAGGGTCACTGGCAGCAAACACTCATCGGACTGTTCTTATATGCCCCTCCACAGCTCCTGTGCGGTGTGGGGTTTGTCCCCCAAACACATGAGTTTTGAAACCGCCTGCTGATGTTTACCCCTGGCTGTGCTGAAGCTGGTGGTGAAGGTCTTTCGCTGACCAGATGGGGAGGTTGTAGAAGAGGATGAGGAAGCAGAAGAGGAGGCAACAGGACTCACAGGAGTCAAAGAATAATGCCCTGCGATCCTCGGTGGTGGAAGGACATGCGCCAAACCACTATCCGCCTTGGGCCCAGCCGCCACTACATTTACCCAGTGTGCAGTTAGGGAGATATAGCTTTCCTGACAGTGCTTACTGGTCCATGTATCTGTGGTTATGTGGACCTTGCCACGGATGGCGTTGCGCAGTGCACACTTGATTTTATCCTCCACTTGGTTGTGCAGGGAAAGGACGGCTCGCCTGGAAAAGTAGTGGCGGCTGGGAACAGTCGGTCTCCACCAGACGGAATGACAGCATTTCAAAGGCCAGTAATTTTGGAAAGCTTTTTTGGAAAGCTGACATTCAGGGCCAGGGATCAAGGGTGGGTAGGTGGGTATTTTCTCTTTCTCTCCAGTGTTTGGGAGATGGACAGCTGAACGCTTGTATGTGACATGGTGGAGATGCTTGGTGATGATGACAGCGGTGGTGGTGTTGGTGGCACATCCACTGTTTGCTAGGTGTCAGGTGCCACTGTGACTCCAGAGGTGGAGGAAGAAGAAGAGACAGCAGCAGAAGAGAAAGCAGGAGAAGCCTGGTTTTTAAGGTGTTTACTCCACTGCAGTTCATGCTTTGCATGTAGATGTCTGGTCATGCAGGTTGTGCTCAGGTTTATAACGTTCATGCCTATAAACCACTTGGAGCTGGCTTTGGTGTGCTAGGTCCCTGGGTGCGGTGGGTAGTAGCAGGCATACTGTCAGGGATGGCCACTCCGCTTTTGCACACTGCTCCCTCTTTTGCTGTGCTGTTGCCTCTGTGCGACCACCGCCTCTTTCTCAGAACGGCACACATAACTAGCATGTAGTGATGAGCAGCAGGGGCAATATTCAAATTCGCGATATTTCGCGAATATTTGGCCGAATATTCACCATATATTCGAAAATTTGCGAATTTGTAATCTCCAGTCATTTTTTTCTTGATTGCAAAAAAAATTGCATATAAAATTTGCATAAAATTTGCATAAACTGGTATTTAAAAGATACACCATGACGTATTTTAAATACCAGCTTATGCAAATGTTATGCAAATTTTATATGCGAATTTTCACAATCAAGAAAATAATGACATTATTTTCTTGATTGCGAAAATTTGCATATAAATAATTTGCATATGAAATTTTGCATATAAATTCGCATAAACTGGTATTTAAAAAAAACACGAATATTCGCGATTGCGAATATAATTTGCGATATTCTAAATATTCGCGAGTTCTCGAAGTGCCGATATTCGCGATTAAAATTCGCAATTCGAAAATTCGTGATCGACACTAGTGATGAGCGGCAGGGGCAATATTCGAATTTGCGATATTTTCACGAATATTTGGGCAAATATTCGCCATGAAAGAAAAATGGTTAAGATAACCAGTGGCTACACCCAGTAACTGCCAAAGATGATCGTGGTGCACAACCCTTGGTGTGCCCTGTTACCAATAAAAGTAGATAAATAGAGAAGATGGGAGGCACTCTACAAACACCTGGGATGTATGGAGGACACAAGAGCAGTATTACAAAGAAATGGTATGCCCTTTATTGTGTTTAAACATAAAATGCGAAAACGTATTAACGCTGATAAAACAACAATGTTAAAAAAACAATATTAAAACAATAATAAAATAGCAGGTTGACCTCAAAACAAGTCCGAGATTGCGGACCAGTGTTCTGAGTTTGTAAATCAAGTGGAATAGTCCAGAAGTGATAGTACGTCTAGTAACTCCATATGCTTGCTAGATCCACCGTTATTCCTAGAGTAAATGTCCAGTTTGCATGTAAAATAATAGTGCCGTTGCATGTAACACCCAATTATATATTGTAGGGCATACGGCAACCAAGAAAGTTCAGTGCAGTGTTCCAATGTTGCCCATAAACTGTATATTGTAATATATAGAGAGATGTTTACATTACCACCAGCGCATGTGTCCGCGGCATCCTTATCTCTTCAGAGCGTTCGCTCTATGTGTCTTCCAGGACCTGTCGCGGCGTCCCACGTGATCCCTACGTCGTACGGTGGCGTCCCACCTGACGATAACAGCGGCGTTTGATTGGTCAGTGCTCTCTTAGACCGTAATGCTGTATTGTGCCGTTTCAGACAGCAGATCGAGTGGTATATCTCTCAGGGCAATCTTGTATTGGTGTGTAGTATCAAATCCTCACTCTCAGAACCCAAACGCGTTTCGGGGCAACCGCATCTCTGGCCCCTTCATCAGTGGTGACCATATGTGGATGGCCCGGGGAAACGCTGCCAGCAGAGTCCTCAGAAAGCATAAGAGACTGCTGCATGACTTGGAGCTTAGACTGCTTGGCTGCTTTGCAAGGGGGTGAGGTGAAAGACTGATGGGCATGTGCTGCAGGTGCCAACTCTGAGCTTTCTGCAGAGGACTGGGTGGGTGATACTGTGAAGGAACTGGCGCCACTGTCAGCCACCCAATCTACTATCGCCTGTACTTGTTCTGGCCTCACCATCCGTAGAGCGGCATTCGGGCCTACCAAATAACGCTGCAGGGTCTGTCACCTACTCACACCTGAGGAAGGTGTTTCACTTAGACCTGTAGCTGGTGCAGAACAGCCTCTTCCAGCAACAGCAGCTCCACCAACACCATAACAACCATGTCCACGTTTGATGTTCTCCTCATTATTTGCATTCACTCACCAAACTAACAGATAGTTTATCTCAGGTGTCAATTTAACTGCCAAAAGTCAACAATCAAGTTCACTAACCGTAAGGCAGTGCCCATGTCAGGCCCCATTCACACGTCCGCATTTTAGTCCACATCTATTCCGCAATTCTGCGGAATAGATGCGGACCTATTCATTGTGAATGGGGCCGGACGTGATGAGGAGAGCACATAGTGTGCTCTCCGCTTCCGCATTTGCAGAGCCGCGGCCTCCTGCTGCGGCTTCGCAAAAGATAGAGCATGTCCTATTCTTGTCCGCAGCCTGTGTTGCAACACACCACGGACGTGTGAATGGGGCCTTATAAACGGAATAAATTTATTTAGGTCAAACAACAGTGTAACGGAACAATTCAATACAATTACTTCACTGTGATGTAACCGCAGAGCTTAACGGTTTATTTTGACTGTCAGAAATGCAGCGTACACCACAAATGTGCTATCTACCACAAAACCGGTATTTTTGTAACTAACTATGTAAATACGGAGTTCCACAGGTTACTTAAAATTACTGAAATACAGGGTAGACCTGCTATGTAGCACAAAACCAGTGTTTATTGCAACAAACTACAGAAATGCAGTATGTCACCCCAAAAATTATAAAACAGGTTTTTCAGCGTTGTATGCAAACATGCTCTGTGGTACGACAGTATAGGTTTATTCCCCCAACTACAGAAATGCAGTGTTTCACCGCAAAATTTTAAAACCGCTTTTTCAGGAGTTTTTGCAAACGTGCTCTGTGGCACAACAGTACGGTTTTATTCCCCCAACTACAGAAATGCAGTTTTTCACCGCAAAATTTTAAAATAGGTTTTTCAGCGGTGTATGCAAATGTGCTCTGTGGTACAACAGAACGGATTTATTCCCCAACTACAGAAATGCACTATGACACAGAAAAATTTTAAAATAGGTTTCTCAGCGGTGTATGCAAATGTGCTCTGTGGTACGACAGTACGGGTTTATTCCCCCAACTACAGAAATGCAGCATGTCACGGAAAAATTTTAAAATAGGTTTTTCCGCGTTGTATGCAAAAGTACTCTGTAGCACATTAGTACGGGTTTATTCCCCAACTACAGAAATTCAGTTTTTCGCCACAAAATTTTAAAACCGTTTTTTCAGCGTTGTATGTAAACGTGCTCTGTGGTACGACAGTACGGGTTTATTCCCACAACTACAGAAATGCACTATGTCACTGCAAAATTTTAAAATAGGTTTTTCAGCGGTGTATGCAAACGTGTGTGGTACGACAGTACGGGTTTAATCCCCCAACTACAGAAATGCACTATGTAACCCCAAATTATAAAATAGGTAATGTAGGGGGACGTGACCTGCTAGAAAAAAGGATTTCTTCCTCCACTGAACTACCAAAAATTAATTAGACTGATGTCCCTGGCAGGCTGGCACACATGCAGGTCACATGTAGTTCCAAGGATGCTGCATTTGCTAAAATGGCCGCCGACCCCTACCTCAGTAATAGATAGATTTAAAATTATTTTGCAGTATCACTGGACTCAGGGCTGGGTACAAATATGTAGCATAGCACCTTCAATAATTGCTGTAGTTTGAAGATTTGAACACACCAAGTTCAACAGATTTCTTCCCTAATCTCTCCATCACAGCACAGCAGCAACCTGTCCCTACACTAAGAGCAGCAGAAAGACGTGCGGCGCTACGTGACTCCAGTTTATATAGAGGCTGGGTCACATGCTGCTCTACGATTGTGGTCCCCAATGCATGGGCAATATCCATGCGGCCGCCGCAGACGGATCCAGAATGATTCAACTTGAATGGGTCCGTGATCCGTCCTTTCCGCAAAGAAGTTGTGCTTCCGTGGGGTTCCACTCCGTCCTTCCGCACCGCATGTCACAGATCGCGGACCCATTCAAGCAAATGGATCCGTGATGCGGGATGCACGCGGCCAGTGCCCGTATATTGCGGACCCTCTGTATGCGGGCCACAATACGACCACGGCCGGCACACGGTCGTGTGCATGAGCCCTTACACTGTGTAATACACTTACAGCTTCCTGCCTGTGAGATCCAGGGGGCTGGATCTCACAGGCTGTCACGGAAGGCAGCCACGATGCCTAAGGAAGGCATCGGGCTGCCTTCCCTGTCATGGGAGTAAACGGGTAGATGAAGGCAGCACACACGGTCTTGTCGGGTCACCGGAATGCAACAGCTGCAGAAAAGGCCACAGATCCCCAGTGGTCAAAACAAACAGCAGACATAAAGAAGTAGCAGCAGCATGTCCGGTTTCTTTCCTTTTATTCAGAGGACTTCACAGCATAGATACAAGTAAAGTGCATGATGCTTGACAAAGGCTGGTTACAGCCGAAACGTTGCATCTGCACTTTACTTGTATCTATGCTGTGAAGTCCTCTGAATAAAAGGAAAGAAACCGGACATGCTGCTGCTACTTCTTTATGTCTGCTTCCCTGTCATGGGGTCCCTGTAACAGCAGCGAGGGGACCCGATGGCCACCCCGAACCCGGTAGGATCCTGCACTGGCCAGGGTTAATGCGCCAGCATTGTCTTTTTTTTACCAATGCTGGTGCATACAGCAGGAGTCTGGCTATTAGTGACTATCAGACCCTTGCCGCTGATCAGGTGGGTGCAGCTCCTGCACCCGCTCGATCAGCCCGCCATACATGTAGGGCGCTGGTCCTTAAGTCACGTCCATCAGCGCCGTACATGTACGGTACGGGTCCTTAAGGAGTTAAGTCCCTTTTAGCTGTCTGTTTTCTGCTCTCAGAGCTGCTTAAGCAGCTTGCTACAACTAGCTCACCTCACTACACTCTACTACATTGACTTGCTAAACAGGAAAGATCCAATCCCAATAAGTTGGATTGGTTACTGTTGCAAAGGAGGGAATATTAACTCCATATTCACTGTATACAGGTAGAAAACAGCACAATAACAGTTTAAAATAGCACAACGGCAGGAAATAACATAAACATTTTCCATAATACCCCTAACACCGCACCCAACCCTTTCAGCAGTGATCCACTAGGTCACTGCACCCAGTATGTCAAACCTTGGTGACCCTACCAGATCAAATGTTTTAACATTTATATTCTTTTTGCTTCCTTGGCCAAGAAGACAAATTATGGTAGGCTTATTTTGTATTTCATTTGGTCTTTTTCTTTTCGCAATAATAACCTTAGCTTCACATTACATACTCAGCCTTAAAACGGAGATTCATCCACCACCATAATGAAGGCCCAGGTATAGCTATGCTTTGGGACTCCTTCTCTTCTATGTACAACATGGCTAACTTTCTGCATTTACTGGCTACATCACTGTGTGTCCAGCCTTGATGACGCTAGCAGAACAGAGGTTTTAACATATATCTTCTTTTCACTTCCTTGGCCAAAAAGACAAATTAGGTTTATTTTGTATTCTGTTAGCTACACATTTCTCTGTATTAACCCAGATGGTTAGACATGTAACTAGGGAACGGCTTGTGTGAACAGCATTACACACCCAACCTCCTTTTTGCTGCAATATAGTTTAATATAATTTCAGCTGTTCTTTGTATTTCCCCTACAGAAAAGCAGTGATATGTTATTATTTTGCATAGTTTAGAAAAACACATTTCTGCTCATCTTTGTATTTAGTGTAGAGTGAATAAAACAGCCCTCAGTTTCAATTAATATCTCAAGCTCTTGCATTACTATCGATACACTTCTTTTCACTCCATTTATCTTTACCTCTCTTTGTCTCAATTGAGCCATTGCATTTGTATTGTAGTGCTTTGGAGTACGGGTACATTGGACTATGCAAAGCCATCAACAGTGCATAACTTGCACTGTAATTTATGCTGTTGTATGCACTTATACTGTTTCATATTGTTGAACTTCATTTATATGTTTATTGTAATTAGAGTTGAGCGAACACCTGGATGTTCGGGTTCGAGAAGTTCGGCCGAACTTCCCGAAAATGTTCGGGTTTGGGATCCGAACTCGACCCGAACTTTATCCCTAACCCGAACCCATTGAAGTCAATGGGGACCCGAACTTTTGGGCACTAAAAAGGCTGTAAAATAGTCCAGAAAAGGGCAAGAGGGCTGCAAAAGGCAGCAAAATGTAGAAAAATGCACTGCAAACAAATGTGGATAGGGAAACGAATAAAAAAAAAAAAAAATGAACCAATATCAATTGAAGAGAGGTCCCATAGCAGAGAATCATGTGTCAAATCACCAACCACTGGAGAAGGCCACTTTTAGTTATGTAGGCCCCAGCACCCAGATAGAGGAGAGAGGTCCGACATCAAGGAATAAGGCGTCATATCACCCACCACTGGAGAAGGCCACTTTCAGTTATTTAGGCCCCAGCATCCAGACAGAGGAGAGGGGTCCCACAGCAAGGATTAAGGCGTCATATCACCCACCACCGGAGAAGGACACTTTGTTATTTAGGCCCCAGCACCCAGACAGAGGAGAGAGATCCCACAGCAAGGAATAAGGCGTCACATCACCCACCACTGGAGAAGGACACTTTCAGTTATTTAGGCCCCAGCACCCAGACAGAGGAGAGAGGTTCCACAGCAGAGAATCATGCATCATATAGCCCACCACTGGAGAAGGCCACTTTCAATCATTTAGGCCCCAGCACCCAGACAGAGGAGAGAGGACCCACAGCAAGGAATAAGGAATCATATTACCCACCACTGGAGAAGGCCACTTTCAGTTATTTAGGCCCCAGCACCCAGACAGAGGAGAGAGGTCCCACGGCAAGGAATAAGGCGTCATATCACCCACCACTGGAGAAGCACACTTTCAGTTATTTAGGCCCCAGCACCCAGACAGAGGAGAGAGGTCCCACAGTAAGGAATAAGGCGTAATATCACCCACCACTGGAGAAGGCCAATTTCAGTTATTTAGGCCCCACCACCCAGACAGAGGAGAGAGGTCCCACAGCAGAGAATCATGCCTTATATTACCCACCACTGAAGAAGGCCACTTTCAGTTATTTAGGCCCCAGCAGCCAGACAGAGGAGAGAGGTCCCATAGCAGAGAATCATGCATCATATTACCCAACACTGGAGAGGGCCACTTTCAGTCATTTAGGCCCCAGCACCCAGACAGAGGAGAGAGGTCGAACTCGAACCGAACTCCATTCCTAACCCAAACCCCATTGAAGTCAATGGGGACCCGAACTTTTGGGCACTAAAAAGGCTGTAAAATAGTTCAGGACAGGGCTAGAGGGCTTCAAAAGGCAGCAAAATGTAGAAAAATGCCCTGCAAACAAATGTGGATAGGGAAATGAATTAAAATTAAATAAAATAAATAAAAATTAACCAATATCAATTGGAGAGGGGTCCCATCGCAGAAAATCATGCGTCATATCACCCACCACTGGAGAAGGCCACTTTGAGTTAATTAGGCCCAAGCACCCAGACAGTGGAGAGAGGTCCCACATCAAGGAATAAGGCGTCATATCACCCACCACTGGAGAAGGCCACTTTAAGTTATTTAGGCCCCAGCACCCAGACAGAGGAGAGAGGTCCCACAGCAGAGAATCATGCATTATATTACCCACCACTGGAGAAGGCCACTTTGAATTATTTAGGCCCCAGCAACCAGACAGAGGAGAGAGGTCCCACAGCAAAGATTAAGACGTAATATCACCCACCACTGGAGAAGGACACTTTGTTATTTAGGCCCCTTACTGCGGGACCATACTGTGGGACAGAGGAAAGAGGTCCCACAACAAAGAATAAGACGTCATATCACCCACCACTGGAGAAGCACACTTTCAGTTATTTAGGCCCCAGCACACAGACAGAGGAGAGAGGTCCCGCAGTAAGGAATAAAGCGTCATATCACCCTCCACTGGAGAAGGCCACTTTCAGTTAATTAGGCCCCAGCACCAAGAAAGGGGGGAGAGGTCCCAGAGCAGATAATCATGCGTCATATTACCCACCACTGGAGAAGGCCAATTTCAGTTATTTAGGCCCCAGCACCCAGACAGAGGAGAGAAGTCCCACAGCAGAGAATCATGCGTCATATTACCCACTACTGGAGAAGGACACTTTCAGTCATTTAGGCCCCAGCACCCAGACAGAGGAGAGAGGTCCCACAGCAAGGAATAAGGCATCATATCACCCACCACTCGAGAAGGCCACTTTCAGTTATTTAGGCCCCAGCACCCAGACAGAGGAGAAAGGTCCCACAGCAAGGAATCATGCGTCATATTACCCACCACTGAAGAAGGCCACTTTCAGTTATTGGGCCCCAGCACCCAGACAGAGGAGAGAGGTCCCACAGCAAGGAATAAGGCATCATATCACCCACCACTGGAGAAGGACAGTTTCAATTATTTAGGCCCCAGCACCCAGACAGAGGATAGAGGTCTCACAGTAAGGAATATGGCGTAATATCACCCACCACTGGAGAAGGCCAATTTCAGTTATTTAGGCCCCCGCACCCAGACAGAGGAGAGAGGTCCCACAGCAAGGAATCATGCGTCATATTACCCACCACTGAAGAAGGCCACTTTCAGTTATTGGGCCCCAGCACCAAGACAGAGGAGAGAGGTCCCATAGCAAGGAATAATGCGTCATATCACCCACCACTGGAGAAGGCCACTTTCAATTATTTAGGCCCCATCACCCAGACAGAGGAGAGAGGTCCCACAGCAGAGAATCATGCATCATATTACCCAACACTGGAGAAGGCCACTTTCAGTCATTTAGGCCCCAGCACCCAGACAGAGGAGAGAGGTCGAACTCGAACCGAACTCCATTCCTAACCCAAACCCCATTGAAGTCAATGGGGACCCGAACTTTTGGGCACTAAAAAGGCTGTAAAATAGTTCAGGACAGGGCTAGAGGGCTTCAAAAGGCAGCAAAATGTAGAAAAATGCCCTGCAAACAAATGTGGATAGGGAAATGAATTAAAATTAAATAAAAAAAAATTAACCAATATCAATTGGAGAGAGGTCCCATCGCAGAAAATCATGCGTCATATCACCCACCACTGGAGAAGGCCACTTTGAGTTATTTAGGCCCCAGCACCCAGACAGAGGAGAGAGGTCCCACATCAAGGAATAAGGCGTCATATCACCCACCACTGGAGAAGGCCACTTTAAGTTATTTAGGCCCCAGCACCCAGACAGAGGAGAGAGGTCCCACAGCAGAGAATCATGCATCATATTACCCACCACTGGAGAAGGCCACTTTGAGTTATTTAGGCCCCAGCAACCAGACAGAGGAGAGAGGTCCCACAGCAAAGATTAAGGCGTAATATCACCCACAACCGGAGAAGGACACTTTATTATTTAGGCCTCTTACTGCGGGACCATACTGTGGCACAGAGGAGAGAGGTCCCACAGCAAGGAATAAGACGTTATATCACCCACCACTGGAGTAGCACACTTTCAGTTATTTAGGCCCCAGCACCCAGACAGAGGAGAGAGGTCGCGCAGTAAGGAATAAGGCGTCATATCACCCTCCACTGGAGAAGGCCACTTTCAGTTAATTAGGCCCCAGCACCAAGAAAGAGAAGAGAGGTCCCACAGCAGAGAATCATGCGTTATATTACCCACCACTGGAGAAGGCCACTTTCAGTTATTTAGGCTCCAGCACCCAGACAGAGGAGAGAGGTCCCACAGCAGAGAATCATGCGTCATATTACGCACTACTGGAGAAGGACACTTTCAGTCATTTAGGCCCCAGCACCCAGACAGAGGAGAGAGGTCCCACAGCAAGGAATAAGGTGTCATATCACCCACCAATGGAGAAGCACTCTTTCAGTTATTTAGGCCCCAGCAACCAGACAGAGGAGAGAGGTCCCACAGTAAGGAATAAGGCGTAATATCACCCACCACTGGAGAAGGCCACTTTTAGTTATTCAGGCCCTAGCACCCAGACAAAGGAGAGAGGTCCCACAGCAGAGAATCATGAGTCATATTATTCACCACTGAAGAAGGCCACTTTCAGTTATTTAGGCCTCAGCACCCAGACAGAGGAGAGAGGTCCCACAGCAGAGAATCATGCGTCATATTAACCACCACTGGAGAAGGCCACTTTCAGTTATTTAGGCCCCAGCACCCAGACACAGGAGACAGGTCCCGCAGTAAGGAATATGGCGTCATATCACCCACCACTGGAGAAGGCCATTTTCAGTTATTTAGGCCCCAGCACCCAGACAGAGGAGAGAGGTCCCACAGCAGTGAATCATGCATCATATTACCCACCACTGGAGAAGGCCACTTTCAGTCATTTAAGCCCCAGCACCCAGACAGAGGAGAGAGGTCCCACGGCAAGGAATAAGGCGTCATATCACCCACCACTGGAGAAGCACACTTTCAGTTATTTAGGCCCCAGCACCCAGACAGAGGAGAGAGGTCCCACAGTAAGGAATAAGGTGTAATATCACCCTCAACTGGAGAAGGCCAAATTCAGTTATTTAGGCCCCAGATCCCAGACAGAGGAGAGAGGTCCCACAGCAAGGAATCATGCGTCATATTACCCACCACTGAAGAAAGCCACTTTCAGTTATTGGGCCCCAGCACCCAGACAGAGGAGAGAGGTCCCACAGCAGAGAATCATGCGTCATATTACCCACCACTGGAGAAGGCCACTTTCATTTATTTAGGCCCCAGCACCCAGACAGAGGAGAGAGGTCCCACAGCAGAGAATCATGCGTCATATTACCCACTACTGGAGAAGGACACTTTCAGTCATTTAGGCCCCAGCACCCAGACAGAGGAGAGAGGTCCCGCAGTAAGGAATAAGGCGTCATATCACCCTTCACTGGAGAAGGCCACTTTCAGTTAATTAGGCCCCAGCACCAAGACAGAGGAGAGAGGTCCCACAGCAGAGAATCATGCGTCATATTACCCACCACTGGAGAAGGCCACTTTCAGTTAATTAGGCCCCAGCACCCAGACAGAGGAGAGAGGTCGCACAGCAGAGAATCATGCGTCATATTACCCACTACTGGAGAAGGACACTTTCAGTTATTTAGGCCTCAGCACCCAGACAGAGGAGAGAGGTCCCACAGCAGAGAATCATGCGTCATATTAACCACCACTGGAGAAGGCTACTTTCAGTTATTTAGGCCCCAGCACCCATACACAGGAGACAGGTCCCGCAGTAAGGAATATGGCGTCATATCACCCACCACTGGAGTAGGCCACTTTCAGTTATTTAGGCCCCAGCACCCAGACAGAGGAGAGAGGTCCCACAGCAGTGAATCATGCGTCATATTACCCACCACTGGAGAAGGCCACTTTCAGTCATTTAGGCCCCAGCACCCAGACAGAGGAGAGAGGTCCCACAGCAGAGAATCATGCGTCATATTACCCACCACTGGAGAAGGCCACTTTCATTTATTTAGGCCCCAGCACCCAGACAGAGGAGAGAGGTCCCACAGCAAGGAATAAGGCGTCATATCACCCACCACTGGAGAAGGACAGTTTCAATTATTTAGGCCCCAGCACCCAGACAGAGGATAGAGGTCTCACAGTAAGGAATAAGGCGTAATATCACCCACCACTGGAGAAGGCCAATTTCAGTTATTTAGGCCCCCGCACCCAGACAGAGGAGAGAGGTCCCACAGCAAGGAATCATGCGTCATATTACCCACCACTGAAGAAGGCCACTTTCAGTTATTGGGCCCCAGCACCAAGACAGAGGAGAGAGTTCCCATAGCAAGGAATCATGCGTCATATCACCCACCACTGGAGAAGGCCACTTTGAATTATTTAGGCCCCATCACCCAGACAGAGGAGAGAGGTCCCACAGCAGAGAATCATGCGTCATATCACCCACCACTAGAGAAGGACAGTTTCAGTTATTTAGGCCCCAGCACCCAGACAGAGGAGAGAGGTCACACAGCAAGGAATAAGGCGTCATATCACCCACCACTGGAGAAGGCCACTTTCAGTTATTTAGGCCCCAGCACCCAGACAGAGGAGAGAGGTCCCACAGCAAGGAATAAGGCGTCATATCACCCACCACTGGAGAAGGACACTTTAAGTTATTTAGGCCCCAGCACCCAGACAGAGGAGACAGATCCCACAGCAGAGAATCATGCATCATATCACCCACCACTGGAGAAGACCACTTCCAGATATTTAGCCCACGGCACCCAGACAGAGGAGAGAGGTCGCATGGCAGAGGTTCAGGCTTCATGTCCCCCACCATTGTAACAGGCCACTTTCAGTTATTTAGGCCCAGGCGCCCAGTTTGAGGAGAGGTTCATTCAACTTTGGGTTGCACCGCAAGATCATGTTAAAGTTAAAAAAATGAGGATTCAATAAAGAAGTGCCCCGGAGTACAAGAATACATGGTTGAGCGAGAGGCAGTTATAAATGTCTATTCTGCACAAGGGATGGACAGGTCCTGTGGGATCCATGCCTGGTTAATTTTTATGAACGTCAGCTTGTCCACGTTGGCTGTGGACAGGCGGCTGTGTTTGTCAGTGATGATGCCCCCTGCCATGCTGAATACACGTTCAGCCAAAACGTTCAGCCGGGCAGGCCAGCACCTTCAGGGCATAAAATGCTAACCGGGCCACGTGGACAGTTTGGAGACCCAGAAGTTGAATGGGGCCGAACCATCAGTTAGTACGTGGAGGTGTTTGCAGAAGTACTGTTCAACCATGTTAGTGAAATGCTCCCTCCTGCTAACACGTTCCGTATCAGGTGGTGGTGCAGTTAGCTGTGGCGTGGAGACAAAACTTTTCCACATTTCTGCCATGCTTACCCTGACCTCAGAGGAGCTGGCCATGACACAGCTGCGTTGGCAACCTCTTGCTCCTCCTCTGCCTTCGCCTTGGACTTCCACCTGTTCCCCTGGGACATTTGGGAATGGTCTCAGGAGCGCGTCTACCATTGTGCGCTTGTACTCGTGCATCTTCCTATCACGCTCCAGTGCAGGAAGTAAGGTGGGCACATTGTCTTTGTACCGGGGATCCAGCAGGGTGGCAACCCAGTAGTCCGCACACGTTAAAATGTGGGCAACTCTGCTGTCGTTGCGCAGGCACTGCAGCATGTAGTCGCTCATGTGTGCCAGGCTACCCAGAGGTAAGGACAAGCTGTCCTCTGTGGGAGGCGTATCGTCATCGTCCTCCGTATCCCCCCAGCCACTCACCAGTGATGGGCCTTAGCTGTGTTGGGTGCCACCCCGCTGTGAACCTGCTTTATCCTCATCCTCCTCCACCTCATCCTCCTCGTCCTCCAGTAGTGGACCCTGGCTGGCCACATTTGTACCTGGCCTCTGCTGTTGCAAAAAACCTCCCTCTGAGGCACTTCTAACAGACTGGCCTAAAAGTGCTAAAAATGACAAAAAAAAGGAGACATAGAAGACATAGGAGACATAGAAGTGGTATTGTAATGCTGATAACTGTGTCATCGCCACTGGCCATGTTGGTGTAGTACTCGAAACAGCGCAACAGGGCACACAGGTCTCGCATGGAGGCCCAATCATTGGTGGTGAAGTGATTCTGTTCTGCAGTGCGACTGACCCGTGCATGCTGCAGCTGAAACTCGGGAAGGCCGAAGTTACGCTGTAGCGCAGACAGGCGAGTAGCGGCAGGATGTGAACACCGGAAGCGCGCATAGACGGCCCGCACTTTATGCAGCAGCTCTGACATATCGTTGTAGTTGTGAATGAACTTCTGCACCACCAAATTCAGCACATGTGCCAGGCATTTCTCCCATTATCTCACACCACCAGGCCGGGCTTGAGGCCCACCGGCAGAAACCACTCGTCGGTCTGTTGTTCAATACCCCGCCACAACTCCTGCGCGGTGTGGGGCCTCTCCCCCAAACATATGAGTTTCAGAATGGCCTGCTGACGTTTACCCCGGGCTGCGCTGAAGTTGGTGGTGAAGGTGTGTGGCTGACTGGATGAGCTGGTGGAAGCAGAGGAGGAGGAAGCAGAGTAGGGGGAGGAGGCTACAGGAGGCAAAGAATGATGCCCTGTGATCCTTGGAGGCGGAAGGACATGCGCCAAAGAACTCTCCTCCTGGTGCCCAGCCGCCACTACATTTACCCAGTGTGCAGTTAGGGAGATATAGCGTCCCTGGCCGTGTTTTCTGGTCCACGTATCTGTGGTTAGGTGGACCTTGCCACAGATGGCGTTGCGCAGTGCACACTTGATTTTATCGGATACTTGGTTGTGCAGGGAAGGCACGCTGTCTTGGAGAAGTAGTGGCGGCTGGGGACAACATACTGTGGGACAGCCATCGCCATCAGCTGTTTGAAGCTGTCTGTGTCCACCAGCCTGAATGACAGCATTTCAAAGGCCAAAAGGCCAAACCCCAGAAAATAATAAATCCTTTGACGGACACTATTAAACTTGGCCAGCCACTGCTGGGACACCAGATTTACAGTATTACTAATTTGGCAATTGAATTTCACCCCAGATAAAATATATCCTTTGCCGGACACTATTAAACTTTGCGAGCCACTGCTGGGACACCAGATTTAGGGGATTGCTATTTTGGCAATTGAATTTCACCACAGAAAAAAATCTATCCTGTGCCAGACAGCAGACAGTATTATACTTGGCTAGCCACAGCTGGAACACCAGATTTTGGGGATTGCTATTTTGGCAATTGAATTTAACCCCTCAATAAAATATAGAAATTTCTATCCTGAGTTTCGAGGGGGGACAATAAGCACAGCCAAGCCCCTGATGTAGGTTATAGCAAAAAAAAACTAGTATTGATGGATTGATGGACTTGGTGGCAGCTTGTGCTGGTGCACCACAGGACACAAAATGGCCGCTGATCACCCCAGAACAAAGTGACAGAAAAACGCTCTGTGCAGCCTAAAAACCAGTGAGCAATTAACTAGCAGAAGTTGAATGATTCACAGCTGTAGATCGATCACTTCATTAGGTGTTTTTGCTGAGTTTTCCCTGCCTAATCTCGCCCTCACAGCAGCTGCGTCCTATCCCTACACTAATCAGAGCAGAGTGACGTGTGGCGCTACGTGACTCCAGCTTAAATAGAGGCAGTAAAGAGGCTAGAAGTAAAACGCTAGCTGATTGGCTGCTGTGCAGCCCTTCAGAAAGCGGGAAGAAATCGCCGAACAACGAACCCGAACCCGAACTTTTTTGAAAATATTCGGGCATACACGGGTCCGTGTCCCGAACACCCCAAAATTCGGTACGAACCCGAACTATACAGTTCGGGTTCGCTCATTCCTAATGACAACGAAGAGGAAAATCTTTCCTCTTCCGGTATAAAAGAAGTCTCAGTACCATAAAATGTACCAAACTGTGTATGGAACCCATATGCTCCAAAAAATGGCGACTTATGGCGACTGAGGATGAAATGCCAAAAAAAAGCACAATTGGACCCCCAGGCGAGTACAGAACGCCTTACAGAATCTGGAAACAAACTGAGTCCCCCTATCAGACACCACATCAGAGGGGATATGTGTAGTTTCACAATGTTATCAACAAACACTTGTGCAAGAGTTTTCACATTAGGTAAACCTGATAATGCTATAAAGTGCGACATCTTGCTGAAGCGATCAACAACCACCAGAATCACAGTTTTCCATGAGGAATTAGACAAATCTGTGATAAAGTCCATGGACAAATGAGTCCACGGTCGAGACGGGATAAACAAGGGAAGTAGAGATGGCATACGCACAAGTCTCACAAGCTGACATATAGTCCTCAATACATTTAAGCAACCCTGGCCACCAGAATCTCCAGGAAATAAGATCAACCGTGGATCTGCTCCCAGGGTGTCCCATAAGAACAGTACTCTGATGTTCTTCAAACACCTTGTGCTGTAGTTCCGAAGGAACAAACAACTTCCCTGGAGGACAAGAATCAGGTGCATCTCTGTGGTCCTCCTACACCTCTGCCTCAAGTTCAGAATAAAGGGCGGATACAACCACCCCATCAGCAAATATCGGGCCAGGATCCTCCAAATCACCCCAACCCCCCGGGAAAGCTACACGACAAAGCATCCGCTTTGATGTTCTTAACCCCAGGGCGATAGGTGACAACGAAAGTAAATCTGGTAAAAAACAATGACCATCTGGCCTGCCTTGGTTTCAGATGTTTAGGCGACTCCAGATAAGCCAGATTTTTTGATCAGTAATTACAGTAATGGTATGATTCGCTCCTTCCAACCAATGACGCCATTCCTCAAAAGCCAACTTAATGGATAGCAACTCTCTATTACCTACATCATAATTTCTTTTAGCAGTAGAGACTTTTTTAGAGAAAAAAGCACATGGGCGCCATTTGCTAGGAGAAGGACCCTGCGACAAGACTGCTCTAACCTCTACCTCGGATGCGTCAACTTCCACAGTGAATGGCTGTGACACATCAGGTTGCACCAGTATAGGAGCAGAAGCAAAACATTCCTTGACTGTTGAAAATGCATATAATGCCTTATCAGACCAGACTGAGAAATCCGCACCTTTCTTAGTCATATCTGTTAATGGTTTAACAACAGTTGAGTAATTCAATATAAATTTACGGTAGTAGTTGGTGAACCCCAAAAATCACAGGAGCGCTTTCAGATTTTCGGGTCGATCCCAGTCCAACACAGCACAGACTTTTTCTGTATCCATACGAAAACCCAAAGATGCGAGTAGGTAACTCAGGAATTGCACTTTCAGAACAGCAAATACACATATCTCCATCTTAGCATAAAATTTATTCTCCCTTAGGATCTGTAAGACCTGTCTCACGTGATCCTGATGCATCTCCATGTCAGGGGAATAAATTAAAATATCATCCAGATACACCTTCACAAACCTGCCCACCAGATGATGAAAGATGTCATTGATGAAATGTTGAAAAACAGCAGGAGCATTGGTCAACCCAATAGGCATGACCACATTCTCAAAATGACCTTCAGGGGTATTAAAGGCCGTCTTCCATTCGTCCCCCTCCTTGATCCTTACCAGATTATATGCCCCCCTCAAATCTAATTTGCACAACCAGAGAACACCTTAGCACCGACAATTGAACAAATCTGGGATCAAAGGAAGGGGATAGGGATCATGGACAGTAATGCAATTAAGCTCACGGAAGTCCAAACATGGCCTAAGACTTACGTCTTTTTTATTTAACAAAGAAGAACCCTGCAGCCACTGGTGATTTGGATGGTTTAATATGACCTTTAGCCAAACTCTTGGTGATATATTCTCACATGGCTACTCTTTCGGGTTCAGAAAGATTATACAACCGAGAATTGGGCAATCTAGCTCTGGGAATAAGGATGACTGGCAATCATACTCCCGGGAATAAGGTTGATGGGGCAATCATACTCCCAATGTGGAGGTTACTCCTGGTCTCCACTTTCAGAGAATACATCAGAATAATCCAAAATAAAAGAAGGTAATATTTTAGTGATTACAACAGAAAGTGACGTGCTAAGACAGTTCTACGCTAAAATATCTCCAATCAAGAATCTGTCTCGCGTGCCAATCGATGGTAGGGTTATGTTTGGTTAACCACAGTAAACCTAGCACCAGAGGAGTAGGCAGACGCTCAAACACAAAACACGAAATGGATTCTTGATGTCCTGCACCATTTGTGACAAACACATTTGAGAGACTGAGGCCAAACACCGAAATATTTTTGTCTAATGCGCTTGTTGTCAAACCACGCAAACCATGCATACGGATGAACTGGCCATCCACTAGGTTAACCCCTGCCCAACTGTCAATAAATACTTCAATTCCCACAGTTTTGGAGTCTAACGCCACCTTGGCAGGCAGGAGAAATAGGTACTACCTGAAAATGACAAAAGTACATTCTCTGATTCTTCTCTGATGAAAAGAGGACTAGACACATTAGATTTCTTTCTCTCTTTTTCACCTTGACATTTAACATAAGGACATACGTTAACAAAATGTCCCCCTTTACCACAGAAAGAGCAGAGTCTTTTTGCAGCGTCCCACTGAAGACATGTGGAAACTGCAAAATTACTGTAAACTGCATTTCTGTGTTGCATGCCATTCTGCATTACATCACCTGTTGAACCCCTATTCATAGGCTGGTTAGGTGTAATTTATACATCCCACCACTAGATGGGGATAGCACTTAGTCTATATAAATACCTTAGTCAAGCCTAGTGTGGTAGTTCAGAGGAGTGTTTCAGAGTAGAATTCAAGTCAGTTCAGAGTGAAGACTTCACACCACAGAGTAGTAAGTGGAGCCAACTTCAACTATGTGGTAGTGCCAAGGTATGAGGCGCAGGAGAGCGTTTTCCTCCTGTTGCCAGACTGTATTCTTACATCCTGACCAGAGGAGAGTGTTTTCCTCCCTGGAAAAGAGAACCAAGCAGAGTAAGTGAATCATCGGTGATAACAGCCACTACCTACGGCTTATGGGCACCTTTGCGCGTGGTGGAGGACAATCTAGCTACAGGCAGCTTCACCATAAAGTATAGAAGACAGATTAGCTACCTGTCCCAAGAGCTTGGAAGAGACAGGAAAGATATAGGACTGAGCATACCAGTCAGGACCTAGCAAAACCTATTAACAGTGGATCAACAGAATTCCTCTATATACCCAGAGACTGTATTCTGTCTGGATGTTTATGCTGCAACCAAAACTAGTCACAGTAAAAGTTGTCAGTTGTATCTTACCTCTGTCTACCTCATTCTTTAATATTGCTACTACAATTGGTTGTACCACCATTAACGGTACTGGCGTCACGACAAATACCATCAAGGGACCCAGCCGCCACAAGCACCCTAAACACCACTAACATCAGGGCACCTCAACCACCATCTTGGCTGGTGCTTCCCTATCACAGAGAATGCCCGGAGGATTTCATGCTGTCTTCCCCTTCACTGCGCTGCCGCCCATGGAGGCTTTCTGCAAACTGTGAGTAAAACCTATGAACTATCATTTCCCATCGGCCCACCGTGTACCTCACGTGTATCCCCTGCGGACTGGCATGCCGCATTTTCTTAACCCTATCGTTTTTATCACAAGGTCCAGGGGTGACTTCCCCCAACTGCATTGGCTCATCATCAGACATGAGCTCAAGTGCCTCCCTACTCAAAGTGTCGGAAGAGGCCGCTTCCCCATATGATGCGTCCCGAGCGAGAGGAACCTTAGATCCCTCCCTCAGACATCTATAATTTGTACAGCTAGAGACATGGCTGCCTCCATTGACTCAGGATATTCATGAAATGTCAAGGCGTCCTCAGGTTCTCGGATAACCCTTGACAGAATTGACTACGGAGGGCTAAGTCATTCCACTCAGTATCAGTTGCCCATCTCCTAAATTCAGAGCAATAGGGGTCCGCAGAACGCTCTGCCTGCCGTAAGCCATGCAACTTAGTCTCGGCCAGGGAGACCCATTCTGGGTCATCGTAGATAAGCCCCAGAGCTCTAAAAAAAATAATCTACCAACCGGAGAGATTGTGATCTGGTCGGCAAAGAAAAAGCCCAAGACTGAGCGTCACCTTTCAGCAACTAAATAATAATCCCTACTCTTCGACTCTTACGACATAGTCTAAAATATAGTTTGCACGACTCCCTGAACCAAATAAAGTTGTCACTTCCTCCGGAAAACCTATCGAGGAGAGCGAACTTAGGTTCAGGGCAGGCCTGGCTCCCGCTGCTGGAAGCCACTGCCTGTGGTCTCTGAAACTGGCCGTGCAGAGGTCAGCCACCTCCAAAGACAGTCCCTGCATACAATCGACCACTGCAGAAACAGTATCCATCGACGCACTGACACTTACAAAATGACGTTTTTTTGGCGGTTGATAATGTCACGGATAATGGGGAGGGGATAACACCAGATAACACACAGAAGGAATAGACCGGAGTCTAGGCCTCAAATATAAGGGAGAGGGATGGTGACCTCCTAGAAATCCCTAGACCTCTCCCTGACTCCTGCCAGTATGAGTAGACCCTGAAGGTAGAAATACTCATACACTGTAACCTTAGGCCTGGAGACCCTGTAAGGCCCTAGGAGTGGTGGCAGGGAATGAGACTACTGGTTACTACCCAGATGAAGGAACCAGCGTCTCCCTGAGGCCTAGACAACAACACACAAGCGAACTACAAAATGCAAAACAGAATGAACTTAGCTTAAAGAAGAATGGAGGCGCAGGAGATCCAAAGGAACAACACACTAGCTCAACCAACTCCAGCAGGAAATATCAACCGCATGGTAAGCAGTGTGAGTCAGAACTAAACAGAGCCTCAGTAATGACCACAAACTGCACCTGACAAGAAGTATGGTCATTACCAAACAACAACACTGCAAGATGAAAACAGATAGACTGTCAGATACCCTCACGTGCCGCCATTCTCTCAGATCTTCTCACCTCTGTCATGGGAGGGACCGTGACAGATACAAGCCTAGAGTTAGACTGGCACGGCAGTGGTCTAATTGATTGGTGTCTGAGCCATAGTTCCTCACCTGCAGAAGGGTCTGAAAAGCTGTGGTTTTGCTTATCACTGTGCTGTCTAGGAACACTAAAGTTTTGTTGTTGGAAGCAGTGGTCTTGATTCTGGCAAATTCCCTGGAGTGATAGTCTCAAAGGTGAACTGGTCAAGATCCCTTGGAGAAGGAGCTCTAGCATGTGCTTCCTATCTCCTCTCTCTGGACTTGAACTCGCAGAAGTAGGACCAGCCCTCTCTTACCAAGGGGGGAGGAATAGGGTGATTAGTCATGTTCCTGCCAACCATTGCCAAGCATACCTTCTCTGCTGGAATAAAAAACCAAAACAATACATAACATGACATAACAATATAAAATAAAACATTTGGTCTCTACTAATGGTTCTAATATGGTCAAAGATGTGATTCTGCATGCCTCCATACTCATATCAAATAATGAAGAAAGGCATAGGGATGTGCTGGGGCATGTTTCAGAAGAAGCCATAGAAGGTTGAAACTTTGGGTCAACATAATACCTGATGTTATTTGATGTACAAAGTTTCTGTTTTCTGGAAGTATTTGGAGTATACAGAATATTTTTTTTTTCTTTTTATCCATAGAGTTTGATTGTCCTACACTATTCTGATTGGCTGCAACACGATTGGCTGAAACATTCAGATGTCCACACTGAAATGTCTTCACTGGAGGCCATTATACAGAGGCCAGGAAGGAACCCAGGAAGCGGTGGCGTAGCAGTAGTGGGGATCGGTAAGGTGAATGTTATTCTGCTCAGTTTGTTATTTTGCAGCACTGTCAGCTGCTGGTACAAAAGTTTCAAGGGGTTGGAAAACCAATTGTAAATAACCTACAGTAAACCCTAATCTGGGAGGCTAAGTTACAGAAACAGCTGAGTGGCCAGCTCTCCATTGTTTCTGTAACTCCCATAGCAGTGCATGGAAGACACGTAAACAGTGTGGCACAGCAAGTTACGTGAATTCCATAACTCAGGAGCTACAGAAACAGCGTAGCTTGCTGTTTTACACTGTTTGTGTGGCTCCTATTCGCTCCTATCGGAGTTATGGAATCAGCAGAGTGCCACAGGCTCGAATGTTTCTGTGATTCTCCCCACCCTGGGACGGTGCTTCCTGTGGTTATTCCCATCTCAGCCATGAAAGGCCGAGGTGGGACAGTTCCATTAATCCTAACTAGGGAAACAAATGATATCTATATTTTCAGTGAATCTTTTTTAGCATATGGAGAGAGTTTATTAAAACACAAAAGTTGTCATGACACATGGAATATATATATATATAATTTTTTTAAATTAAAAACTGGTATTTACATAAGTCTTATTGTCCTCATTTTTCAAGCAGCAAAAGAACATCCTCTATCCTCATTATGCCGCCTTACTGCTAACCATGCATTATTCCAGTTGTTAAATATACAAATATGTTGCTGTCAACAGGGTCCTCTAGAGCCTTAGGCTGCAAAATGGTTAAGAGTAAATCCAAACAAAGACCCAATGTGCACACGTTCATTACATTTTTTATACCAAGGCCGATGCATTATGCTTAACCAAGCAAAACACTCAAAAGTATTATGGGTTGTTTTCTGTGCACACAAATTAATTAGAAATTAGCTTTAATAATGTCCATGGCATAAAAAGACCCTATTAATATGGTCCTATGACATCGGACATCTTTTAAACACCAAACCATTTCCCTTCCTTCTATTAAAATAAGGCACAGAGCTATTTTTTCTTGTCTTATGGCCCCAGAGCAAAAATTACAGAACAATAGAAGCAATAAGCTTTGTGATAATTAGAAAAATACAGAACTCAACAAAGTTGAATGAAATTACAAATTAATTTAATAATTGACTTTGCTGATATTTTAGATTAAATGGTAAAAATAACGCAGAATAACGACTACACGGCAATTCATATATTTCATGTAATGCTTGTCTATGGTATCGTAATGTGATACCCGAAATGCTTCGAATGGGACGCCACAGTCACAAAACTTCCAGACATTTCGGAACTTTCGCTGACATTGCACAGCAAAAGCTGTGCACAACTTTTAATCCATTTACTTTAATGTAAGTCGCAAATGACATGCGACTTGCCTGCAGTTTGGCTGTGTTTTGTAAAATAGTCGTAAGTTGTAGGCAAGATCTCCCCTTTAACTGCTCCAATTGTTCTGCTAGATTTTCTTAAAGGGGTTATCCCATGACTAATGTTAAAAAATAAATATCATACATCATATGGTTCATCATAATCTCTTTCTAACAAAGCTAGAACCAACCCTGTACCTCATATGGATCCAGAGATCTCCCCATTTATTGCTCTGCTAGGTTTATATCAAGCTGACAGCTCAAGCGGAGTGTCTTTTCTGCTGAAGCTAATAGGGCATGTCTTTTCTGTAGCAGCTCTCTCCCTATCACAGTTCAGGCGGCAGTTGAAGAAAGAAACTGAGCATGTGCGGCCTTCTCAGTGGGCAGGACAAAGAAATAAGAAAAAAAGCAAACAGCAGGTGGCGCTATACATTTTAATAAATAACAAAGCCTGGCAGCTGCCACAGCTTCTAACAGTAGAGGAAGAGGATCAGCATTCACCTTTTGATGCTAATAAATAGTTGAGTTGAGCGAACACCTGGAAGTTCGGGATCGGCCGAACTTCGCCACAAAGTTCGACCCGAACTTGACCCTAACTTGACCCCGAACCCCATTGAAGTCAATGGCGACCTAAACTTTGGGGAACTAAAATGGCTCTAAAAAAAATCATGGAAAGGACTAGAGGGCTGCAAAAGGCAGCAAAATGTGGGTAATAGCATGACAAGTGCCCTGCAAACAAATGAGGATAGGGAAATGACTTAAAATAAATAAAAATAATAATCTTGAACTAGGATGAGGAGGTCCATATGGAGTAGCAGGTTAAGGAGGTGGTGGACGTGGCGGTTTAGGTGGAAGCGGTGGTGGAGGAGGTAGTTGCCAACAACACCATTTTTTTTGTTTGTTCTTTTATTTGGGTAGACCGCAAAACATTGGGAAATATAAAAAGAAAACAAAGAGAAAGCGTGCTGGAGTATAACAAAGGCTGAGTGAGGCCGGTATACATGTCTATTCTGCACAAGGTACGGACAAGTCCTGTGGGATCCATGCCTTGTTCATTTTAATGAACGTTAGCTTGTCCACATTGGCTGTGGACAGGCGGCTGCGCTTGTTTGTGATAACGCCCCCTGCCATGCTAAACACAAGTTAAGACAATACACTGGCTGCAGGGTAGGCCAGCACCTCCAAGGCATAAAGGGCAAGCTCAGGCCATGTGCACAATTTGAAGACCCAGAAGTTGAATGGGGAAGACCCATCAGTCAGTACGTTTAGGCGTGTGCACACATACTGTTGCACCATATTGCTGAAATGCTGCCTCCTGCAAAGACGTTCCATATCAGCTGGTGGTGCTGGTTCTTGTGGCGTGCTGACAAAGCTTTTCCAAATTTCGGCCATGCTAACCCTGCCTTCTGAGGGGCTGGCGGTGCCCCAGGTGCGTTGGCGACTTCTTCCTCCTCCTCTGCCTTCGCCTTGTGCTTCCATTGAGGCCCCAGTGTCAGCGTGTAGTCGCACATTTTCCGATCACGCCCTGGGAGGGAATTAAGGACGGCATGTTGTCCTTGTAACGGGGATCATGCAGGGTGGCCACCCAGTAATCAGCACTGTTTAGAATGTGGGCAACTCGGCGGTCGTTGCGCAGGCTCTGCAGCATGTAGTCGCTCATGTGTGCCAGGCTTCCCAGAGGCAAAGACAAGCTGTCCTCTCTGGGAGGTGTATTGATGGCCCTAAGCTGCTTTGGTGACACCCTGCTGTGAACATGGTTTCTCTTCCTCCTCCTCATCATCCTCCAGAACTGTGTCCTGACTGGACAATTGTGTACTTGGCCTATGTTGGTGCAGGAACCCACCCTCCGAGCCACTTGTGAATGACTGGCCTGATAACGGTGGAAATTATCCCTCTTTCTCTCCCTCTTGTGCCACATTCTCTTCCATCATCGCCCGAAGCGTTTTTTTCAAGGAGACATAGAAGTGGGATAGTAATGCTGATCACGGTGTTATCTGCACTGGGAATGTTGGTAGAGTACACGAAACAGCGCAACATGGCACACAGGTCTCGCATGGAGGCCCACTAATTGGTGGTGAAGATTTGCTGTTCCGCAGAGCGACTCACCGGCAGCTGACACTCCACTATTACCTGCTGCTGCTCGCACAGTCTCTCTAGCATGTGCAAGGTGGAGTTCCACCTTGTGGGCATGTCGCATATGAGGTGAACGGACAGGCCAAAGTTACGCTGCAGCACAGACAGGTGAGCAGCAGCAAAGTGAGAATGCCGAAAGTGCACACAGACGGCCCGCACTTTCTGCACCAGCTCTGACATATTGGGGTAGTTTTTCAGGAATTTCTGCATCACCAAATTCAGCACATGCGCCATGCAAGGGATGTGCGTCAAACTGGCTAGGCCCACAGCTGCTACGAGATTTCTCCCATTATTGCACACCACCAGGCCGGGCTTGAGGCTCAGTGGCACCAACCACTCATTGATCTGTTGTTCCATGCCCGTCCACAGCTCCTGCGCAGTGTGGGTTTTTTCCCCCAAACAGATGAGTTGAAAAACCTGTCTGTGCTGAAGTTGGTGGTGAAGGTGTTACACTGAGTTGTTGAGGAGGTGGTAGAGGAGGAAGCGGAGTAGGAGGAGGAGGCAACACGAGTCAAAGAGAAATGCCATGCAATCCTCTGTGGCGGAAGGACATATGGCAAACTGCTATCCGCCTCAGGCTCAGCCGTCACTGCATTTATCCAGTGTACTGTTAGGGAGATATAACGTCCTTACCCGTGCTTACTGGTCCAGGTATCGGTGGTTATGTGGGTTAAATGGCGTTGCGCAGTGCACACCTGATTTTGTCCGCCACTTAGTTGTGCAGGGAAGGGATGGCTCGCCTGGAAAAGTAGTGGCTGCTAGGAACCACGTACTGTGGGACAGCCACCGCCAAAAGGTTTCTTAAAAGTGTCCGTCTCCACCAGACGGAATGACAGCATTTTAAAGGCCAGGAATTTTGAGATGCTGTGATTCAGGGCCAGGGATCGTGGGTTTGGTAGGGGGGTACTTCCTCTTTCTCTCCAGTGTTTAGGAGATGGACAGCTGAATGCTTCTATGGGACATTATGGAGATGCTTGGTGACGGTGATGGACGTGGTGGAGTTGCTGAGTGTTTGCTGAGTGGCAGGTGCCACTGTCACTCCAGAGGGGGAGGAAGAGGCCAAGACTGCAGCAGGACAGGGAGCAGGAGGAGCCTGAGACCTTTCTTGGTTTTTGAGGTGTTTACTCCACTGCAGCTCGTGCTTTGCATTTAGATGCCTGGTCATGCAGGTTGTGCTCAGGTTTAGAATGTTTATGCCTCGCACAGCGTGCAAACCACTCGTGTCTTGTCATCATCC
The DNA here is from genome assembly GCA_033119425.1 of Bufotes viridis. Taxonomy (NCBI): domain Eukaryota; kingdom Metazoa; phylum Chordata; class Amphibia; order Anura; family Bufonidae; genus Bufotes; species Bufotes viridis. Next base: position 399,748,137 of record CM065590.1, read on the forward strand.
TTGGGTGTGGTGGTCAGTAGCAGGAGTACTGTCTAGGGGACGGCCGCTGTGCTTTTGCACCCTGCTCCCTCTTTTGCTATGCTGGTGGCTCTGTGCAACCACCAACTCTTCCGCTGAACTGCACACATCACTCGCATAACCTTGATTCCATGTGGGGTCTAGGACCTAATCATCTTCCACCCACTCTTCACCCCTGCCCTCCTTGTCAGTCTGCACACTGCAGAAAGGCGCAGCAGTTGGCACTTGTGTTTCGTCACAACCATAGACGTCCTGCGGTGGTCCTCCCATGTCTACATCCTGAAACATAAGTGGTTGGACATCGGTGCTCTCAATCTCTTCCACTTCTGGGGCAGGGCTATGTAGATGGTCCACGGAAACTATGCCAGCAGAGTCATCAAAAAGCATAAGAGACTGCTGCATGACTTGGGACTCAGACTGCTTGGCTGATTTGCAAGGTGGTGAGGTGAAAGACAGATGCCCATGGGCTGCAGGTGCCAACTCTGAGCTTTCAGCAGAGGAACCGGTGGGAGACAATGTGAAAGAACTGGAGGCACTGTAAGCCACCCAATCTACTATCACCTGTACTTGTTCTGGCCTAACCATTCGTAGAGCGGCATTCACTGAACGTTCTGTCGCCTACGCGCACCTGAGGAAGGTGTTTCATTTGGGCGTTCTCTCCCTGCAACAGGAGCTCCCCCACCACCAGCAGCACCAAGACCAGGGCCACGTCCCTTATTTGACACTCTCCTCATTCTTTGCGTTCAACCACCAAACTAACAGACGGATTTACAAAATTTGTTTCCCAGTCAGGTATGCAGTGCTGGGGAAGTGTGAAAGAAAAAAGGGGTAGAGATGACCCAACAATCTAAACTCTGCGAATTTACAGAATATATTTCCCAGTCAGGTATGCAGTGCAAGAATTGTGTGAAAGAAAAAAGGGGTACAGATCACCCAGCCAGTAATCTAAACTGACGAATTTACAGAATATATTTCCCAGTCAGGTATGCCGTGCAGGGGTAGTGTAAAAGAAAAAAGGGGTACAGATCACCCAGCCAGCATTCTAAACTCCGCCAAATTTACAGAATATATTTTCCAGTCAGTTATGCAGTGCAGGGGTAGTGTGAAAGAAAAAATGGGTACAGGTCACCCAACAATCTAAACTCCACTGAATTTATAGAACATATTTCCCAGTCAGGTATGCAGTGCAGGGGTAGTTTGAAAGAAAAAAGGGGTACAGATCATCCAGCCAGCATTCTAAACTCCGAAGAATTTACAGAATATATTTCCCAGTCAGGTATGCAGTGTAGCAGGATCACACCCTCCAAAGCCACTTGGAATGACTGGCCTGATAACCCTGGAAATGTCCACCCGCAATCTAAGAGCTGGATTTACTGATTATATTTCACTTTCAGAAATGCAGTGCAGGAAAAGTTTGGGGCCGGGTACAAAAAACCCTAAAGTCCGGTACGAACCCGAACTTTACAGTTTGGGTTCCCTCAACACTACTGATTTGTGTTAACCTGGCGTGACACATGAAATAAATGTTTCATCATGTTCATCTGACTAAATTGGTTGCTGCTAGTGCTGCTGCGACTTCTGCTCCATGAGAAATGTGGGAGTTGTGTTACTCAGCGGGGGGGTGGAGAGGATTAGTGTTGAGCGAACAGTTCGAGAATAGTTCGGGTTCGTACTGAATTTTGGGGTGTCCAGGACCCGGACCCGAACCCGGACATTTTCAAAAAAGTTCGGGTTCGGTGTTCGTCGATTACTTCCCGCTTTCTGAAGGGCTGCACAGCAGCCAATCAGCTAGCGTTTTACTTCTTGCCCTAAGAGCCCATCACAGCCATGCCTACTAATGGCATGGCTGTGATTGGCCAAGTGCAGCATGTGACCCAGCCTCTATTTAAGCTGGAGTCACGTAGCGCCGCACGTCACACTGCTCTGATTAGTGTAGGGAGAGGACGCAGCTTCTGTCAGGGCGAGATTAGGCAGGTTAAAGTCAGCAACAGCACCTAATGAACGGATCAATTTACAGCTGAGAATCATTGAACTTCTGCTAGTTACTTGCTCGCTGGTTTTTAGGCTGCACAGAGCGTTTTTCTGTCACTTATTTTCTGGGTTGATCGGCGGCCATTTTGTGACTTGTGGTGCGCCAGAAGAAGCTGCCACCAAGTCCATCAATCCATCAATACTAGTTTTTTTTTGCTATATCCTACATCAGGGGCTTGGCTGTGCTAATTGTCACCCTAGAAACTCAGGAAAGAAATTTCTATATTTTATTAAGGGGTTAAATACAATTGCCCAAATACCAATCCCTAAATCTGGTGTTCCAGCTTTGGTTAGACAAGTATAATACTGTCTGCTGTCTGGCAAAGGATAGATTATTTTCTGGGGTTAAATTCAATTGCCAAAATAGCAATACCATAAATCAGTGGTTTCAGCTGTGGCTGGCAAAATAGAATAGTGTCCGAGGTAACGCACACACGTACAGACTTACGTACACGATTCTTGAATAGTTGTATTATCGCGATAATAAAACTAACAGTGTAAAGTTGACTGTATTGCTCTAAGTTATATTCGCGTACAAATGTAACTTCTATTACAGCACACCAATACTAAAACTGACTAAGAGACAGCTTTAAGTTCTATTCGAAAGCGATTGCAACTTTGGAACTTAAAGTGGTGTACGATTTTAAAAGTTGAGTACTAAAAAGTTGGAATCGCAATGCGATTCTTATGTATTTGCTTGATCGCATTGCGATTACAACTTTGAGCTACCGATCACCATGGGAACGCCTCCTCCAGTAGAATGTACTGTCGGATGTAAGAATTAAGTTGAAATCGCAATGCGATTATTATATATCTGCTTAATCGCATTGCCGTTTCAACTTAGCATTACTAAATAATTCCATCCATATTCGTTAACTTACTGACTCAGTAAGTTAACGATATGGATCCGACATGCCGACTAACAATATGCCTGTCAGCACGTAAACAATAAGCATGCAGTTTTCCTGTTGTCGTGTTGTGGTGGTGTGCATCAGTATGTGTTATTTCCCCCAAATGCAGTGCAGTAACAATGTCCCTGCCCTTATCACTAACCACCTTGCCCAGTTGTCGTTGGCAGGGAAATTTGTTGCTTGATGCAAATTAGCAACTGAATCATTGTGTAGCTTCTCTTGCCCAGGCTCATCCGTTCTAAGACAACATGAGGGAGTGGGTGTGAAAGCAACACGCTGCCCTGTTTCTATTGGGGACAGAAGGAAGTCCATTGAGATCGATGTGGAGGGAGGATGTGGATAAGAGCCTGGTGTGGAAACCAGACTAGCACAAACATATGGAATCGTTGCTGTGGTGCTGCTTGACTGCAGCCACACAAGTTATCGACCCAGCGGATCCTGAAAGACAAGAACTGTCCCTGGCCGTAACAGCTACTCCACATGTCTATGGTGGCATGCACCTTGCTGCAAGGTGACAAACCTTAGGAGCATCCCATATTCTTCACCAAGTGAGAGTACAAGGTTTTTTTTTTTTTAGCTATAATGGAAGACAAGACAATATAAAAATACATTTCTGTTGGAAAACATAGAGCTTGCAATGGCAAAGGTTTGGTATATACACTGGAGAGAACTGATTTTTGGAAGGCAAGACAATTATTCCTCAATCTTTTTGAGAACACGATTGTAAACAATTTACTAGAAGAGAAAATGCAAGTGGCCAGAAATTCTGATACCATAAACCGGAATAAAATTTTGGTGAACATGTGGAACTTCATGACATATGGAGAATGAGACAATTTTAAACAATTTTATGCAGCGTATGCAGTGAAATATATGCTGATGGTGCTGCTGGGAACATATCTATACAACATTTATGAACTGTAGAAGCTTTCTAACAGGTTTTTAGAGTAAAAAGGCTGGCTAGTACACAGAAAAAAGGGTACTGTCTATTTAAATGATCTTTGTGCAGATTTTTTGTATAAGCTGAGCAAGACATGAAGTTATATAGCTCGACCAGCTGCCCTAACTTTAAGACACTCAGTGTCAGTACACTAACTACCCCTATGTTCTCTCTACTGATAAAACTTGACTTTCTACCTAGTAATTCAATCTACTTTACTAAATACAGTATATCCCTACACTGTCCCTAGAATGGCTGGCTTGTGACTATAAATGGTGTCTGTTGGAGACATGGCAGATACATCCTCTCACATCAGTAGCTAAGAACACAGCAGACAATATCTTGCCTCCTGATTTGCTTTCAGGCTGCCTGCCAAGCATTTTGGAGAAGTGTGCAGGCCAGGGAACCGATCCTTCATCTTCACCCTCCTTGCCCTGTTTCCTCACTATTGCCATTTTGCGTGATTCGTCCAAATAGAATATCCAAAACTTAAAATTCTTTTGAACTTTTGTGAAAATTCAAGAACTTTTGTGAAATTCAGGATGAATCCAATTCATTTAGCTTCGAAATGCTTATCTCTCCACATGGATATTTGCTACTTTGCCCCGCTCAAGTCAGGTCTAAAATTGTGGGCGTAGCGTGGGCAGGCCAGCAGGCCCGTCTCATTCATCATTTTTAATGTCTGTTTTAGGTGTACAAAATGGTCTAAATGTAAGACAGCTAGGATGCTGTCTTACATTTAGTACTGGCGCTGGATGGGCCGAACTTCATAAGCTCAGCGGATCCACCTCCAGCTATGGACCTTTATTAAGGCCGGCATCTAAAACACCTGTCTTAATCAATGTGCCCCATAGTCTCTTTGCATGATTGCTTGCAGCTGCCCTGGAGTGCTGGGCTGGATCCTGCTCTCAGATTCCTGGAACAAGTGCAGAGGCACTGGCAAAGTTTGACACAGCACTTTTTTCTCCACCTTGTGGAGACTTACTGAGTCTGTTAAGAAAACCAAATGAAACACAGACACAAAGGTATGGTTGAAAAGGAATGGGGGCCCAGTTTTATTGAAGGATGAAGAACCTTTCCAGTACAAAGTAAACCATCCACCGTCATTGTCGATCAATATGGCTGGGGAGACATGTCCTAGTTGTTTTATCAGGGGACCTCATCTTCTCTTGGATACTGCCAGGACAAGGTCCACCCACACCCTTTGCTGTGGCATCTGAAAAGGCATTTACAGTAATCAAAATAGAAAGGATAGAGAATATACTGTACACTTAGTTCTGCCATCCACATGGGAGGAAGTGTTCTTCCTGGCTGGGAGAGATCACAGAGGAAGGGCTACCATGGAGTATGATAAGAAATATCTAAAATGTGAGTTTTCCCAGCTAATGAGGAGTCAATCTCTCTGGTCCAATGCAGAAGTTAACTTGCTCTGAACCTGCAAACCAGCAGCCAAGTGGCAACAACTAGAAATGGGTTTGCATCAGTGTTGGCCTCTTGGCTCCCACATTGATGAGATAGCAGGTTGCACAGGTTTACTTTCCAAGTTCTGAGGGGGATCCCGTCAGAAACAGATAAAGCAGTTTGTGTGCTCTATGCTTCCCACAGTACACTGTGGAAATATTTCAATATGCACAAATGTTCTTTTAAGGACCACGCCTCTAAACAGGCACCATGGGCCGACACACACACAAATGCACCACTACCGGTTGATGTGCACTGGCTGCTGCCAGGGATGTAAACAGCTAGGGCCCATTCTGATGTCATCATCCATGGATGATGAGTTGCACCACTATGACATGCTTAGTGTTACATCTATGGAAGTTTTTATGGGGGTTACCATGCTGATTTTGTGAGGCTTCCTCTTTGATTTTTGCAGTTGGACAGACCTGTCAGTCTAAAGAATTGGCACTGTCATGAATGGTTTGGAACAGTGAAAGCCAAAAAGGAGACAGCCTAGTCTCTGCGCACCATTGCTTGCAGCTGCACTGGAGCGCGGGACTGTATCCCGCTCTCAGATTGTTGGAACAGGTAGTGCAGGTGCATGTTGATTGCATAGAGATGCACATTCTCAATCTCCCAGGTCCAAAAAACCTTAAAAAGTTTGGTGCAGCAAAACAGCAGGAGATCCAAGAATGATGAGAGTGGTGGTAGTGTCTGTAATGGTGGTAGTGTACCCACAGTTCACATTGGAACTCTCCCCCCTGGTACTTCCTGGGGCCATGCAGTTACTGGATGTCACACCCTTTCTTCCCTTAAGACACACTCTGGCCTAGAGGCTCCTGCCTGGTGGTATTTGGGGGTGCCATTGATGGTGAATAATTTGGCAGGATGCAGCGCAGCTGAGACACAGGGACATCAGATGAATGATGCAGTCAATAACCAGTCCTGTTCATTTCAGTGCATAAGTCTATCCTTACTGAAGTGCAAGTGGGAGTAGTAGTACATATAGCAGTAAAAGGCATGGTTCCGAAACATATCATAGTGCAGTCATATGGAAATAGCAGCATATGGGCAGCAACAATGATAGAGCTTGGAGTACTACCTAATTCTCTCTAAAGTCAGTTTGCAGTCTCTCAGCAGAACCACAGGCATGAAATGAAGTTCCTGTTGGGTTCGTCTGCAGTTACTGAATTAAGAGGTACAGATATAAGATACAGATAACCAGTCCATCTCAAAATTCCCCTCACGACAGCAAAGCCTTTTTGCCATAAACAAGCACAATACCTTGCTGTCCGAATCCAATGCACGGCCTTGTGAGTTCTAGACCTTCTAATATCCTTGTTTAAGGGGTACTCTAGTAGCACAGTTGCTTCTTCAGCAGTTGAAGTCTCATACACTGACGTTCTCTGAACTTGAGCCTAACTCTAAGGAGCTTGAACATGTCTAAATTGTCTCTCAGCTGAGACGAAACTTACCAACCAGGAGGCAGAATAGGCCTATCATCCTGGCAATGTAACACCGTTTGCCAAGTTGTTAAAGGAATTCTCTCATCAACCAGGACCATTTGTTAGATAGCAGTGTAGCTCTCCTATAATCTTTTACAAATATACCTAATGTGCTAATCAATATTTTCTAGCCACCAAAAAACAAGTTTTTATAAATATGCCAATTAGATGAAAAGAGCCCAAGGGGCTGCACTTAAGTGCTGGATTTCAGTCGCCCATTAGAACAGAGCTCTGCTTCCCCCTACCCATTCCTGAGTGCAACTCACAGCCTCGGCAATGTAATCATGAGTCCACTGGAAATCTTGCACAGGCATACTTTTTCTTTATCTGTGCTCATGCGCATAAAAGAAAAGGGGTGCCTATACAAAATTTCCAACGGACTCACAATAGCGTTGCCAAGGCTGGGAGGTTGAGTGCAGAAGAGGAGGGGAGGAGCAGGGTTCCATTCTGATAGGCATGGCTGGGCTCCAGCACCAATAAGTACAGCCCCTTGGGCTCTTTTCACTCAATTGGCATATTTATAAAAATATGTTTATTGAGGGCGAGAAAGATCGATTAGCATAGGTATATTTGTAAAAGACTACAGGGGAGTTACATTGCCATCCAAAGGGTTACAAATAGTCCTAGTTAGTGACAGACTCCCTTTTACCATTAGGTTGTCCCTACAATGCCATTAGGTATATACAAAACATAACAAATCACAACATAACATAGCATTAACTCTTTGTACACGCTAAACTGATCTGACTCTACAATGCAGTGGCCAAAAACAACAAACAAAAATGGTTCTGGACCAGCACAGGCCACTTAGCCCCCATTTGTGTTTTAGTGGGTGTGCAGGTTCACTTGCCAAGTTTTGAGGGCCTTCACTGTAGAAATGGATAAGCTAGCTAGTGTATTTTGCACTTGCCAAAATATGATGCGACAGTATTTCAATCCCCACAAATGCCCCTTTCTCCTGTAAATAGGCACCCTTGGCTGACAGACATGCGCTCTCACCTAGTATTGGGCATGTTTCTAAACCTTACTGACGAATGAATTTTCAAGGCTACTGCTAGGGAGATAAACAACAGTGGTCCTTTGTGATATCATTGTCCATGGATAAAAAGGGGCCCATTGCAAGATGCTCAGTGTTCCATCTATGGAAGTTTTTATGGGGGCTGCTTTACTGACTTTCTGAGGCTAACACTTTGATTTGCAGTTGGACAGATCTGTCCCAGTATGTTGATCGGACAGACGGGCCGTTAAAAGTATGGTATCCCAGAGAAGGGGGTTCAGTGTAGACACTACACTAATATGACCCTGCAATACAATGTCCAAGAAGTAGCAACCAGAAATGGTTTCTAACCAGCTTTGACCATTGGGTCCTTCTCTGATACAACAGCAGGAGTGGGGGGTTTACTTTCCAACACCAGAGGGCCATCCAGTCATAAACAGATAGGGTGGCTTCTGTGTTCTGCTCTTGCCAAAATACACTGCGGCAGTATTTCAATCTGCACAAAAGCTCATTTTTGGACTACTCCCTTCCCTCTGTAAAAACGAGCCCTTAGCTGCCCTCACCTGTTGATGTGCACAGTTACACACCTGACTGACAAAGACAGCATCACGGCTGCTGCCAGGGAGGTAAACAGCCAGGGCTCATTGCAATGTCATCATCTGTGGATAAGGAGGTGCCCCACTGTGGCACACTAAGTTTTCATGGGGGCTGCCATTCTGGTTTTCTGAGGTTGTAACTTTAATTTGCATTTAGACTTGTCAATCCAATGAATTAATGCTGTTGTGAATGGTTTGGATTGCAATAGTGGAGGTCAGCAAGGGGGAAACTGCTTGCAGCTGCTGTTGAGCTCCAATGCAAAGGCCCTGGTGATGTTTGGTACCAGCACAGTCTGTTGATTGGACAGATAGGCATGTTCTCAATCTCCCTGGCCCGAAAATCTTTAAAAGGTACTGAGGGGGGGGTTGCAGTGCAATGCAGCTGATCTTTTAGCGCAGTACAGGAGGCAGTATAACTACTGGGGATACTATAATTACAAGGGTACGGCACTACAGGGTGACCATATAAGTACTGGGGCAACATAGGGGAATATTATAACTACTGGGTGCACTACAGGGGGATGAAACAACTAATGTGGGTATTACATGGGTGCCTTATAACTACTTGGGCAATATAGAGGGGCCTCAATATTATTGAAAGGGAGCTCTACAGTGAGCCTTATGGAGGGGCCATAATAAAACTAGGAGCACTTTAGGGGGCCTTATTACTACTGGGGGCACCTTAGGGGTTCTTATTAACACTCGGGGCAGTTTGGGTCCTATTAGTACTAGTGGTACTGTTGGCCCATTATTATTATTATGTGCACAATATGTAGGGCATGAGGGCATTCTGGGAGAAAATTACTATTGGAGAGCCTTTGTGGAGCACTATTAGTATGTAAGAGACTATCTGTACTTCTTCAGTATAATATTTGGGGGTATTGGAGAGCACAGTATTGGGGGTAGCAGCAGGATAACACCGTAAAAAGGGGGGGGGGGCTGCGTGTCCTGCAAAGGTGAGGAATCTAAGATGTCTGTGTGGCAATCTCTGCAGAGGCTAGAAGTAACTGAAAGATGTCATCATGGTGGTCTGCTCCCAATGGAGAAGTTGAGAAAAGAGAACATTTACATGAGAGGAGATTTCACAGGATATGATAGGTATGTAGTGCTATATTCTCCTGTACATTTAGTAGTGCTGAATGTAATGTCCATCCAAATATGCCATGATTGGGCGGGGAAAGGTTGGGCTGCATAAACATATTTCACATTCTGTTTTAAAATGCCAGGCTAAATTTGAGTCCCAGTCCAGCCTTGGTTGCTCTCCATTCTTCCACAGTTGGATTTTTATGTGACATCCATAAACTATCAATCACCAATCATACTCCAAAAATATTATTTGCATATCTTCTCCCTTTTGCTTTTCCCCAAGTACCTCACTCATATCTCCAAGTATTACACAAAAGAATACATTTGCAATTTTATTATGAAAAATCCTTTCCATTATTTCTAGTACTCTACTACAATAATCTTGTATCACTTTGCAGTGCCACCGTGTATGTTAAGAATTTGCCTTCTCTTGGTGACACCTCTTACAAAAATCTTTACCATCTCCCTGGAATTTACTTCATTTTTCAGGTGTATAACAAAAAATTATTCACAATCGGTGTAACTTTATGAGCATAAGGCGTCAAAAAACACCTTAAAGGGGTTTTCCAGTATTACTATGGTTTTTAACATAAATTCACATGTAATTGCTTACCTCATGTATATCTTCCACATACTTTATTTTCTCAATTTGGACTCTCCTGACCTGTTTTCACAAATCAGTGTTGTTTGTTACATCCTGTATGTAAAAAACCTTTCACCGAACTCGGTACCACTTGGAACCGAACCCGAGTTCGGTAAAAGTTTTTTTTTAAGTAGAAATTAATTTTTGAAGACTTTGCAAAGTAATAACTTCGGCTCATAGGAGCCAATACATTCTAATACTTTACAGAGCTTCCGCTCTATACAGTATTCTAACAAAGATTTATGTGAATCTACTTAGGATGTTTCATCCGAAGTCGATTTGCTTATCCCTAATTGCAATTTGTAAACCTGGCCTAAGGCCTAATTGCAAATGGAAAGCCCTTCACCTCAGTACTTCAGGGCTTCCATTGGGGGTACTGGTAGATTAATAAATGGTATGGGCCATCTCTTATAATAAAATACTGGAAAATGTGGGTTTATGCAGCTTGGAGAAACAAATGTTAGCGGTCATCTTATAAATTTGTATAAATATATGCAGGGTCAGTACGAAGAATTAGCATGAAAAGTACAGTCTATATTATAGGAGTGCAATGGATCATCATTAATGTAGGGAATTGATCTTTACTATAAGTATTGTCAAACTATGGATTGTCTTACAAGAAGTAATAATACAAATTTCACAGTATTTAGAATGTATCTTATCTCTAATGTGAGCTAAAGTTTTAATGAATACAGTGGGAGAATGACATGTGAAAGTGACACAAGAATTGTTATCACATCAGCCAAAAAAAGGCTGTGTGAATAACCCCATAGACCAGTGATGGAGAACCTTTTAGAGAATGAGTGCACAAACTGCAACCCAAAACCCACTCATTTATTGCAAAGTGCCAACACGGCAATTTACTCTGAATACTACAGTCCAATATAGTCTATTTCATGTACAGTACTTTATCATTTAGCTATAATATCCTGCCTACATTCAGTGCCTACATTCCTGCCTACATTCAGTGCGCTGCCACACATAGTGTGCCCTGTGCTGATGAATGGCAGGAAAAGTCTAAAGCATACCGGTATGCCTTACACTTGTTCCAGGGCGCGGGTGCCCACAGAGAGGGCTCCGAGTGCCCCCTCTGGCACCCGTGCCATAGGTTCTGCCATAGACCATCTCTATTATTAATTATACTGGGTGGACCATTTATATAGATACACCTTAATAAAATGGGAATGGTTGGTGATATTTTCATGAGTTATTTACAAGTTTCTGACCACTTATAAAATGTGTTCAATGTGCTGCCCATTGTGTTGGATTGTCAATGCAACCCTCTTCTCCCACTCTTCACACACTGATAGCAACACCGCAGGAGAAATGCTAGCACAGGCTTCCAGTATCCGTAGTTTCAGGTGCTGCACATCTCGTATCTGACAAGGCAATTTTCTTTGCTGTGAAGATACGAAACCTGAAACTACGGATGCATTGCATTGACAATCCAACACAATGGGCAGCACATTGAACACATTTTATAAGTGGTCAGAAACTTGTAAATAACTCATGAAAGAATAAAGTTACGTTAAAACCAAGCACACCATTGATTTTCTTGTGAAATTCCCAATAAGTTTGATGTGTCACATGACCCTCTTCCTATTGAAAAAACAAAAGTTGAATTCAAAATGTCCGACTTCAAAATGGCCGCCATGGTCACCACCCATCTTGAAAAGTTTTCCCCCTCACATATACTAATGTGCCATAAACAGGAAGTTAATATCACCAACCATTCCCATTTTATTAAGGTGTATCCATATAAATGGCCCACCCTGTAGAATATTATTAATTGTTTCTCACTGTCATGTGAATGTAGCCTAAGGCTACTTTCACACTAGCATTTTAGTTTTCCAGTATTGAAATATGTCATAGGGGCTCAATACTGGAAAAAAACGCTTCCCTTTTGTCCTAATTCATTGTCAATGGGGACAAAACTGAACTGAACACAACAGAATGCTCAAAAATGCATTCTGTTCTGTTTAGTTGTGTTTCCATCCCGGAGAGCAAACCGCAACATGTTGTAGTTTGCTTTCCATCCTGGGATGCAGAGCAAGACGGATCCGACATGACCCCCAATGCAAGTCAATGGGGACGGATCCGTTTTCTCTGCCACAATAGAAAACGGATCCGTCCTCCATTGACTTTCAATGGCGTTCATGACGGATCCGTCTTGGCAATGTTAAATACAATACAACCAGATCCATTCATAACGGATGCAGATGGTTGTATTATCAGTAACGGAAGCGTTTTTGCTGAACACTGCCGGATCCAGTAAAAACGCTAATGTGAGTAGCCTAAGCCCAGCAAAAGACAACTCCACTTGGAGCTGACTTTGGAGCCAACTTCTTATCACTATGGTCTTATGGGTTTGTAAGGTGGGGGACCTAAGATTTACCTTATGAGAAGCCACTGCTTTCCTGAAGGAATGACAAGTGCTACTGCCTACAGTCCTTTTTTAGGAGCCAGGACCTGGCCCTCAGGACCTGTGGAAACTAGATAAGTGCTATCCTTCTCTGGTGACATGAACAGTGGCACTTCTAACACATCAATTGCTCGGAAGGAGGGCATTAGGGAGAGAAGCTGTCTCAGGCACCATATTGAGCAGAGTAAAGTATGCCACATAGTTTGATTTCATCCCCCTGCCCCACCACTGGGAGTGAAACTGAGCCAAACCCAGATGTAGCAGGTGAGAGAAGCAAGTGGCTAGCCAGGACACCCAGCAGAAGGCTGCACAGAGGCTGTGGCAGTAGAGTTGCAAAAGCAGGGGCAGTCTACCTCCTAGTTATGCGTTCAAAGTGGTACAGTAGTGCCAGAAGCAGTGTGCATTCCACTGCTGTGGTGCACAGGAAGAACATCCAGAGCAGTAAAGGGGTTTAGGAGCCAAAAAGAGCCCGTCATGCAGCCCCAGAGAGGCTGCAACAAAAAGACGGTGGGTAGAAAAAGAGGGGGTTTCTGTCATGCACATGCAATTTGGAGTAAGGTTAAAGCAACTAGGCCTCAGATCAAGTCTGATTTGAAGTCCTTTGCTCAGGAGCAGCAGATGTAATAAATAGAAAACAGCTGCATGTGTTGGTAGTGGCATACAGAGCATGTGAGCTGGGTTGAAGTGGTTGGACAGTTCTGATGAGGATGGCTGCTAGTGAGAAAATGTGGAGTAAAGTCTCATTTTGCTAATTTTTGTTTGCCTCTGCCTGCTATTGTTTCTACAAACCCAAAATAGCCTGCGCTTCTTGCAGGTTGATTTATTATACCACCAACTAGAAATTATTAATGATCTTGACAGAGATTGCAATGTAATTAAAAGTGGTCATGCACATATTCAGTAAAAACGATAGATGGATCCTCTGATTGGCACATCGGACACCAGTCTAATACTGTCAGTGACCAAGCCTAACCATAGATTTTATCATCTTTTAATTATGTGGTTCATGTGGCTCTCTTTGCTCAGGAGGTTTTTCCATTTACAATATTTTTCACCCCATAAGATTCACTTTTCCCCCAAAAATGTGCGGAAAAATGCCAGTGCATCTTATGGAGTGAATACTAATGAGCGATTCCATTATGGAAGTGCTCATTAGTACCAGAGGACCACGAAGCGGTGAATGCAGCGTTCCCCGGGCTGTGTACTTACAGCTTCCTGGTCCTCTACTGTCAGCTGCACTGTGACTGCGCACAGCGTGAGGACATCTGTGCTCTGTGACGTCACGCTGTTCACGTCGGTTCAAAGCAGAGTGCGTGATAGGAAGAGATGGAGCTGCGTCCTGTGAGTGGAGGAGGTGGCGGTGTCCGGAGCAGGAGAGGTAAGTGGATTTTTAATTTTTTTTGCTTGAGTCTGTATTGGGGTCATTCACATTCGGGGGTCTGATCTGAGGTCTGAATGGGAGGGGTTTATTCATAATGGGGCTGTTATCTGCAGTCTGGGGGTCATTTAGGTAGGGGGTATGATTTGAGGTCGGAATCGAGGGTTCTCATTCATATTGGGGCTCTGATCTGAGGTCTGGGGGGTCATTCACTTTGAGGCTCTGATCTGAGGTCTGATTGGGTCATTAATTAAATTGGGGTCTGAGCTGAGGTGTGATTGGAAGTCTGATCTGTGATGTTATTGGGGTCTTAATAACATTGGGGTCTAAGCTGAGGTCTGACTGAGGGTCATATTAACATTATGGGTTTAATTGGTGCTCTGAGCTGAGGTCTGACTAATATTGGGGGTCTGATCTGAGGTCTAATGAATTTTTTTTTTTATATTCTCCTCCTCTAAAACCTAGGTGTGTGTTATGGGCAAGTGCGTCTTATAGTGTGAAAATACAGTAGTTACTATAACACATGTCAATGAAATGTTTCTGGGGGCTCTCAAATCTGGAGATAAGTTAGATAAAGTAGTAGGAACTGGATTTTTAGTAATCCATCAAAGAACATGGCAATCAACCTCTCCATGACCACAAGCTGAGACAGGCATTGTTTTGTCTACCAAAATCTTGCAATCCATGGCAAATCTGCACTTGACCTTACAACAAAACTAAGGATGTAGTCTTCAGGTTGCAGATGGATCTGTTATCCCAGTCTAGCTGTGTCCACTTAACCACTATTGTAAGTAAAGAAAGAAACTTACTTCCATTTAAAACTGTCTCAAATAGTAACTTTATCAACTGACCCCATAGTTTAAGAAGAGGCCTAGAAAACTAGAAGAAAAGATGCTTTTAAGAATAGATGTTTAAAGAAACAAAAAGATGAACTTTGAAGACTTTACAAGAACATAGAATTGATTCTTAAGACTGTTCTAGGGTGAGCCTTCCCTTTATGACAACAGTCTTCCAAGTTCATCCCTATTTTCGATGGTGTCATTACATTACCCTGTCTTTGTGTTATCATGACTCCAGTTATCCTTCTCCAGGGATTTGCCATATTCTTGTATCCCCAGGTGGTATTTATCATCAAGATGTAATGATACCATTCTAAAAATGAAAAGATAAAATGACATTAGAAGTTATTTTCCTTCTGCATCAACTTATGAGACACAATTGACTCCCATTTGAAGGTATTTAGTTTACCTTTAGGATCTAATTGCTACTTTTTACCTCTTAAATCTGAATCTCACTTCTTAAATAGAGCACAAACTGCCTTAAATTACTTGTGCTGCATTTTCTGTCTCTTTCACTTGATAAATTATTCCCAATAGACTTTATTGAGCTTCTCCATTGGTTTCCTGCACCTGCATTTGCATTATGTTGATCCAGAGGCAGGCAAAGCTCATTTATATTCACTTGATGTTTCACACTATAATATGGAGCACTTAGATTTTCTGCTGGCCTCCCCTGTCTCATGATTATATTAAATGAGCTTGGTTTATATTATACTGTGTAAATGTGTGCCTCTTCCAACTTGAAGCATTGTATACTTTCTTTTAAGATCCAGGCAATGGGCAGAGTCATGTATATTATTTTCTTATAGATAATCTGTTATCTGTTAATACTGGTACACATTAGACTTTTTTCAGGGCATGGGTGCCCACAAAGAGGGCTCTGAGTGCCACCTCTAGCACACATGCCATAGGTTCGCCAGTCGCCACCATATATAGTACATATGTGCATGCCTTTAAAATGCTAGCTTATACTGGGTTTCCAGGAATATACACTGATGGCCCATTGAAAGAATAATCTATTAATGTGTAAACAGTTGAGGGTCCTCCTCAAGACCTCAACCAATTAAGACTAAATTGCAGTATCAGGCATAGCCACATGTATGGATGCACCACTATGTCTGGAGGCCACAGTGTTCCAGCAAGTAACATGTCCTCTTCATTCTGCTGATCATTGGGAATTCCAGGGAATGATGGAACCCTACCAATCGCAGATTGCTGGAATTTTCTAAGGATAGACCAGTGATTCCCAACCTTTTTTAGTGTTTAGGAACCACTAGGAGTAAAAATATCTCAGGGAATCTCTACCATTTTTAGACTAGGTTGAAATCTTTTGGCAAATGCACAGCAAATCTGTGATGAATCAACTGCTAAGATCCATAGCGAAATCTATGTTACGGTAGATTTTGATGTGGATCATTCACCCATTGCGATGCAAGTCCATGACATTTCCGCAACAGAATGAGCATGTTGCAGATTAGAAAATCATCAGCATACTCTGATCTCCATGAGGAAATTATATTTATGTGCTTAGCTGGTATAGGGTGCACCCCCTATACCAATGAACCCTTTCCTATCCACACTTACCTCGCTCAGCAGACAACTCTTAGATTCCTATCTTGCACTGATAAATTTAAGTCGCTGGATGCTCACCCTCACAGGAGGGGTGTTCGCTTACCATCTTACTATCCTGCACTAAAGGACTGTTACATCCAAGCATTCTATAAAAATACAAGCAGCTCTGGACAGCTCTTCCCCATAGTGGAAGAGAAGGTGTGGTGCCCATTTATGACTTCCATTGTTTCTCCTCAGTGTTGTGTCCTGCTTTGCAATGCAGTGCTTCTACTCCTGGATATAAGTCTGCCCGTGTCTGGATGTTGTATGTTGAACCACTGCATACAATGGCCTTACGGTAATAGTGTCAGGATGTGTAAAACATGTTGAAAGGCCCCCTAAATCGATTCCCAGTCTGGAATGTGGAGACATCTTTGGTGGGTTCTGATTGCATGTTGCATCTTAGGCCAAGCCCCCTCCTGCTAAGTCTGTCCCCTTTTCAAGTGAGACAAAAATTGGAGGAAACCCAATTTGCACCAAATTGAACCACTTTGATCCACTATATAGACAGATTCTAGGCACAGACACATTAGTAAATAGGGCCCATTCTGTTCTGATGATTTGAACACTATAGAAGGTGTATAATTCTGTTTGCAGTGAGCTTCACCTAACGTTCACCCCTATGACAATATTACAGCAAGGAGAAGCAGTTGAGCCACATCTTACCCATAACAGTCTAATACCTGTCTTTATGGTGGGTACACCACTGCTGACAAATTTGTTGTCGTGTGACACTATCAGGTCAACATGGGCAAAATCTCTCAAGACTGACTCCCCCACCATGTTAAACCACTTTGTAGTGGTTCTGTCAAGGAGACAGAGTAACTCAGAATGCATACCCTGTGTATTTCAGTTCTTGTTAGTCTCTGCTTACTAAGGGGTTTTATTGTTTTCCCTAGAAAAGCATTCTCCAAGATTCCAATATCCCTTTTTTCAGCAATATATATAATCCCTATGGGGACACCAATAGTAATTCCACTCTGTGGTGTATGCACTCTGTCAATTAAACGTTTAGCTGTTGTTGAGTTAATCAATTTAGAATCCATTCACAATTCTTCAATACTATAGGCTATATCCGGACGTTCTTACTGCCAATATAGTATAAAGGGATGTAACCACCTTTTAAGAGAGAAAAGTAACATAAAATGTTACCGATGATTGAACACTTCTGTTTGCTTAAGGGGGATATATTGACATTGTATAATGTATAAGCCAGAAGCAATAATGACAGCTTGTGATGAGGAATGAAAGGCAAGCTGCTTCTTTCTTTATTATCAAAATGTTGCATATAAAATGGAGACTAGTAGATATGATAAAACATAATATAACACATTTATGAATATCCTTGAGTTGCCACCATATTAATAAAAAGAATCAGAGTCGGGAAGAGTTTTTTATTCCCCTCAAGTGGGGAAAATTGGCTTCTACCTCACAGGGTTTTTTTTTTTTGCCTTCCTTCTGCTTTTGACTGTTGACCTTATCCTGGACTCTGGTCTCTTGGTTCCTGTGATCTGGTTCCTTGATTTCTTCTGGTTCTGACCATGACTCTACCTTCATCTGCCACTTTTGTTACCAGGGCTACTGCTATAGAGCAAACAGTGCAACTGCATCGGGCCCACCAACAGCAAATCACATACCTCATGCCTCTCAACCATGTTGGACATAACAGCATGTCTTGATTTCAACTGTTTCTGCATCCTGAGGATGCATACAGTTGTGTTCAAAATTATTCAACCCCCAATGCTGTAAAGGGTTTTAGGGAATTTAGTGTACATTTGTAATTGTGTTCAGAATGAAATCTTACAAGGACCTTTTAAAGAACTAAATGCAACTAAAATGACATCAATTGTTTTTGTAATACAGTATTAAATGTTTTTTTTTTGTGATTTCTTCATTGACACAATTATTCAACCCCTTAAAGACTACCACTCTTAAGAACAGAGGTTCATTCAAGTGTTTTCGATCAGGTATTGAAAACACCTGTGGCTGTCAAGGAGCAGCAGTCAAGCATAATAAGCACCAATTAGGCAGATGTAAAATGACTGTGATACTCAGCTCCTTCTAGACATTTACTGGTGTGTTTACAAACATGGTGAAGTCAAGAGAATGGTCCAGGAAGACAAGAGAAGAGGTGATTTCTCTTCACAGGAAGGGCAATGGCTATAAGAAGATTGCAAAGATGTTAAACATACCAAGAGACACCATAGGAAGCATCATGGGCAATAGCCTCTAGTTCAGTCACATTCTTAGGCTTGCGCGCTGCAACTGCTTTCTTTAAGTCCCACCAGAGGTTCTCAATCAGATTTAAGTCTGGTGACTGCGATGGCCACTTCAAAATGTTCCAGCCTTTAATATGCAACCATGCTCTAGTGGACTTGGAGGTATGCTTGGGATCATTGTCCTGTTGAAAGGTCCAACGTCTCCCAAGCCTCAGGTTTGTGACGGACTGCATCACATTTTCATCCAATATCTCCTGGTACTGAAGAGAATTCATGGTACCTTGCACACGCTGAAGCTTCCCTGTACCTGTAGAAGCAAAACAGCCCCAAAGCATGATTGACCCCCCGCCATGCTTCACAGTAGGCAAGGTGTTCTTTTCTTCATAGGCCTTGTTCTTCCTCCTCCAAACATAGCGTTGATCCATGGGCCCAAACAGTTCTTATTTTGTTTCATCAGTCCACAGAACACTATCCCAAAACTTTTGTGGTTTGTCCACATGACTTTTGGCATACTGCAGTCGACTCTTCTTATTCTTTGGAGACAGCAAGGGGGTGCGCCTGGGAGTTCTGGCATGGAGGCCTTCATTACGCAGTGTGCGCCTTATTGTCTGAGCTGAAACCAGTACCCGCATCTGACAAATTTTTTTTCAGTTCCTCAGCAGTCACACAGGGACTTTTCTCCACTTTGCACTTCAGGTAGAGCACAGCAGTCGAAGTCAGCATCTTCTTTCTGCCACGACCAGGTAGCGTTTCAACAGTGCCCTTTGCCTTGAATTTGCAAATGATGCTTCCTATGGTGTCTCTTGGTATGTTTAACATCTTAGCAATCTTCTTATAGCCATTGCCCTTCCTGTGAAGAGAAATCACCTCTTCTCTTGTCTTCCTGGACCATTCTCTTGACTTCACCATGTCTGTAAACACACCAGTAAATGTCTAGAAGGAGCTGAGTATCACAGTCATTTTACATCTGCCTAATTGGGGCTTATTATGCTTGATTGCTGCTCCTTGACATCCACAGGTGTTTTCAATACCTGATCGAAAACACTTGAATGAACCTCTGTTCTTAAGGGTGCTTTCACACTTGCGTTCTTTAGATCCGGCGGGCAGTTCCGTCCCGCCGGATCCGTGACAATGCCTGACAACTGAAAGCATTTGTCGACGGATCCGGCTTGCAGATCTGTCTACAAATGCATTGCAAGTACGGATCCGTCTCTCCGTTTGCCATGCGGATAGACGGATCCCTCTTGCATTTTTGTACAGTTTTAAAGGTCTGTCCTTCAGTCTTTTTTTAAATCCGGATCAGGCGTTCAGGTATGTGTTCCGGCTTTTCAGGTCAGAGACAAAACCACAGCATGCTGCGGTTTTGTCAACTTCCTAAAAACTTTCACATACTGAACGGAAGACATCCTGATGCATCCTGAACAGATTTCTCTCCATTCAGAATGCATGGGGATAATCCTGATCAGTTCCTTTCCGGATTAGAGACCCGACGACGGATCTCTACGCCGGAAAGGAAAAACGCTAGTGTGAAAGTACCCTAAGAGCGGTAGTCTTTAAGGGGTTGAATAATTGTGTCAATGAAGAAATCACAAAAAAAACATTTAATACTGTATTACAAAAACAATTGATGTCATTTTAGTTGCATTTGGTTCTTTAAAAAGTCCTTGTAAGATTTCATTCTGAACACAATTACAAATGTACACTAAATTCCTAAAACCCTTTACAGCATTGGGGGTTGAATCATTTTGAACACAACTGTATCTCATCGGTCTGGGTCCAACACCTCGGACTCCCGCTTATCAGCTGTTTGAGAAGGCAAGATGTTCGCAGTAGTGCCGTGGCCTTCTCTCAGCTTAGTCTAGGCCTGTGATGGCTAACCTCCTGTGATGGCTAACCTCCATCTGTAGTAAAATTGTGACTCCCATGATGTACACTTGCTTGGCTGTTTTCAGAATTTCATAGAAATGAACAGAGCATGCTGGGACTCATAGTGTCACCACAGCTGGAGTGCAAGAGGTTATCCATCTAGGCCATGGGACATCATGTTCATCGGACAAATGACCTAGACGCAGCTCAGCCCCATTGAAGCGAATGGGGCTGAGCTGCGATACCAAGCACAGAGCCTATCAAATGGATGGCACCGTGCTTGGTGAGCATAGAGAAGGCCTCAAAGTGTAACGGTTGGGTTCTGGTTTGGAGTCTTTTTTTTCAATTACTTGGGGTAATTGCAAGGCCGATATCGTAGTCAGGAGGAAGCCAGTGGTTGGTGCACAAGATGGAGCATCAGTATTAGAGGGGCAGGCAAATACCGTAGTCAGGAGGAAGCCAGTGGTCTATGCGCATGGTGGAGCATCAATATTAGAGTAGTAGACAGGTGAGACTAGCTTTATTACGGGCTGAGAGCACAATAATCCCACAAGGCAGGATGTGCAAGGCTGGGCTTAAATAGGATGTTCAATCAGGGAACAGGGTGGAGCAAACCAGGGAGATGGGAAATGAAACTAGAGGAACAGGGAACTAGGCTTCAGTTCAGCACAGGAGCAGTCCAGAAATCTGAATAGCTCAGTTGAAAGAGTTGCGGCCTGGGACACAGGAGTGCCTGGGTTCACTTCCTGACATAAAGCTACAGTGGTCGCCCCTTTAACAGTGACCGCACCTTTAATGGTGACCGCCCATTTAACAGTGACTTTCACTGTGGCCACCCCTTTAACAGTGGCTTCCACGGTGGCTGCCCCTTTAACAGTTACCGCCCATTTAACAGTGATTTTCATTGTGGCCCTCCCTTTAACAGTGACCGCCCCTTTAACAGTGACCGCCCCTTTAACAGTGACTTTTAAAGTGGACGCCCCCTTTAACAGTGACCGTCCCTTTAACGGTGACCGCCCATTTAACAGTGAGTGACTTTACTATTGGCCGCCCCTTTAACGGTGACCACCCCTTTAACAGTGACTTTTACAGTGGCCGCCCCTTTAATGGTGACTGCCTCTTTAACAGTGACTTTCACGGTGGCCGCCCCTTTAAAAGTGGTTTTCACAGTGGCCGCCCCTTTAACATTTTCTTTCACGGTGGCCGCCCCTTTAACAGTGATTTTCACGGTGACCGCCCCTTTAACAGTAACTTTCATGGTGGCTGTCCCTTTAACAGTGGCCGCCCCTTTAACAGTGACCGCACCTTTAACGGTGACCGCCCATTTAACAGTGACTTTCATATTGGCTGCCCCTTTAACGATGACTGCCCTTTTAACAGTGACTTTCACAGTAGCTGCCCTTTTAGCAGTGACTTTCACAGTGGCCGCCCCTTTAATGGTGACTGCCCCTTTAACAGCGACTTTCACGGTGACCGCCACTTTAACAGTGACTTTCACAGTGGTCGCCACTTTAACAGTAACTTTCACAGTGGCTGCCCCTTTAACATTGACCATCCCTTTAAAAGTGCCTTTCACAGTGGCCGCCCCTTTGGTGACCGCCCCTTTAAAAGTGACTTTCACAGTGGCCGCTCTTTTAACAGTGACTTTCACAGTGGCCGCCCCTTTAATGGTGACTGCCCCTTTAACAGCGACTTTCACGGTGACCGCCACTTTAACAGTGACTTTCACAGTGGTCGCCACTTTAACAGTAACTTTCATGGTGGCCATCCCTTTAACAGTGGCTGCCCCTTTAACGATGACTTCCCCTTTAACAGTGACTTTCACAGTGGCTGGCCTTTTAGCAGTGACTTTTACAGTGGCCGCCCCTTTAACGGTGACCGCCCCTTTAAAAGTGACTTTCATGGTGGCTGTCCCTTTAACAGTGACTTTCACAGTGGCCGCCCCTTTAATGGTGACCGCCCTTTTAAAAGTGACTTTCACAGTGACCACCCCTTTAATGGTGACGCCCCTTTAAAAGTGAGTTTCACAGTGGCCCCCCTTTAACAGTGACTTTCACAGTGGCCGCCCCTTTAACCGTGACTTTCAAGGTGGCTCACCCTTTAACAGTGACTTTCACAGTGGCTCACCCTTTTACAGTGGTTTCCACGGTGACCGCCCCTTTAACAGCGACTTTCACAGTGGTCGCCCCATTAACAGTGACCACCCCTTTAACAGTGTAGTTGTTCCGTCATACAGCATTAGTGATGTCGCGAACATAAAATTTTCAGTTCGCGAACAGCGAACGTCGAACTTCCGCAAATGTTCGCGAACGGGCGAACCGGGCGAACCGCCATAGACTTCAATTGGCAGGCGAATTTTAAAACCCACAGTGACTCTTTCTGGCCACAATAGTGATGGAAAAGTTGTTTCAAGGGGTCTAACACCTGGACTGTGGCATGCCGGAGGGGGATCCATGGCAAAACTCCCATAGAAAATTACGTAGTGGACGCAGAGTCGGGTTTTAATCCATAAAGGGCATAAATCAACTAACATTCCTAAATTGTTTGGAATAACGTGCTTTAAAACATCCAGTGTGTGTATACGATCAGGTATGATGTTGTATCGATCAGGTAGTGTAAGGGTTACGCCCGCTTCACTGACATTGACAGACCAAACTCCCCTTTTAATGCAACACGCAAACAGTTCATTTGCACAACTGCAAACTCCCCATTTGCACAAGGTTGGATACCAAGCTAGCCACGTCCGGTGATGTCATTGAAGGTTTCTTCCTCCACCCAGCCACGTACAACACCAAGGGTCCCCAAAAGATGAATTGAATTGATTTTTCGAACGGTGAGATGGTTAAAAAAACGCTGGCTCCCTCCCCTTTGTTTTTATCCACGGTGACTGCGTCTGCGCCGTGCAATTTACTGTCACACCCGATATGAGTGGTATTTTCTGTAGTACTATTCTCATCAGTTTAATCCCTCTAACGTCCCCAATCTGGGGGCCATTTATTGAATAGATTTTTCGAACGGGGAGATGGTTAAAAAACGCTGGCTCCCTCCACTCTGTTTTAATCCACGGTCACTGCGTCTGCGCCGTGCAATTTACTGTCACACCCGATATGAGTGGTATTTTCTGTAGTACTATTCTCATCAGTTTAATCCCTCTAACGTCCCCAATCTGGGTGCCATTTATTGAATAGATTTTTCGAACGGGAGATGGTTAAAAACGCTGGCTCCCTCCACTCTGTTTTAAACCACGGTGACTGCGTCTGCGCCGTGCAATTTACTGTCACACCCGATATGAGTGGTATTTTCTGTAGTACTATTCTCATCAGTTTAATCCCTCTAACGTCCCCAATCTGGGGGCCATTTATTGAATAGATTTTTCAAATGGGGAGATGGTTAAAAAAACGCTGGCTCCCTCCACTCTGTTTTAAACCACGGTGACTGCGTCTGCGCCGTGCAATTTACTGTCACACCCTATATGAGTGGTATTTTCTGTAGTACTATTCTCATCAGTTTATTCCCTGTTACGTCCCATATCTGACACCTCAGCAAAGGAAGCAGCAGCGGGTACAACATCATCATCATCATCATCACACAGTACGTCTATGTGTGTAATCCTGCCTGACTGAGACATATCCCTGTAATCTACATCATCTGGCAATAATGGTTGCGCATCACTAATTGCATCCAACTGATGTGTAAATAACTCCTCCGACGGATCAAGTGAAGTGGCTGTGGTGGCTGTGGTGGTAGTGGTGGTGGCCGCGGCGGGTGGGAGCGTGGTAACTTGAGAGCAGGTGACCGAAGCTGAGCTGGAGGAGGATGGTGCGTCAAGGTTCTTAGCGGAAGCTGTTGAAGATTGGGTGTCCTGTCTAAGCCAGTCAACTATGTCCTCAGAATTTTTCGGGTTCAGGGTACGTGGCCTCTGAAAACTGGGCATTATTCCAGGGACAGTGGAAATCACAGCACCACGACCACGACGGCCCCTGCGGGGTGGCCTGCCTCTGCCTGTCATTTTTTTTTTAGATAAGTGGTACTACGCGTGCTAGGTACTGTGCCACCCGGTATGAGTGGTTGGCACTGGCAGTGGGCACACTACAGTCAGTGGAAGCGGGCCTGACACACACTGGCAGCAGGCAAGCAACTGAATTTAGACTACTGTCTAAAAATGAAATGCCTTATTTATCGGCAAGCTACTGTGCCACCCGGTATCAGTGGTTGGCACTGGCAGTGGGCACACTACAGTCAGTGGAAGCGGGCCTGACACACACTGGCAGGCATCTAACCTTAGATTAAAGTGTAAAAATTAAGTGCCTTTTTTTGATGCAAAGTCCTGTGCCACACGGGATGACAGGGGTGGGCACTGGCAGTGGGCACACTACAGTCACTGGAAGTCAGCCTGACACACACTAGCAGCAGGCAAGCAGCTGAAATTACACTAAAGTGTAAAAATTAAATGCTTTTTTTATGCAAAGTCCTGTGCCAGCCGGTATGAGTGGTGGGCACTGGCAGTGGGCACACTACAGTCAGTGGAAGTCAGCCTGACACACACTGGCAGGCAACCAACCTTAGATTAAAGTGTAAAATTAAATGCCTTTTTTGATGCAAAGTCCTGTGCCACACGGAATGACAGGGGTGGGCACTGGCAGTGGGCACACTACAGTCTGTGGGCCTGCAGCTCCTCACACACAGGCAGCCAGCAACTGATGTATATAAAGGGAAAAAAGCAGACTAATGTTGCAGCCCTAAAAGGGCTTTTTGGGGTGCTGTCAGGACGCTGTCCTTACAGCAGAGATCAGATGAGTCTTTCAGGACTGGAGTGGACACTGAATTCACTAGCCTAGCTATCAATTTCCCAATTAAATCAGCAGCTACTACACTCTCCCTCCTCTAACTAAGACTGCAGCTTCAGAATGAATCTAAAATGGATGCTGTGCAGGAGGTGGGAGGGTCTGGGAGGGAGGGTATGCTGCTGATTGGCTGGAATGTGTCTGCTGACTGTGAGGTACAGGGTCAAAGTTTGCTCAATGATGATGTATAGGGGGCGGACCGAACATCGCATATGTTCGCCCGGCAGAGGCGAACGCGAACAAGCTATGTTCGCCGGGAACTGTTCGCCGGCGGATAGTTCGGGCCATCTCTATACGTCATATGACTGAATATTTCAGGACCTGCAAAAAGAACTGGTAAAAGCTGTGATCAGCTATTATGGCAACCTGGTGTAGGACCTGCAAGCTTCTATTGGCTGATAAGGGACATCTGACCGTGGGTATGGCAGTTAGGATTTAAATGAAAGGCTGACAGGCTTGTATTGGCTATAATGCAGGTCATTTTTTGGGAATATCTTGGGAACGGTACATCCTAGAGAGCTGTGACCCCCACAATATTTCTTTCCTGGTAGCAAGGGATGTGTATACCAAGTTTTGTTGTAAAGGATGGTTGAGTTTTTGAGGAACATACATATATGCATACATATATACGTCCATATAGATAGATAGATAGATAGATAGATAGATAGATAGATAGATAGATAGATAGATAGATTTTATTGAATGACCCCCAAGTGTTTACCTGGCAAATATGCCACAAAATCCTATTGATGCATTTTGAACATAGGGTTAGGTTGTGACCCATCATCTCTGTAGACTGTAGAAGGATAACTTCCAACTTCTGGACAGAGGAAAAGGGGGTAGAAACATGCTGTGTAAGCAGCCGGGAATCACAATATTTTTCTGAACTCCAACATTACTTATAATAAATAATTTTATTAATATAAAGTATAAGGGGCCGGAGCTTCATTTGTCTCATGTGCAGCTGCAACAAATTATTCTTCACATTAATATAATGACTTATTTTCAATGTAGAAGTCATTTTTGAAAAACATTATAATGACAGCTAATATTTAAAGAAAATATATCATTAGAAAAAAGAACGATATTTGTCTTTTAAAATAATTTTACTGAAATAACAAGAACAATTATGGCCAATTATGGAACATACAAATACTGGAAAAGTACAAGAAGCAATAATATGAAAATAAGTTGCATACAGTGAATGGAAAAGAGTCATAAACATGGCATAAACCTAAAATAATAGGGGATGTGGAATAATAGGGAAACCTCAAAGAAAGGAGGACAATAGGGTGACAATAGGGTGAATTTCTCAAAATTCGTTTCAGATCCAATTCAGTTGAATCAGCCGTCAGATTTGATTCGGTCAGAATAAACTGACACAAATCAAAAGTGTTCCAATTGCCCTGAAAATATATGTATGACACTCTAGGATCACCTAAGACTGTATCCAACCCCTTTCAAGCTCTTTAATGCCAAGATAGCAATAGTAATATCAAAGTGACAGTGACATATAAGTCTACTCTATATCCTTATCATATTGAGAATTATGGGGGTCATTTGTCATGGTGTAAAGTATAAGTGGCTTAGTTGCCCATAGCAACCAATCAGATTCCACCTTTCATTTTTGACAGCTCCTTTGGAAAATGAAAGGAGGACTTTGGTTGCTATGGGAAACTAAGTCAGTTCTACGTTACACCAGTGTGATAAATCACTCCCTCAGTTTTTTTTTTAGAAAGCTAATAAATGTTAATAGTTTCTTTATAATTCTATATTGTCTGTGAATAAACCAGTAAAAAGTTTCAGGTTTCTCAGAAAAAAACACTATCTAACATATGAAGCTGAGTGTATGTGTGTGTGTATATGTGTATGTTCGCTAAAGGAATTCGCACCGTCGCATTTACAATCACGAAATTTTGCACACAGGTACATCAGATGTCCGGAAGGTTTTAGACCAGGTCTCAGCTCTCTAGCACGTACTTTTCATGAGATATTGCCCAAAGAATCCATTTGGCAATAGAAGCTTGCCATACACATGGTCACATGTCCCTTATCAGCCAATAGAATCTTGCAGGCCCTTAATCTCCACATACACACCGTTTTATACCAGGTTTCCAACCCAGCCATTTTTCTTCACTGCTGTAGGTCAGCTTTAAAGGGGCAGGGCACTGTATCTGACACTGTTAAGGGAGTGGAGTGCTCTGCAGATCACAGTCAAGGGGGCAGGTAGGATGGCCATTAAGGCCACCCTAAAAAAACAGACTTACAAAAAAAAAACTGCTTAGGCCACGCTCCCTCCCACTCCGCAGCTGATGGGGATTGAAAAAATGAAGGAAAAAATCAACTGCTGTCAGCTGCAGGGGTGGAAGGGAGGGTGACTTTCTCCCTGCAGCTCACGCTCAGACAGCAAAGTGCTGCTGTCTGACAGTGAGTTGTTCAAAAAGACATTAGGTCTGAAAGCCGGACTGTCCACCCTAAAACCGGGCTTCTGGCCACCCTAGGGGCAGGCTGCTGTGGAGGTCACAGTTAAGGGGACGGTCCGCTATGGAGGTCAGTGTTAAGGCGCAGATTGCTGTAGAGGCAACTGTGAAGGGGGTGGGGTGTTGTGGAAATCACTGTTAAGGAGACGGGGTACTGTGGAGGTCACTAATAAAGGGGTGGCTGCTGTGGAGGTCACTGTTAAAGGGGTGGGCCGCTGTGGAGGTCCCTGTGAAGGGGACAGGGAATGGTGGAGGTCATAGTTAAGTGGGCGGTCAGCTATGAGGTCAGTATTAAGGGGCAAGGTGCTGTAGAGGCCACTGTTAAGAGGG
The DNA here is from genome assembly GCA_033119425.1 of Bufotes viridis. Lineage (NCBI taxonomy): Eukaryota > Metazoa > Chordata > Amphibia > Anura > Bufonidae > Bufotes > Bufotes viridis. The sequence goes on from CM065590.1 coordinate 399,776,293, forward strand.
CAGGGGGTTGTGGAGGTCACATTTTAAGGGAATGGAGCTCTATGGAGGTCACTGTTAAGGGGACGGGTTATTGTGGAAATCACTGTAAAGGAGACAGGGTACTTTGGAGGTCACTAATAAAGGAGCAACCGCTGTTGAGGTCACTGTTAAGGAAGCAAGCTGCTCTAGAGGTCACTATTAAAGAAGGAGGTGACTGTGGAGGCCACTATTAAAGGGGCACTGGGGTCACTGAGGTCACTGTGAAGGCAGCGGGGTACTGTGAGGTCACTGTTAAGGGAGCAGAGTACTGTGGCAGTCACTGTTAATGGGGCAGTCACTTTGGAGGTCTCTGTTAAGGGGACAGGGAATGGTGGAGGTCACAGTTGAGGGACTGTAACCTATGGTCAGTGTTATGGGGCGGGTGCTATAGAGGTCAATGTTAAGGGAGTGGGATTCTGTGCATCTCACTGTTAAAGGGGCAGGCTACTATGAAGGTCAAAGTTAAGGGGTGAGCTGCTGTGGAGGTCCCATTTTAGGGATACGGGGCACTGTGGGGGGGGGGCAGTGTTAAGGGGTGGGGGGCTGTGGAGGTCACTATTAAGAGGGCGGGGTACTGTAGATGTCACTGTTATAGTGGATACTGTCGATATCTTTTAACGACACACACAAACATTAAATGAAATAGATGACATATTGTGAAGCCGGGTCCTTTAGCTAGTTCTCAATATAGTAAAGCCTTTTATTGTTATTATATGATTAGATTTTATTTGTTATAGTATAGTCTTTTATTACGGGTAAAATAAAAGAGAAGAAAATAAACAGAAAAAAAGTTTATATAAGTCTCTCTGCGTACTTGAACTTAGGATCTCTACATGCATGACAGACAACTGACCACTAAGCTACAGCATTAACACATGGTGATGCATGTTTTTTCTATGCTCATAGGCTAACACATCACTGGTGTCTGTATAATAATATTTTGTGCCTGTCAATAAAGCAGTAATATGTATATTAGCTTTCTGAGCAGATCTCAGTGTGGTGGTGTGGTGAAGCTATAGTACATAGAGTATATGATATGTACATGCTAGGACACAGCTCTGTCTTCAGCATGTCCATCCCTGTCAATCAAGGGGAGGGGGAGTGTGCAGAGCACAGGGGGTGTTATGAAGCAGTGCTCAAAGGATTCAGTCCTGCCTCCTGGTGTTCGAACTTTTCATTATATCTCACCAGCTGTTTAGCATACAGACAAAAGAAAGTGAGCAAAAATGGGTTGTAGGTGTGCTCAACCCCGCCTCACCCAGCAAGGACCACGCCGAGAACCACAGCGTTACTGGAGAAGAAAAGAGGAAAAGGTCAGCTAGGTTAAAATAGTTACCTTTATTTGTTCAGTGCGGTGAAGAGCCAGTTACAGTCCAGTCTACGCGTTTCGGATCAGAGACAATAGCGATCCTTACTCATGACAAAATACAGAATGCATGAAGGGTTAGTTATATAGCGCCTCCCCTGTGCAACAGGTGGGCGCAATAACTACAAGCCACTCCTACAAGTAAAATTGCAAACATGTGCAGAAAGACATAATGAGATAAAAGACAAAAACATTGTCTAAAGAGAATATTCACTTTCACACTTACCACTGAACCATCACAACAGACTGACACCTATATTGTACAGATGTCCATGTAGCTTGTACTGTGCACATTTGAGCAGTCATCTCATTATTATTGGAGAGCAGGATTACAATAAAAAAGTAACACCTCTGTTACAGAGCTGATGGCAAATAGCACAAGATGACACCATAGGCAATGAGGACAGCTCAGCTCCCTCTCCCTCTTTCCTCTCCCAGCACAGAGCATGCCTCGCTACTTCATTTTGTACATCCAGAAGACTGATGTAAAGAAAATCTCTGTTGCAGCATTTCGAGGAAAATGTCTACCACCATGACCATGTAAAGAAAATCAAATAAAAACATGGTAAGAAAATAAATCAAATTAAAATAATTGTTCAGTGAATAGTTTTAATAAGCAAACGAAAATAAGTTGATATATTTATGACCCGACAACCTGACTTTTAATCCTTTCGGTAAAAACATGTTTTAAAGGGAATCTGTCATCACATACCTTCAAATGAAACCTACCTGTATAGATGTGCGCTTCTCTGCTTATTCTAGTACTCTTTTGCCCAATTTTGATGGGAGGACCCCTTTCGGGGAAAATAACACTTTTTAGTTTATGCTGATGGCCCCTTGGGTCATCAACAGAGTTTATCTTGCACCTAGAAACTGTGCTCCTTTTCCCTCCCAGCCGCCCCATTCATTTTGACTGAAAGTAATTATGTAATCATGTAATCGTGCCTGGTTCTGAAATCTCGCGGCAGAGCGTTCTGCGCATGTGCAGTACAGTGCAGGAGATCCCGAGGCAGATGGAAGGTATTTGGTGACAGATTCCCTTCAAACTCCATGCCTCATGTATTACAGCATGTATGAATATAAAAGTAACAGTCTTTATTCCAGTTTGTCCTTGCTTTGTTTTCTCCCATGATTCATGGGTAGATGAAAATTGATGAAATGTACAAGTTTAATAAGTTGCCTGTAGCTTTATCACACGCTGCTATGATATAATTCACCTTGCTGAGTGGGCCAATTGTATTTGAATTACTTATATGAGCATAGAGGCTCTTCAGGTTATCCCTTGTGCTTTGAGCTAATTTGTATTCAAAGTCTGCTTTTAAATGTATTCTGGCATATTTGCATTTACTGCTATGAGGCCAAATGTGTTTAGACTCACTTTAGACTCTTTTTACTCAATTTATTTCTCCTGTACATGGTCTAAAGTTGAGAAATAAAGTATGTATTTTTAAGGAATGCATTTCCTGAGTCTCCGGAGACATAAAAATATTGTAGCCAAATAGGTTATATTAAAGAAAATCAGTTTTTCGTGGAGAATGGGTGATCCACCACAGTCTTAAAAAGTCCATTTCATTTATGATTTTTGGGGGTGAATCAAATTGCAGGATGGCGTAAGCATCTCACCATTCTAAACTTCAAGTATGCCTTAGTCTTCTCAATGTAGTCATAAGCAGGATTATTGTGGGTGGAGAAGGCTATATAACAGTGGCGTTACTATAGGGGTCGCAGTTGCGACAGGGCCCCTAAACCAGGGGGGTCCACAGGGAATGACACATGGTGGTCACAGGCAGATCTGCCCTCATAGGCAGACAAATTCCTGGACCCCATGCGGAACAACAAATGGCAGTCACAGGCAGAGCTGCACACATGGACTAGATATCCTCCCTCTGGAAAACCAAGGAGCCCTCTCACCGAAGGCATAGACTAGCAGATGCTAGTTCCCCATGTAGAGTTAGTCTATGGGCGAACAGACAGCTGCACTACAAGACACAGAACCAGACCAAGTGACCTTGCTGTCTCGCTAATGGACCACACAGACAGCGCAGATGGACTATCCCCAGGTCATGTGCATAGCTCCTGCACCCAGCAAAGCTGGAGACAAATTAACCTTAAACCCACAACACACAGGAGGTAATAGCAGCGTAATGAGGTCACCTGACCATCTAGCTAACACACCCAGAAAAAACAGGGAAAGTTAACCCCACCGGAACCGAGACAACAGGGAGGGGAGCATGCAAGCACAAGAAGCAGTTTACACACAGGCTGCCGCAACTACATGTAGGTCATAGCAACTAGCCTACACCACAGCCAGTACGCCAGAGAGCTACTAAAGAAAGTACGTATGGCAACCCTTGATACTGTCTTCTAAAACTCCATCAGGAAACCTGACCATGTGGCCAAATCCTATGCAAAAATAACTTGATCAAAACTTTTTATTGTGGTATCATTGCCTGAATTCATTACATATGAAAGAATATCCCTCCTTAGATGTCCTCTCCAGCACGTTTCCATATTTTCATTATTACTGTTTTTATGCCTCTCATTTTTCCCGGATCAGAGTACCATTAAAAAGGCAGACCATTTATATTCTATTGTGTTTTTGACATTATTCTTTTCCCCTCGACTGCAATCTTATTTCCTTTCTCTCCTCTGTCCCTTGTTTCCTTTCTCTCCAAAACATCTTTTCCTTCACTGGCTGGTTGCCCCTCTAAGGGACCTAGATATTGATGTTGCCTTTAATTGAAGTCAAGTTCTGCTGTGTTCATGCAAAAGGAGTCCATTAGGCCTAAGTGGCAAACAGATCAAGAGCTAAGGTGTTTGGTTACCCAGGCATCAGCTTCTGAAATACGCTGTCAAAACTCATCACTTCTAAGAGGAATTACAGAATCATTATGTCGAACAGCAGATCTCTGACTGAAGCTTAATGCAACAGCCTTGATGACTTGAGATCAGGTTTCTTGCCCTCTAGTGACATCATGTTCACCACAGTAGCTGGAATTGGAGAAGGACAATGTTCACAGCTTGTGAAAACCAGGGCACTGAGGTAATAAACATTGTGAAGCAATACAGTGGTCCTTCAAGATACAATGGCCTCAGGATACAATATTTTCAACATACAATGATCTTTTCTGACCCATCGTAAGTTGAAACAAGACTCAACATACAATGTCTCAGACTCGGATACAATCGATCAAGGCCACTTTTCTGGTAAACTAGTTATATTAGTTGCTAGTTAGTAGCTATTCCTGAGTGTTTTATGTAAGGAGTAAGGACTTGTTTTATCTGTCTTAGTTATCTACTTTTTTTTCTTAAATCTTCATTTTCTTCTTCTTGGATGACATTTTGGGGCTTTGAAACCAATTACTCAAGTTGCAATGGTTTCAACATACAATGGTCGTCCTGGAATCAATTAGTAATGTAACTTGAGGGACCAGTGTAGATGCATCAATGGTGTTTAATGGATATTCCTATTTAACGATTACTCCTCATGTGGCAATAAACCTCCAAGTTCTCTTCATCCCATGTAATATATTTCAAGCTATAGTACAGTACATCAGCTGTACGCAAACATTGGAATAATGCATTCAACCAAGAGAAAGAAAGACTTAACTAAATGTAATGGTGGGGTAGCTATGATGCCTAAGAGCAAAGAAAATTACACAAAGTTTCTTCATATGTATTAAACATGTAAATATAATTTATATGTTATACCTTTCCATGCTATGATATGATCACTTGAAGTTACAAGTTCAAAGCAGCACTACTGAGAGATACTGATCACCACGTGACCCAGCTGTGTAGACCTTGTGTGAATAGAAATAACCAACCACATTACAGGGACTTTCTGGTAATTAGATATTGATGGCTTATCCTCAGGATAGGTCATCAATATCAGATTGGTGGAGGTCTGAGACCCCGCACTGGTCAGCATCCCAACTGATCAGCTGTTACAGGAAAATATACACAATGTTCCATCCACTGTGTGCTGGCTGTACTAGAGTAGTGTAGCTCAGCCTCCATTCAAGTGAATGGGGGCTAAGCTGAAGTTCTCTGGTGCTGGAAACTACAAAGGAGACGAGCCTTCTATCCAAAAGCTAATTGGTTGGGGTATGTGGCGTCAGATCCCAGCAAGCTGACATTGATGACCTATCCGGAGGATAAGTCCAATATGAAACTACCTTAAAACCTCCTTAATTTCTACATCCTTACTGGCTTCAATAGTGTCCAATATGTTCGAACATTGATAATCTTCATGATATGAATCACTGCAAGGTCACCACACTACACTCAAAATATTTTTAGGGCCACTTTTTTAGACCTGGCGTGAGCAGGGAAAAGTCGCAGATTGCGGCGCAAGTACCTTGGTGCAAGAAATACACTTAATATAGGCGTATTTCTATTAGTAAATAACCCCCTAAGTGCTACTTACATAGTTTTTTCAATAGCTATTATAGACTTCAAAAGAGACATCCACACTCAAATGAGGTTGCCTCTCCATTGATTTCATTGTGTTTGGGATACCTAGTGCGCTTACAGATGTGTACCATATTAGGTACCCGCACATATCAGCCAAATTCTTTTACATGAATGCCTAATATGAGTATGCCAGTGTATTCAGACAGTAATGCAGTATACAACTTTGGCCATTTAATGTTGACAGATTACATGTAGTGTTAACTATGTGCAATATGAATCGTGGTAAAGTTTGGTACCAGGATGCATTACAATTCGCTCTTGTTAACCACTCCGGTATAGAAAACAGTCTTTCACATATTACCCCAGAGATACATATGGTATGTAATGCAATTTACTTCTCCACAGTCTAGACATATATAACTATACAGTTCTATGAACATAGAAGTGGAGATGAATGAGATGTGTCTATGCCGCTTCCCCTGCTTCTCTATGAGATCACTACAGCAGAAGTGAGGGGAGGGGAAGGGAGAAGGGAAGCTAATGAGCATGTTAGTCCACCACTGAATGCAGGAAAAGGTGGACCAGATGGAAAAACAGCATGGGGAACTACTCATTCTCTGAATAGTAACACTTTTCAAGGGATATCCCCTCTAAGGTAGCCTCTGTGTAGAGTTGGTCAGGAAGCAGTAAAAGAACACTCAAGGTGAGAAGGAAAAGACCCAGAGGACAGGGCAATGGCAATAGTATGTACATCCTTCCATATTTAGAGATTGAGCCATAATTATAAGTTTTGTTATGAGAAGCCACAAAAAAAAACTTGATACTCTCCTCCGTACCAAACAAATTTAAGCACAGTTCATCTTAGTAAGTGAACATCAACATGGCAAAGCGATGAATTACGCAATGTACCACCACAGTAAAAGTAATGAACACATACTGGACAATGCTACTTCACTTTATCTGGGGAAGTTTCATTTGTGTATAACAATGCATATTAAGTGGTCCTTTTCTTTAATTTTTTGTAATATAGTTAGTTAGTTGTACATGGTGATACCTGGCGTTCCTGAAGAATTAAGTAACTGTACGGACCTTAAGAAGGGGCCAAGAGACTACAAAACTTCTAGCTATGTAACAAAGAGCTCAGCTCCTTTGAAGATATCATCAGGGTAAGATGTGTCTTGCTACCATCACCTTTCTTTGTATCATAAGGGCATCACCAAGTGCCATGTTTGACACTGGTCGATAGGAGCTGGCCCATTTGTTAATGACTTTAGGTAACTCTTACTTACTTTACTCTGTATATTATCTTTATATATCTATCTATCTAGTTATATATGGATGAATAAACTTTTTCTTTTTTTTTAAAATAAGCTTTTTTTGGAGTGCTGCCCCTTTTTTCATTTATATTATTTGGATTGGCTATTCCAGTGGGCCTTGCCCCCTGCTATTGTAATAGGCTGTGCTGCCAATTTTTCATATATATCTATCTAGTTTTTTATCTATTTCACAATAATACAATTTGAATGACCTTCACAGGACCATCATCATTTTCCATTGAAGATGTCAGTTGAGCAGGTGACTTCTCCTGACCCTAACTACCTGAGTTACTTAGTGCCATATGCCTGCCACTAGCCCTAAAACCTTGTATTACTTGTTGTTTTTGACCGTTATTTATTGTCAGTTCTAATTTTCACATGTATCTGTGATTTTGACATGTTAGCTGTCGACTTTACATTCAGAACCTTTAGCTACAGTACATCTGTGATCTCATCTTTCATCTAGGACTGCTGCTGAGTTACCTTTAGCTTGACATCTTGTTTTGAATCAACCTTGCCCCTGGTTCCTGATGTGCAGTAGCCACTGGCTAAAGACTATGCTTGTGATTGTGACCACTGTAAAAACCACCCCTCTGGGGGAAGACTATTGGTGCAGACAAGGGCACCCTTACATTTCGCACTACAGGTTAGCCTGGACCAATTTTATTGTGGTATAGAGAGTTCAATAGATTATATTGTGGGTCCACCAAACATCTCCAAAGTCGAAAATATAAATTACTATATTAGCTATATTAGTATACTTTCATGACACTGTCTAAAGGTCCTGACTAGTCCACCACGACATTTTACAATGGCCACATCTCTGCTGAAATAACTAGGCAATGGCACAACAGGTCCTGGCAGAAGACATGTGGAGTTGACTTAGGAGTAGATCACTAATTTTCTATTAATTTTTCCATTTTTGACAGGATACTAGACTTTATTGATGACATGGCATGTGTGGGCAATGTTAACAATATAATTTGCAATGCAATTAATAGCTGTTTTAGTAACATCAAAATATTCCAGTTCATCATAGCTGAAAAGAATGTTAGTGCTTACGGCTTCGAGACTATACTGCTGACCTGATTTGAAAAATCTATTTTTTTTTTAGAAGACTTTGGATTACTGTGAGCCTTCCTGGCTCATAGAAGGGGGCCCCAAGTGAGAAACTCACATTGATGACATTTATTTGCCCTAAATGGGCAGTTTGACAGGAGTTCTCTTGATACGACAGCATGTTTTACCCTGAATAATCTAAAGGTCCCTTTACACGGGATGAAACAGCAGGCGATTGTCAAGAAGGAAGCCCCCATACTGACTAATTGTTTGCCGGTAGTAGAGTGCTGTTTACATGATCTACTGCCAACAAACAAAGATTTTTGTGTCCACATGAACTGTCTATTATCCAATGAACTAGCATTTAGCTCGTTCATCAGGTAATGGGCAGAACATTTACACTGCCAGATAATCGCCATCGAGCGATTTATATCTTGCAGATTCTTGGCCCGTGTAAAGGGCCCCTTAAGTAATATGGACAATTTTTGATTTGGAGGAAAACTTTATATCTCCTTCCTAGCCTAATGCCCAACACTTCATCTACTCTTTTACAATGAATATCAATTTACTTTATTTAGCTATTCAGATAAAAGGTGAAATGTGGCTTAAAATCGTCTCCTTGTTTTTGCTCAATAATTCTGCAGATATTAGTATTTCAAGGTCAAATTACAGGAGACAGGTGAAGGCAATTTTCATAAAGACTTAACGTTATCAAAACATGTCCAGGTCACACAGCATCTCATTCATATGGGTTAGGAGTCCCCCTGGCCTTTGATACACTGGGGAACACTCATGTCTGATTACAAAGTGCCTTCTTCAGGTTCAATCAGAACCCAAAAGAACACGCAAACACACATGAGATTCTAAATGTTAATTATCATTAAGAGATAATAATTGACCCTTTTCAAGTAGTTGATTGAGAAATCCTTGCTCCAGGAGGGTGCCACTTCATAATCAAGATATATGTGTATATATACCAGTAAAAATTAAATGCTCTAAATATGAAATTATATTAATGTTTGCAGGATATGTTCTCCGTAGCTAGCTCATTACATTAGGTTAATCTAGTGAAATAGGATATAATACAAAGATTAGTTACACAATGCCTTTCTGTAATACCTGGAGGTATAACTCTTTCCATTCTGTGTAGGATGCACATTTGATGTGACCCTTGTTTGAGAAATTTTCTGGGATTTTAATATTGATGGCCTCTCATCAAGATAGGCTGTCAGATACTATAACCAATCTAAGGATTCATTTAAGTCTTTTTTTCAATGTCAACTGCTCCTGCTGTGACCACCTTCTGAGGTAGACTATTCCACAAATTCACAATTCTTATGGCGAAGAAGCCTTGATTCCTCTGGAAACTGAACTTTTTGTTCTTCAGGTGGAGGCAGTGCCCCCTTGTCTTTGATGGTATTTTACATAGTACAACAGTTTTCATACTGTTTATACAGCCATTTATTTATGAATATAGATTAATCATGATCCCTTTAGATGCCTCTTCTCAAGACTAAATTTACATGGCCTTTAAAAAGTATTCATGCCCCTTGGACTTTTCCACATTTCTTCAACTTACACCCACAAACTTAACTGTATTTTATTGGGATTTTATGTGATAGTCACATAGTGGCAAATATGTGTGAAGTGAAAAGAAAATAATACATGGTTTTCAAAATTTGTAATAAATAAAAATCTGGAAGGTGTGGCATGCATTTGTATTCAGTTTCCCTGAGTTAACACTTTGTAGGATCACCTTTCACTGCAATTACAGCTGCAAGTCTTTTTGGGTATGTCTCTACCAGCTTTGTGAATCTAGAGGCTGAAATCTGTGCCCATTCTTTGCCCAAAATAGCTCAAGTTCAGTCAGATTGGATGTAGAGTGTCTGTGAACAGCAATTTTCAAGTCTTGCCATAGATCAATGGGAATCAGGTCTGAACTTTGACTGGGCCATTCTAAACATGAATATGCTTTGATCTTAACTTCTCCATTGCAGCTCTCGCTGAATGTTTAGGGTCGTTGTCCTGCTGGAAGGTGAATGTCCGCCCCACTCTCAAGTCTTTTGCAGCCTCTTACTGGTTTCTCTCCAGGATTGCCCTCTATCTTTCCATCAACTCTGACCAGCTTCCCAGTCCATGTCATGAAGAATAGCATCTCCACAGCATGATGCTGCCACCATGTTTCATTGTGGAGATGATGTGTTCAGCATGGTGTGCAGTGTTAGTTTTCTGCGACACATAGTGTTTTGCATTTAGGCCAAAAAGATCAACTTTGGTCTCATCTGACAGAACACCTTCTTCAACATGTTTGCTGTGTCTCCTACATGGCTTGTGGCAAACTGCAATTGGGCTTTCTTATGGCTTTCTTTCAAAAATTGCTTTCTTCTTGCCACTCTTCCATAAAGGCCAGATCTGAGGAATATACAACTAGTAGTTGTCCTGTGGACAAATTCTCCCAACTGAGCTTTGGATCTCTGCAGCTCTTCCAGAGTGATCATGGGCCTCTTGGCTGCTTCTCTAATTAGTGCTCTCCTTGCCTGGGCTATCAATTTAGGTGGATGGCCATGTCTTGGTAGGTTTGCAGTTGTGCCATACTTCTTCCATTTTCGGATGATGGATTGAACAGTGCTCCATGAGATGTTCAGAGCTTGGGATATTTTTTTTATAACCTAACTCCTGCTTTACACTTCTCTACAACTTTATCCCTGACATGTCTAGTGCGTTCCTTGGTTTTCATGATGCTGTTTGATCACTAATGTTCACTAAAAAACCTCTGAGGCCTTCATAGAAGAGCTGTAGGTATACTGAGAGTAAATTACAGGTTATTAACTGATTACTATAGGTAACTTCTGAAGGCAATTGGTCACACTGGATTTTATTTCGGGGTATCAGAGTACAGGGGGGTTGAATACAAATGCACGCCACACCTTCCAGATTTTTATTTCTGAACATTTAGAAAACCATGTATTATTTTCTTTTCACTTCACACATACTTGCTACTTTGTGTTGGTCTATCACATAAAATCATGTTTTTAAGGTCATTAAAGTTTTTGGATGTAACGTGAAAAAATGTGGAAAAGTTCAAGCGGTATGAAGGCCACTGTAGTTCTTTTAATCTTTCCTCATAACGAATCGGCCAGATGATCGCTTTTGTTTGAACGCTCGTTAGCGATTATCTGCTGGTGTAAAGGTGCCACGATCATTCATCTGTTAATATGATCGTTTGTGTGGTCACCATCATTGTTTGCCAGCAGCAGATTGTGCAGCCTAAACACGCTCTGCTGCTAGCAAACAATGATTCTGTACGGGGACGAGTAGGTGATTGTAAGGAAGGAACGTGTCCTTCCCAACAATCATCTGCTTGATTGAACAGTGTAAAGGGGCCTTAGTTTAGTTGCTTTTATTTGTACTTCTTCCAGATTCTTTCTTCAAGCTGGTGCCGCCGAGAACTGAACTGCATATTCCAGATGAGGCCACACCAGAGCTTTGTAATATTATATCCCTGACAATATCCCTGACAATATCCTGCTTGCCTTGGAAGCAGCTGATTGATTGACATTGTATGCTGTTATTTAGTCTATGATCTACAATCCTTCCCTACAAGTGACTTTCCCAGTGTTACATCCCCTAGGACATATGAGGCTTGTTGAATACCCAGATGCATAACTTTATATTTATCCATATTGAACCTCATTTGCACAGTGGATGCCCAAACACTCAGAATATCCAAGTCAGCTTGTAGTTTATGGACATCTTCCATGGACTGCACAGTACTACATAACTTGGTGTCATCTTCAAAAATAGAAATTAATCCGATTCATTCAAAATATTATCTTTACTGTGGCCGAGAGACTGTCGTTTATGTGCTGTTAAAATGTATTATTTCCGATAAGACATTAAGATGGCCGTCAGTCTGGTCAGGACATCTTAATCTCATGTATGTGCCATTACTATGAATAGCGCCGCATGCATGGATATACTTCATTAGGAAATCCCAACCCAGGAAACATGCCACCCTTTTAGAAAAAATAAATTGTCTAAGGCCAATAACCTCTTAAACAGCCTCCCATAGAAAACTATTAGAAAAATAGAAAACTTTTTACTTTGGCAGAACACCACCAAACCTCAGAGATCCAGGATTTCAGAGGTTTTCACCCAAATATTACTGCATATAGAGCATAATTTTAATTTTCATGGACTGTACATTTTAATATAAAATTGAAGCACTTCAGGTGCATTTTGGAGGATTATCAATTTATGTCTGGTTTACATTTTTTTTCCAGTGAACCTAAATATAGAAAATACAGGACTGTGAAGTTAAATGGGTAGTCTCAGGAATGCACCTATTTCCAGATTAAAGCCACCCAGTGAGTCTGGTGTTATGTATATTTGTTGTATTACTGTACATGCCAGCCAGTCACTATGACCATATAGTGTATCACAGACCATCACCACTAAAACATTTCCCTGAAACAAAAAAAAAAAGAGTACCACCACCAAGATGTCAGTCAATAAATACATATGATTCCTCTCATATAAGATGCACATAAAGTATTATGTAGAATACAAAAATCTCTATGACCTAGATCTGCGATGGCTAACCTACGGTACTCCAGCTATGGTAAAACTACATCTCCCAAGATGTAGACTTGCTTGCATGTTTTTAGAAATCCATAGAAATGAATGGAGCATTCTGGGAGTCATAGTTTCACCACAGCTGGAGTGCTGGACGTTAGCCATCACTGACCTAGATCCACGTAATCAAATCAATTCATATATCAATAAAAAAAATCACCGCATAAGAAGGTAGTTCCTCTCCTCTTGGACCTATAAAGCCAATGATGCTTATATTTATACTAGGTATATTTAATCTATTTCATTTAATGTTTGTGTGTGTGGTTAAAAGATATCAACAGTATCCACTATAACAGTGACATCTACAGTACCCTGCCCCGTTAACAGTGACATCCACAGCGGCCGCCCCTTTATTAGTGACCTTCACAGTACCCTGTCTAGTTAACAGTGATTTCCACAATAACTTGCCCCCTTAACAGTAACTTCTACAGAGCACCGTTCCCTTAAAAAGATACCTCCACAACACCCTGCCCCCTTAACAGTGACCTCTACAGCACCCCGCCCATTAACACTGACCTCCATAGCGGACAGTCCTCTCATTGTGACCTCCACAGTTTCCTGTCCCCTTAACAGAGACCTCCACAGTGCCCGCCCCTTTAACATTGACCTCCACAGCATCCCACCCCATTATCAGTGACCTCCACAGCAGCCAGCCCCTTTAACAGTGACCTCGACTGCATCTCTCCCCCTTAACAGTGACCTTCACAGCAGCCCGCCCCTTTAACAGTGACCTCCACAGTGGCCGCCCCTTTATTAGTCACCTCCACAGTATCTCACCTCCTTAACAGTGATTTCCACAACACCCCGTCCCCTTAACAGTGGCCAGAGGTCCGGTTTTAGGCCAGACAGTCCGGCTTTCAGACCCCCTGTCCTCCGTCCAGCGCAGGGCCTGGACGGACACAGAGATGTTCTTTTAAACAGCTCACTCTATGACAACAGCATTGTGTTGTTTGAGCGTCAGCTGCAGGGAGAAAGTCACCCTCCCTCCCACCCCTGCAGCTGACAGAAGTTGAATCTTACCTTCATTTTTTCAATCCCCATCAGCTGCAGAGTGGGAGGGGGCGTGGCCTACACACACATACTGTACATATACTCAGCTTTGTATATGAGATTGATGTTATTCATTTTCCCCCCTTCCTTTTTCCAAAAATACTATATTTAAATGATAATATGTAAAACAGGGTTTTTGCTCAATGGTCCATCAGGACCATTACTTGTATGTCTGGAGGCTCAGTATAGTGATTGTGGTCTCGCTTCTATGGGGAGAGCCGGGTTAGTCCATTAGATATGAGTCCTTCCTATGGAGGGAGGTATAGCATGTTGGTGGCAATCAGAGTTAGTGCAAACCTCAAGGGATCGAGCCCAATCCCTGGAGGTTTTACATGCTGTTATTTAAATGTAGTATTTTTGGAAAAAGGAAGGGGGAATATTAATAACATCAATAAATATAAGCACCATTGGCTTTATAGGTCCAAGAGGAGAGGAACTACCTTCTTATGCGATATTTTGGGGGACGTACAATTATCTGCATATCAGTATATCATATTATAGTTGTGGTAGATTTATAACACTATAGTCCAGTGCATTGGACTGTGATTAGCAGGATTTTTTTTTATCACAAGTGAAATCTGTAAAGGAAATTTTCACCTATATTTGGTCCCCTGATGAATTAATGCCTCTTAATGGTATTTTTAGATTTATTTAATAAAGGTTATATTTTAGTGATGATGGTCTGTAAAAAATATTTTCTAAAATCACACTATAGATACTGTAATTATCTATCTGATGGTCTACATGTCAGGACTTTGACTTTACTATGACCATACAGGCTTTGTTGACCCAACCCAATGAATTGCCCAAAAGAGCCAGGTGAATGACTAATCCAACGTTCCACACATGTACAGCCATGTGTTTGGTCAAGAAAAATGCAAAAAACCAAGCTCCAGTGAGTCTGTAACTCTCACAGATACTAAGATGCAACTTGTTATTTTAAACCACAAACTTTACATGTGGTATTATCAAAATTTTTTACAAAACTCATCATGGAAGGTATGAGTCAGCTGGTAGCCGCAGTCTTCAGAAGTGTTGTCTGTTATCTTATAATATATGTGCAAAACCAGGTTTTTGTGTGATCTTCCTTTCTCACAGTCATTTCTTATGCTGCCATCCTGTATTTATTTCTCTTGTTTATATAGCACTAACATAATCCACGGCACTTTATAAACATTATCACTGACTGTCTCCAGTGGAGCTTAAAATCTAAGGTCCCTAAGGTGTCTTCAAAGGTGCAGGAGAAAACCCACACAAACTCAATGGACCCCGGCGCTGCAAGGCACCAGTGCCAACCACTGAGCCACCATGCTGTCCTTACAAAACTACAGTAACATCTGAAAGCAAAGGACTATACTAATGCAAAATAAGTCTCTCTGAACCTACTGTACTAGAATCAAACTACGATTTATACATGGCAGGTATATGGATGTAGAGTACAAGACGAGTGCACCGCAACCACATAAATGCTCACATCCAATCATGCACACAGCCATACCATAGATCCATATAGTAAGGATCTGTAATATGATACCATAGACTGCTATAAGCTCATACTGTACGACTTTCATATAAATTTTGACAGCACACCAGATTGTTTCATTTGCAAATATGTGTGAATTTATTTTAGCCGGATTGCAAGTTCATACAAAAGCAGCGTTTCGGGCCATTCCTGTGCCCTTCATCAGGCTTTCTGGTTCATTTGCTGTGTTTGTGCAATCCTGGTCTGCACAAACACAGCAAATGAACCAGAAAGCCTGATGAAGGGCACAGGAATGGCCCGAAACGTTGCTTTTGTATGAACTTGCAATCCGGCTAAAATAAATTCACACATACAGTATTTGCAAATGAAACAATCTGGTGTGCTGTCAAAACTTATATGAAAGTCTTACGTAGTCCTTGGAGTGGAGACGGGGACATCACCTTTGACGAGCACCCTATATAGCCCAAAAGCGGTTGGAGTGCTGTGGTCCTTCTTTAAATACTACATAAGCTCATACTGTACTTCTGTTTATGTGAGGCACACACCATATGCATTGCTTCTCTAGACATAGTGTGAGATCGGTGAGATATAGATAGATAGATAGATAGATAGATAGACAGACGGATAGATATTAGACAGATAGATAGATAGATAGATAGATATTAGATAGATAGATAGACAGACAGATAAATAGATAAACAGATAGATATTAGATAGACAGATAGATAAAGCCAGTTTTTCTTCTGACAGCTTTTTTCATTGGCAGAATTCATTCTTTGGAAGTGAAACGTTTGTAAAGTAAACTTTTAACTAAGGCTGAGTTCACATTGCCGTTTGTTTTTTCCATTCCTCTGATCTGTCAAAGGAACAGAAAAAATAAGGAAATAAAGGGTCCTGCAAAAAAATGGATCCTGAGCATCAGTTGTGCATATTTGGCATTCGTTTGAGCCATTTCCATGTGAGATCTGTTAATTTAGGCGGAAAAAAGTCCTTGAAGCAGGACTTTTTTTCCCATCTAAAATAACAGCCTATAGATAGCCTATACCTTATACAATGCTAACATACAAGGCCCGTCATACATTGAATGATAGCTTGTGTGGTATTTAAGGAGTCACAGGTACATCAGGTGTCCGGATGCCCCCCTATATGGTATATTAACACACCATATGGTGCCATACAGTATGGTGCCCAACAGTGCTATGCATTGACCAAATAAAATGTCCAAAGTTGTGCCAAAATAAGACAAAACAATGTTGCCCCTGTAAACAACAAACATAAATTCTGTACAGTGCCTAAGTAGTGATCAACACAATAATGCCCTACAGTGCTCAAATACCAAGATAAAGTGACTAAAGTAAATGTGTCACCAAAAATGTTATATGTCAGTTAAAACCAGATAGTAGCACACATCCTTTTTTTACTAATCTGTTTTTATTCTGATTGTAGGTTTTTCTGTTCTATTTTCTGAACATGATTATGGGGGCAGCCATCTTTCCTGAGCTGTTCTTAAAATTTATACAGCATTAAAAAAAGTTGCTTTACGGCAGCCCTATGGGCAATAGATACAATGGACAGGAGGAGACCTCACTGACTTCTATAGGAGAGTCTTGTAAGCTTGTTCTGTGCCCTGTGCAGAGGTCATTGTACAAGTAAGGCCTCATGCACACGACCGTTGTTTGTTTCCGCGTCCGTTACGTTTTTTTTCACGGATAGGATGCTTCCCCATTCATTTCAATGGGTCTGTCAAAAAATGCGGATGTCAACCGTTTTTGTTCCGCATCCGTGATCCGTGTTTTCATTCCGTCAAAAAAATAGTGCATGTCCTATTTTTTTCACGTTTGCGGACAAGGATAGGCATTTTTACAATGGATCTGCCATAGAAATCGGATCCTTTAAAAAAAACGGTCCGTCATCCGTTTTTTTTGACGGACGCAAAATTTCAAGGAGGAGAGGATGCGGAGGCAGGCAACGGTCGTGTGCATGTAGCCTAAGGCATAGATAACATCTGACAATCACCTACTGTGAATGGAGGATCCAGTCTCAGAGGTGATATCATTAGAGGCAGGATTGAAATGACAGAAAAGCAGGTAACTGCAGTAAAGTGATCTGTACAGACCAAGAAGAGGCGCCTATTAGTGGCAAGTGTAAAAACAGGTTTTTGTTTAAACCAGTGTTTCCCAACCAGTGTGCCTCCAGCTGTTGCAAAACTACAACTCCGAGCATGCCGCACAGCCAAAGGCTGTCTGGGCATGCTGGGAGTTGTAGTTTTGCAACAGCTGGAGGCACACTGGTTGGGAAACACTGGTTTAAACATAGATGTTGACATGGAAAATGAAAAATAACATCATCAAATTCTTTAAAAATATGTTAAACATAAACCCATGATCTAAACAATAGGTAATTTTCTGATGACACATTCCCTTTAACAGTTCTGTACAGAAATCAATCTAATAACAGTGCTATACAATATCTGAATAATACTATTACATATCTGTAGCGCCCTCTTTATTGGGGGCATTAAAGTACATGGGGAGACCAAGGAAGCCAAAAACTGACCTGGTGCCACTCACAACCAGTCAGAGCTCAGTTTTCATTTCTTGCTACTCTAGAAAAATGAAAGCCGCACTGTGATTGCTTTCTGCGAGCAACATGGCCAGTTTGCTTTTTAATAAATGAGGATCATTGTCTTCTCCATCACATTTTATTAAATGGAAATATGCTTTATAATCATGTATGGGAACGATTAAAGCGTTGAATGATAAGAGATGATTAAAGATATAGAATCATTTCTGCACTATGGTGTGTTCTGAAATGTTCGTTTTCTTTGTTACCTCCATTTTTCCTCTAGTTTTATACAATATACCATCAGCATGAACCATCAGAGATTCCTGTAAGCTTAACAAAGAGATGGTGAGATGACGTGGCCTTTTCAAGGTTGGAATTAAGAGCTTTATTGTCTCGCAGAACATTCCACAAGAATTTCATTGTAAGTATGAATGATGGTAATCAAACTTTCCAGTGTTGCCAACTTTTGTACTGACCTATATTGACATATATAGTTATTCATAAGTGCTTTGGCCTTAAAAGAGTTATCCGGGAATTAAGAAGATGAAAATACTGAAATATTACTTATTAATTATTATTAATAAATATATTATCAAATACCTTTCATTATTTATAATTGCTCATTTTGTCTGGGGAGCAATCATCAGGAGAAACAAAATGTCCGCCGTCCCATTAGTTCACACAAAACCTGTCCTAATGACACAGGAGGACAAGTTATTTCACAACACTGAGGTAAAGAGCTGCTTCATCCTCCTCTCTGCTCTGCTTGTCAGGGATTATGATCCTGAATACAGATGATAAGAACTTTAGCTGAATCTCTGGGGAATTCATGAGGAGAAATGAAGTACAGAGAGGACGGATAGGACAGGCTGTGGGAGACTGCATTCAAGTGCTGCTGCTCATTAGCCACACCTCACCCTCCTCTCATGTCTCCTCTTCATCTTCATTCCCACAGAGATTCACCTGTATTCAGGATAATAACCCCTCACAAGCAGAGTAGAGAGGAGGATGAGATAGTACTATGGCTCATTGTGGTGAAGTAACTTGTCCTCCTGTGTGATTAAGACAGGTTTTTGTTTGTACTAATAGGGCGGCAGCCATTTTATTTCCCCTGATGATTACTCCCTAGACAAAACAATCCATTATAACTAATGAAAGGCATTTGTGAATATATTTATTATAAAAGAATATTTAAGTATTTACATTTTCTTAATTCTCAAAGAACCCCTTTAATAATAGACAGATCTATTCCTATAAGTGCAGCGAGTCCAGAGGCAAAGAGGAGTGATAGTAGCAAGAATGGTTGTCATGGTACACACTCTACCAAATTAATGGGAAGGGTGCACCTGTTTTTCCCTTGAGGGTTGTCTCTGGTTTTGGGGTTCTCCTGCCTGGTGTCGGCTGAGGGTCCCTTTGTGCAGCTGTGGATGTCGGTGCAGTGTAGCTGTGAATGATGAAGCCAGGTTAACAGCAGAACGTCTCTTTACTGAAGAATAAAGTTTGAGCACATCACTTACAACTGTTAGCATTCAATACACAAATGTAATTTTCCACAGTTCTTACATGACTCTGCTGCACAGATAGTTAATAGGCCAAGGTGTCTCTTTAACCCCTTTGTGACCAGCCTGTTTTGGTCCTTACTGACCAAGCATTTTTCTTCCTTTTTTTTCATCGTCGCCTTCTAAGAGCTATAACTTTATTTTTCTGTCGATATAGCTGTATGAGGGCTTGTTTTTTGCAGTACAAGTTTTAGTTTTTGGTGCCATTTTAGGGTACACATAACTTTCTAACTAGCTTTTATTTTCTCTTTCTGGGGGGCAGATGGGTAAAACAACAATACTGCCACTGTGTTGTTATGGTATAAATTTTAATAAATAATATAATATATTTATCCTCTGTGTCAATACGATTCCAACAATACCAAATACATATACATTTTCTTTACGTTTGTGTTTTTCTTTTACGTTTATGTTTTGTGCAATAAAATCCCTTCTTTTAAAAAGAAGATTTTTTTTTTTTGCATTGCCACATCCCAGGACCCATAACTTTTATATTTTTCTGTCTATGAAATTGTATAAGGGCTTGATTTTTATGAGACGACCACAAAAAAGGATAATTTACATGATATTTGTGTAGTGCGGATCGTTACAGATGCGGTGATACCAAACGTGGGAGAGATTTTATTTTTGCAATTTTTTTCATTGAAAAGCGTATTTTTAAGCGTAAGTTTTTTAATTGTATTTTCTTATTTAATAAAAAAATTTAACTTTTTTTAACCACTTAATAGTCCCACAAAGGGACTATAACAGACAATCTTTTGATTGCTTCTAAAATACAATACGTTTCGGGCTACAAGAAACAATTCAAGCCCTTACTCAGGTGAGAGCTGCTGAACTTTCCTTTTTACTATATCCCTATAGTGCTGTAATGGCTAACTTCCGGCACTCCAGCTGTGGTAAAACTACAACTCCCAAGATGCACACTTGCTTGGCTGTTTTCAGAGCTCTATAGAAATAAATGTAGCATGCTGGAGTAGTTTCACCACAGCTGGAGTGCAGGAGGTTAGCCATCACTGATATAGTGCATAGCATTTTAATATCAGTGGGGAACACTCAAGGTAGGCTTGGGGCCTACATCAGGTCCCAGCCAGCCTATACACACAACGACACCCCACATTCGCATTTGCTTGGTGCCGATGGGAGACACGGGGAGTCCTCTCCCACTTTCACCACATACATGCAGTGGGCGCCATTGCATGGGCTGGGTTCAATTCTGTGGAGTTGGGCTATGTAGCAAGACAGCAGAGAGAGTAACTGTGCCTGACCTTGTTCAACCAGAAAAGAGAGAGCTTGCAATACTGTAAGTGGCTGGGCCAATGAGGGAGATAGCGGAAGGAGCCACAACTGTGTAATGAAACTCCTGTGTAGCAAAGCCACCAAAGATAAAGTGTGGTGTGAGAATTGTGGGCTGTGTTGGTCCCTGCTGTTGTGACGCCTGACCGCTCCGTTAAAGGAATTTGTGCCGCTCCAGTAAAGAGCAGAAGTGTTACTTTTTCTACCTTATAGATAGGGAAGTTTCTGGACTGTATAGAAAAAACTGTGCTGCTACAATGCACAATAAAGTCGTATTTCCCAGAGTCCGTGGGTGCTATCTCCCTGTTACCTGCAAAACCCAATCGTTACCAGTTTAATGTCAGGCTAGAAATAAAAAATACATTGAAATCATGGCTTTATGATGTACTTGTTGTCTGTGTCTCATTAACCTGACATGTGCTGGTCAGTGAACATGGGGAATAAATGTATAGTACTACCCTATGTCTCTTGCCATTTCTAAAAGAAAGCTGCCCTACAGCAACATTTACACATCATGTGGATGCTAAGTGATTCCATCAGTTGTTTAAGAAGCACTCGTTCCCAGAAGCACATAGCATTTCTCATACCCTGCTGGGTAATGTCAGCATTTAAAAAATGGTTTTTAAATGGGACGCTTTTCTTTCCGACTCAGCGGGCAGGCACTAAAAGACAGACACAGAAACCTGAAGGTACAGAAAGGGGAAGAGAATGATGGGTTACAGTGTTATTTGTGAATTAACCCTCTCAGTGAAGCAAGTCAGGTTGACAAGTCAGAATCAAAAAGTTGAGTTGAATGATGAGTTTATGTTTCACATCTGTGTACGTAAGAAGAAATGATGATAAAAGAAAAAATATTAAAGCAGTAAACAACATTTATTATCCACAGAGTAGGTGACAAATGTATGATCCCTGGGGTCCAACTGCTGGTACCCCTACTAATCACAATAAGGGGGTTCCCAGAGGCCCCTGTGTGAACGGAGTGGAAGTGCACACGTGTGACCAATGCTCTTTTCACTTCCAAGTACAGTAGTCACAAATGTAAATTAATCAGTGGTCGCACTACCTCTCCATTCACACAGGGGACTTCGCCCCCTAGGTTCTCATGAACACTGGGGGTCTTGGTGGTTGCACCCCTAGAAACCATACATTTATCAGCTATCTTGTAGCTAGGCAGTAAGTTGTTTATGGGTAAATCCTCTTAAGGTCATATGAGCTGTATATCTTTGAATGATGTGATTAAGAAATTTAAAAGAGGACATGATCAAATGACTTAAAAGGGTCCTGGGTAAATCATATGAAGCGTGTTCTACTTTTTACAAGGAGAAAAATAATGGCCAAGCACAGAGTGGTAGAGGCTCTTGGTCAGTTGCTCTTTTGTCCATACTATAATCGAGGCATGTTTTTGACATATCACAATAATGCCTCTCATTATGACCCTGAGCCAATCCTGCTGGTTGTCTGTTGCATGATGACCACAGGAACAATGCATGATGCATCTTCTACAACTTGTCATTTAGAGCCTTTCCTACATCATTTCTGCAATCAGAGAGTATGCAGGACAATGGCATAATTTGAAAATCCCACTGGTTCGCTTGATTTCACTCAGGACTAGCTTAATTGGATGGCCATCTTACTGTGATAATGGAGGAAATGGCAATGAATAAAGATATTTATGCGTTAATTGTTAATTTTTTGTGGAATTGGGACCAAAATGAAAAAGGATAGGGGACTTTGCCCACTTCAAATATAAGCATTCAGCTTGGTTTCTTTTTTCCATCCACATGTACATTTCTTTGTAGGCTTCAGTTAATTTCCATTCAAGACACATAAATGAGATGTCTGCATGAAAGCTGAAAATCTTTGTTAGCTTGCTGTAAACCCCAGCGTCTCAAACGCCCTTCTCCAAGTCATTCACAAAGGGGTTCAGAAAGCTCATATCTGCTATTGTAATAAGTGAGCCCTGTATAGAGAAGTGGGAAATGGAGGCTGTGCAAGTGACGGCACTGCTCTCTGGTATAGATTTTTACTAAGTGGTTCAATCCCCAGAGAAAATCTTTACTTGTAAACATTGCTTCTGGTACCCAAGGGTTAACACCTTTCTGACTGCTGCCATACTTGTAAAGATGATGCCCACTCATGAGAGCAGCAGGTGCCATAGCCGCTGGGTTTCTGCTCCATTGGTCTGCACTCCTAACTAACCTGGTCTGCACCATGGGCTGATTTTAATTAGTGCACGTATAAAGCTGTAGCCTGGTCTTCCTGAATTTAATGGCGACCATTTGGCACCAGGAGAGTTGGAATACGGAGTGGGCTCAGCATGCACGTGGAGCCTGCATTCCCTAAATTTAATGGAGGCCAGTATAGCATCAGAGGAGGTAGTATTTAGTGTAGGTTCCTGTCCTAATTATCTTTTCCTTAATGGACAGGCACAAATGTATTTGCCATATTAATAATGCCAACATAGGGCATTATAGCCCCCCTACAGTGTCTCCAGCAGTAACCAGGCCCATCTATAAGTCACCCCTTTAGAGTTCCCAGTAGTGATAAAGCCCCCATAGTGTCCCCTCCAGTAGTGTTGAGCGAGCATGCTCGGCACCCCGTGTGCTCGAGACCGATGCTCGAGTCTCCTCCTCTACTAGATATCTCAGGTAGTCGACTGTCCATCCAAGCAGCAAAGCATGAGGTGAAACACATTCTTTGTATCTGAAAAACATTCTGAAGAAAAGGTACATCTCAGCATTTTTACATAATATCTATTTTTTCGGATCATGCTGGTATAACCTGAGTATCTCCTGTATATAATTATATATTTACGGCTGGTTTAAGTTAGACATCTTCTTGTATATAGTGATATGGACCATGCTGGTATTAACCTGGCAATCTCCTGTATATAATTATATATTTACGGCTGGTATAAGTTAGACATCTTCTTGTATATAGTGATATGGACCATGCCGGTATAACCTGGGCATCTCCTGTATATAATTATATATGTACAGGTGGTATAAGTTAGATATCTTCTTATATATAGTGATATGGACCATGGTGGTATAACCTGGGCATCTCCTGTATATAATTATATATGTACAGCTGGTATAAGTTAGACATCTTCTTGTATATAGTGATATAGACCATGCTGGCATAACCTGGGTATCTCCTGTATATAACTATACATGTACAGCTGGCATAAGTCATATATCTCCTTGTATACGACCTGGGAATCCAAGATGCATCCAGACATCATCCCCATGCTGTTCCCGAACCATTTCAGTGGTGTTTCCATCAATTTCTGTCCTTTTCCTGTCAACCAGACACCCTCCCCTCTTCAGAGCAGGGGGTGCCTGGTTTAATGCTCTGGTTCTCCTATTGATTTCCATTGTGCTCGGGTGCTCTGTAGAGCACCCGAGAATCCCGATGTTTTCGGCCCGAGCACCCGAGCACTTTGGTGCTCGATCAACACTAGTCCCCAGCAGTTATAAAAAACCCTGTCGTAGCCCCAGTATTTATAATACCCCCTGTAGTAGCCTGAGTAGACCTGAAGCAGTGCCCAGTGTAGTGATAATGACCCCTAAAGTGTACCATGTATTATAATGCTTCCTGTAGTGTCAGTACGTGTCATGCACCCCCTGTAGTGCCCCCACATATATAACGCTTTCCCCCCTCTAGTTTAATTCCCTCATATATATCTATTGCTCTCCCACTCTATAATACAATGTCCCCCACCATAGTGCCCCGACGTATATATTTAGGCCTGCCTATGGCCTGATTTGCAGAGTTCAAGTGCAGATGGTCAAAATGACATCACCACAACCTCCTGTACAGGGTCACAGGTGGGCAATAACATGTTTTAGGCGTAGAAAATGGTCCTAATGTAAGACAGCTGTCTTACATTTAGAACTAGCGGAAGATCCGCCAAAGTTATGAAAAGGCCTGCGCCTTTTCATAAATTCAGCGGAACCACTGCCAGCGCAGGGGCTAAAATGCCGGTCTTAATAAATGTGCCCCTATGTTACTATGTACAATCCGTATAATACATCTATAGTTTTTTGGCCTCTATATACAGACACTTTGTTGCTTGTATGGAGCAGTTCAGAATCAGATTTTTTTTTACATTGTACAGTACACAAATTGTAATGAGATGAACTTGCAATTCACTGCTAGTTATAAAAAGCATCAGATTTTTTTTCTGAAAGTAACTTTCATAGTGGAAGAAAATCAACTAAAAGCCATGTTACATAGAAAAAAAGAAAAAAGTAATTCTATTTTAGTTGAGTCTTCATGTGATACCAAACACACCATTAACAATATTCCTCTTGAAGACATGATACACATACGCAGAAATTGCTTAGATGATGATTCATTCGGTATAGAGGCCAAGAAGTTCACAAGAGGTTACTCTAAACAAATGAATGTATAAAGGTCTATGTAGGCAATAGAATAGAGTGAACACTGATAAAAGACCAATGGTTACTTTTGTTACTACGTTTATTTCATCATGTCTAAAGGATTGCAACCAAATATATAGCAATTCTAGACTTGGATGAAGTGTCAAATGACACTTTTAGACGGGGTGAAATTTGTTTCTAGCAACGATTCATATTGAGATCAGTTTTGTCATTTTTGTTAAAGTGTAACTATCTTTTTTTTTCTAATGTTAGAACAGTGATAGAGAATGTTTTTGTAATACACTATGTGAATTTGTATATTTCTGTGAGAAAAAATCGCTCTAAAGTTGCCCCTTATCAGTGCTCTCTAAATGAGCATTGCTAAGGAAAGTCCTTCTTCACAGTTCAGCATAGCCGCTCACTACTGCTGCCCCCACTGTTTCCCTCCTTTATAGGCCTAAAACTGACCATTATGTACAAGATATTATATACATATAGATGATATATATTAGAGATGAGCGAACCTTTTGAGATTTGGTTTGGGTCCGGTTGACCGAATTTTTTAAAAAGTTCAGTTCGGACCCAAATTGATTCTACCTGAACTAAAGTTGCTCCAATTGCCCTGGAAATTGGTATATAACGTCCTCTACTCTCCTAGGACTTTTTAGGATGACATGTTATTTCTTTTTGTTAATTTTCTATAAATTGTTGCTTTTCTCTCTCCCCCTCTCACCTCCCTAAGCTCTCTTGAATGCAATGACAGCAATAGCAAATTGAGTGACACTGACATACTTGGCTATAGGTAAACGCATGGTTAACACTACGCTGTCCCATGTGTTTTGATTTTTCATATTCCAAAGCTTCTAAAAATGCTTCCTTTATTGGGGGTCACACGTTGTTATTGGATAAAAACACTAGCTTGTTGGAGAACCAAGCATCCAAACAATGATACCCTAATGGGGCCACAATGCCTAATCATATGAGTCCTACCACACCAACCAGACCAGACGCCAGAAAAATAAAATTTAGGCAAAGGCACAGAAGTATGCAACTTTGACATAGCAACAACGGAACCCTTGCATACTTGGCAAGTAGTCTCACCAAGACACCTGTTGGGTGCTGAAGCTATTCGAAGAGGCCACAAAATTTGTCAGTAAGGACAACTGTGGCATAAACAATCTCATCTCCCTCATAATTACCTTAGAATAGATACTGACACTCATGTAGCAGGGGATGACAGTGGAGGGAGAACAGCTAACCCATCTTGCTGTTCGCCCTGTAGCTGTTGGGGACCCATAAGGAGAAACTCCCATAGAGGAGTATGAGGAGCTGCCACTGGAGGAGTCAGAGGTGGAGGGAGCATGGTGACTGTGACTGTCCATGACACCCAATCATCTCAGTAGGGGATGAAGCTGGAAAGAACTGGCTCCTTGGGCATGAGGGCCAGAATGGCGAGCTGTATGCTCGCTTTCTTATGCAGCAACAGAGATATTGTTGACATCAAGCAGTCTGAAAGGTTTGCTCATCTTCTCTAATATATATTACATACTGTATATATGTATATAATATGTATATATACTGTGTGTATATATATATATATATATATATATATATATAAAGAGAGAGAGAGATTTTATGTTTTTTTGCAATATAGATATGACATAAAATTAAAAATCATATCCCAAAAAATTCTTAGAAAATATATTTTAAAATAAAAAGCCCAGGAGTATACAAGCCAGAGCATTCTAGAGTACACAGGCAAGTTGCATCCCTGGGAAGAAGTAACCAGAAAAGGGCACTTTTTTAACATGCAGTTGCCCAGACCTGGCGGTATCTGCAACATTATGGTTTGTTATTTGTTTGTAATGTTAATGTTATGTATTGCACACTCCATATGAGTCCAGCATGAGCCAAGCAAGGCCAGAGTTAACAATGCTGGCCCAGTCCTCTCTGGAGCTCAGGGAATGGGCCCGCTCCAACCTCAAGTCCAGTTTCCAGTCAGGGTAGCTGTAGAGAAGGAGGGGCCTGTGTTGCATGAAAAATGCAGAATATAGAACATTCTGCGATTTTCACGTAACGCACAAGTGATGCGTGAAAATCACCACTCATCTGCACAGCCCCATTGAAGTGAATGGGTCCGGATTCAGTGCGGGTGCAATGCGTTCACCTCACGCATTACACCCGCACGGAATTCTCGCCCGTGTCTCGCCTTAGTCATCACACAGATGAAATATAAATAGAGATGAAGGAACATTACAGGAAAGATTAAAATATGACTGGTTAGTGGTTAGCATTACCATGCTCTTAACCACCTCCTTTTTATTTGCCTTCATCTCCTTTCTATGATAATTGAGAGTTTCCTAAGGGCCCATTCACATGACTGTATTTATAGGTCCACATCCCTTCCTTTAATTTTACTATTCATTTCAATAGGGCTGCAAAAGATGCGGATTGCACACCGTGTGTACTTCCATACTTCCATTACGTGGCCCAACAAAAAAGATAGAGCATGTCATATTCTTGTCCAAAATTGTGAACAAGAGTAGGCATTTCTATCACAGGGCTGGCCATTCTGTTCCGAAAAATGCGGAACGCACAGTTTGCGGACTGAAAAACAAATATGGCTGTCTGAATGGGCCCTAAGGGCTCAGGCACACGAACATATTTTTATTCTGTGTCTGTTCTACTTTCTTTTTGTGGCCCATATGCCGAACCATTCACTTCAATGGGGCCGCAAAAAGAAGGAAATTACTCCATGTGCATTCCATTTCCGTATGTCCATAGCTCTGTTCCACAAAAAAATAGAAAATGTCCTAATATTGTCCGAATTATGGAAAAGGATAGGACTGTTCTATTAGGGGGCAGCTGTTTCGTTTCCGCAAAATACGGTATGCGTGTTTTGCGGATCCGCCATTTGCAATTGTCGTGTGCATGAGCCTTAATGCTGTAGGACCTGTGGAGAGATGAACCATACCAGTTTCCCAGTTTCAGGAGCTGTCTCTATGCTACATATATTTTTGACCTCTAGCATCCTTCTCTGTATGTTCAGGATAAAAATTTTAAAAATAGCATACAAGTAAAAATATTTTACCCATGATAAAAAAGCTGCAACATGGTGGCTTAGTGGTTAGCACTGTGGCTTTCCATCTCTGGGGTCTTCTCCTTTTTGCATAGTTTCCTCCTACATACGAAAAGCATCCTGATTTTTGTATTTAGATTGTGAGCCCCAATAGAGCTTGCACCAATATGAATGATGACAAACTCCATATATTGCTACGGAATATGTTGGCAATCAATAAAATAAATGTAATATTCTGCTTTAAATATACAGTACATAGGTTATCATCCATTATACCTTTTCTCAGGCAACTAAAAAGTTAACATTCTCCCCATCATTTGTAAAAAATACTAATAGAGAGAGAAGGTTTTCTGGCAGAGTTCAGGCGAGCAGCACTTCCACATGATTTAACCACAGAAAATGTCAGCCTTAAATAAATGATAAACACCATTAAAGCAAACATGGGAGAGCACTGCATCTCATCAACATTATTCTGCCCTACATGGCCCGAGCCCCCTCCTCCCCCACTCTTCCCGCTCCATGACTGGCTCTGTCTAACATGGAATAGGTGGGGGGTGATACTTTTAAAGGTCAGAATTGCATTAAAGGTTCTGTGTCCAGAGAAAATAGTGTTATGAGATTAAATCAAGGTAAAAAGAAAAGTTTAACCCCTTTTACTATTGCTGAAAATTGAAGGTCTCGGCAAGTGCCTGACAATTGGAGGGGTGGTCAGGCTTTGATGCAGTTAGCAACAAAACACCAATATGAGGATTTATTAAATTGATGAAAGAAAACAAGAAATTTCTAACAAAAGCTTATTAAGTGGCTGTCTGAATTGGGCAATACTGTTTTATAAGGACCCTCACTGGATAAACTGATCACTGCTGAAATCTTCAGCAATCTGCTGCATTCTGTAAGGAAATTCAACACCTAAGGGGAGATTTATCAAGACGGATGCTTTCTGTGCTGCAGGTGTGGGCTGGAAAAAAAACTAAAAGTGGCCCCTGTGTTGTAGATGGGTCCAAATTGACAGAAGGTTGGGTAACACAAGTAGATGGGGCCAAAACAAGTTGTCAGTAATACCATAGTGCAGCACAGAATACCATCCCACAGAACTAAATACCACAGTGCAGCACAAAATACCTCCCCAAAAGATGTCCCTCTGTGGTGGCCATCAATAGCTGTCACGTTCTGTCCTCCTCCTCCAATTGTCTCCAATATGGATTTGGAGCAGGGGGCTTATGAGGTGAGATGTGGGCCACAACACCAAACCAGCACTACCAAGTAATGACCCCTATGAGTCAAAATTCGCCTACCAAACAAGCCTTGGCATTTGACAAGGGAATATAGCCAAGCAGGATATCCATATTTTCAGGGTGCTTGCCCCTCATCAGTACAGAGTAGTATTCTCGCAGTCTGGGTGCAATTCTTTGAAGGCAGCTTAGGCAAGGTGCTAAATCTCTTAAAAGAGACCAGCTTTGTGTGGAGACTTATGGTCAAATCCCAAGGCTTGTTTGAAAGTTGGACTCAAAGGATGCCATTTGCAAGAGGTGGTGGTAGAGAAATGGTTCTCTTCCTTGGGAGATACCTATTTGCATATTAGTTTCCCATGAAGCATTGCCAATAAGTCTCCATACAGGATTGGTACCTTTAAAAGGGTTGTCTCACTTCAGCAAGTGGCACTTATTATGTAGATGCAGTTAATAGAAGCCACTTACTAATGTATTGTGACTGTCCATATTGCTTCCTTCGCTATCTTGATTTATTTTTTCATCTCATTATACACTTCTCGTTTCTATGGTTATGACCACCCTGCAATCCATCAGTGGTGGTCGTGCTGGCACATTATAGGAAAAAGTGTCAGCCTCTATGGTGGCCAGGACCGTGGGAGCTCACACAGGCTACTGCCTTTTCCTATAGTGCGCAAGCACAACCATCACTGATGGATTTCAGGGTGGTCATAACCATGGAAATGACCAGTGTATAATGTGATCGAAAAATGAATCCAGACAGCAAAGAAGGCAATATGGATAATAACTATATATTAGTAAGTGCTTTGTAATCACTTTCTCTACATAATAAATGCAATTTGCTAAAGTGAGACATCCCCTTCAAGTGACAGTTTCATTGAAATTAGTTGGCTGTGTAGAGCATAGACATGTTTGGTCCTCCGGCAACTCTTTGGTCTGGCTTATAGAGTAATGTCCTAAATGGAGAACTAAACCAGACAACTCATTTAAAGTAGCTGACCACTCCACATACACTTTACATATACATGGTGTGAGTGACTAATAAATAAGTGATGCTCATAAGTGAAGTTCTTCTGCCCGATCTCTTACATATGCTTTGGGATGCATATAAATGATTGTGTGGATAACAAGACTGTTGCCATGTATATGCCAAGTATACTTAAAGGGGTTATCTCATCATGGACAATAGGGGCATATCGCTAGGATATACCCCCATTGTCTTATAGGTGTGGGTCCCACCGCTGGGACCCACACCTACATCTAGAACGGAGCCTCGCAAGGGAAGGAGGGCGCACTGCGAATGCGCAGCCGTCCTCCATTAATTTTCTATGGGGCCGCCACAAATCATTTCCGTCGGCCCCATAGAAATGAATGGGAGTGGGGGCTGCGCATGTGCGCTACGCTCCTATTCACTTCTATGGGGAGCCGGCTTGGTGGTGGCCGGACCGAAGTCTCCAGTCACCACCTTGCGGGGCTCAGTTCTCGATATAGGTGCGGGTCCTAGCGGTGGGACCCGCACCGATGAGAAAATGGGGGCATATCCTAGTGATATACCCCCATTGTCCATAATGAAACAACCCCTTTAAGTGGACAACTCCTTTAAACCATTCTTGATTAAGGGAATTAGATATTAACTAAAAGAGGGTTGTCTAGTATAGAAAATCAATGTTCACAAACCCTGTTTGGGAATTCTGTATTAATATAGAGGGTCCTCTGTTCTGGACTCTATGTCATGGATATAATGGAGAGAGACTACTAGCAGTGCTACTTACTCTGGAGAGCCTGTCCTGCATTACCTAGACAACGCTTTGATTTTAATGTGCACGGTGTAATGCTTCATTTCCCCTGTGGAGATGCTACAGGGAAATTGAAGAAGTGACGCAAGGTTTGCCCACAAATTATAGTTGATTGTCGGTACTTTGTGATCAGTTTATTGCCATGGGACCCTTTGAACAAGTTGGGATACTCAGAAAGTAACCAGTAGCTTATATTACTATTTTTGTTAGAAACACCGCTAGTCTTGTCAATGGGATGGGTCTGGTATTGCAGGTCAGTCGCATATACAGCTGCATTGTCGAACAAAGCCTTTGAAAAAGTGTGGTACTATTTCTGGCAAAAAAATCTTTTTTTTCTAATCTCCTAATGGTGTCACGTGAGATTTCCATTGCCAAAAGGGACCTGATATTTCAAATTGCATCCATACTACCCCCTATTTATCGTTCTTATGCATCCTAAGAGCAGGATCAGATTATCTGTTTCACCAGTCAAAGTAATATTACACGGAAAGACTGATAAAATAGCCTTATGGTCATTTGGTGAGTTGATTTGTTTTCTATAAAATGCACAGTTTTCATTATCCTAATTAGCCAGGGCTGCTAACTGCCATTTGGAAACCTCTTCTAATGTGGTTTGTAAAAGCTAGCAAATTGTGTTGGCAAATATGATCCCAGTTGTCAGAATAAGTTTAGCCCTTACTATTGTCTCATCTGCATTTCCATTTACATATAGGCTAGTTCCAAGTCCAAGGTAATTCCATGGAGCAGAGCGATACAAATTGCAACTGGCTGTGCGTGTCCCTGGCACCTGTTTGGTCATTTCAAGGCCAAGTGGTTTTTGTGTTAAACTACTGTGTTGATTTCCTAATATACTGAGCAAATCCATGACTACATTTACCTAGAGGTTCAGAACTTGTGTTATATCCAACGTTTTTCATACTTCCCTGAACATCTATGTAAATAATGTGATTAAAATGAGACACAGGCATGCTGGTCTACTCTTGACCAATATGCTAATCTGAAAAAAAAAGTTGTGTGTGTTGCTGGATAAATAGAATGGGGAAATAGAATAGAAAGTTGAAGATAGTATCTGTTCTGGTAAAACCTATGTTGTCCCATTAGTATCAACTAATGTGCAGATGTCCTACTAGGGAAGTGATGGGCAAAGTGCGGCTCTCCAGCTGTTGCTAAACTACAACTCCCACCATGCCCTGCAGTAGGCTGATAGCTATAGACAGGCTTTGCATGCTGGGAGTTGTAGTTCTGCAACAGCTGGAGAGCCGCACGTTGCCCATCACTGTACTAGGGCATATGGATGGCACAGAAGTCTCAAGACCCCTGCTATCAAACAGCAGCTTTCCATTTATTGCATGAACATTTACCTGAATGGCCGCCATGTACAGTAAGGCCTCTTTCACACGGGCGTCATGTTTGACGCCAGGATAAGAGGCGTGTGCGTTGCTGGAAAATGCACAATTTTTCTGCGAGAGTGCAAAGCGTTTTAATGCGTTTTGCACGCGTGTGGGAAAAATCGGCATGTTTGGTACCCAGACCCTAACCCGGACTTCATCACTAAAGTTCGGGTTTGGGTTGAGTATTCTGTAGATTTTATTATTTTCCCTTATAACATAGTTATAAGGGAAAATAATAGCATTCTCACTACAGAATGCTTAGTAAAATGTGGATGGAGGGGTTAGAAATAAAAAAATTAACTCACCTTATCCACTTGATCGCGTAGTTGCGATCTCTTGAATTTGCATGTGGATTTAGCTCTTTTTAATGGGGCTAATTCGTGTTTGACAACCTTCCACGGGTCTGTGCAACATCCTTGTTAAAAACTACAACAATAACTGACATAATGTTCTTTTCTGCAAAGCAGATGTAAAGAATGGATGGGTTCCATGTAGACTTCAGCATAGAAAATGCACAAAAATCCTTGTGAAAAATCAGTTATGTGAAAATCCATATCGACAGAATAGAGAGCTCTATTACATAAAGGTCCCTTTCAGACGAGCGAGTTCCATGCATCGGACTTGCAGCGTGAGTATGGGGCAGCTCTCGTCCTGACTTCCCAGCACTGACGGGGTCGCATAGCGTTATATTGATTTATGAGGCTATGTAACCCTTACAGTTCTGAAATGTATTGGATGACACTGACAGCATTATGTAAGGGTTACATAGCATCATAGATCAATATAATTCTATGCGACACCGTCAATGCTGGCAGGTCAGGATAAGAGCTGCTGCATACTCATGCTGCGAGTCTGATGTGTGGAACCCGCTCATCTGAAATGGGGTTCAATGCTATGTACACCTTTGGAGGCAATTTTTTTATGATTGCATTTTACTCATTTTGGACTAAAAAAACATTTTTTCAATTGGTCTTTATTTAAACTATTGAGCCGTTCTGTCACATAGTTTTTTTAGCTGGGTGAATGTACTTTTTACTTTCACTTTGTTCGGGTCATCTCATAAACCTTACCTGTTAATTACTAAAAGGTCATAAACATTTAACTAAGCCACTTTCTTATCCGTAAGGTAAAAACTGAGTTATGATGAGTATTTAAAAGATCAGAGATAAGGAGCCTGTCAGCTAAGATGCCTGATTGAACAGAGCCTGCTACTAGATAAATCAAGACTGCACAAAGACAGTGGTTCAAAATTTTTATTAATGACCAATTTAAAGAGGACCTTTCACCCCTCCTGACATGCCTGTTTTAATAGCTAATGTACATGCATTCTCCATGTAATAACAATTCTGGGCATCTATTCTTATCGCTCTGGGTTGTCCTTTATTATTTCTACTAGAAGTTAAGAATGAATTGCTAGCAGTCTGCAGTAAGGGTACAGAGGGGTGTTACTAGTTGGGGGGGGGGGGCAGTCTCACTCTATCCACTCAGTGCTGCCATTGTCAGAATGTGCAGGGACACAGCCCCAATTGGTTAACACCCCCTCTGTACCTTTACTGCAGACTGCTAGAAATTCATTGACAACTTCTAGTAGAAATATTAAAGGAATGGCACAACAAAGAACCATAAGAATAGATGCTCCAGAATTGTTATTACATGGGGAATTCATGTAGCTATTAAAACAGGCATGTCAGGAGTGATGAAAGGTCCTCTCTAAAAAAAATGTTTGGCTCACAATAAGTACAGTGCAATAATCATAAAAATTGCCCCTAAAGGTGTACAGGGGGTCATTTACTATACTGAAATACGTATTTCCAGCATATTTCAGGCACAGATACGACTCCTCCCCGCTTACGCCAGGTCTAAAATCTGCAGGGAAGCGGATGGGCCGGCAGGACCGTCTCATTTACCATTTTCTATTCCTGCAATGCAATTATGTAGCACCAGTCCTTGAAGATTTTTGCATTGCACGTATGGTAGAGTACTTTTTTTTTTTGTATTTTATATTTAGGGAAGTGGATTCCCTTATGTAAACCATGCACTCTGGCCAATCAACCTGGTACTTTTATTCACAGTGGCCCATAGCTGGATTCTGCATTGCCCTGAAATTTGTAGGCCCAGGAGAGGCAAGACTGTTAGTGTAGGTCTTGTCTGTTAGAAGCCACCTTGTCAAAATAAAAAACAGGTAAATGGTATCGACATCCGACCCACAGAGGTGCCACAGTTTGGTCACAGGTAATCTTTGCAGGATGTAGGATGTAAGTACAGACAAATAAATAAAACCACAAATGTGCTAAATCCACAGCAAACACAGAATACAAAAAAGTATACAGACCCAAAATACTGTACCTCCACAGAGTACCCCAATTCATAATTAAAAATATGCGTGAAGAGCTTCTAATTTTGATATAGTAGGTATAGCAGTAATGCAGTTTACATTTATTCTTGTTTTCAAAGTTTGCATTCTGCGGATTTTGAGACAGGCAAATCTGCTGATTGAACTAGCCCTCAAAAATGTTACAGACTGACTGCATAGAGAAAGTACTATTCCAGTTGTGATGCATTTTACAAATGTTTTAAGAAATTTAACATCGCAAATGCACGCCAATTTTAAATCAATAAACCACATCCTCCTCATGTGAGCACTTACACCATGACCAGAACTAGCCTAATATCAGTGACCTTGTAATCTAGCACATTGTATTCAACACCCAAGAAAGAGTCCATCATAGACAAAGTTCATACAGTGCAGTTCGCTTAAACTTTAGATGTATTTTAATACAAACTGGATTATAAAAGAAGTAATGGGATGTGCCGGAGGCATGGTGGATGTAGTTGGAGAGAATGGAAGTGGTGGGGATGGCAACAAGGGTGGTTGTAGTCCTAAAGGTGGCTAAACACCCTCCATCTGGAACTCCCCGGGCTGCATATACAACCCTCTCTTCTCCTTGGAGCACGCCCTCGTGTTGGGTCACCTGTCTGGTGGTAATTGGGGTGCCCTTGGTCTTGTGGGATTCAGAGGTGCAAGACAAGTCTCCCTCTTGGTGCAGGCAATGCAATGGTGACAGCAGATCAGGTGTGCAGCCCTCATACAGCTCTGTAGGCAGAAATATAAAAAGTTATGGCTACCATAAAACGGTGATGAAACGGTGAAGAAAATTGAGATTTTTAAAAAAGGTTTTTATATGTAGTAAAACAAAATAAAAACTATACAAATTTGGTATCACTGTAATTGTATTGACCTGCAGAATAATGATGCCATGTTATTTTGAGTGCACAGTGAACGCCATAATACTGTGTCAAAACAAACCTCCCCATCGGACCTGTAAAGGAGAAAATACTTACCTGCTTCCCAGCACTGGCTCCCCGCTCCTTCTCCTCTAAGCTCCGCCGGGCTCTCTTGATGTCAACATCCAGTTTGACATTGTCACAGCCAATCACTGACCTTGGCAATGACCAGCTTCCCTTACATCATAACAAATGGTCACAAGACATATATGTACAGCTGGTTCTGGTCTCCACCACTGCAGTGATGTCATACCCAATGTTCACATCGAGGGAGCCCAGTGAAGCATCACAGGTCTGGAGGAGAAGGAGCATGGAGCCAGCACCAGGAAGCACGTAAATAATGTTTCCTTTTCAGGTATGGCCAAGCAGAAGGGGCTGCCCCCCCCCCCCCACCAATTCTTGCAAAACCTATTTATGTTTATCTTTTATGCATAAATACAGGCCCCTATTACAGCATGGTGTCATAATTACCTATCAAGAACCACGCAATACAACATTATAACCTTTGATCAGAATAATGTTTAATAATCGTTGGTATAATGTGGACCAAGGTGTTGAATAAATATTTAAAGTAAGACTTACAATTAACAGACAAAGTAACTAATAATAAACCAATATACTCTAAATAATAAACCTAGTCCGCTCAAAGAGCGACTATTACCCATAGGGAACACCGTGCCATTTTTTTTTTGTTGGGGGGGTGAGAGGGGGAGGGGTTTTCTGCGCTGTGCCTAACGAGAATGCGCCAGCACTAACTGTCATATTTACTTAACAGGTACCTCGAGATGGCCTGAGACCTCAGAACCAATCACAGAATCTGTCACTCGCACGAGGAATCTCCAGCCAGCAGGATCTGCCACTGTTACCGTTAAGACCGTTTATGCACACGCCAAAAACCCTTGCCATGCAACAAGAGGGTGGGGGGGGGTTACATGACACCATGTCCCCCCTTCTTGCATTTGCGATAAGGCTTGATCATAATTTATGGATGCTTATGCAGAACAAGCCATTGTTTCTCATTACATTATTGTGTGTGTATATATAAACAGGCAGGGAATTTTCGGACACTTGGGGGTAAATTTATAAGGACCAACACTTTTTCGCCAGCCTTGATATCCACTTCATTCTCCGCCAGTCTGTGCGCCTAAACAGAAATCTACAACAGTTCAGAGCTGCCATACATTTCTGGCTTCATTTGCTCCAGAAAGCTGGTATAAATTAAGATAAATTTGTCTTGGGTTTTGACCATGCCCTTTTCTGCCTTTGCCAAGCCCCGTTTTGAAAAACTGGCAAGGGTGGAGTAAAAAGAGACTCTTGCGAGTTTTTTTTTTTTTTAAAGTTGCATTTAAACAGTCACAAACACACAACTTGTGACTTTTTAAAGCAACTTTTCTGGCACAAGGGAGATGATAAATTCCCTTATGTCCCAACAAGCCACTGTCTTTTTCCCATAACACTATGGGGAAGATTTATCAAAACAAGTGTAAAGGAAAACTGGCTTAGTTGCCCATAGCAGCCAATCAAATTTCTGTTTAGGCGCACGCACCGCAGGATGATGCTAAGTAGCCACCTAGTCTTGTGACCAGAACCACCTAGACTGTCACCTGTAAGCAACTCTGTGTGGAAGACTGTGTGCAATACTAGACATACTGCAACAGACCTGCTGCACAACATGGAAATTGTGGTAATTCATTGCTGCCACTCTGAGGAAACTAAAGACAGAGTTTCAATGCCCAGGGACCCAGGGACACCCAGAGATACAATGCATTATTGCTTATTAAAGGGGATGTATTGTAGTTGCTTGTTGCTACTTAAAGAGACAGTGTACCAAATTAACCTGTTGCCTTTAATTCAGTGATCTACTACCTGTGGCTATCCAGCTGCTGCAAAATAAAAGCCACAGGCTGTTAGGGCATAATCAGGGTTGTAGTATAGCAACAACTGGAGAGCCATATGCTGATGACCAGGGTCGGATTGGCCATAGACCTTAGTTAGAAATTTTCTGGTGGGCCAATGTGCAGGGGCCGTCTGAGCACTCCTCACGGCCTGGCAGTGGAAATTTTTCAGGATGTATTTTGTGCTGATGGCGGGAGTATGTTGTGATGGACTGTGGTATTTGGCTCTGTTGGGTTGGTATAACGTGCCACAATATGGTATTGCTGGCCCTGCCTTCCATCAATTTGGACCTGACTACAGGGAGCAGACTTAGGGCAAGTTCTCACTTCAGTTATTTGGTCAGTTATTTCCATCAGTTATTGTCAGCCAAAACCAGGTGCAAGTCGAAAGCACAGAACAGGTACAGATCTTTCCATTATACTTGATCTCTGTGTAGGCTTCACTACTGGTTTTGGTTCACAATAATGGAATTCACTAATGGAAATAACTGACAAAATAATGGAAGTGAGAACTTGGCATAATTATGCTCCCTGTAGTTCGACCACTAAGCATTGTTGCCCATATGTGTCAAGTAAAGTTTGGCTTGTTACATCTGTGTATGCCTGATTCCTTCCACCATCCTCGAGTGGAGAACCATGCATACACCTCAGGGCCAAAAGATCTTTCTGTAGGGTCTTACTCCTTTACATACTCTTGGTAACCACTCTACCTTTGCAGTAATTCAGGGTGATAGTGTGCATGAGATCAATGACCTCTATGAAGAGCAGATGACACCCAGGGTGCCATCTCAAAGTTTGGAGGTACATGGTATTTTACACTATTGAAATATAGTCATATGGAGCAGATTTACTAATCCTGGCTAATATCCAGGGTAAATTTAGACTAGACAGTGTAAAGATTTCTCAAAATGATCAAAGTGGTTGATACTGGATAAAGTTGGTGCATCGTTAGATGTCCAATTTCACACCTCCTATTGGCTGGCAATAGTTGTTTGCATCAAAACTTTGCACCAACCTTTGAATTTGGATGTGCTAGGCTAAATGTTCTTGCAGTGTGTTTGGAGGGTAGCTGCCTCCTTTAGATTAAGCACTCCCCGCCCATCTGCCTAAGGCTTCTGAGCAGAGTATAAATATCGGTGGTTCCTTCACTGCCCTGAACATTGTAGGTTTAGGTTAGGGCCAGGAGAGGCAGTTCTGTTAGGTACCCATCTGCAGAAGCCACCTTATCATTGGTAGATGGGCCCAACACACGTTTGATGTGCAGAAAGAGCTTCCATTCTTTATGTATAGTAGGTATAGTACCACTGTAATCTAGAATAATCCCTAATACCTAGTTCTTTTGTTTGCATGTATAACAGTGTGCTGCCATATGTATTGTTTGCTGTCTGCATGCTAGCTTTATGGATGTGCACCTGTGACTTTGGGTGTGCTAGTCTAAATTTTCTTGGAGCTAGATATGGCTGGTGGCAGCTGAAGGATGGAAATAAGCATGTGTGACCACCTCAGAAATAAGGAGAAGATACATTAGGTGGAAATATACAGATACATGAATAATTCAGCAGCTTTACTAAATTTTTTATTACAATTAATTGCAAATCTTATTTAGATCCAGGTGCAGGTTTAAAAAATGTACAGAATTTTTGCGGGACAACGCCTTTAAATCCCACCACTCCCATGGATGGTCCTTTCTTTGCCACAAATCTTGGTAACCAAGGCAAAAATGTTACAGCTTTGCCACAATTACAAAACAACATTTTCTTGATATGACAAGTCATGCTGGGTCTAGATATCTATTGTAGAGCTCTTAAACTATCAACCTTCCAGTTTCCTCATCATTGTCTTGTCTTAAAGTTTTAATTACAACAATGAATTTGAAGTGCCCATATAAACTGAATGATCCTTCAGAAAATAACTGCAATAAACTTACAAAGGGATTATTACAGTGGGAGCTCTCTCTGTTATTGTTTTGTAAACTATATTCATGTCTTCTAGCATTTTTCGGAGAATATTTCATTGCCTGTTTATCATAAACAGATGATAGGATTCCTCAGGAGAAATATACTGTGGATTAATATTTTACTCCTACTGTAACCCACACAGCTCTCAAATACATGCAATACTTTGTGAACTGAAATATAACAAACATATGAAAAATTATAATGATATGGTTACTCCATATTAAAGGGGTTCTCTACTTTAGAAAACAAATTTTCAAATACTCTGTTAGCACATTTTTA
Source organism: Bufotes viridis (assembly GCA_033119425.1). Lineage (NCBI taxonomy): Eukaryota > Metazoa > Chordata > Amphibia > Anura > Bufonidae > Bufotes > Bufotes viridis. The sequence continues at coordinate 399,816,350 of CM065590.1, forward strand.
GTTAGAAAAATGGAGACCTTTATTCAGGATCTTGGCTATAGTGGAGACCTCTGGAGGACCTGTTCTGCCCTGCATTACACAAGCAATACATTCATTTGAATGGACTCTGTGTAATGCTAAATTCACCTTTGTGGTAGTAATTAGAGATGAGCGAATTTCTCAAAAATTCAATTCGGTCGGTTAGCCGAATTTTCCGAAAAGATTCAATTTGATCCAAATTTTTTTGTGGCGAATCGCGTTAGAACAGCTATTTCCTCGCTTCGGAGAGCCTGTGTAGTGGTGTAGAACACTGTTCCCTGCAGTAACACGCATAGGGAGTCTTCTTTGGTTGTGAAACAATACTGTGAGTCAGTATAACACGCAGATGACAGGTGTCACTCTTAGAGTCACTTCACACTTCACTTATTTGGGCAGTTATGGGGACAAAGCTGACCAAATAACTCAAGTGTGAACTCAGCTTTACAGGTCAACGCTAGCACCAGGTATAAAGAATAGTGCAGAGACCCAAGATCCTACTATAGCGTGAAAGAGCGTACTCCTTTTACACCGTCATCAGCTGATTCCACATAGATGTCTACAGAACCTGTTCTATTAAACGCTTATACGTTTAATAAGTAGAGCCCCCCGACAGAGTGGAGAGGGTGTCAGCAGTAAGTTTGTGTTGACGTCACTGATTACTTTGCCCTTCCTCTGATCTGTCAGAACAATAACCCCCAAAAAACAGATCCTGTCTGTTTAGCATCCGCCTTCACTCGGTCAGCATTTGGTCAGTAATCCATCAGTATTGCTAAAGCCAAAAAAAAGAGGAGTGGATCCAAAACAGAGAAGACTCGTGAATGGAATATTTGCATGTCTTCTGTGTTTTTTACCCACTCCTGTTTTTGACTACCAAATCATAAGCCAATTTTGATGCAAAATAGGGACCCTGTCATACAGGCCTTAGAGCTGCTACATAGGATCCATTGTGCTTCTAATTTTTCCTTCCTTCTGACAGAGGTGGCAGCAGCATGAGGAGACCACAGAGTTGCCCAGTGACATAGTGTTGAGGTGGCAGCAGCATGAGGAGACCACAGAGTGGTGAGGTGGCAGCAGCATGAGGAGACCACAGAGTTGCCCAGTGACATAGTGTTGAGGTGGCAGCAGCATGAGGAGACCACAGAGTGGTGATGTGGCAGCAGCATGAGGAGACCACAGAGTGACCCAGTGACATAGTGTTGATGTGGCAGCAGCATGAGGAGACCACAAATTGGTGAGGTGGCAGCAGTATGAGGAGACCACAGAGTGGTGATGTGGCAGCAGCATGAGGAGACCACAGAGTGGTGAGGTGGCAGCAGCATGAGGAGACCACAGAGTGGTTATGTGGCAGCAGCATGAGGAGACCACAGAGTGGCCCATTGACATAGTGTTGAGGTGGCAGCAGCATGAGGAGACCACAGTGTGGTGAGGTGGCAGCAGCATGAGGAGACCACAGAGTGGCCCGGTGATATAGTGTTGAGGTGACAGCAGTATGAGGAGACCACAGAGTGGCCCAGTGACATAGTGTTGAAGTGGCAGCAGCATGAGGAGACCATAGAGTGGTGAGGTGGCAGCAGCATGAGAAGACCACAGAGTGGCCCAGTGACAGAGTGGGAAGGTGGGGGGAAATACCAGTACCAGCTGAAGATGGTGGGTGGCAGTAGGAGCACCTGGCAGCAGGTGTGGCATTAAGCGGGTGGCAGATTAGAATAATAGCTGAAGAAGGTAGCCAAAAGAAACAGGTCGTTTTTGTCAAAGTGTAGGTGTGGCACCATGGATGATCTAGTCTGATGCATCAGACACTGGTGTTTGAAAATTCCGCATGATTCAGCTTCACAAAGGTCAGTTTCTCCACATTTTGGTTGGATAGGTGAGTTCTCCTTGGGGTAACTATGTCCTCCGCTGCACTAAACACCCGCTCTGATGCCACACTGCTGGCCGGGCAAAGAAAGCTCGTCCAGGGCCAACTCGGACAGTTGCGGCCACAAATTTAGTTTGGCTGTCCATAAGTCCAGGATATTTTCAACATTGGGTGGCAGGGTGCACAGGGTATGTCACAACCTGCTGGTTCAGGTTCTGCTCTATGTCTAGCTGCTTCTGCTAGGGAGTAGTTTTTTCAGTAGACGGGTGAATAAAACTGCTCATCAACAACTCTAGACTTAACTTGATGCTGATGGAGCTGGTACTGCTCCTAACCCCCCACCCCCCCAGCAGCCATGGTAGTGGAACGTGAGCGCAGAGGCACCCCCCGTCAGACCTGCGTGAGGATGGGCGATGGTGCACATAGGCAACAACCAACTGACTACATAGGATGTCTCGATAGTAGTTCAGTTTGTCCTCCCTCTCAGCGGGTGTAAAATAAAAGGCCCCCATTTTGGACCGGTAGCGAGGGTCTAACATGGTGAAGAGCCAGTAGTCATCCCTCTGCCGAAAGGTGCCAATTCAGCTGTCACTACACAAGCAACTGAGCATGCATCGGGCCATTTGAGCAAGTGACTCGGAGGGACTCCCTGCCTCCATCTCCACTGCATACTGCCACTGTGTGTCTGGGTCCTCTGCCTCGTCTTCCTCATCGACCTGTTCCTACTCCGGCTGCTCCTGCTCCTCCTCTCCTGTCACCTGTGTAGAAAAACCACCCATTTCTCTATGCATTGCTTGTGCTAGAATGTCCTCCTCTTCCTCCTCCTTTAGTTCAGCCCCCACAGGGCTCATGTGGCCATGAGATATAGTCGCCACTTATCCTGTTCCCTGGCCAGCCATATTTAGCAGCATCTGTATTAGGACATGAATCAGTGGAATGACGTTGGTCATCTCATAGTCCTGGCGACTCAAAGGGCCCGAGCAAATGGCAGGTGTCACACATGAGCTGCCACTGGCTAACATCAAAGTTACATAGGGATGTACCTCTGTCAGCCATATCATAAAGAAATTGTTTATGGCCTTTCTCTGTTCATATAATTGTTCCAACATATGGAGGGTGGAATTCCAACAGGTGGAAACGTCACATATCAGACTATGTTGGGGGGCTCATTAAAGAGGGTGTGCTTTGCAGTGTAGATGGCTGAAGTGCATGCAAAGTTTCCTGGCCATTTTCAGGATGTCTTGCAGATGGGGTGAAGACTTCAGGAACCGCTTTACAACCAGATTGAACACCTGCACCAAATCGGAACCAAGGTGACCGACAACGGGAAGAACATGTTGTTGGTGCAGAGTCGAGGAGGGCTGAGCCAGGGGACATGGCTCAGCCCTCCTTGATTCCGCACCAACAACATGTTCTACCTGTTGTCGGTCACCTTGGTTCCGATTTTGAGTTGCTGAGGAGAAAGCCAGGATTTGATTTCTTGATGAAAGACACGGAGCAGTTCCTCCCCTGTGTGACTCCGTTCACCCAGGCGAACTAGGTGCAGAACAGCGTGACACCGCCTTGCCCTGCACATGTGGTATGCTGGAGGAGCACTGTGAATTGTCGCTGCAGTGGAGGCTGAGGACACGGTGGAGGATGAGGAGGTAGAGGTGGACATTGTTGCAGGACCAATGGCATGAGTACATGGAGGCGGAAGCAGCGTCACCTGGTCAAGTTGCTGTTATGGCTGGACAGGAACCACATTTACCCAGTGGGCTGTAAAGGACATATATTGTCCTTGACCATAGTTAAAGCTTCACACGTCGGAGCCGTTATGCACTTTGGCAGACATCGACAGGCTCAAGGACTGGCACACCTTCTGTTCTACACATGTGTGTCGGGCTGGTACAGCATTTTCGGAAAAGAAATGATGGCTTGGGACTCTCCACCTCGACCTGGCACAAGCCAACAGTTCTCTGAAAGGTGCAGAGTCCATCACTTGGAAAGGGAGGGACTGCAGCACCAGCAACTTGGCTAGGAGCACGTTCAGCTTCTGCGCCGTTGGATGAGTGCAATCATACTGTTGTCTCTTGGCAATCGCTTCGGTGATTGATTGCTGACGGAATGACTGACGAGGAGTAGGAGGAGCAGCAGCATCAGGACCAGCAGATGATGGCATGGACAGACAACTCCCTTCGGCTGAGGTGGTGGAACCTTGACTGCATGAAATTGGGTGTGTGTCACTGGGTGATGCAACGGTTGCTGCGGCAGGCTGAACAAGCACATTGGAGCCATGGTTCTCCCAGGCCACTTTATGCACTCTCCTATTGGACCCTGTTCTCCCTTTATAGTGTAGATGATGCCTCCCTATGCTTTCCCTACACCTTAAATAATCTTTCCCTGAACTTGTAAATCATTTTTTCTGCACAATGAAGTCTTTCCTATCACTGTCCCTAGTACCTGCTGACGTCTCTCCCTGCACTAAGTACACTGGAAAATGGCAGAATCCAAGATGGCTGAGGTTATTTATGGGGCTGTGTCATCACAGGGACTGTCTGGCTGCTGATTTGCTGCATGCATGGAATTGTGGGTGATCCCTTGTTCCCAGAGTTCTTTGCCCCATGTTCTAACATGCGCAGCAGCCATTTTGGAAAAAATGCGATTTGTTACCACGAAGAGTGAGGAAATTCGGCTTTGGTGCGAATCAAATTTTTCCTGAAATTCCGATTGAATTGCACTTCGTGAACTTCAATTTGCTCATCTCTAGTAGTAATGCAAGAAATCGATTGGTTACCACCATGTTTCCCCACAGGTTACAGCTAATTTCTGGGTGTCTCACCAGGGGGGACATTTTGTGATCAGCTAATTGTCAAGGGATTGTTAGTTAACCCTTCAATGATGTTCCACGATTTGTCCTGTATACATACTGAAAGTGCCGAGACCTAAAATAAGTTATCATCTTGAAGCAGGTTTTCTCTCTCTCTCTCTCTCTCAATAAATATATGTATATATATATATATATATATATATATATATATATATATATATACAGTGTATATATATAAGCAGTGTATATATATATATATATATATATATATTAAACAGTCTTTAGAATATAGCATTTTTAGAATTATAATGAATCTTATGGAAGATCCATCAACATTACCTTGGAGATCCAGAGCACTAAAGCTAGATCCAAGCTAAAAACCATAAGGACACATCTTTTCATTCTAGTCATTGGTGCGACCTTTATATGCAATATTCACAAATTTCTCTTAATTTTTTCAGTTAAATTAAATGTTATTTGGATTTAGGAGAACCAATGGATGTTTAAATATTTGATCATCTCTAATGTTTTAACAGTTGGACTTGTAAGTATCACACCAAAGTGTGAGAGAAGTTTCTAAGGTGCCCAGCAGCTAAGGGGACCCATCTCCATTTGGAGATAAAAGAGTTGTCTGATGAAGACAAGCCCTTTTAAGATGAGAGACGTCACCATGTAAGGTGTTGAGGGAATATACCACCTTAAGGTCCGAGTACTTATCACAGTGTATGATGGGATACACAATGGGAAAGTGGAAGATGCATCTGATGCCAACATTTTTATAAGTTTTACAGGTAGTGAACTACCTTTATGCTAAGGGTGCTCATGGAGGCATGGGGCCCTTTGCCAAGTTTTTTTTTTATGAGGTCCCATGGATACTCGCTACTTCTTTGATACCTATATCCTATTATTTGTTACTCATCAAGTTTTTCTCTGCTGACCAGTACCCACTCACTTCTCTGTCGCTGGTCATGCTAGATTGTCCATGTCGTTCAGTTCTCTCAGTTCGCTACCACTGAGTTGTTCCTTGCTGGACAACCAACATCCTGGCACGCTTTTTAAATCCAGCGCCACTTAACTCTAAAATCATTGCTGTGTATATGACTCTGGGTGTATCTCCAAATTTGGTTTTGTATTTCTGTCTGCTCCTGCTTGAATTTCGAATTCTGGTCAAAGTCCTGGTTCTGACTCCATCTCTTTTCCATCTCTGCCCCCAGCTATGGACACTCATCTAGTACAGGTTTGATTTTTGGCTCTGACTCTGATTCCCATCCCTGTTTTATCTTGCGGCTACTACCAACTGCAGACTTCTCTGGGGGCTGAGACTGTTCCAGCAAGATGCATGCTTATTTCAGAATCTCTATGCAATTAACAAAATAAAACTTAAACATATGGAAATCATGAATATTCACCACAGTTACAAGCGAAACACTTCTTCCATTTCACGTTTTTTTAAGTATGCACCTTATAGTCTTTGTTATGGTCTTTCTGCACATTATCATATTGACAAAAACCCATCTGAAATGTAACATTACTAGCATAAAGCATGTTGCCTTAGAAGTGCAAGAAGATAACATTCACAACAGCATCAGATAATAATAATAATAACATATAACAACCAGAAACAGGTCCAGATGCTCTGGGTTGTTATATTTTTTAGTTTTTTAAGACAATTGTGTTATACTGACATCTGGTGGACAACTGTGGAATTACTTGAATTCCAATGTTATAATGCCAAACAAAATCTCCCAAATACGCTGGTAGATCGAAACTACATGAAGATTTTTATTATAATTTTTATATAATATTTTTAAATATTCCAGTTTATGAAAAATGAATTCTGAATATTGGTAAATAACAACCTGTTATGCTACAATTATATTATATTATATCTTTCATTTTTCTTTTACAAAATGTTTCTTAAAGTAGTTTTCGGGTAAAAATTATTTTTAACAAGTTCCAGCAGAATGGCCCCTGAAACAGAATATTCATACTTGTTAGACCGCTATGGTGGTCGTCCCTGCATCCGCTGTCTTCATTTTCCGTCTGGATATGGGCATGGTCACATGCACCGCTCCAGCCAATGACTGGCTTCAGTGGTGACATGCTCCTTGTGGCCACATCACCACTGAAGCCAGTCACTAGCATGTGACAATACCCATAGCCAAACAGATGTAAATAGTGCGGGAACCGGAAGATGGAGACAACGGGAGGGCAGTGCGGAGCTGGTACAGTAAGTATGAATCTTCTGTTTCAGGGGCCATGCTGCAGGAACTCGTTAAAAAATCATTTGAATAGGAAAACTCCTTTAAATCCCCCGCATTGCAGCATGAGCATTTACACTGCCTGCACACAAGCTTCTGTGACTAAGATCCATGAAATATTTTATCCTTTTGTACTGATTGGCAGTGAAGTTGAATCTGGGCTCAGATAAAATCCATACCCTTAGCCAAGGCTACTTTTAACTCAAAGATTTTAAATGCCTAAACTGGCTGTGCAGCCCCTTTTAATAAAGGATTTGTGAACAACTGAGCCTCTCCAGGTCTTTGATTCTTAAAGATATTCCTTTCATCTGATGCCAGATGCCACTTTGGCACCAGCACTACAGCATTTCTTGTTTGTACTGTAAGCATATCAGGTCTTTCAATACTAATTTGAGTGAGCCTACCTGATTATTTTAAGACCACATTCTGTGCCAGCCACTATCAATTCCATATGGTCTCTTCTGTTAATGTGAATGCCCATCTTAGGGTAAATTCCACCTGTTGTGTTCTCAGTTTTGTTTCTTAAAGGGAACCTGCCACCTAAGAAATGCAGAGCAATCTATGGACAGCTTTTTTAGAGCAGAAGAAGTTGAACAGATTGATATATAATTTTGTGGGGAAAGAGTCAGCAGAACTTGTATTCCCTTACGTCCTACCAGCAGCACAGATGGGGTTAACCACCCCCCCCCCCCCCCCGTGGACTGGCAGGAACGGCGGAATGTTTAATGAGCCCAAGACTAATAACTCAATTTTACAATTAAGTATCTCCTTAAAAGGAGGAAGTCAACCCCCAGCCCACTGTGTTTTTTTCTGTCCTCCCGGACAGGTGGACTAGGCGGTTTGCAGGGAGCCTTCTTCTCGTTTGGGTAACGGCGTTGCCCTTTTCCTAGGTACCTTGTCAGTTTGGCCGGCAGCTTATCTGCTGCCGGCCCTGCGCAGTTGCGCCTGGCTGGGGTATTTTGGCGGCGTCCTCGGTCCAGGATTCTCGGTCCCTGGGCGCCGCCATCTTCCGGAGGTAACACGGGGGTTCTCCTTTGCGTCATTTCCGGATAATCCGGCTGCGATATTTTCACGGGCGCGATTTTTTTCACAGACACGATTTTTTTCGCGGATGCGATTTTTTTTCGCGTTTTAATGCGAGAATTTTTAAGTATTTTTTTCTTATGCTTCTTCCTGTGAAGGATTTACTGGGGGGAGGGTGGATTGTCTATCCCTCCCTTTCCCCTATTTTAGGAAGCAGTGTTCTCCAGTTCGGTCTCTCGCTGCATATGCTTTTTCAGCTAAGCTCCCTAAAGTGTTTCCACTTGTGGTGTTTTTTTCCTCTGGTCCTCAGCTGCCTCCAGTCTGTTTTTCTACCTTTCCTGCGGAGATAGGTTGTTAACAAATGTTTTACTTGTCTCTTTTTTTCCGGCAGTGATGTCTTCTCCGGGATTCAGAAGGCAGGGAAGGGGATTCCAAGAGGAAGCATCTATCCTGCTACCATTGCAGCAGTCAACGGTTATTGTAAGCTGATCTACCTGCACTCAAGAGATCGCAGAAGGTAAACAGCTTAAGGCTGGGCTAATACCAGCTTGGGAGACCGGTTGGGAATCCCTGGGTCCATTGACTTAACCTACACCAGATGTTACAGCTGCCATTAGAGGGTTCTGCCCTCTAGTGAACCTACGTTGCAGGATATGTATCAATGACTCTATTAAAAGAGTCATAGGCCTGCTGGATGAAAAGGCTTCCTATGCCTGCCCAGGCCCCTATGGAGACCTCTGTCCCGGTAGAGAGACCTTCTTGGTCTCCTTAGTTTCTTCCTCCTCGGATGAGGAGCAGCTGATGTTGTGTTTTCTCCCCTGGAAAGTAACAGAAATTGCTCAAGTCCATCAAGTCGGGAGACCCTGATGTTGACCGTGGGGAGCCTCCCGATCCTGCTACTCGGATGAGACCCTCCTCTCTGTCATGTTATAGAGTGGAAAAAACCTGGAAAAGGTCCGGTTTTAACAAAGAAGTTTAAATCCATGTTCCCGATGGCTTAACCCTTGGTGGATTCAGGGGGATCCATTCCCAAGATGGACATGGCTATTGCTGGTTCCTGCAGACGATGGTTCTAGCTGCAGGACCCCCTGGCAGAGTGCACACTAAGACAGGGTGTTACGGCAGCTGCGGCTTCCGCTTCCACAGCCATAGCGGCTTCTGAAATCTCTACGTTCCTCCGGACTCGCATGAATTAAATTCAAGTTGACGTGAACCAGAGGTTTTTTCCAGGACGACATACTGGCTGCCTTCAAGACCATCAACCTGGCTACGGACTTCTTGTGTGATACCGCACAGCTCCAGTTGAAGCTAGCGAGGGAGCCTCCCCTCCAGTCCTTTAGAGGGCAGGGCAGACAAGACGGCGGTGGTAGGTCTGGCAGCAAACAAGCTCTCGAAGAGATTGGAGAGAGCAGTGAAAGGGTTTGAGGTGCTCTCGTGGAGGAGCCAAAGATGGAAAATCCACCTCCTGACTACGGGCCTCTTTGAGGCTCTTGGTTAATTCCCGTTACTCCTGCCGTCCAGCCAATAAGCTTCCCCACTCCTATGCTTCATGTACCCATCGGGGGTCGTCTCTCCCACTTCTGAGAAGAGTGGATCTGAGAGCTATCGGATCCCTGGGTCCTGAACATCATTTCCGAGGGTTATTTAGTCAACCTCACCTCTATTCCTCTGGACAGGTTTGTCAAGATCAACCTTCTACAAGCTGCCAAGGAGGCGATCCTGGAGGCCTACATTCAGGACTACATTTTCAAAGGGGCTCTGGAGGAGGTTCCGGCAGGAGAACGGGGCCTAGGGATCTATTCACCAGTTTTTCTGGTTCCCAAGGCTTCAGGAGATCTCCGGGTGATTATCGATCTGAGATATTTTAATCGGTTTATAAGGAAGGTGATGTTTCGTATAGAAACCATCAGGTCAGTAGTTCACGTCCTTAGTCCTGGGCTGGGATGCTCACCTAGACGACACTCCAGTTCACGGGACCTGGTTTCCTCAGGAGTGGCTTCTTTCATCCAATCTCTGAGAGATTCAAGTTATCTGGCTAGCCCTCCTTCACTTAGCACCTCAGATCCGGGGCAAAGCGGTGAAAGTCCAGTCAGACAATATGACTGCAGTACTTTACATCAACAAGCAGGGAGACACGAGATCACTTCCCCTCCTGTCAGAAATAGGGGTGACTCTGGATTAGGCAGAGTTGTACCTTTCCCACTTTTCTGCGATCCACATCCAAGGCTCCCTCAATATGATAGCGGCTGAGCCGCGATCTTCCGTCGGCGGAGTGGTCTTTACATCCGGAGATATTCAAGCAGATAGTCCTCAAGTGGGGTATGCCAGAGGTGGATCTCATGGCAACAAGGTTCAATGCCAAGGTGGAGAGGTTCTGCTCCCTTTACAGGGAGGACAACCCCCTGGCATTAGACGCTCTGTCAATATCCTGGAGGTTCAGGCTGGCATACATCTTCCCTCTGTTTTTCATGATTCCAAGGGTATTGATGAAAATCCGTCAGGATCAGGCCTCGGTGATAGCCATCATACTGTTTTGGCCAAAGAGATCCTTGTTTACCTAGCTCACCCAGTTGAGTCGAGGACAATATTGGAGGCTCCCCCCACAGCAGACCCTGGTGTCGTGGGACACTCACCTCTGCTCAGATCTGCACAGATTCAACCTGACAGCCTGGAGGTTGATCAGTCCCTTCCTAGAATAGAAGGGCTTTCAGAGTCGGTCCTGAGAACGCTGTCTCATTCTAGAGCGGACTCTACCAAGAGAGCCTACTCTCGTATTATGAGGATATTCTCATCCTGTTGTACCTCAACTGAAGTGGCGTCTGCAGATCCGACTCTCTCCGCTATCCTTCAGTTCCTGCAAGATGGCCTTGATAGAGGCCTTGCCCTTCTACTCTGAAGGTTCAAGTTTCAGCCATCTCAGCTTGCCTTAACAGGCTTTTTTCTCAGGACCCGCTGATCAAACGGTTCCTTAAAGGAGCTGAAAGATTAAAGCCTACAGTACTGAGACCTATTTTTCAATGGGATTTATCAGTAGTTCTCAGGGGGTTAGCATCTACCCCCTTTGAACCGTTAGAGGAGGTGGACATCAAGTTCGTCACTTGGAAGTTTGTGTTTCTCCTTGCAGTGACTTTGGCCAAGAGGGTCTCTGAGCTTCAAGCTCTCTCAGCACATGAGCCCTATACTATTTTCTTACATGACCGGGTCCTCCTTAGATTTCCCCCGTATTTAGGCCTAAAGTTCCTTCCTTCCAGAACATCAACCAGGTGATATCCCTCCCATTTCTGTCAACATCTACCACCTCCTCAGAACCTGCTAGACATCCTCTGGACTTCTCGAGATGTCTCCGGATCTATGTGGATAGATCAAGGAGTTCAGGAAAGATGAGATTCTGCTAATCCTGTTGCCGGTAAATTTAAAGGCTGTAAGGCATCCAAACCTTCCATCAGTCGGTGGATTGAGGAGGCTATTAAGGAATCCTTTGTTTCCCAATCTCTGGACCCTCCGGGATTCATGAAGGCCCACTCTACTAGAGCTGTGGCTACTTCTTTTGCTGAGAGGAGTCTTCTGCCTCTCAACATGATTTGCAAAGCTGCCTCCTGGAGGTCTGAATCGACATTCACCTCCCATTATAGACTAGATGCCAGTCTAGCTGAGTTTTCGGCCTTTGGGCAGACTATTTTTAGTTCTGCCAGGCAGGAAGGCCCTCCCTAGGGGTTTCTTCTTGCTATCTCCCCATCTGTGCTGCTGGTAGGACGTAAGGGAATCGACAGCAGCACAGATGGGGTTAACCACCCCCCGTGGACTGGCAGGATCGGCGGAATGTTTAATGAGCCCAAGACTAATAACTCAATTTAAAAATTAAGTATCTCCTTAATAGGAGGAAGTCAACCCCCAGCCCACTGTGTTTATAGTAAGAAAAAAACTAGACTTACTAGGGTGGGAAATGTGTGCTGCTGTTAGGACTAAGGGAAAACAAATTATCGTTAGAAATTAACGATTCATTTCATGCTATACGTTTAGCTGTCAGTTACTGATAGGACCGCCCACTGGACTCCTAAACCTTGAATGAGCAGTTTAAATAAATAAATAATAACATTTCAAGTTTTACTGAATCTTTTCCCTTAACTCTATATATCAATCTGCTCCGCTCCTCCTGCTGTATAACATGCTTGGACTGCCTTTTCTATATACAATTGGGCTACATTTCTTATTTACAGTATAAATAAAGCGTCTATAACATAAGCAGAAACTGTCTTATTTACATCCAGAGGCTAAAAACCCATGTGGATCCTGCCAACAGATATGGGGTTAAGTCAACAAGTTCTGTTTTCTCGAACAAGTCATGGATGTGTGGTGGATCGGTTCACATCAGCATCGTAGGTTTGATTAGTAGCTTCCATCACAAATACAATCATGCAGTGCTATTTTCCCCACCAATCCAGAAATGCAGACATTTCAGCAGAACCCAGTGCAGCCCATTGTAAGTCATTGGGGTTTATTGAGTGCCACTGGTCGGGGGTGCACCACCAATGAGGCCAGGTGAGGCGATTGCCTCAAGCAGCACCAGGTAGGGGCAAGAGGTGGGCAGCGGAAGGGCCATGGGTAATGAGCGCTTTCATTGTGGCAAAGGGGTTAGATTAAGAAATTGGCATTGGGGGTTGGGGGGCCTTTCAGTTTTCGCCTCAGGCAGCAGAAAGGCTAGGTGCACCCCTGCCACTGGTGTGATGGAACCGATGTAGCATTATGGCTTCGGTTATAAATGGATATTGCAAAACAGTCTGTAACAATCTGTCATGATGAATCTATATCCACTGAAAACATGAGGAAAGCCATTACATGACCTTGCACTGTATGGGTATATAAATATAATACATTATAGCAAAGTACAATAAATTGACAGGCTATTCATAATTGTCTTGCTTAAAAAGGCTATCCTACTTCAGCAAGTGGCATATATTTTTTATACAGTACTCATTTATATACTGCTGAGATATTCCGCAGCTCCTTACAGACATTAGCATCACGCTGTCCCCAATAGGACTCATAATCTAAGGTCACTATCAGTATGCCTTTGGAATATGAGAGGAAACCTACACAAACACGGGGAGAACATACAAACTACAGGCAGATGTTGTTCTTGGTCAGATTCAAACCCAGGACCTCAGTGCTGCAAGGCACTAGTGCTAAGCACTGAGCCACCGTGCTGCATTTTCTACGTAGACAAAGTTAATAGAAGCCATTTACTAATGTATTGTGATTGTCCATATTGCCTCCTTTGCTGGCTGGATTCATTTCCTTCAGTGCTGCAGCCCCTTCATTCACAGGATCAGTAGGGTTCCTGATTATATATGTTCATTTGTATGTTGGAAAATCACTTTTAAAGCAGGCTCCGGGACCTGGCATATCTTATAGAGGAAATTTTGTAATATACCTTAAGTTCCGAGGTTATGTGAATCCACCTACTGGGCACATGGTCATGTGACGCTCTAATTCGGGGAATCCAGCTTACGCTTACTTCACATTCTCTACCAGGTTTCTGGCCTGGGCTATGGACAGGATGTCACTTCCACTGTGGACAGAGCCAGAAGTACTCTTCTCTCTGGCAAACTTCTGTATCCATCTGATATATGAGGAATAGTCCTGGAATAGTGATGAGCGCCATAGGCAATATTCGAATTCGCAATATTTGGTGAATTTTTGGCCGAATATTTGCCATAAATTCGAGAATTCGTGATCGCCTGTCATTATTTACTTGATTGCGAAAATCGTCAATGTAATATATTCGCAATTAAAATTCGCAATTAGAATATTCGCAATCAACACTATTCGCGAATATAAATATATAGAGCTTTATTCTAAATATTCACAATTAAAATTCGAAATTCAAATATTCGCGCTCAACACTATCCTGGAAGTGATGTCCCATCTGTAGCCCAGGCTGGGAACCAGGTAAAGGACATGACATCAGTAGAAGGGTTCCTGGGAGACCAATGTACACAATTTTGGAAGGTAAACATATTGCAAGCTTTCTCCTACAGGTGTGTTCTGTGGAATAAAGGTTATGTGTCATTAGAAAATGACCTATTGTTTAAATCACATGTTTGTGTTAAACATTTTTTTTATTTTTGGTCATTATTTTTTCATTTTTCGTATCACTATATTTTAACATTTTTTATAAAATGCAGCAATTTTCACATTGGCCACTAGGTCACTAGTGACATTATATAGAGTGCCACTGTAGGAAATGGACAGAGCGGATACCGAGTTCAGTCTTGACTAGCCACAGAAATGGGGTAGGCACGTGAGTTGGGGATAGGTAGATAGTGGTGAAGGGAACCTGTAACGTGAAGTAGTGAAGGGATGTCTTTTTGTGATTGTCCATGAAGTTGGAATAAAAGTTGGATTTTTATCTACCTATCCTGTGCTGGAGTGCTTGCATACTACGTTGATATGGGAATCTACCTTGGATTTCTCCGTGCACGGATCACCTGGGTGAGCTAGATTTTGTTACTATGTTTTTGGACTGATGTTTTTAAATAGTTTAAAAATTTACTGTGGGACCCAGTCAGTTGTAGTTATGCCACTGGAGACTACGTCCCTAACATGCAATGTAACATGTCACAATTGCTTTAGCTTTTTGAAAAAAGATCCTTGGAGAAAAAAACTATGTGTTAAGTCAGTGGTATGGGGCCACAAATCTCTATGAATACTGTATTATGAATCCATAGAACACTTACCATACTATGGTTGTGTCAAGAACTTATTTAAAGGGAGCCTGTCATTTTGAACATGCAGTTTGATCTGCCAGCAGTATAATATAGAACAGGAGGAGCTGAACAGATTGGTATATATATTCATAGGGGAAAAAAATCTGCATTACTTATTATTAGTCCAGTGGTCCTAATCAGTGATACAGAGATAGTGGTCGATCACTAGCATTAGCACTAGAATATTCTCGAAGACCATGGCATGATTGTACATTATTTGGCTTACAGAGTGCAGTTGCATTGTCTTTTTGCCTGTATGTTTCTAGCCATGGCAGCGTGCACCTGCACATTGGGATGTGCTGACTGACCCCCTCTTTTTTGCAGTTGTACTGGAGGTATGGCTGACTCCAGTTGGTCTTGCACCCCTGATTAGCCTTTCTGCCCCATAGGCTGATTTTAATTAGAGTAAGTATAAAGCTGTAGCCTGCTATTATTGTATTTATTGGAAGCCATTTGGCACCAGGAGAAATATAGAGTGGGCTCAGCATGCATGTTGGTACCTCCTTCCCTTGATTTAATGGAGGCCGTTATGGCACCAAAAATGGTAAAAAGCAGGGTGGATCCAGAATGCATGTGGAACCTGCACTCCCTGAATTTTATGGCGGCTATTATGGCACAAAACGGGTAGTATTTAGTGTTAGGTTCCTGTTCTTACAGAGATTGCCTTGACGTTTGGCAGATGGGACCAAGAATCTCAATTTTATAAAGCAAGCGTAACATTAGCACCAGAATATCCTCTACAACTATGCCATTATTGTACATTATTTGGTTTGCAGGTTCCTTTTAAAGATACAGGAATACTAGGAACACAGGAACAGTACATAGTACACCTTCATTCATAATGGGTATATAAGAAATTTTAAGTGCAATTTGTCAGTATGGAAAAAGCAGACAGCAAATTAATTTCTGCCTTGGAGAATGCAGACTCGGAGGTGCCATCTTGTCTACAGCACCAGATGGCTTTGCATTATGCCACATCTGAACTATACAATGATTTTGCCTAATTAGTATTTTATACTGTCCGATATCAGAACATACTCTTTATACATGACATAGGGCCCTTTTGCTAGAAATTCCCTGTCGATAGCTCAGAAGCACACCGCTGAGACAGAGAAATGTTTAATTACACAACTCAACATCTGCCATCATGTTAAAAGTCATTATGGTCCACGTGTGACTTTTATTACAAATAAGTCAAAAGTAATATTAGATATTATTTGTCTTCACCAATTTTGTGGAAATTGCCAAAGTCTGAGCAGTCTCCAGGAGCTGTACAAGCTCTGTTGATGACCATGGCAGTAGTTTCAGAAGCCACACCACCCACGGTTAGAGAAGCTCAGCATGATGGACAAATAATTTTAACTGTGCCCTGTTCCACCTCACCAGTCCGTGTTTCTATATGTTTTAATCCGATTCCCCTCCTCCTTTAATTGACCACGTACTCCGTCTACCCCTCCTCATCCCACCACTAGTAGTCTCCACGTTTGCAAGACATCTCAGTACAGTCTTGCATAGCCTACTAGTCAATGGTGCCCCAATGCTAGTTAAGAACCATGCCCTGAACTGACCTGCAACATTAAGGCTCTGTTCACACTATGTCATGGTTTCCATTTATAATGAGAATTAAAATGCATAGCCAGATTCATTAGACTTCATTGACCTCTAATGGGGTCCATTGCGCTCTGTGGTGGTATATGTTGTTTTTATACAGGACTGCCAATTAAGTCTCTGACCACAGCTTTTTAGCCTAGCATGTGTCTGTGTATAATTTTACATATTTTGTACCGCACTATATCTACACTTAAATTATGCCTATAAATTATATGAAATATCAGCAACATAGATATTTGCTTTCATTACATGATCTCCGTCTTTGCACCTCAGCAGCAAACATCTACAATAAGGAGATTGAGAATCATAGAAATATGTAAATAGTTATATGTATTCATGAGCAATAATGAGGTAATAAGATGTATTCTATACCACTTTGAGGGGACATTAATAATATGTGTATGGACCGTGAACTTTTATGCTGAATCTGGGACATAAATAGCATCATTGTTAATGCTAGCAGTGAATACAAATTGTATAATGCTAGAAAGTGAGGCTCACGGCTATTCATCTCTGTGATTACAAAGTGTGCCCCTTTATGGGGGCTCTGTCCATCCTTCACAAGGCTATATGTGAAATTCTGCCCCAGCTAATGTATGGGGAAGGTCAGGAAAAGGATCTCCTTATTAGACTGTTCTTCACAATAGACAGTTTGAACCTGCAAAGTGAAGAGGAACCACGATTAGAGTTGTTCTACTTCTGACATGGAATGGAATGGCCAAGGACCTACAATTATATTACATAGTGGAAGACAATACTATTGCTATGGAGCCCTTGGGAAAGGGAGAGACAGTCCAGGTTTGTTCTATTATTTTTGCTATTAGGTTGCAAGAACCTGGACAAGTCTTCTTTCTCCTTTTCTAGCCACTTTAAACATGGGGGTGAGGAACTGAGCCAAGGGTATGGGAAAAATAAACACAAGGCCTTTGCACCATAATAGTAGGCCCATTTTCCTCTCTGCTATAAGGTTCCCTCTGTCTTCTATATACATCAGTAGGTATGGCCTGTGGCAAACAGTTTTACTCCTTTTCCACTTCAACTTTCCCACCATACCCATCTCTTGTAGGAGAGAAAGGCATATGGACCCTCTACTTCTCTATCACTCCATTGCTGTGACTGAGAAGACAGTGAACCCTGTGCTTGTTCATATAGCCCATAAGAGAAGAGTATAGAGCTATCTTGAGCTGGGCCTTCCTTCTAATAGTCCACGTAGTAGATCTCAGCAAAAGACAAAATCTTATTTGTCTACATAATACATTTTGTGACAGGGTAAACCTGTGACCAACGATCCATTAGCAAGAACCATCCATGGAAATCTATGGATCTCTTTTCATTTTAGTGGGTGCAATTACATTTTTGTTTGGTGCTGCAGCAAGAATAGACATTTATATAGCAGTCTTTCTGGATATAATAGCTGATCAATCCAGGGAAAAAAGGATTATCCAGATTGGTTGGTGGAGTCGTAAATATTATCTTGTATACCAAATTGGTTCTGATAACAGCAGTTGCCTTTAGGCTAGTGCTTCACAGCAATTTCTGGTCATGCGATATTAACGTCACAAATTTTGCACTGCCAGTCAATCCAGGAAAGTGAATGTGGCCACACAGAAATTAGACCATCGAGGCACAGCACCTTACAGGTTGAAATGCACCCACATTCACAATCATTAATTGTGATAGAGTTGTGTAGCATAATCTTTTGCCATGTAGCCCTAGAGTTAATTACATCTCATTCCTACGGTAAGAGATTATATTGGTATCCAAAAGCAGATGATATTAAGATGCTAAAAATTGAACAATCTATTTCATTTATTTCATCATTTATTTCACTATTTATTTCATACAAACAGTAATGTAGCTATTGAGGGTGCTGAGGTACATGGTCCTGTGCTTAAAGGGGCCAAAAGGCCTCCTGCCACATATGAAGGCACCAGTTGACCACCAATGACATTATGGTGGGTGCAGGGCCCTGTTACAGATTCTGCCCGACCCCAAAGCTTCAAATTCCGACTCTGCCAACAAAGGTGTGTCTGAATCACAACTATATTCAGCTTCGCTAGGGTGCTATTGGGGGTATTACGCTTACCCTTTAAATCTAAGTTAGTAATGTTCCTGCCTTTAAAGGGGTATTCCTGTTGTAGCAAGTTATCTTCTATCCACAGGATAGGGGATGCTGGGACCCCTACCGATCACGAGAACAGAGACCCCATACCCCGCGTCAAGCATGCACACTGCTACTCAATTTATCTCTATGGGAGTTCTGGAGAAGTGCTCCACTATCTCTGGAATTCCAGTAGAGCCGAATGGAGCAGAAAGTGTGGTATTGAGTGTGCTTGGCCTGCCGCTCTGTTCATCTTAGGGGTCCTATGGGGTCTCCATCCTCGTGATTGGTGGTAGTAGTAGTAGTTCCAGTAGTAGGACTCTCACCAATCCCCAAGGATAGAGGATAATTTGCTTCAATCAGAATGCCCCTTTACCTATTTAATTGCATCATAAATGGTACTGCCAGGTTCTCGCATGGCGTTGGAATATGCATATTATAAAGTTGTGATTAATGCTTTTTTTTAGGCTAGTATGGGTTAAGAAAAGGTGTCTTGAAAAAAAAATATATTGAAAACCATCAGGGGTTCCAGATCACACAGGGTTAAACAATAACATGCCATAACATCCATAAAACTCAATTGCATTGGGTTACAAACAGAGGAAGATGTTACCATGGAAACACTGTATTTATCTACCTAATTAAGGGGGGAGAGCATCGCGCATATTGGATGGCAGAACGGTTTTGTTAGCCTGTATTTAACTGGCAGGTTGAGTGTCAAAATCAAATATGATTTCTGCTAATCACCTTCAGGTTATTAAAGACAGAGACTGGGGAGAGGAGGCGGCAAGGACGGATGACAATAAATACGCAGACAATGAAAGAAGGAGAACACAGAATCACAGAGCGAACAGAGGAGGATGGGGAAAGACGAGAAGACAGCGCAGAACAAATGCTGAGAAGTTTTGATAAATCCATGTATGAGGCCCACAGCATATGGCAGGAGTGATAGTCAGGGAAGACAGGCGCACATCAAAACCGCATCATGTGATCACGGAGCTGTACTCGGGTCTGACAGCTTTTACTGACGATCACATGATGTCAGATCAGCCGTGTAATTATTCCAGCAGCCGTCATTTTGCATATGACATGGAGTCTCTGTTGATACCCAATAAAAGCGGCCGCCATACAGTACCTAGAGATCTAAAAATACGTTATCACCCTGGTTGATGTGGTATATTCATTTAAAAGGCAAGCAGAGTCAATGAATCAGAGGAGTCAGGGGAAGTATTAGCATTATAAATGATCAAGCACGGCATAGCGGCCCATCACCTTAATGTCAAGCAACAGGCCACTACCCTCCTCAATATCTGTCCTTAAAGTGAACGGTCTGGCGATTAAGGCTACTTTCACACTAGCGGCAGGACAGATCCGACAGGATGTTCACCCGACGGAACAGCCTGTCGGATCCGTCCTGCCGTTAGTGATAGTGTGCCCCCGGACTAATGCTCTGGCACCATTGACTATAATGGCGGCTGGGCGGAGTTCCGGCGGAGGCACGGCAGCGCACGGCCAGAGACTGCCGGAATAAAACTACGACATGTCCAACATTTATTCCGGCAGCCTCTCACCGCACTCTGCCGTGCCTCCGCCGGAACTCCACCTCGCCCCCATTATAGTCAATGGGGCCAGAGCAGTAGTCCGGGGGCACACGTTCATTAGCAGCAGGACGGATCAGACAGGCTGTTCCGTCGGGTGAACAGCCTGTCAGATCCGTCCTGCCGCTAGTGTGAAACTAGCCTAAAGCCGAGAGCAGTATATGAGAGGGGGAGAGTCGCTAAGCTCTGGGATATATACAGTAGGGCTATATGATTTGGATCAGGAATTCTGAGCAAAAAAGCAGATTAAATCCTGATAGGACTCCTAGGAGAGACAGTGAGAGTCCTGATTACCCCGCCAACCCAGAATGATTGACAGTCTTCTGTGTATACAACCTGAGATAGGGTATGAATATATACCATATCCAGCATATCCAATATACCATATCAAATATACCATATCCAATATGCTATACAGTCACAGGACAGGCTCTCTTACATTCATTACATTACAGAAGTCATCATTGATAATACAGGTGTTTTCTTATGTGACATAAGGGCCTTTGTTCATTATTAAAGGGCTTGGACGACCGCACTGCTTCTGTGTATTGGTGACCATCTTAAGTGTTGTGACAAGCAAAGCCAGATTTAGAGACATCAAGTCAATATGCTTGCAAATTAGGGATTTATTATGGCCAACAGCAAAGTGAATGCATGAAATACAATGTTTCGGGTGGTGTTACGCCATTCACCAGGCCGCTGTCTAAGAGGTGTGGTGGGAGCAGTGATAGGCGGCTTTTGTGACTGCAGTGATAGAGGACCAAATGTGACTGCTACCTCTACATCCCCTATAGCTACACCAGGGCTGCACCGCCAATTTGACGAAGTCGGGTCATTGTGATTGTCATTGGAGATAAGTGTGTGGGGGGGTGGGGGAGCGGCAGCAGGCTCTATAGTCAACTGTATCGCTGTTCTCAGGAAAACGATACAGTTGGATACTGCAGCTGTGCACGGAAGCGATGTCTACCCACCCTATTCTTTTTGATTGGCTACAGGCACTAGTATGGGCACTATGGGAGTATTATTACTTCTGGGGCATAATGGGGACATTAGTACTGTTGGTGGCATGGTGTCATATTTTCCCACCGGTACCTAAATAAATGTACTGTAAACTGTAAGGACACTATTACTACTAAGTGCACTCTGGCAGAGAATTATTACCATTGGAGTGACTTTGGGGTGCACCCAGCTTAGTATACTTACTTTTGGGGGACATAGTTACACTATTAGTGTCAGGGGCACTATTTGCTTGGTGCAGTTCTTTTTTAGGGCACTGTGTGTCAATAATTACTGTGGCGGTATTAGTATTTTCCGGTGGACTGTTTCTGGCAGGATGGGGTGTTCAAAAGTTGGAAGGATGATGGGAAAGTAGGAAACTAAGATGTTTGTTTGTCAAACTTTGCAGAGATGAGACACGACGGAAATAAATCATCATGGCGGTCTGGCCAAATGGAGAAGATGAGGAAAAAGAACATCTATATCAGAGGAAACATCACTGGAAATAAGAGGTATGTGGCACTGTATTACCCTGTATGTTTTGTAGCGCTGTTTGTAATGTTAGGAATGAAGAGGTTCAGTTGAGATTTTGGAAGGAGATGAAGGGGGGTAGTGCCATTTCATTTTTCGCCTCAGGCAACAGAAAGGCTAGGGTTGGCCCAGAGCTACACCCCTGCTGATCTGCACATTTGCATGCAAGTTTTTAGGAATTTAAAGGGTTTGTTCCATCTCAGTCTCAGTTTCAGATAGATGCGGATCCCACAGCTCCTTACTCTAGAATGGGGTCTCTGAAGTGAGGGAGAGCACACCGTGCATGCATAGCCACCTCTCCATTCACTGATATGGGACTGTTAGAAATGGCAGAGCCAGTGGTCAGCATTTTTCTGAACTCTCATGGCGTTTAATGGAGGGGGGCCACATAGGCTTAGCTGCTCTCTCTTCACTTTGGGGGCCCTGTTCTGGAGACAAGAATGGGTCCCACCGATCTGACATTTGTGATATATTCCAGTGATATGCCATAAATGTTAAGATTCGACAACCCCTTTAAGGGTTCATAAAGAACAAGGGAAAAAGTCTGAATACTATTATGGATTGCATCCTCAAGTTGTAGTCATCACATTACTTTTAATATACTGCTTATAGTCTTATTACTGTATTAATCACTGCTTTTATAATATGGTGCATTTGTTATCCTACAGAGGTTTTCATACCTATGAGTAACAACATATTTACGCCATAGAGGTTTTTTGAAACATGGCCCATGTGCATCATGGCATTCTCCATTGCAGTCCTTCTCTCACACAGCCCAATACAAAATCAAAGGGGGGACAAATGATGATTCACTTTGCATATTAGCGGCACCACATACCCTGCCTCATGGTCTAAGGATTAAAGTCCCAAAAATGTAGGCCAGCTACATGAGTCGCAGGACATAAGTATAGTATATTTTTATACTTTTTTTAAATATTTCAATTAAAGATGTTTTTGGGAGTTCAATATTGATGGCCTATCCTCAGGATAAGTCATCAATAACTGATCGGTGGGGGTCTGACTCCCACTACCCTTGCTGATCAGCAAACCAGGTACAGAGAGTTTACATTGTACAGTGGATGTGCTAGGAATTGGAGCTCAAGATCAGAGGCGGCTCTCCCATTAGGCCACTTAGGCGGCCGGCTAAGGCCTCGCACCGCCAGAAGGAGATGAGCGCTGGTGGAAGTGTCAACTACGAGTCTCTGGTGTATTTAAATCCCATTTAGCATGTCTTTCAAAAAAGTTCATCCATGATCTCCAGTATCAGAGTCAAGAGCTGAATAGCCAGTTACTTAAAAATAAAAAAAATATATAACACTTCTACTGTAGACTCTGTTATAACCTTGATACCTAGTGTACATCCATACACATGACAGCTGCCCCAGCACACTGTGTATGGATGTAGCAGAGCTGGGTGTGTTGAGGCTGTCATCATAGCAGCTGTCATATGTATGGATGTACACTATGTATCAAAGTTCTCTACGGTAGAAGTCTTATTTTTATTTTTTTCAGCAGCTGGCTATACACCTCCCATACTTTAGCTGTGTGGGTAAGTGCCTTGCCTCTGATACTGGAGGTCTTGAGTTTGATTCCCAGCACAAACTTTTCTGAAAGACAGGCTAAATAAGAACACGAGCACCAAATCTTCTACACTAGAGGCTGGTGCAGCTGGGCCGTACAGCGCGGGAAGACAGGCTGGATGAGTCCTGCATCGCTGACATGGAGGTAAGTATAAAAGTGTTTGTGTTTTCTTTTTAAATACCAGACTGTTACTTTACTGCCATGGGGGAGGAGGGGGCTATTGGTGCTATGATACTGGCACATGGAGGGGGGAGGAGAGAGACACTTGATACTGGCACATGGAGGGGGGAGGAGGAGAGGATGGCACTATGATATTTGCACATGGGGGGGGAGAGGCACTTGATACTGACAGTGGCACATTAGGGGGCAGGGGGAGAGGATGGCACTATGATACTGGCACATGGGGGGGAGAGGCAATTGAAACTGGCACATGGGGGGGAGGCACTTGATACTGGAGCATGGGGGGGGAGAGGCACTTGGAATTAGCACATGGGTGGAGGGGTAGAGAGGCATATTGGGGGGGGGGGAGATGGCATTATGACACTGGCACATAGGTGGGAGAGGCACTTGATACTGGCACATGGGGGGAGGCACTTGATATTGGCACATTAGGGGGGGAGAAGGCACTATGATATTGGCACATGGGGGGAGGAGAGAGGCACTTGATACTGTCACATGATAGGGGGGGCATCTATGGGGACACTTACTGGCACATTATGGAGGTCCCTTTTGTATTGGCACATTATTGGGGGCACTATTGGGAAGAGCGGCACTATGGGGCATCTGGTGGCACTATAGGGGCATTATTTGGGGTCACTATGGCATTTTTTACTGGCACATTATAGGGGGCATTATGGGAGAGAGAAGCACTATGGGGGCATCTGGTGGCATTAAGAAGGGGAATTTTTAACTGGCAGTTTATGGTGGCACAATGGGAGAGAGGAGCACTATAGAGGCATCTGGTGGCACTATGAAGGGGCATTTTTTTTTTACTGGCATATTATGGGGGGCACTATGGGAAAGGGGGAGAGAAGCACAATGGAGACATGTGCTGGGGGCACTAAGATGGGATATTTTATACTGGCAAATTATGGGGCACTATGGGGAAGGGGGAGAGGAGCACTACGGGGCATTTACTGGGGCACTTTATAGGGGTATTTTATACTGGCATACATTATGGAGACATTAGCTCAACTGCGAACACTAAGCAGGGGTATTTCTTGTACTGTCATATTATAAGGAGAATTATTACTACTAGGGGGCTATGGGGAACATGATCACACTAGTATGGACACTATGGGGGCATTATTACTAAGTGTGCTCTGGCAGAGAACTATTTCTATCGGTGGGAATTTGGGGAGCACTGTTACTTTGGTGGGCACCCTGGCACAGTAAAAGCTTAGCACTATTATTTTTGGGGACATTATGTTTATACTATTAGTATCTGGGACACTATTTATTGCACGCAGTTATTTTTTTTAGAGCACTGTGTGCCAATAATTATTGAAGGGGGCACCATCTGTGTGGTACTAATATTTTTCAGAGAACACTTTCTGCAGTATAGCATTAGAGAGCAAAGCGGGCACAGTATTGGAGATGGCAGGATGGGGTGTTCAGAAGATCTGAAGATAATGGAGAATTGGGAAACTAATGTCTGTTTGTCAATCTCTGCAGAGATGGGAGATAAGTGAAAAATCATCATGGTGGTCTGGTCTGAATGGAGAAGATGAGAAAAGAGAACGTCTAGATCAGGGGCGTAGCTAGAAATGACTGGGCCCCACAGCAAATTTTTGTATGGGGGCCCCCCCCCACGCGTTTATTATAGGGGGGGGTGTTATATGGCTGGGTGGCTACTACTGGCACATTATAGGGGGGGTGTTATATGGCTGGGTGGCTACTGGCACATTATAGGGGGGGTGTTATATGGCTGGGTGGCTACTGGCACATTATAGGGAGTGTTATATGGCTGGGTGGCTACTGGCACATTATAGGGCCTATAATGTGCCAGTAGCCACCCAGCCATATAACAACCCCTATAATGTGCCAGTAGTAGCCACTCAGCCATATAACACCCCCTCCCCTATAATGTGCCTGGCCCATAACACCCCCTATAATCGGCCAGTAGCCAATGCAGTTTAATGATAATTAATTCCTCTTCCCCCCATCCCCCCCCCCAATGTAGTCCATCATTTAGAATTATTGATTTTTGTTCACCTAGCCGAAACCAAAAAAAACTCTAGACAAAGTCAGTCAGACTGTACTTACACAGTCACACGTCCGGCGACAGCAATGCTCTGATGCCCTCTGCAGCGCGCGATTACGTCATTGCGCCGCCTGCGCAGTTCCGCCAGGCGCCGCCAGCCTCTCTGATAGGCCCGCACTGCAGGACAGACACATGAGAGTCTGAGACTGACGTGAGTCGTAACTAAAGGGGAGGGGAGGGGGCCTGGGCCAAACTGTGAAAGGGGGGGGGCGCCGGCACAGTGGACAGTGTACAGTCCCGCACTGTTGGCAACTCGGCAATTAGCCTGCGCAGCGTCAGCCAGGGCTGGGATAAGGTCCACCACCAACAGAGGCTGAGCTGCCCAAGTGCGCCCCCCCCTCCAACTTGTGAATGACACTGCTATGGGGGATCTGTGATGGATGACACTGTTATTGGGGAATCTGTGGATGACACATATGTGTCATCCACAGATCCCCCCTCCCCATAACAGGGTCCGTGTAGGAATGACACCAATACAAGGGGTGAGGCTGTGGGGTTGTATCTGCTTTTTTGATGACAGTGCCAACGGGGCCCGTGCAGTGACTGTATTCTACTACACCCCCTCCCCCCACACACACTGTATATAATCTTAACTATATAACTGTAGTGATTTACTACAGTTATATAGTTAATAAAATTATATCCAGTGAGCGGGGGGTGTAGTAGAAAACAGTCACTGCACGGGCCCTGCTGTCATTATGAAATGGCATATGTGACCCCACCTCTTTTATTGGTGGTCATTCAGTAAATTAACCCTGTTTTGGGGGGGTGGGGGTGTCTGTGGATGACAAATATGTGTCATCCACAGATTCTCCCCATAATAGGGTTCATTTAGTGAATGACCATTGTGGTGACCCAATACATGGGAGTTGCATCTGCAGAGCTTTTGTATAATGCCACCCCACACTGTAGTGTCCCCACACAGTAATGTCCGCCACACTGCCCCCGCACAGTAATGTCCGCCACACTGCCCCCACACAGTAATGCCCCCACACAGTAATGTCCGCCACACAGTAATGTCCGCCACACTGCCCCCCACACAGTAATGTCCGCCACACCCCCCTCAACCACACAGTAGTGCCCCCACATAGTAATTTGTCATGCTCTCCCCCTCTTGTCATTCTCCCCCTCTTGTCATGCTTTTTCTGCCCCTGTCATTCTCCCCCATCTTTTCATGCTCTTTATACCCCCCATGTTGTCATGCTCTTTCTGCCCCCATGTTGTCACAGACTTCATGTCAGGGGGCCCGGCATTTTCACTGTACTTAATGCCGGGCCCCGTCAGAGCGCTCCTCTCACCTCTATTATGTTCACTGCTCCAGGCTTCCGGGATCAGGCCCCAGCGCTGCCACACATTAAGCAGGTGGGCGGAGCCTAACGGAGGCCCGTTAGGCTCCGCCCACCTACTTACTGTGTTTCTAGTTAGAGGCAGCGGGGTCTGATGCTGGAGGCCTGAAGCAGTGAACATAATGGAGGTGAGAGGAGCGCTCTGACGGGGCCGGCTCAGGGAATGACAGGAGGGAGCGCTGAGCGGCTCCCCCCTGTCAGTCCCTCTCCCTCTGGCCGGCCCCTGCCTGCGCCCTGAGGCTGGAGCCTCCCCAGTCTCTGTGTCGGCCTGGCCCTGGCGTCAGCTGATTACTGGGGCGGGGAAGCAGAGGAGAGAGGACACGTGCTGCCTGGCGCCGGGCCCCTTGTCAGCCCGGGCCCCGAAGCAGCCGCTTCCCCTGCTTCCCCGTTAGTTACGCCCCTGGTCTAGATCAAAGGTCATACCACTGGATGGAAGAGGTATGTGGCGCTATGTAGGAGAGGAGATGCTCCGGCTCCTCCCCCTGCCATTTACAGAAGGAGGATTCAGAGCTGGGTGAGGGCAGCAGGCCATAGGCAGGTGGCGGATGGTGGGGGGAATCACAGACCTTGATCTTTATTATCGCTTCCATATCTTATGTTCGTGAGGGCCTCATGTTTGAGTTTCGCCTAAGTCCTCACAAAGTCTAGAGCCGCATCTGCTCAGGACCATTCACTGGAGTAGGCCTGAGATGGAAATAGGCCATGTGACCAATTAACTTATCGTCGCTGACCTAGGAAGCACTATGGCCTCTTCAAACAGCTGATCACTGGAGATGCTGGGAGTAGGACCCTCACCGATTAGGTACTGATGACCTATCCTGAAGATAGGTCAACAATACTGAACTCCAGGAAAAGCCCTTGAAGTATTACAGTTTCCTGCTGAGTACTAGGCTCTTGGCTTCATGTATGATCCAGAAATTCGTCTATATTAGACGTACATACTGGCCGCTGTGCTGCAATCTGCGACTTTTCCCCACTCACGCCAGGACTAAAAAAATGGGCGTGACATGGGCTGGGATCGGCCAATAGGCCCGTCTCATTCATCATTTTCTACTGTTTTAAGCATAGAAACTGGTCTAAATGTAAGCTAGCTAGGAAGCTGGCTTACATTTAGACTGGTGCTGGATGTGCCAAAGTTATGTAAGTTATGTAGAGGCCTGCACCGGATATAGGGGTTATTACAATCGGCATCTAAAACACCAGTTTTAATAAATGACCCCTTTTCCTTCATTCCACATCTTTATACACAGGGTTATATGTGCTTCTGAAAAAAAAATTGTGCGCCATAAAAGATATAATCAGCTGACACACAAGTGAACATTTGTTTCCTATAATTGGCCTGATCCTCAGCTCATTTAAAATTGCCTGCTTTGTCTGCTTTCACACATAGGCTTTTGCTTGTGTTTTTCCTCACATTTACATTTTCAGTGGCCTTTTTTTGAACCTGGTGTTGTCCATGTTGCAGTAAAAACTCCAGCTCCAGATATTAGCTGAAGGTCTACAAGAAATAAGAAATGCAGAACACACCCCTTTTTTTTTTGCTCCTGGCATTTCGGACACTTTTAGTCTTTTTGGCTTCTTTTCAAAAACACAGCACGCTGTAGCTTTTGGCATTTTTACATCTCAATAGGGGGAAAATGCCATGAAGAAAACACTACTAGTAAGACACGCAGTGTGCAAAAAATGCTAGAAAAAAGGCTACAAAAACACAGTGTAATACCCAAGACTTGGGGGTATTACTATTGTGTTCTTTAATTGCTGCATTCTTATATGTTTTATATGCAATTTTATGTAATGTTATGTATGTCACCTGTACTTTTTTATTTTCTCCAGCAAGAAGACGTATTGGTTGGCAATGGCTGGCTGTGACAGGGCTGGCTGGCTGTGACTGAGCTAAACCTCCCTGTCCCATCCCTCCTGGTAGAGTGGGTTCTTCCAACTTCCTGCCAGGAGGAGGAAATCTAGAGTTAAGTTAGTTCAGTCTAAGTCAGAGTTAGGCAGAGAGGTGACATGAGAGGACCTGTCTTAACAGTGGAGGGGAGTAGAGAATCAGCTCATAGAGCACCAACTCCGAAGTAGAGAGGCAGCTCATAGAGCACCAACTCTGAGGGACCACTTCTGAGAGTCAGGATCGAGTTATCCTCTCCTTTCAGAGAGTGAGGAAGCAGCTCGCAGAGCATCAACTCTCCAGGACTGAAGTAAAGATGTAAGTAAAGCTTTGGGATCTGAGACAGCAAAGTGAACTGCAACAGCGCTTCTACGTACACTGCTGTGAGGTGAGCGAAAATGGGTTAAAGACATCCTCATCACCAAACAACCACTAGTTATGCAACATCTAAGTGCAGAACTGCAGCCGTCCAATATGCCATAATACATTCTCAGCTGGTGCCAGGGAAAAATTGCACTAAAGCCTGCTGCTACTGTATGTTTCAAGTTCTACGTTGCACTTAGTAAAAAGGGCTTTGTTCTGGCCTCATTCCTTAGTACTACAACTTTCACTGCAACCGACACCAGGAGCGGTGGCCTGAGGTAGGACACTGTGACACAACTACACTACATCGGGACCTCTACTTCTCCCATCCTCTACACCAGTTCCTACGAGGGCTTGCTGCAGCAGCAAAAAAATATTGGGGCCAAAAAATAAAATGCTCGCGCTTATGTAAACAAAACACTAGAATCCAATTTATGTGTTTAAAGACCTTCTGCTTTTATTCGACAATGCATGGAAATCTGCACCTAAGCTACCACATGTAAACTGAGCCTATGAGGATCTTTCACATCTCCTTATGGATATCCAGCACAAATGCCGGCTGACGGCCGGACAAGAAACTGTTGCATGCAACGATTTTTGTCTGGCCAAAACCCGCCATTTATGCTGGAAATCATCTGGATTACCACTGGACTTCATTGCAGTCAATGGGGATTCGGCAGTGAAGTAGAGGATCCGGCAGCACTGGATCCTGTGAGATCCGGCAGGCTGCTCTGTTCCAGAACGGCCTGCCAGATCTCCTAATGGAGATGTGAACGAAGCCTAACTGATACAAGAAAGAAAAATGACAGGTCCTACTTAAAGAGGTATTCGGTTAACTTGAAGTTATCTCCGTTCCAGAGGATAATCCACAGAATAATCCACAGAATAATCCACAGAATAATCCACAGGATAAATGAATGGAGCAGCAGGTCGTGCATACGCACTGCCCCCTCCTTCATCTCTGTGAGACTACTGGAGATAGCTGAGCAAAACACTGGTCTATTTCTGGCAGGTCTTCTAAAAATGAATAGAGCAGCAAGGTGATTGCTGGACCTACACCTCCATTCAATTGGAGGAGTCCTGTGGGAAACACGCTGGTTCTCATGATCTGTGGTGGTCCCAGACATATAATCCCCAATTGTGGATAGCGGATAATGACAAATTAATGTAATATCCCTTTAAGCAATATATATGCTTGTCAGAACTACATACAGAAGAAATACACAATTTGAAAGTGACTGCACAGAGGGAGGGTGAGGGGCTTAACAGCAATCAACCATATGCTTATTTGCAATGTATGAAGCGGGCACCAAGCGTTGTATAAAATAGATCATATGCGGTATTTTATTTTTCTCACTCATATCTGGGAATGACTACATGCTGGGCTTATGTCCTCAGTGCTTGCTTATATCAGACAGTGTCTGTCATTAATCTTCCTGAGTGTTAATGGAACTCAGGCAGAGGCCTGCTGGGCACCCCACCTGTGTGTCTCTTAACTCTTCTGTTATTCAAACCTGCTCAAAACCCCCTTGCTGTAATCATTATGGGCAACTTGACAAGAATTCTGCCATGTCCCTTGTGTACATCTATATAGTCTATCCTGCATTCTTCAGTCTGTATCTATCACTATAAGGCCACATGCACATGGTAGAGCCATACAGCGGTACAGTAAAGACCACATGCATGAGTGCAGTGAGCCCCAAGGGGCTAGTGCAGAGGATGGGAGTGGTAGTAACCCTGGAGAGATGTTGTGTCATGGTGTCCTACTTTAGACCGTCGCTCCCTGGGGTTTGGTGCAGTGAAAAAGGTGATGATGAAAGGAGCCAGGCAGAAAATGTAGAACAAAGTATGTCTTTCTTTACTGAGTGCAAAAATGGATTGCAGCACATTCAGTAGCAGTTTCTACAAAGTGCGATTGCTTTCCTCTCAGATGATGGGGTATGGCAGCTAGTAGTGCTGCAAAAGATGACACTCAGAAATTTGCTAGCTGACGTTGCCTCTCTCTGGATTCCCTTCCCTCTGTCATCTGTAGCATCCACTGTATGATGCAGGCTTCTAGCTATGCAGTCCTGAACTGCAGTGAAGGTGTCTTGATGTGTTTCCCACCACCAATGTCCTGCAAACACAGTTTTTTGTAGTGGTGCTTTAAGATAGTTTCCTGGTGTGTTTTCCTCCCTTGTTTTTTTTTTATCGCAGTGTGCTCTGAACATACAGACAGAAAAATGTATTGTAATGTCATATTATACTTCTGCCATGTACTCCAGCAGAGGGTGTATGGTTGGTAATGGTTGGCAGGAACAGGGCTAACCACGCTTTTTCTCCCCTCTTGGTAGGAGTGGGCTGCTCCTACTTCCTCCTAGGAGGTTCCAGTGAGATGGCCAAGAGGAAAGCTAATGCCTGAGCGCCTTCTTTAGGGGCCTCTAAACTAGTGCTCTTGTAACACCCTTTCTCCAGGAATGTTGTCAGAGTCAAGACGACTGCTTTCAAAAGGCAGCACATTGATCAGCAAAACGATATCTTTACAGACTCTGCTGCAGGTAAGGGACTATGGCTCAGACACCCAACAACTCGACCTTTTCCAGGCCAGTCCAATTCCAGGCCTGTATTACATTGTGGATACCAATATCCACTAGTGCCTGAAAGTGCCCTTTGATTGCCACATAACCAGCCACCATACCTCATCACCTGGTGACCAAAACTGTACTTTGTAACTATGCTGGATTTACCATAAGTTATATTTTGCACTAAATAAAGAGAGACTTTTATACTTTCACTTCCATTCTGATTCTTTAAACCATCTTTCCACTGCATCGATAACAGGGAGCAATCCCCTGAGGGAATAAACCATGACACAACACCTCATCAGGTCACTTCCACTCCCATCATCTGCACTGGCTCATCAGGGGCTCACTGTACTTGTAGAAATGCCAACAAAAATAAATAGTGTGGCAGCACCCTCTTATGCTTTTCCCTTTGAATAGTCAATGTGGCTTAACACCACTCATATTTAAAAAAAAAAGAGGACTACAAGCAATAAATGGTCAGAAATCTCTGGTCTAGAACACTGGAAGGGTGCCTTTACATGCTGCAGATTTTGGTGCAGACAAAGCAATTCCATTCATATAAATGAGGTTGTTTTGGCGACACGCGCATCGATTTCTGACAGCTCCTTTTAAATTAATGCAGTGCAATCTACCGCATAGGAAGGCACCCTAAGTACTCTGAAATCACTGGCTACCGGAATGTAACCTGTGCAGTGTTTTTAAGAAGGTAGTTAATTTGGAAAACCACTGCCCACATTTTCTCAAGCATTAATTTCTTGTGTGGTAAATCTTGAGCATCAAGCAAGAAGTGACATAAAACCGAAGATGCCAGTAATGTATGTGGTTCATTTAACAGTGCAACAAAAACCTATACCCTCTTTTCTAGACACTTTTGAAAAGGGTCTAAAAATGCTCAAGCAATTATGTTCAATAATGAATTTGTCTAAATGGATTGGCGCCAAAATGAAGGAGTAAATTACATCAGCATTCAAGCACAACAATGATAGTACATTTGTTCCAATGTTTTTAATGATGAATTTGAGGTAATATATATTTATTCATTCAGAAATCCAATAATCAACCATCTCCTTAATCCTATGATTCATATTTATTCTCAGAAAGGACGCATGCACATGCTGTATATACAGATCCATTCACCCCTATAAGCAATACAGTAGCGACAAGTACTCTGGAACACAAATCTCTGAGGAAGTCAACAAGATAATAATCTGGTGGCTTAATACATTGAAGTCTATCGGTAGCTTCCAATCTACTGTTTGGCCACCACTGCAGTAGATATT
Source organism: Bufotes viridis (assembly GCA_033119425.1). Classification (NCBI taxonomy): domain Eukaryota; kingdom Metazoa; phylum Chordata; class Amphibia; order Anura; family Bufonidae; genus Bufotes; species Bufotes viridis. The sequence goes on from CM065590.1 coordinate 399,849,208, forward strand.
GTAGTAATTGGTCATTTTAGTAACATAGTGTGTAAGGTTGAAAAAAGATATACGCCCATCCAGGTCAGCTTGTTATCCTGCAAAGTTGATCCAGAGAAAGGCAAAATAAACCATGAGGGAGATTCCAATTTTCTTCCTTTTATGCGAAAAACATTTCTTCTCAGCAATCAGAATAACTCCCAGGATCAACGACTCTTCTCCACAAATCTAGAAACTATTATCTGTAATATTATTATTACATGCCTCCAGGTGCCTCTTGAACTCTTTTAGTGAACTCACCATCACCACCTCCTCAGGCAGAGAGTTCCATAGTCTCACTGCTCTTACCGTAAAGAATCCACTTCTATGTTTGTGTACAAACCTTTTCTCCTCCAAATGCAGAGAATGGCCCCTGTCACTGTAACAGTCCCGGGGATAAATAGATGATAGGAGAGATCTCTGTATTGTCCCCTAAGTCTTTTTTCTAAATTAAATAACCCTTATTTTGGTAATCTTGCTGGGTACCTTAGTGAACACATTCCAGTTATTAATTTAGTTGCCAGCCTTTGAATCTGCTTAAGCTTCACTATGTGTTTCCTTTGTGCTACAAGCCTTGGCGGAGCCAGGTAGAAGATAGGAGTGGTAGTGGCTTTGGCTGCAACAGTTATTCACAGTGACAATCCTCACATCGATACTCCCCAGGACTATGGCGGTAACAGGAGGGCTCACCCTTTCTTCCCTTAGGGCACAACCTTATGTTGGAGCTCCTGCTGATGGTAGTTCAGGTTCTCCTGGTGTATATGAGTACAAAGCAGGAAATGTAGGTGGTTTGGCCGGCGAATTGTGCTGGACTCAGAAACCAGGCCAATTTTAGAAAATAAATGTATTTTTTGTTTAATGTAGTGCAGAATGGGAGCTGTAGTACATCCAAAGGTATCAAACAACTCACAGTGAAAATCTACCCTGATAGCGATGTATGGCTGTAAGCAAGAATAGGGGTTGTAGTACTCCTTTCCTCTAGCTCTCCAAAGTCTCTCTCTGCAGAATCTAAGGCTGGAAATAAGGTTCTTGCAAGCTTGAATTTTATTCCTAGCTAAGGGGTACAGGATAAAGATAGGGTGGGCCAAACCATGTCCAAGTGTGAAGGATATATTAGCGATGTCCCTCTCACTGCAGTAGTCTCTATCAGCCTTAAACGACCAATACCTTACTGGCTGAATCCAATGCTCGGGCATGCAGATTCTATACCTTCTAGTTCTTTCTCTCTCTTTTCTGGAAGACTAGAGAGTAGTATGGCTTTCTTGATGCAAAATTCCAAGGAATGAGCATATGTAGCTCCTCTCACTTCCTCAGCAAACTTTAGAGTGAAATAGGGGCAGACCTAAGTCCATCACCTAGCTGCCCACAAGGGCAGAGTCAGGATTGTTAACCCTGACTGATCCATACAGAGCTACTATGGGTTATACAATACATCAGAACATTACGCAACAAGAAACAATTTAAGTACACTATTTTGGAGCACTCCATATGAACTGGTGCCCAAAATTGCACACAATACTCCATCTGCAGACTATATTAAATTACTGGACCTAACAGCAAACAAAAGGAGGCATGTTATCACATGAATCTCTCCTCAGGCGCTTTGGACCTGTAGAGAGGCATTACTTGAAGTTCTTACTCCCCAGTACAAAATGTCTTACCGTGTGCACCCAAAATATCACACATTATTCATAGTACATAGATGTTTTTGGCCCCATCAGGCTCTAGTCCCTGGTGCAACTGCAACCACTGCAACATCCGTAGGGCTCATGTACGCGAACGTATTTTCTTTCCTGTCTGTTCTGGGTTTTTTTGCAGACCATATGCGGAACCATTTATTTCAATGGGTCTGCAAAAAAACGGAAGTTACTCTGTGTGCATTCTGTTTCTGTATGTCTACTCTGCAAAAAAATAGAACATGTCCTATTATTGTCCACATAACAGACAAGGATAAGACTGTTCCTATTTCATGGAAACAATATATTATTAAAATTTTCTATATTTTTCATATAACCAAGGCTTTTTTTAACATGTCTGCTTGAACCAAATCTGAGAATGTTTCCCAGGAAACAGAGCAGAAAAGAAACGTTCTATATGGTTGTCTTTCTTTCCCTTTCTCTCTTGCTTCTGGGATCCACTCCTGCTATAGCACAGCATGGCACATTTTATTTTGAACTATTTTCATAAATCTGTAACTGGCAAGATAGTAATATTATGAAACAGGCTGACCTCACCATCTCTCTTAGGCCTCATGCACACGACCGTATCCATTTTGAGGTCCACAAACCACAGATCTGCAAAATGCAAATACTGGTCATGTGCATTTTCTCACTCCCATCAGTAGAAATACCTCTTCTTGTCTGCAAAATGGTCAAGAATAAGACATGTTCTATAATTTGAGGAAAGTCCACATGGATGTGAGATGCACACGTCTGACATTATTTTTTAAATGGGCTTACTAATATTGTCTGATAGATAGTGTAAACGTAGAGTAGATATTCTTACATTTCACCAGATTTACTAGAGTGGCTGATGCAGGATGATTAATCTGGTACATCTGGAGATTATCTAGTCCATCACTTATTTCTTGGCTTAGTTCACGCTAACAAATGCGCCAAATTTTTGGTGCATTTTTTATAGCAACTCACCACCTATGTTTTGGGTCTCCTCAAATCAAGCTGATCACAGGGTTTCCTGTTGTTAGGACCCACAGTCTTCAGCTGTAAGGCAATGCACAATGCCCACTGAAATCAATGGCTATGTAATGCACATGACTTTTTTGGCTTTTATCAGTCAAATAATTCAGGACCACTAATGTCAACAGGGGTTGACTAGGAACTTAAAGTGGCCTTTGAAAAAGAACACTAATAGTGGCCCCATGTTGTAGTCAGGTCCAACTTGACAGAAGGCAGGGTAACAAAAGTAGTTGGCATCAGCAATATTATAGCACAAAATACCATCCCAGCAGAACCAAATAGCACAGTGCAGCACAATGTACTGCCCCAAAAAGCTGTCCCTCTGTGTTGGCCATCAATAGCTGCAATTTTATGTCCTCCTCCTCCAGCTGTCCCTGATTAAGATCTAGAGCAGGGGCTTAAGAGGTGAGATGCAGACCATAGCAGTTGAATTCAGGAGGGCATATGAGGTCGCTGGTCGGGTACATGCAGGGGCGTAACAATCACGGTCGCAGAGGGAGCCCGCTGGGCTCACATGTACCGGGTCCCGGCATTGTCACTGTCCTTCATGCCAGGCCCCATTAGAGCACTCAACTCACCTGCATCATATGCGTTCCAGGCCTCCAGCATCAGGCCCAGATGCTGCCCAACTAGAATTAGTCATAAATTAAGCAGGTGGGCAGAGCCTAACCAATCGTAGGCTCCGCCCACCCATTTAATTTGAGACTAATTCTAGTAGGGCAGCGCCGGGGCCTGATTTTGGAGTGCTGGAGCGCATATGATGCAGGCGAGTTGATTGCTTTGACGGATCCCTGCATGAAGTTCAGTGACAGTGTCTGGCTACGTTACATGTGAGTGAAGACTGGGGGCAGTGGGGGACACTACTGGGGCAGTGGGGGACATTACTGGGGGAAGTGGGGGACATTACTAGGGGCAGTGAGGGACACTACTGAGGGCAATAGGGGACGATACTGGGGTCAGTGGGGGACATTACTAGGGGCAGTGGGGGACATTACTAGGGGCAGTGGGGAACACTACTGGGGGCAGTAGAGGGCATTACTAGGGGCAGTGGGGGGCACTACCAGGGTCAGTGGGGGACATTACTGGGGCAGTGGGGGGCACTACCTAATGAGTCAGTATGGGACATTACTAGGGGCAGTGAGGGACATTATCGGGAGCAGTTGGGGACATTCCCGGGGCAGTGGGGGACACTACTGGGGGCAGTGGGGGCCACTACTGGGGGCAGTAGGGGGCATTACTAGGGGCAGTGGGAGGCACTACCTGCTGGGTCAGTTGGGGACATTATTAGGTGCAGTGGGGGACATTACCGGGGGCAGTGGGGGACACTACTGGGGGCAGTGGGGGACATTACCAGGAGCAGTGGTGGACACTACTGGGAGCAGTAGAGGGGAGATTACTGGGGCAGTGGGGGGCACTACCTGCTGGGTCAGTGGGGACATTACTAGCGGCAGTGGGGGACATTACCGGGGCAGTGAGAGACATTACAGGGGCATTACTGGGGGATCAGGGACAAGGGGTTTAACGATCATGGTAAGAGAGGATGTGACTGGGCATGGCGTGGGGGGGGTCGGCCTGAACCAAAGTTTGCCCTGGGACCCATAGCACTCTAGTTATGCCACTGGGTACATGAGGACATGGTTCTCACAGCATTAAATACCACTGATAGCTCATTACGTAATCAGACAGAGGCAGAGAGGAGGGCAGAGAGGAAGGCATCAGCCCACCAAGAAATCTGCCTGTAGGGTCTATGGCCAGTCTGCCCCCTGCATGCAATATGCAATATGAGCCTGTGAGCCTAAAGCTGGCCATGTACATACGACAGCTATTGGCCAAACACTCGTTCTTCTGACCCCTCCATATACATTTAAGGCAGCTCTAAACTAGATTTATAATGATTTATAATCATTTACACTAGAAACTGACTTAAATGATGACTGAAATCTATGCCAGCTAGGAGCCGAGACTGTCTCTGAAAATCACGGACAGTCAAGCCAAGTTCAAGACAGTTGGCAACTAGACCAGCGTAGTACATGGTCTGTCTATATCTTAAATAGCAGAATATGAGTACCTGTATGCATGAGAATTTAGTATGGAGAAACAGCACTAATTTAAAAGTTTACTTCATTTTCCCTTTCCCATAATCCTGCACTAGATGCCTGAAGAATAAGGTGATATGATTTTGCCCGTCAAAAGAGCCTGTTCACTAAATATCCTTTTACACGACTTGTAATGTAAAGTATAATTAATTAACTCAAAGACAAAGAGGAAATGTTTACTTTCCTGTGGTTACATTTGCATAAGGAAGCTAATTAAATTGTTGTTTTATTTACCAAACTAAGTTTGCTTTTTTGTGTTGCCCTTGCTGATTGCACCATTAATGTAGCAATCCAATTTTCCCACATTTCAATCTTACCAGAGATCCCTAGAGATCTGCTGATTGCTTATTAGCGAAAGATGTCTGATTAGCGATACATGCTACCGTTATTTGCTAGTGCAACTTAAAATTAAAATGGTTGCTGATTGGAGCTAATAACCCCAGGTCACAAGTGGGGTAATAATCCAATTCTGCAGTTTTTTTTTTAAGGCTTAAAAGGGAAATACTGTATATCTTGAAATAAATAAATGACTTTTCTTTATGCAATCAATACCGTTTTTTTTTATTCAGAATTTAATATCATAAGAATGTGACATTTTTAAATTTGTTTTGTCAAAAACAGTTTAATGTTTACATTTTTATTTAGTCTATTTATGAAAAGATAAAGTATGTGCAATTTTCACATTGACCACTAGGTGGCACAGCAAACGTTTCGCTAAACTTGTGAAAATCTCATTTTACAGCCTACAGTAAAACTGAATAATATCTGATGATCACTGTCATCATATTTGAAAGAGCTAATGATGTGCACTACATATCAGTATGCCTCTGCCCACAGTGGGCAATGTATTGCGCATGTCCTGGCGGTAAAGTGCACAGGCGCTGGATTATGAATGGAAATGAGAATGACGACACAAGGATACAGGGCTGGCTGCAACGATACAGAGGGGAGGTGTGAGGTGCAAGTAAGGCGGGGAGCACTGGGCACTTGCAGCACACTCGCCGCTCCTCGGCACTTGCGATAGGTAATTTGTATATCTTTAAAACTTTGTTTTTGTGCTTTGGAGACTCTCAAAAACTAAACCAAGGTACCTTTAGTGTTATGTGTTTGCCTCCCACAGAGCTATATGTAGGTGACAGACTCCCTTTAAACGCTTCAATGATTTGGCCAAGTAGGCAAAGAAGATAAACTGCTGCCAGGCACCTCTAGGGCTGTCTATCCTGCAATGAGAGAAAAGAGTGAGCATGTTGAAATGTAGCATGCCCAAGCTTTGTTTCTGTCCCATGGCATACTTCAGGGAACAGTAGGGTTACCCCAACAGCCAGAAGACTGTGACATTAATCTAATATTCCAGTTTATCTGTGCACAGAGATCTGAATGAAGAGGTATTAAGGAACAATACACATGGCCGTAACATGAATCCATCCTCATTCACATTATCGTTGTATGGGTCCACATTTTTTGCTGCTCAGATGCGGCCCTATTAACTTCAAAGGGGCCACAAAAGATGCGGACAGCACACGGAGTTGCATATGGAGTAGGTCTGTTCCATGGCCCCGAAAAAAAAAAATAGAACATGTCCTATTCTTGTCAGGTTTGCGGACAAGAATAGTCATTTTTATTATGGGAGGTCCATTCTGTTCTGCAAATTTCGGAACGCACACATGCAGCATCCGTGTTTTGAGGAGTCGTGTGCATGTAGCCTTAGGCCTCATGCACACGAACGTATTTTGGGTCCGCGTCCGAGCCGCATATTTTGTGGCTCGGGCAGGGACCCAATCATTTCAATGGGGCCGCAAAAGATGCGTACAGCACTCCATGTGCTGTCCGCGTCCTTTTCTCTGTTCCGTGGCCCCGCAAAAAAAATAGAGCATGTCCTATTCTTGTCCTTTTGCGGACAAGAATAGGCATTTCTACAATGAGCCGCGTTCCGTTCTGCAAATTGCAGAACGGAACACGGAACAGCTTCCGTGTTTTGCGGATCCGCGGTTTGCAGATCGCAAAACACCTACGGTCATGTGCATGATGCCTTAGACCAGTGTTTCCCAACCAGTGTGCCTCCAGCTGTTGCAAAACTACAACTTCCAGCATGCCCACACAGCCAAAGGCTGTCCGGGCATTCTGGGAATTGTAGTTTTACAACAGCTGGAGGCACACAGGTTGGGAAACACTGCCTAAGGCCTCATGCACACGACCGTTGATTGTTTCCGTGTCCGTTGCTCCGTTTTTCGTGATTTTCTGCGGACCCATTGGTTTTCAATGGGTCAGTGGAAACCTCGGCAAATGCACCGTTTGTCCTCCGTGTCCGTGGTCCGTGATTCCAGTCCGTCAAAAAAATATAACCTGTCCTATTCTTGTCCGTGAAAAACGGTTCACGGACCCATTCAAGTCAATGGGTCCGTGAAAAAATGCGGATGGCCATCCGTGTGTCATCCGTGTTCCGTGTCCGTTTTTTTTGCGGATCCCTTGGCAGGCACTTGGGAAACATTGTCAGCCTGTCTTTTGGTAAAATCTTTTGGGTCATGTCCGCTAAAAAAACGGAAGACACACGGAAGCACAACGGAAGGCAAAAACGGACACGGATCACTGAACAACGGAACCCCTTTTTGCGGACAGCATAAAAAAACGGTCGTGTGCATGAGGCCTTATTCACACATCCGCAATGTAGTCCGCATGTATTCCGCAATTTTGCGGAATACATGCGGACCCATTGACTGTGAATGGGGCCGGGAAAGATGCGGAGAGCACACACTGTGCTCTCCGCATCCGATTTTGCGGAGCGCGCCGCCGATTTTCCGGTCCGCGGCTCCGCAAAAAAAATAGAGCATGTCCTATTCTTGTCCGCAATTGCGGACAAGAAGAGGCATTTTCTATGGAGTCCGGGCAATGTGCGGTCCGCAAAAATGCGGAATGCACATTGCCGGTGTGTCCGTGTTTTGCGGATCCGCGGCTCCGTGGATCCGCAAAACACTTGCGGATGTGTGAATAGGGCCTTAGACTGATGTTTACTGAACCTACCAATTAGTGATAAGACACCCATCACTCACCACTAGGCCAGACAAAGCTCAAGTCAGAATCTTACAGTGGACACCTGTCCATACGTGACTGCTGTTGCTAATCTCTTGCCATCCAACCTGCCACCACACCTCCTCATCTGGTGCTAGGTCTGCACTTTGTATTTGTTGCTGATGGATGGTATCACAAGTTATATTTTGCAGTAAACAGAGACCGCTATATGTTTACTTCTCGCCTGATTCTTCAATCTACACTTTCACTGCACTGAGCCCCAAGGAGTGACGGCCTGAGGGAGTACACCGTGGCACAAATCTCAACAGGGTCACTGCCACTCCCATCCCCTGCACTGGCTCCCCAGGGGCTCGCTGCACAGCATTATCCAGCTGTTTGGATATACATATAGCTGTGGTTCACCTGATTAAAGAGGACCTTTCACTGGTCCACAGTTTATCAGTTAAAGCTATGTACATTGAGAGCGGCACCCAGGGATGTCCCTGCACGTACTTGTATCCCTGGGTGTCGCTCCGTTCGTCCTCTGTAGCCCCCGGTACCGGCGCTCCTGCTTGTTTTAAAGGGGTTGACCACTTTCTGGTTACTGTTGACCAATGTGTTCATCAGATGATTACATGGCACTTATTAATGTAACCTTCGTTGAAATTCCCTAAAATGGCTGCAGATGGAGGGTCATGTGACCAGGCAAATCACCTCCATGTGATATTTTTGGGCATTTAGTGTAGGTGCAGAGTGCTTGAACAGCGAACACTGAATGATGTATCTGGTCACTTGACCCCTCATCAGTGGTCTTATCGACAGTTCCTCTATATGGACAAGACAAGAGATTTTCAAGGAAGTATGGCTTAGTTATAAAATGAACCAAACGGCACAGAATATAGGCCATATTAGTAAGTGCCATCTTATATATTTACTACAGTCACAAGTGGCCAACCCCTTTAATATGAAAATAAACCTTTGGCACAATGAGGTGTTGCCGTTGCTCTTGTTGCACCCAAACTCATTTTTGTGGCCAGTCCCTCCCTGGCAACGTTGCCACGTCCTGGCCCTGTCAATCAAAGAAGCCAGGGAAGTGCTGGTCACAGAAATGAGTAGAGCTTGGGTGCAACAAGAGCAATGGTGACATCCTTGTTGCACCTAAGGGCTAATTTGCAGAAACGGAGCTTCAGATCAATAAAAAAGAAAAAAGCGTTTTAATCAGGTGAACCACAGCTATGTGTCTATGCAGACAGTTGGATAGGGAGGTGACAGACTCCCTTTAAGGGGAAGGCTTCTTTAATGAATGCCATTCACTGAGGTGTCCTGAAAAATGAAGCCAAATGTTAGCAATAGCTACAGGAATATTTCATGAAATGTGTCAGAGTCAGACAAGCAACCAATCTCTTCCCCCTTTTTCCCACCTAATAGGTATAAGGTCACCTACAAGCTTCAATTATATAAACCACAGCGTGCGGCACGGGCACAGTAGATTTAAACAATCACCAATGTATTTGCAAGCGTGAGGGCTTGGACGCTAGCGAGAGTCAACTAAATCTGTCTCTACTAACCTGCAGGTGATCTCCCTGAGCACGCTTCTTCTCAGCTATGAATAACATGCTCCCTCACCCCTCTCCCTGGAGGACCCATTTCGCTGTATCGCTGTCCTCTCTATGGCAGACTGCAATAGTCAGTGATTTGCCTTGATAAAATATTCATGTGTGACACACTATGTGATTGGCTGTAACATTCTGTCCTATACAGAGCTCAGAGGCCTAACATGATGTGACAGCTCTCTGGCCATAGACACAAGGCTCAGGAAAGAGTCTTAAGAAACCTGTCATTCGAGAGCAGGAGCTCGCCTGACTGCTGTATAAAGCGCACTTAAGTATGACAGCAATATACAGCTCTCCAGGATTGATGCCTCAGCAGGCAGACCTCTGGAAGCAAGTTTACCTCTCTGACAATTCGGCTGCAGTCCAAATTTTCAGGGTTTAGATCAAAGGGTAGAAAGCACGTCCACGTGGAATGGAATTTAATTCTTGTGCAAATGTGACATTTTTAAAGTCCATTAAAGGCCAGTCCCAAGGAGCAAGAACCAGTAAAACTGTAACACATCAAAATTAATATCCCCTTGCATTCACCGCCTTGTGTTACTGTGTTAGACTACTTTCACACTAGAGTTTTTGCTCGATCCGGCAGGGTTCAGCAAAAAGGCTTCCATTACTGATAATACAACCATCTGCATCTGTTATGAACGGATCCGGTTGTATTATATTTAACATGGCCAAGATGGATCCGTCATGAACACCATTGAAAGTCAATGGGGGACAGATCCATTTTCGATTGTGGTATAGAAAAAAATGATCCGTCCCCATTGACTTGCATTGGGGGTCATGCAGGATCCGTCTTGATCCGCATCCCAGGACGGAAAGCAAACTACATGTTGCGGTTTGCTCTCCGTTATGGGAACGCAACTAAACAGAATGAAATGCATTTTTGAGCATTCTGTTCTGTTCAGTTCAGTTTTGTCCCCATTGACAATGAATGGGGAGAAAACTGAAGTGTTTTTTTCCAGTATTGAGCCCCTATGACGGATCTCAATACCGGAAAACTAAAACGCTAATATGAAAGTAGCCTTAAGGGCTCGTTCACATCACCGTTTGTCTTTTCCGTTCTCAAGCTCCGTTCAGGAGCAGGAGAACGGAAAGGACGGATGCTGTACATAACTGACACCTAACTGACACCAACGGAGCCTAAAGACCCCATAGACTTTAATGGGGTCCGAGGTTCGCTCAGAACATGATTTTTGAGCGGACACGAAAGTCCTGCATGCAGTACTTTCATGTCCGCTCAAAAATCATGTTCTGAGCGGACACCAAACGGACCCCATTAAAGTCTATGGGGTCTTTAGGCTCCGTTGGTGTCAGTTATGTACAGCATCCGTCCTTTCCGTTCTCCTGCTCCTGAACGGAGCTTGAGAACGGAAAAGACAAACGGTGATGTGAACGAAGCCTAAGCAGTCAGGGGCTTTGTTGAAAATATTTTGTGTATAGATATATATATATATATATATATATATATAAAGTTTAATAACCATTGGCTTATTCAAAATGGACATAAAATGGTACAAGAACATTGGGCATGCTGTTCACTGTGATGTGAGGAGCTATCATTTTCTGTTTGCTCGCAACTTCTGAAGTGTCTTCTGGTAGACTCCTGCCATGAGACTGTCAAGAGACTGAAGAGAATGTGCATGGGCAAAGCAATTTTAATATGGATTTTTAATTGATTTTGTCTTGTCAAGATATGTCAAACAGAACAGGCAAAGTCAGTCACAGATTGGCATGGATTGTGTTGGGCCAGATATTCAACTTTGCAGCAAAAAATTGGTCATTTGAGAGGACAAATCTAGTAAAAAGTTAGTCTTTATTATTGCATCTCATGGTGACTTATCACTAGGTCTGACATCTGGGACACTTCTAATCATTGCAATTAAGAGGCAGGAGAGCTAGAAAAGCATTGTGCCACCTCAGGTCCCTTCATCTTTTACCAGACATCCACATGGTGGACCATTGAGTGTAAGGGGCCAACCACGTAGCCTCTGAAGAAAGCCAAGCGGAGCACACAGTAGATGAGTAAAGAGGCAGTAGAAGCACGCGCTTTTTTCTAACAATCAGAATCAGACTTTCGTAGAACAACTATATATTACAGAGAAGAGTTGAGTTTCTCGTTGTAGTGATGCTGAGTTTGACATCTAATAATATGGTATCTGCAATAAGCTATTGGACTGCAGGTAAGCGTACTGAGTCACCTTAAGTTGTGTACAGTATAATGAGTTAAATGTCTAATCTGGTTTTGCTTCTTCTAGATCAGGGGTGCACAACCTTTTTTGGTCTGGGGGCCGCATTGTCACATAGCTTCATTTCAAGGGGCCGCAAAAAAAAAAAAATTGTTAATCAGCGCTTGTTTGCATAAGCCGATGCAAAGTGAATAAGGAGAAATGATCGCTACCATAGTCATTCTTCCCCCATTCAGTTCTGTTGATTATTGGCAACACATTCCTGATTACACGGTGAGATGTGCTGACAAGAATTGTACATCGTTCATCCTGATAAAAATATGCAAATCAGCCAAAAAACGAGTGATCAGCTGTTCAGCGTCACGATTATACCGGCCAAATATCAGGAATGAGCACTACTATGAAGACTTATTCCTAGTAATTGTCCCGAATATCGTGCGGTGTGATGATTTTTGACACATTCCTGCAGCATGACCTTGAAACAGAAGATTCATACTTACTTGCTCCCTGCCGCTATCTCTATCTTCTGTTCACATCTGGCTGACTATGGGTATGCTCACATGCTCCGCTCCAGCCAATGACTGGCTTCAGTGGTGATGTGACCACAAGAAGTGTTTCACCGCTGAAGTCAGTCATTTGCTGGAGAGGTGCTCCGGGACCGGAAGATGGAGACAGCAAGAAAATAACCAGTAAGCACTTTCTTTCACTGCAGAGGATGGCACTAACTTGTTATTATCGTTTCGTGCACCCCTAGATATACTGTAGGTGCCCTACAATGACCAGTAAGCACTTTCCTTTACTGCAGAGGACGGCGCTCACTGGCTATTACCGCCTCCTGCACCCCTAGATATACTGTAGGTGCCCTACAATGACCAGTAAGCACTTTCCTTTACTGCAGAGGACGCGCTCACTGGTTATTACCGCCTCCTGCACCCCTAGATATACTGTAGGTGCCCTACAATAACCAGTAAGCACCTTCCTTTACTGCAGAGGACGCGTTCACTGGTTATTACCGCCTCCTGCACCCCTAGATATACTGTAGGTGCCCTACAATGACCAGTAAGCACTTTCCTTTACTGCAGAGGACGCGCTCACTGGTTATTACTGCCTCCTGCACCCCTAGATATACTGTAGGTGCCCTACAATAACCAGTAAGCACCTTCCTTTACTGCAGAGGACGCGTTCACTGGTTATTACCGCCTCCTGCACCCCTAGATATACTGTAGGTGCCCTACAATAACCAGTAAGCACTTTTCTTTACTGCAGAGGACGGCGTTCACTGGCTATTACCACCTCCTGCACCCCTAGATATACTGTAGGTGCCTTACAATAACCAGTAAGCACTTATCTTTACTGCAGAGGACAGCGCTTACTGGTTAGTACCACCTTCTGCACCCCTAGATATACTGTAGGTGCCCTACAATAACCAGTAAGCACTTTCTTTTACTGCAGAGAACGGCGCTCACTGGTTATTACTGCCTCCTGCACCCCTAGATATACTGTAGGTGCCCTACAATAACCAGTAAGCACTTTTCTTTACTGCAGAGGACGGCGTTCACTGGCTATTACCACCTCCTGCACCCCTAGATATACTGTAGGTGCCTTACAATAACCAGTAAGCACTTATCTTTACTGCAGAGGACAGCGCTTACTGGTTAGTACCACCTTCTGCACCCCTAGATATACTGTAGGTGCCCTACAATAACCAGTAAGCACTTTCTTTTACTGCAGAGAACGGCGCTCACTGGTTATTACTGCCTCCTGCACCCCTAGATATACTATAGGTGCCCTACAATAACCAGTAAGCACTTTCCCTGAGGGTTCACACACACAGCCATTGTTTTGGTCTACATCTGAGCCCCACTTCAATGGGGCCGCAAAAGATGCAGCTGTCCTCATCCATTGCTCCTTTCCACAAAATGCAGAACACATAAGGCTGGTATCCATGTTTTGCGCACCACAAATCACGGTATGGTCATGTGCATGAGGCCTTACTTGTGGCTAAAGCACTTATTGGTTAACCCTTTAATAACCAGGCCTGAAAAGGACTTAATGACCAGTCACTTTTTAGTGGTTTAGCGCACATGGTTCAAACACTTGTAACTTTTTTATTTGTTGGACTACCAAAATAACTTTCAGCTTTTTATTGTATGACACAGGGCTTTTAAATATATGTTTTAGTGTTTTTAGGAGGAAACTGTACAATTTCTTTTAAAGTCATTTTTATTCAAACTATAGCTCATTCTTTCAATATGCAAATTACTATAATTAGTTCTCTATTTTGTGTTGGATCATTTTATTATATAATATGTATAGTTTCATGTGAATGGAGTGATAATGGTGATGGTTTTGGTTGATGTGGCCATTTTGTTTTCTTTTATGTATTTTATTTTTTCTTCTTTTTTTTAACTTATTTTGAAATAGATTTCTGCTACCAAAAGGCCTATGGGGGACATTGACTTTTTATTTTGCAAATTTTCCTTCTTTTTTTTTCCTGTTATTTGTATTTTAAAAAAAAAAAAATTTTTTTTTTATATTCACTTAATTTCTTATTTAAAAAATATATTTTTGCCACACATATCCAACACAACCGAAATAATGGCAAATAGTGTATTAACAAATATCATCTTTATTCAATCATTGATACACAATACATGATTCTCATAAAATTACAATTACACTGCATGATTAATGTGACTGATTAAAAACCCACTACTCCAGATCCAACTCACAGGGTATAAACTATATAAATGAAGTCAACCTTGTGCACAGAGTATGAATGCCACACATATCCCCCAAGAGGTCATAAAAAGCTGGGGGACAATGAACAATTTTATTTTGCACTTTTTACTTTTTATTGTATTTTAACTTTTTTGAGAATTTTTGTTAAAATTCTCTTTTTTTAAATATATTTTTGCAACACTGTATGTCCTCCAAGAGGTCTTTAAAAAGACGCATATATATAATTGTAGTCCAGCTCACCTCACGCGGTAATATTCCCTATATGCCGCAAGCCTGGGTTGAGTTCCCTCGATGCAAATGTAGAAAAGAAAGATCGGCTCCAGCACCAACATTCGATTTAAAACCAGCTTCCTCTTTACTAAGACGTGTTCACAAGTAGATACAATCCATTCAGTATGCGATAATTGTTGACGCGTTTCGGACAGTACATCCTTAGTCGTAACAATGTGTCAGTCTGAAATGGCCATTCTTATGGGAGACTTCTTCCCTCCCCTTGCTCCGAAATCTTAACTTTAAAAAGACCTCTGGGGGACACTGACTTTTATTTATTTATTTTTTGCACTTTTTCCCTTTTTTCCTTTTATTTGTATTTTTTTCTAATTTTATTGTGTTAAAAAAAAAAATTTACTTATTTTTTATATAAATAAGGTCCATGAAAGACCTTGGACACAGATTTTATTTTGTACTATTTCCACTGCAACTGGAGAATCCAAAAGAAGCCCCAGTTACAGGGGAAACCAGCCTGCTGTGAGCGCATTGTACAAGGCAGAGCTGAGCAGGGTCTACTGACCCTCCAGCTCTGCGCTCTTCTGGCCCCAAGACACCTGGCGATCACGTGATCGCTGGGTTTAAACTGCAGAGCGCTCCTTGAGGAGAAGGCAGAAGCGCTGATACACTGAGTCTGCCTTCTCTCCTCCCCCCACTCTCACTAATAGCCGGGGACCCGTCCTGCTCTAGACTCCTGCTACAGTACAGGGGCAGGGGCGGTCATCCTTCGCTGTGTGGCGCTCCAGGAAGGAACACAGCTGATCGCACGATCAGCTGTGTTTCTGTCCAGCCGGACGGGGGACTCAAACTATAGCTCTGGGGGCCGTGGGTTGTGCACCCTTGCTCTAGATCATGCATTTCTTATTCTATTATACTATAGTTTCTGACCTCTTATGTGAGGTGGAGCTTAGCTGATTCTAAAGACAGAGGTCATCTAATTAACCCCTTACGTTTTTGTTATCATTTTTTATTCCCAGCCTTCCCAACTTTTTTATTTTTATATTTACATAGCCGTATGAGGGCTTGTTTTTTATGGACAACTTGTACTTTCCAGGGGCGTAGCTACAGGGAAAGCTACTGCTTTGGGGCCCTGACCTAGAAGGGGCCCATCCAGGAAGAGGAGGACTAAAAGACTTTGTCAGGGCCCCCTCAACAGTATTATTCAATGACATTTTATACAGTGGCAGTACAGACAGTGTAGAAAGTGGATGGAACAGCTGCTGGGCCTGGTCTAAGAGAGCGATCTTTAGTAGCCCCAAGAATGGCGGCATGAAAGGAAGGGGTTGCGCAAAAATTACTGTGGGAGGTGGGGCCCCAGTCAAAAATTTGCTGTGGTGCCCAATCATTTCTAGCTACGCCACTGGTACTTTCTATAGGGTTCATTTACTGTCGCATACATTGTAGTGGTAAGATGTGATTTTTTCATTCGCCATATGGGATAAATATATATATTTTAATAGTACAGACATTGGCAGCACTGATTGCAGTGGCGTACACACAATCCATGGGGTCCTGGTGCAAAACTGATCCATGGGGCCCCCTCCCCGTCACGCCCCCCCCCCCCCCCCGGCCCTCCCTTCACCCCCTGTACGCTGTACGTGCTCAGGACAGTGAAGTGCCGGCCGGGGAGGGTAAGTATATTAAAGGAGCGGGCTGCACGGAAATGAGGAGCACTGGGCAGTGGCATGCCTAGGGTGTTTAGCACCTGGGGAGGGTCCTTTCTCTGGCACCCCCTTCCCTGCCCCAATACTTGACCACATACCTCTTACATCCAGGGACATCTCCTGTCATGTCTAGCTTTTCTTTCCTCTTCTCCTCCGTTTGACCCAGACCCCCATGACAAATTCTTTCAGCCGCAATTCTTTCATCTCTAGAGTTTGTATCACAGACGCGTTAAGATTTCTCAGTATTTCTATCAACTTCCCCATCCTGGTCATCCTGCTGCTATTTCCAATACTAATGGATTGCTGGTGTGTGGATCTCGGCTGAGTTCCTGGTGCTGCCATAGCCACTTGAAGTGTTTTATTTCCATTTTGTTTGGGTTATTTTGTGTGTTGCATTTCCTGTCATTTGTATTAAGGCCTGAGGGAGAGTCCTGTTCACCCTTCCTTTTGGAGGAACAGGTTGTCTCAGTCCTGACATTAGTACCAGGGTCTTATAGGGTGAGTTAGGACACTAGGTATTCCGGTGTATGAGCTCATCTACCTCTGGGGTCTGTTCATACTGGTAGTTAGTTACTTTGATTAGGGTTTTACTAGGAGGTGTCCATCTCCTTTCCCTAGTTTCCATGTATTATTCCCCCACCCCTTTCTCTCCTATGTTCAGTGTGGTGTTTCCCTCCCACACCCGAACGTGACACCCTATAGCTGTTATTAAGGTCCAGCTCTGGTTCCCCATGGACATTGCAAAGTCATGCTCTCATTCACTCATAAATGATATCAGGGTCTTATACAAATGTTGTAGGGCCTCATAGCAAAACTTAGTATAAGCCCTCAACTCCTGACATTTCTGATGTATTTGCTATTTTTGGAGGAAATATTTTAGTTAAAATAATCTACACTCAAGACTATCCCACTTTACACAACTTCCAAAGTGGAACAGGTGCATCATGGTCATTCTGAAAATCATATTTTTCACAAACTGACATAAATACATTAGAAAAATCCATTACAGCTCTAAATTTTTAGATTTTCTTTAAACAGGATGTGATAAAACTGTTTGCCTGCAGCGAAAGCTTAATGCACTGGAATTTATACAGTCTCCATTGATCTCAATAGAACTGTAGCAATATGCATTGAGCTCCCCATAATGATGGTTGCTGGAAAATGCAACCTGAGTTTGATAAAGGACCTTGTGTGAGCGCTGTCCCGTTGTTGTAAAAATGGTGGCTGCTGGAAAATGCCAAGGATTTATTTTAGGAACAGAAGAAGAGTTGAAGGCTGGGTGCCCTCTCACTGTGGACCCCATAGCAGTTGTGTGGTCTATCTCCATGGTAAGTAAACCACTGCATTGGATAGGTAAGGGGTTGTCTCAGAGACTCTATCCTTGTGATGGGCACCAAAAAAGGGGTTAACATTTAAATTTCTATATGGAGCCCCAGTATGATTATGTAGGGAAAAATGTTTAGGCACCTGCTATTCCACTGTAATTCATACTAATGAAATTGAAATGATCCAGAATAGTCCGAGATTTAACAATCTATAGAAATAGTGGATTGCGGGGTGAGCTTGCGTTACGTATCTGCCCGTCAAATTCCATGTTTAAGTGATTTTATTTCATTACTACTAAATGAGCCTGCAAAGGCATATATAGGACAGGAAGAGATTCACTCGAGAACTGACAAAAGTGAAAATATTTTGCTTTGCTTGCTGAGTTTCTAAAATTTGCCATTGCTGCCAAGGTCCTTGGACCAATATGAGTGACATTTAGGTAATTTAGACTAAAAATGGCATTATAATGAAGCTTTGCCCTCATTTTAGAGTGATGCTTCACAAAGTTAATGAGGCCAATGCAGGAATGATGAGTGATGGCTTCGAAATGAATAAATGTCACCCAAGAGGGGTGTCACTTGGCATGTTGCATTATGTTGTGGCCATGCGCGTGGAGGTTACGGTGCAGGGAGGGGTGGGTTTAGTATTTCTCAGTGTCTACTTTAATCGGAATGAATTAAAGAGATTACAGATATAGAAATATCATACATTATGTGTGAGAAACTTGTGTTAAAATCCAACTAATTAGACTTTTCACACGTTTTACTCCTAATTGCCAGACCACAGAGCTTAGTGTGAAGAAGGCATCGCACATCATTCTTGCAGATGTAGTCATATGTTAAAAAAAAATATATATATATATATATATATATATACACTCAATACCCAATAACGACAAAGTAAAAACAGAATGAGTGCTGCCTTCTCAAACAGCTGATTAGCAGTGGTGCCAGTACCGATCTGATTGATTACCTATAGGTCACCAAAAAAATAATGATAGGTCACCAGGACTTGAAGCACCTTTGGCAGCAATTTCAGACTCCAGTCTACTTGGATATAATGGATATGAACAGGTTTTCATATCTGGACTTGGGAGATTTTCTGCCGTTCTGTGCTGATCTTCTCAAGTTCTGGACAGCCATTTGAAGGTCAGTCAGGGCTCTAGCTGGATCACTTAAGGACACTCATAAAGTTAAGCCACTCTTGTGTTGTCTTGGCTGTGTGCTTAGGGCCATTGTTTTATTCGCAGGTGAACCTTCAGCCCAGTCTCAGGTCCAGAGCACTTTGGATCATATTTTCATTAAAAATAGCCCTGTACTTTGCTCTATTCAGCTTTCCCTCAACCCTTACCAGTCTCCCTATCCCAGCCACTGAAAAACACCCCTACAGTATGATGCTACCATCATCATGCTTCACTGTAGGGATGGTATTGGGCAGATGATGAGCAGTGCCCGGTTTCCTCCAGACATGACAATTGAAATTGATGTCAAAAACGTCAATCTTCGTTTCATCAGACAAGAGAATTTTGTGTCTCACAGTCTGGGAGTCTTTTAGTTTTTTTTTGTTTTTTTTGTACGTTTGCTTTTTCTGCAAACTGCAGGGTGGCTTTTACATGTTTCTTTTACTGAGATTTACAGTGATGGTTGACGTTCTGGAAGTTTCTCCCATCTGCACAGGATCTTTGTAGCTCAGCCAGGGCGACCATTGGGTTCTTGATCATTGCTCTTACCAAGGCCCTTCTCCTCCGATTACTTAGTTTGGTGAGGCGGCCAGCTCTAGGAAAAGTCCTGGTTGTTGCAAACTTTTTTCATTTAAGAATTATGGAGCCTTTCAGTGCAGCGAAAATTTTGTGCACCCTGCTCCAGAACTGTGCAGAACTGTACAGGCAGTTCTTTCCACCTCATGGTCTGGTATTTGCTCTGATATGCAGTCAGCTATGAAAACAAATAGACAGAGGTGTGCCTTTCCAAATCATGTCCAATCAACTCAATTTACCACAGATGGACTCCAATCAAGGTGTAGAAACATCTCAAAGATCATCAAGAGAAATGGGAGGCTCTCAGAGCTAAATCTGAAGTGTCATAGCAGGGGTTTGAATAAATGAAAGGGTCTGAAGACTTTCCGATTGAATTTATACTTTTATATGCATGTTGTCTGTTGATGTGTGATCTGTATGTGACATACAGTAATCTGTAGTTATGTAATGTACTTAAAGGGGTTATCCAGCAGTATTATTTTTATATATTGCTTGCAATTGGTTAAAAATAAATCATACCACTGAATAAATGATGCAAGAAAAAGTGTGGCCCCGACTAAATATTAACCCCACAAATACCACACACACCATTGAAAATATAAAAAGATAATCTTTTGTCAAACATATATTAAAATGCCATTATAATAAAAATAAAATTATACAGGACCAAGACTGTCATCCAGTGAAAGGGCGTTACCACCCATCCGGTCGGTAATGCATATCCTATTTATATCACCCACATTTTGTACATAATGGGGCCCATTACAAAGTATGTTAAATAC
Source organism: Bufotes viridis (assembly GCA_033119425.1). Taxonomy (NCBI): domain Eukaryota; kingdom Metazoa; phylum Chordata; class Amphibia; order Anura; family Bufonidae; genus Bufotes; species Bufotes viridis. The sequence goes on from CM065590.1 coordinate 399,869,360, forward strand.
ACATATGTAATGTACTAAAGACCATATTGGCACCTATGTGTACAAAAAAGGCCCAGTAGAAATACCAAACAAATAAGTTCCAGCGTACTAACCGTAATATTGCGCATAAAAAATTCCACATAAATGTTAATGCAGGGAATGCACACTGCAAGTCGACGGAACAAACAACCACGAAACCACAGAATACTATATGTTAAGATAAGACTGAACCAAAGTGGCTAAGTCTACTAGATGGTAAATAACCATAATAGTTGTGGCTCGGAGTGGTGTCCCGCTAAACTATACAGCAGGCAGTCCCTGCATAATAAAGTTAGAGAGCTGGATCACACTGAGTAGAGAGACTACTGAGCGGCTGTGGAGGGAAATAAGAAACTAGTAATTAACACCAACAGGAGAAGATTACTGACCGGAGTGGGTAGGCGTCGTCTTCACAGCCCCTGTGAAAAAGCGGGAGCGAAACGCGTGTTGGGGCTGTGAGGACGGCGCCTACCCACTCCGGTCAGTAATCTTCTCCTGTTGGTGTTAATTGCTAGTTTCTTATTTCCCTGGATGGGTGGTAACGCCCTTCCACTGGATGACCGTCTTGGTCCTGTATAATTTTATTTTTATTATGATGGCATTTTAATATATGTTTGAATAAAGATTATCTTTTTATATTTTCAATGGTGTGTGTGGTATTTGTGGGGTTAATGGTTAAAAATAAAGAAGAAGCCATGTTCACACACAATATATCCAGTAATAAAAGTATACACATCCAGGTGCTAGTTTAAAAACTGCAGAATATTTTTCATGGTACAACCCAATTAAAGGGTTATTTCCATCATAAACAGTTATGGCATATCCATACACCTTTTATAAGTAATTCAGGAAAGTGGACAAGGGATTTTAGTGAGCGCCACTGACTCTGTTCTGTTGATCTATGTAGGTCCCAGGGGTGTGAGGCCCACCAGTCACACCCTGATGGTCCCTTCTAAGGATAGGCCACGAATGTAAATGCGCAGAAAAGTCTGTTAAGCTTTCCCCTTCTAGATGGCACACCTATTTCTCTGGAATCCATCTTAGATGTACATTTATATAACATAATGCAATAGGTTCAAGTTTTAATATTCTCTTATTTTTTGTTATCTCGTAGCTCTTCTACCTGTGAACCTTACAGCTTAAGTACAATTTGCATTCAAATAGCAGCAACGCCAGATGTGCCCCTCTTTAAGCAATTTGCTGCAATTTTACTAAATTATATTTTTTTCTCCATATTTTAAAGGTAAGGTAAATGTAGTTCGAACATGTTTTGTTCCCTTTCATAATGCTTTGAGAAAGCGTGCAGCTATATAAAGCATAATTCTAGCACAAAGCCTCCAGCAGATCCTCATCTCTCTGCATATTGCGGAACGCTTGCAGTTGATATTATAGGCATGACTCACGCATACTTTAGGTGGAACACTTTCAGTACATGGCACGGGGGTTTTGAAATGACTCCGGTTTGTGTTTTGGATAATAAGACCAATGGCGTGAAATGGCAACTTCTCCAAAGAGCGGGCAATGCAACTGAGCACTGGGTGGTCACCCTGTTTACCGTAAACACAGATGTGTTTTGTTTTCCCTGGACGCACATTAGTGGAGATGTCCTTTGTATCCGTATGGAAGATATCACTACGGCAACAGCCGTACATAATACCGTGTTTTCACTTGCTCATTCTCTCCTGTCATTGTTGTTAGGAGAAATTAGCACACAATTATCTGGGTGATGTGGGCACTGAAGGCAATTGTGATGTGCAGCCCTTCCCTGCAGCTCAGTGACATGACAATGAAATGCTGGATTCAGTGACTTTAGTGATTGTGGAATTGCAAAACGAATAGTTTCCTAGTATTTTTTTCATCAGAATCTCTCTCTTTAAAGGGAACCTGTCACTATGAAAACACAGTCCAGTCCACAGGCAGTATGTTGTAAAGCAAGAAGAGCTGAGCAGATTCATAGATAGTTTAGAGGGGAAAGGTGCAGCAACATTTGTAATTTATTTATTTAAATCTTTGTGCATTCTGAGCTTAGGAGTCTTGTGGGCGGTCCTAGCGATTGATAGTCATCTCTGTGTGACTGTGAATACACAGATAGCTGTCAACCACTGATTAGGACCGCCCACAAGACTCCTTAGCTCAGAATGAGCTGATATTTAAAGGGATTCTGTCTCCATGATTCTGGACTATTATCTGCAGTAATACCTGAGTAGTCCTGCACATAAGGAGTCCAGATCGTTATTTTTTACTTGTCTACTGCCTTTTGTTCTCCCGCTGGCAGCACTCAAAGCTGTGCTTAAATACACAGTCGGACTGGTGTGCTTCTCACTGTGCTAACACAATGAAGGGGACTCCTGCGGGCATGCACAGCAGTCTTGACAATGTATTCCAGCACACTGTGCATGGTAAAGTACTGGAGCGGGTGTATATCTCACCCAGAATGCTCAGGTGGGTGAGGTAAAAAGAATATAGGAACGCTAGGTTGTTTCAGCAAAGTGCTGTTTGCTAAGGCACGTTCCTTTAAAGTGTTTTATTGGCCTGGATTTTTATGGAATGGTGAGTAGGTTGGTAGAGTGACCATCCATTCCCTTCCACTCCAGTATAAAATGTCCCCCTAGCTTGAGATGAACCCAGGTGTAGCTGCTGGGCTCATTATTGTGGGGATAAATGCAAGCCTCAAAAGCTCATTCAGTGTCAAAGCTTAGAGACAGCATGATATGTGGTGATTGTGCAAAGCCTGATCCCCCTGTTTGATCTGAAGTGCCTAGGCGAGTTAATCTTTTGTATAGTTAGCGCCTAGATGGGCAGGCATTTTGTTTATGTACTATTTTTGTGCCATGGATTCAATCAAGTGAATGTTGAACTTGGATGCCCTGTGGTGTTTATGAAGCAAATAAACCGTATTTGGACTTTTAACCATTGATGTTCGTGTTTTGTGTCACTGTCCACCCCACCCACAAGGACAGATCCCAACAGCTGACAGCAGAGGAAAGGTCAAGGGGAAGTAAAAAATAAAAAGCAGCAATCTGGACTCCTTATGTGGAGTACTACTCATGTATTACTGCAGGTAACAGTCCAAGTTTGTGGTGTCCGATTTCCTTTAAGTGAATAAATTATACGTTTTACTGAATCTTTTCACATATGATATATCAGTCTGCTTAGCTCCTTCTTCTTTATAAAGTGTATATTTGAATTTTGGAAGGAATTTGGGACAATTGGCATGTGCCCCAGGTTGGTATTTGCCTTCCTCTGGATCAACACTGATTCTAGGTTCTCAGTTTTTCAATCTTATCAACTCTGTAACTTTAATTTAAATTTAACAACATATTATACAAGACTCCAGGGATCTCAAATCAGGCAAACAATATGGGGGTCTGGGGTATAGGTATAGATGAGCCCATATATCATCTGTAATTGAATGAATTCAGTTACACCTACTGTGGACTGGTGTATAATATATATTTCAGTGTAGCAAGGGGATACTCAAGTAGGGACTTCACAAATTTACACATGATTAGTAAGCTATGTAACCTAGGCTACACGCTGTGGCGTAACTAGAAATGATGGGGCCCCACAATTTTTTTTTTGAACAGGCCCCTACCCCCCAGCAACTTCTCCTCAACCTCCTCCTTTTGTGTAATCCCCACTCCTGTGGCTAGTTAAGATCACTTTCTCAGACTAGCCCCAGCAGCCACTCTGTCCAGCGTCCTATGCATATATACTGTATGTAATGTCATTGTATAATAGTGTTGAGGGGGCCCTGACAATAAAATCTCCTCCGGGGTGGGCCCTTTCTGAATAAGGTCCCAAAGCAGCCCTTTCTCCAATAGGTATGACCCTGGCTACACAGGTAGAAGGGAGGGGGCGTAGCTAAAGGCTCATGGGCCCTCACAGGGGCAGGGAAGCACATAGCCTTTGTGCTGTCTGAGGTAAAAATTAAAACAGCACCTCCCCCCCAATGCCAAATTATTGACCTCACCCCTTCCCTCCAGCCAGAGATTTAACCTGACTAGCATGCACTTTCTATAATACTGGTGTCTTCTTATGCACCACAAGGGTCTTTTGGCCCCCTCAGGCTCCGGGTCCCGGTAGCGACTGCTACCTCTACACCCTCTATAGCCCCGCCCCTGGACCCAAAGCCTGTGTCATAATAACACCTGTTAGGATTGTATAGGTGTATCCAAACAGATGCATGTGCACATAATTATCCAAAGGTTTCCCTTACTTGAGGATTATAAATCTAAATCCCTTCATAGAATTAAATAAAATGCAAGAAAAAATTACAAATATAAATCCAAAACAAAAACATACAATAAATTTAACAAATTACTAAAAACAAAAATGGCCTTTGTCCCATAATTTATTGGATATAAATTACACTTCTTTGTACCCCATATTGTTACCTATATACAGTGTCGGACTGGGGTATCTAGGGCCCACCAGTAAAATTGATTCTGGGGTCAAAGGTACAGCTACATAAATATATTATCCGGCCCACACAGTGGCAGGCAGGCAACAGCAAGATGATTGATTATGGGGCTCCTGCAGGTCCTTGGGAATAGTGGATACTGGTTGGCCTGCCTCTCTACCTACAAGTCATCTCAGCCACCCAATGCATCTATAATAATAAACTGGGCAGTTCGTTAAATAATCTACCCAGTTTTTTATATGGTTGAGATGCTATATGCTGCCTATCTATGTGTAGTGCAGTCAGTCTACTGTGTCAGTGTCATGTGCCACTTGTGAGGGGGAGGGAGAATAGGGGCCCACCTTGTTCTGGGGACCACTGGTCGATTCACCTGTTCCCCTGCGGGCCAAGGCGGTTCTGTCTATATAAACTACAACTTGCACTGCAAAGTACATATATTTATGTCACTGAAAGATGTTAAAAGTTGCCTAGATGTCTTTCAAGCTTGCAGACTTGTGTGGTCTTTTTACCTCATTGTACCAATATTGTATGAGTTTGCAATAGACATCATACTCACAAGTCGCTGGTACAAAACCTTTTGTTTCTTTTATTTCTTTACTTCATTCCAATATAAAATGGTACATCATGAGGGACACTAAGAAAGACATCGATTTTCACGTAACGCACAAGTGATGCATGAAAAACAACGCTCATGTACACAGACCCATTGAAATGAGTGGGTCCGGATTCCGTGCGGGCACAATGCGTTCGCATCACGCATTGCACCCGCGCGGAATACTCGCTCGTGTGAAAGGGGCCTTAGTGCTGGGTTAAGCAGAGCTCCTGGTGTGGACTTATAATTGCTACAGGTGACTAAAGTGCTTCATATTATACAAAAGTTGCCTAGATGCCATTCTTGAGAACCCATTAATTACTTAAGAAACGTCACTGATCCAGGAATTTACCCTGCCCTTTCTATGGAATTTTGAGGACACTCCTAAGCAGGTTAAAATGTCTCATGATTTTAGGTAAAAATTTTGGTAAGTAGAAGCAGGGTGTGTTCCCTGTACAAGAATGAAATGGAAGTATAACTAATAACTCATGCAGATCCGCGTTGTCACTTGAACAGATTTGGCTTGCGGCATTATCTAAGTAGCCCCTGGTATTCACCCTTTAACCTCTATACAGGAATCTGGAATCTGCTGCAAGGGAACTACCAGGCCACTACCTCTTGGAGCATTTTCTGTTCAAGTGAATGCTGACTCATGGTGGTCAAGAGACACTGCTGTGTAGCATCAATGGAACAGGCAAAACCGTAGCAGAAAACAGGTCAAGGTCTGGACAGACAGGGTTTGTGCAATGCTGTAAACTGTCTGAGGTCAGGCCGGGTGGCACAAAGTCAGTATGGAGATCAAGCAGATGTCAGACCAAGCAGCAAAGGATCAAACAGAGAAATCAGGGAGAAGTCAGTACACAGAGCAGGCAAATAAGCTAATGACACACCTTTAGGCTGGGAACACACCTAAGCGTTTTGCAGGCGTGCGTTTTTTCAAGCGTTTTTACGCGCAACAAACACGCGATTGTATGCGCGTTTTTGTCATTAATGAACGCGCGTTTTTCGTGCGTTTTTGTGATTGACAGGTGCAAGATCCACTAAAAATGCAGGCCTACCTATATGAAAGGTGTTAAATGTTTGCCAAATTGAGATTTTTATTGATTAGGTGTGTTTGAGAGTGTTGTACTGTTGGAGTTTGGTGTGGTTAATTTGGTGGATTTCTATGGAGTTTAGGAGACAAACGCAAGTGGCAGCAATGGTGTGTGGAGTGTTGCTCTTGCGGATGCGTCGTCGGAGAACGACCCGGCGACGTTTTTGGAACAGAAAACGCGCATTTCTTCATCTTTGCGCGTTCTAATACAATCCTATGGACGGAAATGCCCGCAAAAACGCCCTAAAGAAGCTCAAGTAGAAGCGACAGCGTTAGGCGTTTTCCAACGCGTTCAAACGCGCTGTAAAACGCCCAAATGTGAACCATGCCCATAGGGAAGCATGGCTTTTCACATGTGCGTTTTACAGCGCGTTTGAATGCGCTGTAAAACGCTTAGGTGTGTACCTAGGGTTATAGAACACTAGAGTACTATTTTTCTGGCACCCTTCCACAGGGGAAGATACCTTAAATACTCAAGTGTGGCCAGCCGTAGGCCGACGAAGAACAAGGTGCACACGCCTGCCCTTTAAAGGACAGAGAAAACGTGCACGCTCTCTATGGGCAGTAAGAGGCATTGCTAAGAGGAAGCAGGCCTTAACCTGTGAGAAAAGGAGTTCAATGCTACTCCATCAGCCAGGCCTGCAAGGCAGCAGTAGAGGAACGCTGGCGGGTCTGGGCCACCAGAAAACCAGAGCCTCAGAGCGGGTCTTGTTTTTTATTCATGACCAGCCTCAAGACGATACAAACCTAAGCAGATGTCAGGTCTCAAAAAAGACTTACAAGGCCCATGACAATGGATATCTCTGTAGGTCAGGGGTGCACAACCTGCGGCATGGGGGCCACTTGCGGCCCTCATTACCATTCTGTGCGGCCCACAATCATCTGGTAACAGACATGTATGTCTATGTCTTGTGGCTGCTCACATGTATCTTTCATGTATTCTCCAATTAGATGGGAGCACTAGAAGTGTAACTAGACATTTATAGTATATACTGTATGTTCAATATGCCATAAAAATTGTATTTCAGTTGGTAATAACCCTTTTCGGCCCTTGGAATTGGTTGAGGCTGACAATGTGACCCCCAACCAGAAAAGGTTGTGCACCCCTGCTGCAGGTAGCACGTTTTATCTAGATCAGAAATGTCTGACAAATGTGCATTTTCAGATCAACGATGCCTTGTTGCCATTATGCACTTTATTTCAGTATACTGTGGATACATCTGCCCATAAGGCTGATTAATCTACAGCATCTATTCATACTCATTCTGGATGTATCCCTTATGGATGGACAAAACATATGGCATGTGCACCACCCCCTCCTATAGTGACCTCCAAGTGTTTTTTCTGCAGTGAAGGGATTATGATGACTATTAAATAAGTAACCTAATGTGCTTTATTCACCTGTTTGCAAAAACACTAGCCAATCTCCTTGGAATAAATATGACTGTTGGTACCAGAACCACAGTATTTGGCCCATTTCATTACTACTTTAAAAGTCCACATTTCATATGTCTCTTGATCTTTGTAGTCAGTGAACCAGTTACACAGTTAGAATTGTCTCAGTCTTCTCTTTGACAGCAACGGATCCCTAAGCGTGTTTTTAACGGTAGTGATGTTTTTTCACCTATCATTAGTGCAAGCAAGAACAGGTGGGTTTTACAGAACAGCGACCAAGCATGTAACATTCAGGATGACCACCCTCTAGTTCTGAATATGTGTGGAAATAATTGTTAAAAGATGGAAAGGAACAGCAATGATTTTAGCTTTAAAAGAGAGAAAGAATGTTGAATAAATGACTCATTTATATGCAGTTTTCAATCCTGAGTTAACAGTGCCCCCTAGTGGAAGACATAAATAACACATGTGCAAAAGCTGAAATGTGCAGTTTATGAATTATATTACTGTAAATGTTAAACGCTACATAATAAAAACGTTTTACAATATATATAAGACACAAATAACTTTACTTTTTAAACTGGTTCATTCATTTTAATCCCTCATTAAGTTACTTATTAAAGGGATTGTACCAAGATATTAACAAATCCGTATCCACAGGAAAAGAGATAACCATCTGATCCAAGTACAGCGCTCAGCTACCTAAAGCACTCTCACAGAGAATTAACTGAGCAGAAGCACACATGTTCGAATGCTGGTCTGTTCATTCAGAGGTCTCAGGACCCCTGTTCTTATGATCTCACTATTGAGATGCTTATCCCCCATCCTGTAGAGAGAGAGAATATGTTAAAGGGGTTGTCCTACAGACAGTAGCATACATAGAGAAGCAAGGGCCCCATAGCAAGGATCAAACCAGGCCCCCCACAAAGGACAGAAGGAGTTCTGGCTAAACCCTTTTCAGTGACCCTTGGGCAATTTTTCCACTGTCTCATTTGCTAAAAGTTGTTCCTCTAGAGCAGGGGTGCACAACCTGCGGCCCGGGGGCCACATGTGGTCCTCGATACCCTTCTGTGCGGCCCCCAAACATCTGGTAAAAGACATGTAGGTCTATGTCTTATGGCTTCTTACATGTATCTTTCATGTATTCTCCTATTAGATGGGAGTCCTAGAACTGTAACTAGACATTTATGGTGTATATTGTATGTTCAATATGCCAAAAATACAGTATTTCAGTTCATAATACCCCTTTAAGTTTTATTTTCGTCCCTTGGAATTGGTTCAGGCTGACAATGTGGCCCCCAACCAGAAAAGGTTGTGCACCCCTGCTCTAGAGGGTAGAGTCCTGATCAAGGTTTCACCTCCAGTAGAAGAGGAGATCATCCCAGCTAAGGCTGGGCCCCCTCTTGCCCTGGGCCCCATACCAGTCGCATGGTCTGCTACTATGGTAGTTACGCACTCAGGGCCGGTGCAAGGATTATTGCCAACACAAGGGAAGCAAAATTTTGCCCCCCTTGCAGCTCACCTGGTCCTGGTCCCGTCTGCAGCACCTGGCTTCTCCTCTGTGTGGTCCTGGTATCTTCTGTCTGCTTCAGACAATCGCTGGTTTGAAGACCATATTTTTTGCCATATAAGACGCACTTAGGTTTTAGAGGAGGATAATAAGAAAAAAATATTTTCCATTACACCTCAGGTCAGACCAGTAATCAGACCCCCAATCTTAATCAGACCTCAGCTCACAGCCCCAATCAGACCCCCCAATCTTAATCAGACCTTAGATCAGCCCCCCCATGTCAGCCATCAGCCCCCCATGTCAGCCATCAGCCCCCATTGTCAGCAATCATGCCCCTATGTCAGCCATCATACCCCATGTCAGCCATCATGCCCCCATGTCAGCCATCATGCCCCCATGTCAGCCATCAGCCCCCATGTCAGCCATCAGCCCCCCATGTCAGCCATCAGCCCCCCATGTCAGCCATCATGCCGCATGTCAGCCATCATGCCGCATGTCAGCCATCATGCTCCAATGTCAGCCATCAGCCCCCCATGTCAGGCATCAGCCCCCCATGTCAGCCATCATGCCCCCATGTCAGCCATCAGCCCCGTATTTCAGCCATCAGCCCCCATGTCAGCTATCAGCCCCCATGTCAGCCATCATGCCCCCCATGTAAGCCATCATGCCCCCCATGTCAGCCATCATGCCCCCCATGTCAGCCATCAGCCCCGTATTTCAGCTATCAGCCCCCCATGTTAGCCATCAGCCCCCATCCATCAACCCCCCATGTCAGCCATCATGCCCCCATGTCAGCCACCAGCGAAAAAACTTACCTCTCCTGCTCCTGGACGCCGCCGCTCCTCACCACCAGCGCTCTCTCTTCTTCCAGTTCCTCGTCTGTCAGCTGTGAAGGCTGCGCACAGCGTGAGGTCACATTGTGCGCAGCACTGCACAGCAGACAGCCGAGCGGTGGACCAGGAAGCGGTGAGTACAGATCCTTCACCGCTTCCCGATCATCCAGTACTAATGAAGCGCTTCCAAAATGGAAGCGCTTCATTAGTATACACCCCACTTTTATGGGGCGAAAAATACGGGGTATTTAAAAAAAAAAGGTTTCATTTTTCCGCCCCGCCCCCCATGTCAGCCATCAGCCCCCATTGTCAGCCATCATGCCCCCATTGTCAGCCATCATGCCCCCCATGTCAGCCATCAGCCCCCATGTCAGCCATCAGCACCCCATGTCAGCCATCAGCCCCCTATTGTGAGCCATCAGCTCCCATTGTCAGCCATCAGCCCCCCATGTCAGCCATCAGCCCCGCATGTCAGCCATCATGTCCCCCATGTCAGCCATCATGTCCCCCATGTCAGCCATCATGACGCCATGTCAAAAAAAAATTCATAAAATGTGCATAAAAATTCGCATAGACTGGTGATTAAAAAAACTATCGAATATTCGCGATTACGAATATATGTTGAGATATTCTAAATATTCGCGAAATCTCGAAGTGCCGATATTCGCGATTAAAATTCGCAAATAGAATATTCTACTAGTTGTCTGTCGCCTTTAACTTTACAGTCTATGGAGCTAGAGGCAGACCGCTCTGTACTCTGTGTATGGGCCGTGCCAAGGTACTGCAGCTCAGCTATCACTGAAGTGAATGGAGTCTTCTGCTTTTGCTCTGTACAGATATAGTGACCAAGGCTGCGGCAGCCTGAAATAGCTGATTGGTGGGCTGCTAGGTGTCAGATGCCCACCGATCTGATACTGATGACCTATCCTGAGGATCAGGGATGTAGCTAAAGGCTCATGGGCCTTGGTGCAGGAGTTTGGGCCCCCATTCCCTCCAGTCCTTTGTGGCAAAGGACAGGGGAGCACATAGCCTTTTTGCTGCCTGAGGTAAAAATTGAGACACCTCTCCCCATGCCAAATTCTCAACCTAACCACTTCCCTCCAGCCCTATTGTTAAAGACATACTTGGAAAAAATTATGTACAGCACTACAAAACATACAGGGTCATACAGCACCACATACCTCTTACATCCAGTGATGTGTCCTCTGATGTTGACATTCTTTTTCCTTATCTTCTCCATTCAGCCATCTCTTGTCTCTGCAATGTTTGACAAACAGAAATCTGTTTTCCATCATCCTCCCCACCTTCTCAAAACCCCATCCTGCCACTCCTAATACTGTGCCCACTGTGCTCCCCAATACTATACTGCAGAAACAGTCCCCCTGAAAATACTAGTACCACGCAGATAGTGACCCCTTCCATAATTATAGACACAAAGTGCCCTAAAAAAAAACTGCGCAAATAGTGTCCCTGACATGAATAGTGTAAACATAATTTCCTCCAAAAATAATTGCACTGAACTGATAATGTGCCAGGGTGCCCCCCACAGTAATAGTGCCCCCCAAAGTCCCACCAATAGAAAGAATTGTCTGCCAGAGTGCAATTAGTGTTAACACTGCCCCCAATAGTAATGTCCCCATAGTGCCCACACTAGTATTCATGTTCCCCATAGTACCCCAGTAGTAATAATTCTCAATATAATGTGTGCCAGTAGAAAAATCCCATGTGCAGAGACTGTATCTTTGCTCTGCACTATCCTCTACCTCATAGCGGCGTGGTTTTTCCCATGGGGTCCCACCATCTTGGCACCCCAATATACCAGTAGACTGCAACCCTATTCATCTGGCAGTTTATTTCCTATTTACAATCTAGTACTTCTGGCTTACATATAGCTATTTGTTCCTGGCACTCTTTTTCTCCCCTGATGAGCTGCTTTTTTGTTTTGGCAGTGAAACATGCGTGTAGGGAGCTATAGTTTGTAGGGACTGTGGGGAGTCGCTCTGGTAGATAGCGGTGCGGGTGCAGTACAGAGGCAAAACAGGGAGTCCAGAAGGTGCAATGAACAGTGTTTTATTCACACTTGCACAAAAACAAACGATATAAACAGTCTCTTGGTGTTTGTTCACACCTACCAAAAATCATGAGGCAAAACAAAACAGTCCAAATCAGGTTCTAGTCACCTGGGAGGTTTTAGGTGCAGGTTCGCACCTGGCTGTCAGTCCAGCCGCAAGACAGTCGCCGTCAGGCTTCCAGGTCGTCTGCACTCGTCCTTGCTGGGCTCTTGCGTCCAGCCCAGAGAACTTCCAAACACAAGTGACTCCACAGCCTAACAGCAGCTCCAGGATAATCACACCACCTGCTGGTGCTGGCTGTGTTTTAAAGCCCAGGAAAGTCCGGCCTGGGGAGTAGGCACCCACCCAGTAAGAGCCGGCCCGGATTGGCTTTGCAGCCAAACTAACTATAAATGTCAAGCAGCACTAGCTGCTGCTGACCCATAAAACCCGGCTCTCACCTCACCGAGGCCAGGAACCTCGGTGACACGTACCTCCCATCGATAACGGTACCTTGCACCTTACCACAGGACATATAGCATAAATTTTGAGGGACAGGTTCCGGACGGGGTCGCCCTTATCAAGACGAGTGCCCTGTGGTGAGGCTGCTACTATTTATCAGTATCAGGGTAGTACAGCGTTCAGCTAGCCACAGGGTAGTAACAGGGACCCTACAGTGTGTGCTTCTACTGCCATTGCGTTTACCCTATCTAACATCATCGCGGCTACGGCTGGACACCGCACATGTGACCGGACCTGGACCTGCTCTTTGTCCCTCGGTACTGGTAGGACGTACTGGTGTTAGGTGCCGCCGTGCACCCACTTTTTGTTCTTATTGTGATTTATTTGTCCACCACTTTGTTGTGGGGGTTCTTATACCCCACAGATTGGTCTGTTCACATTTGCTTGTTATTTTTGGACACCAACCATTTTAACGAACCATTAAATGTTAAGTTTTAGGGTTACACTTGAATTATGTTATCCAGTAGAAAAATCCCCCTAATGTGTTCTAGTACAAAAATACCCCCTTATAATGTGTGCCAATACAAAAAAATCCCCTTATAATGTGTGCCAATACAAAAAATACCCCCTTATATTGTGTGCCAATACAAAAAAAAACCTTTATAATGTGCGCCAGTGGAAAAACTAACCACTTGTAATGTGTGCCAGAACAAAAAATGCTCCCTTCTATGTGCCAGTACAAAAATGCTCCCTCTTAGTCTCCCCAGTATAACCAATGTCCCCATAAAACCCCCCCTTGCATGGTGGCCCAACAGCATGGTGCAAAATAAAAAACTACAATACTTATCTTAATGTGGCCTTTTCTGGCCTGTTTCCGGAGCTATATGCTGCCTAGCTCATAAAGATCAGTAATTTTTGTGGCTATAAGATATGTGTGTGTGTGTGTATGTATAAATATTATACTACATACACACAACCATATGTGTTTTGCGGTCCGCAAATTACAGATCGGCAAGAAAAATGGATGAGGTTCTGGATGGCATCCGTTTTTTTTTTTGCAGATCCATTGTTTTTGCGGATCCATTGTAATAATGCCTATACTTGTCCGCAAAACGGACGAGAATAGGACATGCTCTATTTTTTTTGCAGGGCTACGGAACGGACATACAGATGCGGATAGTACACAGTGTGCTGTCAGCATTTTTTGCGGACCCATTAAAATTAATGGGTCCGCATCCTATCCGCAAAAAAAAAGGAACGGACACGGAAACAAAATACGTTTGTGTGCGTGAGGCCTTAACAAAACACCCTTCCCAAGTTCTTCTGTTTTCACATATTTGTCACACTCGAATGTTTCAGATCAATAATTTACTTTTGGTATTAGAAAAAGATAACCCCAGTGAGCACAAAATGTTGTTTTTAAAGGTTACCTAAACTTTTACTTTATTTTTTATAATATAATAGTTTCAGTAGTAACAGTGAACTTTGTAGTACATTTTATTAAAGTGCCTGCTTCTGAACCTATTTTCCTCCACCCTGCCCATGCAGTGATCACGGTCTCTGAAGAAACCATACACAGAAGTTCGAAGACAGCCCATTGAAGTCTATGGAGAGGGAAGGGGGTGGAGGAGGACAAGCTGCTTAGGCAGATAGAGGGCAGGGAGTGATCACACAGGGTTACAGCTACTACTGAAGATTTATCTTACCCCAGAACAGGTTTATTAGGTGAAATAACAAATCACTCAGAGATTCAGAGACATTGAACAGGGCAAGAGGGGGATATATATGGGAAATATGCACTTTTCTTTAATAAAATATATTATAAAATTGAGTTTTCACCTATACTATTGAATTATTAAACACTTTAAATCGGTGATCCCCAACCGCCGGGCCGCGGCCCAGAACCGGGACCTGAAAGATTGTTTGCCGCCGCGGAAATTAGGGTGGCCAGACGTCCGGTTTTTAGACTCCTGGTCCTCCGTCTAGCACAAGGCCAGGACGGCCGTCCAGAAGTCCTCAGTTTTTGCGGTTATTGGCTGGTACGGGAACTTTAAGTATCCCCAACCAATTAGCAGACCTCCCTGTCACATCTGGATCACAATACATCACACGCTCACACAGTGCACTGACGTCACACTCACATGCCAAGCGCTGCCTGCATCATGTATGCCAGTCAATTCTGGCTTGTGCAGGCACGGGAACACAAGTTGGGAACAGACTCTGAGGAGCACTAGAGTGCGAACTGAGGAGGTCCGTCCGAGGTAATCCTACTGTCTGGTCATCTGTGAAAGGGGTTAATAACTACTGTGAATGGGTGGCTGGCTGCTGAAAGGGGTTAATAACTACTGTGAATTGGTTGGCTGGCTGCTGAAAGGGGTTAATAACTACTGTGAATGGGTGGCTGGCTGCTGAAAGGGGTTAATAACTACTGTGAAGGGGGGACTGCTGAAAGGAGGAAATAAACTGTGAAGACTGCTGAAGGGGTTAATAACTACTGTGAAGAGGGGACTGCTGAAAGGGGGAAATAAATACTGTGAAGACTGCTGAAGGGGTTAATAACTACTCTGAAGGGGGGATGCACCTTGTGTTTTGTTATGCGCGTGAATCAGTCAGTGCCGACCGGCACCCCCTAAGCCCCGCCGACTCCCTAAGCCCTGTCCCAGAACCCCCCACATCACCCAGTCCCTGGGAAAATTGTCTTGCATGAAACTGGTCCTTGGTGCAAAAAAGGTTGGGGACCACTGCTTTAAATTATGATTTCATTTATTGAAGTAAAGATACTGTTCAGCCATAAGTGATCTTAAATGAAAAAGTAATTCCTCCTTAGCTACTAAAAGAACAAGTTAACCAATTTCAATTGACAATTGCGTTCAGTTTCAGTACCCACACCCAAGCATCATCACTGCCTGACCTGTTGAATCTAAACATCACTTAAATAAGACCTGTCTGGCAACGTGAAGCAGGCAAGAAGGTCTCATAAAGCAAAACATGATGCCACATTCTAAATAAATTTCAGATGCGAAACAGTCATTGAAATCGACCGGTCTATGGGACTCCATTAAACCGCAGTGAGAGCCATTATCCACAAATGGAGAAAACGTAGAACAATGGTGAACCTTCCCTACCAAGATTTCACAAAGAGCACATCGATAACTGATCCAGGCGGTCACAAATGAACCCAGAACAAATATCTAAAGAACTGCAGCCATCATTGGCCTTAGTTAAAGAGAACCTGTCACTACAAAATGCAGTGCAGTCTGCAGGCAGCATGTTATAGAGCCAGAAGAAGCTGAGCAGATTGATATATATTTTTGTGGGAAAAGATTCCATAAAACTTGTAATTTATACATTTATACGTATATCTCTGCTTTTTCTAACTTAAAGGAATTAAGAAATCAGGCTGATCATTTTCATACCACTAATGACCATCTAGGGGTCCCAGAAGGTGAGATACTTGTTATGTGGGAATGCTGGCTGTCAGGGGTGGGATGTTTGGACTCCCTACGATGCCCACATTCTACAGAAAGCAATGATTACAATAATTAATATGTGAGTTGTACCAGAGATGAGTTATTACTTATGAGATATTTTCTTCATCTTCTGGTACTCTATTTGAATAGCTTCTAAACCCCTGCTGGAAAAGATTAAATTCTGTCTGGGAGTATGCCTTTCCAGGAGGCTCTAGTGTTCCATACAGGAAACCTCGTTACCACTACTTTTGTTAGCAGGAGGATGCTAATTTGAATCATATCAAAGTTGAATGTGTATTAGCTCCTACTGATCCAGACACAACAGCAACATACCGAGTAGCATAAACATATAGAGTCACACAACAGATACAAAAACATACACAGATAATAAAAGTTATGAGAAATGTTGTCCATTTCTCATAATGGTTATCAATAGTACACACTCAGATTGGGTCACTGTCGCTATTGGGGTACCACAGGGGTCAGTTTTGGACCTATTCTATTTAATATTTTTATTAATGATCTTGTAGAAGGCTTGCACATTAAAATATTAATTTTTGCAGATGATACTGAACTGTGTAGAGTAATTAACACAGAAGAGGACAGTATACTGTTACAGATGGATCTGGATAGATTGGAGACTTGGGCAGAGAAGTGGCAGATAAAGTTTAACACTGACAAATGTAAGGTTATGCACATTGTAAGGAATAATGCAAGTCACCAGTACATACTAAATGATAAAACACTGGGTAACACTGACATGGAAAAGGACTTAGGAATTTTAGGGGACAGCAAACTAAACTGTAGAAACCAGTGTCAGGCAGCTGCTGCCAAGTCCAATAAGATAATGGGTTGCATCAAAAGGGGCATAAATGCCCGTGATGAGAACATAGTCCTGCTACTTTACAAATCACTAGTCTGACCACACATGGAGTACTGTGTACAGTTCTCGGCTCCCGTGAATAAGGCAGAAATAGCAGAGTTGGAGAGGGTTCAGAGGAGGGCAACTAAAGTAATAACTGGGATGGGGGGACTACAATACCCAAAAAGATTATCAAAATTAGGGTTATTTAGTTTAGGGAAATCTAATAACCATGTATAAATATATCAGGGGTGAGTACAGAGATCTCTCCCATCATCTATTTATCCCCAGGACTATGACGAGGGGACATCCTTTGCGTCTAGAAGAAAGGTTTCTACAAAAACATAGAAGAGGATTCGTTACTGTAAGAGCAGTGAGACTATGGTACACTCTGCCTGAGAAGGTAGGGATGGTGAATTCACTAAACGAGTTCAATAATATTATAGGTTATAGATTTCTGGAGAGGTCATTGATCCAGGGAGTATTCTGACTGCCTGATTGGAGTCAGGTAGGAATTTTTTCCCCTAAATTGAGGAAAATTGGCTTCTGCCTCACAGGGTTTTTTAGCCTTCTTCTGGATCAACTTGCAGGATAACAGACTGAACTGGATGGACAGATGTCTTTTTTTAACAATACAAACTATGTTAATATCTAATATATCATGCAGCTTTAGCTAACGCTTTTACTGTCTTAATATCCCAGTTTTATTCCATGCATTGTATTACCATTGTAAATTGTCAATACCAGTGTGCTGTGTGTTTATGGAAAGGTAGGGATATTTAATTCAGGCTTTGGCTCTAAAGTATAGTAAAAACACAATTTTGCTACCGTCCAGTAATCTGTTTACCAAATCTGTGACATTTCAGTTAAAGACCTCATGTCTGGTAAATGGAAAAGTTAAAAAGAAAAGACTCATGCCTAGGCATCTGAGAGTCAGCATGAGGATCTCTGTAGTAGTTCAAACAGTAATAGAAGCCCAGTAGAAAGCAGCTGTCCAGCCAGTACTAATAGTAGTAGTAGTAATAACATTAGCCCATAGTTCTCCCTCACTTCTTCAGTACTCCAGTACTACAAATAGTTAAATTGCTACTGAAGGGTTAATGTCCTCTGTTAATGTTAATGCACATTTTTGTGTGATGTTTATTATCGAATAGCTGAAATGGGAACACTGTTTAGTTATTCTGCCCTGTTTAATGGTAGGAGGCAGGTCCTTCTCTTCTGAGTCAGGAGCCTACAAGTTGAATTCAAGCAGAGAGGGAGCATCCTCATGTGCCTGTGCAGAAGTGAGACCTGCTTCAAAGAATCCTCATTCTTGAATCAAAACTACCACCAGAAAGAAAGAAGTACAGACTGTCGAGTGCTAATTTAAAGGACTGGTAGAAAAGAAAAACAGTAGGTGCAATAGCTCCAATACCGCTACAGGCTTTACTGCTGGTGGAAAGAGTATATTGTCTCAGGTGCCTAACACATTTCCACCATAGATTAGCTACCCATTGGAGATTCTATACCCTGCTGTGGGAATTGTAGTACATATAGCGGCATTGTGCACCCATTTGGTCAACTTGAAAAGTAGTTTGGATAGAGAAAAATACTCAGCCATTTTACTGCTGGTTATTCCATGCTACATTTTGGAAGTATTGTGCATGTACTCTGGAGATACTGAACTGAATAATACCAATGTCTTTGTTTATGAACTGCCAAAACTACCTCAGTAAAGAACATTGGATTTATTACCCCCATCTTTGCCTCTACATTGCACTGTCTACACCATGAGGCAGCCCTGCCTTGCACCTCTTAACCTCACAACATCGAGAGCAACCGACCTAACACTAGGCAGTGATCCCAATACCAGGGTGTGCCCGAAGAAAGAAAGGGGGGCAGCCTCTGTTCATTATTATTGAGGACAAAGAGAATTAAATTGTGAGCTGAGTGGCTCACTCCTCCTCTCAGTCAAAGCAGAATGATGTCAATATCACCTCTGAATCTGACACCATTCCTTGGAGCCAGGAGCCACAGGAGTCCTCCTGGTCCTTCTCCTTGCAGTCCCAGAGGTGCCTTTCTGTTACATCATCTCCATCTTCACTGCCTCCTCCTACTTAAGTGCCTTTTTTTCCTAAGAAGAGGCAACAAAATCCTATGTGCTATGGAAGACAGTAAATACAGTCTCCTTCTTATTGACTTGCGTGAGAACAATAAGCGTTTGGACTGCATAGCTGAGTTTGTGGTGGTGATGGTAGTAGAAATAGTGGTGGCACTAGTGATAGCAGTAGCGGCAGTGGTAGCTGTGGTGACAGTGTGACTTAGTGCAATACAGAGAAGGGAATCACATTTTGATAAAACTGGTGGGGAGGGTTAGGACTATGATGATGGTTTTGTGTTGAACATAACCTGGGAGTCCAATCAGGGTGTTGAAGAGCAGGTGACATCAGAGGAGGAGGGTGGAGGTGGCCATGATGGCAATAAAGAGTGGGGGCAATATACGTCCAAAAAACTGCCAGGACCAGATCTGCTTCTACCGTGGTCAGCTAGGGAACTAGTGATGCCACTGATACTGTGGGTGCAAACTCAAAACATGCCAGACCTAGGCCAAGCTACAGTAGCACTACTGTGTGCAAGATCTGCAGGATGAAAAAAAGTTATAGGCATTCAAATATGGGTACCATGTTTCTATTGGAGCACATCAGGTGGTTTTACCAGATTCAGTGGAAAAATACAACTGATCACCAGCAATCGGAACAAAACTGTCCTTCTTTTTCAGGTCTCCTTTGCAGCAGCCTGTCTTTGCTTTGTGAGGTCGCACCAAATTTATGAAATAACGCACAATAATAATATATTTGGCGCAAGTGCAATGTGGTGTATGCCTATGTCTGTAAAGGTACACCAGGTGGTTGCCTGATGAGGTGTTAGGACATTTTGGCACCTTTTTTAACAGTCACACATCATAAATTAGACATAAAAGTCTTCTAATCTGTAATCCTGACCTACTTTTTCACTCTACTTCTGAAAATTACGAGGCTTATCAAAGGTCAAAAAATATGCACCAAATGTTGCATATGGGCATCGCTGTTTTTCCGACATCACCGTGTGTATAAACACCATCTGCCCCCAATAAGGGAACATTTTTGAAACGTTTCTTAATCTTAAAAATCATAACAAATTTGATGCTGCAGTGTGTTTTTAAACACAGTCAACCTTGCTACTGCTGTCATTGTGTTAAAGTGGAGACCAAAATTCGGGAATAAAAAGAAAAAAGAGAGAAATAGAGACGTCAGAGTGTCATATACCAGGCAAATCAGATCTTTTGACAAATTTGGCAAATCAGACACAAAAGGAATTTAAAGAAATTGATTTGTCTTTACTAACACAGATGTTAGTAATCATCATAGCAATCACTAACCTACCATCATTAACCTACCACCTTAACATAAGGGAAATAAATTTATCTTTATCAAATGCCACTCAAACAACCTGAGTCTTCCAGAGCAATAGAGATGGTCTCTGAGGTCACCAGATTACCCTTCACATACACTCTTCCTCTTTCAATGGAAAAGATCTGATACAAGCACATGGAATAGATGCCTCCGTCTAGTGCTGCAGCTATCCATTATTTTAGTAATCAACTATTCTACCGATTAATCCAACGATTAATCGAGTACTCTAATAAGAAAAAACTAATTAAAAGAACATTTTTTATAAAAACTCATCTGCCCCCCTGCCATCAGTGCCCCTCCCCCGTGCCATCAGTCCCCCCCTCCCTTGTGCCATCAGTTCCCCCTCCCTTGTGACATTAGTTCCTCCCCCAGTGCCTTTTGCTCCCCCCAGTGCCATCAGTTGCTCCCCTTCAGTTCCCCCTCCAATGCAATTAGTTCCTCCAGCAGTGCCACCAGTTCCCCCTCCAATGCCACCGGCTCCCCTCAGTGCCACCAGCTTCCCCATGTCATCAGTTGATTCCCCTCCCAGTGCCATCAGCTCCCCCTCCAATGCCACCAGCTCCTCCCCCAATGCCACCAGCTCCCCCCAGTGCCACCAGCTGCCCCCACTGCCATCAGTGCCCAGCCACAGCGCCAGTGAACTAAAATGTCCTGACGATGTGTGTACGTCAGCATCCAGTGCAGCGCTGTGCGGTTAGGCGGGTGACCATGGAGCATGAGTAATAGCAAGCTCTTCACTCACACTCCGTGGTCACATGGCACAAATGAATCATCGATACAAAAAATCTGTATCGAGGATTTTTTTGTGTCAAGTTAATCCATTAATTCGAGTAAATGTTTCAGCCCTACCTCCATTTCAAAAAAGCTTATAAAGCAAACTAGTGTATGTAAATGCATGAAGTTTGTGGAGACATGAGGGTCAGTGGGTGCTCTCGTCCACCGGCCTTGCTATCTTAATAAAGACCTTACAGGGCCAGAGCTCATTCACCGAACTCCCATGCTCCTTTCCCATGGGTGGAACACTACTCAGACAACACAGGGTGAGGGTCAGTGGCGTTGCGAGGGGGGTGCGGGCCGCACCGGGTGACACCACTGATGGGGTGACACTGGCCACCAGTGTCGGCAGAAGATAATTTATTCACTGCACTTGCCTGAAGCCGCGATGCTGATACAGGGAATCCCAGCTCTGACTCCATATATGGTTGTGTCCATATATGGAGTCAGTGCTATGAACATGAAGGGTCGCAACCAGAAATAGAGGCTAAATTAGATGTGCCCAAGCATACTGACAATCCTGGGGGACACCCAATGTATTTTAATCTAATTTAGCCTCTATTTCTGAAAGGTTGCCACTAGGATTCAAACTCACAACCCTTTGCATGAGAGGCAAGAACACTAACCACTGAGCTATGAGCTCAAAGTTAAACTAAGCTGGAAAAACCTCATAGTAGTCTAGCAAGTATTAGGTATTCCCATACAGCAGAAGTATAATTTAATATTTTTTTTTTCGGTTTTTGTAAAAAAAACATGACACAAAATAAATGTGTAATTACTATATAGTAATTACACATTTTTTTTTTTATTTAATGATACTTCTGCTGTATAGAAATACCTAATACCTGTATACCATACCATGTATATCAGAAGTATGATAATATATATTTATACTTCTGATATATATATATATATATATATATATATATAAAGTATTATATATGGTAAACTATTACTGAGGTTTTTAGCCATAATATTAGTACAGCAGGTTAATATGAAGCTCTGATGGGGGTGTGTGTGGAGGACACTGATGGGGGGATGTGTGGAGGACACTGATGGGGTATGTGTGCAGGACACTGATAGGGGATGTGTGCAGGACGTGTTGAGGACACTGATGGGGGGGATGTGTGCAGGGCACTGATGGGGGGATGTGTGCAGGACACTGATGGGGGGGGATGTGTTGAGGACACTGATGGGGGATGTGTGCAGGACACTGATGGGGGGGATGTGTGCAGGACACTGATGTGGGGATGTGTGCAGGACACTGATGGGGGGGATGTGTGCAGGACACTGATGGGGGATGTGTGCAGGACACTGATGGGGGATGTGTGCAGGACACTGATGGGGGATGTGTGCAGGACACTGATGGGGGGATGTGTGCAGGACACTGATGGGGGATGTGTGCAGGACACTGATGGGGGATGTGTGAGGACACTGATGGGGGATGTGTGCAGGACACTGATGGGGGATGTGTGGAGGACACTGATGGGGGGATGTGTGGAGGACACTGATTGGGGGATGTGTGCAGGACACTGATGGGGGGATGTGGAGGACACTGATGGGGGGATGTGTGGAGGACACTTAGGGGGGATCTAGGGAGGGATGTGGGGATGTTGGGATGGGAGGTCCTGGAGGGGTGTTTAGGTGGAAGCTCTGGAATGGGTGGGAGGTCCAATATGGTATGTGTCGGTGGGAGATCCGGGGGGGGGGGGGCATAAAATGTTTTGCTGTGGGGCCCAGTCATTTCTAGCTATGCCCCTGGGTGACACCACCAGGAGATGAGCGCTTGCATTATGGAAGCACTCATCTCCCTACATTCATCTGTATCGCGATACAGATAAACACTGCAGCAGGGCAAGGGAGAGGCGTCTCCCTTCTTTGTTCCTCTGATAGGCTGCTGGCCTTGTGCCGGTAGCCTATCAGAGGCCGGCGCAGGCGGCGCAATGACGTCATCGCGCTGCCAGAGCCGTACTGCTCGGGACACAGGCCAGAAGAGGCCTGCATCGCATCGCTGCCATGGAGGTACGTATGTGTTTTTTATGTTTTGTTTTTCTGTATGCAAATATGTTGGGGGGGTGTGCTAAGCAGACAGAAGACAGACCGCCGGGGGTTGGGGTGGGGGGGCCTGCTGGGGCTGCTATAATTTGAACCCAAGCGATAACATGGATGGGGGTTTGGAGAGTAAACAGACAGCTGACGTGGGGGGGGGGCGGGGCTAAGCAGACAGATCGCCGCCGGGGGGGGGGGTGACACCATTTTCTACCGCACCGGGTGACACTAGCCCTAGCAACGCGACTTTATTGAATAATCAACAGTCAGCAGGATATAATACAGAACCAACAAGGACACAGGATGGCATAGGTGACAGCGATTCACCCTTCCGCTGACTCACCAGGGATTAAACCACTGCGACTTCAGGGAGACCCAGGACCAACTACCCCAGCTATTAGTACCCCACACTGTGTAGTCAGTGTTCCTGCATTTCCTGGTAATTATGAACAGACCTACCAACATGGCTTGCTTTTGCGTACTGGTACTAGTACTAGAACCTTTTGCCCACAGGCAAATTCTCAAAGTCAGACTGCACGGTTGTAAAACTGTTGTTGCATTTCCTGAGCTACTTCTAAATTCCCATGGGCTAAAGCCATGAGGTACCTCATTCTTTCCCTAAACTTTTGGACATAATCCAGAATGGGAACCTCCTCTGTCAGGAAAGTGCCTTACCAACTCTCTCCTACCAGCTCCAAAGGCCCCCGTACCTTTCAGCCATACAGCAATTCAAAAGGTGAGAACACAGAAAAAAAACTGTAGTTTTTGAGATTTCCATTGAAGTGCTCGCACAACCTGTTAGTTTGAGGGTGGTAGAGGGATGTGTGCATGGGGTGTACCCCATGTTTCTCCTAGAGGGTCTGAATCAGCTCATTTTGGAACTGGGCCCCCTGGTCGGTCAGTACCTCCTGCGGAAACCCAATTCGACTAAAAATGTCCTGTAGGGCTTGAGCCACTTACTCTGCATCTATAGATAATAGGGCAATAGCCACCAGATAGCCAGTGGCAAAGTCGTGGCTAGAGATGGCTAAGTGACCTACTAAATCGAGGAAAACCCTCTGGAGCAGTTAACCTATCAAGGGCATGGATTGGAGTGGGGCATGGCAGGGTGCTCCCTCCCATCCTTTGACATACAGAAGCTTGGTATTTCTAAGCAGCAGCAGACGGACTAGGGTCTTTTTGACCCCCATGTGCCCCGCTGCAGGGATGTCATGGGCCAGGCAGAGGAGTTTCTCTGGGCAGGATGCAGACTTTTTCCAATATAAGACCCCCTTCTCCCATCTATACAGCTCCCCAGGTCGGGCAGCTGCACTGCAGACAAGCTCTACCTCCCCCCAGTCAATGGTAACATTCTGGTCAGGATTACTCACCGCTGCTGGTTCGTAGGAGGATGACAGAGACTTGGCTGGTTTACCTGGCAGAAAGTGTACTGCAACTCTAACAGATTCCAAGCTCTCTCCATGCTTGAGGCTCCGGGACCCAATGTGATATACAACTCCTGGATTTGGGCTGCTTGGGACAGAGTTGTTGACGCTAGATTGCCGCTGAATCCTTAATCTGATAAGCAGTTTAATTCCGCTGGGTTCAACCTCAACAGGGTCCTCATCATCCTCCCCAATGTTCTGGTCATCCCAAAGGGCCAAATTTTGGATCAAATCTGACCGGGAGTCAATGGCCCGGTATTCAATCTGTCAAAGCTGGCATAGTTCCTGTAGCTGCCGTTTCCTGTTGCGGCTGTACATCCCCTCCGGCCCTTTTCAAAAGGCCAAACTGGTGGGGTTGGAGATGGTGGCATCCAATACCTGCTGTGTATTCCTCACCTATGGCTTGCTGGGTATGTCTATATATCCCCCTGGTTGTTGAGCCCTTGGACAGTGTCTACATACACCAGTCCCCTGCAGCTCCCCGGATCAGCCAGGCTAAGCAGAGTCCCACTGCTGCCACCAGTTGTGGAGACACGAGGGTCAGTTGGTGTTCTCGTCCACCGGCCTGGCTATCTTTATAACCCTGGCAGGACCAGGGTTCATACCACCAAGCGCTCAATGCTCCTTTCCTGTGGGTGGACACTACTCAGAAAACACAGGGTGAGGGTACAATACTCCGGGAAGACTGTATTGGATAACCAACAGTTAGTAGCATATAATACAGACAAAACAAGGACGCAACATGGCACAAGCGACAGCGAGTCACCCTTCTGCTAACTCACCAGTGATTAAACCTCCACTACTTCGGGGGGATTCAGGACAACTACCCCAGCCAGTAGCACCCCGCTTTGGGCGGGCACCACCGAGATGAGGTAGTGGCAAGCTTAGGGAGCCGGCCATGCACAGCAAGGCATGTGGCCAGGTGACTCGATCGTCCCAACCTGGACTCTCTAATCAAACCCATAGGCTTGAGGTTGAGCAGAAGAGCAAGATTGTTGGGAGATATCGTAGCTGTTCCATCATTAATTCTCAGTTCAATTGGACTGCATCATGTCATTCTGATGACACAGCTTTTCCACTTCAGCTAGACAAGCTGAACGGCTCCTAATACACAGCAGGGGGGCTGATGCAATCCAAAGGTCATGTAATTGGGTACTTTCCCATACATCTGCTGGCTTGTTAGTCAGACCAAAAGGCACCCCAGAGTTAATTAAAGTGGCTGTGGAAGGCTATAGGAAAGACACATTAAACAATAATTCATGTCCCCGACTGGTTCCCCAAAACGATGGACACTGAAAACTGTACACCTGGCCCAACATGGAACAATCCACATGGTCAGATGTTGTCATCACTGCTTATAGTGTTGTCACAAAGTTTTCAACACAGTTTTTCAACCACCACCATCATAATATTTTGTGTTATATGCATAAGAACTATAGTACAGTTCTGCGAAAATGGAAGAGTTTTCATGAAAAGTCTGCAAGCCATAAAAGCTTTTGTAGAAGTGATTTTGGTAAGGGAAACAACATAGCTTGATATACATGTTTATAGAAAAGATTCAGTATAACTTGTATTTCATTGATTTAAATTCCTGCTCATTCTGGGCTGTGAAGTCCAGGAGGCGGTCCTATCAGTAACTAACAGCCATCCCTCTATGACTGTGTTTACACAGATAGCTGTCAATCACTGATAGGACCGCCTCCTTGATTTTAAAGCCAGAATGAGCTGGAATTTAAATGAATAAATTACAAGTTTTACTGAATCCTTTCCCATATATATTAATTTGCTCAGCTCCTCCTGATCTATATCCTGGTTTTGACTTCCAAAACTGCATCAGGAAACTCAAATGGGTGGCCATACCCTTCTGCCCATTAACAAGATGCGACTGCCGATACAGTATGTCTATTTATTCTCGCAAAGTGTCATTGAACTATGGCATTCACTGTGATCATGCATAGTAGGAGACTGCGGCAGTTCCACAGCTTTTTCTCTTTAAAAGGGTTATCTGTGTTCCTATACTAATGACCTATCCTCTGGCACCTCTGCCGCTCAGCTGTTTGAAGAGAATGCAGTGCTTGTATGAGCACTGCATTCTCTTCACTGTTTACCTGCTTGGCGACAACATCACAGTAGCACGCAAGTGAAATTACAGCTCCTCAGTCTCATTCACTTGAATGGGACAGATTGTAATTATAACTGTTCCTTCCCATTGAAGTTATTGGGACTGAGGAGCAGTAATTTCACCTGCTTGGTGCTGCAATGTTGGCAGTGAGCAGGTAAACAGTGAAGAGAATGCAGCACTCACATGAGCGTTGCATTCTCTTCAAACAGCTGATCTTAAGGATAGGTCATCAATATAGGAAACTGGCCTTTAACGTTTGCATCCCTTGTTTCGGGCTTAGCCAGGAGGGTCTAGTTACCTGCGCATATAATTGGCCTGACCAGGAAGCCAGCCTTCTCTTTGCTGCAAGCTGCTCCCTAAATCCTGAAAGTGTGCATGTACCCTTGAAGTTTTGGCTACAGATTCCACCCTTTTCCAATGAAATCTGTGGCGAATCCAGACCAAAAACCGTTATTACAAATTGCGAGTTTTGGTGCGGATATGCTGCAGAAACACACAGATTTGTAGGAATCTTATGTGCGCTCACCCACACTCCTGTGCAGGTGGCGTAATAGTACCTGCACATGATGCGGATTACAAGCATTTTTTCCATTCACATTTTTGTGCGGACAAACTGCAGCGTAACACAGTACCAGCAGAGTAAATGAGATTTAAAGGGGTATTCCCATCACGCGGGTTCATACTTACCTGCGCCATCCACTTCCTTGTTTTGGCAGGGGGCGGGCTTTATCTTGATTGAAGTCTTCTCCCGGCCTGGCCGCGTGCTGGACTGAACGTGCACGCCGCCGCGCATGCGCAATGGTGACTTTTTCCTGGCAAGTATACTATACTGGCGCGCGGCGGCGTCCACGTTCAGTCCAGCGCGCGGCCCGGCCGGGAGAAAAGAAGAAGTCTTCTGCGCAAGCGCGGCCACCGGGATTCCAGAGAAGAGCGGTGGCTGTAACCAGGAGAGACAGAAGACTACAATCAGGTAAGTATAGCTTAATTTTCTTGTAATGGGTGGGAATTAGTTAATAAAATATATTAAGAAAAATGATCACTGTTAAATCATTAACAGATTTAACAGTGATCATTGAGATGGGAATACCCCTTTAACAAACCTCATGTACACTTTGCTGTTTTCTTCCATGTGGAAACAGACCTGGACCTGTGTGGATTTTAAAATCTGCAGTATATCAATTGTTTGTGCGATTCTGCACCCTCTGTAGAGTGGTTTTCCCAATAGACTTTAAACTTTTGTGTTGGGTGCCTCAGCACATGGCCTTGACTGATCAAAACTTCTGACAGATCACTATGATACATATGCTAAAAGGTATGTTTAGATATAGAAATTGACTGTTGCAGAAATTTCTGTGACTGTCCCATTCATCTGATTAGATGCTTCAGAAACCCATGTGCCTTCTGCTGCAACAATCCTGTTCCGTTTTATATACATATTGTGGGGATTCGCTCTGGTAGACAGGGAAAGCGGTCGCAGGACAGAGGTACCAAAAACAAAACTTGATCCAACTGCAGTGTTTATTCACACAAGCAGGTATTAACGGTTAACAGTTCAGTAATCAACTTCATCTTAGTTGACAAAGTCCAGGTGTTCATTCACACCATGCTGCAGTTTTTTCCATACAGAGTCCAACTACAGGCATTAGGCGACCTGTTTTCCCCAAACCAGTCGCAAGCACACATCTAAGCACAGGGTTCCCCCCCTGCTGCCGTCCAGCTGGCTTTTAAGACAGCTAGGTGTCGGCAAAGCCCGGACCGGCGCCTAAGATCCAGTCCAGTGCTTGACCTCACCTGGCTGTCAATTAGTCCAGCAGCACATGCTGGGAGGAAAATACCTTCCCCTCCAGACCAAACCTTTTACTGTGTCACATACCCCCCCCCTCCCCCAACTTTGTTCAACCTTGAGAGGCGTGAACACTTGCCAAACAGTGCACCCAGGACAGGGCATCCGCGTTTCCCTATAACCGGCCTGCTCTGTGCTCCACCCGTGAACTTGAAGTTCTGCAACGTCATAAACCATCTAGTGACCTGGGCATTCTTCTCTTTGGCCTGGCTCATCCACTTGAGAGGGGAGTGGTCAGTCAACAGGTGGCACTTTCTGGGAGCATGGCCTGGCACACTGGGGAAAGGAAGCAAGGAACTCTGCCCCTCCGAGTTTAACCCTAATTTGTGGCCATCCAGTGCCCCAATAACCCCAAATTATATTTAAAAACCCTACATGCCAACCGGAGACTAGCCTGGCCTCATCCCACCCTCTCTGAAGCGGCTCCGGAGCATATTGCAAATGCGGCCTACAGCCTGACCTGCAGCTTGGCCTCAGACGACGAAGTTTGGTGCCGGGTACCAGCAGCATCCTAAACTTATACCGGAGCCCAGACACACTCAACCCGTGGGGAAGGCCTCCCTAATCCAGGTCTGTCTCGATCCTGCTTGGGAGCGGAGGCGGAAGGTCCTGATACACAGAAGAAAGAAGGCCCAGGCAGCATCACAGGATTTCACGGCTACAGACTGGTGCACGAGTTGGCTCGGTCAGAAGTGAGGAAAATCAAAGGCAAAAGGTGCGAGGCTGCAGTTATCTAGGCCCGCTGCTAGACCCTGAATCCGCCACTGAGTGGAACCGCAAAGTACATTTTGATACAGAGCAGCCCTCCTGGAGCTCACCAGAACATCGCTGACGGGCCTTGCCTCCCACCCTAAGCGCACATCAAAGGCCAGCACCAACACACAGCAGGGACATTATCTCTGAAGGGGTAGTACCCATCCCCCTCCTCCTAACTACCCTGCAGTACTATAAGCCAGAAAGTTGGCTGGCTGCAGTATACCGGTTGTGACCCAGAGGCGCCATATCTCTTGCAAGTTGCCTTTTCTATCCGCCACTCCAATTTACAGGCCGAGCCTGAATTTATCCCACTGGACCCCCTCTCAGTTATTAGGGGAGGTCTGAAGATTTCAGTAACTATTTTAATATAAATTGCTTGAAGAGTCACTGGCTCAATGTTTACAGATCCCTAACCCAGACTTCCTGGATATGGGTTCTCCTCCATGTAATACTACTGCTCTCTAGTACATCTATGTGACACAGCAACCTACTACAGTCACTACTTCACTGTATACACATCATCTCCCGCAATAGTGAAATATGGGCAACCTACAGCTAAGGACTCTGTCTCGTCTTTTAAAAGCTCTCAAAACAAAGGAAGCATGGAAAAGTTTTTCACTAAGTCGTCTGCGGGCTCTGACGCCACTCCGCCAAGGATTTCACAAGCAGACAAAGATACAACACTACCTGCAGAGGACCATATATCCTCCCAAACCAATCAACCACTGTCCAGATCTTTCTTTCAACAAACTATGACTAAAGCATTATCTCTCTTGGCACAAGACCTACAGGAGATTAAATAAGATCTCAGACAAATAGGCCACCAGGTAGACACTCTAGAAGATACGGTGACTGATTTCTGTCATCATACTAAAGAAGTGGCCTTGCCTTGCCAAGACCAACTAAATCTACTGTACACCCAAGTAGAATATCAAGACAACCGAAACCGTCAAAATAATTTAAGAATCTGAGGACTTCCGGAAAATTATGGCTCAGAATCGTTGCTGAGCACTGTGAAACAACTAGCCATTCACCTACTAGGAGATCAGTACCCCATTGCTATTGAAATAGAGAGAGCACACAGGGCCTTGCACCCACGTCCAGAATCATTAAATCCTCCAAGAGACTTAATTTGAAGATTTCTTGATATTTAGAGTTAAAGAGGATATTCTAAAGAGGGCCAGAGATACACCTCTCCTTTCTAAAAGGAGACAACTAAAACCTCTCACAGACTTGCTACGATCAAAGAAAATCTTTTATCTCTGGCTATTTCCTTTTGGCCTGGCTACCACAATGTATAGGAAAAGGTTTCTAATACGCTGACATGAAGACTAGGCGTAACTTTTTCCCCAACAGATAGTAGCGGAGAGACTAGAGTGCCCATAAGATAGCCAGGCACTCTCTCTCCACTATACTGTACCTGGTCTTAGCTGGGGTGAGCTTGTGGCTTAGGAAAACTCCCCGTTGATTTCCTGAGACAGTACAGCTCCAAGGCCTACTTCGGAGGCATAAGTCTGTAAGACAAACTCCTTCTTGAAGTCGGGTGTCACCAAAACCAGTGACCCGGACAGGGCCAACTTGAAAGCGGAAAAAACCTCTTCATCGCAGCGAACCATCACTGACTTCCGTCCCTTCAAAAGCCCTGTCAATGGTGCCGTTAAAGTAGCAAAGAGGGGAATAAACCTCATGTAATACCCTGCCATCCCTAGGAACGACTTTATTTGCCTGGTTGTGACAGGTCGTGGCCAATTCCGTATCGCCTCTATTTTACTCATCTGGGGTTTGATGACTATGACATACCCTAGGTATCGTGTCTCCTCCAACCCTATAGCACATTTTTTAGGGTTAGCGGTTAGCTCAGCCCTCCAGAGGGAGTCCACTATGGCCTGTATTTTTGCCAGGTGACTCTAAACAACAATATGGTTGAGGTAAGCCGAGGCGTACTGACGATGCGGATGAAGCACAATGTCCATTAACCGCTGGAATGTGGCGGGAGTGCCATGCAGGCCAAAAAGTAACACCTTATACTGATATAGTCCCTCAGGTGTGATAAAGGCCGTTTTCTCTTTGGCAGGCTCCATTAAGGGCACTTGTACCCTTTTGTAAGGTCGAAGACAGAAAAGTACCATGCCTGCCCTAATTGCTCGATTAACTCATCCACCCGGGGCACGGGATACACATCAAATTTAGAGATCTCATTCAGTTTACAGAAGACGTTGCAGTCCTATCTGGCTTGGGTATCAAAACTACTGGGCTGGCCCACTCACTCTTAGACTCCTCAATAACATCTAGCCACAGCATCAGCTATACTTCCTCCAAGATGTCGTCGAGCCTCAGACACCCGGTACAGCTTTAACTGGACTTTCGCCTGGGGCTTAGTGACAATATCATGGTGTTTTATGGAAGTATGTCCAGGGAGGTCAGAGAAAACATCCATGTTCTAATTAACAAGCTCCCAAAGGCTGTAAGCAATACGTACTGTGGCAGCCGCTTCACCTGGAACAGACAGAGGGGTTTGGAATCTCTTCCCCTAAACAAACCGGCCTCGGGTTGTTCTCATTACAGGTCTCCCTATCCTTCCAAGGCTTCAGTAAATTCACATGGTAGACCTGCTCCAGCTCCCGCTGACCTGGCTAGCGTACCTTGTAAGTTACGTTGTCTACTTTCTCTAGTATCTCGTAGGGCCCCTGCCACCTAGCCAGGAACTTACTGTCCATGGTCGGTACAAGAACCTGGACCCGATCTCCTAGGCTAAAGTTCCGGACTTGAACCTCTCGATTATAGACCTGACTCTGGGCTCGCTGAGCTGACTCTATATACTCCCTAACAAGTGGCAACACTGTCTCTATCCGTTTTTGCATTTTGGTGACATAGTCAATGACACTTTTATGCGGAGTGGGCTGTTGTTCTCACGCCTCCTTGGCTATGTCCAACAGCCCCCGGGGATGTCTGCCATATAGCAGTTTAAAGGGCGAGAACCCCGTAGAGGCATGGGGCACCTTGCGCACTGCGAACATTAGATAGGGCAGAAGAAGGTCCCAGTCCTTCCCATCTTTGGACACCACCCTTTGTAGCATATTTTTTAACGTTTGGTTAAATCTCTCCACCAGACCGTCAGTTTGCGGATGGTAAACAGACATTCATAACTGTTTTATATGCAGCAATTTACACAGTTCCCTCATGACCTTCGACATGAAAGGTGTCCCCTGCTCTGTCAGAACCTCTTTTGGTATTGCTACTTGGGAAAACATCTCCATTAACTCCTTGAGTTTGGCAGATACATGATGCAGTGGCACCGCCTCCGGGTACCGGGTGGCATAATCAAGGACAACTAAGATGTGTTGGTGACCCCTAGCGGACTTAGGTACTGGTCCTATTAGGTCCATGGCGATTCTCTCGAAGGGCACCTCGATAATCGGGAGGGGTACTAGAGGACTATGGAAGTGTGACTGGGGGCTAGTTATCTGGCAGGTCGGGCAAGACCTACAAAATTCTTCCACCTCTCTGAACACACTGGGCCAGTAAAATCGCTGCAATATACGGTCCTAAGTTTTCTATAACCCCAGGTGGCCACCTAGAACATGTTGGTAGGCCAGATCTAATACCAGCTTACGATATGCCTTGGGCACTAGCAACTGTTCAACATTCTCACCCTGTAGTTGGGTGACCCGATATAACAAATCGTGCTGAACCACAAAACACGGAAAAACCAACTTGGCTCCAGCTTGTTGTGGTTCTCCATTGACTATCAACACATTCTCCCAGGCTCGGGATAGAGTCTGATCCCTGTGTTGGGCCTTGCCGATATTGTCACCGGAGACATTCAGGTCTGCCAATTCAGGGCCCAGAGACCAGTCCTCCACCTCCCCAAACATCACATTCAGTGGGGTTGTCTCCCCCTTATCCACCGCTTAACCTACCACTGGCCCTTCTGCCTCGGGCTCCCTGGGTTCTGGCCTCCCATCTGAGCAAGGCCAATCCGCTGGGGCTATCCCTGACTCCAGGGGATCGGTAGGCCTAACGGCTGGCCAAAGGGCCAGGAACATCGGAAAGTCTCTTCCTAGTATTAGCTCATAGTGCAGGTTTGTGGCCACTGCCACATCATGGATTTATCTACCGGCAACCGTGTTTACAGTAGAGACACCAGAGCGCTGGGGTAGTCTTTTAAGTCTCCATGTATACAAACCACTCCGACTTTTCAGCCAGTAAACTCAGTGGGTCGCACTAGAGCAGCCTTCACAAGGGTCACCAGACTCTCCGAGTTCAGCAGAGCCATTGAGGGAGTGACTCCTACTTCCACCTGACACAAATATCTGTTATCAAGAGTCTCTGGGGTGCCTGTCACACACACCTTCCTAGCATACAGCGACTGTCGGTTACCAAAGTTGGTGTCCATGGGCTCAGCAAGATGGGGGCAGTAGGCCCTTACATAGCCAGGCTTATGACACCACCAACAGATTATCAGGGCCAGATCCGCAGTGGGTACATCCCGAGATTACTTTTTTGGCTCTGGCCGCCAGGTCTGGGACAGAGATTTTCTGGGTTTTATTGACACCCCCCTTTAGGTTCTTGGTAGCCTTATAACGCTCTAACAGGTCCACCATCTCAAGGGCACTAGCAGGAGACACCTGGCCTACCCAGTGCTGGAGGAGGTATAGCAAAGCCCTCCAGAACTTTTCAGCCACAATATGGTCCAGAATAGCAGTAGGATTTAGTACCTCAGGCTGTAGCCATTTTTGCAACAGGTGCAGCAAATTATAATATTGTGGTCTCGCTGGCTCAGCCTGGTTAACCTCCCACTGATGCACCCGCTGGGCCTGGACCAACACATTCACCCCCAGTCATGCCAGGATCTCACCCTTGACTTTATTGTAGTCTGCCACTTGCTCATCCGATAAATAAAAGTAAACCTGTTGGGGTCCTGATGCCAGGAATGGAGCGAAAACCTCAGCCCACTGGTCTCAGGGTAGTCTCTCCCTCAAGGCCACCTTCTCGAACACCGCCAGGTAGGTCTGGACATCATCCGTTGGTGCCATTTCGGGGATCGCTGTGCAGACTGCTTTCTGGGCATCATGGACACCCTGCGATGCTCCTGCTGTCTGTTAGGCCATCACATGTTGCAGCAGCAGCTGGTTTGTTTCTTGCTGTCGCCGGTTAGCCTCCCGCTGTTGCTGGTTAGCCTCCAAGAGGGCTTTCACTACAGCCTCCATCTTGTCCAGTGACACTGGTTGCAATTTAGCAGGTTTAATCCAGGACATAAAACCTTGCCCAGAAAAGATAAAAAACTAAAATATTCCGGTTTTCCATCAGCCTCACTGCGTTTGCCTGCTCAACGCAACCAATTGTGGGGATTCGCTCTGGTAGGCAGGGTAAGCAGTCGCAGAACAGAGGTACCAAAAACAAAACTTGATCCAACTGCAGTGTTTATTCACACAAGCAGGTATTAATGGTTAACAGTTAAGTAATCACCTTCACCTTAGTTGACAAAGTCCAGATGTTCATTCATACCATACTGCAGTCCAACTCCAGGCATTAGGCGACCTGTTTTCCCCAAACCATCTAAGCACATCCAACTGGTGTGGGCAAAGGTGTGGGCAAAGCCCGGACCGGCACCTAAAATCCAGTCTGGTGCTTGACCTCACCTGACCCCCCGTTTGTTCAACCTTGAGGGGGTGAACACTTGCCAAACAGTGCACCAGGGTCAGGGCATCCGTGTTACACTGTAACCGGTCTGCTCTGTGCTCCACCGTGAACTTGTTCTGCAACGACATAAACCATCTGTCAATTAGTCCAGCAGCACATGCTGGGAGGAAAATACCTACCCCTCCAGACCAACTCTTTTACTGTGTCACAATTATATATATATATATATATATATATATATATATATATATATATATATTTATAGTTGTTTATTTGTCTAAACTGTAGTCACTTCTGAAGTTAAAGAGTCGCATGCACATGGCTGCGTTGTGTCTCCGTACAAACTCTATGTTTAAAGGGGTTGTCCGTTTGTTTTCCATATTGATAACCTATCCTCATATGAGAGTTTTGCAGTCTCTTCAAATAGCTAATCGGTGGGAGTGACAGGAGTCAGACCCATGCCGATCTGATATTTATGACCTATCCTGAGGATAGATCATCAATATCAGAAACCAGGCAACCTCCTTTAAAATAACCTGCCATTTAAAACAAGCCTTGGAAATAACACAGAAGGAAGACTTAAAACTTTAAGTTTCCGTCTATATAAAAAAAAAACATTTTGAGCAATTGGAAGTGCACGTTTAATAACATGCCTGTAAATTTGGTCTAAAATCGATTTTCATTTCTCATTTTTACAGGCTAAACTCCAGCAATTTCTTTTAATACCTTTCACATCAGAAAAGCCCATTTAACGCAACAGATTATTTCTTTCCTACAGGCTTTCTGCTCTCAGTTTGGAGAAAAAAAGTGGCTCATTTAAAGATGGTTGAATGGCACCTGAGGTGGTGATTATCTGATGGTTTCGAAACTCCTGCTGTACCAACAGAATAGAGAACTCTGGGGTATAATGGTCTGTATTGTGCTTGCTCTTCACAGTAAAAGACAATAGGTAGTCAAAATGTGGCAGGAGTCTCCCATTGTGTGAGCAGAACACAAATATTATATTTCCTGCAGAATACTTTGGAAATAATCCATATTTTTCATGGCTCCCAAAATCCCAGCTTAATATTAACTTTTGGAAGGTCTAGTTTAAATATTTATCATGAAAAACAAACCATGGCACGCAGAATATAGTCACTTTAAACTTAAAGATTCACTCCTGTAAAAAGTTTGATTTACTGGCCTGTTAGAAAGGTACATCATGTAAATTATAGTGACAGTAATCTTACCAGTAGGTGTATTTCTGATCCTCAGCTGTGTCATATGACTGACACTCTGAGTCTCCAGCTGACACAGCATCTCATGTGTGGACAGGATATCACTTTCTCTATTCATTCCTATGAGGTCCCAATAGGAATGAATAGAGAATCTGACTTACTGTCCACACATCATGCTGTGTCAGTTGGAGAGTCAAAGTGTTAGTCACATGACACAGCTGAGGATCAGAAGAAAGGGGATAACTCACAAATACAGTTATAAGCAATAAGATTATCCTTCACTACATATATGATGTACCTTTTTAATGGGCCAGAGAATAAAAACGTTGTGGGAGAAGTATTCAACTTTCTATAGTTATGAATTAAAGGGGTCATGCAGTGTTATGATATTTATGACCTATCCTCAGAATAGGTCATCAATATCAGATCAAAAGAAGCGCCGATCCGCTGTTTGAAGAGCACTTGTGTGAGTGCTGCATCCTCTTTAATGCTTCCCTGCACACCATCTAGCTTGCAGCGGAGTGTAATTACAGCTTCCACTCCCATTCACTTGAATGGGAGAAAACGCTGTAATTACAGTGCACCGCTGCTACAAGCTTGCAGGTAAACATTGAAGAGGATGCAGCCACATCAAACAGCTGATGAGCAGTGGTGCCGACAGTTGGATCTGATATTGATGACCTATCTTGAGGATAGGTCATCAATATTATGAACGTCCGGACCTCCACTGTAATAGTACGGAGTAAGCCGGGTCTTTAAAGATAGCGCCCGCTCACACACGCAGAGGGCACTATAGCTGCCGGGTTTCTGCTGTTTCATGCAGCAGACAACTGCGGCTAATGTCTGTGATCAGCGATAATGCAGGCATTTAACCCCTCAGATGCCGTGGTCAAATATGACCATGGCATCTGAGACCACAAAACCCAAAGAGCTGCACTTCCATTCCTGGAATGGCTGCCTCATGCAGCAAATATCAATTAAAAAGTGACCAAAAAGTTACACACACCCTAAAATGGATGGGATAAGTAAAAACTAAAGATTGCTCTGGAAAAAATTAGTCCTAACACAGCTCCATAGACATAACTATAAAAAAAAGTTATAGGGGTCCAAATATGGCATGGTGTATTAAAAAACAAGAAAGTCTATATAAATGTGGTTTTTCCATAATCGTACTGAAATGGAGAATGAAAGTCATAGGTCAATTTTTCCGCATAGGGAGTAAGCGGTGCTATTAGAAAGTACAACTTGTCCCACATAAAAACAAGCCCTCAATCGTCTATGTGAATGAAAAAATAAAAAGTTATGGCTCAAGGAAGGGTGTGAAAAAATGAAAATGCCAAAACAGAAGAAAATCACTGGGGGTAGAAAGGGTTAAGCTAATTCTTTCCTGAGCCAGGCAGTCCTGTATTTCAGCTGCACATGGTATAGACACTATTGTTTGTACACACTCAGAAATTGTCATAATGTGTGGATATGTATAACATCATAGGCGTGTAACGCCACACCAGTACCTCTGCTGGGTAGTCATGGCCCAGCTACATCTGTGTGTAGGGCTGAAGCTCTCCCATGCAATGTAGGTTGTACTCCAGTTACAAGTAAGGGGCAGTAGCGCCTCAACAACAGTCAAAAGGGTTTTGCCAAGATGGGGCATAAGTATCTGACTGATGGAGATCCAATGGGCCCCCCATCAATTCCAAGGTGTCTTACTCCCCAGTTCAAATGGAGTGGTAGGTCGTGCTTATGCTCTGCTGCTCCATTCAGTCTCTACGGGACTGCTGGAAATAGCCAAGCACTGTATTTAGCTATCTCCAGCAGTCCCACAGACAGTGGCGTAACTAGAAATGACTGGGCACCACAGCAAATTTTTGAATGGGGCCCCCTCCCCCAGTAATTTTTTCACAACCCCTTCCTTTTATGCTGCCCCCTTTCCTGTGGCTAGTAAAGATCGCTCTCTCAGACCAGGCCCGGCAGCTGTTTCATCCGTTTTCTACACTGTCTATACTGCCACTGTATATAATTTCATTGTGTAATACTGTTGAGGGGCCCTGACAAAATCTTTTAGTACTTCTCCTCCTCCTCTTGGATGGGCCCCTTCTGGGTCAGGGCCCCAAAGCAGCCGCTTCCCCTGCTTCCCCTATAGTTACGCCCCTGCCCACAGAGAATGAATAGAGAGGCAGTGCATAGGCGCAACCTGCTACTCCGTGCATGAGACTCCTGGTCAGACCCCCCCACAGATCAGATACTTATTCCCTATCCTATGGATAAGGATAAGTTAAAGGTGGTGCCCCATCCACTTGGAGTTCATCTCACAAGAGCCATCTTAAATGCCGTGGTGCAGATGAAATTCTTCCCTGATTCAGTGGTACTGTATTTTTTATTTACTTATTTTCTGCACTTATATAGCGCTACTATATTCCACAGCGCTTTACAGACATTAGCATCCAACTGTCCCCAATGGGGCTCACAATCTAAGGTCCCTACCAGTATGTCTACTGTATGTGGTTGTACGATGGCTATATTGTGCGGAATCTCCATACAACCTGGTGGAAGGCCAAGCCCTCTGCACTACACCCTCCTGCTAAACCAGTCTCTGCGTGGCTGGAGTTGCCACATGAACCGCCATGGAATCTAACCAAATAGACTGTGCCCTAGTAGTGCCAGCTGTCAACGTTCTCACGGTCCCTTCCAGGGTGCAGCATGTAACAGAACCACCGAGTATGAACATGGGGAAGCTGTCAATCACTGTGTGAAGGAGGTTGTCTAGTCTCCCATTCCTGGTTGGGAGGAGTTGTACCCCTCTTTTTTAGGGCTCATGCACACTAACGTATTTTCTTTCCGCTTCCGTTCCGTTTTTTTTACGGACCGCATGCGGAACCATTCATTTCAACGGGGCTGGAGAAAATACTGAAGTTACTCCGTGTGCATTCCGTTTCCGTTCCGCAAAAAAGTAGTGCATTTCCTATTATTGTCCGCAAATCACGGTCCGAGGCCCCATTTAAGTTAATGAGTCCGCACAAAATATACGGAACGCACACAGAACACATCGATACATCATCCGTATTTCGCAGATCCATACTGTAGAAATACTATGCCCAGCCCATATTGTGCAATAACGGAACGGAAGAGGACTTAAATCAGAGAAAAAAACTCCTCAGACACTGAACAACGAATCCATGAAAAACAGACCGCAAAACAACAACAGATGTGTGCATGAGCCCTTATAGTGAGTGAGCATGCTCAGCTATTTCTGCATTTCCCATTCACAGTGGTGGAAAGTGACAAACAGTCAACTGACCACCTAGAAATAGTCGGTTTCCCAGTGGTTGACACCAAATTCTCATATGCCATAAATGTCTGTTAAGGGAAACCCTATTTACCAGTACATACTGAGAAAGTACAGCGAAAGTGACGACCAGTCAACAGATCTTATATCAATATGGCAAAATGGGAAGAGAAAACGCCAATACTAGCTATCGCTTTTCCATTTATCTACATTTTATATAATATGTGTGTATAATTACATATACTGTGTGTATGGATTTAACAAAGCACTTAGTGCTATGAGATCTCTCCCTAAAATCACTTGGATGTAATAGATGAACATTTGTGCTCAGTGTTTATTACTATCATTATATGACAGTGTTATTATATCTGCTTTTATGAGACGGTACTTGGTACATTTTCTACTCCAGAAACCCTAGTTTTCACCCTAGGGAAAACTCTGCCTGAATTAATATAGCCCCCCCACCACCTCCCTAACGCACATGTAGACCCCCGCTGGTGGCAGCACCGTGCACCATTCCCATAATCAGGATAATTGCTGTCAGAGTAGGTATCAATCAACGACTAGTTTCCTCTCCTAAGTGAGTGACATCTCAATCTAAGGTCATTAGTGGAGACAGACAGCGAGGAAAAGATGTCTAAGAAACTGGATAGGAGAAATAGCACTGTGGAGGAAAAGTCAGGGGGAGAGAATTTATGTCATTTTCTTTTTCCGGTCTATAGATTTAATTGAAATGAAATACAGATCAGAGATTTTGAGAAAAAGGCCACCATCAATTGTGATCGCAAGATCTAATTATCAGGTGAATTCAAAGGCAGTGTAAGAAAGCGATAACTTGTGAATGTGAGAAAATGGTGATTTACTCATAATTACATTTATATAGATCAGGCATCCTCAAACTGCGGCCCTCCAGCTGTTGCAAAACTACAACTCCCAGCACGCCCGAACAGCCTACAGGTATCAGCCTACAGCAGGGCATTGTGGGAGTAGTAGTTTTACAACAGCTGGAGGGCCACAGTTTGAGGATGCCTGATATAGATGTATGCTTAGTATGGTAACGTGCCATGGGTTGCTCCCCTTTCCAATTGACATTTGTTCTATCGATACAACATTTATATGTGTTTTGTCTACTGCGCCTCTCCATTCTGACCCCGACTAGTTATTGACTATGTACGGTATTTGCAGTACCCTTTGGCAATGTCTTTATTACTTGTTCTTGATCACATCAGCCTATGCCAGCGGTGGGGCTTGCAGTCTAATTTTCCTATCTTGGACACAATTCAATAGGAAGGTAACTAACCGTATCAGTATATTTTAGGGTCTAAGAGGAAGCCAGAGCACCCGGAGGAACCCCACACAAACACAGGCAGAACACATAAATCCCCATGCACATGTCGCCCTTCATTAGATTCAAACCTAGGACCCAAATGTTAACCACAACTTCTAGTAACAAATCATTTTTTTTTTGTTTTCTTTTTTTAGAATAGTTTTTTTTCTTAGAATTCCAATCAAGTGTACATAAAGATAATCATAATTCAGAATTTTGACGGATGAAATACCAAAAGTCGAATTTGAAATATTGTAACGTAAACTGCCGGTAAAAATTTAAAGGACTTTTGCCAGCAGATTTATAGCAGGAAAACAGTCTGACCTGAGACATGTACGCTGGTCCGCAGAAGCTGTCTGTCTGTTCCCAGAAAAATTTACATTTAATATATGCAAATGAGCCTCTAGGAGCAACGAGGGCGTTGCCATTACACCTAGAGGCTCCATTTTCTCTGATGCTGCCGCACACCCTGCAACTTGATTAAAAGGTTTAGGTAGACTAAACTTCATCAAAGTCTTGTGCCTTTGCCACGCACTTCACTATCCAGCATAGGTACAGTACAGGAAATACAAGTACAGGCTCATTTGCATATATAAAAAAATCAGCCCATATAGTACACCCATTAGATTAAAACAATTAAGACAACATCCTTTTTGGCTGAAAAAGGCAACGGAATTTGAACAGGACAGTAAATAAAAATACCTAATCTACTTAAAATAGAAAAAAAACTAAAAATGGTCCCATGTTGTAGGCGGGTCCAAACTGACAGATTGCAGGACAACAAAAGTAGGCAGGGCAAGCAATACTGTAGTATAGAACAAAATACCACCCCTGCAGAACCAAATACCCCAGTGCAGCACAAACTACTGCCTCAGCAGAACCAACATCTATTGTTGGTAAACTGTTTGAAGGGTTTTTAAGAGATGCAATTTTGGAGTATCTCAATGAAAATAAGCAAATTACACCATATCAGCATGGCTTCATGAGGGATCGGT
The DNA here is from genome assembly GCA_033119425.1 of Bufotes viridis. Taxonomy (NCBI): domain Eukaryota; kingdom Metazoa; phylum Chordata; class Amphibia; order Anura; family Bufonidae; genus Bufotes; species Bufotes viridis. The sequence goes on from CM065590.1 coordinate 399,910,933, forward strand.
CATGCCAAACAAATTTAATCAGCTTCTATGAGGAGGTAAGTTCTAGACTTGACAGCGGCGAATCAATGGATGTCGTATATCTGGACTTCTCCAAAGCATTTGACACCGTACCTCATAAAAGGTTAGTATATAAAATGAGGATGCTCGGACTGGGAGAAAATGTCTGTATGTGGGTAAGTAACTGGCTGAGTGACAGAAAACAGAGGGCGGTTATTAACGGTACATACTCAGATTGGGTCACTGTAACTAGTGGGGTACCTCAGGGGTCAGTATTGGGCCCTATTCTCTTCAATATATTTATTAATGATCTTGTAGAAGGCCTGCACAGTAAAATATCTATTTTTGCAGATGACACTAAACTGTGTAAAGTAATTAACACTGAAGAGGACAGTTTTCTGCTACAGAGGGATCTGGATAGATTGGAGGCTTGGGCAGATAAGTGGCAGATGAGGTTTAACACTGACAAATGTAAAGTTATGCACATGGGAAGGAATAATGCAAGTCACCCGTACATATTAAATGGTAAAACACTCGGTAACACTGACATGGAAAAGGATCTAGGAATTTTAATAAACAGCAAATTAAGCTGCAAAAACCAGTGTCAGGCAGCTACTGCCAAGGCCAATAAGATAATGGGTTGCATCAAAAGGGGCATAGACGCCCGTGATGAGAACATAGTCCTACCACTTTACAAATCACTGGTTAGACCACACATGGAGTACTGTGTACAGTTCTGGGCTCCTGTGAACAAGACAGACATAGCAGAGCTGGAGAGGGTTCAGAGGAGGGCAACTAAAGTAATAACTGGAATGAGGGATCTACAGTACCCTGAAAGGTTATCAAAATTAGGGTTATTCACTTTAGAAAAAAGACAACTGAGGGGAGATCTAATAATTATGTATAAATATATCAGGGGTCAGTACAGAGATCTCTCCCATCATCTATTTATCCCCAGGACTGTGACTGTGACAAGGGGACATCCTCTGCGTCTGGAGGAAAGAAGGTTTGTACACAAACATAGAAAAGGATTCTTCACTGTAAGAGCAGTGAGACTATGGAACTCTCTGCCTGAGGAGGTGGTGATGGTGAGTACAATAAAGGAATTCAAGAGGGGACTGGATTTATTTCTGGAGTGTAATAATATTACAGGCTACAGCTACTAGAGAGGGGTCGTTGATCCAGGGAGTTATTCTGATTGCCTGATTGGAGTCGGGAAGGAATTTTTTTTCCCCTTAAGTGAGGAAAATTGGCTTCTGCCTCACAGGGGTTTTTTGCCTTCCTCTGGATCAACTTGTAGGAAACAGGTCGAACTGGATGGACAAATGTCTTTTTTCGGTCTTATATACTATGTTACTATGTTAAATACCCCAGTGCAGCACAGACTACTGCTTCAGCAGAACCAAATACCCCAATGCAGCACAGTATACTGCCTCTACAAAACAAAATACCAGTGCATCATAAAATACTGCCGCCCATGCCACTGTATGAAACTGTATCATTATCCTGAGGACAGCAATTCACCAGCACCAGCGGCCATTGATCAGGTGCATAACTGTCTGATACTCCTACATTAATTAATGCTGAGAGCAAAAGAAACAGAGTAGATCCAGCTCACCTGCCTTCCAAATAGCCAGCCGTCGGGCTCCTCCTGTGCTCCGATTTTAAGGTAAGACCTTGTATATAGCAGAAACAGAAGAGAAGAATCTAGCACTTCCAATATTTGTTTGTAGCCGTAGCTTCTGTATTCCGGTGGACACAATTATTACAGCTATTTACATCTCAAGCGCTAAAAACATGTGGTCTTTGTGTCAGTTAACGCGTTTCAAACTTTACAGTTCTTAGTCATGAATAAGCCTGTTAGGGTCTCCACTTTACCCTTAAGCTAGCAATAAGGGCGAGATCCAGGGTCTTTACAGTTTTAGCGTTGAGTACCCGCGTCTTCATAGGATTTTAGGGTCCCCATGCCGCTATACCTGATCACATACCCTCACTCCCTCACCTCTAGGTAGTGCAATCTTGTTTTACACTGGCCACATTAGACTTTTATGATAGACTATTCATTAAAGGTTACGTTTTAACTATATACTTTAAAAGGGCCACTCATATATATTTTTTTCTATATTCAATCCCTGAGTGTTGAATAGACCAGGTAGATTCACCTGTGCTTCATTGAGTCTCAGTCAGTAGTGCAATATTTGATTAGCCCCTGTTCACACTTTTCTCAAGAACCTCAATCAATATTGAGTTTGAGATCATGCTGCTTGCTCATACCTTACAGCTCCCTAGACTGCAATACAAAAACCTAGTAAGATTCTCCATTTAAAAGTTGTCTGGGATGATCTCCTTCTCTTTTTGGTCTATACACCCTTTCTATACCAGATACAAACCAGCCATATTATCTCCTTGCATTTCTTTAAAATGTTTTAAAAGCATAGAAACATCAGAGATTTTTTCTCCTTGACTATCGGACAAATGCTTTCTTATCCGTATTTTCAGTTGGTTGGTGGTACATCCCACATATTGCTTATTACAAGTGACACAGGGGGCTAGATATACTGCATACATGTGAACCCCATGCTGCCAGACATGCAGCTATACCTCTCATTCTTTCATGGTCTAAAAAGACACATGGGTAAAAGAGGGACCCTAACATCTCAGCCCGACTAGCCAGGGCATGGGTAGGCACCCACCTAGGGCACCACCTCGCTACCCATAAAAGGGGGCGCTATTATGGCCACATCTGCAGCCGTCCAGTCTCATAGGCCGCTGGGCCTAAAGCCTATGAGGCAGTAGAGTGGCCCAAGAGGTCGCAATGATGTCACTGTAACCTCCTGGGCTGGTCTCGTGTGATCATGTTATTGTGCGAGACCCGGTGCAGAAGCGGTGATGTCATGTGGACCGTCTGCGCCAGGACTCGGCAACACAGGTCACAGCTCAGGCTGTGGCCTGCATCCATTGCAGACAACGGCAGAAATGGGAGTTGAGGTAAGTTTTTTTTGTAGTTTTTTTTTTGCCTAAGCAAGACTTACTGGGGGCACCAAGGAAGGGGGCGGAGGAGCATTATGTATACTTGCCACTATAGGGGGGGTGCATTATATACTAGCGCTAGGGTGAAATCTAGCACCAGAGCATTATATATTGGAACTAGGGTTGGGGGAGCATTAAATACTGGCACTAGGGTGAGGGAGAGCATTTATATACTGGCACCAGGGTGAGGGAGAGCATTATCTACTGGCACTAGGGAGGGGGAAAGCATTATATACTGGTACTAGGGTGAGGGAGAGCATTTATATACTGGCACCAGGGTGAGGGAGAGCATTATCTACTGGCACTAGGCTGGGGGAGGGCATTTTATACTGTCACTTGCAAAATCTGTAACAGTCCCCCCATCTACCATGTGTCACATAGTAATATTGGTGTCTTATGTGGCAGAGGGGGTTGCACACCCCTGACCAAATGTGTCTGGACCAAATTGAGACGAAAGGGAAATTGAACAACTGAAATTGGCGGAGACTTCACCTGTAAGTCACTAGATCTGCCCTTCACTGCTTCTTTAATCTTTTTATTAGTAGTAATGCAATTTGCCTGCTCGGCCTAGGGCGCCGAAACACCTTGTCCCTTCCCTGCTCCTAGCTACCACTTTAACCCCTGTCTACAGTATATTTCTCAATTGTTCAACTGGGAGCAGTATATGAACATATTTCAAAATGATGCTTTTTATTTTTACAAATTGGCAACTATTGCTTGTGACAAATGTGACGTTTGCATCTGATTTTTCTTTATTTTTATCCTTTTTTGCCATATTTGCAATTAAGTCAGATCTTTTATTGACTTTTTTTTCCATGCATCTAGGAGGAGACCCCCAGAACCATCTTTTGTAAAATACCTGTGACTCTTGGGAAAACATAGGATCATTAGAGCAATTTCTCCTCAGTCTCAGCCAGGATATAATGTGATGTGTGTCTTGGATGACACGAATTAGAGGATTGCATTGCTGGCTGTTTTTTTCTGTGGGATGCAGTTTCCATCTCTCTCATCCATACTACATAGCCTCAGGTCCAAGATAGAGATTTCTCATTTTTGAATCTTAAATTTGTAGAGTTATTATTAATGTATTCCACAAGCTGGTCAAAATTCTCTTTTCCTGTTTTCCAAAAAAAAAAAAAATTTAATCATCTATAAATCTACGATACCAAAATATAGAAGACAAAAAAGGATTGTGTCATTTTTCAAGAAATAAGCCGTGGATTGTATTGGACCGTTTCTGGTCCCTATGGAGATATCACTAGACCATTGTACCTGAACCCCATTCTCCATGTTACAAAATATATCTGAATAAAAAAAACATAATCTCCGGATTTACTAAGATCAGGCTCTGCCACTGGAGGTTTTGCTCAGTTTCGTCAGATTTGACAGCAAGAATAGGGCAGAAAGAAGCACTATTCTTGCCATGAAAACCCAAAACACCACACTGAGGTTTACTGGGCATCCTTAGGACCCATCAGATAAGGCCTTATTCACACGTCCGTAGTGTTTATGGATCCGCAAATTGCGGATCCATAAACACACCCGGCCGGCAGCCCCATAGAAATGTCTATTCTTGTCCGCAATTGTGGGCAAGAATAGGACATGCTCTACTTTTTTTGTGGAGCTGCGGCCTTAAAATCGGTGGCGCGCTCCGCAAAAACTGATGCAGAGAGCACAGTGTGTGCTCTCCGCATCGTTCCGTGCCCCATTCACAGTCAATGGGTCCGCATGTAACCCGCAGAATTGCGAAATACATGCAGACATATATGCGGATGTGTGAATAAGGTCTAAAGGATCTGGCTGAGAAGTATGGCATCCATGGAAAACTTTCCTAAAACGTATATTACACTGGCAGTTAATCGTTCATAGGAACGCTTGTTAGTGATGATCTGGCAGTGTAATACTGCCGCCAATTACCTGATGAACGAGCAAATGCTCGTTTATGGGGCAATCCAAATCTTTAAAAAGGTTTAAAAATCATCGTTTGCTGGCAGCAGATTGTGGTGTCTAGTCCTGATCTGCTGCCGGCAAACAGTGATTCAGTATGGGGATGAGCGATGGCATTGGCGATCATTCGTCCCCATACTGAGGAGGAAATTGCTGCATGTAATAGTAGGCGATTGCCGGGAAGGAACGCTCCCCTCCCGGCAATTGCCTGTGTGATCTGCCAGTGTAATATAAGCTTAAGTTTACAGTTAACCTATTTCCATACAAACTATTTTCGCAAATCTCAAAAGATTTTACAATGGTTTGATCTCCACTCACCGCTATAAAACTTCCGAAAATAGCCAAGCGTGCTTGCTCAGCGAATAGTGAATAGTCAACAGTCATGAGTGGTCCTTCACTTCAGGCGCCCTGTTCTGGAGATAGGAGAAAGTCCCATAGGTGGAACCAGCACCCATCTGACATTGATTGCATAGTACAAGCTAAAAAGAAAAAGGTATCATTTTAATCAGCATGATCAACTTTACAAGGCAAAATAGCTAGTTTAATAGGGTTGACCATGCTGACAGAGGCTCTTTAACCACTTCAGCCCCCCTAGCTTAAACACCCTTAATGACCAGGCCACTTTTTACAATTCTGCACTACACTACTTTCACCATTTATTGCTCGGCCATACAACTTACCAGCCAAATGAATTTTACCTCCTTTTCTTCTCACTAATAGAGCTTTCATTTGGTGCTATTTCATTGCTGCTGACATTTTTACTTTTTTTGCTATTAATCAAAAATTACCGAAATTTTTGCAAAAAAATGACATTTTTCACTTTCTGTTTGAAAATTTGTCAAATAAAACTACATTTGTCAATAAATTTTTCTCAAAATTTATTGTTCTACATGTCTTTGATAAAAAAAAGTGCAATAAGTGTATATTTATTGGTTTGGGTAAAAGTTATAGCGTTTACAAACTATGGTGCAAAAAAGTGAATTTCCGCACTTTGACTTTCTGAGCACCTGTCCTGTTTCCTGACGTACTACAATGCCCAGACAGTAGAAACACCCCATAAATGACCCCATTTCGGAAAGTAGACACCCTAAGGTATTCACTGAGGGGCATAGTAAGTTCATGGAAGTTTTTATTTTTTGTCACAAGTTAGCGGAAATGTTTTTTTTTTTATTTCATTTTCCGCAAACTTGTGACAAAAATAAAACTTCCATGAACTCACTATGCCCATCAGCGAATACCTTAGGGTGTCTACTTTCCGAAATGGGGTCACTTGTGGGGTATTTTTATTGCCCTGGCATTTTAGGGGCCCCTAAAGCGTGAGAATCCAAATGCGTAAAAATGCCCTGTGAATTCCTAAAGGTACTCATTGGAATTAGGGCTCTTTGCATCTTGGCTGCAAAAAAGTGGCACATGTGGTATCGCCGTACTCAGGAGAAGTAGGGCAATGTGTTTTGGGGTGTATTTTTACATATACCCATGCTGGGTGAGAGAAATATCACTGTAAATTGACAACTTTGTATAAATTTTTTTAAAAAGTTGTCGTTTACAGCGGTATTTATCACACAAAGTATGGGTATATATAAAAATACACCCCAAAAGTCATTGCCCTACTTCTCCTGAGTACGGCGATACCACATGAGTGACACTTTTTGCAGCCAAGATGCTAAGTGGCCCTAAAACCAATGAGTACCTTTAGGATTTCACTGGGCAATTTTACGCATTTGGATTCCAAACCCTTCTCACGCTTTAGGGGCCCCTAAAATGCTGGGACAATAAAAATACCCCACAAGTGACCCCATTGTGGAAAGTAGACACCCTAAGGTATTCGCTGATGGGCATAGTGAATTCATGGAAGTTTTAATTTTTGTCACAAGTTAGTGGAAATGTTTTTTTTTTTTTTTCCTTTTTTACAAAGTCTCATATTCCACTAACTTGTGACAAAAATAAAATTTTACATGGACTCACTATGCCCCTCACAGAACACCTTAGGGTGTCTACTTTCTAAAATGGGGTCACTTGTGGGGTATTTTTACTGCCCTGGCATTTTAAGGGCCTCTAAAGCATGAGAAGCGGTTTGGAATCCAAATGAGTAGAAATGTCCTGTGAAATCTAAAGGTACTCATTGGATTTAGGCCCTTGCATTTGGCTGCAAAGTGCCACACATGTGGTATCGCCGTACTCGGCAGAGTAGGCAATGTGTTTGGGTGTATTTTACATATACCATACTGGGTGTGAAAATATCTCTGTAAATGACAACTTTTTCCATTTTTTTATACAAAGTTGTCAATTTACAGAGATATTTCTCTCACCCAGCATGGGTATATGTAAAAATACACCCCAAAACACATTGCCCTACTTCTCCTGAGTACGGCGATACCACATGTGTGCCACTTTTTGCAGCCAAGACGCACAAAGGGGCCCTAAAACCAATGAGTACCTTTAGGATTTCACAGGGCATTTTTACGCATTTGGATTACAAACTCCTTCTCACGCTTTAGGGGCCCCTAAAATGCCGGGACAATAAAAATACCCCACAAGTGACCCCATTCTGGAAAGTAGACACCCTAAGGTATTCGCTGATGGGCATAGTGAATTCATGGAAGTTTTTATTTTTTGTCACAAGTTAGCGGAAATGTTTTTTTTTTTTTCCTTTTTCTTACAAAGTCTCATATTCCACTAACTTGTGACAAAAATAAAATTTTACATGAACTCACTTTGCCCTCACAGAACACCTTGGGGTGTCTACTTTCTAAAATGGGGTCACTTGTAGGGTATTTTACTGCCCTGGAATTTTAGGGGCCCCTAAAGCGTGAGAAGCGGTTTGGAATCCAAATGAGTAGAAATGTCCTGTGAAATCCTAAAGGTACTCATTGATTTAGGCCCTTGCGCATCTTGGCTGCAAAAAGTGCCACACATGTGGTATCGCCGTACTAGGAGAAGTAGGGCAATGAGTTTGTGGTGTATTTTTACATATACCCATACTGGGTGTGAAAATATCTCTGTAAATGACAACTTTTCCATTTTTTTATACAAAGTTGTCAATTTACAGAGATATTTCTCTCACCCAGCATGGGTATATGTAAAAATACACGCCAAAACACATTGCCCTACTTCTCCTGAGTATGGCGATACCACATGTGTGGCACTTTTTGCAGCCAAGATGCACAAAGGGACCCCAATTCCAATGAGTACCTTTCAGGAGGGCATTTTTACGCATTTTTCTTCTCACGCTTTAGGGCCCCTAAAATGCTAGGGCAGTATAAATACCCCACATGTGACCCCATTTTAGAAAGAAGACACCCCAAGGTATTCTGTGAGGGGCATGGTGAGTTCATACAAGATTTTTTTTTTTGGCACAAGTTAGCGGAATTTGATTTTTTTTGTTTTTTCACACAAAGTCTCCCTTTCCGCTAACTTGTGACAAAAAATTCAATCTTTCATGGACTCAATATGCCCCTCAGCGAATACCTTGGGGTGTCTTCTTTCCAAAATGAGGTCACATGTGAGGTTTTTGTACTGCTCTGGCATTTGAGGGTCTCCGCAATCATTACATGTATGGCCAGCATTAGGAGTTTCTGCTATTCTCCTTATATGGAGCATACAGGTAATGAGATTTTTTTCGTTCTGCCTCTGCGCTGAAAGAAAAATGAACGGCACAGATTTCCTCATTCGCATCGATCGATGTGGATGAAAAATCTCTGCCAAAAATATGCAAAAAATAGAGGGGCCTGGCGATTGCCAGGGACATAGGGGCTCCGCCCAAACATCCATACCCACTTCAGCTCCTATGTCCTGGCAAACGTGATTTCTCCATTCACATCGATCAATCGATCGTTGTGGAGGAAGACATCTTTGCCAGATTTTTGATACAAAGTGTTTGCCAAAGCATGTGAACTCCAACACCTCTCCTCAGCTCATATGCCAGGGCAAACGTACCTGTCCTGCAGAGGAGAAATCTCGCCTTACAGCGCCGCATACACCGACTTCACGTGTCTTCTGACAGCAGCGCAATGCTTCTCTCAGAATTCACATCAGTGCTGCGGCGTTTTCATCGGTTGGTCCGTTGATCTACCTGGAAAATAAAGGGTGGTTAGGGGGAAAAAAAAAAAGAAGAAAAACAGGCAACAGGCACATAACTTGAACGTTGCAAACTTTATAAAACATGAATAAAACCTGAACATGAAAAAACCTGAACTTTTAAAACCTGAACTAACTCAAGATTTTTTTTTCTTGCTACCTGTTTAATTTTTTTCTTTTTTTAACCATTTCACTCTTTATTTTCCTAGTAGAAACCTCTCCTTTCCCATGGGACAATGTGTAAAGTGTAAATCACACAGAGATGGTGAGAAGTACACTATACACGTTATCCCAAGTGAAAGGAGAGGTTTCTACCGTTTCACACTTCTGCAGTAGCACAGCAGCACAGCAGCACCGTCCCCTATGTGTTAGGGTCTCTCAAAACCTAGTATCCTGAGAGACCCTTGAGCCTGATTGTAAAACTACCTGTGTCCTGCAATCCCTAGGTCCCTAAGTGTACCTGAGTGTGGTACTTCCGAAACACTCCCTAGGCATAGGGCAGGGTGGTCAGGACAGTCAGGACAGAAATAACGGGTGTCACGCCTTATTCCACTCCTGCTACAGACACAACATCTTTTCGGGTGGCGGTTGGGTTGAGGTACCAGGCACAACGCTAGGGAAGTGCCGCCGTGTAGACGGCTAACTACACTGGTGGATGGGGCCACGGAACCTCCTGGATACAGGAGTTCCGAAATGATCTCTTCCTGAAATTTGAGGAAGGATCCTGTTCTCCCAGCCTTACTGTAGAGAACGTAACTATTATAGGCAGCCAATTGAAATAAATATACAGACACCTTCTTATACCAGCGTCTGGTGCGTCGGGAAATCAAATACGGGGCCAACATCTGGTCGTTGAAGTCCACCCTCCCATGTGGAGGTTATAGTCGTGGACCGAGAGGGGCTTTTCAACGACACTGGCTGCCCGCTCAATTTGGACTGTCGTGTCTGCGTGAATGGAGGAGAGCATGTAAACGCCACGCTTGTCTCTCCATTTCACCGCGAGCAGTTCTTCGTTACACAATGCAGCCCTCTGCCCCCTTGCAAGTCTGGTGGTAATGAGCCGTTGGGGAAGCCCCGGCGACTAGGTCGCGCGGTGCCACAGCAGCCAATCTGTTCTAGGAACAAATGCTTGAAGAGGGCCACACTTGTGTAAAAGTTGTCCACGTAAAGATGGTACCCTTGCCGAATAAGGGTGACACCAAGTCCCAGACTATCTTCCCACTGCTCCCCAGGTAGTCAGGGCAACCGACCGGCTCCAGGGTCTGATCTTTTCCCTCATAGATCCGAAATTTGTGCGTATAGCCTGTGGCCCTTTCACAGAGCTTATACAATTTGACCCCATACCGGGCGCGCTTGCTTGGGATGTACTGCTTGAAGCCAAGGCGCCCGGTAAAATGTATTAGGGACTCGTCTACGCAGATGTTTTGTGCAGGGGTATACAAATCTGCAAATTTCAGGTTGAAATGGTCTATGAGGGGCCGAATTTTGTGGAGCCGGTCAAAAGCTGGGTCGCCTCTGGGACGGGAGGTGGTGTTGTCACTAAAGTGCAGGAAACGCAGGATGGTCTCAAAACGTGTCCTGGACATGGCAGCAGAGTACATGGGCATGTGATGAATTGGGATTCGTGGACCAATATGACCGCAATTCATGTTTTTTTGTAATGCCCATGTTGAGGAGAAGGCCCAGAAAAGTTCTAAGTTCGGAAACTTGGACTGGTTTCCACCGGAAAGGCTGGGCATAGAAGCTTCCCGGGTTGTCGGCGATAAATTGAGTGGCATACCGATTTGTTTCTGCCACGACTAAGTCATAGAGCTCCGCAGTGAAAAACAGCTCAAAAAACCCCAGCGCCGATCCTATCTGAGCTGTTTCCACCCGAACTCCTGACTGGGCGGTGAAAGGGGGAACTACTGGTGCGGCTGAAGTTGGGGGCTGCCAATCAGGATTTGCCAGCACCTCAGGGACTCTAGGGGCTCTACGGGCCTGTCTTTGCGGTGGCTGCGACGGGGAAACTACTGCACGTGCCACCGTACCAGCTTCAACTGCCCTTCTGGTGCTCGCCACTTCACCATGTTGTACGGCAGTGCTGGTACTAGGTCCAGGACGGGCTGCGCTGCTGGTGTATGCCTCACCACGTAATCCGGCAGCGCCAGCCCCACTCTGCTGCCCTTGAAGCGGATCCTGCGCAACCTGCGGTCTAGCAACACGGGGCCGGGTACGCCTGGTTCTATCAGGGACCTCAACCTCCTCGTCCGAACTTTGGGTCAGACTGCCACTGCTCTCTACAGGTTCGTATTCTGACCCGCTAGATTCGTCAGATGAGGGTTCCCATTCCTCATCCGACTGGGTCAGAATCCTGTAGGCCTCTTCAGAGGAATACCCCTTGTTTGACATTTGGGCGTCTAAATTTGGGGGTATTCCTGAGACTACCCAAGAAAAAAAGCAAGCCTGTCTTACAAATGGGAGTGTAGCGAAGTACAGAAGCCGCTGCGATTGATAAAAAAGATCAAAACTGATTTTTTATTAGCCGCAGCGCTATGAAGTGATTGTGCAGTGATACAAAAAAATTTTTTTGTCACTGCGGGGGCGGGCGTGGGTGAACGCAGGTGTGGGCGACCGATCAGGTCTGATCGGGCAAACACTGCGCTTGGGGTGGAGGGCGAACTAAAGTGACAGTAATACTATTATAGATCTGACCGTGATCAGTTCAGATCACTTACAGATACTATAGAAGTACAAACGCTGATTAGCGCTACGCTAATCAGCGAATCAGTGACTGCGGTGCGGTGGGCTGGGCGCTAACGCTAACTACCTACCAAAGGGACCTAAACTAACCTAAACCTAACAGTCAATACTGGTGAAAAAAAAAGTGACAGTTCACAAAAGTGACACTGATCACTTTTTTCCCTTTCACTATGTATTGACAGGTGATCAAGGGGTGAATTAGGGTGATGGGGGTGATCAGGGCCTGATATGTAGTGATTGGTGCATTTACTTGGGATCTGTGCTCTGTGCTGGGTCCAACCGATGAAAAGGACCCAGCACATGGCACAGATCCCTTATAAAAGCCATATATTTATAAATAAAACTTATATCACCTATTTCCATAGGTGATTTTGAAAATCACCAGCCTGCCAGCGCTGATCATTGGCTGGCAGGCTGGTGATGAACTTGTCCTGAGCCCGGCGGTGCGTTCCATTTGCGTTCCACCGGGCTCAGGAGCGCGTCATCTCGCGCTCGCGAGATGACGCGCGGGCGCGTCAAGGAGGAATGAACCGACCGCCCGCAGGACGCAATCCTGCGTGAGGCGGTCGGAAAGAGGTTAATAACCCTCTCCTCTGCCATGCCGATAGTCCTATGGCCCTCTGACAGGTCTTGTTTACTTGAATGCAATCATGACATGTAGAGGTGATTTTGTTAAAACACCATGTAAAAAAAAAGAAAAAAATAATAATAATTTGCTTCAGGAAATAGTTTATAAGAAAGAAATAAAAGCCACTCACCTATAGAATGCCTCACTATTCCAGTGCCACGGCTGCCGTCCCCGCTCTTAACAGTCCCTGGCAAATTGGAAGTGATGAGATCCTGTCTGTGGACCACGGCCACCATTCACTGGCCTCAGTGGTGACATGTCCCTAAGGCCTCATGCACACGAACGTGTGAACCCCGTGCCCGTATTGCGGACCGCATTTGCGGATCCGCAATACACGGGCACCATTCCGTGGCCATTCCGCATCATGGATGCGGACCCATTCATTTCAATGGGTCCGCAAATCCGGAGATGCGGAATGGAATGACGGAACGGAACACTACGGAAGCACTACGGAGTGCTTCCGCGGGGTTCCATTCCGTACTTCCGTCCCCCAAAAAGATAGAACATGTCCTATCTTTTTGCGGAACGGGCAGATCGCGGCCCATTCAAGTGAATGGGTCCGTGATCCGCTGCGGCTGCCCTACGGCCGGTGTCCGAGCATTGCGGGCCGCAATTTGCGGCCCGCAGCACAGGCACGGGGTGCACATGTTCGTGTGCATGAGGCCTAAGAGGAAGAGACATCATCACTTTACATTTACCGGGGATAAGATGGGACGGGGACGGTAACCTCAGAGCTGGAATGGAGTGGAATTCAGTACATAAGTGAAGGTTTTTATATTATATTTCAGTTTCCAAGACCTCAGTACATTTTTTTTTGGGGGTTGGAATACCCCCCCTTAACGTGTTATTTGGCCATGGATTTCGACTCACCACAATGCCATGTCAGAGTTATGTACAACAGACCAGGATGAACTCTCAATATGGCCCTGGCGGAAGGGCCGTGTCTAATGAGAAAGCAGCCCTCTGTGCAAAACTCTATGCCAACTCTTCCAGGAGTTTAGGAGGTCTTCACTTTTTCCAGGAGTCTCTGAGAAGTCAGTAGAGTTGGCATGCACATTGTAATAGCATGAATAGAGTCTTACATTATGTAACATGTGGTGTCACCCATAGCAACTAATCAGATTGCTTTGGCGCCCGTGTGGGTATCAGGAGCGAACCGGGTGCCGGGGAGCGGGGTAACTATAATCTATATGAGGGGCCTGTGCATTGGGTGGGGGGGGGGCATGTTTTAAACTGCCTTTTTATAGCGGGTAGTGCAGGGCCTCAGTCTGCAGCAACGTCTTTTAACTTGCCTGCAGTAGAGCGGGGCTGCCGGCTGTAGAAGACCCACTGAGCTACGAATCAGTTCTTACTAACAACTCAGGTACTAAGCACGGGCTCCTGATCCACAGCCGGGGATAAAGGAAGCTCTGACCCCGACTGTACACCCTTTGGGCTCATGCACATAACTGTTGGATGTTTTACGGCCCATGAATTGTGGATCCACAAAACACAGATACTGGCCGTGTGCATTCAGTATTTTGCGGAACGAAACAGCTGGCCCCAAGGAGAACAGTACTATCCTTGTTCGTAATGCGGATAACATTAGGACATGTTCTATCCTTTAGTGGAAACGAAATGCACGTAGAGTAATTTTTTTGCGGCCCCATTGACGTAAATGGTTCCGCATACAGGCCGCAAAAGAATGGAATGGACACTGTAAAAAAAATACATTTGTGTGCATGAGCCCTTTGACTGCCAGGGTTCATGACATGATTGAAGGGGACTCCCACTTGCAATCGCGTGATTGGATTTCCCAGTGACCTGATCTGGAATGGGACATGCCATCTGTAGTCAGCCCTTTGGATCTTCAAAGGACCCCAGGGCTGTCAGTCCAGGTATGCCGTAATAGTAATGCATGCCTCCCAAGTGTCCCTCTTTTTGACCTGCGAAATTAATGTGTAAATGCGCATAAATAAATTTACTAAATTGCTCCTTAGGCCTCTTTCACACTTGCGTTGTGTGGTACTTCCGGCGGGCACTTCCGTCGCCGGAAGTGCCCGCTGGATCCGTCACAACGCAAGACAACTGAAAACATTTGAAGACTGATCAGTCTTCAAAATGCTTTCAGTGTTACTATGGCAGCCAGGACGCTATTAAAGTCCTGGTTGCCATAGTAAGTAGTGGGGAGCCAGGGGAGCAGATACTTACAGTCCGTGCGGCTCCCGGGGCACTCCACAATGACGTCAGAGCGCCCCACGTGCATGGATCACGTCATGCGATCATGTGATCCATGCTCATGGGGCGCTCTGACTCGGGACTCGGGAGCCGCACGGACAGTAAGTATACTTCTCCCCTGCCTCCCCACTACACTTTACCATGGCAGCCGGGACTTAAGCGTCCTGGCTGCCATGGTAACCATTCACAGAAGCTAAACGTTGGATCCGGCAATGCGCCGAAACGACGTTTAGCTTAAATCCAGATCCGTATAAATGCTTTTCAATGGGCATTAATTCCGGATCCGGCGTTACGGCATGTCTTCAGGATTTTTGGACGGAGACAAATCCGCAACATGCTACGGTTTTGTCAACATCCAAAAAACGTTCACATACTGAACGGAAGACATCCTGATGCATCCTGAACGGAATGCTCTCCACTCAGAACGCATTAGGATTATCCTGATCAGTATCTTTCCGTCCTAGAGCCCCGAGGACGGAACTCTAGGACGGAAAGGAAAGATGCTGATGTGAAAGGGGCCTAACTAAAGTGTCTGTATGGTTTTTACCTTTATATTAGACCAGAACTTCATTATTTGGTGCAATTTGGACCTTAAAATATCTATAATCCAATGATTTATACTAATATTTAAAAGGATATTGAAGTGCAAGAAAAAAACTGTTCTGGGGGCTCCACATGCTGTAAAAAAGTCCAGAAACTTATACTCACCTAACCAGAGTTAGTTGGGCGGAATTAGAGGCGTGGCCTAGTATGCAAAAAACTGCCGTGAAGCGCGCTGTACATATTGTCCCTCTTTGCGATTTTCAAAAGTTGGGAGGTATGGTAATGCCCTAATAGGATTTTAAAAAATGTTATAAACAATGTAGTAAAAAAACTGCATAAAAAAAACCAAACAAACAAAAATGCCCATATTTGGTAATGCACACATTAAATAAAAATATATATATTAGGAATCCACATGACCATAATAACCTGAAGACTTTATTTATCAGGTTATTTCATATGAAACATGAATGGCGTGAATTATTTTTTTTTAATGCTCTTTTTTTCTCTGTATATTTCCACACCAAATCATATTTAAATGTCATCGTAATTTATAGGTATGCCCTAACAACAAAAAAAATAACCAAATTTCTCCTGCATAAAAAAAAGCCTCAGACTGCCACTTCAATTTAAAAAAAAAATACAAAAGATAAAAGGTTACAGCAGGTGAAATTCAAGGAGACAAAAAACAATATAATTTTGCTGGTCATTTGGGTCTTTTCAGGGATGGCTTATTAAGGGATTAACACTTTTTGCAGGCGCCTCTTAAAATCTACTCAAAATGCGATTTTATACTTTATAAACAACAACGTGATTGCTTGTGTCCTCAGAAATTCCGAAGTTCTCACATGACAGCGACCACTGCCAGACACAAATATGGCCTCCGATGCATCGCCTCCCTGTCACCCTATTCGTCCGCTCCCGCCTCTCTTCAGCGTCAGCGCAGAAACTCCGCCCCTTCTTTCCACACTCTAAGATGGTCATCAGGCGGCTCGGCTGCGCATGCGTACTGGCGTCTGAAGTCCTGTGATCTGGACCGGGGTAGCCATGTGGCGGATTTCGGGGCTCCTATCGAGAGGTGAGTGTGACAGCTGAGGCGGGTGTGGTAGGTGGCCCGGGATCTCGGCGTTCTTGCTGGTTTGCAGCTCTTGCACTGTTGGATTGTGTTGTGACAGTGGTGTTTGTTATTTCAGCTTCCGGTATACAGCTTCATGTAGACGCAGATCGATGTCCGATCTGATCTTTTCGATATTATGGCTTTACACTGTAATGGAGGCTAGACCTATATGATGAGGTGTCTGGCTGTCACCCCCTGCCCTTTCTTCAGGACCACCACTAACTGGGCCCATGGCAGGGATATTGACAGGCAGAGTGACATGGAGCACCATTGTTGGCTATACATGGTGCAATTGTTCTGGTACCGACAGGCGGTAATATAGATGGGAGCGCTTCTGAGCACGCGTGTGCATTGTCACCTAATAGAGCGGACCATTGTTTTCTACTTCATATGCCACGTTTGATTAACCCTCCTCCGCTCGCAGCGGTCACGTGACTGCTGCAACCAGTTGCTGGCGTCAGTGGTCTTGCGCTGTATACCTTTGAGGCCAGTGGTTAGCTGCATGGGTGATATGCAGTGTACAGGACGTCACTGCTGCAGCCAAGAGCATGGCTGCAGCAGAAGGAAGGATGGAAAGTGGTGCTGCCTATAACTTTGAACACTTTCACTGCTTTAAAAAAAAAAAATATTAACTTGGACAACCATTGTATAGCATGCACCTAGAACAGGAATCGGCAACCTTCAGCACTCCAGCGGCTGTGAAACGACAACTCCCAGCATGCATACTTACTCGGCTGTTCTTGTAACTCCAATAGAAGTGAAAGGAGGATTCTGGGAGTTGTAGTTTCAGCTGGAGTGCAGGAGGTCGCTGATCCCTGACCTAGAATATTCCTTCAATGTATGAAGCCCCCACCAGTCATCAGAAGGAACTGCATGGAATGGATCTGAGCTGCAGTACAAGGCACTGACCTTGAGGGGGTGTGTCCCTTCACTTTAGCACAGTCCATACTGATTGGGTAGTGTTAGCATGTGTGGACACACCCCCAACTGGTTAGACTCAGCTGTCATCTTATACTGAGGAACAGTACATACACCATAGCTTTTAAGAAAAGTTATTTCCTAAAGAATGCAAGTGTTTTCTAAGGCCAAATGTATGTCACTCCCAAACACAAAGGTTAATGTTGCATCACGCTACAAATAGCATTATGGGTTAATACCTATAGGTCAGGAACCGGCACCCCCCCGGCACGCCAGCTCCCAGAATGCTCCATTCACTTCCATGGGAGTTACAAGAGCAGCTCTGTGTGCATGCTGGGAGTTGTAGTTTCACCTAGATCAGACAGAAGCTAATTCATCTGCCAACAAACACTTTGGGGTCACTTATCAATATGAAATTCGCATACATTAGGAGTATTTCAGGCACAACATTTAGACCATTTTCTACGCCTGCATAGAAAACGGACTAAATGTAAGACGGCAAGAAAGCTCTTACATGTAGATTGGAGCTGGATGCGCCGAATTTAGGCTACTTTCACACTAGCGTTTTTGCTGGATCCGGCAGGGTTCAGCAAAAACGCTTCCGTTACTGATAATACAACCGTCTGCATCCGTTATGAACCGATCCGGTTGTATTATCTTTAACATACCCAAGACGGATCCGTCATGAACTCCATAGAAAATTAATATGGGACAGATCCGTTTTTTATTGCTTCAGATTGTGTCAGAGAAAACGGATCCGTCCTCGTTGACTTGCATTGTGGGTCATGACAGATTTGTCTTGTTCCGCATCCCAGGACAGAAAGCAAACCGCGGCATGCTGCGCTTTGCTCTCCGGTATGAGAACGGAAAGGAATGCAGTTACTGGAGCGTTTTTTTTCCGGTATTGAGACCCTATGACGGATTTCAGTGCTGGAAAATATTAACACTAGTGTGAAAGTAGCCTTATGTAGAGGCCGGCGCCACCGCCGACTTAAGGCTTTATTAGACCGGCATCTAAAACGCCACCCGAATAAATGTCCCCCTTTGACCCTGCAGTAAATCTGTCAGTGTGCAGCAGTCTAGTAAATCCGGATAATGCAGGTTAGTAGCGTTATTTTCTACCACTCTAGTGACAGCACTTACTAGGGGGTAAATCACCCAAATTCACTCAATGAGGTTGATTTATCAAACCGGTGTAAAGTAGAACTGGCTTGGTTGCCCCTAGAAACCAATCAGATTCTTTCTTTCATTTTGCAAAGGAGCTGTGAAAACTAAAAGGTGGAATCTGATTGGTTGCTGTGGGCCGGAATGTGCCGTTCTAGCGCATGTGGCTATTGTTGGGCCATGGCTGTCATGGAACCAAGCCACTTCTGTTCCTGTGGTACAACCATAGCTTTGGCCCCCGTTCAGTAGGGTAATCCGCATGTGGACACCTGCCTCAGTTAAAGGGGTTGTCCAGTTTCAGTGCTGAACCCGGACACAAGCCGATCTGTCCTCATTCACCATGAATGAGTGGAGCATTGAACCTTTTCACGCTACATTGCTCTACGATGCAGGGTAAGCGAATTTTCTTTAGATCCGGTGATGTACCAGGCTCTCCATGGGTAAGTTGGCAGAGGCTTCCTCCTAGCAGTGAGCCTGGCGATGTCACCGGCACTAATGGGTGGTCTTTAGCGCTGCCCTAGGCTGTTTTTACAATCTAGGGCAGCGCTAAAGACCACCCATTAGAGCCAGTGACGTCCCAGGCTCACTGCTAGGCGGAAGCCCCCACCTAGCAGTGTCCAAATGTAAACAAACAGCCCTTGCCCTGCACGATACAGCGCAGAGCTAGGGGGAGCATGTGAGCGTGAAAATCTTCAATGCTCCACTCATTCATGGTAAATGAGTGCAGATCGGGTTGTGCCACGGACAACCCCTTTAAAAGTAGTTTCCATGCAGAAACCACGCTAAGGGTATGTTCAGAGTTTTTCTCTGTTGACTTTGGCACAGATTCCACACCCAAAACACGCCAAAAATGCTTGCAATACATCTCCATTGAATTCAATGGAAAAAACACATTCATTTATATTGCGCTTTTTTTCCATTCCTGGTTTTAAAAACTGTTGCGCAGAAAAAACAGATAATGTCCATTCTTGACACAGAATCCACGTTCAGAGATTCTATTGAAATGGGCGGGATGAAAACCACATAAAAATTTTTGCGAAAAACTGCGTCGGAATAAAAACCGCATCCTAAGGGCTGACGCACACGGCTGTAGTTTTGGTTTGCATCCGATCCATGTGCTGTGCGCATCCATAAGTCCGTTCTGCAGCCCCGCAAAAAAGATAGAACATTGTTTGTTTTGCGGACAACGATAGGACGTTTCTGCAGGAGTAAAAAAAATGGCGGCCTGCACTCGGCCGGAATCCGTGTTTTGCAGATCCATGATTTGCATGAACCCTAAAAAACCACAAGGAATCCTGGAGCTGATTCTAAATGTTTTTCAGCACAGAAAAAACTTAGGGTGAATAGAAGGGACCTCTTTGACACAGCCTGGAGAGGTCATCAATTAAAATCTCAGAAAACACCCTTAATTTCTCAGACCCTTCCCACATGTGCCGGGCCCCTCACCGGTAATATACTTACCCCGCTCCCGGTGCCACTCCTGGTCCCCGCACCGCCGCTGCTGCTTCTCCCTGAACACGGATGAAAACATCCGGTGTCGGGGGGGAGCAGCCAAAGGCAAGCTGGGACGGGAACAAGCCTCCCTAGCATCGCAGGTGACGCTATGGAGGCTCGTCCCTGTCCCCTCCTGCCATTGGCTGCTCCCCCCGACACCAGATGTTTTCATCCGTGTGCGGGGAAAGTATATTACCGGTGAAGGGCCTGGCACATCTTGGGGGGGTTGATAAATTGGATAACCCCTTTAATATCAGCCTGCCATTACATAAATGTAGGCAGGGCTGCTGTGATTTCCATTGATCCTGGCAATTTAATTCGCAGATCTTCTGCAGCTAACTCCGCATTGATTCCTCAGCAAAAATCTGCAACTCGCCATTGACCCCAGAATTGCAAAAAAAAATCCAACCCCAGCCCATTCACTTCCATTAGGTTTTGACGCTGCACTGCTACGTAACAAGGTTGTCATATACAGACAGCCTAAGGGTACATTCACACGACCGTGTGTATTTTGCGGTCTGCAAATCGCCAAAATACGGAAAACCTCTTTATTGCATCGTTTTTCTTTTTTGCAGACCCATTGACTTCATGGGCCCATGAACCGCATTTTGCGGCCAAAATGATCCGTGTGCTTTCTGCATCCGTATGTCTATTCTGCCAAACGATGTGTACAGAGATGATGTTCCATACGCGAAATGCGGACCCCGGACCCATTGAAGTAAATGGGACCTCAAAAAAAAAAAATGCAACACGGACATCATCTGCATTTTGAGGCCTAAATGTCTAGTGATCACAATTGTAAGGCCTCTTTCACACGGGCGTCACGTTTGACACCCGGATAAGAGGCGGGTGCGTTGCGGGAAAATTTGCAATTTTTCCGCGAGAGTGCAAAGCTTTTTAATGCGTTTTGCACTCGCGTGGGAAAAATCAGCATGTTTGGTACTCAGACCCGAACCCGGACTTCATCACTGAAGTTCGGGTTTGGGTTGAGTATTCTGGAGATTTTATTATTTTCACTTATAACATGGTTATAAGGGAAAATAATAGCATTCTCACTACAGAATGCTTAGTAAAATGTGGATTAAGGGGTTAAAAAATTAAAAAAAGTTAACTTACCTTAGCCACTTGATCGCGTAGTTGCTGATCTCTTCTCTCTTCTTCAAGCATTAGCTGTTGGCTAAAGGACCTGTGATGACGTCACCGAGCTCATCACATGGTCCGTCACCATGGTGATGCACCATGTGATTGGACCATGTGATGTGATGTCATCACAGGTCCTTTAGATGGCAGCTAATGCTTGAAGAAGAGATCGCAACTACGCGATCAAGTGGCTAAGGTAAGTAAATTTTTTTAAAATTTTTAACCCCTTAATCCATATTTTACAAAGCATTCTGTATTGAGAATGCTATTATTTCCCCTTATAACCATGTTATAAGGGAAAATAATAAAGATCAGGTTCCGTCTCTTAGCAACCATGCAGGAAAATTGCACTGCATCCGCACTTGCTTGCGGATGCTTGTGATTGTCCCGCAGCCCCATTCACTTCTATGGGGCCTGTGTTGCGTTAAAAACACACAATATAGAGCATGCTGCGATTTTCACGCAACGCAGAAGTGATGCGTGAAAATCACCGCTCATGTGCACAGCCCCATAGAAATGAATGGGTCCGGATTCAGTGCAGGTACAATACGTTCACCTTACGCATTGCACCCTCGCGGAAATCACGGCCTAAGGGTCTACCTTTGCAGATTGGGGATTAATTACTTTGCCTGTTTCAGTAATGAATGAAAAGAAGCACTTGGCGCGTATTTTATGGCTGCGTCGGCTCCCACATCCCGTCTGCTAATCTCTGGATGAACGACCATCTGTATAGAGTTTGTAATTACAGCGCGATATACGGCCTGTGCCAGGGTGAATTCCTTACTGTATGAATAAACTAGCAGAGCAGTCCATTAATAGTTTATCCTTACGCAGGGCGGCCAGTAAATTGTGGCCATTAAATATTCAAATCACAACTGTGTATCATCGATCGTTAGAGTATAAAAGTGTTATGAGCACTACATAAAAGAAACAAATAGTTTACACGCTCTGAAGGAGGTCAGGCATCAGGCTGAATAGAACCAGATGCCGGCAGATGGCCAGGAACGAGTGCCATCAAACATTCAGTAAATTAATACGTTTAAATTTTTTTTTTTTATTAATAAAGCTTTAAGGGGTTGTCCGGTCAATAACATAGGGGGAGATTTATCAAACTGGTGTAAAGCAGAACTGGTTTAGTTGCCCATAACAACCAATCAGATTCCACCTTTCAACTTTCACAGCTCCTTTGGAAAATGAAAGGTGGAATCTGATTGGTTGCTATGGGCAACTAAGCCAGTTTTACTTTACACCAGTTTGATAAATCTTCCCCATAGTTTATAAGGGTGATAAAAACGTCCGTCCCTCCAGTTCAGCCTGTTAGGGTCCATTCACATGTCTGCAAGTAGAGATGAGCGAACTTCAAAAATTAGTTCGGGTTGGGGTAATCGCCGCATCCCGTTATGGATTCCACTACCGCGGACTATCCCGGCATATGGAATCCGTAAGGGGCGGCTTCCACGAACCCGAACTTTGAAAAAGCCGAAGGACCTGGGGTGACGTCACTGTCATGTGATCAGTGCAGGGTGCGTGGCTCAGCACTAATCCATAAGGGGCGGCTTCCACGAACCCGAACTTTGAAAAAGCCGAAGGACCTGGGGTGACGTCACCGTCATGTGATTAGTGCAGGGGGCTGGATTTGATCCCGTGCTGAGCCACGCCCCCTGCACTGATCACATGACAGTGACGTCACCCCAGGTCCTTCGGCTTTTTCAAAGTTCGGGTTCGTGGAAGCCGCCCCTTATGGATTCCATATGCCGGGATAGTCCGCGGTAGTGGAATCCATAACGGGATGCGGCGATTACCACAACCCGAACGACGAGCTATTTTTTAAAGTTCGCTCATCTCTACTCCTCAGCTTTCCGGTGCTAGCTGCACCCCTCAGTGCACTGAAGCCCTCACTGGCATAAAGAATAAAAAATCTTATTTTCTCGGGAATGCCACAATCAATTTTCACAAAGTAAGTATCATTTTAATCAGCAGAATCAACTCTACCAGGCAGTATGCCTGGTTTAATAGGGTTAATGTTGCTGTCATTTGCTCTTTAATTCATTATTTGACACCATGGTGAACCTGCACTTCTGAACCAAGTGTGACCCCAGCATTGCAGTATAAGGACATCATTGTGGGCATCTACAGCTTTTCCTGATAGTATCAAGGATTTCAGCTGCAGAACTCTGTATTAGAGCCCTCTTCTATTGAGCCCTTACCATTGTGCGTTGGACATGATCAGGGCATGTTTTTTTAGCGTGTCAGTAAGCAGAAATTGGTAAAAGGGCACAGTTTTGTTAAACATTAAAAAAAAATACACCTTTTAGTATTAACCTACAAAATAACTCTTCCCCCTGTATATATAGGAGAATGTTTCCTACAATTCCTTCTCTGCATACATGTATGTAAATTGGACATAGCGATTATGTTGTAGTAACATGGTCCTTTTTTTTCAGCCCTGAACCGCTTCCATGCAGCCAACGTCCAGGGCTGTGTACATGGGGAAGCTGAAACACTGAATCCTTCCTCCTTGATTAACTTGGGACAGAATGCAGGTAGCAGAAGGTACGTGGAAAATGCCTAATGTGGGGGATACAGTGCCTTGAAAAAGTATTCATACCCCTTAATCATTTTTTTACGTTATACCGACAAACTTAAATATATTTTAATAGGATTTTATGTGATAGACCAGCACAAAGTAGCAAGAATGTGTGAAGTGAAAAGAAAATGGTTTAGAAAATTTTAATAAATAAAAATCTGAAAAGTGTGGTGTGCGTTTGTATTCAGCTTCCTGTACACTTATACCCCTAAATAAAATCCAGTGTGACCGATTGCCTTTAGAAGTCACCTAATTAGTAGATAGTCCACCTGTGTGTTATTTACTCTCAGTATAACTACAGATGGTCTGTGAAGTCCTCAGAGGTTTGTTAGAGAACATTAATGATCAAACTGCATAATGAAAACCAAGGAGCACACCAGACAGGTCAGGGATAAAGTTGTGGAGAATTGTAAAGCGGGATTAGGTTATAAAAAAATATCCCAAGCTCTGAACATCTCACAGAGCACTGTTCAATCCATCATCCGAAAATGGAAGGAGTATGGCACAACTGCAAACCTAACAACACATTGCTGTCCACCTAAATTGATAGCCCAGGCAAGGAGAGCACGAATTAGAGAAGCAGCCAAGAGACCGCTGATGAAGAGGCAGCATCACGCTGTTGGGATGCTATTCTTCAGCATGGACAGGGGAGCTAGTCAGCGTTAATGGGAAGATGGATGGAGCTAAATACAGGGCAATCCTGGAGGAAACCTGTTA
The DNA here is from genome assembly GCA_033119425.1 of Bufotes viridis. Taxonomy (NCBI): domain Eukaryota; kingdom Metazoa; phylum Chordata; class Amphibia; order Anura; family Bufonidae; genus Bufotes; species Bufotes viridis. The sequence goes on from CM065590.1 coordinate 399,935,251, forward strand.
GAGGCTGTAAAATACTTGAGACTGGGGCAGACATTCACTTTCCATCAAGACAAAGACCGTGCACATACAGCCACAGCTACAATGGAATGGTTTAGATCAAAGCATATCCATGTGTTAGAATGACCCAGTCCAGACCTAAATGCCATTGAGAATCTGTGGCAAGACCTGAAAATTGCTGTTAACAGACGCTCTCCATCCAATCCTACTGAGCTTGAGCTAATTTACAAAGAAGAATGGACAAATATTTCAGCCTCTAGATGTGCAAAGCTGGTAGAGACATACCCCAAAAGACTTGCAGCTGTAATTGCGGCGAAAGGTGGTCCTACAAAGTGTCAACTCAAGGAAGCTGAATACAAATGCCCCCCACACCTACCAGATTTTTATTTATAAAAAATGTTGAAAACCATGTATCATTTTCTTTTCACTTCACACATACTTGCTACTTTGTGCTGGTCTATCACATAAAATCCCAATAAAATACATTTAAATTTTTGGGTGTAATGTGAAAAATTGTGGAAATGTTCAAATGGTATGAATACTCTTTCAAGGCACTATAACTAGTCACCCCAGCTACTGTCTTTACATGGGATTTGAACGTCTTCTGTGGTGCCCATGTCACTTTGCTGTTTCACCATGCTTTGACATTCACCCTAATATATTAAAAGGATTATCTGGTTTCTAAAAAAAGTATACTTAAATCAATCACTCCAAATTATTAGCCTTACTACTATATTTCTTGTCTTCAAGATGCTCCATCTAGTGTCTAAGTGGGACCTCCTAGCTGAACCTTAATTGTGCACATGTATAAAAACCCTACAGAGACCCCATTTAGTAAATAACGTCTCCATACAGACCAAAATGTAGCTCTGTACCACAACATGCGTTTCACTGGTGCATCTTCTAGGTGTGGGGGGGGGGGGGGTTCTAAAGATATAAGTCCACACCAATAATAATGATGCGGGGTTGACATGTAAGTGCTTCCTCCCTGCTGCTAGTCACAATGCCCCATTCTCACAAAACCTATACCCCCCCTAGTAAAATCATTTTCCAGTGTTACATTATGATACCCCCTACCATAATTTCATAAATCAGTCATAGTTCATAAAAGGACCCCTTGGCCCTCCAACTTCTTAAAGGGGTTGTCCCACAAAAAATATTCTACAGTTTTCAAACTAGCACCTTTATCTGAATTGATTTGTGATTAAAAATGTATATAATGTATCTGTATGGCGCCACCTTGTCTTTGTGTTATTTTTGGACCTTTTAGTCAGATAAACCTATTTTAATGTGTATAAAGGCCTATACTTTACAATCTGGCCTAGTAGGTGCAGCGCCATAACATCTGTATCTGTCACACACCCAATGTATACGTATGCTCACGTGCGTCCTGTAATTCCTGGTTACTTTGCAGTGTATCAGGTGACAGGTAACACGTTGGGTAGCGTTATTACCGTATGTTGTCAGTCTGGGACAGCTCTTCCTTAACCCCTTAAGTACCGGGCCCATTTTTATTTTTTGTTTTCCTCCCCACGTTCCAATAGTCATAACTTTTTTAATTTTCAGTTCATACGAGGGCTCATTTTTTGCGGGATAAGTGCAATCTTAGGGAGCAGATGCCTTTACATACTAGCCGGGGACGTCTAATGAAGGCCTCCATGTCTGCATTATGTAAATACCTGTTAGGCCATGCCAGTGGCACAGCCTAATAGATTCTGTCAGTTTCTATCACGTTAAAAAAAAAAAAAAGAAAAATCTTTTCCCCTGAAAGTTTTTTTAATGGAACCAAATTAAAAAGAAATGACCCCTCCACATATTTGGTATTTCCTCAGAATTGCTTATACGCCATTCAAAAAAAAATAAAATAAAAAATGAATTAAAAGAACAATGAAATGGTACCAATGAGAACTATGAAGAAGAACTAAGCCGTCCCTCAAAGACAAAGCCCTCACACAGCTCTGTTGAAAGAAAAATAAAAAAATTAAGGCCTAATTCACACGTCCGCAAAATGGATTCGCATCCCATCCGCAATTTTGCGAAAGGGTTGCAGACCCATTCATTTCAAAGGGGCAGGAATGGATGTGGACAGCACACTATGTGATGTCCGCATCCTCATTTCCAGATCCGTGTTTCCGCATTTCCGTTTCCGCAAAAAAACAGAACATGTCCTATTCTTGTCCGCAATTGCGGACAAGAAAAGGCATTCTCTATATAGTGCCAGCAATGTGCAGTCGGCAAAATGCGGAATGCACATTGCATCCGTCCGTGTTTTGTGGATCCGTGTTTCCGCAAAACACAGTAAGGACGTGTGAATTAGGCCTAAGGGTCTTTGCATGCGGCAATACAAATAATAAAATTTTTTATCAGTTGGCCCAGAGAATAAAGTTATCTTGTTATTTATGCCACAAAATAAATAAAAATGCAGAACAGGCCTTAATTTTTCTATATTTTTATGCATATACTGTTTACTCACCTCCATCTCAGTTTATTTATTTCCTTTTTTGTGAGGCAGTACATTTGAAAGTGCTATTGTGCAATCGGCTGGTGTGTCACCTGAGAAATTCCACAGACACCTTCCTGTAGGCAGCTGCCGGTCACTGGACTGAACTAGCTGTCCTGTTTAACCTGTGGACCCACAGTCTGTTGCAACATATTTTACATGGTTTGTGACGCATTTTGCCGTCATTTTTCGTTTTTATAGTGGCGAGACTACATTGTATATTAGTATTGCAGCTTCATGTGATGGCATAGACCATAGAGGATCGTGCTTTGTCACAGACTTCTTGCGCCTAGAGTCATCATTGTAGGCCACCTCCTATTTTTATAGGCCTTTTCTCTTAGGCCTGTATTACAGATTATCTGACCAATATCTATCCAATCAGACCAATAATTGGTGTGTATAACAAAACATCTTTGTGTAATAGGCCACCTATTAGTCAGATAATCTGTTGGTGTAATGCAGGCCTTATGGGGAGCTGACAATATAATATTCTGGCCTTTTACCATTGTAAGTTTTCTCTATTATGGGGGCACCTTTTCATTCTCACACCATGAACTTTTTCTGGTGGGTTCTTTAGGTGGGAGCCCACTGGCTGAAACTGTAATTGAAGCAAGGGCTCTGTTAGAGTCCCTACCTGTGCTATGAGGGCACTGTGGCACCTGAAAAATTAGTTAAGGCTTCTACTTAAATCTTGTAATATTACAGATAGGGTTGGACAATATTCCGGTGTCTGCGATATACCGCGGTATTAAGAAACTGCGATATGGCGATATCACAGTTTCCTAATAACCGCGGTATTTAATGACTTCATAGGAGCGGTCGCACGTGTGCCGACCGCTCCTAAAACATCCATGTCAGGGGTGTTGAATTCCTATCGCCCAGCGCCCGGGACATGTAGCGCTTGGCAGGTAAGTAGGTTTGTTAAGTAGCGGGCTCTGCCAGGAATTTAGCACCGGCCCCGCAGTGAAGTAGCCCGATCTTATTAACTATTGTTGTGCAGGCTACCCGGGCAGCTCTCTGTTCCTCCATGCGGCGTCTGCTCCTTCGTTCATAAAGTGGGCGGAGCAGACAGGCGGAGCATGGAGGAACAGAGAGCTGCCCGGGGAGCCTGCGCAACAATAGTTATTAAGATCGGGCTACTTCTAAAGAGATTAACTACATAAATACTGGATAAGAGCTGCGGGGCCGGTGTATTACTGCAGAGTAACACTGCACCGGCTACCTGGTCCTCTGGTGGTCCCATTTACTGGGATCGACCACCAGAGGACCAGGTAGCTATGTAAAGTTGCACCAAACACTACACTAACCCCCCCTCCCCCACCCCACCCTCACTTGTTAACCCCTTGATCACCCCATCTAGATTCCCTGATCACTGATCACCCCATCTAGATTCCCTGATCACCCCCCTGTCACTGATCACCCCCCTGTCATTGATCACACCCCTTGTAAGGCTCCATTCAGACGTCCATATGTGTTTTGCGGATCCGTGGATTCACGGATCTGCGGATCTGATCCACGGATCCGCAGATCCTCAAAACATGGACACCGGCAATGTGCTTTCCGCATTTTGCAGATCCGCACATTGCCAGAACTATATAGAAAATGCCTTTATAGGACATGTTCTATATTTTTGCGGAACAGAAGTGCAGACCCGGAAGCGCGGATCCGTAATTCCGGATCCGAGCGGGACAAAGTCTGTCCCCATAGAAATGAATGGGGCCTAAGGGTCCCTTATCACCGCCAGTTAGTTAGCTACTTGTTAGGTAGCTAGTGCCCAGCCCACCGCCCCGCAGTCACTGATTTTGGCAGAGATTTTTTCATCCACATTGATCGATGCGAATGAAGAAATCTGTGCCGTTCATTTTTTATTTTTTTTTCAGCGCAGAGGCTGAACGGAAAAAAAAAATCTCATTACACGTATGCTCAATATAAGGAGAATCGCAGAAACTCCTAATGCTGGCCATACGTGTAATGATTGCGGAGACCCCTAAAATGCCAGGGCAGTACAAAAACCTCACATGTGACCCCATTTTAGAAAGAAGACACCCCAAGGTATTCCGTGAGGGGTATGGTGAGTTCATGTAAAATTTTATTTTTTGTCACAAGTTAGTGGAATATGAGACTTTGTAAAAAATATATATATATTTCAATTTCCGCTAACTTGTGCCCAAATTTTTTTTTTTCTGTGAACTCGCCAGGCCCCTCACAGAATACCTTGGGGTGTCTTCTTTCCACAATGGGGTCACTTGTGGGGTATTTATACTGCCCTGGCATTTTAGGGGTCCTAAAGCGTGAGAATCCAAATGCGTAAAAATGCCCTGTGAAATCCTAAAGGTACTCATTGGTTTTAGGGCCCTTTGCATCTTGGCTGCAAAAAGTGTCACACATGTGGTATCGTCAGTACTCAGGAGAAGTAGGGCAATGAGTTTTGGGGTGTATTTTTATATATACCCATTACTTTGTGTGAGAAATATCTCTGTAAACGACAACTTTTACATTTTTTATTCAAAGTTGTCAATTTACAGAGATATTTCTCTCACCCAGCATGGTATATGTAAAAATACACCCCAAAACACATTGCCCTACTTCTCCTGAGTACGGCGATACCACATGAGTGACCCTTTTGCAGCCAAGATGCGCAAGGCCCAAATTCCAATGAGTACCTTTTAGGAGGGCATTTTTACGCATTTTTCTTCTCACGCTTTAGGGCCCATAAAATGCCAGGGCAGTATAAATACCCCACATGTGACCCCATTTTGGAAAGAAGACACGCCAAGGTATTCGCTGAGGGGCATAGTGAGTCCATGAAAAATTAAACTTTTAGTCAAAAGTTAGTGGAAAGGGAGACTTTGTGAGAAACAATAAAAAATCAATTTCTGCTAACTTGTGCCAAAAAAAAAATCTTCTATGAACTAGCCATGCCCCTCATGGAATACCTTAGGGTGTCTTCTTTCCAAAATGGGGTCACATGTGGGGTATTTATACTGCCCTGGCATTTTAGGGGCCCTAAGCGTGAGAAGAAAAATGCGTAAAAATGCCCTCCTAAAAGGTACTCATTGGAATTTGGGCCCTTTGCGCATCTTGCTGCAAAAAGTGTCACACATGTAGTTATCACGTACTCAGGAGAAGTAGGGCAATGTGTTTTGGGGTGTATTTTTATATATACCCATACTTTGTGTGAGAAATATCTCTGTAAACGACAACTTTTTAAATTTTTTTATACAAAGTTGTCAGTTTACAGAGATATTTCTCTCACCCAACATCGGTATATGTAAAAATACACCCCAAAACACATCGCCCTACTTCTCCTGAGTACGGCGATACCACATGAGTGACACTTTTTTGCAGCCTGGGAAAGTAGACACCCCAAGGTATTCACTGAGGGGCATAGTGAGTCCGTCTGAGATTTTATTTTTTTTTGCCAGAAGTTAGCAGAAATGGAAACTTTATTATATTTTTTTTTTTCCTCAGAAAGTGTAATTTTCTGCTAACTTGTGAAAAAAAATGAAATGATACATGAACTCACCATGCCCCTCCGCGAATACTTTGGGGTGTCTTCTTTCTAAAATGGTGTGATTTGGGGGGTATTTATACTATCCTGACATTCTAGCACCTGAAGAAACATGACAGGTGCTCAGAAAGTCAGAGCTGCTTCAAAATGCGGAAATTCACTTTTTTGCACCATAGTTTGTAAATGCTATAACTTTTACCCAAACCAATAAATATACACATATTGGATTTTTTTTTTTATCAAAGACATGTAGAACAATAAATTTAGAGAAAAATGTATATAGAAATGTAGTTTTTAAAAAAAAAAATTTACAACAGAAAGCGAAAAATGACATTTTTTGGCAAAAATGTCGTTAAATTTTTATTAATAGCAAAAAAAGTAAAAATGTCAGCAACAATGAAATACCACCAAATGAAAGCTCTATTAGTGAGAAGAAAAGGAGGTAAAATTCATTTGGGTGGTAAGTTGTATGACGGAGCAATAAACGGTGAAAGTAGCGTAGTGCAGAATTGTAAAAAGTGGCCTGGTCATTAAGGGTGTTTAAGCTGAGGTGGTTATGGGGGGCACTATGGAGAACAGGGGAAGGAACACTATGGGGGCATCTACTGGGGGCCCTATGTACTGGCAAGCATTATTGGGGGGCTCTATGGAGAAGTGGGGGGGGGGAGCATCTATTGGGGGCTTTATGACGCAGCTCCGCCTGGCTCCTAACTTTTTTAGCTGACTCCTAGATTCCAAGGAAATTTGTCAAGCCCTGGTATAACCTCTCCTTGTGGCCCCCGAACAGTATAATGTCTCCTTGTGGCCCCCTAACAGTATAACGTCTCCTTGCGCTGCCCCCATACAGTATAATGTCTCCAGGTGTTTTTTTCTTCTAAATGGGCATTTATCGTGATGTATATCGTTATCGCGATAAATTTCTTAATATCGTTATCGTGGCAATATTTTTGATATCGCCCAACCCTAATTACAGATAGTCTCTTCCCGTATTGCACCCATGGCCTCTTAAAGGCTCTGTCCATCTTCACAAACTATTTTTTTTATTCTCCGTACAAAATGAAAATGTAATCAACTTTGCAATATGTCTTAAAGGGGTTGTCTGGCTGGTTTCATTTTTTTATATATGGATCAGAATTGGTTAAAAAAAAAAAAAGAAGAAGAAAAGATATTACTCGCCTCATGGATCTGACACAATTTCCCATTGGTCTCTGCTTCCTGGTCCCAGACCAAAATGCAGGAGATGCCTGGTTAGCCAGTCAGTGGCCAGTGATAGGCTGAGCGGGCATCTCTTCACATTTTTTTGCATTACAAGCAGTGACCAGGAAGTGGAGGGCAGCAATGAACTGGTAGCTGGAATGGCAGCGGCAGGGGAGCAGTCAGGTGAGTAATGTTTCTTTTTTTTTTTTTTTCTTTAATATATATCTTTCCATTTGTCACCTGCATTGGGCTAACATACATTTGGTGTGTTAGCCAGATTCTGAGGAAAAATAGGAAGCCATCTGATTGCAAGCTCGGACTACACAAGGTTTGCTTGTCGTCTGTTACTATCACGATGCATAGGAGCTGTAGAAACGTATAATTCTTTAGCAGGTATGGCTACCTGGCCTGGAGACGTTGATGTGCAGCAGAGTGTTGGGTTGTATGAATTTGGGAGAAATAAGAAATGTACAGTTAGAGGTCATGTTTCTATATACCGGTAGTTTTTTTTATTTTTTAGCTCTATATTCACTAAGATGGCAAAATTGCAGTCACTCTGTCAGAGCTTTGGGAAAGTCCATTTCACCAATCATCCTGACAGGAGAGCAATAGGTGAATGGCTTTCCAATGTTCTTATAGAAAGGTCACCTCTTACGCACTGCACAGAATGTAATGAGCAGTAAGAAATAAATCAAAAAGCAATAATGGTTATTGGTATCCCGCCATTCGCCAGTAAAATGAGAGTTCGGTGCTGCCTAATGATTGTGTCCTTGCTCCTGAGCTTCATAGCCAGGAATAAAAGCCCTTCTCGGGTCTAGCTCAAAAAAACTCATGTAAAGTAAAGCCCCAGAGTCAGCAAAATGTGAAAAAACAAAATAAAGCAGATTTATATATTCAGTTATAAGGAATACCTTCTTTTTATAAATTTTACTAGGATCATGCAGTCCTCCATTCCCAGTGAATCATTGACTGAATGTATATTCAGCCCACACAATCTCTGCTTTTACCCAATAAATTTAGAGGGAAATATACAAACCGTGTCATCATAGGCTAGTATTTTACTGGTTTTTATTTTATGCTAGCATTGAACGATATTTGTGGGATAAATCTATTATATACCATGAATTAATTATAGACAATCTGTATATTCGTAATAACTACTAGGCAGATTCAAACCCGCTTCATGTTCAGCCAAGTGACAGTTTGCATTTACTTACCAATGCCTCTAGTGGTCGTCTACAGTATTACATGTATTATCCCGAGCTGATGGAGCAAAGCCTCAGACGTTCCTTCTGTCCTGTCATTGGCGCTGCCTGCCTGTGACAGTATCTTGGGAGAGAAAAGCCAGGAGCCTGTGCCTTTCAGCTGAATATAGAATGATTTATGTTGTGCTCAGAGATTTTGCTTACTTGCATTTCCAAATAATGGCAGAGACACATTTTTAGGGGGAGAGAATGATCTTGAAACTAGTTCCTCTTTTTCATTCATATGTTGGACCGCCATACCACGAGGTTCAGGACATACCAGGTGTCAGAAAATCACTGCAAGCGAATCTATAATTCATTATACAATTATGATTGATTATTATGCCTGTGTCTTTCATTCACATAACATCTTTGTAGTGGCCTTGTGTACTCACTATCCTTTCTTGGTGATTTAGGGTGCAGCAGCTGTGTTTTTCCTGCATTTGGCTCGCCAGATCTCGTTCCATTGCTCTACCAGTCCCTCTCGGGAAGACAGACGCCCTCGAAGTACTTATCTGGAACAGATTCTTGCATCTGTCTCCCAATGCAACAATTTCTGTAAGTGGAGAATTTTATTGGATTTTGTTACTTTTTTTTAGGTTTTGCTCCTGTTTTTTACAGGGATTGCCTGTTCAAACAACCCTTTATGCAATGTTCCATCAGGGAATTTTGAGGTAACAGTTGGGGTTCGTTGATTAAGACCCAGCCCTATTAGGCTACTTTCACACTAGCGTTTTTACTGGATCCAGCAGGGTTCAGCAAAAACGCTTCTGTTACTAATAATAGAACCATCTGCATCTGTTCTGAACGGATCCGGTTAAATTATCTTTAATAGAGATGAGGGAACCTCTATTTTTTTAGTTCGGCGTCCAAAGTTCGGGTTCGGGTTATCGTAGCATCCCGTTATGGATTTCGCTACCGTGGACCATAACGGCATTTGGAATCCATAAGGGACTGCTTCAATGAACCCGAACCTTGGACAACCCTAAGGACCTGGGGTGACGTCACCGTCATGTGATCAGTGCCGGGGGCGTGGCTCAGCACTATATCACCTCCTATCCAATCCAGTGCTGAGCCCTGCCCCCTGCACTGATCACATGACTGTGACGTCACCCCAGGTCCCTAGGGTTGTCCGAGGTTCGGGTTCGATGAAGCAGCCCCTTATGGATTCCAAATGCCGTTATGGTCCGCGGCAGCGGAATCCATAACGGGATGCTACGATAACCCGAACCCGAACTTTGGACGCCGAATTAAAAATAGAAGTCCGCTCATCTCTAATCTTTAACATACCCAAGACGGATCCATCATAAACTCCATTGAAAGTCAATGGAGGATGGATCCGTTTTCTATCGTGGCAGAATGTATCAGAGAAAACGGATCCGTCCCTATTGACTAGCATTGGGGGTCATGTTCCGCATCCCAGGATGGAACGCAAACTACAACATGTTGCGGTTTGCTCTCCGGTATGAGAACGCAACTTAACGGAATGGAATGCACTTTGGAGCATTCAGTTCAGTTTTGTCCCAATTGACAATGAATGGGGATAAAACGGAAGCGTTTTTTTTCCGGTATTGAGCCCCTATGACGGAACTTTATACCGGAAAACTAAAACGCTAGTGTGAAAGTCGCATTAGCCAGTAAGGAAAAACACTGCATTAAAAGCTTTTTAAATAGAGGACGTTCATTGAAATAAGCGAACAGTTTATTTTAGTAGGCGGATTATGCCAAATAATTCTCTTCCAGAAAAAAGTAAACGCTAGAGAGGAAGCTTTCCTTCTTCGGAACAAGAGCTTTTCTACTTGTACCCAGGAAGCATTACTGTACAGATTCGCTAGTAGCAGTAGACAGCGTAATTTCATATAGTGATATCCAGTAAAAGAAATTAAATGGAACACTGAGTGCCGAATGCCACAGTATGGCATCCCTCCATTTTAATGTGTAGGTTACCCCGCGGCCAAAAACATAATGTGAAAGTAGTGAAGTGTGGCATCAGGCATGGAGTGATGCAAATGGCGTGCTGGGTGGTACAGATATTTCAGTAGTTTCAATAATGGGGATCTGCTGTTAAATTTCTTGAGGGGGTTGCATGAGGTTATTAGTCTGCAGGGTAGAAATAATGGAAGCTTGTATGATTTACATAAAAGTCTATTTAGAGTGGGGTTAATAGAATGTAACCTGTATAATTTAATTCATCTTTTTTGTGTACATAAAGCTGTGAAAAGTCACATTGTGCCCAAAACAATCCAGCCTTGTACCTGGAATGATCTGCGTTTGCAAAGTGAAGCTAACCGGCAAGATGCAGATGCCCCCCTCGATCTCTCCTCTTCAGCACCCTCTAGTGGCCCACTTCATGTGGCGGAACAAGGTAAGCTTGGGGGTTACTGCCTCTCGGGACTATAGGGTATATCACGCGTCCTGCTCTTTATAATTGCCGTATTGTTGGCTTTCCTGCTCTAGGAGAATCACAGACTGAGGACTTTCTTGATATCGACTCCTCGTATGGACCAGACAGTAGAGAGTCTAACGTGTTAAAATCTACTCAAGAGGTAACAGCACAGTTTCACATCATGAGATGCATATTGCAGTAGATAGTTGTGGTAGTTTTTTTAAATAATTACCCTGTGCAAGCATTTTATTAATAATGACGGTCAGTTTCGGATGGAGCTTGCCTTAACAGAGAATTGCTCACTTTGTATTTTAGCCATTGGAACAAAAGGAAGAAGTTGAAGAATCTCTTCAGGATGCTGCCTCGCGACTGTTGGACATCACGGAGACCAGCATGCCTACAGTGCTGAATATCTTTGGTAAATGTCAGCCGTTATTGTATAAATAGGAAACATGATCATGCACAATTTCCCTTGTGATTTTTAACTTACTGACCTCTGGGACCCCCTCTGATCCTCAGAATATAGGGGCTGCAGTACTGGTTTAACACTTCAGCCCCTTCTAAAGAGGACCTTTCTCCGGTCCTGACATTACAATAGAAGTACCTGGCACTGTAGGGCATTATTAGTAGATGTCATGGCTGTCACTTTTTCAGATCAGCTCTGTTGCCCCACTGTTCCCCCTGTTTTGGTTTCATGCTGTGTATGCTAATAGATAGCATCAGAACATTGAGGAATAGACACCAGCTTTTCTCAGGGGGGCTCCTTCTCCCTGGCTATTATGTGTTCCGCTGCGATTGGACATCTCACAGCCTGGGAGAAGGAGACGCACCCTGAGAAAAGTTGGCATCTATTCCCCCCTGTACCGATGCTATCTATTAGCATACAGGATGCAAAACCAGAACAGGGGGCACAGCGGGTCAACAGTGCAGCCGTAAAAAATCACAGCGATTTACTTCTACTAATTATGTCCTACAGTGCCAGGTAATTGTATTGTAATGTTAGGACTGGTGAAAGGTCCTCTTTAAGTTTTCCATAGAAGCTGAGCTCCCAGGGGAACTGCAGCTGGGCCTCGGTCCTCTAAACAGGCTTGTGGCCTCAGTTTACTGCACAGAGCATGGCAGGGTCACCACTATGCAAGGAAAAACAGTGAAGAGGACACCGCAAACCAGCACTGTGGTCCCCTTCATTCTCAGGATCATAGGGGTCCGACCTCTGCCAAGCAAATACACTGCTGACTTCTCATCTTTAATAATCAGAGCAGATTTGCAGTCATTGGTCTCTTTTTGTAAACTTTTTCCGCAGGTATCATCAGTGCAAGGGACAGTGAAGACTATAGAACTGCCTTCCAGTTTTTTCGGGAGGCTGCAGATGCTGGCTACAGCAAGGCTCGGTACAACACAGCTGTATGCTATGAGAAAGGGAAAGGTGTCAAGAAAGATATGGCTAAAGTACGTGCTATTATGTGACTGTGAGCATAGCATAATCTATAATCCACACATAAAGAGGTTTTCTAGGGCTGTAATATCGATGGTCTGTCCTTACTTCAGCTCGAACCCGGACATAACTCCTCCTTCACCCAGCCAGCAGGAGTTGAGCATCGGAGCAAGAACTTTTTCTGCAGATTCGGTGACGTACCGGGTTCTGCTAATGGGCGGTCTTTAGCCCAGGCTAGGACAGCGCTAAAGACCGCCCATTAGTGCTGGTGACATCACTGGGAACACTGCTAGGCGGAATCCTCTGCCTAGCAGTGTAAAAATGTAAACAAAAAGCCCTTGTCCTGCGCATTACAGCGCAGGGCAAGGGGGAGCATTGGAACATGAAATGCTCCGATGCTCAATTCATATGGGCTGCAGGGGTGAAGAAGGGTTTATGTCTGGGTTCAGTTCTGAACCTGAACAACCCCTTTAATACCTGATCGGTGGGGCCTGCAGTTGCTGGAAATAACCACCAGAACCCCACAACCCTGTCCAGTACACAGTGCTGGATCTACTACAGAACAGCTAAGAAATCTGATCCGATATTCATGACATCCTAAGGATAGGCAGTCTATACAAAAGTCCTGGAAAACCTCTGTAATGTTTCCCTGAAGTCTTACTCTTTCACCCTTTCTTTAGATTTGACATGGAGAGATGCAACTACAGTGCCCAGATGCAAATGTGATGCCCGGCTAGCATCATGCATAAACCTACAAAACGCCTGTTAAAAAAAAAACAAAAAAAAAAAAACCTAATCACGGGTCCCTCCTAAAACTCCCAATATAACCTAAAGCACAAGTTCCCTTGAGAAAAAGACCCAAGTAATAAAATATCAGATGTGTCATTATTAAATTAAAAAACAACCCAATAAAATCGAGGATATCGCCAAACTAACCCCAAAAGAATATTCTATATGTCACAAACACAGTCAGCGTGGAGTAGGGCCATGGGATACATACAACCATATATAAGCAATAATGGCTATTCCTGCCAAAACAAGTATCAGATTGTTCAGTCACAAATATAAACCTAATAATCCCAAAATGGCAGCAACGGAGCAGCAGTAGCATGTCCAAATATTACATGGGGTAAGACACAGCAGTAAATACTGACCGCACCCAACAAAATGAAAACATAATTATATACAATACTGCCATAGGCTACAATAAGCACACATTGGATCCATGTATCTCCAAACCAGACTACCTACCTTTTAACAAGTTGGGGGATCCTGGGTATGGGAGGACAAGAAAGCTCAAAATGCGTTTCTCTTAAAAATAAGCTTCCCCAGGAGATCTGATAAACAGTGTAATGGTGCATCTGTATATACTCATCCGGGAACCGCCAACCCTGGCATTACCAAGCGGCAATAGACCGACATACAGCAACACGTCAAATCCAGTGCCACATCTTGATCCACTGACTACACCATGGTAACAGAATAGTGCCCATACAGATATGGAAAACCCCTGGAAAAAGGGGAGGATGGCAACATGAATCCTGATGCTGATAAACCTATAGCAATATTGCATACAAAAGAAATGCCAAATGCAAATATATATTATAAAATCTAGAAAAATTAATAAAAATATATATTATAAAATCTAGAAATATTAATAAAAATATATATTATAAAATTTAGACATATTATTAAAAATAATGAATCAAAGTGCATGTATCATCATATATGAATAATTTAATACAGATAATAATGGTCAATATATATTAGTGCAAAAAAATAACATAGATACTCAAAAATGACTAAAAGTGACCATTCCATAGTGACTAAATCAGGGGTCAGTATTATGCACAGGTCCTGTTGTGCAGTTTACCACTTATAAATACTATGGATGGAGGGGGCACACCAAATAACAAATAAATTAATTAATACAAGGAGTGCAAAAGGGTGGTTAGAAATATGATAAAGACACAAATAGACTCACTAAAGAGTTAAAAGAACCACCTTAAAAAATGCACATCCAACAATGACCAAAAATAAAAATGTATATAAAGTTCATTAAACAACACAGACAAGCAAATTGTATACAATATAAACACTGTGGGCCAGATTTATCATTACACTTACATCTTACTTTTACATCTGCCCAAAGTCACTTTTAGTCAGTCAGATTTATTAATGGTCCTTTAATACTGTGATAAATGTGGATTGACGGTAGCAGTTTATCCTTCAGTAAGCGGCTTTACAAAAGTCGCACGTCTTTACAAAAAAGTCGCATGTTCTATTAAAAAGTCGCATAAGATAAGCATGGTCCCCCCTGGAGTGAAATTGCGCATTTTTTTGCGACTTTTTAAATGGTTGCAATAGTAAATCTGTCTAGAGATTCATTTACATAAGACAACACACCCACTTTCACAAAACTGGGGAGCTTTTTCACTCCATTAAAGTGACTTTAGCTAATGATAAATCTGGCCCTGTGTCGGTAATGAATAAGACCGACACGTACAAGATCCACTGAACGTCCACAAGATCAGGGCATAAAATGTATGTCAGCTATACACAATATATAAGCAACATAGAGAGAATATTGGGTAAGGTATGGCCACAAATAAATGAAAACAGACCGCAATAAGGACAGAAAGTAAGAGCCAAAACCTGTGAAAACAGCTGATGCAGTGGATCTGGACAAAAATGAGAGACTCCCAATGCGTATCGCCGGCGCAGTCCGGCTTCCTCAAGGCTAAACTTATAACATGGAAAAAATAAAAACTGTCAAAACAGCCGTGTATGGTGTAAAAAATCATTTTAGCAACCAAACAAAAAAAAAAAAAGTTAGGGCCATTAAACCAACAAGTGTGCAAAATGACTATCACGAAGTGTCTTGTCATGAAGAGGCTGAAGTGAAATTCCTCCGGAGTCATGATACTGCATTTAGCTCATGGTAGCTATATTGGCCAAGGAGACAGTCAGTCTGAGACAGTCAGTGTCACCACAAAAGCATTTGGACATGATGAGGAGCATTTATCAACCTGTTGACCAAAATTTGCGACTTTTTGAGCTTCTTGCCACTTTCTAAAGCAGCCAGAAAAGGGACGGGGATTAGTGGGGTGCCAGAGATGTGCCTAATTTATTTAGAGACATTTGCCGCTTAATAAATTAGGCACATCTTACTCCAGGAGATCAAGATTGGTGATAAATGTGCCCCAATGTGTATTTTACAGGGTCATCTCATAAAAATAACATCTGTTCATACGACCTCCTTTGGCATAGGGAACCCCCTTCTATGAACCAGGACATAGAGCTACTCCTCATCTGGAGGAATCGAGCTGTCCTTGTATCGGACGACCATCCATCCGAATTTCATCTACACCAGCCGACGCTACTATTCCTATCAAAATCAGCTGTTTAAGTGGGTGAGGGCATCTCCCTTGCATCCACATTTTAAAAGCGTTTGGCTTTGACGAGACAACCCCTTTAGGTTAAGATATTTTGTACTTTGCATAGGCTTATTATTTAAAGGGGTTGCCCAAGAAAATGAAAAATCTTGGGTAATCCCTGTAATAGTTGAAAATAAAAAATAATAATCATATTAACCTCACCCCGTTCTCTGCAGCCCTGGTCCATTTACAAGCTGAGGCAGGGATGTACCAGTATATGCCACATGACCCTCAGCCAATCACAGTACTAAACATTTGGGAGCGGAGATGCACTACCCCAGTCTAGCCACTACACAGTAGACGGAGCCTTCTGCTTCCAGATCCATCTACTGTGTAGCTTGCATGGCTGGCGGGGATCAGTTCGGCTGCCGGATGTTGGACACACACGTTGATCTTATATCAATGGCCTATGCTGAGGATAAGTCATCAATATCTGAGTTCCAGAAAACTCTTTTAAATCCTAGAGAGGCCCTTAAAGCTAGATGTGTTATCAAGGGAGTATGGCAGAGCCCAGTCACGGACTATTTAGTTCAGCGTGCATCTGAATGTGGCCACTGCAAGGGGATCTTTTGGTTGTACCATAAATATCTCAGAACGGTATACCCCTACACAGTGGCGTAACTACCATAGTGGTAGACCATGCGACTGCTATGGGGCCCAGTCTTAGTTGGGATTATCTCTTCTTCTACTGGAGGTAAAAATCTGGTCAGGACTCTACCCTCTAAAGCAGGCATCCTCAAACTGCGGCCCTCCAGCTGTTGCAAAACTACAACTCCCAGCATGCCCGAACAGCCTACAGGTATCAGCCTACAGCAGGGCATTCTGGGAGTTGTAGTTTTACAACATCTGGAGGGCCGCAGTTTGAGGATGCCTGCTCTAAAGGAACAACTTTTAGCAAATGAGGCAGTGGAAAAATGGCTCAAGGGTCATTGAAAAGGGTTTAAGAGGAAACCCTTCTGGCCTGTGTGGGGGGCCTGGTTTGATCTTTGCTATTGGGCTCTTACTTCTCTATATATGCCTCTGCCCCTACAACCATGCTCACGCTAGAGGGCTTGTCCTTTTTTGTGTTTTTTATTTATTTGTTATTACCTTAAATGTGAAAAGATAGAGAACAAAAATGTGTTTTACAACAGAGAGAAACTTTCCACACATTCTTTCCCCAAAAACTGCCTGAGGATCTGAAAAGCTTCTCACGCCAAAATTATATACAGGGATTATAGGTTTTAACCACGCTTTAGCCATTATCTGATGGTGAAGCTTTCAGAGCTAGTACCAGTAGAACGTTACCATTATACCTGCTTGACTTGGTAGCATGCATTATCTGTCATATTCTCTCAGTATAGTTAGTCCTGTTGTGTGTGTGTGTGTGTGTGTGTGTGTGTGTGTATGTACACTGGTGCTCTTCACAAGGTAGTGCCTACGACTATTCACTGCAAAAATACAGGTGTACTGTATGTGTATCATATAAATGTATAAAATGTAGTTGTTTTTGTATCACATTCTTTCTATGGTGCTTATTTTTTCTATTTTTACTTCTACAGGCTGCAGAGTTTTATCTCTTAGCTGCCAGAGGAGGGCATCAGCAAGCCAAATATCGCTATGCCCGTTATGTCATTAATGCAAAACCTGAAGACACCCATTCAGCAGTTAAAATGATGCAAGAAGCAGCTGAAGGGGGAGTGAAGGAGGTGGGTGATTGAGGAGGATGTTGGGGGTACTGTTTCTGCTTACGGATCGTGCCTAACAGGCGTAAGGAGTCTGGCGCCACCTGTTGGACGACAGCTAAGTTCAACCTTTTAAGTTAACCTTGAAATATATAACATAGGGTTGTAGTCAGTCCAGGCAGTCATCTTCAGGATAAGGAGGATATAGTCACACTAAAAGCCTCTCTGAGAAGGCGCTCGTCAACACGGCTATGAGAAGAACATTTGACCGATATCTGTGATATGTCCACTGGGCTGTAATTCCAATTGACACATAGACATAAAATAAAAAGCAGTACGTATGTAAAAATGGCATAGTGTACGTACACTTTAGCTAGCTGTTTCCTGAACTCCTGTGGGTAAAAGGATTGGCATGTTGAAATCCAACATGCCTGATCCTTCCTTGTCCGTCAGTCAGGACACACTCGTACACATTAGATGGTCAGCTAGTCCCAACAAAATCAGTGTATTGAAGAGTATTTTTGGCCAAAAATGTACATTTATTAGCAAATCTGTGTAATAGCTGCAGGATATTTTTCTCTTTTCTGACGCCTTAGGGCTCTTTCACACTTGCGCTTTTGCTTTCCGTCCTAGATTTCCGTCCTCGGGGCTCTAGGACAGAAAGATACTAATCAGGGTTATCCTAATGCATTCTGAATGGAAAGAAATCCGTTCAGGATGCATCAGGATGTCTTCCGTTCAGTATGTGAACGTTTTTTGGACGTTGACAAAACCGCAGCATGCTGCGGATTTGTCTCCGTTCAAAAATCCTGAAGACTTGCCGTAACGCCAGATCCGGAATTAATGCCCTTTGAAGTGCATTAATCCGGATCCGACGTTTAGCTTTTGTGAATGGTTACCATGGCAGCCAGGACACTAAAGTCCCGGCTGCCATTGTAAAGTGTAGTGGGGAGGCAGGGGAGAAGTATACTTACCGTCCGTGCGGCTCCCAAGTCCCGGCGCGCTCCACAATGACGTCAGAGCACCCCATGAGCATGGATCACATGATGGCATGTATCACGTGATCCATGCGCATGGGGCGCTCTGACGTCATTGTGGAGCGACCTGAGAGCCGCACGGACTGAGAGTATCTGCTCCCCTGGCTCCCCCCTACTTACTATGGCAACCAGGACTTTAGTAGCGTCCTGGCTGCCATAGTAACACTGAAAGCATTTTGAAGACTGATCAGTCTTCAAATGCTTTCAGTTGTCTTGCGCTGTGACGGATCCGGCGGGCATTTCCGGTGACGGAAGTGCACGCCGGATCCTCACAGTGTGAAAGAGGCCTTATTGATTGTCATTTTTTGAATTGGCTTCTAAGCAACTTTTGACAATGATCATGTTCCACGTGACAATTTGATGTCACGTAAAATAAAAAATCTGCTTTGCTGATACATTTTTAAGTTTTAGGTAAAAGTGCTCCGTATACTTAGCTGGGAGAATATTATCAATGTGCATTTTTCTTTACAGGCTCAAGCCTATCTGGGGGTCTTCTATAGTAAAGAATCGCATTTTGATCCTCAGAAAGCAGCCAAATATTTTTGGATGGCAGCTGAAAATGGGGTAGGTATTGGTCCATGCAGTCGTACTAGTGCTGAGTCTTTACATATGCGAAACATTATTATCTGCATTACCCGTATTTTTGCTTTATAAGACGCACCTAGGTTTTTATGGAGGAAATTAAGAAAAATAAAATATTTTTAACCAAATGGTGTGTTTTTGGTGGGTTTTGAACTAATGGGAGGTCTGTGGATGGCGCACTGTTATGGGGGATCTGAGGAGGACAGTGTTATAGGGGGATTAGTGGATGCGACTGTTATGGGGGATCTGACCCCATTACATTTGGCCCCAGTTATAGCAGCCCAGCCATCACATATAAAGTGTATGTAGCAGCCCCTAGAAGTGCATGTAGGCAGCTCAGGGAGGATGGTAACTGCAGGTGTCCCGGGGCTAGGAGCAGATACATGTCACAGCAGCCGGGGCAGAGACAGAAGCAAGCCACCGTCCAGGCATCGCAAGCGGCACAGACCCGCGGACAAGCAGGGAGGTCGGCAGGTAGGGTTGAGAGCGCGGCACACCCCTGTTCACATCATGCTGCCCCACTCGCCTATTATGTCTATTCACTTTATAGGACGCACGGCCACGGGTAAAAAAGTGCGTCTTATAAAGCGTAAAATACGGTATATTACAGTCACTTTTTACCACATTTTACAGCTTCTACTTTTTGTCTTCCATGGAAGTGAATTCAGACTTTTATGACCATTTCTGACATTATTATAGAAAAGGAGTTTTTTTTTTTTAAATACAGACAGAGATGGAAAAAGGTTTGACACTGAGGGCAACATATTTGAAGAAGAAAATGGGGCCAGGGAAGCAATTGAATATACTTTTTATGCAGGTTGTTGTCCCCTAGTTTAGAAGGTCCAGCACTGTGCAGACAGATAATGGGAAATGTCATGAGAATGTACAGTTCATCCATGTCTCCATTTATCAGGATGTACAAAGTCGGTATAATCTTGGCGTATGTTACGAAAGCGGATTTGGGGTTCCAGCCAGCAGACAGGAGGCTTTAAGACATTTTGAAAGAGCTGCAAAATTGGGACATGTGGCATCTCAGCAGAAACTCCATGACATGCAACTTCATGTAACTGATGGTAAGTGTGTGTGGATAAAGTTCTCACCTGGACAGTTCAGAGTAGACCTGTTTGTGTAGTACAGGCATGCTCAACCTGCGGCCCTCCAGCTGTTGTAAAACTACAACTCCCACGATGCCCTTCTGCAGGATGATAGCTGTAGGCTGTCAGGGAATGATGGGAGTTGTAGTTTCGCAATAGCTGAAAGGCCGCAGGTTGAGCAGGCCTGGTGTAGTATAACAAGACTCAACCTAATAAAGAACTAGTCGCATACCTTGGACCCTAACCCGTCACACCTCAGCTGTATACTTCCTGGTTTGGAAGCTGAAGTGTTCTCAGCTATTGTATTGTAGTTCTTGCATTGCGATGAAGAAGTCTAATGCTGGATCAGCAGAACTGAAAATATAGAAATGTTGAATCAGCAGAGTTAAATACAATTCTGTTAGATCATAAGAGGGTATCTGAACCATTATGGATAACAACCCTTTATAGTTGGAGAACCTGTCACCACAAAATGCAATGCAATCTGAAAGCAGCATGTGATCGTGCGGGAGATATATAGTTTTGTGGGAAAAGATTCAGTAAAACCTGTAATTTATACATTTATATCTCCGCTTTTTCTATCTCCACTGAAGAGCTATCGGTACAGGAGGGAGGGGCTATGCATGATTGATAGCACTGTGTGCATACAGAAATAGCTTTCAGCCACTGATAACACCACCTCCCTGCACCGATAGTTGTTCAGGAAGTTAAAAAAGGCAAAGATTTAAATGCATAAATCACAGGTTTTACTGAATATTTTCCCACCATTATAAATATATCGATCTGCTCAGCTCTACAAATGGTGCTCTCAGATTGCACTGCATTTTGTGGTGACATCCTCTTTATTTGTTGCCATGTCGTATAATTCTTGTATATCTTAATAAAGACACTAGAGGGCAGCCTTGCTTTCACAACGTACTGTCCATGTCAATGCTTAAAATACATTGACCCACATTTACTAGCGTCAGTGCACCTAGATCTTGTACACTATGCCAAAATGTGGCACATATGAAAGGGAGCATGGCCTTCGAAGACATACTGATAGGGAACTTCGATTGTGAGCTCCACTTCGGACAGCAAGCAATGATAAGGTCTGTGAAGTGCTCTATGAATAGGTCAGCGCAATATAAGTGAGTAAAATAAATGTCCTGATATATGAGATTTTGCACAAAAATTGGGACACAATTGTGGTGTAAAATTCTGTTTAAAATGAAGACAGTTGGTATAAAGTTAGACAAAAGTGTCTATTCCTGCACCAACTTTATCATATAGCCCAGGTCACTGTGTTAAATTTGGTGCCTGACTGGGATACATGTTAAATATAACCCCAAATGCCAGGGTCAGTTTACTTTATTGGCAGTCTCCAGTGGTGCAGAGTTTTCCCATCTCAAAGGTTGTGCGAACTAAGTTTTTATGCCATTTTACGTCTTTCCGTTAAAGTAGTTGTCCATGCTCTATATACACTGCACTGCCACTACAATGGAGATATTGAAGAGGATGCGGTTCTCGCCTGAGCCCTGCAACTCCTTGAAATGGCCTGTCAGCTGAAGGACTGGTAGTTGCCCCCTCACCAATCTGTTAATGAGGACCTATCCTGAGGATAGGCCATTAATATCAGTAACCAGGACCACCCCCTAAAGGTACCACAAGGTAGAACATAAAGATGCTTAAGTATGTTATATCATTAGCTGTCATTCTGTACAATCCTTCCAGTTTATGTAGGACTTTATGGGTATACTCCATCCCTGCTACCTTATTTGGGTCCATTCACATGTCCGCAAAATGGGTGCGCATCTGTTCTGCAATTTTGCTGAACGCGTTCGGATCCATTAATTTTCAACGGGGCCGCAAAAGATGCGGACAGCACACCGTGTGCTGTCCGCATCCGCACTCCCGCTCCTTTGGAAAAATAGAGCATTTCCTAATCTTGTCCGCAGCCACAGACCAGAAAAGGCATGGCCATGTGCGGTCCGCAAAATGCGGAATGCACATGGCCGGAGTCCGTGTTTTGTGGACCGCAGAACAGTTGCAGGCGTGTGAATGGACCCTTATTAGAATTTCTGTCATGTTCTGACTGGACATACTGATATTCGAGATTTCTAGTCTGTAATTATGCAGAGTGATGGGAGGAGGAGGGCAGATGCATCTTCAACCATATGGAATGCCAAATGTCACATTAGGCGGCACTAGAGAGACAGTTTTCCTTCTTCCTGAGGGAGAACTAATCTGCAGAACCTTTGACATGCTGCAAATCTTAACAGTCTAAGTATGAGCTGTAGTGGCACAGTTGCAGTAGAAGCCACTATGTGTTGGTTATTATATACAAGGTATGCAGCTTCTCTATTCCTTCTCCTTGATGTTGCAACTGAAAACAACTAATTACGGTAGTATGAAAGCATCTATTAATTAATCTCTTATGAAAGACATGTTTGATGATGCCGTCCATACATTGGCAGTGCCAAATTGAACATAAGTGTTCTTCAGAGACTTGTAAATACTTTAGGAAGCTCTAGAACTGAACTACACCATATGTTGTCTTGGCCGTATGACCAGTGGAGTGATCCAGAATTTGATAATGTGCAGATGCAAGCTCAGCCAGGCATGCCCTTTACATATGATTTTAGGTGGGCCTCTGGGGCAGTGCCCACTTTCATAGCCAGTCATATTAATCTTACTATAGGAAGATTAGCAGTCTGTATCTTTACTCCTGTTACACAGAATCAAGTTAAATGTGTAACGCTCTGTTTTTATGACACATCTCCAAGATAACATGTAGGCTACTTGCATCTGCCGCTAGAGGGAGCTAAAGAGCTTACTGCATACTCCACCAAAGTTAAGTATCACCTATCCACAATGCTAGGATAGATTCCGTTCAGACAGAGCTCAGTAAAAAAAAAAAAACCTTGGGAACAGATATGCACACTATCGCTCCATTCAGAGAGAGCACTCACAGACCCCTCATTCTCAAGATTGTGGGTGTCCATCTACTGGGATCCATTATGTATTACCCATCCTGTGAATTTAGTCAGCACAGAAGTTTCACATGATGGTAAAAGGTAGACATGTGTCTTCTGTTCCTTGCAGGTTGCTTTCTTCTGATGGAGTCACGGGGTCACTTAAGAGTAATGATTCCTGTGGTAATGAGGTATCTCACTTACAGGTTATCCCCTATCTACAGGATATGGAATAACATAACTACTTGTGAGAATAGGTTTTCCTTGACCCCTCTTTGAATGGAACCGCAACTGAGCACTACTCCCGCTCAGTTTATAGTATATGGGATTGCCGGAGATGGCCGAACACCATAATCGGCTATCTCTGGCTGTCCTTTAGAAATGAATGAACATGCTCAACCACAGCTCCATCAATAGAAGGAGGGCACAGGACTCCATTCTAACAGTTGTCCTCTCTCTAGTGGATTAGTGGTAGCTTGTTACTGGAATACCCCTTCAAGGAACTGATTTTTATGCAGTTCTCTAAAATATATATCTAGCCTCCCCACAAGTGAACCTGCACTTTAAAAAGCAAAATTTCGGTCACAGTCTTGCTTTCCAGGCTTTTCCTGTTGCTCTAGCATTCCACAATGCTTCCTTTCCCCTGGAGCCATTGTTGTCTGCTGTAGATTGAAGTTATTATTGTGTTTCCTTCACAGAACTAAGTTCTCCTCTAGCCAGTCTTCGAACAACTTCCAGCCCCTGTCTTCCTGTTTTGGAGCGTCTGAACATCCGGATGAAACCCAACAGCAACTTATCTGCCAACAGCACAAGCAACCTAGGCCTACCTCATTCACTAAGCACTGGCAACCTAATGATGTGTCCACCAGAGAGAGGCAGCTACCTCTTGGCACCGACGCATGTGACGGGCATAGCACTTCCAATGGCCTCTCTAAGAGCCATTGGAGTTGGATGAGCAGTTTTACAGGAGGCTGCTACTGTGCACCAGGATATTTGAAATATGGTTATCCACATGAGTTTCCTAGATGGCACAGGATGTGCCACAAGCCATTGCACCTTGCAGACTGTACCTGAAATAATATGTTGGTGTTAATATGATGTGAGCAAGTCTTTTGCCACATCTGATCAGTATAATTCTAGTGCCTTAATTCAGCTTCTCCGCAGCCAGTACCGCTCTTAATAATGGAGGATAGGCCTCATTTATCAGCACTGGTAAGCTATAGCCTAGCCGCAGCAGTTGTTAAAGGTAAATTGTAAAAGGTTTAAAGGGGTTGTGCCAAATGTAAGTTATCCCCTATCCACAGGCTAGGGGATAACTATCTGGTCGCCGGGGATCCGACGTCTGGGAATCCCATGAACAGGTGCTATTACCACAATCTGAAGGCAGGTTCTAGTAAATGGCATCACCCGTCTGTTCCATATAAGGGACCATGCTGATGTCTGACAGTCAACACAGCCCCTGAAAGTGGTTTTAAATTACCAATTCTTGTCCCATGCGGCCATTCGTGTACATGCCAGTCTGCACTGTCATGCCAGGGACATGGATTGAAAAACAAAATGTAAAAGAACATAACGCACTTACAAAAAGTGAATGGCTGATACCTCCATTGTTTTGGGCCTTGACTAGCCGAAAAACTAACTTTTTTTGGCAGACAGTTGGTTGTTATTGTCAACAGTGGTCGACCATAATGGAACATGTCCCATTTTTTTATACTCTGTGTGGCCAGCACTCTTTTTCACCCAGTCATCATGTTATTGCTCATTTTATGTCACGGTTTTCATTAATAACCAGATTTCACTGTTACAATCGCTCTGAACTACTCGAATCCTAGCTATAATTCATAGGTGTAAACTGGCCACACATGGCTGGCTTTCAGAGTCACTAAACAAATGATCCATCAGTACTGGAGGGAGTAGGATGAGTTAAGTGTAGTAGAATGATTTATTCTACTATACATTACCAAAAATTATGTTTTTTGGGATGTGTGTGTTGTTTTTTTGATTCTGCTCTCTATGGAGACACTTTATCCGCTGCCATATATAGGAGAGCTCTCCTAACAGGTATGACAGGAGGAGTTCTGCTCAGACTGTCATCATGGCTGCCTTCTTTTAATGCCCCTTTTCATAATGCCAGACAGGATGCAGGGATTAAAAAGAGAAAAAAAACTCATCGGTGATGTGTTCAGGCTCGTGAGCTCTGCCACCGCTAAGGCCATTGATCAGCCAGAAGTGGTGAGATGTAAGTAGACAGCACGTCACACTTCCAGTCCACCGGTGACTAGAAGCGGAGGAGAAGGGAGCTCCGCGCTGGAACCATAGCACCAGTGCCAGGTGAGGTTTTTTTTTTGTTTTCTTTTTTATCCTACCTGGAAATATTAAAAGGGGTGTCTGCTCTTGGAGAACCCCTTTTAATGAGAGCAGTAATAGATCCCAGTAACACAGACATACTTTTAGGGCACGTTCTCACAGCAGTATGTTCTTCACACATATTTTAGCGTGCATTTTGTGTCAAAATCCATGCCCTTGTTTGAAGGGGGAGTTTTAATTTTATTTTTCCTATGCCTCAAGAAGTGACATGTCTCCTTTTGAGCAAGGCTAATCCACATGCTACTTTTGGATTTCGTCCGCGGATTTGGCATCAAATACACATCAGGTTTTTCCACTGTGTGAACATACTCTTCACAGAGGGTCAGTCAAATTTCATCCAGGTTCCATTGTGTTTGGATGGTAAACATGACCATGGAGACTATCCTAGCGTTGCCGTCAGACATCAGCTCCCCAAAGAAACAGCCCAACACAAATGTGAATGCTCGCTAATGTTGCCTAAATGTTACCACTACAAAATGTAACGCACAAACGTAAATACTATTCATGACGAGTATTCTGATATGTAAGCTTTTTTTAGCACTTGCTGCAGCGATCTATTGATTGTTAGGAAACTAAGTATGTGCCGCTGATCACTGGACAATAGCCCTGTACTGACAGATTGCTCACTTGCACCTTTATGTCAAGTGTTCAAAGAACCGTATAACGTGTAGAAAAAAAGATATGTTCTCAAAGCTTTATGACAGGAATGTCTTCTTGTTTTATTGACTTGTTCATAATGTTTGTGCCTTTTAATGTACAGTTATATTATAATAAAGTACTCAGTGTACAGAATTCTATGTGCACGTCATGATTTTGTTGCATAATAAGATGATTTTGACATTTTTCAGACTCGTAATGTCACTACCCTGCCCTGTCTAGACGCATGTATGCTAGGTGGTTGTATTGCACACCACCACCTAAGAAGCCTTCATCAAGTACCGCATGATAATACAATTGGCAGAGCACTAGGGAGCGTTCCTTGAAAGCATATAAGGGTCAGTTCCCACCACCACTATCCATTGTTTTGCTTGGTTAGAAGAGCAGAACAATGAAGATAACAGAAGTGCCGGAATCGGCACATAACGGACCCGAATGGAGCAAACAGATCCCATTTACTTTTAATGGGATCCATTTGAGAGTTCGCTTTATCAGCGGAGAAAAAAATCCTGCATGCAGGACTCTCCAGTCTTCTTTGTTTTTGACAGAATCTGCAAAAAGACCCTGAATGGAACCAAAAACGCAGATGTGAACAAGCCCTCAGCCCAATCTCCAAGTCCCACTGAAAAAAGGCTTTTTTTTCTGCCACTCCGACTCTTAAAAGTGAATATGAACTTCAAGGGAAGTCCTCACAAGAGCCCATATGGCTAGTAAGAAGTACCAAGAGGAGTGGACCCATGTGCTTCCATGTACAGGCAATGTAGAGGATTGCTGGGCAGTATAGTGAGCACACATTAATGAAGCTTTAGCCACATTAAGGCAGCATCTGTAGTACGGAAACATGACCCACGTGAACCAAGCATTTCACCATAAGGTTTCACTGTAGGGTTTTAGAGAAATTTAAGTTCAGTTCACAGGAGTTATGTGAAGTGTGGGTCATGTTGCTGCAATACAGAAATGAAATGTCAAGGAAATTCTTGACCTTCTGCAGCTAGAACAGAGAAGGATCATTGGTTATGCTTTAGGGCTCATGCACACGAGTATAATGGCTCAGGGCCCGTGCTGCAGGCCACAAATGGCATACCGCATTGCACAGGCACTGGGCGTGTGCACTTCGTTTGCAGATGCGGACCCATTGACTTTAAAGGGGTTTTCCGGGAATTAAGAAAATTAAAATACTTAAATATTACTGTAGTATAAATATATTTCCAAATACCTTTAATTATTTATAATTGTTCATTTTGTTTGTATAGCAATCATTAGGAGAAATAAAATGGCCGCCGTCCTATTAGTACACGCAAAACCTGTCCTAATGACACAGGAGGACAAGTTACTTCACAACACTGAGGTAAAGAGCTACCTCATACTCCTCTCTGCTGTGCTTGTCAGGAATTATGATCCTGAATACAGATGATAAGATCTTCAGCTAAATCTCTGTAGGAATGGAGTTCATGAGGAGACATGAAGTACAGAGGACTGACAGGACAGGTAATGTGGGGCTGTAGTAATGGAGACTGCATATAAGTGCTGCTGCTCATCATTTACACCCCCACTATCCTCTCTGTACTTCATGTCTCCAAATTAAATAAATAATATTTAAGTATTTTCATTTTACTTAATTCCCAGAGAACCCCTTTAATGAGTATGCGAGCCACAAGGTACGACCAAAGACAGAACATGTTCTATCTTTTTGCGGTACAGAGGCACAGACCAGAAAGCCCCCAGAAGCACTTGATAGTGCTTCTGTGGGCTTCCAATTTGTGCCTCCACACTGCAAAAAAAATAGGTGAAGTCCTGTCTTCAGCCATATCTTGCAGATTGCAGACACATTCAAGTCAGAAGGTCCGCATCTGCACCACGAAGTGCACACAGACAGTGTCCATTTATAGCGGACCGGACGTTTACGGTCCACTTAGCCAGTCGTGTGCATGAGCCCTTACTGTGTACAAAAAATGCCAATCTACTTGGTTAATTATTTTACTGCATGTCTTTCTCTAAACTTTGACCTGTGCGCTCAGAAATCATCTCTAGTCTGGTGGAATCCATAATCTGTTTCACTTTTCAAATAGTGTAAGCAAGTGGAGCAATATACTCTGTGTACTAGGTAGACCAGGGTTTCTCAAACTATGAGATGCCTCTCTGTTCATAATGAGGAAATGAGTATGGCAAGGAAAGTATTGTGCTGACTGGAGGAGCAGTGCTGGTTACTGTGGGCATTGTTGCTGATTCTGTAGTGATATTGTCAGCACTGGTCAGACTTTGACTTATGCATTGTCCATAACACATCTACCTGCCCCTCTATTGGTGTGGATATCAACCCCTGTTGAGGACCTGGAAGAAATGGTTTGAGAAGATGAGATATCGACAGCTCTGTACTGATCAACAAGGTATTGTGTAATTAAAAACCCTGGATGAATGGAAAGTGTCGCTGTGATGGGTTGCTGTTTGCAACAAATCAGTTCCACAAAGGGTGTGTTGTATATTGTGATGGGGTTTTTTTTTTGTTTTTTTTAGACAAATCTACCACCATGACCTGAGATCCTAGTACTAGCATCAAGCTTAAAAGCAGGCACAGCTATGATAATGGGGTGTGAATTAACAGTCCAATTTTGACTATTCATTTACAGTAGAGGAAAAAGTTAAACAGCATTAAATTGCTTAAAATGAGTGAAATGCTGGTTGCTCAGAATAAGGGCTCGTTCACATCACCGTTTGTTTTTTCCGTTCTCCGGCCTAGTTAAGGAGCAGGAGAACGGAAAGGACGGATGCTGTACATAACTGACACCAACGGAGCCTAAAGACCCCATAGACTTTAATGGCGTCCGTTTGGTGTCCGCTCAGAACATGATTTTTTAACGGACACGAAAGTCCTGCATGCAGTACTTTCATGTCCGCTCAAAAATCATGTTCTGAGCGGACACCAAACGGACCCCATTAAAGTCTATGGGGTCTTTAGGCTCCGTTGGTGTCAGTTATGTACAGCATCCGTCCTTTCCATTCTCCTGCTCCTTAACGGAGCCGGAGAACGGAAAAGACAAACGGTGATGTGAACGAAGCCTTAGTCACTTTTACAATGTAAGGCTACTCGGTCAAGGCCTGTTTTTTTTTTTTCTTAATATAAACTGTCGAAGGGAGTGTGTCTTCAAAATCACACTTTTAAGTTAAATATAGTTATTTTTCTTCGTTTAAACTAACTCTCCCACACCCCACCCCGACCCTCTTTTCACATGTGTAAAGTCAAGTATTGCAATGATCGGCCTGGACAACAGTAGCCACACATCTGATCACTTGCTAAATAGTGATGAGCAGCATAGGCAATATTCGTTTTCGTGATATTTGGCAAATTTTTGGCCTAATATTCGCCATAAATTTGCAAATTCTAGAATTCGCTATCTCCAGTCATTATTTTCTTGACTGCGAAAATCGGCAATGTAATATGCGCATATTGCAAGTGCAAGTCAGGCGTGACTCATTTTTCAAGCTGCTACATTTGCTACATTTTTCAAGCTGCTAGAATTTTCCTGAGACTGGAGAAAATGGTTGGCAGCAACTTTCGGGACTGTGAGGAAGAACTGATCACTGTATTTTTTTATTTTTCTTTCCAAAGACAAAGACACTAATCCCTATCACAGCACAGTAATTCCTATCACACTACCTAATACCCTGCATTGGAACCTATCAGCTACACTATATGACTATCTATCCTACACTGACTATTTCCCACTAACAAAGCACAGAGCACAGCAATGACACTGTTGTTTCTCTCGGAACTGCAAAAAAACAGCAGAAAATGGCTGCTGGGGAGTTTCCTATATAGTAAGGGGTAGGCAACTTTCCTATTGATTGCTAGGGATGTTGCCAAGCTCAGACAAAGATATTGCAGCCTTCTCATTGGCCCACAAGCAAGATGCAGTAAGGGTACTGAAAAAAAATCTAGAATATTTGTGATTATGAAGATATAGCACTATATTCTACATCTTCGCGAATTCTCGAAGTGCCGATATTCGCGATAAAAATTCGATTCAATTAGAATATTTGCGATCAACACTAAAGTGCATCAAACAGCAGACATTCTGCTGGCTGTCTCCCCCCAACTCTCTAACTGGGCAAGATGATCATCGATCACAATCATTGTGGCCGTAACATCATGGCCATGCCGAACCTGGGGGAAATAACACATGCTCCCTGCATCGAGCATGTGATAAACCTAGTCTTGCAACGCTTTTTAAAAAAGTACACTAGCATGCGGAAGGTGCTGGCAATGTCCAGGAGACTGTCCTCGCATTCCAGGATTCCTATGTGGAAAGGAATGCCCTCCTGTATGAGTAGCAGAAAGCCATGTATGATTATCTCATCCATCAGACCACCTCAGCAGGGAGCATGTTTTGCTTTGAGGTCAGGCAGTGGCAGTTCATCAGAGACACCTGTCCTGTGCTGAAGCTCTTTGAACAGGGGCGTAACGATCGTGGTCGCAGAGAGCGGGACCGGGCCTGGCGAGATGGGGGGCCCGCAGCCCCGCAAGTGCTTTTAATAGCCAGTCGGGCTTGGGGCCTCTCCGTGCAATTTATTTTTAAAATGCCTACAGTGCAGCTGGCCGGCTGCGCTACCTGCGCAGTGCGCACATTAAATACCCATACCCTCTCCAGTGCTGCGCCACCAGCTGTGACAGCACGAGACCCGGCGCTGAGGTCACAGGTCTCACGGGATCAGGCAGCACCGCAGAGGTTATGACAGGATTCTACTGACAGATGGCTGGAGCGGAGCAGAGTAGGTAATAAGTAATATGCCTACATTGTGTCCCTCACAGAAAGTAAAAAAAATAAACACCACATACTTACCTTGTTCCTAGCAGCAGCCAGACATTGGCTGCTCTAGTCTGTGAAGGAGGCAGAGCCGAGGCTGACTGCCAGCTGGCCCCACCCCCCCGCACAGACCAGAGGTGTGGAGAGTCGGCAGGAATGATCAAGCAGGGAGCCGATGCCAGCGATGGCATCCTGCTTTATTATGGCAACTGTCTCTGCATCCTATGGACGCAGGGACAGCTTCCAGAGAGCAGGACATACCTCCCCTGTACTGGGGCAGCCACTGTAATCCGGGACTGTCCCGCCGGATCCGGGATGGTTGGGAGGTATCCATTGCTATCAAAGCAAAATAGGGGAATGTTTTCTCCTGCTGAAAGGGAGGCCAAATTACTTTATTACCAGGAAATACTGTGTACACAGCCTGTCCCAGGTTTCAGCAAGCAGGCCGGGGTGCCTGAAATGGAGGTCTTTATAACCACAGAGTCATCCACCTCCCGCTGTCTCCACTGCCACAAGAAGCAGCAGCAGCCAGTTCAGTCTCCTTAACATGACAGAACATTTTTTTCACATGCTACGCCAGGCTGAGGCAAATCAGCAAATGGATACCTACCACTTCAATGCCCAGGTTCAGTTCTACCTGGACTCTGACCTTTCTCCGGTACATACCCTGTTCTGGCTACTTGGACATCTGGGCAGGCAGACAGTGGCCTGAACTGGCCCAGTATGCTCTATTTTCTTTTTTTGCCCAGGCAGGACCCATGGTGACACCCAAATGGACCAGGTTGTCCTCTGCTAGTGTCCAAGAGATTATTTTTGTCAAAATGAATGAGGCATGGATCCAGCAGAATTTTCACACTCTTTGGTTGAGGTTGATGAATCTAGCCTTGTTGACAGTGCCCCATCTTGCTACTGCTGCTGTCTGCATGCCTACCATCATGCTGCCTAACTACCATCATGTTCAGTACCCTATGGCTGCTGCTGTCGTCATGCCACTGCCGCTATCATGGCACTGCTGCTATCTGCCTTCCTGGCAAAATGTACCATATGGCTGCTGCTGCCTCCACCTCTGCAGCAGCTACTCCTTGCTGCATATCCCTTACTGCCACCATTAATAACACTACACAGCCACTACTACTACTACTATTACTATTACTACCTAAACATCCAATCTACTAACTTGTCTGTTCCTTGCTATGCTGCTACAGCTACCACTACTGTTGCGGCCACATGCCACTATTACCTTACCCTTTCCACACTGTATTCCTGCTGCTCCCAATTAAAAGGGATAATTTTCTAGGCTTGTTCTATCACTTCTGCATATACACTCACCTAAAGAATTATTTGGAACACCTGTTCTATTTCTCATTAATGCAATTATCTAGTCAACCAATCACATGGCAGTTGCTTCAATGCATTTAGGAGTGTGGTCCTGGTCAAGACAATCTCCTGAACTCCAAACTGAATGTCAGAATGGGAAAGAAAGGTGATTTAAGCAATTTTGAGCGTGGCGTGGTTGTTGGTGCCAGACGGGCCGGTCTGAGTATTTTACAATCTGCTCAATTACTGGGATTTTCACACACAACCATTTCTAGGGTTTACAAAGAATGGTGTGAAGAGGGAAAAACATCCAGTATGCGGCAGTCCTGTTGGCGAAAATGCCTTGTTGATGGTAGAGGTTAGAGGAGAATGGGCCGACTGATTCAAGCTGATAGAAGAGCAACGTTGACTGAAATAACCACTCGTTACAACCGAGGTATGCAGCAAAGCATTTGTGAAGCCACAACATGCACAACCTTGAGGCGGATGGGCTACAACAGCAGAAGACCCCACCGGGTACCACTCATCTCTACTACAAATAGGAAAAAGAGGCTACAATTTGCATGAGCTCACCAAAATTGGACTGTTGAAGACTGGAAAAATGTTGCCTGGTCTGATGAGTCTCAATTTCTGTTGAGACATTCAAATGGTAGAGTCCGAATTTGGCGTAAACAGAATGAGAACATGTATCCATCATGCCTTGTTACCACTGTGCAGGCTGGTGGTGGTGGTGTAATGATGTGGGGGATGTTTTTTGGGCACACTTTAGGCCCCTTAGTGCCAATTGGCCATCGTTTAAATGCCACAGGCTACCTGAGCATTGTTTCTGACCATGTCCATCCCTTCACGACCACCATGTACCCATCCTCTGATGGCTACTTCCAGCAGAATAATGCACCATGTCACAAAGCTCGAATCATTTCAAGTTGGTTTCTTGAACATGACAATGAGTTCACTGTACTAAAATGGCCCCCACAGTCACCAGATCTCAACCCAATAGAGCATCTTTGGGATGTGGTGGAACGGGAGCTTCGTGCCCTGGATGTGCATCCCTCAAATCTCCATCAACTGAAAGATGCTATTCTATCAATATGGGCCAACATTTCTAAAGAATGCTATCAGCACCTTGTTGAATCAATGCCACGTAGAATTAAGGCAGTTCTGAAGGCAAAAGGGGGTTCAACACTGTATTAGTATGGTGTTCCTAATAATTCTTTAGGTTAGTGTATATATATGGGCAAGCATTCTGCCTCCTTTTTTTCTGACAAGTAACACTTATGCGTGTCATATGGACAGGCATTCTGCCCCGTTAAGACATAATTTTTGGACGCTTGGACCCCCAACAGGTACTGTAACCCAGACCTAGGGGTATCTGCTTGTAATGCAATGTTATGTAATATTTTGTAATGCTAATGTGATTCACCTTATATCCAGAATATCTAAGCATGAGACAGGCATAGTCAGAGTTAACTATCCTGGCACAGCCCTCTCTGGAGCTCCACACCCTAATTCCAGAAGATTCCAGTCAGAGTAGCTGTAGGGAGGATGAAGGTTGGGAGCAGTCAGGGGAGTAGCTATAGGGGAAGTGGCTCTTTTGGGGCCCAAACCCACAAAGGGCCCCCTCAGGAGGAAGACTTAAAGATGTCATTTCAGGCTCAACAGTATTATAGAATGACATTATATACAGAGACACTGTAGGAAAAGGACGGAGCGGCTACCGGGCCTTGTCGGCTCAATCTTGACTAGCCACAGGAATGGAGGTTGCATGTGAGTTGGGCGTTGCAAAGAAGTTGCTGCGGGTGGGGGCATTAAAAAATTTGCTGTGGGGCCCAGTCAATTACAGTTACGTCACTGGTTGCGCAACTTATTGTCACGCAATACATGTCACCATGTAGATCTTCTCATATACTATCTGAACACATATGTAAATACTGTATTTCCTGTTTTATAGGCGGTGTCCAAAATTTGCAAAGCTTTTGGAAATCTGCAGATTTGGGAATTCTCTGAAGTGATTTTACAAAGTAATCATGAGACATTGATGAGAGTCTTCTCTCGGATGGGTTTTCCCAGAAAGATAGTCTTCGGATCAGGACACTCAGTTCACTGCAGAAGTCACCCAACAGCTGTGGAAACTGTGCGGCATCAAATCCACCCCCAGACGAATGGTTTGTGTGAACAATTTATTGGCACCTTAAAACAGATGGTTAGCACCTTTACTGACACCCGTCGGGACTGGGAAAAATTCCTTCCCCACCTCCTTTTTGCTTGCAGGGAGGTGCCGCAGGAATCAACAGGGTTTTTGCAGTTCGAACTACTGTTCGGACGGAGAGTTATAGGTCCCCTAGATTAAATCTGGGAACACTGGGAGGGAGCAGTAGGTGAGGATGGTACCCCTGTCATACCCCATGTGCTGGAGTTCTGTGACTGCCTGGAGGAATTGACTCAGAAAGTGCATACTAACCTCCAATGGGCACAGACCAGTCAGCGCCGATGGCATGACAGAGTTGCCAGGGACTGGAGCTTTCAGATTGGCCAAAAGGTGTTGATTTTGAAACCTGTGCACCATGACAAGCTCCAGGCCACCTGGAAGGGCCCATACCAAGTGGTGGAGCAGAAGTGCGACACCACTTACGTGAGCGGCCCATGCTCTGGCAGTGGGGGGAGACGCATTCTCCACGTGAACATGCTCAAACCTTACTATGAAAGAACAGAGGATGTGGCCGCCATATGTGCGCCTGCCTCTGATGACTTTGAGAATCTTCACCTACCTGATCTTCTGGGGGAGCATGATAAACTAAGAACCCTAGATGAAGTTCAGCTAGGGGAGAGACTAAGTCCCCAGGAGCGTATCCAGGTGCGTCAACTGTTAGCCACGAAGGGCGCCACATTCTCTAACGCCGCTGGCTACACCCCACCAGCTACCCATAGGGTAGACACGGCCGATCAACAACCCCTTAGACAGATGCCCTACAAAATTCCTGAGGCTGTCAAGGAGCACACAAGACAGGAAATTCAGGAAATGCTCCACTTAGGGGTCATAGAAGCATCAGATAGCCCTTGGGCCTCTCCGGTACTTTTAGCGACTTAATGATAAAACAGTCTCTGACGCATACCCTATGCCCAGGATAGACAAGCTCTTAGATAGGATGGCTAGAGGTCAATACCTCACGACCATTGACTTATGTAAGGGCTATTGGCAAATTCCCGTAACGCCAGATGCCATTCCCAAGTCGGCTTTTGTCACCCCGTTTGGCCTCTACCAATTTAAGGTCATGCCATTTGGGATGAAAAACGCCCCAGCCACGTTCCAACGTATGGCGGACCGGCTGCTTGATGGCTTCCAAGATTATGCATGTGCATACTTGGATGACATTGCTATTTATAGTGAAACTTGAGAAGAGCATCTGAGACACATAAATGCCGTGATAGACTGCATCAGAGAGGCTGGCCTAAACCTAAAACCCAGCAAGTGCCATATTGGGATGGCAGAGGTACAATACCTAGGACACAGGGTGGGTTGTGGGAAGCAAAAGCCTGAGCCCGCTAAAGTAGAGGCAGTAGCCCAGTGGCCAACCCCCCGTACCAAAACTCAGGGGTTAGCCTTCCTAGGGACCGTGGGTTATTATTGGAAATTTGTCCCAAACTATAGTACCCTGGCCAAACCCCTCACTGACCTCACCAAAAAGAACCTTACCCGCCAAGTAGTCTGGGCCCCAGAGTGTGAACAGCTCAAGCAGGCCCTTGTTAATAGTCCTGTACTCGCTGCTCCCAATCCATCTAAAAGATTCCTCCTGCACACAGATGCTTCAATGTTTGGATTGGAAGCGGTACTGAGCAAAGTTGGAGAAGATGGAGGTGAACATCACGTAGCTTACTTGAGTCGGAAGCTTCTACCCAGGGAAGTGATCTATGCCACCATAGAGAAGGAATGCCTGGCTGTGGTGTGGGCCCTAAAGAATCTTCAACTGCACTTGTATGGATAGCAGTTCACATTGCTCACGGATCACAACCCGTTAGTATGGCTAAATCGTGTGGCAGGGGGCAATGCCCAGTTGTTGCGCTGGAGCTTGGCGTTACAACCATACTATTTTACAATCCACTACCGCCTCGGAAAACAGAATGGCAATGCTGACGGGTTATAACGACAAACTGAACTGGAAAAGTGATCCGTTAGTACTCCCCAGATCTCTCCAA
Organism: Bufotes viridis; assembly: GCA_033119425.1. NCBI lineage: Eukaryota > Metazoa > Chordata > Amphibia > Anura > Bufonidae > Bufotes > Bufotes viridis. The sequence goes on from CM065590.1 coordinate 399,971,626, forward strand.
GCCGAACCGTTGGGGATCAGACTGGGTCCCCAGATTCCTGTTGTATTTTGCTCACCCTGTGCCCATATTGGTGCAGGGAATGTTAAATGTATTGATTGTCTGTGCCTCTTCCCCTCCCCCTTTTCATGTCCTATTGTTTCGCCAGCAGGGACACTGCTAGAGCTGTCTTGTCCCTCCTCAGTCTCCCATCAGCCCTTGCTATTGTCTGACCCCACCCTGCCTTGTATTATAGTATTCTATGTACTCTATTGTATGTAAATGAGGCTGTTGGGGGTTTTAAACTATATGTGCCATGCCTAGTACAGTCAGTTGACTCCCAAAACTGTGTGTCGCCCAGTTACTGGGGGAATTGTCTCTTGGATATTGAATATTGCTTCTTCAGCTACAAGTGGATTTAAGGGGATTTAAGTAGAGATATTAATGGTATGTCTTGGAGCTCCGCAACACCCGCTCCTTAACATTGACCTTTACAGAGTTCTGTTTCCTTAAAATGTGACCTCCACAACACTCCACCCCCTTAACAGTGACCTCTACAGTACCACGCCCCTTAACACTGAACTCTATAGTGGACTGTTCCCTTAACTGTGACCTCCACCGTTCCCTGCACCCTTAACAGAGGCCTCCACAGCGCCTGCCACTTTAACGTTGACCTCCACAGCAGCTGCCCCTTTATTAGTGACCTTCACAGTACCCCATCTCCTTAACAGTAATTTCCACAACACTGCGCCCCCCTAACAGTGGTCTCTACAGCAATCTGCCACTTAATACTGACCTCCATAGCGGATCGTCCCCTTAACTGTGACCTCCACAGCAACCTGCCCCCTTAACTCTGCAGCACTCCGCTCCCTTAACACTGTCATCCTGTGTGTATGTGAAGACTAAGGGCCTGCGAGTTTCTACTGGCTGATAAGGGTCATGTGACCTTGTGCATGACAATTGGGATATGAGGAGGAAGACCTGCAGGCTTCTATTGGCTAATGCATTTCCGTTCTAGAGAGCTGAGACCTGATCTAAAACCTGATGTACCTGTGTGCCAAATTCCGTAATTGTAAATGCGACATACACTCAGCTTTATACATTAGATGCGACAGTTGTCTTCTCAAAGACAACCTCTTTCAATATGCAGTCCAAATGGTGATCATCTGTTTCATGTAATAAGACAAGGATGACACAGGGACTTTCCACCATGGTTCATAGAGAGGGTTACTGAGAGGGGGATCTCTGTATTGCCTAGCAGTGTATGAACAGGTATTATTTCAATAAAACAACCATCTGATAGCGTTAAGACAGATCTCATCTTTTGTTGCTAGTTGTTTGTTATGAAAAAATGGCATTAAAAGCTATTACTCTGGAAAATCTATTTTGGTTAGAAGGGTCCACCAACAAGAAGCTGGTCTCATGGACCACCAAGGATCAGCTGTAATCTGGGGAAACAAAGCATTACTGTGTGCCCTGTATGTAATAGGCCATGTATGTAATGCATAGAATGGCTCAGTCCCCAGAGACAGAGGCACTTCTTTGTTGCTAGTCTCCACTCCTGCCAAATGATGCTGGCCCCTACTCTCCTTTATTAGCTCCCCTGTAACACACACAAATTTAATATTTCTGCAGACCCTCCAATCATTTCTGTTTAGAAGAATAAGGAAACTAAGCATTCCTTTAGTGTATGTCACAAGACGTCAACCCATTCTACTGCTTGTTTGGAAGCTCACTCCGGATGTCTCATCCTACGCTCTTCCGATAGCCATTAACCCCAAGACGCAAACCAACAGGAAGCCAGTGCTCATTACCTCTTCCCTTTCTGGTCTTGTTTGTCATACGAGTGCTGCTCATTCATGTGTTTGAACAGGTTTAATGTTTTTGTTATTTACAGTATCGACCATTGTCAGAAACCAAATATTTTGCTCTTGGAATGTCTCTTCAGTGTCTAACATTTGCTATCTTTAGCCTTCCTAGATATAAATATTTTTTTTACATTACATTGCTTAAATTCCGTTAAAGGGACAGCATGGATAATCTAGAATAAAGAAGAATAAAAAATAACAGGCAAAAAAAAAAAAAAAAAAAATCGACAAAAAAAAATAATTCGGGGGTATAAATTAAAGGCAATGTGTCTTCAGAAAATGACCTATTGTTTAAAGAGTTTGCACAGTCTCGGGATATTGAAGACCTATCTATCAGATTGGTGGGGGTATCGGGAGCTGGACCCCCGCCGATCTGATAGATGTTTGAAGGAGTTGCGGCACTTGTGCAAGCGCTGCATCCTCTTCAGTGTTTACCAGCACACGGTCTATCTTCTAGCGGCGGTGCGAAGTGATTACAATTTTATCTCCCGTCCACTTGAATGGGAGAAGTTGTAATTACATTGCTCAACCGCTATACTCTAGACCAGGAACCAGCAACCTCCAGCACTCCAAAACTATAACTCACAGTATCCTCCCTTCATTTTTATGGGAGTTACAAGAACAGCCAAGTAAATAAATGTGCTTGCTGGGAGTAGTAATTTCACAGCAGCTGGAGTGCCGAAGATTGGTGATCCCTGATCTAGACAGCATAAGGCTGGGAACACACCTAAGCGTTTCTGAATTGCGTGTATGACGCGCATTTTACGCGCGTTTTTGGATGCGCGTTTTTGCAACTAAGAAACGCGCATCATACGCGCGATTCAGTGATTCACTCCTATTTCAGCATGGCCCATAGGCGCGTTAAAACGCCCCAAAGAAGCTCATGCTGAAGCGACAGCGTTTGGCGTTTTTCAGCGCGTTCAAACGCGCTGTAAAACGCCCAAATGTGAACCATGCCCATAGGGAAGCATGGCTTTTCACATGTTGTGCGTTTTACAGCGCGTTTGAACGCGCTGTAAAACGCTTAGGTGTGTACCTAGGATGAAGGTAAACACTGAAGATGACGCAGCATCCACTAGTGCTGCAACCCCTTTAACCTCTTACCCTAGGTACACACCTAAGCGTTTTACAGCGCGTTCAAACGCGCTGTAAAACGCTCAACATATGAAAAGCCATGCTTCCCTGTGGGCATGGTTCACATTTGGGCGTTTTACAGCGCGTTTGAACGCGCTGTAAAACGGCCAACGCCCAAACAAGTACATGAGCTTCTTTGGGGCGTTTTAACGCGCCTATGGACAATGATGCTATAGGGGAGAGACACTCTATCGTGCGTATGACGCGCGTTTGTAAGTTAACAAAATGCGCATCAAAAAACGCGCATAAAACGCACGTCATACGCGCGATTCAGAAACGCCTAGGTGTGTTCCCAGCCTTAAGGACACATGTACGTCCTGTGTCCGGTCTTTAAAGATGGCGCCCGCTCCTGCTTCATGCAGGCGCCTTAGCCGCGGGTGATCGCGGACATTTAACCCCTCAGATGCCACTGCATCTGAGTGAGCACAAACTGGCAGTTTTACTTACAGTTTGCGCTCCGGCTCCTCCGTGTGGCGATCGGAGGAGCCGGAGCACGCCTGTAGTAGCCTGGGTCTCTATGAATGAAACCCAGGCTGCTCTGTAGTATTTCCTATGGAGCCTTGCCTGTAATAGGCTTCATAGGAAATATGCGATTTTTTCATATATGAAATTCGCAATCAGATGATTGTAAGTTATAGTGCCTTATGGGAACTATATAAAAGTGTAAAAAAAAAAAAAAAAAGTTAAAAAAATAAATAAAAAAAAACATAAAAGTTCAAATCACCCCCCTTTTGCTAAAATAAAAATGAAAAAACTAAAAAATTTTTAAAAATACACATCATGGGTGTCGCAATGTGCAAAAACGCCCATAGTATAAAAATATAAAAAAATATTCTCCATACGTCAAACAGCAAAACGGAAAAAAGCGTCCAAATGGCGGATTCGCCATTTTTGGTCGCTTCATTTTCCACAAAAAATTACATAAAAGGTGATCAAAAAGTCATACACACCCCAAAATGGTATCAATAAAAAAAGATAAGATTATGACGCATAAAATGAGCCTCCATACAGCTCTGTACATATAACTACAAAAAAGTTATAGGGGTCAAAACATGGTGACAAAACGTAAAACTGATTTTTTCCCACTTTTGAATTTTTTTTTCACTATCAAAACGCAAGAAAACCTATACAAATAGGGTATCGCCGGATTCGTACTGACCTGTAGAGTAAAATTAACCGGTCAGTTTTATCGAACGTCGGAATTTAAAAAGCCGCAAAACTGTGGCAGAATTGCTTTTTTTTGCAATTTCACCCTATTTGGAATTTTTTTCCCGCTTCTCACTACATCGTATGCAATAATAAATGGTGGCGTTGGAAAGTACAACTTGTCCCGCAAAAAAAAGCCCTCATATGGCTATGTGAACCGAAAAATAAAAAAGCTATGGCTATGGGAAGGCAGGGAGCGCAAAACGAAAACTCAAAAAGTAAAAAACCTCCGGTCCTTAAAGGGTTAAACAACTGATCAGCAGGGGAGCTGGAAATCAAAACCGTGGCAATCTGATATTGATGATCTATCCTAAAGATAGGTCATCAATATCCTGACACTGCACAATCTACAAGTTTTCATGTAAAATTTTTGATGATGTCATTTTTTATTTTCAGTGTCACTATCTGTATTAAAAAAAAACCAGAAAATCACAGTTTAATTATATGCTGATAATTCTTGTTCCGTACAGATCACCATTCAGCAGTCATCTCATTCTTATTACAGGCTGGATTACTACGACAAGTAACACCTCTGTATAATTATGCAGCATACTCAAGTTAGGTTTAATAGTGTTCCTGGGTGTTGTAGTGCAATTATGACCACTAACCTGGGACAGGCTGACTCTCTGGTACTTCTGCAAGGACAGGTAGTTATAGGTAGAGTTTGTGACGCCAGTGCCAATTAACGGGGTGGCACACCGTTTGCTGATAGTAGGAATAATTGAGGAACCACGTTGTAATAAAACAGAACTTGAACTTTACGGGATCTTTAGTAGTAGTCATACATGGACATAGATGGAAGCGCAGTTCCTTAGAAGACGGTTGGTTTCAGTACATTTAATGGCAGGCAATAGGTAGCAAGGTGATCACAGAGGGTTAACACACAGGACTCTTGCAGTACAGGCGGCTTGCACTCTCTACCTGTCTGATCCTGGAACATGGACACTATCCTCCAAGGCCCCAATGCCCTCTCTCGGCTTATATCCTTGGGATAATAATTATTGAGTACCTCCTCTGATATTGGTAGTACCTCTTGCTGTCTTGGTTACTGCTCTGCCTTCCCTCAGCTCACTCAGGCTGGTGACCAGTGATGCTCCTGCAGGGATCCTTATCCTGTTTGCAGCTCGACTAAGGAGGAAACACTTCTCCACTAGTCCTAGGGTCTGGACTGCTCCTCCTAGGGAATGAATCTTCCTAGGCTGGACCCTCTCAGGCTATAGAGCCTGGGCTGACTTCAACAGGCTCAAGGCCTGGACTGGAATCCTTCAGGCTCAAGGCCTGGACTTAGACTGCTTTTCCCTTCCCTGGCTGGGCCTATATATAAACTAGGGCTCCCTAGCTCCCTCTACTGACCTAGAGCTGGAATGACATCCCTAGCAGGCCTGCACATGGCAATATAACCGTAACAGGGAAGTATATAGCATTACATTACATGAAGATGTTTTATACCAACCTCCCCATAAATGAGGGGAACAACAGCACACAAGTGACCCTTCTGTAGTGACGGGCATTACAGCTCCCGTACACTACAATTACATAGTTGTTAAGTTTGGAAAAAGACAAAAGTCCATCAAGTCCAACCTATGTATACATAACATAGGATCCACCATTGATAATAAGTTATAGACGCAGCTTATCTAAACCCCTCCCTGCACAATGACCTCTGCTCAGAGTACATCTAGAAAACCCTTTTATGGACATCATTTACTGGTGTAATGTGTCTCTGTTTAAAATTGGCCATAGCACTTGGTTCTATAACAGTGTTTCCCAATCCAGTCCAAAAGGAACACAAAGGTGTTCTCTGTACTTGCATATGGAAGGTCTGAGAGTGCAGAAAATATATTGGGGGGCATTGACATGCTCTTTTTCTCAGACCACACCTTTTTATTATAAGCCATTACCTCTTTTTGAAAGGCTAACCCCTCACTGTGTGTTTGGACTCTGAGGCTCAGCCTGATATTGTAGGATCCCAGCATTAAACACAGTTAGGCCTCTTGCACATGAACGTGTGCACCCCGTGCCCGTATTGCGGAACGCGTTTGCGGATCCGCAATAAACGGGCACCATTCTATGGCCATTCCGCATCACGGATGCGGACCCATTTATTTCAATGGGTCCGCAAATCCGGAGATGCGGAACGGTGCGGAATGGAATGACGGAACGGAACACTACGGAGTGCTTCCGCGGGGTTCCGTTCCGCATTGTCCCGCAAAAAGATAGAACATGTCCTATCTTTTTGCGGAACGGGCAGATCGCGGACCCATTCAAGTGAATGGGTCCGCAATCCGCTGCGGCTGCCCCACGGCCGGTGCCCGAGCATTGCGGGCCGCAATTTGCGGCCCGCAGCACTGGCACGGGGTGCACACGTTCGTGTGCAAGAGACCTTAGGGAAGCTTATGCAGCACCTCGGAAGTTTGACAACCCTTCCGGTAGTCCAGGAGGCCTTCCCATTTTCTGGGAGCCTCCCAGAGAGCTGTACAATTAACACCCAACAGGTGATCTGCAGTATAAACCACACACATACCAATAAAAAAGGTATTCGCTTAGTGTATGTATTTGTCATGGTTTGGCCTTGGCTCGGTAATGGTCCATCTCTTTGTAAGCCTGAAAGGCCCAAAAGTTTTTGAAAATCAATTTAGCAAAAATCCCAGTGGAAAAACACTACAGTACAGTCCGCAGTCGAACCTCCATGCCAACTGCAAAAACACACAGAGCAGCTGGTCGCCAATAGCTGCACGATTTGACAGAGAAATTGTGCAGTCACAGGTAGACGTGACTTGCCAAATGCACTTGCCAAATGCATCCATCAGCACCTGGGGTCTCACCCTAAGAGCCCATTCACACGACTGTATTTTTCTGTCAGCATTTGTTCTGCAATTTTGCAGATCGGATGTGGACCCATTCATTTCAATTGGGCCACAAAAGACTTCCATTCCGTGACCCTGCAAAGAAGATTGAACATGTCCTATTCTTGAGCGTATTTGTGGAAAAGTATAAGCATTTCTATCATGGAGGAGAATCTTCCGATCCACAAAATGTGGAATGCACACGGCTGGTATCGGTGTTTTGTCGATCCACAATTTGCAGTCGTGTGAATGAGCCCTTCAGCTAAGGTCCGTTTCAGATGAGCGAGATGTCTCCTGGAAAAATGCTCCATGTGGGAGTGTGATTTCCTGTCCTCGACTCTGCTCTTATAACTGGATCTCACAGCATTAAAAATGTTTATAATGCTGTGTGTGCCTGCCTGCCATCATCTGTAATGAATTATACTAACATAATGCTGTCAGTACAATTCAGTAGATCTGAGGTCTGACAGGGACACACATCATTATAAATCATTATAATTAGGGATGTACCGATACCAGTATCGGTATCGGGACCGATACCGGCATTTTCACGAGTACTTGTACTCGTGAAAATGTCGCCGATACCGCTGCCGATACTGGAAGTTCCGGTCCGGCAGCTCCTATACACTATTGAAGTAAACCTAACCTCTATTAATGTGGCCGGAATTACTAACTATTGATGAGCAGTCTCCCTCAGGTCAGGCGCTCAGTCCTTCCATTCTCCTCCTGCCCCGCCTGCCTTCTTCATTCATAAAAGTGGGCGGAGCGGGCAGGCGGGACAGGAGGCGCATGGAGGAACTGAGAGCTCAAGCTGCCCGATTCCTCCAAGCACCTCACATCCCTCCTGCGCGCTCCGCCCACTTTATGAATGTTGAAGGCGCGCGGGGCAGGAGGAGCATGGAGGGACTGAGCGCCTAACCTAAGGGGGACTGCACATTAATAGTTAGTAATTCCGGCCACATTAATAGAGATTAAGTTTACATCAATAGTGTATAGGAGCTGCGGGGCCGGTGTATGAACGAGTCAAGCTACACCGGCCCCTGCGAGTGTAAACTGCCCCCCCACACACACTATGATGGCACTTATGGGGGTCTGTGGATGACACGTATATAGCATAATATGCTATATATGTGTCATCCACATAGCCCCCTGACAGTGTCATCCAGAGATCCCCCAGTGTCATCCAGAGATCCCCCAGTGTCATCCAGAGATCCCCCACACACTGTCATCCAGAGTTCCCCCATAGTGTCATCCAGAGATCCCCCATTACAGTGTCATCCAGAGATCCCCCATTACAGTGTCATCCAGAGATCCCCCATTACAGTGTCATCCAGAGATCCCCCATTACAGTGTCATCCAGAGATCCCCTATTACAGTGTCATCCACAGCGCCCCCATAACAGTGACATCCACAGATCCCCCATAACAGTGACATCCACAGATCCCCCATTACAGTGTCATCCACAGATCCCCCATTACAGTGACATCCACAGATCCCCCCATAACAGTGACATCCACAGACCTCATAACAGTGTCATCCACAGACCCTCATAATAGTGACATCCACAGCGCCCCCATAACAGTGTCATCCACAGATCCCCCATAACAGTGTGTCATCCACAGATCCCCCATAACAGTGCCATCCACAGCGCCCCCATAACAGATCCCCCTGGATGCACATTGGTTGGAAAACACTATTATATTCCCATTTATTATTTATTAACATTTTTACAAAGGAAAAGAAAAGCCGTTGTCCATAACAACCAAATTCCAGCTTTAATTTTTTTCATTGCTATCAGCAACTGCGCCGCTGTTTATTCGAGGTATCGGTAATTGGTATCGGCGAGTACTTAAATAAAAGTATCGGTACTCGTACTCAGTCTTAAAAAAATGGTACCGGGACATCCCTAATTATAATACAGTGAGGTTCCGTTAAAAGAGCAGAGTCGAGGATGGGAAATCATGCTTTCACAAGGAACGTGTTTCCTGTAGATAACTAGCTTGTATGAAACTGGCCTAACCTTTTTCACAGACGTGTGCTTTCCGTATTTTCCATGGACACTACATGTACCCATTGATCAGTGGAGACATGCACTAGTTTGGTCCGTAATGTGGACCAAACACACCTGCCTACGGGTCCATAAAAAAACACAGACACAACACGGACGGCATCCATGTTCTGTCAGTGTTTCACAGACCATTGGTAGGAGATGCTCTGAAAATTAATCTTCAGCTAAGCAGTCTCTGAGGAATACAGATGACACAAGGACCAAACGCGGATTATTCACGGACATCAAACGGACACGGAAATGTGAATAAGGCCTAAGTCATTTAATCAGTTTCACTACACAGGAAATTCTCAACACATGACCTGGGTTTCCTTGGTGACAGGATTGAGAAGAACTGCTCTAGAACAGCATGGTAGATGTAATGAGCTCTGCACGCCAGGGCTGCTCCGTGTCTGTTACACAGGTAGGATCTACAGAGGAGCACACTTCCTGGTTATCTGACACTTCCTCCTCTACCTGAGACGCTACTCCATGGAGCACACATTTACCGGGTAAGTTTGCAGCAAGATTCAAGTGAATGTAACAGCCGCTTAGCTCAGTTTCTACTGACACACATATATGCTTTCTCTTAATACTCAGGTTTCTGTGCATTGAAACATGAAAAGCAGTTTATACCATCACTGTAGTCAATGCTTTCTCCTCCGCTTCACTGAACTTCAGCTGTAAAGGTTAAATAAAGGGTTGTAGTTTACAGGCTTCATGGATGTCTTCCCTGTGACTCTCTTTATAGCTACAACTTAGATTTACTAGATTATGGGAGAATAAGAAAAATGGGAATATCTGATTATTTATTTTAATCTGTGTAAAAATGCTCATGTATATATAGAAGCAGGAAGGTTTCTTGCTGGATTTTCTTGCCTTAGGCATCAAGCACATGACTGTATTTTTTTCCCCCACATGTCAGTGGATCATGGACGTGTTCTGTCCGTGATCTCCATAGAGAGCACATGTACCCATTGATTTTAATGTGTTTATTTACTGGTGAGGGCGGTTGTCGACGGGACTATTTTTTATCGTCTTGTATAAAGGAACCAAACGGAACTATTATGTGTCCCCATAGACATGTATTAGGACGGAGCAAAACGGAATGCCTCTTAAGGCCCCTTTTACAGGGGCGAGTATTCCGCGCGGGTGAAATGCGTGATGTTGACGCATTGCACCTGCACTAAATCCGGACCCATTCATTTCAGTGGGGCTGTGCAATGTGCGCTGCGTGAAAATCTTAAGCATCCGCAAGCAAGTGCGGATGCGGTGCTATTTTCACGCATGGTTGCTAGAAGACGATCAGGATGGGGACCCGAACTTTATTATTTTCCCTTATAACATGGTTATAAGGGAAAATAATAGCATTCTCATACAGAATACTTAATAAAATGTGGATTGAGGGGTTAAAATAAATAACTCACCTTATCCACTTGATCGCGTAGTTGCCGATCTCTTCTTTGTTCATTAATCATAAGCTGCCGGCTAAAGGACCTGTGGTGACGTGACATCATATGGTCCAATCACATGGTGATGGACCATGTGATTGGACCATGTGATTAACGCAGTGACATCACCACAGGTCCTTTGACAGGTCCTGAAGAAATAACAGGAGACCGGCAGCTACGCGATTAATTGGAGGAGGTGAGTTAATTTTATTTTTATTTTTCAACCCTCAATTGACTTTCTACTAAGCATTCTGTATTAAGAATGCTATTATTTTCCCCCATAACCATGTTATAAGGGAAAATAATAAAATCTACACTACAACTAACCCAAACCCGAACTTCATTGAAGAAGTTCGGGTCTGGGTACCACATTCAGTTTTTTCTCACGCGCGTGCAAAACGCATTGCACCACACAACGCAATTGCAGTCAAAACTGACTGAAATTGCGTGCGCACTCGCCACGATTTCTCCGCCACGCACCTGCCTCCTATCCGACCCCAATCCGCAACGCCTGTGTGAAAGGGGCTTAAAGGCTTCCGTTTTGCTTTCTGTCCTAAAATTCTGTTATATTCCGTTGTAACTCTGTTATAACGGAACCTATATCAAAATGCCATAACGCCAATGAAAACCCACACTAAATAAACCATGGTAAAACCATAGAGACATGCAATGCCCTGGTCCATAGTGCAGATCAAACACATCCATTGAAGTCTATGGATCTGTGAAAACCACTGACACAGATGGCATCTGTGTTCTGTCAGTGATTTCCACAGACCACTCTGTTGCTCTGGAAACTAGTATCAGGTTATAAGTGTATGTGGAATACGGATGAAACACAGAGGACAAAAAACGGACATAAGAACCAAACAAGATATCTTCACAGGTGAACCAGAGACCATCTTGCCACAGATCTCCCTATTTACCTATAAGGAAATGTACAATGTAATGCTTTCTGAACTTGAATTTTTAGAAATGTCAAATAATTTCTTTGAAATATTTCAGTTGCCAAGCTTTTATGGCCTCACATTACTCCGTCTTAGTCACTGGGGTACTGGTGCCATTAGCGGCTGGTGTGGCCTGGGCACTATACAGATATCACTTCCAACCATCAGACACACATCGGGGTATGGATGTGAAGATACAGCAGGCCCTACGTCGATATGTCCTGATTGAATCCACCCATGGAAAACCGGACTGTGTGCTACAGGCTTTTAAAGAATATGCCAGTAAAGATCGCGTGATAAAGGGACTGCTATTTACTGTAGAGCAAGGTATGTCGATCAGCCACATGCAATGCTTTATCTTTCCTGTGAGGGCGCTGCAAGATTCTTGTTCACTAGCAGCTAGTTTCCCCTGCCAACAACTGCTGACTGAGGAAGGGGTCCCAGGAGCAGTAAATCGATAAACTCTATTCCAGGGAAAGTGATTGTTCAACACCCATAAATAACCCTTTAAGGCCTTAACCCCTTAGTGACCAAGCCTGTTTGGGCCTTTATGACCAAGCTTTTTTCTTCCTTTTTTCATGGTCCCGTTCCAAGAGCTATAACTTTTTCATTTTACCGTTTATATAGCTTTATGAGGGCTTGTTTTTTGCGGGACAAGTTGTAGTTTTTAATAGCAACATTTTAGGGTACACATAAGTTTCCAATTAACTTTTATTAACTCTTTATGGGAGGGAGATGGGGAAAAATAGCAATATTGCCACTGCGTTTTTTACATTTTACATTATAAATGTTACGGCGTTCATTTTTCGGCAAAAGTAACATAATATCTTTATTCTCAGGGTCAGTACGATCACAGTGATACTGAATACATATATTTTTTTTTTTACGTTTTTGTAACCAAAAAAATGATTTTGCATTGCCACTTTCCAAGACCCATAACTTTTTTATTTTTTTCTATGGAGTTGTGCGAGGGCTTGATTTTTGCGGGACGACTTTTATTTTTCATTGGTATCATTTTGGAGTAAATGCCTCTTTTTGATCGCTTGCTATTATGTTTTTTTTCGGTGGAAACTAAGAATAAATTAGAATTCTTTTTTTTTTTTTTTCTTTTTTACGGCGTTTACCATAGGAGATAATTTATGTAATATTTATGCAGTCCCCGTCATTCCGGATGCGACAATACCAAACATATTGGGGGAAAAAAAAAATTGCAATTTTTTTCATTGAAAAGTGTATTTTCAATGGGAAAAAAAGCATATTTTTTCATTTTATGGAATTTTTTTTATTTAATAAATGTGTGTTTTTTTTCTAATTTTTTTTTACTACTTAATAGTCCCACAAGGGGACTATAATATACATTATTTTGATTGCTTTTAAAATGTAATGCATTATTTCTATAATGCATTACATTTTAATAGCAATGTAATTCCAACTTTGACCAGCAGGCAGCACCAGAGAGGCACAGCCTGCTGGAGTTAACTGAAGAAAAGGCTCAGGGCCCTGCCGGAAGCTAGGTAAGGCTTCCCAAGACATCAGCACCCTGCGGGGTGATGATGGGAGACAGAGGGAGTCCGCTCCCTCTGTCAATGCTTTACATGCGGCAGGTGCCATTGTGCTCGGCATGTAAAGGGTTAAACAGCCTGGATCGGCACTCCTGCTGGTCCGGGCTGTTAGAGCAGGGCCCCCGGCTCTCATGTGCTTTGACTTGGCCACCGTAAAAACGCGGCAGTCCAGCCTAAGGCCCCTTAGTGACCGCCGTAAAAAGGCGTATGGGTGGTAACTAAGGGGTTAAGGGCCCTGTACACGGGCCGAGAATTAAAAATATCATCGCTAACGAGCATTCATAGTAATAAGTAACGCTTGTTAGCGATGATCTAGCAGTGTAAATCTACTGCCAATTACCTGATGAACAAGCGTGTAAATTGGATCGTTTCCCAATGGAAACACGATCTGCTGCTAGGAAACAACAAGTCTGTATGGGGAAGAGTGATGGCATTAGCGATCACTCCTCCCCATAAATGCATCAGTCTCCTCCACTAGCGATCAGCAGATTGTAGGGAAGGAACGTTTCCTTCCCGAAAACCTGTTTGTACATCGTCCCGTTTAAAGGGACCTTTGTCCTTTGTCAGTGATTTTCAGCAATGATTGTGAGCCTAGGACTCGAGAGAGAGATCTGTCATTGTGGAAAGATTTGTTCCTGTTCTGTCTTTTAGACCCATTAGACCCATGACTGCAGGGGCGGACACAGACAGCAGAGGGCCCCTATGCAAAAAATGCACCTGCCCCCCCCCCCTCCAAAAAACATAAATACATATATAAACATATATGTACAAATAAAAAGGATTGTGTTAACAATAATGTTTTATTATATGCAAACGGGGGCATTAACATTACAACTAGAGGCTACGTTCTCTTTATAACTGCTGTGCCCTTTTCACTTTGACATTTTCACTGCCAAGCCCTGGGAGCGGCAGTTGTAGAGAGAGCGGAGCCTCTAGGTGTAATGGTAACGCCCCCGTTGCTCCTAGAGGCTCATTTACATATAATAAAACATCATTTTTATATGAATACGAGACCAACACAGGTGCCTTCAGCTGCCAAACGCACATGTAACAGGTCAGCCAGTGTCATAGGTTCAAAACTGCTGACAGATGCCCTTTAACCACTTCAGCCCCCCTAGCTTAAACACCCTTAATGACCAGGCCACTTTTTACAATTCCGCACTACACTACTTTCACCGTTTATTGCTCCGTCATGCAACTTACCACCCAAATGAATTTTACCTCCTTTTCTTCTCACTAATAGAGCTTTCATTTGGTGGTATTTCATTGCTGCTGACATTTTTACTTTTTTTGCTATTAATCATAAACTACCAAAATTTTTGCAAAGAAATGTCATTTTTCACTTTCTGTTGTAATTTTTTTTTCTTAAAACGACATTTCTATATAAATTTTTCGCAAAATTTATTGTTCTACATGTCTTTGATAAAAAAAAATCTAATAAGTGTATATTTATTGGTTTGGGTAAAAGTTATAGCGTTTACAAACTATGGTGCAAAAAAGTGAATTTCCGCATTTTGAAGCAGCTCTGACTTTCTGAGCACCTGTCATGTTTCTTCAGGTGCTAGAATGTCAGGATAGTATAAATACCCCCCAAATGACACCATTTTAGAAAGAGGACACCCCAAAGTATTTGCGGAGGGGCATGGTGAGGTCATGTATCATTTCATTTTTTTTCACAAGTTAGCGGAAAATGACACTTTCTGAGGGAAAAAATAAAAATAATAAAGTTTCCATTTCTGCTAACTTCTGGCAAAAAAAAAAAAAAATCTCCCACGGACTCACTATGCCCCTCAGTGAATACCTTGGGGTGTCTACTTTCGAAATGGGGTCACTTGTGGGGTGTGTTTACTGTTCTGGCATTTTGGGCGGGGCTAATTGTGAGCAGCCATGTAAAGCTAAAGGTACTCGTTGGAATTTAGGCCCTTCGCTCAGGCTGCAAAGTGTCACTCGGTGGTATCGCGTACTCAGGAGAAGTAGGGCAATGAGTTTTGGGGTGTATTTTTACATATACCCCTGCTGGGTGTGAGAAATATCTCTGTAAATGACAACTTTTAAAAAAAAATTATACAAAGTTGTCAAATTACAGAGATATTTCTCTCACCCAGCATGGGTATATGTAAAAAGACACCCCAAAACACATTGCCCTACTTCTCCTGAGTACGGCGATACCACATGAGTGACACTTTTTTGCAGCCAAGATGCGCAAAGGGGCCCCGATTCCAATGAGTACCTTTAGGATTTCACAGGGCATTTTTACGCAATTTTCTTCTCACGCTTTAGGGCCCCTAAAATGCCAGGGCAGTATAAATACCCCACATGTGACCCCATTTTGGAAAGAAGACACCCCAAGGTATTCCGTGAGGGGCATGGCGAGTTCATAGAAGATTTTGTTTTGGGCACAAGTTAGCGGAAATTGATTTTTTATAGTTTTTTCTCATAAAGTCTCCCTTTCTGCTAACTTTTGACAAAAAGTTAAATTTTTCATTGACTCACTATGCCCCTCAGCGAATACCTTGGGGTGTCTTCTTTCCAAAATGGGGTCATTTGTGGGGTGTTTGTACTGTTCTGGCATTTTGGGCGGGGCTAAATTGTGAGCAGCCATGTAAAAGCTAAAGGTACTCGTTGGAATTTGGGCCCCTTTGCACCCAGGCTGCAAAAAGTGTCACTCATGTGGTATCGCTGTACTCAGGAGAAGTAGGGCAATGTGTTTTGGTGTATTTTTACATATACCATACTTTGTGTGAGAAATATCGCTGTAAATTGACAACTTTGTATAAAAATTTTTAAAAGTTGTCATTTACAGAGATATTTCTCTCACACAGTATGGTTATATGTAAAATACACCCAAAACACATTGCCCTACTTCTCCTGAGTACGGCGATACCACATGTGTGACACTTTTGCAGCCAAGATGCGCAAAGGGCCCTAAAACCAATGAGTACCTTTAGGATTTCACAGGGCATTTTACGCATTTTTCTTCTCACGCTTTAGGGCCCCTAAAATGCCAGGGCAGTAAAAATACCCCACTTGTGACCCTATTTTGGAAAGAAGACACCCCAAGGTATTCCGTGAGGGGCATGGTGAGTTCACAGAAAAAAAAAATTGGCCACAAGTTAGCAGAAATTGATATATATATATATATATATATATATATATATATATATATTTTTTTTTACAAAGTCTCATATTCCACTAACTTGTGACAAAAAATAAAATTTTACATGAACTCACCATACCCCTTACAGAATACCTTGGGGTGTCTTCTTTCTAAAATGGGGTCACATGTGAGGTTTTTGTACTGCCCTGGCATTTGAGGGTCTCCGCAATCATTACACGTATGGTCAGCATTAGGAGTTTCTGCGATTCTCCTTATATTGAGCATACGGGTAATGAGATTTTTGTTTTTCCGTTCAGCCTCTGGGCTGAAAAAAGAAAAAAAATGAACGGCACAGATTTCTTCATTCGCATCGATCATCGTGGATGAAAAAATCTCTGCCAAAATCAGTGACTGCGGTGCGGTGGGCTTGGCGCTAACTACCTAACAAGTAGCTAACTAACTGGCGGTGATAAGGGACCCTTATGCCCCATTCACACGTCCGAAATTCTGTTTGCAGAACGGAATTGGGGACCCATTCATTTCTATGGGGACAGACTTTGTCCCGCTCGGATCCGGAATTGCGGATCCGCACTTACGGGTCTGCATTTCCGTTCCGCAAAAATATAGAACATGCCCTTTTCTTGTCCGCAATTGCGGACAAGAAAAAGCATTTTCTATATAGTTCTGGCAATGTGCGGATCTGCAAAATGCGGAAAGCACATTGACGGTGTCCGTGTTTTGCGGATCCGCGGCGCGATCCGTGGCACGGATCTGTGGATCCGCGGATCCGCAAAACACATATGGACATGTGAATAGAGCCTTACAGGGGGTGATCAGTGACAGAGGGGTGATCAGGGAGTCTATATGGGGTGATCAGGGGTTAACAAGGGGTTAATAGTGGTTATTAAGTGAGGGGGGTTAGTTTAGTGTTTGGTGCAACTTTACAGAGTTACCTGGTCCTCTGGTGGTCGATCCCAGTAAATGGGACCACCAGAGGACCAGGTAGCAGGTATATCAGACGCTGTTAACAAAATACCTCTCGCGAGATGACGCACGTATGCGTCCAGGAGGAACAAACTTGCCGCCGCCTGGACGCATCCGTGCGTGAGGCGGTCGGCAAGCGGTTAAATGGGTTGTCCGGGTTCAGAGCTGAACTCGGACATAACCCCTTCTTCCCCCACTCAGTCCCTCTAACATGAGCATTGGAGCATTTCACAATTAGTCATAAGGCTACATACCCTCTATCAGCACCTGCGGCACTGCAGAATTAAAACTTCTCAACTTCTCTCTATACCACTCTCTATACCGCTAAAAAATGGCATTCTCAAACTCTGCCCCCTGTAAGTGACAGTGTATCACCTCCACACTGCCTCCCCGCATCCTCCACTCACTGCTGCTCGACCATTCAGCTTAACACTTAGCACCACATACCTCTTACATCCAGTCAGGGCCGGTGCAAGGATTTTTGGCAACACAAGCGAAGCTATATCTTGGCATAAAACCCCCGCCTCTCCTCTCCCCCGTCCCTGCAGCTCACCTGGTCCTGTCTGCAGCAGCTAGCTTCTCCTCTGTGTGGTCCTGATATCTTCGCTCTGCTTCAATTGCTGGTTCGAGGACTGTATTTTTCGCCCTATAAGATGCACCTAGGTTTTAGAGGAGGATAATAAGAAACAATATTTTCCATTACACCTCAGGTCAGACCAGCAATCAGACCCCCAATGTTAATCAAACCTCAGATCAGCCCCCCATGTCAGCCGTCAGCCCCCATCCATCATGTCAGCCATCATGCCCCCATATCAGCCATCATGCCCTCATGTCAGCCCCCTATGTCAGCCGTCAGCCCCCATTCATCATGCCCCCCATGTCAGCCATCATGCCTCCATGTCAGCCATCATGCCCCCCATGTCAGCCATCATGCCCCCATGTCAGCGATCAGCACTCCATATCACATTTCTTCCCCCTCCATCCATGTCAAATCACCCCCTTTGTGCCACATCATCACCCCCTATTGTGTCACATCCCCCCCGGTCACATTACTCATTCTCCCCCTCCATGGCACAGGCTACATTGTCCCCCCTCCCATCATGCCAACCCCTGTAATAAACTTAAACATCATGCACTCTGCTCACCTACTGCAGTGGTTGTGTGAGTTAACACAGCTCTAGCCTCCAGTGCCTCCTGCTTCCCGCCGCGGAGCCACTCGTCAGACAGTCACATGACCCCACCTGGGGTGTGACTGACCGTGTTGCCGCTCTGTCCGAGAGGGCTCCCGCTTCGGCGCAACTTTCAAGTGATTTTTTCCGCCCACTGCTTCTCTGCGCCGGGTGCGCCCTAAGGCAGCCGCTTGGTCTGCCTTAGGGTAGCGCCGGCCCTGCATCCAGTGATGTCTCCTCTAATGCAGACATTCACTTTCCTCATCTTCTCCATTCAGCCAAGACCACCTTGACAACATCTTTGAGCCACGTCTTGTCTCTGCAGCGTTTGCAACACAGACATCTTAGATTCCTCACTTTCCATCACCCACCTTCTTGATGCCCCAACAAGGTTATCCAGCTACTACCCCCAGTACTGTGCCCACTGTGCTCCCCAATGTTCACATACACTATACTGCAGAAATAATAGTGCCATACAGTTAGTCTCCCCATAGTAATAGTCCACCCAGACTGCTGTCAATAGTAATAGTGGTCCTCAAAGTCCCACCAATAGTAATTCCATCCCATTGAAGCCTTATTAGTAATAGAGCCCCCTACAGTGCCTCAATAGTGATAATGTTCTCCAAGTGTGCCTCTTTTAGTAGTAATTCTCTCCATATTGTGCCCGATAATAATAATAATGCCCCCATAGAGCCCTCAGTAGAAATAAGCCCCCCCCCAATAGTACCTCCAGTGGTCATAAGGCTCCCTATAGTGCCCTCAGTACTAATAAGGCCCCCTATAGGGAAACCCTTATAGATATAAGGCCAATCTATAAGGCACTTCTATAGAGCCCTCAGTAGTAGTAATGCCTGCGACCACTGCCCACAGTATTTATAATGTTCCCTGCAGTGCCCTCTGTATTTATAATGCCGCATGCCCTAGAGTTATAATCTTCTCTGTAGTGCCCCCATAAATTATAAAGCTTGTTTTCTCCCTCCAATCTTCTATACCAGGCATGCTTAACCTGCGGCCCTCCAGCTGTTGTAAAACTACAACTCCCACAATGCCCAGCTGTAGGCTGTTCAGGCATGCTGGGAGTTGTAGTTTTGCAACAGCTGGAGGGCCGCAGGTTGAGCATGCCTGTTCTATACCATGCAGTCCCATGTAAATAACATTACTACTGTCCCTCCAGTCTTCTATACCATGCAGTCCCATGTAAATACCACCAGTCCTCTCCCTCCAGTCTTCTATATCTTACAGTCCCATGTACTGTAAATAACCTATCTTCCTTACAGTCTTCTATAACATATAGTCCCATGTAAATAACTTAAATTCCCTCCTTCAGCCCCCTCTAACACATATTCCCTTGTAAATAACATCAGTCCTTTCTGTCCAGTCCTCTATTTTTTCCAGTCCGATGTAAATAACACCAGTCATCTCCCCCCAATCTTCTATAAGGCTTCATGCACACGGTCGTTGTTGTATTGCGGCCTGAATATAGTGGGTCCGCAATAGACGAGCATCGGCCGTGTGCACCCCATATCACAGATGCGAATCCATTCACTTGAACGGAAGCACGGATCGGAAGCCCATGGAAGCACTATGGAGTGCTTCCGTGGTGTTTCTGTCTGTTGTCCGTACCTCCGCACCGCAAAACAATAGAACATTTTCTATTGATCGAGAATGGGTCTCGATCCGTCCCGGCCACCCCACGGCCCCAATGCATGGAACGGCCGCAAAACGGCCGTGTGCATGAGGCCTAACATACAGTCCCATGTAAAAAAAATCTCTTTCTTAGTTCTTAGTCTTCTACAACATACAGTTCCATGTAACTCAAACCACTCCCCTCCCTTCAGCCCCTCTAACATACAGTCCCAGTTAAATAACATATTTCCCTCCCACTAAGCAGGGAGGAGGTATAATGGGGAGAACCACATCTCCCAGCATTTCTCTGGCACTTACATTCATTCCACGGCATCACAGGTCTCCACTGCTAAACGCGGCCTTTTTCTGCAGTGTTCACATGATGTGTTAAATTCGCTATGCGATTTATTATTATTTTTTTAATAGAATAATTATATTACTTGATAATTATTATAATTATTCTATTTATTAAAAAAAAAATTATATAATCGCATAGCGAATTAAACACAGCTGTCTCTATAGTCAACCTTCCTATTTGATTGCTAGAATTAGCGAAGTTGACGAGTAGGTTGCTAAAACGAAGATGTAGAATACTTCGTTATCTTCGTTTTGAGGAATATGACGAATACATTCGTCATATTCGTCATCTTCGCTATAATTCTAGATATGAAACCAATAGGAAAGTAACCTAAGTTAAAATCGCAATACGCGATTATTTAAATCGCATATTAATCGCGATAACTAGAATAATGACGAATATTCGATTTCGACTAATATGAAACGAATATTCTTTCGAATATTCGCGAATTTCGTCGAAATCGAATATGGCACCTGCCGCTCATCACTAATAAAGACCAGAGCCACTACATTAAATTAAAGACTAGTGCCATGAATAATATACTAGATTGCCTACTTACAAACAGATGAGGATGATGATGGGCTCTAACTGGAGTCTGGCTCCACTGGTCTGGTGTAGAACAATCTCTCTGGAGGCTGTTTGTAACTGTGGTCACAAAAATCAATGTTCTCGGAGAATGGGAAGCAGCTCCATTTTTTGGGGCCCTTTACACAGCTCAGGGTCTGGGCCCCAGGGCCTGACGGTGAGTATGCTCATAAGGCCCACCCATAAGTCCACCTACGTGTTCCACCCATGAGTTAGTTCACAGTGGGTGAAGTGTGTAGGGGATGTGTTATGTGTTGCTGAAGAGAATCTAATGTGTGTGCGCTTATGGAATGTAGTGTATAGGGATACCAGTGTGTGTAGGTGATGCAGTGTGTGTGTAGTGGATGCAGTGTGTGTGTGTTTTCATGTAAGGGATAGAAAGAAGTTTGTGTATAAGGTATGTATTGGGTGTTTCTGAATGTGTGTACGGAATGCATTGTGTGAATCTGTGTTTGTATGTGTAAGGGCTGCAAGGTGTGTTTCTGTGTATGTAAGGGGGTGCATTGAGTGTGTGTAAGGGATGCATTGTGTGTGTGTAAGGGGTGCATTGTGTTTCAGTGGGTGTAAGGGATCCAGTGTGTGTGTCTTTAAGGGGTGCATTGTGTGTAAGGGCTGCAAGGTGTGTTTCTGTGTATGTAAGGGATGCAGTGTGTGTGTCTGTAAGGGGTGCATTGTGTGTCTGTAAGGGGTGCATTGAGTGTGTGTAAGAGATGCATTGTGTGTTTCTGTGTATGTAAGGGATGCATTGTGTGTAAGGGCTGCAAGGTGTGTTTCTGTGTATGTAAGAGATGCAGTGTGTGTGTCTGTAAGGGGTGCATTGTGTGTCTGTAAGGGGTGCATTGAGTGTGTGTAAGAGATGCATTGTGTGTTTCTGTGTATGTAAGGGATGCATTGTGTGTAAGGGCTGCAAGGTGTGTTTCTGTGTATGTAAGGGATGCAGTATGTGTGTCTGTAAGGAGTGCATTGTGTGTCTGTAAGGGGTGCATTGAGTGTGTGTAAGAGATGCATTGTGTGTTTCTGTGTATGTAAGGGATGCATTGTGTGTAAGGGATGCATTGTGTGTTTCTGTGTATGTGTGCAAGGGGTGCATTGTTTTTGTGTGTAAGGGACGCATTGTGTGTGTGTGTGTGTGTGTGTGTGATGGATGTCAATCTCTCCCCCCTCCCTTGTCACTCTAATTCCCCCCTCCCTCCCCCCTTGTCACTCTCATTCCCCCCTCCCTCCCCCCCTTGTCACTCTCATTCCCCCCTCCCTCCCCCCTTGTCACTCTCATTCCCCCCTCCCTCCCCCCTTGTCACTCTCATTCCCCCCTCCCTCCCCCCTTGTCACTCTCATTCCCCTCCCTCCCCCTTGTCACTCTCATCCCCTCCCTCCCCCTTGTCACTCTCATTCCTCCCTCCCCCTTGTCACTCTCATTCCCCCTCCCTCCTTGTCACTCTCTTTCTCATTCCCCCTCCCTCCCTTGTCACTCTCACCCCCTCCCTTGACACTCTCTTTTTCCCCCTCCCTCCTTGTCACTCTCTTTCTCTCCCTCCCTTGTCACTCTCTTTCACCCCTCCCTCCCTTGTCACTAACATTCCCCCTTGTCACTCTAATTCCCCTCCCTCCTTGTCACTCTCATTACCCCCTCCCTTTCTTGTCACTCTCTTTCTCCCCCTCCCTCCTTGTCACTCTCATTCCCCCTCCTCCCTTGACACTCTTTTTCGCACCACCTCCCTTGTCACTCTCTTTCTCCCCTCCCTCCCTCCCTTGTGACTCTCATTCCTCCCCTCCCTCTTTGTCACTCTCATTCATCCTTTCCCTTGTCACTCTCTTTCTCACCCCTCCCCTTCCTTGTCACTCTCTTCTCCCACTCCCCCTCTAGTGTGGTGTGGCCGAGCTCTGTCCGGGTCCGCGGGTACAGGAGCTTTTGTTTCTGTACCCGGCTGGACTGAAAGGAAGTGCACACTAACTGAGCACTTCCTGTCAGTCCGGCCGGGTACAGGAAACAAAAGCTCCTGTACCCGCGGACCAGACAGTGCTCGGCCACACTACACCAGAGAGACTGACAGGAGGGAGCACTGGGCACTTCCCTCCTGTCAGTACTTCTCTTCACTATCACACCTGGGCGGTGCGCCCTCATAGACGCACCAACCCGGGCATTGCTGCAGCCGCCTGAGGCTCTCTATAGAGCGCTCAGGTGGCTGCAGCATGAGGGGGTCGGCGCTCCTGGCGGCGCCTCTTCCCAAGGGGTGCCCTAGGCAGCTGTCTAGTCCGCCTATAGCACGCACCAACCCTGCTTGTCCCCATACTGACTCGCTGTTTGCCCACTCATTACACAGCATGATGTGCTGCCGGCAAGCGAACATTTTTTCGTGTGCCAACGACTATTTCTGTGCCAACATTCAGCTTACTTTAGTTAAATATTTATATTTCTACTGTATGATTATTTTAGTCACTAGCCTTGGCAAATCCATTTTTTTCTATTGTTCCCTCTAATTCTATTGTTTTTTTTTTATAAACTACAATAATTTCTACAGATATTTTTCTAGAGGAAGCTGCCAAACAGTGTTATCCCAAAACAACCCTTGTATTGGGTACGCAGTGTGGATATTCCCCTATACGTCTCCTACAATGTCTGCCCTCAGATGGGATGTTGTATGCGGTGGAACGAGAGGATAGCATGGCAGAATCAGCCGAGGAGATGATTCTAGTCGCTGGTTTCAAACATAATCAGGTAAAAACTAAATCTGTTGTCCTATTTTACCTAAAGAGGTTTTCTGACTTTTTTATAACCTATCCTTAGGACTGAGCTACAACTAAGCTACGTGACATCACTGGCCTAGGTTAAGCTGTGGGAAGTCCCTCTCAATAGCTGATCGACAACGTTTCTAACAACCCCCCCCCCCATCAGATACTCATGATAGTGATAGGTCACCACTATACAAAAAGTTGGAAAAACCCTTTAAAGAAAGGGGATTGTTCCAGAATGGAAACCCCTACAAATAACAAGAATGAGCATCCCATATACCCATTTGGATAGAGCCATGGTCAACAATGCGCACTGTTGCTCTTTTCAAAGTCTATGGGACTGCTAGAGATAGCCGAGTGCTTCTTAGCTATCTTCAGCAGTCCCAAAGTTAATACTGTTAGTACTGCACATGCTTGACAATTCACATGGGGCACACAGAACCTATTGTACACGGCCATCAAAGTTGGTGTGATTTAAAGAAATCTCATCCACACAATGAATAAAGTCTACAGCATAAATGTACCTACAGTGCAGATTAATTTGGGGCGTGTAAAATTTATGCTGTGGCTTTCCAGTGTGGATTTCACCCTTTGCAATAAACCCTTTGCCTTGAATTTGCCACAGCTTTCAACTTTGGATTTTTCCACCACAAGGTACGTCTCATGTGAAGGCACTCGTAATGTGCAGGTTGCATTCCAATTTCAATAGCTACGAACTATGGGGAAATTTATCATTCCTTTTATGCCTCTTTTTGGCATAGAAAAGTCACAGATCCACTGGATTCATGATTTTTCTAGTCGCAATCCAGTCTCAATTCTGTACCCCTCAGCCTGGGAATTGCAGAAACATCTACTAAGGGCCTCAATTGCGTGCGTGTTCTGCAGAGAGACTTTAGAAAGACAGAGAGAAGGAGTACCACAACCCCCATTACTGCGGCTATCCATACATTGCTATTGGGGAAGAACTGCAGCGTAATTTACTTGGAATTGTCTCTTGATACTGCCTTACACCCTGCCAAAGCACTTAAAGGGGTTATCCTGGAAAAGATAATGATGATCTATCCTCAGAATAGGTCATCATTATCATATTGGCGGGGGTCCAAGTCCCAGCATCTACGACCCCCCCCCCCCGATCAGCTGTTTCAGGGAGCCGCTTCGCTCACTGGAGCTCTGGCAGCAGGCTCATGGTAGTTTTTCGAGCACAGCGCCATACATTGTACAGCAGCTGTGCTTGGTATTGCAGCTCGGCCCCATTGACTTGAATGGGGCTGAGCTGCAACTAGGTCACGTAACAGATGTATGGTGATGTCACTGGCCTAGGAAGAGGCTGCGGCGCTCACAGAGCACCTATCCTCTTCTAAGAGCTGATCGGTTGGGGTCCCAGGTGTCAGACTCTCGCAAATCTGATATTGATGAGCTATCCTGGGCACCCAAATTACCACCAGGCAGGAACCCCAACATCAGGGAGTGCCCTGAGGAAGAACATTACCAGTAAAGAGGAAAGAAGTATGAGCCCTTCTAGAAATTATAAAAAAAGATCCTTATTAAATAATAATCCTATCCCATATAAAACAATAACATAAAACACTTAAAACAGCAAGAATGGCATTTAGCATGCTGGTGGTCTCCCCCATAATCAGACATAAAAAAAACAGCTGAAAAACCACAGGGACAATAATGTCACAATCAATGTGAATACAGCAAAGCATAATGCATGAATAGATAAGGTATGATACAAAAGAAATATGAAATCCTAGTAGCCCAGAAAGGGGGATGGTAAGAGAAACCCCACGCGTATAGCCAGCTACTCTGGCTTCATCATATCTTTACTGGTACTATTGTTTAGTATGGCTGTGCAGCACCCTATTGGGCTATTGGTTAGGTGGTGCATACCCTTTTTCTCATATTTATCTGAGGGAAAAAAGGGTGGGCCCCTGGTCACCGCTCAGGCTCATTGCACAGGCTGCGGACTCTTTCGCCTGGGTCCTGAGCAGATGTGGCTGCTTCTTCTCCTGTTGGGCTGCATTTACTACTACGCAGCTCAACAGGAAAAAAAGCGGCCACATCCGTTTGAGACCTGGGGGAAAGAACCCAAAGCCTGGGTCAGTTTGGCAGACACAGTTGCATCCGCGGAGTGAGAGACAGCTAAGTACTATCTAAGGGTACTTTCACACTAGCGTTATTCTTTTCCGTCATTGAGTCCCGTCCTCGAGGCTCAATAACGGAAAAAAACTGATCAGTTTTATCCTAATGCATTCTGAATGGAAAGCAATCCGTTCAGTTTGCATCAGTTTGTCTTCAGTTCAGTCCTTTCACATTTTTTGGACGCAGATAAAAGCGCAGCATGTTGTATTTTTATCTCCGTCCAAAAAAGCGGAAACACTTGACGAAATGACGGATCCGCCATTAATTCCCATTGAAATGTATTAAGGGCGGATCCGTCATTGAAAATGGACGCATTAACGGATCTGTTCCTCCACTCTGCGCATGGACAGACCTTTAAAAATGGTAAAATAATAAATAACGGATCAGTTTTTACGGATGAAAATAGAAAGAGGGATCCGTTATTTCAATACAATTGTCAAATGGATCTGCAAACTGATCTGTTTGCGAATGAAATCCGTTTTAAAATGCTTTAACGGATCCGTCGGGCAGTTCCGTTGACGGAATCCTTCAAAGCAAGTGTGAAAGTACCCTAAGAGATCTTCCTTCCATAAATTAATACTAACTACGGATTAGCTGAAATGACCAGAGAACTTTAAGCTCCTGTTTGAAGCCAAGCATACTGTTGTATTGGGAACTGCATTATGTCAAACTAGCGGCGCACTAATTTTTGCAAACCCCTTGCAAATTTCTATTCTAAGTGACATTTCATACTTGCCAGAGAATTTTGTTTTGCCAACTGTTTTCTTCTCCTCTCTTCTAGTTTAAACTGTTGTGCCAACACCCAGTAGATGTCATTCATGTTCTGAAAAGCCAGTTTGGTGTGAAGAAGTTAGATTTTGTGTTGATGGACTATGAATGTGACCAGTATGTAGAAGGCTTGCTGGCTTTGACAGAGTCTGGAATTCTGTACTCTGGGACTTTAATATTAGCTAACAACAGAAACCATCCAACATCCAAAAACTTCATTCAATACATTGAAGGAGCTGAAGATTATAGAATTGTAGATGCCTGCAAAGGGTTGCTGAAAGTAGAATATGTGCAATCTAAATCACTGTGGAGTAGCTGATGGACCGTATACATGGCAGGAATCCTGAACATACAATATGTAACATATTGAAAAGGTTGTCCAGCAGGATCAGAAAACAGCACTACTCCTGTTCACAGGTTATGTCTAGTATTGCAAGTCATAATCCATGGACAGGAGTGGCGCTGTATTTGGGAAATAAGAGTTTATTGAAAATATCCTGGATAACCCATTAAATAATATCCTCAAATGTATTAAACTATTTATTTGGTGCATGTTGCACATTTTGTTTATTAACCTAATATGTCCCATAATGGTTATCGTTCAATGAATTCTGTAAATAAGCTTTTCATTTATCGGAAGCTGCCATACGTGGTTCAAATTTTGACCCCATGCAACCACAAGACTCCATCTTGGTTCCTCTCGAAAAGCAAGAAAAGATCGATAAGCTAATCACAGGTCATAAGACGTGTGAATATATGGGACTCTGTATCATACTGTATCTTATTAGGAGAATTTATCATCTTCCTCACCTTGCAGTCGGGGAGAACACATGCCACTCATTTTCAATCCCCCCACCAATCCAGCACAGATTCTTTTTTTATTTTATAACATTTGCATCACTTTTGTCTTTTTTTTATTTTTTTAAACTGGATACTATCACTAGTATTAAAACTAGACTAGGAGGAGGGGGGAGATGAAGCTGCAGTCTCTGCCAGAGCGAGAGGGGAGAGGGAACAGCAGGAGGAAGACATCTGATTGGCTTGAAGCTTGAGACAAAGAAATGGAGGGAAGAGGTGTAGGCATGGGTGGGATTCAAATTTATAACAGGTTGCCTACTCAACGGCAAATACGCGGCGTCACGACACATGTTTACATATACATACACCATATATATACAACACACATACACATAAATACACCATGTATACACTACACACACATACCACAAAACTTTTAAAAAGCCTAAGGAGCTAAACTATCAGGGTCACGTGAAGTTTTTTTTTTTTTTTTAACAGATCTGGCCCAGACCTCTAACTTCTCCCAATGTCTATCTGTACATGTCCCAACCCTGCTTAGTCTCCATTGTGCCCCCCACACAGTACATAGTTATGCCAGATCTGGGATGGTTGGGAGATATGCATACATAAACAGAGTATATAGACACTACACTGACATAATCACATATGCAATATACACCATACAGTATATAAATGACTTCTCCTCTGATGCAGACCTTCTCTTTCTTCATCTTCTCCTTTGAGACCAGACCGCCATGATTAATTTTCACCCATCTCTCATCTCTGCAGTTTGACAAAAGACATCTTAGGTTCCTACTTTTCCATCCTCCTCCTACCTTCTTAACAACTCACCTGCCACCTTCAATAATAATAATAATAATGTGCACTAGTTCAAAAATGCTCCTGTTCTGCGTACAAAAAAAATTCCCTCAGTGCCCTCAGTTGAGCTAATGTCCCCATAGTGCCCCCATAATGTTTGCAAGTATAAAATACCCCTATGTAATGCCCCTAGTAAATGCTCACATAGTGCTCATTTCCTCTTCCTCATAGTGCCCCCATAATGTGCCATTATAAGATTCCCTCATAGTGTCCCCCAGAATGTGCCAGTATACATACCCCTTATTAGTGCCCTGATAATGTGCCTATATAATATGCCCCCATAGTGTTCCCCCCCCTCCAACACCATAGTGTCCCCACTCCCCAGTAGATGCCCCCATAGTGTCCCCATGTGCCAGCAATTCCCCCAGTAGATGCCCCCATAGTGTCCCCATTTGCCAGCAATGTCCCCAATAGATGCCCCCATAGTGTCC
This sequence comes from Bufotes viridis, assembly GCA_033119425.1. Taxonomy (NCBI): domain Eukaryota; kingdom Metazoa; phylum Chordata; class Amphibia; order Anura; family Bufonidae; genus Bufotes; species Bufotes viridis. The sequence goes on from CM065590.1 coordinate 400,000,230, forward strand.
CCATATGCCAGCAATGCCCCTAGTAGATGCCCCCATAGTGTCCCCCATGTGCCAGCAATGTCCCCAGTAGATGCCCCATAGTGTCCCCCATGTGCCAGCAATGCCCCAGTAGATGCCCCCCATAGTGTCCCCAAGGATGTGCCAGTAGATGCCCCATGCCCCATAGTGTCCCCTATGTGCCAGCTATGCCCCCAGTAGATGCTCCCATAGTGTCCCCCATGTGCCAACAATGCCCCCAGAGCTCCACAGAAAAGCAAAAAAAAAAAAAAAAACACTTACCTCCACGCTGTCAGCGATGCGATGCAGGCCTCTTCCGGCCTGCGTCTCTCACTGTACGGCTCAGGTAGTGCAATGACGTCATTGCTCCGCCTGCAACGGCCTCTGATAGGCTGCGGGCCTTGTGCGGGCTGCCTATCAGAGGAACAGGGAAAGGAGACGCCTCTCCCTTGCCCTGCTGCAGTATTCATCTGCATCGCCGTCCTGAGGATGGGGATACAGATGAATGTAGGGAGATGAGCGCTTCCACAATGCAAGCGCTCATCTCCCGCCGCACCGGATCGGGATTCAACTGGTAACACTGTTCTCCGATCCAGCTGTAATTTTAAAAACCGGATCTGGAGAATTGGAGGGAACTGACTGAATCCCATGCCTGGGTGTAGGTAAATTTAAGCAGTGTATGAGTGTTGTTGGACACTATGCTGCAGTCCAGATATGAATATCAGCAGTAGTTCAGCAATTCACTAGTAATTTTGTATGTCCTCCTAGCCATGATAACCAAATACAGGGGAATTGTTCTTCATTTATCACCCATAATTGTATATGAGAGTCGTCCTTTGACTTCTTAGAACCCAGCAAGAGCAATGTCAAGGCTCATGAAGTATTCCTGACTGATATGAAATATAGTTTCTTTACAAAACAAAGAATGCAAGTAGTACTCCAACGTCATTAATATTCCCTATCTGCTTTGCTGTCCGTTACGTGCTCCACAACATTGTACAGACTTTCTGCCAGCAAGGCCTTGCTGATATCAAACGGAGTTTATAGGATGTTCTCTGACTGTAGGAAGTGCTAGGTGGTTGGGAGTGTACAGATATCACTCACCAGCGATTACTTACAGAACATGTACTGTACATGAATGAGTGGTCTTTGGAAACTTCCTGAACATCAAAACAGTAATTAACTAGATGACTCGGGCACTTGCTTACGTGTTAAATGACTTTCCAGTACAAGATGGTTTATTATTACTTTTATTGAATTGAACACAGTTCATATAAAGCAACATATTAAAAAAGTAAAAAAAAAGAAAAAAAGAAAACTCAGTTAAACACTGATAAATAACATAAATTAATGAAAAGAATGTTACAAGTCAAACATATGTTTTCAGCCCAACATGTTAGCGGCTCTTTAATGATGCATTCTGATCAACAGAAAAAGATATATGCAGCAGGGCTAGAAAATCATTGGCATGTTGATCATGACTAACCTGGTTCAGTTAGCAAAATTTCACTAGGCGCTATAACATTAAAAAGTGACCTATCTAATATAATCATGACCTGATATAATGAATCTAGATCAATGATGTCCAAATGGTGGTCTTGGGTCTACATACAGCCCTTAACTGCCTGATGTGCTGTCCCCAGGAGAAGGCAAATGTATATGGCACAGCTTCCTTCCCTAGGGTAGTGATCAACCTCCTTTAAGATGAGGCCTCTGCCCAACTATTGAAGTGGGTTTTCAAGATTTTTCAAAAATGGGCACAGAGCAGGAGGCTGTATAAGATAAAGAAAAAAACCGTGCTGCCACTCCAGTCTCCTTCTGTTCAACATTCACCTGACCACTGGAACCAGTCACTGATGTCAGTGGTCACATGACTGTTGAGGCTAGTGATTGGCTGCAGTGGTCACATGAACAATGGATGGAATGTGACTGCAGCAAGTCTAGCAGGGGCTAGATTGGTGGTGCAGAAGCAGCGGGACGTTTAAATGGTAAGTTTTTTTTGTTTTTTTTATCCCCCTATTATTTGTTTCTTTACTATGTCTCAGAAGATCTGGTTTAGGTTATTTTTATACTAATGAGTCCAAACCTGTTTTTAGCTAACTAAAATGTGTGGAGGAAACCATAAATACAACCATAAATGCAACTTTTTAACAAAAGGGGTACACACATGTATGATTTGAACCTCCCCTGACTGAATGGGGTGTGAAATTCAGGCCTGTGTAATATTGGTTTACCACCAGGTATCCACAGAGTGAAAATCAGTTATAATTTCATACATACTCTGTTGACTATCTTCAGTTTGCCTGTACGTTCGACAGTTCTTATATCTGTGCGGATCTAGTCCAAAGCAAAGGATGTGGCAGCATTCAATATATTGGATGCCTTCTTGAGTTAGTGTAACGGGATGGTAGGGTGCAGGTTTCTACAGTATATAGTAGTAGTATTCTGACAGATAATCTGGGAGAAGTTGTTTAAATGATATACAGTATAACAGGCCAGGTTATAAAATACAGCAGAAAGTCTTAGACAAGATATAGTCTATTATAGGTTTTCAAACCAGTTTAATCCAGTACCCTTTGCTTAGTCAGCCTCCATTTTGTTCATTGTCAAACATTTCCATTGGCTTCAGAAGCATAGGGTCACTTTGAACATCTTTAGACATTGATAGTACAGTATATACAGTACATGATACATACCATTTTTCTACACTTTCCTTCAGTCTAGGAACTATTCCGTAAGCTACCTCAAGATGCCATTTCCAACCAACCTCTAAATGTCTACAATCCCAACTACTGTATATAGTGCAAATTGACCCCAGTTATAGGATGTGCAAATTTGCCTTTGGTAGCACCAATAATAACATACTTATTATCATGTTATTGTGTGATCATGTTATGTTTTACTGTCTTTCATAATAGGAGAATCCTAGTTTCTCTTCTTAGTGACCATACTGTACAAGTCATCAATACTCCATATTCATCATCAATTAAAGCAAGTGTTGCCATATGCCCTTTCAATCCTATATCTACAGTTCACTCAATATGAATTCAAAGACTTCTTACTCCTAAGTGCCATATTAATACACAAGTAGATGAATGGTAGGACAAGTGGATCTAGCCCCCATCATCTATATTGACCCTCAGTTAACAGTCTTCTTGTTAATTCTTGGGACCGTCACTTATATTACTGTCCATGCCCATACTCTTGCTGCAAGAAGACAGCCTCATAAGGACCTCGGAAGTGGCGTTTCCATGAGATTCAGCTTTTTGTGTCAACAGCATCTCAAATAGAGAACTCATTTCAGAAAGGAAGGTGCTGGCCAGTCGGTTCTCTTGAGCCCCATCAGAAGCTTTACCAAATGTTAGGAAGGTTCTAAGATCTTCTTTGTCTGCTGCTGTTATTGTAGGCTCCTGAGTGATTTGAGTGCTTGGGGTAAAGATATTCTCCTTGTAGTTGTTGCCTAAAGGTAAGGAGAGACGGGCAATCCACCCTGGATCTAGATCACTCAACCGATTGGTCTCTGTACCTGACATAAAGACAGAAAATAGTAATTTATTGTAAACTAGGTGTGGTTTGTAGACCTGATCTCACCCATATATATCAAATCTCATCTGCATTAGTGAGATATGAGATGAAAAGAGTTTATCGTACAGTAGGTCACATTCCAAATCACACAGGTATTTCTTTATATGCTTTGGAGCAACATGCTATTCCTCAAAGGTTGTAGGTCTTGGTAAATTACTGAAACTCACCAATACATGGACCAAAAAGAGCCTCCAGATTGTCCTCTACCATCTGATGGGTAGCAGAAAGATCTCCTCCTGCCTCAGAGTCCAAGTCACCAGGCTCACTTTCACCATGCCCACTATCCTTTGTACTCTGCCAGTCCACCTCTTGTCCTGTAGATCTGAATGGGAGAACACAGGCTGATCAACAATTCTCTACATTTATTTATCTACTGGAGGCAGACATCTCAAAAATATAACGAGAGCTGATAGATTCTCTCCTATGATGTATTCAATTCTACATCTGTACCACACTTGTACTTCTGTGGATGGTACGTCCAGTGCCTTTGGTTACCATGCACTCGTTAGCTTATTGCTAGGGACACAATTGAATCAGGTCACTGTGAGGTGGCTAGATGGATTATACAGTTTGATTAAAAAGAATAGGATCCTTATGGGTGAACTCATTATTAATGTTCTTTAGCAGTGACCTAGTAGTAATAAGCTTATGATGAACATTCCACCATTTACTATAGGAATTTTTAATTTCCAGGCATCAGCAATAGGGATTTAATTAAAAAAATGATCTCTATTTGCAGACCGAAGACACCAGAAGGAGATAAATGTTTGATCTATATAAGTGGGTGCTAGGTACTTTGGTCACTGAGGTGACTGACTCAGATGGCAAGGTTGCTCCTCATGTGGGTGATGTGTAGACGTATGAGTTTGTCATGAGATGAAATGTGGTCTTTTACAGTATGATATAACTGTTTACTAAGACACTTAAGGTAATTTTTTATTTTAGTAGTAATAGATTGGTTCTTTCTGAGGTAAAGATTTATTATTCAACTTTGTGGTCTAAATGGGAACTTGTTTTAGTAGTTAACTCAAAATACAAGACATGAAAGTTGGCAGTCTAATCAGTGACATACTGTGTTTACAGAGATAACTGTCAATCACTGTAATGACTGCCCACTGGACTCCTAAGCAAAGACTGAGCAGAGAGTCAGATGAAGAAATTATGGATTATACTGAATATTGTCACTAAACTATATATCAATGTGCTCATCTCCTCCTGTTATACAACATGTGAACTGCCTGCAGATCAAACAACTCTTTTTCAGTACCAATTACATATATCAACTCCATGAACCAGCCATTTGTATGAACTCTATTGACTAGAGTTAACATGTTTTCTACTATAGAACATATGTTGCTGGTAAGTAGAAACTAGCATTATTAGTATGGAGGATCCAAGACCTTTATTTATACTCACTTTTATACGTTTGCATCGCCAGACTGAACTTGTGACTGCTGTTTTTAGATTGTTGTTTTTTTAAGAATCTTTAAAATTGTAGTGGCACTTTTGTGCTGACTGACTTCATATATCAGGCTTTTTATGTCTACCTTTATTTATATGCTATATTCAATATTTCTAGGAGCATAACCTAACCCGACATTACAGAAAACAAATTACCATATTGCACCAGAGGCCTGAAGAAAGTTATGCTAGCTTGGAGAGATCTCAGTTGAATTCAACTCTTACAATCTGAATTAGGCTGGTGCTGCTTTAGTTATAAAGTATACTGAAAGAGTCAAACTTGTAATAAATGTTCCCTGCAAGGCATCTTTCAAGTTGCCTTCAAATATTTTTTATAGCAGACACTTCACTATTATCTAAAGGACTACGCCTTCCACTGAAGATAACAATGAATAGGTATGTTGACTAATTGGAAGCAAGTTACTTCATCTATTCGACCGTTAATTTTGTCATGTACCTGCCAGTTTTAGATGAGTATTTGTTCCCTCTGTGAAGTGTCTTGGGGTGAACTTGCCCTTGGTGGAGCAGAGACAAGAGCTGAGAAATTTGCTGTAATGAGAACACAAAATTAAAAGTGTTAAATTTTGACACAATAAAATAACTAGCAAAGTGAAATTATATATATATCACAGTTGGATCAGAGAAATCTTTCATTATTTCCATGTCATCTCCAGATTTAGCTGGAAATGTAAAACTACAGACTTCAATTGTTTAATTTCACCATTTGTTGAAGACAGTCTTGGCCTATTCAAGACAATTAAGTCACAGTATCCTGATTTAAAGGAGTTTTTCGGGAATAATATATTTATAGCCTAGCCATAGGATAGGTCTTCAGTATGGGATCAATGGAAGCCTGACTCCTGGCACCCCCACCGATGAGTTATTAGCAGCATCTGCAGTTTTAGGAAGTAAACAGTGTATAGAGCCAAAACACGACAGCTCCATACACTATGTACTGACCTTTCTCGGGTACTGCAGTCAATGGAGCTGAGCTGAAGTACTCAAGAGTTGCCCTCTATACAGTTTATGGGGCAATGGTGCTCTGGCTCTGTGCACTGTTCACTTCTCTAACCTGCAGCTGCCACTAACAGCTGATTGGTGGAAGTGTTAGTTGTCAGACCCCACCAATCTCGTATTGATGACCTATCCTATGGATAGGCCATTAATACTGTATGCTAGTCCCAGAAAAGCCCTTCGTCTGGACAAACTATAATTACCCTTAGCAATGCTCCACATTATCAAGATCACCTGACAATAAAGTCAGGTATTTTTTTGCATAAACTACAGAAATTGTTCAACAGAGTCCATAAAAACCCAACACATAATATCTATTTCATTTTCTAAAAGAACTTAGGTTTGGTGAGAGCTTTTTAAATGTCCTGCTAAACACATGCTCTACTCATATGTAACTGTATTGTTGTACAATTACCCACATCTGGCATTGCCTCCCATTGAAAAAATGTTGTACATTATGCACACAAATGTACAAGTCGAGTCACATTATTATGACCACTTCCTACTTTCAATGTTGGTAATACATAGCTTATGAAGGAAGTCACGTGTTGTAAGATGGCTTGATAAGTATATAAGGTGTGTGATAGGGTGTCTGCACACATATTCCTCCTTGCTTTTTATCACAGTTGCAAAACGAGATGATTATTGGGTTTCTGACCAATTGTGGCAGCATTTGTGAAACTGCTCTGTTTAAAACAGTTTGTGTGCTGCTGTGATGAAAGTGTGAGAGATGAACATCGGCTACGAAGGAAAATGAAGGTGGACCAACACTCTACAGTGGAGCAGCTCACCACCAAAATGAACCAGGGATTACATGTGTCTAAAACAATAGTTCAGTGAACCCTACTGGGTATGGGGTTCCAAAGCTGATGGATGGTCTCTGTATCTCTGCCAAAGAAATTGCATCGGCAGAAAAGGCTTCAATTTTCACATCAGTATAGGAATTGGACCTTTGTCAATTGGCAAAGGGTTGCCTTCTCCGATGAGTTACATTTTCTGCTTCATTGAATGCATGGATGTTGGAGTGTCAGATGAGAAACATCAGTGAACAAACACTTTGCAACCAGTGCTGGAAACTGGTGATGGCAGTGTTATGGTCTGCGAAATGTTTTCCTAGCACTCATCCATGTTGAAGGCACTCTGAACTGATTGGGTATATGGATCCATCCTTGCTGATTCCCTGGGTGGATGGGATCTTTCAGCAAGACAGTGAGACATGTTGCATGGCTAGAAATGTCTGACATTGGTTGAAAAAACATGACCAAGGCTTTCAAGTACTACCATGGCCTCCGAATTCCCCAGACTTGAACCCAACTGAGCATCGGTGGGACCACCTCGATCATCATGGTCACCCTATGGATCCACCGTAGTCAACATGGCTCCAGATACCTGTGACAACCTACAAGGACATTCTTGAGTTGCCTCAAGTTCGTCTAGCTGCTGTCCATGCTGCATATGGTGGTTACTCTAGATATTAGCTGGTGGTCATAATAATGTGACTTGACACTTCAATCAGCTTAATTTCAGGGAATGCTTATAAAAATAAGAGTATGTAAATAGATAACTCCCTTAATATCTTAAATATTGTATTTTACTAGGCATCATAATTCACTAGTGACATATATACTAATTTCTGTTGACATAGACTTAATGGGGTTGTCCAACATTTAGAAATTGATGGCCTATGTTCAGGACAGGCCATCAATGTCAAATTGGTGAGAGTCTAACACCCCGCACACCAGCTGTTACCTTTGTAGTTCTGGAGCCGGAAGTCAGCACCTGAACTACACAGCTCCGTTCATTGTGTACTGATGCTCACAATGAAGTGTTGGACCCCTGCCAGTTTGACATTGATAGCCTATCCTGAGGATAGCCCATCAATTTTAAAATTCTGGACAACAACTTTAATGATATTGAGGCATATTCACTAGTACTGATGAGCTAAAGAGTAGTCTACCAGTATGTTATTAGAGCGTAGCATGTACGGTATTTCTGAACACTGTGCACACCATACAAACACTATAGGAATGTAGCAGTATTCTCATTTAAATATGTTGCATTCCATGCAACTTAATCCATGCTAAGATCTGACAGGTCACAAGTACATGGGGCCCTTGGAATAATGCAAGGGATCAAATATCACTATAATAAAGCATAACTTTTGATCCAAATCAGTTAATAGGTACTATATGAGAACCAACAGAAAAATACACCTGTCACCAGTCACCATTCAAAAATGTTCATTAAAAATTAACACTAAGGTGCATGTACCTAATGGTTGCATTGGTAGAAGGGCATAGTCGCGAAACGGCCATTGCCTGTACCACATCTTCTGTATCTTCATGTACCCGATATTTAATAAATCAATAAAAGAATGACGTTTTTATTCTTTCTGTGGAAACCTATAACTCTGCTCACATGTGAACATGTAAACTCAGTGGGACATATATTGTGTTTAAAAGGCTTGATTTGGGTAGAATTAAGAAGCAGCTAGAGAACCTAGTTGCAGGCACTGTGAGGCAGGATGTGGACTGGCACCAAACCATACAAGTCTTTCAATCAGAAGTTCCCTTAGTCACTAGCCAATGAACAGTGGTTATTTATGTTGTGCAAATGATAACCACAAGCAAAGCATTAGTAAAGGGAGGACACAGTGCTGTTTGTAATTCAGCAGCGCCAGGACGATCCACACCCAGCGCCACAGAAGACGGCAGTGGAGAAAGGAGTGAGCATAATAGGATTATTTATTTTAGGCTATTGCAGGGTTTCTGCTAGATTTTAAATTATCACACTGAGTTATTCAACATAATATATCTGTATAGCGCCACCAGCTGTTTGTTCTTTTCCTTTTTTCTCCATCCACCTCACTGAGGGGGTCGCATGCACTTAGTTTATATCTTAAACTGCCCCGAGCCATGTGTTCTTTTAGAAGCTGTGGAAAGAGCTACAGAAGAAAGGACCCCCCCCCCCAGAAAGGACACAACCCCTGAGTTGCCAGCCTGAAATGAATGTAGCAGATCAATTGTAGTAATGAATGGGGAGGTCTCTGAATCCATGTGAGGACTGGTTCTAGCTTTGTTAGAAAAAGATTATATAAAAAGATTATGTAAATGGTAAAAAGTTTAAATCTGAAAGTGTTGGCCCTTTACAAAGTGATGAGGAAGGAGTTATAGAGAGCAATGAGGAGAAAGCAAATCTATTACTGTAAATATATTTTTTTCTTCATTGTATTCACTGAGGAAAATGAATTGTGAGATTAAATGCAGAGTGTAAAAGTAAACTCTCATTAAAGGTGGCGTCTTAAAAAGATTAAAATAGACAAATCACTGGAACCAGATGGCCTATGCCCCAGCATCCTAAGAGAATTAAGTAATGTCATAGCCAGACCCATATTTCTGATATTTAAGGACTCTATAATGACAGGGAGTGTCCCACAGGATTGGGGCTTACAAAATGTGGTGCCAGTATTCAAAAAGGGGTCAAAAGCAGATCTCAGAAACTATAGGCCCGTGAGTTTAACATCCGTCAAAGGTACTTTAAAGGGAATGTTTTCTAATGGATGCTATCCTGGAGTATCTCAATGAAAATAAGCTTATAACACCGTTATGGCATTGCTTCGTAAGGGATTGGTCATGTCAAACTAATTTAATCAGTTCCTATGAGGATGTAAATTCCAGACTAACTTCTCCAAAGCATTACTGTGATACTGTGATACATAAAAGGTTAGTACATAAAATAAGAATGCTTGGACTAAGCGTAAATTTGTGAATGTAGGTAAAAAACTGTCTCACTAATAGAAAACAGAGGGTGGTTATTAATGGTACACACTTAGATTGGGTCACTGTCACTAGTGGGGTACCACATGGAATTAAATGATCTTTTAGAAAGTTTGGTGGCTTGGGCAGAGAAGTGGCAAATGAGATTTAACACTGACAAATGTAAGATTATGCACATGGGAAGGAAACTTACATGCTGCTAGAACATACTAAATGGTAAAACACTGGGTAACACTGATATGGAAAAAGACCTAGGGATTTTAGTGGACAGCAAACTAAACTGTAGAAACCAGTGTCAGGCAGCTGCTGTTGCCAAGTCCAATAAGACAATGGGTTGCATCAAAAGGGGCATAAATGCCCGTGATGAGAACATCACTTTACAAATCACTAGTCTGACCACACATGTGTACAGTTCTGGGCTCCCGTGAGCAAGGCAGACATAGCAGAGCTGGAGAGGGTTCAGAGGAGGGCAACTAAAGTAATAAATGGAATGGGGGGACTACAGTACCCAGAAAGATTATCAAAATTTGGGTTATTTACTTTAGAAAAAAGACGACTGAGGGGAGATCTAATAACTATGTATAAATATATCAGGGGTCAGTACAGATATCTCCCATCATCTATTTATCCCCAGGAATGTGACGAGGGGACATCCTCAGCGTCTGGAGGAAAGAAGGTTTGTACTCAAACACAGAAGAGGATTCTTTGCAGTAAGAGCAGTAAGACTATGGAACTCTCTGCCTGAGGAGGAGGCAATGGTGAATTCACTAAAAGAGTTCAAGAGGGGCCTTGATGTATTTCTGGAGTGTAATAATATGAGATGTGATTGCCTGATTAGATTCTGGAAGGAAGAAAATAAGGAAAATTGGCTTCTACCTCACAGGGTTTTTTGCCTTCCTCTGGATCAACTTGCAGGAGAATAGGCTGAACGTTTGTCAATTTTAAGCCTTACAAACCACAGTGCTATTCTCGTTTAGTTCTGAATGGCACTGCTTACATTCCTCGGACAGATGGAAACTACTCACTTTGGTCTCCAAAGAGAACCAAGCAGTATCAATCACAACCAAAATGGCACAGTTCTCAGCTATGCACTTTTTTACCCCTTTGTTTTAGCAATTGGTGGGGGTGTCCACTCCCGAACCCTCACCAATCAAAATCTCAGATATGTCACTATGAAAGGTCAAAAGCTTTACAAAATGACAGTTACACTTCAACTGCGTACATACATTTCATTACTTATACTGATCCTGAATTACAGCTGTTATTATAATTCAGATCTGCATTTATAATTCAGCACCACTGACATTTCCCTGAATGCCTTTCAAGTTTAAGGGGCTTGTCTGGAAATTAAATATTGATGACCTATCCTCAGGATAGACCATGAATATCTGATCGGTGTAGTTTCAACTCCCAGCACTCACTCCGATTAGCTATTTGAAGGGGCCACAGGGCTGGGGGTGAGTATTGTGGCCTCCTCCTCATCTTCTGACGTCATATCCGAATGTCTGTCATCTCATGTCACATGGCTTTTGAGCAACTCAAAATGTTCGGCACTGTGCTTGGTATACTACTAAAACTTCTCAGTGCTAGTCCAAGTGGTGCAGCTCCTCCAAACGGCTGTTTTTGTGGGGGTTCCGGGAGTCGGCGCCCACCGATCAGACTTTAATGGCTTATCCTGAGGATAGATCATCAATGTATAATTTATAGACAAGCCCTTTAATATCTGCACAGACTTTACTAGATGTTCCACTGCAATAAATACTTACCCTTTTATGTAGATTATTTCTGGATGAACATGTACAATGGTGTTTCAAGGTAGATATACACATTAACATTTGAGCTACTCTTTCATAGCACAATTTCTATTCTTTGTCAAGACTTCCTGTTAATTGTTCTGTAGACGCTAAAATGCCATTGCAGATACCTTTTCCCAAAATATAACAGGAATTAACTGCTTAATTAACTCTTTCAAGGCACAAATAAAAATAGCTCATTCCAGACAGCCCCTTTATGAGAGCTGGCTCCCAAGACCCCTGGAAAAGATTGTAAGATTAAAGATCTGGCAACTTCACTGGAGTTAGAACTGCTATAATGTCCATATACCCTGCTAGGATATATCACAGGAATGCTCTAATGGGACAGCACCTTTAATATTAACCCCTTTTCCCTGGAAGCATACAATGTGAAGTGTAAGCTTCCAGTATCTTACTTCAATGTTCTTGCCCAGAACCTTGTGCACAACTGCAGTAAAGTAACTGACTTGCATTTTGTGTCTTGCTGTGGTTTTTAAATTACATTTCTTTCCAGCGAAGAACGCAGCCACCAGATATTATCTAAATGTGGCATGTAACAATTAGTGATTAATTAGCGGCAGGGGCAGTGTTCGAATTCGCAATATTTTGCGAATATTTGGTAGAATATTCATCATATATTCGCGAATTTGTGAATTCAAGATTTTTTTCTTGATTGCGAAAAATCAGCATTGTAATATTGCGCGCGAAATACAGGCGTGGGTCACTATAGCTATATTTTTCAAGCTGCTAGAAGTTTCCTGAGACTGGAAAAAATGGTTGGCATGGCAGAACATTAAAATAGCTTTATATGCAGATAGAGTGCTCCAATATATTCGCGATTTCCAAAATGGCACTAATGATGCAAATATTTTGGCGCAATACGTGCAACTTCACATTTTAGCAGGTCTGACTACATATTAGCGATTGGTGCACTAAGTATTGTTGTGAACTTGTGACATCACAGCACTATGTATGTATGTATGTATGTATGTATAGACAGCAGAACCTATCACACTAGCTAACACTCTGCACAGCTACACTATATCACAATCTAACCTACACTGACGATAATATCTCCCACTAACTATCTATATTATATATATAAGCTAACTAACTAACTAACTAACTAACTACCTATCTAATGTCATGACACAGGAAAGCACAGATCACAGCAATGACACTTCTGTCTCTCTCAGATCTGCCAAATACTGCATACAGTGGCTGCTGGGGAGGTTATCATATAGTAAGGGGTAGGCAACTTTCCTATTGATTGCTAGGGATCTTGCTAAGCTCAGACAAAGACAATTCAGCCTTCTCGTTCGCCTCCAAGCAAGAAGGGAGGTTACTGATTTAAAAAAAATCTATCACTATAGTCTAAATATTCGCAAATTCTCAAAGTGCCGATATTCGCGATTAATATTTGCAATTCGAATATTCGCGCCCAACACTAGTAACAATGTAACATCTAGCAGCTGCAACTACAAAACTGTAAAAGAAGTCTATGATAATATAGTATCAATTAGACATTACTGGAGGCACCAGGGCATTACAGTGGGCTTTATCACCAGGGTATTATACTATAGGGGGCATTAGTAATACTGGGGGCAGCATAATAGCATTTTACTGGGGGTAAAATAGAGGATATTATTGGTGGAGGCACTTTAAGGGCATTGCTAAGTCAGGGGCATATTAGGGGACATTATTTTTTAGAGGACACTATACAGTCATTATTACTGGGAGCACAAAATGGGGGTTATTACTATTATTACTGGGGGCAATATGAGGTGAATTATTAATGCTAAAGTCACTATAGGGGTATTATTTTTGATGGAGACACTATAAGGGGTACTATTATTGCTGGAGGCAGTATAGGGACATTATTATTGCTGGGAGCAACATTTTTAAGCAGTATAGTATTTGACGCATTAACGAGCACAGGGGGCACAGTGTTGGGGATGCCAGCAGGATGATACTGTTGGGGCACTAGGATAGGAAGTTTGTGTTGAGAAGATGAGGAGGATGATGGACAAGTGAGGAATCTAACATGTCTGTGTAACAAACACTGCAGAGACGAGATGCAGCTGAAAGAATTTGTCATGGTGATCTGAGCTGAATGGAGAAGATGAGGAAGGAGAATGTCTACATCACAGAAGATGTCACTAGATATAAGAGGTATGTGGTGCTGGTATATGGTGCTGTGACCAGTATCTTACCTCTTCTGCCCCTCCTCCATATCTTAATTAGGGACAACTGGAAGAGGAGGAGAGAACATGGCAGCTGGTGCCGGCCACCACAGAGGAGTAGATTCTGGGGAAATATTTTGAACTGTTAAAGCAGCACAATATACTGCCTAATAGTGAAGTGCTGCCCAATACACTTCTCCCACAGAACCAAATGCCACAGCGCAACAAGAAGTTCTGCTGGGGCAATATATTGTGCTGCACTGTAGTATTTGGTTCTGCTGAGGCAGTATTTTGTGCTGCACTGTGGTATTTGGTTCTGCTGAGGCAGTATTTTGTACTGCACTGTGGTATTTGGTTCTGCTGAGGCGGTATTTTGTGCTGCACTGTGGTATTTGGTTTTACTGGGCAGTATTTTGTGCTGCACTGTGGTACTTTGTTCTGCTGAGGCACTATTTTGTGTTGTGTTTTGGTAGCTGGTCCTGCTGCAGAAACATATACCAAAGTGTAGCACAATATACTGCCCCTGTGTGGTATTGCTGGCCCCATCTACCTGTTAGCCCCACTTACTTAAGTTGACCCTGCCTACTCATGCTGGCCCCACTTTCTGTCAATTTAAGCTCTAATAGAAAGTATTTACACTTGATGCCTATGGCAGCAGCAGCCATAAATACAGCCCTGAACACCCCATAGTATGCAGTATATAGTATAACACCTCACAGTACGCAGTATAGATCTCCATTACCTTCCATGCCTGTAGTGGCAGGAAGAGGAGGAGGACACACATACTGCACAGCAAGATGGAGGCAGAGTAGACTTTAAGCCCCGCACAGAACACCCTGATGTCTCCACACAAACTGTAAGGCCCCTTTCACACAGGCGAGTTTTCCGCGCTGGTGCAATGCGTGAGGAGGAAGCATTGCACCCGCACTGAATCCGGACCCATTCATTTCTATGGGGCTGTGCACATGAGTGGTGATTTTCACGCATCACTTCTGCGTTGCGTGAAAATCGCAGCATGCTCTATATTGTGCGTTTTTCACGCAACTCAGGCCCCATAGAAGTGAATGGGGCTGCGGGAAAATCGCAAGCATCTGCAAGCAAGTGCGGATGCAGTGCGATTTTCCCGCATGGTTGCTTAGCAACGGGACCAGATCTTTATTATTTTCCCTTATAACATGATTATAAGGGAAAATAATAGCATTCTTAATAAAGAATGCTCAGTAAAATCAAGAGGAAGGGGTTAAAAATAATAAAAGTTAATTTACCTTAGCCACTTGATCGCGTAGTTGCGATCTGTCCTTTCTTTCCCTGCATCAGCTAAGATCTAAAGGACCTGTGATGACGTCACATCACATTGTCCAATCACATGGTCCATCTTATCATGGTGATGGACCATGTGATTGGACCATGTGATGTGACGTCATCACAGGTCCTTTAGTTGTTAGCTGATGGTGGGAAAGAGAGGAGAGATCGCAACTACGCGATCAAGTGGCTAAGGTAAGTTAACTTTTATTATTTTTAACCCCTTCCTCTTCATTTTACTATGCATTCTTTATTAAGAATGCTATTATTTTCCCTTATAACCATGTTATAAGGGAAAATAATAAATTCTCCAGAATACCCGAAACCGGACTTCAGTGATGAAGTCTGGCTTCGGGTCTGGGTACCAAACATGGCGATTTTTCTCACACGCGTGCAAAACGCATTACAAACGTTTGCACCCGCACGGAAAAATCGCGCATATTCCCGCAACGCACCCGCCTCTTATCAGGGCGCCAAACATGACGCCCGTGTGAAAGAGGCCTAACTCCGGCAGTTCCTGCATAATAACTGGCTTCAATAGTACCCAATTTAGCTGGCTGGACAGTCCACCCTGCCACTCCAGGCCTGCCTGCTACTTCCTTATCCCGATGCTGTTATTAGCACACAACAGCTGCTCACTTATTTTGGGATTGATGCACTGTTTAGGCTGTTTGGGCAGCCATTGGCACCTGGGGGGCCCCAGGCCCAACAAAGCCACCAAAAACGCCCATATTATGATTCACGGTTGAGTTCTGGCATCGACTTCCTGGTAAATCTACTCAGGAACAGCTGAGGTCCATTGTGTCCAACCCCCACTGATCAGATAATGATAGTCTGTCCTGAGCATAGACTAACCATATAAAAGTACCAGAAAACCCGTTCAAGAAATTGAAACCCTTACAAACCTAAAACTATATAATGGCTTTGTATAAAGATTTGAGTAAGAAATGTTATAGGGTGTCATAGGAGATTTAATAAAAACATGGCTGCTTCTTTCCTGCAATGGCACCACTTATTTAAATAATCCGTTCCTAATATTGTACTCCCTTGAATGAGGGTAAATGTCAATACCAGACACAGCCTATAGATTATAAACAACCCATTGAAATATATGATGATGTCAGTAAATTGTCACTCCCCAATGATTCAGTATTCGATGACGTGTTGTTTCTTATCAGTGTAGAACAGCTTGGACTTGGAAAAATTATGATCTTGAGGTTTCTATCCTGAATTCAGAGCTGTATATAGAAACTTTCACATTAAGCCTTACAATGCCTTGACAAGAGTTCTTTTTCTCATAACACCCATTTATATCACTTCATTTCAGATTGTGCCTCCCTCTATAGTTATTTTTCTGTTTGTATTAGACACCCTGTTTCATAATGAACTTAGATAAAAGTGAAATAGTAAGTGATATATAATAAATGTTACATGGACATCTAGTGGTGATAGTAGAACTTTACAGG
The DNA here is from genome assembly GCA_033119425.1 of Bufotes viridis. Taxonomy (NCBI): domain Eukaryota; kingdom Metazoa; phylum Chordata; class Amphibia; order Anura; family Bufonidae; genus Bufotes; species Bufotes viridis. Next base: position 400,016,807 of record CM065590.1, read on the forward strand.
GGTTTTCTGGGACCAGGATTTTAACAGCAGGTCCTCAGGGTAGGCCATTAATATCTGATGGGATGAAGTCCAACTCTCTGTTAGCCCCATCAATCAGCTGTTTTAAGGGGTCTCCTTATTGCTTATATAGGGCTCTCTACCTGCACGCTGTCTACTTAGTATAGGAGTTGCAGCCAATTCAAATAGCTGTTTGGCCGGGGTGTTGGGATTCAATTAGATATTGATGGCTTACCCTAATATCCTGATTTGGGAAATGCATTTAAAGAGAACCTCCTCCACATACAGTGAAACAACTTTGAGATTACCACTCAAATTTGCATTGAAAAGTAGCCTTCTGCTACTAGAACTTCTAGAACATCTGGTCTGGTTAAGGGGTGGTCTTCTCAAAGAGGTGTTCTTTTGGAGAGGTTTCACTATACCCTATTGGGGGATGTGGGCATCATAGAGACATCAAGCAGACCCATCCCATCACTGTATGGCCAGCCACAGCATTTCCTGGCAATATCTGCTGATTACTGGGGTTTCTGAGGTCAAACTGAAAAGAGCTTGTTATGACAAGTTATGACACAGCAACAAAGGAAAAAATAAGAAGTATAAACTATAGAAAATAGTAATGCTGACAATTAAAATAAGAACATACTCTTACCTGGACATGTGGGGATTGCATTGTGAGTTCTACTGCTTCTTTCTCTGCCAATGCTACCATAGACAGACGTACTAGGCTTCTGATTATTTGTTCCTTAGACGATTGCTCTGCATTCTTTTGACGTCTCAGCGTTGGAGACATCGCTGGCGAAAACTCTACTTCATCGAATATCATGGGTTGTGATGAACTGGTTTCATCATATGCTCTTATTTGGGGACTTCCTGGATTTTTTAATATTTTGTTGCTTGCAGGAAGGGTTCCATGCATGTCTTGGAGGTTCTCTCTTGAGTAACTTCTCTGTCTTTGGTACTGTAAAGTTCGGCATACAGAGGGGGGCAAAGAGAAAGATTGATCTAAATCTGTAGTATCTTCTTTAAATGTATCCTGATTGTGCTGGTTTCTTAATGTGCGGTAAAGAGTTGGTGTTAGATGAAAAGGAGTATGGAGGGAATCACCTTCTACAATTTTTTCACCTTCCTCTGAGTAAGGAAATGGTTTGACTTCTTCTATCGGTGTGATGGGCTGTTGTTGTTGCCTACCTCTGAGTACAGGAACCACATGGATATCTGTCTTTTGAATTTGCCTTTGGGGTCTCCTTGGTTGCTTTCTATAAGCTGATTCTTCTTCCCTACAGTTGTAAGCTCTGTTGTCCTTCCTTTCTACTCGACAAAAGGACATTACAAGAGCTAAAATTAGAAGACATACAGCCAAAAGGACAGCCAGACAAATAACAATTACCATAGATAAGCTTAGCTTTCCATTGGATTCACTTGCTGAATTTTTCAGGTGGTCCAAGTGACTACTGAACATAACTTTAAGAAGAGCTTTTGCCTCTTGATGAGGTGTTCCACAATCTACAACAGTGACCACCAAGTCAAATGCATTTCCAATAAGATTACTGGCATTGCTTGCATTTAGGTATATATGTCCTAAATGTTCATTTATAATAAATAAGCCTTGGTGGTTACCTTTTAGGTGGTAGAGAAGTTTAGCATTTTCCTCTGAGTCTGCATCAGTAGCTACAACTTGATATAGTGGGTGTATATTGAGCTTTGCAGTCTCTGCTAATATTTCATCTGAAGTATATCCAAAAGATTCTGTACTGGCAACTTCCATGGCAGAAAGAAAATATCCAGTTTCAGCATTAACTAGGACTGTAATGCTAGCCTGGCCTCTTTTAAGCTTTGGTTGCATAATTAGTGGACTATTATCATTTTTGTCCTTTACAAATATTTTGACTGACACATTGCTGCTAAGTCTAGGGTTACCATTATCTTCTGCTTGGACCAAGAACTGAATTTCCTTAATTTCCTCATAGTCTATTGACTTAAGAACAACAATCTCACCTGTTCTGGAGTGGATGGAAACTAATGTAGATACTGGTATTCCATGGATGACAGAGTCAATAATACTGTATGTGACGTCAGCATTATCTCCTAGATCAATATCATGAGCATTTAAAGAAAGGAGATGACTGAATGGACCATTGTTTTCATCTAGTAAGACATCATGACTCAGCCTCTCAAAAATGGGAGGGTTGTCATTTGCATCACTAACTCGAATTTTTAAGGATTTTGTAGCAGAAAATGAGGGCTCACCTTGATCTTTAGCTTGGATGGTTATTTCATACTCATCCCACTTTTCTCTGTCCAGTATGGCATTGGTTATTAAAATATAACTATTGCCATTAGATTTCTGCAAAGTAAAATGTGAATGATCTTGAACTAAATGGCAGTGCACTTGTCCATTCTCACCTGAATCTGGATCATTGAGTATAATCAGAGCTACAAAGCTACCCAGTGGAACAGCTTCAGATACCACAATCTCTGACGAATCTTTGGAAGCCCAAGTGACTTTAATATCTGGTGCATTATCATTAACATCTAAAACCTTGATGACTACTTTGCAGTGGGTAGGGATAGGATTAGGCCCTAAATCCTTTGCCTGCACATCTAGTTCATAAGAACTTCTTTCCTCATGATCAAGTGACTTTCTCAAAATTATTCCACCTGATTTTGAGTCAATGGTAAACATATTGAGGACATGGTGAGAATTATGTTTACTAAATGAGAACTCTATTTCCCCATTTTGACCTTGATCTGGGTCAGTGGCAGTAAGATTTATAAGGATTGTACCAGGTGATGTGTCTTCTGAGACTTCTAGAATAACAGAGCTTTCCCCAAAGGTTGGACTGTTATCATTAGAGTCCAAGACATTAATTTTGACTTGAACAGTCCCAGATTTTTGTGGATGCCCTCCATCCAATGCAGTTAGGACTAGATTGAAAGAAGATTGATGTTCTCTATCAAGCTCCTTTACCACCACCAATTCTGGATGTTTACCATCAGAACTAGAAGTAATATTTAAAGTGAAGTGGTCATTGGGTGAAAGGGTATATAGCTTTACAGCATTGCTTCCACTGTCAGGGTCCCATGCTCTGTCAAGAGGAATCCTTGTGCGTAGAGATGCACTCTCTGATATCTCCAAATCCAGTTCCGGTTTAGGGAATATTGGTTCATTGTCATTGATATCCAAAACTTCAACTTCTACATGTACTAAGGACAAGACCTTGGTAGCCAGGACATTAAAAGACAAGATACAATGTCCGTGGACATGACAAAGCTGTTCTCTATCCAGACGTCCCGTGGTTGTTATTGATCCACTTTTCAAGCCCACTTGCACTGGAAAAGAATTAGTCTCCTGCATGATCTGGTATTCCTCATTCAAATCCTTTATCCAGCCTGGAACATCAGAAATGTGTCCTATAAGTGTGCCAATGGGCACTTCTTCTTTGATGCGAAACCTCACCATTAAAGAAGATGAGTTCTTGCAATGGCTTTTGTGGTAGGAGCAAATAAGTAGAAAAGCATAGATATGACTGATGACCTTAAGAATCCCAACCATGGTTTACCGCAACATGGACAGAATAAAAGACTTCTCAAAAAAAGTAGTGAAGTTCAACAGGAGGTCTTAAAATTCTTCTTTACATTTGTATCCTTGCTGCTGTTGAATGCATGGAGTCTGTGGTACAGACTAGGTCTGTAGTTTCTGACACGGTTTCCTGCATTTGCACAATTCAGTGTGTTCACACAAAAGGTTGTGCATGATGTGGGGAAGAATAGTAAAGCAAATGAACTTGGGGAGGGGAAATGTGACAGATAGTTATGACTTACTTGTTTTCCCAGGGAGCATAGCCATCCTCCTACAGGAAGAGTGATGAGGAAGGAACTATAAGTCTGCTAATTCACAATAGTCCATTAACCCCTAGAGGTCCAAATTTAACTTCAGTATACTACAAAGCAATTCATTTTCTGTTGCCATTATATAAAATGGTTAACTGTTTTCATTAAATAACCCAGATTCTCAGAGTCCTGTAACAGAAACCATAATGGGAATTATGTAGTTATAGTGATAGGAACAGTGGGGGTCTAGTTACCATCAGATAATCCTCTTTTCAGACAGAGATTCCCCCTAGAGAAAATATAGAGAGAGATAAGAAGATGAAGGAGTAAGATATAGGAATAATCACCCCACAAGTTCCAACAATGAAGTCAGTAAATGCCTCTGGGGGAGACTAAATTTACTGATAAATAATTAATGGTCAAAGGAGATATGAAACAGGATGAAGTTTACAATGGCATCTAAATTTGTGTAACGTCTAAGAGAAGATTATCTATATGTCTGTGAATGTGTATATATATATATATATATATATATATATATATATATATTATGGAAGGCACAGAAAAAAATACAATGGCAAAATAATGAGACACTCCAATAATGTTGAAGTTTAGGTGCTGCCCCATTTTATTGCTTAGATATATAGAACAAACAGTGCACAGTCAAGCAAATTAAAGCCAAATACAACGTTGGTGCTATAACTAACATCATCAAATCCAGAACGTGTCGTTCTTTAGCGCAGATGAGTTATAACAGCCAAGACAGGCAAGACTTCAACGGGCAAAAAAATGCCAAATTTGGATCAGCAGTGGGAAAAACTTTGCCTGGTTAGATAAATCCAGATTTCTGCACCATGTTGATGAAAGCGCTAAAATATGGCACAAGCATCATTAGTCTATAAATTCTTTCTGTCATGTGAAACAGTTCAGGCTGGTGGAGCTGGAGTAGTGGTGTGGGGAATGATTTCTTGGCACCCCCTTGGTATTATGATACTTGTGGATGGACATTTGGGCCAAAAAGAAAGTCTAATGCACTTCTAGATAGGTGTTTCTAATAGAGAGAGAAATTTGGCTACTGTGTAATACATGACCAGTCACAGTCAGATTAGTTATCTTAATTTCCCTCTGGTATGAAACATATACAACACTATTCATCCTGTCAAAGTAACAGGCATCAATAGAACTACAATGGAATCCAAGGAACCCCAAAAGTTAGTGGGTTCTGTTGTGCGCCATTAGCATTCATGATGACAAGGTCCGATACTCCAACAAACCTGCAAATGGCACTGCAGATGTTAACCTACCCTGTTATGTTCTACCATTCACCCTATGTTACAATTTATTACTAATGTATCTGCGCCAAAAATCTACTCCGATGCCATAAATATAAGAGAACAAAAGCCTTGATTAGTGTAGCATGTGGGCTCCAGAATACTAAGAAACAAAATATTGAAAGAGCAACAAGTGAACAAGGCAAGGAGGAGAGGTGAGAGAAGGGGAGAGGTGAGGCAGTAATCAGTAGCCAACGGAATTGCGAGGAAAAGCCCAACTAAAACTCTAAGGCTTAAATGGGCCATTCCGGGTATAGGTTTTCCCTGCACTTCCCCTGCCAGGCAACTTACTAATGTACTTGTACTACTTTCTGTCTCACTCAGAAAAGGGGTCACGTGACTGCGTCCTCTGTGGAGACTATATTTCCTCTGACATCATGACCAGGCGTCCCATGATGCCCTTTGTCCGAATCCCTGCCTGAATGGTTGTGATGTCAGACCCATGTGCTCTTGGAATGGACTGGTCGACACTCTTAATCCACAAGCAGGGTAGGCAGAGTTCACTGCTTGTCATATGGCAGCTGTGTGGGAGGAAACATTAGGAGGAAGCAGTGGGTGGATGATGGAGGGAGTAGTGGGCAGAGTTTTCAGCCATGGGAAGGGTGTAGAAGGCATTTACATTTCTGGCTGACCTTTCAGCACACAGCACTAAGGGAAGTGTTGTGGCTGCAGATCATCTACACCCACAACCTGGAAGTTTGGGTTGGAAACAATGGAGTGCACCAGGCACATGGAGATTGAAGCGAAGACTTAGGAAATGTTGGCAGGTATACTGTTATGCTCTGTAGGAGACAAGATGAGGTTTACACAATTAAATGACATTTTTTAGGATCCCACACAACCACATGTCTTTAGTAGTTACTTGAATTCTCCATGTAATAACAATTTTGACTCTATGTTGTACCATTCTTCAGCTATTCTTGCTAGAAGTTTATGGATAAAGGTTCAGATGGGAGTTAACAGTTGGGGGCGTGTCCCTGCAGAATCTGACACTTTCCAATCAGTTTTGCCACTGTGCAAGGACAGATCCCAAACTGGTAACTCCCATCTGTACCTTTATCCATAAATTTCTAGCAAGAGTAGCAGAAGAACAACACAGATAAAAAAAAGCTCCAGAATTGTTATTGCATGAAGAATGCAAGTAACTACTAAAACAGACATGTCGGTGACAGATTCTCTTTAAGGCATATCTAGTCGTAATCCTAAGAAGGCTGTGCTGCGAGTGCCAGAGGAGCTGGTACATGGGATAGGAGTGGTGCTGGCCCTGATGAAGTGTTGCGTCACACTGTACTCCTGCAGGCCGTTGGGCATCGGTGCAATGGAAAGGTAGTGAAATGTAGTGTACTGAAGAATGAGGATAAAAGTCTCTTTTACTAAGTGCAATGTAGAACTTTAAATGCATTCAATAACAGTTGATTTTAAATGCAATCTTCTGGCACCAGTAAGGATTACAGAGGCAGGTTGGATGGCTTCAATGCAGCCAAGGGCGTAGCTATAGAGAAAGTAGGGGAAGCTGCTGCTTTAGGGCCCAAACTCAGAAGGGGCCCACCCAGGAGGAGGACTAAAAGATTTTATTGTCAGGGTCCCCTCAATAGTATTATACAATGACATTATATATAGAGACACTGTAGGAAACGGACAGAGCAACTGCCAGGTCTGGTCTGAGAGAAAGGTTTTGACTAGCCATGGGAGTGGGAGTTGAACGGGAGGAGGGGATTGTGAAGAAGTTGCTTGCGGGTGGGGGGGGGGGGGGGGGGCCCCCATTCAAAAATTTGCTATGGGGCCCAGTCGTTTCTAGTTATGGCACTGAATTTAGCATTAGTATTGTATTGGCCTAGTAGTATTTAGCGTGATGGGTGTCTTAGCTGTAGTCCCTCACCTCACAGCAGTGTCTGTAATGCTGGATGTAGCTGGTTTCTTTGCTGTCTGTCTTTACAAGGATTTACTTGAGGGTTTTATATCTTTGATCTCTCTGGAAAATCATCTTTAGGAGCAATAACTCTGCAGTGTGCTTTCTCTCCCTTCTGTGTCTTCACAAGAACTCCCACACACGACGAGCCCACTCCCACCAAGAATGAAGGAACAGGGTGGTTATCCCTGTTCTTTGCCAACCATTGCCATCTATTTCTCTCTTGGAAGTAATAGCCATTCAAAATACATAACAATATAATACAATAACTATGTACAATTGTAGTACCCCCAGGTCTGGGGTACTATTACTGTACCTGCTGAAAGCATTCTGCCATGTTATTGGTACCAGCCCTTGTCACATCCTTATACTTTGCATGTAACTGTGCATGAAGGGAGCTTGTATTGATGACTAGCTTACTAAACTGGTGCATACAGAGCATAAACTTAGTTACGAATCACTAAATAAAGAAAGAAATAAAGAAATAAACAGTCTTAATGATCTCAAAGGAAATGAACCCATCCCATTTTGGTGGTGCTACAATCTCAGGCCATGAGGAGTGTCATACAGGAAAACACCTGAGACTGAGATCTGCTGCCCTGGAGTAAATATTCTTGCCAAAATCATAAACTGCCGCCAGCTGCATGAGGCTTCCTGTTGGGCTGGGTCCTATAGCAGGGAATCTCAATGATCAGCAAAAATCCAGAAAAGCCTCCAATAATAATATAATTTTAACCAGGAGTAGTTACATTCACCATTCTCCTCTATAATAGAATATGTGGACTGAAAAGTATGGGTCTCAGACTGGACTGCTAATGACTCACAAACCCAAAAAGAATGTGAATTATTAAAAGGACAGTCTAATGATATAATATAATAAGGTCTTATTAAAAAGTTGTTATAAATTTTAGCAAATGAATTTGAACATCAATAAATTAGCAAAGAATTCAAACATTCTGTTTTCACTTTGTCATTATGGGGTATTGAGAGCAGAATGATGGGAAAATAGTACATAATGAAAAGTGGGCAAAAAGGGAGAAACACATCAATCAAAGACTGTTTACTTTCCCCTTCCCAAAGAGAAAAGTAAAAGAAAATTGGGTAAAGCCTGAAAAGTCCTCTAGCCGACCCATGCAGAATCAAACCTGGATAGATCAGATCCTCAGATCATTTGAAGAGTTCCTCCATGCTCATGAGGTGCCCCAGGTCTGAGCTTTAGGTTGTCTAGCTTGCTAGTTCCCTGGGAAAGTTTACTTATCTGTTTGTCTGCCCATGTACCGACCTCTGCCTCTTTATAGATTCTGACGCTCCACTGCCTGACCATTGCCTGTTTACCGTATTGACCCTTTGCTACCTACCCTGGCCTCTGTTTCCTGAGTATGAGTATTGCCTGATCATTTGGTGTTTTGCACCTGTGCCTCTGACCACTTTGGCCCAATAGCCAACCACACCTGGACTATTCCAAAAGGAAGTAGCCTGTTGACTCCTCTGCAGTGAAGTCTAGAGCCCTGTATAGGGCTTAAAGGGTGAAAACCATCAGACTGCTAGGATAATGCTCTTAGGACTAGCCATAAGTCAAACCAGTTGGTTGATTCAGTGGTTTCACACCCACTGCCATAACACTATGCTCCGTTGCAAAAGGTTATTGTTGTACCCTCTTATGGTGGCAATACCACCCACATCAAATCTTTGAGCCGTTATGTGACTGTTTACTGAAAAAATGCCAGCAATGTCATTATTAAGAATCAACTCAGTTGTACGTCACCATTACTTAAAGGAGTATTTCAGTAAAGTAACTTAATTTTTGAAAAAACTGCAATAGGCTACTTTCACACTAGCGTTAATGTTTTTCGGTACTGAGATCCGTCATAGGATCTCAATACCGGAAAAAAAACGCTTCCGTTTTGTCCCCATTCTTGTCAATGGGGACAAAACAGAAACAGAATAGAATGCATTCCGTTCCATTTAGTTGCATTCCCATACCGGAGAGCAAACTGCAGCATGCTGTAGTTTGCTTTCCGTCCTGAGATGCGGAGCACAATAGAAAACGTATCTGTGACAGACCTCCGGTACTCAGGAAGAGTATGTCCGCTGCTGTATTCTTCCTCACTCAGGAGATACTGCAAACCCCTGACCTTTAGCCTCCAGTCTCCCCAGTCACTAGTCGAGACTCAGTTTCTCACCTGGGGACTTAGCGAGCTTTACAACCTCTACAGAAAAGTCAATTAAATCCACACTCTCTGAGCATATGGCTTCCACTGGGTCTGACACTCTCTGCTGGACATGTCCTAGCAGCTCCTTGTATGTCTTTCCCAGTAGCCATTCTTGTTTTACCTTGTACTCCAAATCAGCTCTCAGCTCTGAAACTCTCTCCAAACCAAGCCAGTCTTCCCGGTATGCAAAAAGGTCCTCCAGGGAAAAGTCCCCCTCATCCCCAACCTCAAACATATCCACCAGGGTGTCCCACAACAGTCCAAGGTTATCAAAGTTGTAGCCCTCTGGATATTCAGCTGTAAATTCTGTCTGTGTTTGTTCTGCATACCAATGCAGGGCACAATACTATTCATCCAGCTTTACCTCTCGCTGAACCAACTTGTGAAAATGAGCCACCCAATGTTCCTGAGGCCGCTCTCCTAGGATACCCAGTCGCAGGCCCATCTGATCCCGGACCCTTTGTTCTGGAAATGAATGAAACTGGCCCCAGTATGCCTTGGCAATATTTCATAGAGCTGTCCGGCACGCCTGAGGGCGAAGTAGTCTTCCATAGACAGACCCTTTTCTCCCTGTGGACAGATGATCCACAACAATTTGGAGTACTCCACTGCAAGGTCATGGCTGCTTGAGTCAGTTCTCCTCAGCCGGCTGAGAAATATATCCCAGTGGTGGTTTAAATGTCTCCTCAGGCAATTGGAATTGGAAAAAATGACTAATATTCTAAAAAAAAGAAAAGAATATATAGTACTATATTCTATAGTGCTATATATTCATTTTTCAGAATATTTGCATTACGCAAATATTATTGCAGATTTTTCGCATAAGAGAAAATACATTTTTTCTTAAGCGAAACTCAGCAATGCAATATTTGCGTAACACGAATATTCTAAAACGACTATATAGCACTATAGAATATAGTGCTATATATTCATTTTTTAGAATATTTGTCATTTTTTCCAATTCCAATTGCCTGAGAAGACATTCAAACCACCACTGGGATATATTTCTCAGCCGGCTGAGGAAAACTGACTCAAGCAGCCATGACCCTGGCAGTCAGATGGGAAAAAATGACGAATATTCTAAAAAAAGAATATATAGCACTATATTCTATAGTACTATATATTCAGGTTTTAGAATATTCGCATTATGCGAATATTTCATTGCTGATTTTTCGCAATCATTAGAATAATCTCGAATACGAATATTTGCGAATATGTGATGAATATTCTAATGAATATTTGCGAAATATCGTGAATTCGAATATTGCCTCTGCCGCTCATCACTAATATCCAACACCAATACACATTTAACTCAAAATGATGACCATGACGTCACAGGATCCGTCCCCCATTGACTTTCAGTGGAGTTCAGGACGGATCTGTCTTGGCTATGTTAAAGATAATACAGCCGTATCCTTTCATAACGGATTTAGGCGGTTGTATTATCAGTAACAGAAGCGTTTTTGCTGAACCCTGCCGGATCCAGCAAAAATGCTAGTGTGAAAGTAGCCTTACCCTGGGTTCAGACCTGAGCGTTCTAGAAACAGGAAACGCGCGTTCGTACGCGCGTTCTTGTGATTGACTACTGTGGTGTCAATCACAAAACGCGCGACAAACGCCCCAAAAAAAGCTCAAGTACTTGTTTATGCGTCGGGCGTTTTACAGCGCGTTCAAACACGCTGTAAAATGCTCAAGTGAGAACCAGGGCCCTAGGAAAGCATTGGTTTTCATGTGTTGAGCGTTTTACAGCGCGTTTGAACGCGCTGTAAAACGCTCAGGTGTGAACTTAGGGTTAATGCTGCAAGCTGTGACCCAACCAGAACCCATACCTATAAACATAACCAAAGTTTCAATTTACTTTGCAATCCAATTGTCTAGCTCCTGTGTGAGCCTGCAACACACTGAGACTATCATGGCGCCTGATCTTTCCTCACAAAACTTCAAAGATTACAATCCCAACAATCACTAGCTTTCCTGCTATGAGTTCATGAGTGTTGATGTTTATTGATTGGCTGCCTGATATACAGTGCAGTCACGCCCCCTCTACTCAGTAATCACCAGCACATTGACACTTCCTTTGTTTCACAAGACATTTAGCTAGAGAATTGATATTAACACACTGAGTATGCTCAACCTAACAAAGGTTCAGAACTACAGGTCGATGCCATGGTAATTTATGAGAAAACACAGTGGGTAGCATAGGAAGAAAACTACTGTACTTTTATAACTACTAATTGGTAAATTTGTGAAATTTACATTATATTAGGTAATTATTGATGATGAATTAGTCTAAAAAATAAGTTATATTTATGGTAACCGGAATACCCCTTTAAGTGTGCCATGTAAGGCCTCTTTCACACTTGCGTTCTGAGGATCCGGCGGGCACTTCCGACCTGCCGGATCCGTCAGAACGCAAGTCGCCTGAAAGCATTAGAAGACTGATCAGGATCCTGATCAGTCTTCGAAATGCTTTCAGGTTACTATGGCAGCCAGGACGCTATTAAAGTCCTGGTTGCCATAGTAGGAGCGGGTAGCGGGGAAGCGGTATACTTACAGTCCGTGCGGCTCCCGGGGCGCTCCTGAATGACGTCAGAGCGCCCCATGCCCATGGATCACGTGATCCATGCGATCACGTGATCCATGCGATCACGTGATCCATGCGTGTGGGGCGCCCTGACGTCACTCTGGAGCGCCCCGGGAGCCGCACGGATGGTAAGTATACTGCTCCCCCGCTCCCCACTACATTTTACCATGGCAACCAGGACTTTAGCGTCCTGGCTGCCATGGTAACAATTGAGAAAAAGCTAAACGTCGGATCCGGCGATGCGCCGAAACGACGTTTAGCTTAAGGATTAATCCACTTCAATGGGCATTAATTCCGGATCCGGCCTTACGGCATGTCTTCCGGATTTTTGGACGGAGACAAATCCGCAGCATGCTGAGCTTTTGTCAACGTCCAAAAAACGTTCACATACTGAACGGAAGACATCCTGATGCATCCTGAACGGATTGCTCTCCATTCAGGATGCATTAGGATAATCCTGATCAGTATCTTTCTGTCCTAGAGCCCCGAGGACGGAACTGTAGGATGGAAAGCAAAAACGCTAGTGTGAAAGGGGCCTAAGATACACCCTATTGAAATGTGCCTTATGCAGTGGTGAACAGAGAAACACAGCACACTGCCAAATATTAAGTGCTACAGTAGACTCCCAATCCAGATCCAAATGTAGTGGAAATCACTCTGCGCTCTCCAATCAGTTAAAGTTAGTTTTATTTATTCCTGTTTAGTACAAAGGTGAATGTTTTTAGCATAATGATCTTCAACAGACCATCGCACTGTCCTTTATCCAGACTAGATGATGTACCAGACACTGCTGTGTCCCACAAGAAGGCACATTTCTATAGGACAGAGACGTGTCTTGTATACACACTAGCTTTGACATGGTGTGGTTAACCCCTTATGGACCGGGCTCATTTTCACCCTAAGGAATTTATGTGTGAATACCTTTAAAATACTTTTACCTATCCAGGCTATTCTGAGATTGTTTTTTCGTCACATATTGTACTTCATGTCACTGGTAAAATGGAGTAAAAAAAATTCATTTTTATTTATAAAAAAATACCAAATTACCAAAAATTTGAAAAAATTAGCAATTTTACAAGTTTCAATTTGTCTACTTCTATAATACATAGTAATGCCGCCCAAGTTATTAATTTACATTCCCCATATGTCTACTTCATGTTTGGATCATTTTTGGAATTCCTTTTTATTTTTTGGCCACGTTACAAGGCTTAAAAGTTTAGAAGCAAATCGTGAAATTTTTCAGAAATTTTGAAAAACCCACTTTTTAGGGACCAGTTCAGGTCTGAAGTCACTTTCTAAAGCTTATATAATAAAAACCACCCAAAAATGACCCCATTCTAGAAACTACACCCCTCAAGATATTCAAAACTGATTTTACAAACGTTGTTAACCCTTTAGGTGTTTCACAAGAGTTATTGGCAAACGGAGCTGAAATTTCAGAATTGCAATTTTTGGCACATTTTCCATTTTAATCAATTTTTTCCAGTAACTAAGCAAGGGTTAACAGCCAAAAAAAAAAACAATATTTATTGCCCTGATTCTTTAGTTTGCAGAAACACCCCATACGTGGTCATAAACTGCTGTATGGCCAAACGGAAGGGCATAGAAGGAAAGGAGCGCCGTGTGGTTTTTGGAAGGCAGATTTTGCTGGACTGGTTTATCTACACCATGTCTGATTCTAAGCCCCCTGGTGCACCCCTAGAGTAGAAACTCCAAAAAAGTGACCCCATTTTGGAAACTATGGGATAAGGTGGCAGTTTTGTTGGTACTATTTTAGGGTAAATATGATTTTTGGTTACTCTATATTACACTTTTTTGAGGCAAGGTAACAAAAAAATTGAAATTCTGAAATGTCATCTTCATTTGCCAATAAATCTTGCGGAACACCTAAAGGGTTAACAAAGTGTGTAAAATCAGTTTTGAATACCTTGATGGGTGTACTTTCTTAAATGGAGTCACTTTTTTGGATTTTCTACTGTAGGCGTGCATTAGGGGGGCTTCAAATGGTACATAGTGCCAAAAACCAGACAAAAAACCAAGCAAAATCTGCCTTCCAAAAACCATATGGCGTTCCTTTCCTTCTGTGCCCTGCCGTTTGGCCATACAGCAGTTTACAACCACATATGGGGTGTTTCTGCAAACTACAGAATCTGCGCAATAAATATTATGTTTTGTTTGGCTGTTAACCCTTGCTTTGTTACTGGAAAAATTGATTAAAATTGAAAATTTGCAAAAAAATAGCTCTTTTGGGACAGTTTTTATTTTTTGTTATTTACAGTGTTGATCTGACAGGTTATATCGTGTACTATTTCTGTAGAGCAGGTAGTTACGGACGCGACAATACCAAATATGACTATTTTTTGGGGGGTTTTGTTTTAGTTTTACATAATAAAGCATTTTTTTTTAAATGATTTTTTAGTGTCCCCACATTCTGAAAGCCATATTTTTTATTTTATTTTTTGGACGACTGTCTTATGTAGGGGCTCATTTTTGCGGGATGAAATGTCGGTTTGATTGGCACTATCTTGGGGCACATATGACATTTTGGTCGCTTGCTATTACACTTTTTGTGATGTAAGGTGACAAAAATGGCTTTTGACACTGTATTTATATATTTTTTTTTTTTGCTGTGTTCATCTAAAGGGTTAGGTCATGTGTTACTTTTATAGAACAGGTTTTTACGGTTGTGGCGATACCTAATATGTATACTTTTTAGTTATTTATTTAAGTTTTACACAATAATATCGTTTTTGAAACAAAAAAAAAAATGTTTTAATGTCTCCATAGTCTGAGAGCCATATTTTTTTATTTTTTTGGGTGAGTGTGCTATGTAGGGGCTTATTTTTTGTGGTAAGAGATGGCGGTTTAATTGGTACTATTTTAGGAGGCATACGCCTTTTTGATCGCTTGGTATTACAATTTTTGTAATGTAAGGTGACAAAAAATGGCTTTTTTAACACCATTTTTTTTGGTGTTTTTTTTATGGTGTTCACCTGAGGGGTTAGGTCATGGGATATTTTTATAGAGCAGGTTTCTATGGATGTGGCGATACCTAATATGTGTAGTTTATTTTAATTTTTTTTAATTTTTATTCAGTGATAAATGTGTTTTTTGTTTTTTTTCATTTTTTTTGACCCAGACCCACTTGGTTCTTGAAGATCCAGTGGGTCTGATGTCTGTATAATACAGTACAGTACACTATATAGTGTACTGTACTGTATTTTTTACTTTACAAAGTCTGATCAGACTTCTGCCTTTAGCAGAAGTCAGATCAGACTTGCCATTACTATGGCAAGCAGGACGCCTGTGAAGGCGTCCTGTTGCCATGGTAACCATCACCTGCTGCCAGAACAGGAGGCCCCCCTCCTTCTGTGTTCCCTTCAAGAATCGGGGGCTGCAAGGACACAGCCACCCCCAATGGGAGAGGGAGGGAGCTCCCTCTCTGTTAACCCCTTCCACACAGCGGTCCATAAGTACCGCGGCATGGAAGGGGTTAAACTGCTGACATCTGCACCAGCACAGATGTCAGCAGTTTATAGCAGAGTGTCAGCAGTGTGCTCACACTCTGCTATTCCACTAGCCACCAATGAATATTATAGAGGAGGCTGCACTGCCCGCCTCTCACGCCGCCCGCAACCACCCCCCCTGCACCGCCCGCCGGCACAATATGATCGCGGGCTGCAGAGGGGGGGGGGTGTAAAGAATACTAATTCAAGCAGTTACAAATTTCTAATCCCCGCGGTAACGGACCGAGGGGATCAGAAACTGCAGAAAGCACTGCAATGTGCTTGCTCAATGATTTGGAACTCTACATGACTTACCTGTACGTCATGTGTCCTTAAGTACCGGGACAACATGCCGTACCGGTATGTCATGTGTCCGGAGGAGGTTAAAAGGGTTGTCCCATGAATATTATTCTACAGTGTTCAAACCAGCACCTGGATCTGAATTCTTTTGTAGTTGCATGTAATTAAAAATATATCATAGCCACTGAGCTATTCAATATAATGAATCTGTATAGTGCCACCTGCTGTTTGTTGTTTTCTTATTTCTTTGTCCTGCTCACTGAGAAGGTTGCACCTGCTCAGTTTCATCCTTAAACTGCCTGAGTTGTGAAAGGGAGAGCATGGACACGCCCCCTTAGCTGCAGCAGAAAAGACACTTCCCCTGAGCTGTCAGCTTGATATAAATCTAGCAGAGCAATGAATGGGGAAATCTCTGGACCCATGTGGTTCTAGCTTTTTTTAGAAAGAGATTGTCATGTACTATATGATGTCTAATTAAAAATTTTTGCATTCGTCATGGGATAATCTGATGAAGGTCATTTCATAGCCCACAAATGGCAGAGAGTCAGCAGGCCATTCAGTGAGTGTAGAGTGTGTTGCGAGGAGAGACATACCGAAACCTCTGTAGACACCTGTACAGAGTGGGCATCTTTGAGCCATGAGGAGAGTTATGTGGTCTATAACAGAGAGTGTGTGGAGTGCACCACAGGGAGAGTTGATGTGATCTGTAGACCCGCAGATCGACAAATGAAACTATATGTAACACCTGGCTGACCAAAAGCAAGCAAGCCTGTTGTCTCTTAACCCCTTAAGGACACAGGTTTTTTCATTTTGCGCTCCCTGCCTTCCGAGAGCCATAACTTTTTTGTTTATCAGTTCACATGGCCATATGAGAGCTTGTTTTTTGAATGACAAGTTGTACATTCCAACGCCATCATTTAATATTGCATATGATGTAGTGGGAAGCGGAAAAAAATTCCAAATGGGGTGAAATTGCAAAAAAAAAACTCCACCACAGTTTTGCGAGTTTTTAAATTCCGACGTTAGATGCGTGATAAAACTGACCTGTTAGTCTTATTCTACAGGTCAGTACGAATCTGGCAATACCTAATATGTATAGTTTTTCTTGTGTTTTGATAGTGAAAAAAAATTCAAAACTGGGAAATTTTTTAGTTTTTTTGTTGCCATATTTTGACCCCTATAACTTTTTTGTATTTATGTGTTTTGGGGCCTTTTTTTTGGCGGGACAATCTGAACTTTTAAGTGATACCATTATAGGGTGTGTATATCTTTTTGATCACTTTTTATTTCATTTTTTTGGAGGAAATGAAGCATCCAAAAACGGCGATTTGGCCATTTGGATGCTTTTTTCTGTTTTTCTGTTTGCCGTATGGGGAATATATTTTTATACTATGGGCGTTTTCGCACATTGCAACACCCATGATGTGTATTTTTTAAAAAATTTTAATTCTTTTATTTTATTTTTGTGAAAAGGGGGTGATTTTATTTTTTTTTTATTTTTTTTAACACTTTTATATAGCTCCCATAGTAAACTATATAAATCAGTCATCTGATTGCTTCTATCATAAACTCCAATACACTTGTATTGGAGTCTATGATGATTTTACTAGTTTCCTATGGAGCCCTATTACTAACAAGGGCTCCATAGGAAATACTATGCAACAGCATGGTTTCATTCACAGAAACCATGGCTGTTGCTGACAGGCTCCGGTTCCCCCCATCGCCACAAGGGGGAGCCAGAGAGCTGCCGAAAGTTTTACTTTCGGTTTTAATCGTGCGCAGATGCCATGGCATCTAAGGGGTTAAATGTTCGCGATCGGCAGCGCTGCCGATCCCGAACATTAGCTGCGGTGGTCTGCTTGAGCGGGCGCCATCTTTAGGGACAGGACACAGGGCGTACGGGTACGTAAAATTGCGCATTTTATTGTGACTTTTTCAAGCTCTGCACTAAGCACTCCAGTTTTGTGAAAGTGGGCGTGTTTTCTTATGCAAATGAATCTTTAGGCAGATTTACTATTGCGACCATTTAAAAAGTCACAAAAAGTCGCAAAAAAATTCACAATTTCACTCCAGGGGGGACCATGCTTATCTTATGCCATATGCAACTTTTTTTGTAAAGACGCTTACTGAAGGATAAACTGCTACCATCACACCACATTTATCACAGTATTAAAGGACCATTAATAAATCTGACTAGCCAAAACTGACTTTGGGCATATGTAAAAGTGGAGTAAGATGTAAGTGTAATGATAAATCTTGCCTTAAGCCTTTTGCCCCTGAGCACCTTGCAACCATCAAGATTGGTGCATCTAATGACATAAGTAAAGCAATTGTTCAAGTTATAACTGTGCCCAACCTGTTTCCTCCTGCGGCCCTTGAGTGAGGAGCCACACATACCACTCACAGGCCAAAAAGATGCTTTGAAAGATTAGGTCTGGTCATACCCTCTTTCATCCATCCAATACCTCTTGCTAAAAAGCGCACTCCTTTTACACCGTCATCAGCTGATGCCACATAGATTTCCATACGCTGAAACAAGTTGTGCCACCATGACCGAGTGGTGAGGTGGCAACAGCATGAGGAGTCAACACAGTGGCTCAGGCACAGAGTAGTGAGGTTGGGAATTGCATGAGGATTCGCATGAGTTGTCAACAAAGTCACAGAGGGGTGAGGGTGGGAATCTCATGAGGAATCGCATGAGTCTTTAACAGAGTGGCCCAGTCACAGAGTGGCAAGGGTGGGAATCGCATCAGAAATCGCAAGAGGAATTACACGATGAATCGCATGTGTCGTCAACACAGTGGCCCAGTCACAGAGTGGTGAGGGTGGAAATTGCATGAGTAATCACACGATGAATCCCATGAGGAATCACATGAGGAATCGCATGTGTCGTCAACACAGTGGCCCAGTCACAGAGTGGTGAGGGTAGGAATCGCATGAGGAATCACATGAGGAATCACATGTGTTGTCAACACAGTGGCATGTGTGGTCAACACACATAGTGGTGAGGGTGGGAATCGCATGAATAATCAAATGAGGAATCGCATGATTCGTCAACACAGTGGCCCAGTCACAGAGTGGTAAGGGTGGGCATTACATGAGAAATAACTTGAGGAATCCCATTAGTCAATCGTCCTCTGGTGGCTTGATAAAAAATTTCCACAGCGCTGTGTATGGCAACACAGTGGCCCAGTCACAGAGTGGTGAGGGTGGGAATTGCATAAGGAATCACATAAGTTGTCAACAAAGTGGCCCAGTGAAAGAGTGGTGAGGTGGCAGCAGCATGAGGAGACCACAGAGGGGTGAAGTGGCAGCAGCATGAGGAGAACACTGAGTGGTGAGGTGGCAGCGGCATGAGAAGACCAAAGAGTGGTGAGGCGGCAGCAGCATGAGGAGACTACAGAGTGGCCCGGTGACAGAGTCGGGAGGTGGGGGCAATACCAGTATCAGATGAAGATGGTGGGTGGCAGTATGAGCACCTGGCAGCATGTGTGTGGCATTAGGCAGGTGGCAGTATCAGAATAGTGGCTGAAGCAGGTATCCAGAAGAAGAGGTCTCTTTTGATAAAGTTTAGGTGCAGCACCATTGATGATCTAGTCTGATGCACCAGGCATTGGTGTGTGGAAAATCTGTCTGATCCACGGCTGATTCATCTTCACAAAGGCAAGTTCACCTTGGGGTAACTATGGCCCCCGCCGCACTAAACACCCGCTCTTATGCCACACTATTGGCTGGGCAGGAAATCTTCCCCAGGGTACACTCGGCCAGTTGCGGACACAAATCGAGTTTGGCTGCCCAGTAGTCCAGGGGATCTTCAATGTGGGGTGGCAGGGTGTACTCCAAGTTTGCCACAAACTGCTGGCTCAGGTTCTGCTCCATGTCTACATGCAGCTGCTGGTGAGTAGTTTCTTCACGAGGCGGGTGAAGAAAACTGCTCATCAGCGACTAAAGACTTGCTACTGGTGGAGTTGGTACTGCTCCTTTCCCCCCACCCTGTCCCAGCAGCCATCGCAGTGGAACGTGAGTAAGGAGGGCCCACCGGTCATGCCTGCATGAGGATTTGCGATGGCGCACATAAGCAGTGGCCAACTGACTGCATAGGATGTCTTGATAATAGTTCAGTTTGTCCTCCCTCTCCGGGTGCCCCCATTGTGGACCAGTAGTGAGGGTCTAACATGGTGGAGAGCCAGTAGTCATCCCTCTGCTGAATGGTGACAATTCGTCTGTCACTACGCAAGCAACTGAGCATGCATCAGGCCATTTGTGCAAGTGACTCGGAGGGACTCCCTGCCTCCATCTCCACTGCATACTGCCACTGTGTGTCTGGATCATCCGCCTCATCTTCCTCATCGCCCTGTAGCTCCTCCGGCTGCTCGCGCTCGTCCTCTCTTTGCTTGCTTGTGCTTGAATGTCCTCCTCCTCCTCTAGTTCAGCCCCCACAGGGCTCATGTGGCCGTGAGATATAGTCGCCACGTGTCCAGCCCCCTGGCCAGCCAGATTTAGCAGCATCTGTTCCAGGACCAGGACATGAAGCAGTGGAATGACGTTGTTCATCCTAAAGTCCTGGCAACTGACAAATAAAGTGGCCTCCTCAAAAGGGCCCGAGCAAACGGCAGGTGTCACGCATGAGCTTCCACTGGCTAACATCGAAGTTACACAAGGGAGTACCTCTGTCTGCTTGTATCATCAAGAAATTGTTTATGGTCTTTCTCTGTTCATATAGTCGGTCCAACATATGAAGGGTGGAGTTCTAATGGGTGGAAACGTCACATATCAGCCGATGTCGGGGAACGCCATTCTGTCTTTGCAGCTCAAGGAGGGTGTGCTTAGCAGTGTAAGAGTGGCTGAAGTGCATGCACAGTTTCCTGGCCATTTTCAGGATTTCTTGTACATTGGTGAAAGACTTTAGGAACCTCTTTACAATCAGAGTGAACATGTGTGCCATGCAGGGCATATGGCTCAGACCTCCTTGACAGAGTGCAAACACCATGTTCTTCCTGTTGTCGGTGACCTTGGTTCCGATTTTGAGTTGTTAAGGAAAAAGCCAGGATTTGATTTCTTATTGAAAGACGAGGAGCGGTTCCTCCCCTGTGTGACTCCATTCGCCCAGGAAAACTAGGTGCAGAACAGCATGATACCGCCATGCCCTGCACATGTGGTATGCTGGAGAAGCATTGTGAAATATAAATTAAAATAATTAAATTAAAGTAAAAGTAAATTAATACACTCCAAAAAGGGCAGTAGAACAATGTAAGTTCACCGCAAAGTGGCTAATAACACGTACTGCGTATAGTTCCTATTAATACACCCCATAAATTGTTGTATCACAGAGCACTTGCACCCCAATAACAAGCAAGGTTTGCTCGAATTACTGAGCTATCATATAGTGCAAGCCTAAAAGCAGCAGTATAACTGCAATTTGGATCCCCAATTAGTGCAGCAAGGTGTAATAGAATCGCTCCTATTACCCAGGCTGTACACTCTCCTAATGGTCCCTGCTCTCTTTTTATAGTGTGGATAATGCCTCCCTTTCCTTTCCCTGAAATTCTAAATCTTTTTTTTTTTTTTGCTGAATAAAGTCTTTCCTAGAACTGTCCCTAGCGCCTGCTGATGTCTCTCCCTGCACTAAGCACACTGGAAAATGGCAGAATCCAAGATGGCTGAGGCTATTTATAGGGCCGTGACATCACAGGGGCTAACTGGCTGATGATTGGCTGCATGTATGGCATTGTGCAGGGCCGGAGTCAGCACCCGGCATACCGGGGCAAATGCCGGGGCCCACTGCTCCTAGGGGGGCCCACTGCGCTGCTATGAGCGCTTCCATCAATACAGATGAAAGCGCTCATTGCTGGAGCTCAGGGAGCTGCGGTCATTTCATTCACTAACCGCGGCTCCAGCCTCCTAAGCCGGCCACCATGCAGGTGACCCACCGCCGCCCCCCCCCCCCCCAAAGAAATCCAGATTGTTCCCTTCTCCACAGGGAGTCTACTCATCTCCTTCTTCACCCAAAACCTGCTGCAGGGGAGCTCTAGAGGTTAACCAATCGGGGGGCGTGTCCTTCTTTCTGGCCTTGTCAGTGGATGTGAGCAGGGAGCTGCGTAATGGGAGCCGGCCATGAAGCACTGCTAGAGACAGCATGGGCAGAACGGATGACCACATAGCAGTGCTCGGGATCTACGTGACATTGTCGGTCGGTGCTGTCCCCACAAAGTGCCAGAGATGTTCCATCCAGGCTGCTTGCTGGCTTGTCTTTGCCTGTCAAGTCGGTAAGTGAATGGAACGGGAGGCGGCAGCTGTCCACCTGGTCGGTCAGCGGTGGTCACATTAGTGGCGAAGCCAGCACATCATAGTACCTCACAGTGTCCCTGTAGAACGTAGGGGGGGCACAAGGTCATGGGTGCTTTTATGTATGAGGATTGATAGATCTCGATCCTGGGAGCCATGATGTAGTGTTCTCATCGACCATTATCTTGTAACCCTCAAGTGTAATCTGGGGTCTTCACAATGGATATTTGCTGGTCCTGGAGTCCATTAAACTTTTTTTTTTATAATGTCTTCTCCTAAGGGAATATCAATCACCCACAGCTTGAAGTTTGGTAGTATGAGATATGTGGCTTCTCATCATATCTGGAGACCAGGCACAATATGGAGATACATTGCTTTAGTTGTTTTTTTTTACATATATTATATACTCATGATCTATGTAATGTTATGTGACTTAATCCGAAAACCAATAACAATTTGCTGTGGGGCCCAGTCAGTTCCAGTTAGTAAGGGCCTCTTACACAGTATAATGACCTCAGTGCCCCCTCCATACAGTATAACTCCCAGTGTGGGGGTCATTATTCTGAATGGAAGGCCACTGGGGGTCATAATATGGTGTGTAAGCCACAGGGGTACATTTAAATGTAAAAAAATGCCACAATGGGGCCCACTGAGATTTATCACCCAAGGGCCCACATAACCCTGGAGTTGGCCCTAGCATTGTGGGTGATCCCTCGTTCCCAGAGTTCTTAGCTCTATGTTCTAACTAGAGATGAGCAAACTTTAAAAAAAAGTCCGGCGTTCGGGTTGTGGTAAGTCGTGCATCCCATTATGGATTCCACTATAGCGGCATATGGAATCCATAAGGGGCGGCTGCCACCAACCCGAACTGTTGAACAGCCGAAGGACCTGGGGTGACGTCACCGTCATGTGATCAGTGCAGGGGGCGTGGCTCAGCACGGGATCAAATCGTGAATCCTGTTCATATATGTCCTATAAGGAAACAGAGACATTGTGGAAGGGGGTTCCTTGCTTGTGACAGCCTTGTGTTAGCCAGAGCAGTTAGCAACTAATAATTTTTTGGCTGGTCATCTTAGGTCAGGGAGCTAACAATGAAATAGAGTAGGCGTCCAGCTTCCGTCTGTCATAGAATTTGGCACCTAACTAATCAGAAAAGGACTAGACTGTGAAATGATTTCCTCTCTTTGAGAAACCAGTGGAAAAAAATTAAAAGGAATCCATACTTTTCTTTTACTTCTTAAGCTTGGAAGACATTAATAAAGTAAAGGAAGTAAGCCCATTAGAGTAAAATTAAGACCAACAAATTAAAGTTCATCTTCAAGCGGCACCCATTTTCTCTCTTAACAATTTATCTATAACCTTGAAAGTTCCTGTCTGAATTGGCTTTAACACAATACATGGATTTTCCCATTAAAAAGTATTGTTTCTTTACAACTTCTTTTGAAGTTTGCTGACATGTAGAGCGGCGCCCAGGGATCTCCCTGCACTTACTATTATCCCTGGGTGCCGCTCCGTTCGCCCGGAATAGGCTCCGGTATCTTCTGGGACTTGGTTATACTACACTTGGTTATAGTAGGCGTATCCCAGGCTGTAGCGCTGGCCAATCGCAGCGCTCAGCTCATAAGCCTGGGAGAAAAAAAACCTCCCAGGATATGAGCTGTGTACTGCGATTGGCCAGCGCTACAGCCTGGGATACGCCTACTATAACCAAGTGTACTAGGCTCCGCCTAGTATAACCAAATCCCAGAAGATACCGGAGCCTATACTGGGTGAACGGAGCGGCGCCCAGGGATAATAGTAAGTGCAGGGAGATCCCTGGGCGCCGCTCTACATGTCAGCACACTTAGTACACATTTTTTAGCCTGATGAAAGGTCCTCTTTAAAGTGGCCATGGAAAAAAATACATAAAAGTGGCCTCATGTTGTAGGTGGGTCCAAATTGACAGAAGACGCGGCAACACAAGTAGGCAGGGTCAACAATACCATAGTGCAAAATACGGTCTCATCAGAACCATATACCACACTGAAGCACAATACACTGCCACAAAAGCTGTCCCACAGTGGTGGCCATCAATAGATGCCATTTTCTGTCCTTCTCCATGTTGTCATTGTTTAAGATATGGAGCAGGGGGCCTAGGAGGTGAGGCCACAGAAGTTGAGTTCAGGAGGACATGTGTGGACACTGGCTGGGTGCGTGAGTACCTGATTCTCACAGCTTTAATTACCGCTGAGAGCTCATTATGCATCTAGCCAGCGGCAAAGAGGAGGGCTTCAGCGGCCCCCTGGGAAATTTCCGTGTAAGGTCTATGGACAATCCGCCCCTGCCCCTATGTGTATTTTGCCATAGGATTCTATGGGTATGGTAGGCCACTAAAGGCCTATACTGAACCATACATCAGAGTTTTTTGAATGTTGGGTAATACTTCTTGTAGCATACCTCCACAAAAGTTCTGATGTGATGTGAATAGAGCCTAGTATTACTATAGTGTGAATTTAGCTTTAGACAGGCGTTCTTTGTACATGTGACTCAACTGCAGGAGTACATATATATATATATATATATATATATATACTGTATTTATAAGGAGTCTGTCACCTCAAAAGTAATTGCATACCGCCATGTAGGGTAGGTTACCTGAGGCATAACCATAGCTTTTTTGTGACAATCCAGTCCGCTAATCCTGAGAAATTAAACTTTTATGTAAAATACGTTTTTTGGTGCACAGTGGGCAAGACCACTCTATTCGGCACACTTGGCATCCCCGCCTCTTCACTACTGGCTCTGGAACCTCAGGGACTGTCAATCAAACAAATGAGGGAAGCACTGTCATGGTTATATTTCAGGGCACCTACCCTATGACAGTATGTTTACTTTGAAACCAATTTAGAGGGTGACCGATTCCTTTTAGTGCCAACATATTCTGCAGCACTGTACAGAGGTTGCCATCATGGACATCAGTATCTGTCTCCAACGGGGTCCACAATCTGAATTACCTATCTCAAACAAACAAATATACATTGTCCAGGATATAGAGTCGGGGTGTCACTGAATAATGTAATTACCCTTAAAACTAAACATTTATTAGTGATATCTTAAAATATATATAAGTATATCCCCACAAACAAAAAACAAAAATAAATTAAACATAATGTAGATAAATGGAGGTCATTATCAGCTATGGCTTCCACAATAAATGGGAGGATCTGGCAACTAAAAGTTCTCTTAAATTTATGACCCTGTTGCTTGAAGAAGAAAGACTCAATCTAGAAAGTCTTAACACTAAACTTAAAGCACAAATTGAAGTGACCAAAACTTTCTCAGCAGACCCTGAATTTTTGAATAGAGAGTTGCGTTTACAGACCTCAATTGAAAAATTTCAATACTTTCTGCGAGAAAAATAACATAGGCAGTTTAATAAAGATTTACTTGAATTTAAAGAAAATAAAGCATATGTTGTCCTGAGAGAAAAACCACCTACTAGTGAATCAAGCCCTGATCTATCCACCACAGAAACTGATATTTCTGACAGCGAACGTGAACAGAAGGGCCCCCCCCCGCTACAATAAGATCAAGAATACCTACAGGAAGGGTAGAGGGAGGGGAAGAGGTGGACGCGGTAGAAGCCAACTCCAACCCCATCCCCCCACGACAAGTGACACTTTTTTAGACCAAGGGACATCTTACCATCTGAGAAACCGCCCCAACACTCAACAGGCCCAGAGATAATCAATCTATCAGACAGAACCCTTAGTGATATTGAACTAACGGTCCTTAAAAAGGATTGTCATTTGTCCCTACCCGACACTTTGATCTCTTCTCGTGGGTTGTAGACTTACAATTATTTATTAGAAAATTACGCTGGCACAAGTACTTCAAAAGCATGGACAAACGACAGTGCCATGATTTAGGCATCGCACTGGACCTTTTGCCAGACGTTCAATTACTACACAGCCTCACCAAAGAAGAGACTAAGATGGAAGGGGAGGGCCCCTTTACACCTCTTAAAAATAAGAGTAAAAAATTGCCACCAACTACCAAAGTCTCATGCCTTGACGTATTCCTACAATTAATGAACACTGATTTGAATACTTTACCATTGTCTCAACGGGAGTCAAATTGTTCAAAGGAAGACTGGGAAGCAATTATAGCTTTGCAAAAAGACCCATCTATAATAATTAAACCCTCTGACAAGGGTGGCAATACAGTGGTCATGAATCGCAGTGAATATGAGACAATGTGTTGGCAAATTCTACGGGATAGGAACAACTATAGTGTTTTGGCTTCCAACCCTACTGACCCCTATTTGGCTGAACTTAGGGATATCCTTAATGAGGCTAAGAGTCGGAAACTAATCTCCCGGGCGGAGTATGATTTTCTGTATCCCATGCACCCAACCACAGCCACGTTTTACGGCCTGCCTAAGATCCATAAAGGGCGTAAACCCTTAAAAGGCCGCCCTATTGTGTCGGGGTTTGGTAGCATTGGACAAAATTTGGGCATTTACATTGACCAGATACTTATGCCCTTTGTGACATCCCTTCCATCGCATACTAGGGACACTACAGATCTCCTGAAACGGATTGAGGGTGTCATTCTGGAGCGCCATTCAATGCTGGTTAGCATTGATGTTGAGGCCCTGTATTCATCAATACTGCATGATGCTGGCCTACATGCAGTGGAACATTTTTTGCAAATGAGAGGAAGACAATACAAGGAACACAATTTGTTTGTCCTGAAATTGCTTCAGTTTTTGCTGATGCACATTTTCTTTGTTTTTAATGGCAAGACCTACCACCAGCTCAGGGGCACAGCAATGGGCTGTTCTTGTGCACCATCCTATGCAAATTTGCTCCTAGGCTGTTGGGAGGCTACCATGGTCTTCACTGATGAGCTGTCGTCGAGTACCGGGGCCATTGGACTATGGGCCCAGTACATCGACGACATCTTCATCATTTGGAATGACTGACTCAGCTTTTAGAAAACTTGTGAACACTCATATACACAAATATCAACACAATTGGATTAAGATTCACATATGAGTTTGATCCAGATTCAATACTGTTTCTAGACATTCGCATCTACAGAGGGACCTCCAATGAGCTATGCTCTACCCTATATAGAAAACCAACATCAACAAATTAAATTCTCCATTGGAACAGTAGTCACCCTACCCCCCTAAAGAGGGGGATACCAAGGGGCCAATATCTGCGTGTTCGCAGGAACTGTTAGGAGAAACAAGAATTTAGAAAAGAGGCCGAGGACCTTAGGTCAAGGTTATGCTCTAGAGGTTACCCAGAGACTGTTTTGTGTGAAGCTTATCAGAAGGCGATATCAACGCCACGCCTCAATCTATTGACCCCGAAAAAACGGGAGGAATGTGATCGAAAGATCCACCTTATTACGACCTTTGATGCAAAATTAGGGGAAGTACGAGCCATCCTGAGGAAAAATTGGCCTATTCTCCTAATGGACCCAGACATAGCAGATGTGCTACATGAATATTCTCAGATCACTTTTAGGAGAGGCCGTAGCCTTAAGGATCTCTTGGTGCATTGTCACTACATGCCACCCACTGCACCAGGGACCTGGCTGGATCGGCGGCCAGAGGGCTCTTTTAAGTGCAGTGGCTGCATAGCCTGTGGTGCAATACATGTTACAAAAACCTTTGTCAGCACTAATCTACAACGTTCTTTCCGTATTCGTGATTTTATAACATGCCGCACACTCGGAGTAATCTATAAGATTACATGCGAATGTCAGGCTGAGTATATCGGCAAAACCAAAAGAGAGTTTCGTAGATGCATAGGGGAACACTTAGGGGATATTTCCAGGCCCGATGGAGGCCCGATGGATTTTTCAACTGCATACCACAGAACCAGGCGGTCTCAATGAACAGCTGAATTATGGGTGTTTTATTTGATCAACATTCATTTTACGCCATGTCCATACTGTAATTTATCAACTTAGTCTTCCTAAAATATTTTTCAACCACTTCATTGGGGTTTCTCAAGTTTCCCCTCTACATATACCATCCCCCCCCCTCTTTTTTTACTAAAAGGGGTTATAGGGTATTTGATTCTTCTTGAGTTGTATGGTTCGCTTAATTTCCTACTATTGTCTGCTACCCTATAGAACATAAACCTGATGTACCCTGGTCTCAGCCGAGGTCAGCAACAATAGTCCAGAGATTCTCCAGCTAGGTTTCTTACTAAAATATTTGCTCCAACTAAATGCCATTCTAGCCTTTTCAAGCAGGATCCTATTTTGACCCTGCTTAATAAACCGGTACCTAGCCTCTGAGCCTTGTTGCTAGGCTACCATTGTTTATATTGGCCGGCGCTGATACACACTAGCGGGGCCAACACGTGACTTTGTTGACAGGCGTCACGTGCTCTGCCGCGCTCACGTGACGTCTTCTTCCACTGGGGCTTGCGCGTGCGACCGCGGCCCGGTTTGATGACATCACCGGAGCGCGGGACATGGATGCCGGGTTACATGTGGACCGGTATGTATATAAGACGTGGACATTGGGCCACTGTCGAAGGCATCCATTCCAAACGGCCCAGGCACATTATATTGCCCCCTCACCCCGAGCGGCAGCAAGGGATGATCGAATGCCCCCTGCGCTCATTTAAAGGGATAGTATGGATCAAATGGGAATACTGATCCCCTATAATCACCTATAATTACCATTGGGTGATTCTAAAGTATCCCTCATCCCTTTTCTACCCCCTTGAGGCTCGCATATCCTTATGCTCCCCTGATGATTCTCCCACATGAGAAGAAACGTGCATGTAGGGACTAGGATAGAGGCTTCGTCAGGGCCATAATATTTTGCTCAGGGCCAGGTTCCTGATGGGGTCGCCCTTTTAAGGACGAGTGCCCTGTGGTTAGGCTGCTCTATTTATTTAGCGGATAGGGACAGCTAGGAACTACACCACAGGGCATTCTTAGGGCTTTAATAGGGACCCCTAGTCATTTCTGCACTTATCTTCTGTACCATACAGTGTATTCAGATAAAGTCTAAGGACGAATCATCTTCTTCGTGGAGTTACGGAGACGTCTGGGAACCGGTCCACTGGATGGTGGTAGAACTCCGCAGGCCGCCGTGCACCTAGGGTGCTACCTTCCACAGTATCTGACTATCTATATATATATATTTTCGTTTGTTAGTCAGTGATTATTTTTCATTATAAGGCCTATTTTCTAACGACCACCACTGCTATACATGTGCATAAATTCAATAATATTTAACTGTTGCCACAAGTGTGGTTACTCATGATAATGTAGACCTCTATGGTAGAGGGATTGTCACCCTCACTCCCACCCCTGCAGGTGACAGAAGTTGATTTTTAACTTCAGTCGGCTGCCTAGGGGGAGGGGGCGTGGCCTAACCAGGTAAGGGTTGTGGCTTAGCAGGACCTAGAAGTTGATTTTTAACTTCATTTTTTTCAATCCCTGTCAGATGAAGAGTGGGAGTCGGCATAGCCAAACTGGATAGGGGGAGTGGCCTTATTAACAGCTCACCCTAACACAGCAGCACTGTCCTGTCTGAGAGTGAGCTGCAGAGAGAAAGTCACCGTCCCTCCCACCTCTGCAGCTAACAGAAGTTGATTTTTAACTTTATTTTGGCAATCCCTGCCGACTGCGGAGGAGAGGGGGAGTGGCCTAACTGTATCAGGGGTGTGGCTTAGCAGGACCTATAAGTTGAGTTTTAACTTCATTTTTCAATCCCTGTTGGCTGGAGAGGGTGTGTGGCCTAATTGGATTGGGGTGTATCCGTTTAAACAGCTCACTCTAAGACAGCAGTACTGTGCTGTCTAAATGTGAGCTGCAGAGAGAAAGTCACCGTCCCTCCCACCTCTGCAGCTGACAGAAGTTGATTTTTAACTTCATTTTTTTTAATCCCTGTCGGCTGAGGAGTGGGAGGGGGCATGGCCTAACCAGATCAGGGTGTGGCTTAGCAGGACCTAGAGGTTGATTTCTAATTTAAAATTAAATCTATTTGGATCGGGGGGTGTCCTTTTGAACAGCTCACTCTAAGACAGCTATGCGTCTACGAGGAACATTCCGGCCGCCCGCAGGATGCATCCTTACAGGATGAGAGAAATATCTCTGTAAACTGACAACTTTGTATAAATTTTTTTTAAAGTTGTCATTTACAGAGATATTTCTCACACACAGCATAGGTATATGTAAAAATACACCCCAAAACACATTTCCCTACTTCTCCTGAGTACGGCGATACCATATGAGTGACACTTTTTTGCAGCCAAGATGCGCAAAGGGGCCCTAATTCCAATGAGTACCTTTTAGGAGGGCGTTTTTAAGCATTTGGATTCCAGACTTCTTCTCACGCTTTAGGGCCCCTAAAATTCGAGAGCAGTATAAATATCCCACATGGGACCCCATTTTGGAAAGAAGACACCCCAAGGTATTCCGTGAGGGGCATGGCAAGTTCATAAAAGATTTTTTTTTTGGCACAAGTTAGTGGAAATTTACTTTTTTTTTTTTTTTTTTTTCTTACAGAGTCTCATATTTCACTAACTTGTGACAAAAAATACAATTTTACATGAACTCACCATACCCCTCATGGAATACCTTGGGGTGTCTTCTTTCTAAAATGGGCTCACTTGTGGGGCGATTATACTGCCCTGGCATTTTAGGGGCCCCTAATGCGTGAGAAGTAGTTTGGAATCCAAATGCGTAAAAATGCCCTGTGAAATCCTAAAGGTACTCATTGGAATTAGGGCCCCTTTGCGCATCTTGGCTGCAAAAAAGTGTCACTCATGTGGTATCGCCGTACTCAGAAGAAGTAGGGCAATGTGTTTTGTGGTGTATTTTTACATATACCCATGCTGGGTGTAAGAAATATCTCTGTAAATGACAACTTTTTACATTTTTTTATACAATGTTGTCAATTTACAGAGATATTTCTCTCACCCAGCATGGGTATAGGTAAAAATACACCCCAAAACACATTGCCCTACTTCTTCTGAGTACGGCGATACCACATGTGTGACACTTTTTTGCAGCATAGGTGCGTAAAGGGGCGTAAAGTCCTATGAGTACCTTTAGGCTTTACAGGGTTGCTCACAATTTTGCCCGCGCCCAAAATGCCAGAACAGTAAACACACCCCACAAATGACCCCATTTCGGAAAGTAGACACCCCAAGGTATTAACTGAGGGGCATAGTGAGTCCGTGGGAGATTTTTTAATTTTTTTTGCCATAAGTTATTATTATTTTTTTCCTCAAAAGTGTCATTTTCTGCTAATTTGTGAAAAAAAATGAAATGATACATGAACTCACTATGCCCCTCCGCGAATACTTTGGGGTGTTTTCTTTCTAAAATGGTGTCATTTGGGGGGTATTTATACTATACTGGCATTCTAGCACCTGAAGAAACATGACAGGTGCTCAGAAAGTCAGAGCTGCTTCAAAATGCGGAAATTCACTTTTTTGCACCATAGTTTGTAAACGCTATAACTTTTACCCAAACCAATAAATATACACTTATTGGATTTTTTTTTAAATCAAAGACATGTAGAACAATAAATTTAGAGCAAAATTTATATAGAAAGGTAGATTTTTTGAAAAATTTTACAACAGAAAGCGAAAAATGTCATTTTTTTGCAAAAATTTGGGTAATTTTTTATTAATATGAACAAAAGTAAAAATGTCAGCAACAATGAAATACCACCAAATGAAAGCTCTATTAGTGAGAAGAAACGGAGGTAAAACTCATTTGGTTGGTAAGTTGTATGACCGAGCAATAAACCATGAAATTAGTGTAGTGCAGAATTGTAAAAAGTGGTCTGGTCATTAAGGGTGTTTAAGCTATGGGGACTGAGGTGGTTAAAGCACATCTACAGCAGTAAAGAAACATGGCTGGGTTGTTATGGTTACCTGGAGTAAAACTGTGTGTGTGGAGACGAACTGCCAGCTACTGGCTGATAAGGGTCATGTGACCAGGCTTCTATTGGCTAATGAATTTTTTGTGAATATCTAAAGGACTGTACGTGCCAGAGAACTGAGACCTGGTCTAAAACCTTCCCGGACACCTGATGTACCTGTGTGCCAAATTTCGTGATTGTAAATGCAACAGTGTGGATTCCTTTAGCGGACATACACACATACACTCAGCTCTGTATATTAGATATATATCCAGAGTTTGTAAAAAAAAAAAAGGGATAATGGAGGAGGGATTATGAATCATATTAAATACAGAATCAAAGAGTAGCTTCTTTTAAAACAGGGTAATATATGTATGGGCATGAAAAAATTCAAGCCCTATACAAACATTGGCTGTGGGTGGTACAAAATAGGAATAGGTGGATAGGAGACACCCAGTGACAAAAAATCAAGAGTCTCCAAATAAATAAAACCCATTTCATTGGTCACGATAATTGATGTTAGATCAAATACATCCCTTTTGACCGGACTATAATTAAATTATGATATAATAATGGCCATGTCTGTAAAGCCTGTTCAAAAAAATAATAATATATATGATAAAGAAAAAATGATATATAATCAATAGTACAAATGGCATATAAATGACAGAGACCTGGATACTCAATCACAGAAAAGGGTCTTATTGAGTCCCAATGGGTTAACAGATTTAGTCTAAACATCCACGCAGTCTCTTTCTGGAGAATTAATTTCTCTAAATCACCCCCCTTGGGGATGGCCAAATTTTTTCTATTACACAGAAGTTGATGGATCTGGGATCTCATCATGTTTTTCATGTACATGTCTAGAAATAGGGGTATGTCCTTTATGCCTAATATCGCCTAGATGATCCCCAAGTCTTCTCCATAATTCTCTCACGGTTTTGCCCACATATTGGAGTGGGCAAGTACAGGTGCAAACATATACCACTCCTGTGATCTTGCAGTTAGCAAAATCACAGATTTTATATTCCCTTTGTGTGGTCACACTCAAAAAACTCTTTGTAACTGTAATGACCCAGAGTGGCATTACCACCATTTTTGTACCCCCACTATCTGTAATGTGTGATCCTGTGTCATCATAGATATATTTATTACCATATCCTGCAATGTGTGTATGTATTTCCTTAGAAACGGCTGTTTACATGTAATGTGCCTGGTTCACCAGCAGGTGGCAGCAAGTCTGTGCAGAGCTAGTTTCTCTGGAGGTGAACCTTCTAGTTCCACTCCAGCCCTCTTTAGAGAGGGATGAGTTAGTTAGTCAAGGTCAGTCTAGTCTACCCCTTCCTAAGGGAAGGATGTGTGTCAGCCAGCAGAACGCTGTCCGCTCTGCTGGGCCTAGAGGCCCTGCTTGTGAAGTTCCTCATGGTTGCGTGTCCCCTCAAGGGCTTGCCTTGCCTTAATCCCAAACTAAGAGAGCTTGATCCTAGGAAGAGAAATTCCTAGGATTGAAGTAAGAGACAGACTACAGACAGCTAACCTAAGTTCCAGCAGAAGAGGAAAAGTTCCTATTTACCCAGCAAGCATAGTAGTGCTGAGAGAGCTACCGCATAGCAGGGCTGAGTTTGTTACAGAAGTGTTTGCCTGCAGAATTAAGCCACTACCTGCTGATGACCAAGATAACATTTGGATTACTGTTTGGATTACTGTTTATGCCAAATAAAGCTTTGTTCAATGTTACTACAAAGTCTGGACTCCATTTATTCTACCTATTCATTGCCCAAGTTCAACAACCCCTTTTTGCACTTGCTTTGGATTACACCTTGTCTGGGATCCAAGGATATCCAGGTAGGAGCACCGTGACATGGGTCTATAACATCAACAGAGACATTGTAGGCCACTGGCGTCACAACTACTCGCTCTAACAGAGGGACACATTATTGTAAATACCTCGGCAAGGGATACCCCAGGCGCTGCCAATAGGCCTAGGCATAGTGTGTATATATGGGCATGCTATACATCCACTACACCTGTACATGCCACAAGTTCTTTTCTCCAACTATGTGCCTTATTTTTTAGGGGGTACATAATGACTGCAAACAAAATGTATCTCTCAATGATCTCCCTCTTCAGTAGGTGATAGCTGGGTAGTCTGGTATCATGTTCTTTATATCCGGTCCATTTTAAGAAGGTCCCAATATTTATTCAGAACACCCCGCACTCCTACTTTGGTCATCATAGGTCCCTATGATGCGCATGATCTGTTTTTTATCACTCATCCTATCTTCATCCTTAAGTTTAGGGACGAGTAATTTGTATTTATAGGCATTATTGAGTACCTGCTGTGGATATCATCTCCTAATAAATCTAGATTGTAAATCCCTGGCCTGGCGGTGGAAGTCTTTCTTATTAGAACAGTTTCTGCATATACGCAGATACTGTCCTTTTGGTATACCCCAACGCACACTAATGGGATGGTAAATTTTAAGAGATTATTGGTTGCCGTGAGTTTCCTATATGTCTGGGTACGTATGACACGATTCTGCAATGTAATGTCAAGATCCAAAAATGCCAAATGACTGTCATTGAGTTCATAAGTCAAGTGCATCCCTATTTTATTTACATTTATGGTCTTCATATACCTACCAGTCTGTAAGTATATTGTGTATGTGCCTACTCGCAATATCTAAGCCAAGTTCACATTTTTCCTATGTCCCATATCACAGACCATAGACAGGAAAACGATAAGATATACCTACAGACTGGTTTCTATACTTATTCCTGGCTGCGCTGTCTGGCTACACATATACAGAGATCGTTTATTGTTTATAATATATAAGAATACACTTACTTATGTATATGTTTTCACTAGGTTCCCATTGATTCTGGCTACTAAAAATTGCACTAGAATTTTGAAGAACCACCTGAGATGGCAGTTTGAATAGACTGTATCAAGGACTTTTTTCAAGTATATTTTATGCATCTTCTATGGCCAATGGCTCCTTGACAGCTACACATGCTCTTCACCCCAACATCTGCCATCCTCTAGTGCCCATATAACACCATGTCTTGTAAAGAATGGCCAATGGCTCCTTGTTGAAATTATTTTGGATGGAATAAATAATGCCTACTATTACTTTTGAGTGCCGTGGTTCAACTTGTTTTGTTTCTTAAATTGCTAAAAGGACCCAGGCCCCTCTCACTTTCTCCCTCATCTAGTAATTCAGTTAAAGGGTCAGTTAATTAAGTTATAGGGTCCTAGAAACAGTGCCATTCTCCTACATGGTCTGTGTCTGGTATTACAGTTCAGCTATATGTAGGCAAATGGAGTTGAGCTGGTGGAACAAATGTAGCCCATGGACAAGACTGGCGCTGTTTTGGGGAAATGAAAAAACAGACATGTACCAGTTTATACCCCCTTGCAGATGCCTTTAATAAAAAATATTTCATCAGTTCTTTTAAGGTCCCTGCACTCTGGTCACATTGGAGGTGAACATTTCGGCCCCTTCTGTATTTATTTTATGTTTTCATGCTAGATATTAAAGTATTTTGCAAGGAAACCCCTTTACCGATGAAATCCATGAGTTTGATACAGATTCCAGCAGAACAATGTGACAGCTACACATGCTCTTCACCCCAACATCTGCCATCTTCTAGTGCCCATATAAGACCATGTCCTGTAAAGAAGTGGCATACCCTGATGTCTCTTGAAGGGGTCTTCTCATAACAGAAAGGGATGGCATTTCACCACATTATGCTATCACTTTCTAATAAACGGGGGTATCACTAATCCAGAAAGCTAAGGAGCAGCAGTAGAGTCCTATTCACTTTCAGTCAGAAAGTGGCAATATGCCATTAAGGCTACATTCACACGACCGTATTTTTCATTCCGCATCCGATCCGCATCCGTTTCCGTTTTTTGCGGAATAGATACGGTCCCATTCATCTCTATGGCCTTTTAAAATTTGCGGACAACTTTCCGTAAGTTGTCCGCATCCGTGTGTCCGCATATTTCATCCGCAAAAATATGAAGCATGTCCTATAATTGTCCGCAAAAATCGGTCCGCAGCCCCATAGAAGTCAATGGGTCCGCAAAAAACGGATAACATACGGAAAGGTTTCCGTATGTTATCCGTATTTTGCGGATCCGTTTCCGTATTATTATTAGAATATTTCATTGAAGAACATGCCCCTATGGGTTTTTTTTTTTCCCTCCCTCCAGTTCAGTATTTTGCGGATCCGCAAAAAACGGAAGACATACGGAAGCCTTCTTCCGCAAAATGCGGACATACGGCTTCCGTTTTTTGCGTCCGTAAAATACGGATGAAAAAAATACGGTCGTGTGAATGTAGCCTAACAGTGTGCCAGGCACAAGTTACCTCATAGCATTGTGCCAGCTAGAAAAACAGTGAACAAGGCCACTTGAACTAGTCTAGTTCTGGTAAACTGGTATGACATTTAGTTGTCAGATGGCAAGTTCTAATAGAAGAAGCCATGTTGGACTTTGGAATAAATTAAAAAAAGAACAGTAAGTGCTGTCCCTCTCGGTACTCCATCACTACCATGATCCTTTGCTATAAGGCAATGGAGGGGATTCCATGCCCCTAGGAACCCCACTAAGTGCTCATATGTATATGCTCTAGTAGTTCATTTCAAATTGATCTCTACGCCAAGCTACAAACTATCTGTTGGTTTTAATACCAATGTAACATTTGGTTCCCGATTAAAAGAAACTAGACAGGAATTGTCAGGAGGAGGAGAATGTGCTGCTCAGTCAGCTAACAAGGAATGCAGAACATGACCCAAACACAGTTATCTCTCTGCTACAGGTCATAGGAAGGGTCAGAACTTGTTTGAAGACCTTTCAGTTAAAATATTCAATTTTTTCTGTGAGCTACTAAAATAATTTATATCTTGTCAGGCAGAAATCAGAGGAATTCAGCAGAAAATGTAATTATAGGGGCCCATGGCTTACCCTACAATTACAGACTAAATATGCCATGAACATTATATTAATTGATCGCCAAGTTTTTAACTATTTTAGTATTATTATTATTATTACATGTATTTCTTATCGTTTAACCTAGGGCTCTGGTTACCAGTGATGACATGATCTGCCTCTACCCCACATTTCCTTATGTACAGGTCACCACCGCCTCAAGCTAGAAACGCTAGAGTCCTCATGCAAAATCAGTACCAATCCCTTCCCCCAATCACCATGTGGCATTGTAAATTCTGGAATCTGTATACATTATGTAGTGTTCATTTGTAGAGTAAAATGGCTGTCATTACATAACCTCTAATACTATACAATAAAAAACAGATATAACCCCACCACCAATTTGTGACTGCATGAGAAAGACCAGCTCAGAAATCTCAGGGACCATTAACCACATCAGCCACCCTAGCTTAAACACCCTTAATGACCAGGCCACTTTTTACAATTCTGCACTACACTACTTTCACCGTTTATTGCTCCGTCATACAACTTACCACCCAAATGAATTTTACCTCCTTTTCTTCTCACTAATAGAGCTTTCATTTGGTGGTATTTCATTGTTGCTGACATTTTTATGTTTTTTGCTATTAATAAAAACTTAACGACATTTTTGCAAAAAAATGACATTTTTCACTTTCTGTTGTAAATTTTAAAAAAAAACTACATTTCTATATAAATTTTTCTATAAATTTATTGTTCTACATGTCTTTGATAAAAAAAAATCCAATAAGTGTATATTTATTGGTTTGGGTAAAAGTTATAGCGTTTACAAACTATGGTGCAAAAAAGTGAATTTCCGCATTTTGAAGCAGCTCTGACTTTCTGAGCACCTGTCATGTTTCTTCAGGTGCTTGAATGCCAGGATAGTATAAATACCCCCCAAATGACACCATTTTAGAAAGAAGACACCCCAAAGTATTCGCGGAGGGGCATGGTGAGTTCATGTATCATTTCATTTTTTTTCACAAGTTAGCAGAAAATGACACTTTCTGAGGAGAAAAAAAATAATAAAGTTTCCATTTCTGCTAACTTCTGGCAAAAAAAAAAAAAACTATCTCCCACGGACTTACTATGCCCCTCAGTTAATACCTTGGGGTGTCTACTTTCCGAAATGGGGTCATTTGTGGGGTATGTTTACTGTTCTGGCATTGTGGGAGGGGCTAAATTGTGAACAATCTTGTAAATCCTAAAAGTACTCGTTGGAATTTGGGCCCCTTTGCGCACCCAGGCTGCAAAAAAAGTGTCACTCATGTGGTATCGCCGTACTCGGAAGAAGTAGGGAAATATGTTTTGGGGTGTATTTTTACATATACCCATGTTGGGTGAGAGAAATATCTCTGTAAACTGACAACTTTGTATAAAAAAATTTAAAAATTGCCATTTACAGAGATATTTCTCACACCCAGCATGGGTATATGTAAAAATACACCCCAAAACACATTGCCCTACTTCTCCTGAGTACGGCCATACCACATGTGTGACACTTTTTTGCAGCCTGGGTGCGCAAAGGGGCCCAAATTCCAATGAGTACCTTTAGGATTTCACAGGGCATTTTTACGCATTTAGATTTCAGACTTCTTCTCACGCTTTAGGGGCCCCTAAAATGCCAGGGCAGTATTAATACCCCACATGTGACCACATTTCAGAAAGAAGACACCCCAAGGTATTCCGTGAGGGGTATGGTGAGTTCATGTAAAATTTAATTTTTTGTCACAAGTTAGTGAAAAACTAAAATAAAAAAAATAAAAATATCAATTTTGTGCCAAAAAAAAATAAATTTCTGTGAACTCGCCATGACCCTCATCAGATCACCTTGGGGTGTCTTCTTTCCAAAATGGGGTCACATGTGGGGTATGTTATACTGACCTGGCATTTTAGGGCCCTAAAGCGTGAGAATCAAATGCGTAAAAATGCCCTGTGAAATCCTATAGGTACTCATTGGAATTAGGGCCCCTTTGCGCATCTTGGCTGCAAAAAAGTGTCACTCATGTGGTATTGCCGTACTCAGGAGAAGTAGGGCAATGTGTTTTGGGGTGTATTTTTACATATACCCATACTGTGTGTGAGAAATATCTCTGTAAACTGGCAACTTTTTAAAAATTTAATACAAAGTTGTCAATTTACAGAGATATTTCTCACACCAGCATGGGTATATGTAAAATACACCACAAAACACATCGCCCTACTTCTCCTGAGTACGGCCATACCACATGTGTGACACTTTGTTGCAACCTAGATGCATAAGGGCCCAAATTCCAATGAGTACCTTTAGGATTTCAGAGGCATTTTTACGCATTTAGATTTCAGACTTCTTCTCACGCTTTAGGGGCCCCTAAAATGCCAGGGCAGTATTAATACCCCACATGTGACCACATTTCAGAAAGAAGACACCCCAAGGTATTCCGTGAGGGGTATGGTGAGTTCATGTAAAATTTAATTTTTTGTCACAAGTTAGTGAAAAACTAAAATAAAAAAAATAAAAATATCAATTTTGTGCCAAAAAAAAATAAATTTCTGTGAACTCGCCATGACCCTCACAGATCACCTTGGGGTGTCTTCTTTCCAAAATGGGGTCACATGTGGGGTATTTATACTGACCTGGCATTTTAGGGGCCCTAAAGCGTGAGAATCCAAATGCGTAAAAATGCCCTGTGAAATCCTATAGGTACTCATTGGAATTAGGGCCCCTTTGCGCATCTTGGCTGCAAAAAAGTGTCACTCATGTGGTATTGCCGTACTCAGGAGAAGTAGGGCAATGTGTTTTGGGGTGTATTTTTATAATTACCCATACTGTGTGTGAGAAATATCTCTGTAAATGGCAACTTTTTAAAAAATTTAATACAAAGTTGTCAATTTACAGAGATATTTTTCTCACCCAGCATGGGTATATGTAAAAATACACCACAAAACACATCGCCCTACTTCTCCTGAGTACGGCGATACCACATGTGTGACACTTTGTTGCAACCAAGATGCGCACAGGGGCCCAAATTCCAATGAGTACCTTTTAGGAGGGCATTTTTAAGCATTTTTCTTCTATCACTTTAGGGCCCCTAAAATGCCAGGGCAGTATAAATACCCCACATGTGACCCCATTTTGGAAAGAAGACACCCCAAGGTATTCCGTGAGGGGCATGGCGAGTTCATAGAAGATTTTTTTTTTTGGCATAAGTTAGCGGAAATTGATTTTTTATAGTTTTTTCTCACAAAGTCTCCCTTTCCGCTAACTTGTGACAAAAATTTCAATTTTTCATGGACTCACTATGCCCCTCAGCGAATTCCTTGGGGTGTCTTCTTTCTAAAATGGGGTTATTTGTGGGGTGTTTGTACTGTTCTGGCATTTTGGGTGGGGCTAAATTGTGAGCATTGTGAGAGAAATATCTCTGTAAATTGACAACTTTGTATAAAACTTTTTAAAAAGTTGTCATTTACAGCGATATTTCTCACACAAAGTATGGGTATATATGAAAATACACCACAAAACTCATTGCCCTACTTCTCCTGAGTACGGCGATACCACATGTGTGACACTTTTTTGCAGCCAAGATGCGCAAAGGGGCCCTAATTCCAATGAGTACCTTTTAGGATTTCACAGGGCATTTTTACGCATTTGGATTCTCACGCTTTAGGACCCCTAAAATGCCAGGGCAGTATAAATACCCCACATGTGACCCCATTTTGGAAATAAGACACCCCAAGGTATTCCGTGAGGGGCATGGCGAGTTCACAGAAAAAAAAAATAATTGGCACAAGTTAGCAGAAATTGATATATATATATATATATATATTTTTTTTTTTTACAAAGTCTCATATTCCACTAACTTGTGACAAAAAATAAAATTTTACATGAGCTCACCATACCCCTCACGGAATACCTTGGGGTGTCTTCTTTCTAAAATGGGGTCACATGTGAGGTGTTTGTACTGCCCTGGCATTTGAGGGTCTCCGCAATCATTACATGTATGGCCAGCATTAGTAGTTTCTGCTATTCTCCTTATATTGAGCATACAGGTAATGAGATTTTTTTTTTCCGTTCAGCTTCTGGGCTGAAAAAAAAAATAAAAGTTGAACGGCACAGATTTTTTCATTCGCATCAATCAATGTGGATGAAAAAATCTCTGCCAAAATCAGTGACTGCGGTGCGGTGGGCTGGGCGCTAACTACCTAACAAGTAGCTAACTAACTGGCGGTGATAAGGGACCCTTATGCCCCATTCACACGTCCGCAATTCTGTTTGCGGAACGGAATTGCGGACCCATTCATTTCTATGGTGACAGACTTTGTCCCGCTCGGATCCGGAATTGCGCACTTCCGGGTCTGCACTTCCATTCCGCAAAAATATAGAACATGTCCTATTCTTGTCCGCAATTGCGGACAAGAAAAGGCATTTTGTATATAGTTCTGGCAATGTGCGGATCTGCAAAATGGGGAAAGCGCATTGCCGGGTCCGTGTTTTGCGGATGCGCGGATCCGCAAAACACATATGGACATGTGAATGGAGCCTTACAGGGGGGTGATCAGTGACAGGGGGGTGATCAGGGTGTCTATATGGGGTGATCAGGGGTTAACACGGGGTTAATAAGTGACAGGGGGGAACGGGGGGTAGTGTGGTGCTTGGTGCA
Organism: Bufotes viridis; assembly: GCA_033119425.1. Classification (NCBI taxonomy): domain Eukaryota; kingdom Metazoa; phylum Chordata; class Amphibia; order Anura; family Bufonidae; genus Bufotes; species Bufotes viridis. Next base: position 400,058,276 of record CM065590.1, read on the forward strand.
ACTTTACAGAACTACCTGGTCCTCTGGTGGTCGATCCCAGCAAATGGGACCACCAGAGGACCAGGTAGCAGGTATATCAGAGGCTGTTGACAAAACAGCGTCTGATATACATGTTTGATGCGATTTATTTCGCATCTACAGCCTGCCAGTGATTGATCATCGCTGGCAGGCTGCAGTATAACTTGCGATCTTTAATTTGCTGTGAACGCACGCACGTTCACAGCAAATCTCGCCTCTCGCGAGATGACGCGCCACCGCATCAAGGAGGAACAGAAGGACCGCCGAGATCACGCGATCCTGCGTGCAGCGGTCCTAAAGTGGTTAATGAAACAGAAGAAAGGGTGGCAAAACTGGCAGAGCCATGGTGCAACAAGCAGAGCAGCCATGGTGCACCAAAAACGTTATTTACATAAAAACAAAGAGAATCATTTCCGGATTTTCACAAGAAAGGTATGTTTTTGTTTCAGGGCACCTACCCTACATGATGCTATGTTTACGTTGAAGCCAATTTTGGAGGTGACAGATTCTCATTGGTACCTATGGGTGCAGCCTTAGGTGTTACAGAAGTTTCAGTGTATCCAGGCCCTAGTGCAAATGAAAGTCCCCTCTGCCACATAAGAATACACCAGTATTATAAATTGCACATGGTAGATGGGAGTCCTATCACATTTTGCATTGGGGCCCTGTTGCTTCCAGATATGCCCCAGGCAATATTTGTAATGAATGTACCATATCCCGTTTATATAATGGAAATCAGTTTTTCTTATTGCCACCCACCATGTAATGCTTAAAATTTATCTTAATTACGCTCTAAATATCAGCCGCACCATATATATATGCTCTGAGAACAATAGAACTCAGACATCCCAGCAGTTTCCTATTAGGAAGCAATGTCTTAGCCAGGCCCTCCTTTCCATCAGTTCCCCTTAACTGCTTGGGGACTCGTTTCAACTCATGGCACACAATGACAGGAAGCTGCTTCTTAACCCCTGGTTGTCTGGGCTTCCTCTTCACCTGGGTCCTGCTTGCCTTCCATGAACTCAAAGGCTGAAGACCAAGGGTAGGGAGTGAACTGGGTCAGTAATTCTATCCTTTCACACCCAGACTAGAGTTTTTCTATTAGCTACTGTTTCAACATCTTCAATATGCTCTTGCAATAACCCATTAGGTGCCAGCTGTGTCTTCTAGGTTTCTATTAAACAATGGCTGTCACTGTTTTCTTCTCCTTGTCTTCCTGCTTTTATGTGTACTTTTGTCCTGCAATTCTCTGGAAATAATTTTGCTCAATATTTGTGGGAGAACTGAATATCAGGAAATCCCTCAGAATTTTATTTCACACTTTGAATACATATGTATAGTATGGATACATGAAAGCAACATCATAACATCAACATCACAATTATTACTCAACATACTGTATGTCCTGCAGATCCCATATAGCATAAGGCCATGCAGGTGCTTGACAGGGATGTGGATCCTTAGGACAGGTTTTGTCACAATACATATATCTCAGAATATTTGCCCTCACTATAAAAACTTACGTAAAGAGGTTGACCACTTTCTGGCTACTGTTGACTATTGTGTATGTAAGAAGATTATATGGCACTTACTAATGTAGCCTTTGTTGATATTCTGTACTGTTTGCTATATTTCATAAGCCATGTCCCTTTGTTGGTGAAATCTTCTTTGTTGTCGGTACAGAGGTCCTGTCCATAAAACAACCACTGATGGTGGGTCATGTGACCAGACAAATCACTCAGCCTCCTCCATTCTAACACCCTGCACCTACACTAAAGTTCCAACAGTGTAAGTGTGGATGGCAAGTGCAGTGTATTTGAATGGAGGAGGGAGAGTGATGTGTCTTGTCACATGTCCCTCCATCAGTGGCCATTTTATGGACAGGGAAGCACAAAAGACTTGGCCAACAAGGGGACATACCTTATGAACTATAGCAAATAGTGCACAATATTTACAAAGGCTATATTAGTAATTGCTATATAATTATCTTACAAATACACTGATGAACAGTAACCAGAAAGTGCCCAACTACTTTATGTGAGGACAATATAGAGGAGGGAATTGCCTACATTAGTGTTCTCTATAAGTTTGGTACGTGACTACTGTCATTGTTCCACTCAATGTGAAAAGCGATTAGCAGCAAGGGTGTAGTAAGTTCAGCATTGGGGGGGGGGGGGGCCTTCTGAGTGAGTCCCCAACCCAGGTAATACAACGCTATGACGACAACCAATATTATTAGATAAAGAATTAATAATATTATCATACTTATACTGAACAAAACACACTAGAAGACCAATATTACTGCCACATAGTGACTATATAGTTGTAGGTATTATGTCTAAGTGAATTTAGGTACAGTATAATCTCATGTGTTCTCTGTAGTAGTTGACTTTTCCCATATTTTCCTTCTGGCCCAGACCACCTAGATTACTTCTTTAAAGGGGTTGTGATGTTTTGTGCACCCAGATCGCCATGCAGGCAATCATTGGCCAAAGCAGAATGTGGGCGACCAGGAATTGACTACGGTAGTGACCTGTGTGTGAAACATTCAGTAAAACAAACATCAGCTGGGAGGACCAGAGCATACTGCTGGAAGTGGCAGGGGGTAAATTGGTATCACTTATTTTGTTATTTCAGCACATGTACATTAGCTGCCCAAGTTTTTGTTTTTATTTTTATCTATTTTTATTTATTTTTATTCAACTCAGATAACCTCTTTAAGACACAGCTTGTGTCTGCAGAGTTTGCAACAGTGACATCTTTGGTTCCTCACTTTTCTAGCTTCACCTCTACCTTTCCCCAATCTACAATAAAACCCCAATGAGAACTTGGTCCCAGCATACTGTAGGCCTAAAACAGGCTTGGAGCCTACAAGTCAGCCCATGATAAGGCAGGGAGCATATGGCTCTTCACTGTACCATAAAGTGACTGGCCTTGACACGACCCAAGCAAAATGTGACCCAACAGTGACATGCTGCTTGAGGCCACATCATTGGTGAGGCCAGTCATTAGCCACAGTGGCACACATGACCCCATCAAGAAGTTTACATGCTAGGGACTGGAAGATCACTGAATGGAGCCAGAAGGCTGGGATGCAGTGGTGAGGAGCAGGTGAGTATGATTTTTTCAATAGGTGCAACACGCTGCAGACAGCAGCTAAAAAGTCCAAAAGGCTAGACAATCCTTTTAAGCTGGGGCTACACGGCAATCATGGCTGCAACATGTGTCACATGACTAAACATAGCACTTTCTATATCCTACATGCAGCATAGTGAAGGTAAATGCAGTTATGTCATAACTTGTGGCTTGGTGTAACCGTGACTCCATCGCCGTGGTCGTGGCAACCTGCAAGTCACAACTCAACTCTGTTCTCTGCCACTTTGCTGTGATATAGTATTGTAAAAGTGCAATCTTCAGTCACAAAGATGCTGTAAAGTCCCAGCCTAAACAATGAGAGAAAAGGTTTGGGTCACAAGATCAGGATCATAATCACTAAACAAAATTACTCATGTATTATTACTCTTTGAATAATACATGTGAGTTCAAATCCCGGCAGAAACTTTTCAGAAATAGAGGCTAAATTAGATTTAAATACACTGGGTGTCCCCAAGCACTGACTACATATATGGACATAGCTATATATGGAGTCAGAGCCAGGACTCCTAAGCCACGGACTCAGACTGGGGGATTCCCTCACTGTACAGCGATCTTCTGCATAGACCTCAGTGGGCGCATCACCGAAATATTATCACCATAAAATATAACTTTTATTACAACCTTAAAAGATAAACAAAGTATCAGAGAGACCTCCAATCCGAGTAGGGGGAGAGTAGCAATGGACCAGAGAGTTGATGTCCCTATTCTGTCCACTACATACTATAGGCCCTGCCTACAAACGGAATAGCCGCCCCGATAGGGGCGATCCCATGTCTGGAACCTCTTGGTGTCCCTAATGAGGCCCTGACACAGAATAGTACCCACCACCTGTGTGATAAAGTGCAAAAAGTCACAGCACAGTCTGTCAGTACAGTAGTCAAATATATTGTCTTACAATGTTAGGGAATCACGCAGAATGAGAGCCATATGATGGACCATGGGGTGTCGTAATAATGTCCCTTACTCTGGGCGATTCTCCCCATACAACAAAGATATTAGATAGACACTTCAGAGGAATGGATAATCAGAACACAAATATCTAATAGTCCCTTAGTAATGTTCAGAATCCCGACGCGTTTCACTACAACCATACAATATGTTGCAGATCATCAGGGGACCAATCATACAATAATGGTGTCACAGTGTCGCAGACACCAGAGATGGACAACAAAATACAAAATGTGCCAAAATTTTCTAATTCCCCTCACACATAAGATATATGACCGGCAGGGGAATGAAGTAGTTAACGTGCCTAAAACAACAGTACATATATCATGTCATATAGACCAGAATGAGAACACAGGCACTTCAGAGCAATGTGTCAGTAACAATGATAAATACAAGAGTACTGACTAGAAAAAGTACGATAACTTCCCTTGTCTAGATCAGCGGTGTGATGAAGAAGCTAGCCAGAGTGCATGTGTGGGCTGCATCTTGATGCCTCGGTGCCAAGGGCTATGGTCTTTCCTGTTGTTAGGGCCGTTGGTAGACGCCGGCCGCCGCTCACCTTAAATACCGCGCGCACTTCAGCGTGCATTTCCGGTCACGTGATCGCAAGCGATCACATGAGCGACCGGAGATGATGTAATCGCCGGGGCGCTGCATTCCACAGATGCTCCTATTGCGTTCCACGTCTCTGCGCATGTCTACTGAGTCAAGGGGGGTACATAGTGAGGTTAGCTTGCGTTCAACAGACGCTACATATGCGTTCCACCTGCTTCAAACCACACAGAGGGGGAGGAGTATAAAAATGTAGGTGGCTCGAATTCTTGAAGATATTTTGTTTAAATTTAGATTCAGGAGGTACATTATCTTAGAACAACATAATTAAGGGGATAAAGATATATCCACATAAATCTCTTATATAGGAATATATAGATGGGGGCAGAGTATTCCTCAATGTGTCAAGGTGTCTGGGACACACAAAACATGTGTGTCCTCAGGCACCGTGAGCAGTCCAGCAGATTGCGCAGTCCTGCCGCCTCCCAACTTAGATATAAAAGAGCACAAAGACCCGTCACTTAAATGAAGCATGTATAATCAATGCGTTCATTGAGTTTATCTTTTAAGGTTGTAATAAAAGTAATATTTTATAGTGATAATATTTTGGTGATGCGCCTTAACTTGACATGTCGGAATGTGATTTAGACCTCAGTGGGACCTGGCAGGGGGTGCCTGGTTTAATGCTAGAGTTCTCCCATTTAATTTCATTGTGCTCGGGTGCTCTGGAGAGCACCCAAGCATCCCAAAGTGTTCTACTAGAGCACCAGAGCACCCAAGCACTTAGGTGCTCGATCAACACTAGTATACATAGTAGCACTGTATGGACAGCACTGTAGGATGCCAGGAGCTGGGTCTGCCCACTGCTTAGTTTTTGTAGTGTACGTTCTATGCTTAGCTGAGGAACAAAGAGGATCTGCATGTGTAAACCCTCAGAACTAGGCCTGAGCTCAGAGAACCTTTGTGTCTGAGATGATCTACCGTAAAGGAGGCATCTGGTACAAAAAAATGCTTCAGAGGAAGCGAAATCGGAAGGTCCAAAATCTACAAGGCTGTGCATTGGACTCAGTCAGCAAGGTGCTTGCTTATGGCACAAAGATTTTGTTGCTATGAGAAGGAACATTGCTAACAAACGCACCGTTCCACACTCCGGAGAACCGTATCTTAAATCTGTACCCCTTAGTCAGGAAATTTGCAGAAAAGTTAATTAAGAACCTCATTGCCAGCCTCAGTTTCTGCAACGAGAGAGACAGAGAGAAGGAGTACTACAACCTCCATCATTGCTGTTGTCTATATGTAGCTACTAGGAAACAATATGCACTGTCATCTACTTTGGAACTGTGCCTTGTCATTGTTGGATGTACTTATTTATTTGTACCACCTGGCTTGGTTACTGACTCCACTATTCACTGGCCAATGCATCTGCCCTTCTACCTTGCACCCAGAACAACACTTAACACCAAGGGCACCCCAACTACCACCAGGCAGGAGCCCCAACATCAGGGTGTAACCTCCAGGCACTGCAAGGCCCCAGGCAGAGCCAGAGGGGAGATTGCCACTGTAATCTGTGAGCACAACAACCACCCTCTGTGCCACAACTACCACTCCCATCATATGCTTCCCTCTCCTGGGCTCTCTGCATAACAATTCTGTGTACCACAGTATAGAGTTAGAGTGCGCATAATGTGCGGTAGTCATGTATTACTCAAGTACATACCCTCCTTGCAAACCTATTGTCTGTAAACAACATAATAATATTATAAAACCTCTGTGTGTTACCATTAGACTAAGGGTCGATTCACTCGTCCTAAGTGTATTGCGGATCCGCAAATTGCAGATCCGCAATACACAGGCCGGCACCCCTATAGAAATGCCTTTTCTCTTCTGCTATTGCGGACAAGAATAGCACATGTTCTATTTTTTTGGGAGCCGCGGACCAGAAGTACGGAGCCGCGGACCAGAAATGCGGATGCGGATAGCACAATGTGTGCTGTCCGCATCCTTTCCGTCCCCATTGAGAATGAATGGGTCTGCACCCATTACCCGTTACGCAGAATGGACGTGTGAATGGACCTTAACATATTTGTTGTTTTCAAAGTATCAAGTTGGCCACATGCTGGTCAGACTAGTTTTATTTTTAAGACATTGCAACGGCAACTTGTCTGAGCCAAACATGCTGTAAAATTGCTGATCAGCTAGAAAGATGTGTTTTCTTATGAGGTCTTCTCTGGAAGGCTCATGTTCATCCCACTAACATCGACTTTGGCAACGGCTTCCAGCAGCATATCCTTGAGAATTTCTATCTGAATTTTTAAGTAGTTGTTTTCCTCTTCCAAACTCTTATTTTTCTCTTTTAGAAATGTCAAGGAAACTTGGGTTTTTGGTATATCAGAAGAAGTTACTTCGCTGACCCATTGACCATTGAGAAACACATATGTTTGATTATCTAGCTTTACTCTTGGTGGACAAAGTTCATTGGTCCTGGAAAAACAGTTAAGAAGGTAGGAGGAAGTCACTAACGCAGCTTTTCTTCGAGGGCTCTTCTTAGGTCTAAATTTGTAAGATGATAAATAGCTTAAAATTGGAGCAAAGAAACAGTTTTTAGCCATGTTGAGATATAAAGATGTAGACTTCGATGGCAGTTCCAGTTTAGTTGGTAGTTTTGGCAGACCCTTGTTTCATGAGCAGCTCCTCTTTATTGTCTCTATATTAATATGTTAGTAATATATAATTAGTTCCAGCAAAGTATCACTCAATCTTTAACTTTTGCAAGTCATGTGACACTTATAAATTGGATGGAAATGCTGAAATCTAGTGTCCGTAGTGACAGTACCGGTCTGCAATCTGCTGATTCTTCCGTTGAAGAATGTTTTGTTGTCATGGAAACATCTTTATCTATATTTTCTATATTTGCATATAGAATTCATCTTTGGAGCCTGTTTACCTGTTATTTTAACCCCTTAAAATACACAGCACTGTAGAGCTTTAAAGGGATCCTGTCACCAGTTTTATGGTGTCCTAACTGAGGGAAACATTAACTAATGCAGTTATGGCAAACCTGCGGCTCTCCAGGTGTTGGTCCCAAAATGCCTAGACTGCCTACAGCTATCAACCTACAGCAGGGCATGGTGGGAATTGTAGTTGTACAACACCTGGAGAGCCGCAGGTTGGCCATCCTTTAACTAATGACAGATCTCCTTAGCAAAATGCTGGGTCACTTTCTTAAACTGATTGAGCTGTTTCGCTAAAATCTTGTATCGAACATCTCTAGCACATGCCGATAAGTCCCCATAGTCATGAGCTCACAGCTTTCTCCGCCCACCTGCTGCCGATTCATATGGGAAAAAACTGTCAATCGAGGCGGGGAAAGCTGTGAGCTAATGAATATGGGGACTCATTGGCATGTGCTGGAGCTAGCAGCACAAAACTAGTGACAGATTCCCTTTAACCACATCAGCCCCCCTAGCTTAAACACCCTTAATGACCAGGCCACTTTTTACAATTCTGCACTATACTACTTTCACCGTTTATTGCTCGGCCATACAACTTACCACCCAAATGAATTTTGCCTCCTTTTCTTCTCACTAATAGAGCTTTCATTTGGTGGTATTTCATTGCTGCTGACATTTTTACTTTTTTTGCTATTAATCAAAATTTAACGACATTTTTGCAAAAAAATTACATTTTTCAATTTCTGTTGTAAACTTTTTTTTTTTAAAACTACATTTCTATATAAATTTTTCTCTAAATTTATTGGTCTACATGTCTTTGATAAAAAAAAAATCCAGTAAGTGTATATTTATTGGTTTGGGTAAAAGTTATAGCGTTTACAAACTATGGTGTAAAAAAGTGAATTTCCTCATTTTGAAGCAGCTCTGACTTTCTGAGCACCTGTTATGTTTCTTCAGGTGCTAGAATGCCAGGATAGTATAAATACCCCCCAAATGACACCATTTTAGAAAGAAGACACCCCAAAGTATTCGTGGAGGGGCCTGGTAAGTTCATGTATCATTTCATTTTTTTTTACAAGTTAGCGGAAAATGACACTTTCTGAGGAAAAAAAAGATAATAATAAAGTTCCCATTTCTGCTAACTTCTGGCAAAAAAAAAAAAAAATCTCCCACGGACTCACTATGCCCCTCAGTGAATACCTTGGGGTGTCTACTTTCCGAAATGGGGTCATTTGTGGGGTGTGTTTACTGTTCTGGCATTTTGGGCGGGGCCAAATTATGAGCATCCATGTAAAACCTAAAGGTACTCGTTGGAATTTGGGCCCCTTTGCGCACCCAGGCTGCAAAAAAGTGTCACTCATGTGGTATCACTGTACTCAGGAGAAGTAGGGCAATGTGTTTTGGGGTGTACTTTTGCATATACCCATGTTGGGTGAGAGAAATATCTCTGTAAACTGACAACTTTGTATAAATTTTTTTAAAAAGCTGTCATTTACAGAGATATTTCTCACACCCAGCATGGGTATATGTAAAAATACACCCCAAAACACGTTTCCCTTCTTCTCCTGAGTACGGCGATACCACATGTGTGACACTTTTTTGCAGCCTGGGTGCGCAAAGGGGTCCAAATTCCAATCAGTACCTTTAGGATTTCACAGGGCATTTTTATGCATTTAGATTCCAGACTTCTTCTCACGCTTTAGAGATCCCTAAAATGCAAGGATAGCATAAATACCCCACAAGTGACCCCATTTTAGAAAAAAGACACCCCAAGGTATTCCGTGAGGGGTATGGTGAAGTCATGTAAAATTTTATTTTTTGTCGCAAGTTAGTGGAATATGAGACTTTGTAAAAAAAAAAAATTCTGTGAACTCGCCTTGCCCCTCCCGGAATACCTTGGGGTGTCTTCTTTCAAAAATGGGGTCACTTGTGGGGTATTTATACTGCCCTGGCATTTTAGGGGCCCTAAAACGTGAGAATCCAAATGCGTAAAAATGCCCTGTGAAATCCTAAAGGTACTCTTTGGAATTAGGGCCCCTTTGTGCTTCTTGGCTGCAAAAAAGTGTCACTCATATGGGATCGCCGTACTCAGGAGAAGTAGGGCAATGAGTTTTGGGGTGTATTTTTACATATACCCATACTGTGTGTGAGAAATATCTCTGTAAATGACAACTTTTTTAAAAATTTTATACAAAGTTGTCAATTTACTGATAAGGGACCCTTATGCCCCATTCACACGTCCGCAATTCTGTTTGCGGAACGGAATTGCGGACCCATTCATTTCTATGGGGACAGACTTTGTCCCGGTCGGATCCGGAATTGCGGATCCGCACTTCCGGGTCTGCACTTCCGTTCCGCAAAAATATAGAACATGTCCTATACTTGTCCGCAATTGCGGACAAGAAAAGGCATTTTCTATATAGTTCTGGCAATGTGCGGATCTGCAAAATGCGGAAAGCACATTGCCGGTGTCCGTGTTTTGCAGATCCACGGATCCGCAAAACACATATGGACATCTGAATAGAGCCTTACAGGGGGGTGATCAATGACAGGGGGGTGATCATCAGGGGTTAACAAGGGGCTAATAAGTGACGGGGGGGGGGGGTGGGAGGTGTAGTGTAGTGTGGTGCAACTTTACAGAGCTACCTGGTCCTCTGGTGGTCGATCCCAGCAAATGGGACCACCAGAGGACCAGGTAGCAGGTATATCAGACGCTGTTAACAAAACAGCGTCTGATATACCTCTTTGATGCAATTTATTTAACTTCTACAGCCTGCCAGTGATTCTACATCCTGGCAGGCTGCAGTACAACTGCCTAGCTGTACGCATTCACAGCAAATCTCGCGTCTCGCGAGATGACGCACGGATGCGTCCAGCCAGAGCAACAGGACCGCCGGCCGGACGCATCCGCGCATTAGGCGGTCCTAAAGGAGGTTAAGAACAGTGATTTTATTCATTAATTTTCATCCTTTCTGAAAACTATTATGAGCAAATTTCATATTTTGAAATTTGTTCACGCTTCGTTTACTGGTAAAAGGTGAATTGCGTTATGGATTCCATTACCACGGACCATAATGCAATTCTATGACAGAATGCATAACGGAATGCCTTTAGAGGCATTCCGTTATTCATTCCGTCATAATAGAAGTCTATGGCCTTCATAACGGATCCGTCCTGTCTCCGTTATGCAGGGGAGTCCTCATGCATTTACTACTGGTTTGTGAGAGAGCAGAATTGGAATACTAGCAGGGAAAGCAGCTGTTTTGGGGCCCGATCTCAGAAGTATTGTACAGTAACAGTATATGCAGTAGCAGTATACACAGTGAAATGACATACAGTATGTATGTGTAGGAAACAGACTGAGAGGCTGCCGGGCCTGGTCTGAGACAGCGATATTAAATTGTCACAGGTGTGGGGTTGTACGGGAGTAAGGGGGAGCAAAGAAGTTGCTGGGGTGGGGGTGGCCCCATTCAAAAATTTGCTGTGGGACCCAGTCCTTTCTAGTTACACCCCTGAATACAAGCAAGTGTAAAGATAAAAATTACTGGACTCGCAGAGTTCACCTGTCTTTGCTTTTGTTTAAGCTTCAAAACAACCCCCAAACTAGAGTAAGCGGTGTATAGTGTAAGTGATGCTGAGTCCAGTATATATATGCACAACTGCATGTGGGTTTGAGCATATCCTGCCTGTTTAACACCACGTTTTCCAATGGTTTGTATAGTCTTATGTATGGAGGTGTATAAACTCCTATTTAAATGTGCCTGTTTTTCATCTACAGGCTACATTAAGGTGCACCTGTTTAAGCCCTGGGCCTTATCAGCCAGTCTCGGGTCGGGCTCACAGGCACTTCCCACCTCCCATTGCAGGCATGGCTACATGCTGGAGGTTACAGGTAAGCTGTCTGTGAGTCAGGCCTTATGCTCCCGTAAATCCGCCCACTGGCCCCTGGTATTGCCCAAACGGCATAGGTAGGTGAGTGATAGGGCCTCGGGCTACTTGAGAGACCTTGGCACAGTGCCCGAGCTTAAGACATGTCCTCCTAGTAGGATATGTCGAACTAACCTCTCAATTTTACATCAGTGTGAGGGTTTAGTGTTATCGCAGAGTGCACCTGTCTTTGCTTTTGCTTAGTCTTTGATTGTTCTTCACCTCCACATAATTGTTACCTTATGTAGGATGGTTATTGTGGTACTTGTAGTCCGTTGCTGGCATATTCCATTGTATGCATTTTTTTGCTGTTTATTGCCCCTAGCAACGGACTACAAGTGCAGGATGTGCTCCCCTATATATATATGCACAACCACATGTGGGTTTGAGCATATCCTGCCTGGTTAACACCACGTTTTCCAATGGGTTGTTTTGAAGCTGACAGATTCCCTTTAATTTTCATCTGCCACTAGTGTTCATTAGTTACATATGCGTTGCTGCTTTTTGTTTTTTAATGCAATTATGTTATTTTATTCTTAATTTTCATCTTCCATTACTCTTCATTAGTTACATAAGTATTGTTGCAATGTTTCGTGTCTGTGTTCATTACCCTTTATCAAGCTGAAAAGATATGTGTTACACAAAATAAGTGTATATGCATGGATTTGCAGATCCATCAATACGTAATCATATAATATGTAAACCATTCGCAAGTCAATGACAATCCCAGACACTTTACATGCCACGAGGTGGCACTATAAACCACAGACAGTACTGGAGTAAATGGTGTATCACATAATGAACAGCACATAAAAGGTGTAACACAGGAGTTTTTTTAACATATGTCTAAAGTATACCAACTATAGTTTAGTGTTACAAAATGTCATTTTTATTTAGCAAAATGCCAGTTTACATGTCTTGGACTACATATCAGATGGGTAAATGTACTGTATATACAAGGTCATGTTCGCTATATCACTGTACTTTCCGTTTATAACAAAAGCCACAACACTGTCACATCCTACTGGTGCGTGACAGACCACATTAAACGGCTAAAGATATTGATGAGCTTCAGGCAGCTGCGACGTTGGAAAAAGTGTACGGATAGAAGCAGAAGACTTTCGGCGCCAGCATTCACTACATTCACTTGAATGGGTGCTAAGCTGCAGTACCCCAGCTCCATGCACTGTATGGTCTCCAGCACCATGGCAGCCCGAAACAGCTGATCGTTGGGGGTGCCGGCTGTCAGGCCCCCTATCTGGAGGAACCTCTTTAACTTGGCAGAGATCTGTCCTAGTTTCCATAATTTTGACAGGAAAAATAGCGTTAATCTTTTCATCAAGATGGCCAAAGGTGTCTTTAACAAATGGGTGTGAGCAGAGCCTAACCCTCAGTTCACACTTGCGCGTTTTACAGCGCGTTCGAACGCGCTGTAAAACGCTCAACAGGAGAAAACTCATGTTTCCCTATGGGCATGGTTCTCACCTGAGCGTTTTACAGCGCGTTTGAACGTGCTGTAAAACGCCCTACGCTCAAAGAAGTTCTTGAGCTTCTTTGGGGCGCTTTGTCGCGCGTTTGCACCCATAGACTTCAATGGGAACGCGCGTAAAATGCGCGTTTAACATGCGTTAAAGTGTGGATATGCCTTTTTCAATTTCCTATTTGCAAAAACGCGCTGTAATACGCGCGTCAAAAACGTGCGTAAAACGCGCGTCTCAGAAACGCTCAGGTGTGAACCCAGGGTAAATCATTATAATGTGAGGCTTTAGGGTGTTACAAACTCACCTACTTTTTAACCCTTTTATTGTTCTCATGACAGTGGAGCTTTAAATTCATTTGGATTTTTGAATATTATATATATATATATATATATATATATATTATAAATCCACTCTACCATTTTTTTTTTTACTATTCCTTGTCCCTACATTGTTGGCGATTTTATGTGATTGCATCTGTTTACAGTCATGTGTCCGGTCATGAATGGAGAAACTGGAAATCCTAAATGACCAGCACTTCCCATTTCCAAGAGGCAGTGCCAAAAACAGATTGCTGAAATTGCTTCTTTTGCTTTTGTCTCCTTCCACTGCTGCTGATTGCCGCCATGACTGGATGCCAAATATCTCACTGCCAAATAATATGAAAGCAATATGAAAACACATGTATACACAGCAAATACATGTTATGTGCTGTAAAGTTACACTTGAGAGTAGAAACCTTGGAGTCATTTATCAAACTGGTGTAAAGTAGAACTGAATTAGTTGCCCATAGCAACCAATCAGATTCCACCTTTTATTTTTCACAGCTCCTTTAGAAAATGAAAGGTGAAATCTGATTGGTTCCTATGGTCAACTAAGCCAGTTCTACTTTACACCAAGAGATTCAGTATTTCATTTTTCTGGGCTGAGTGTAGCATATTTTGAAAGACCTGTAGTTTTATGTTAATGTTTTAAAATTAAATAACATATAAGAGAATTGCCTTAGTAGCCTTTCCCTCATATAATATTACACCGTGTCTTAAAGGGAATGTATTATAATAAATGAATACATTCTTGTAATCATATTTTTATCATTATCGTATTTTTTTAAAACTTGGTTTGTTTGTTTTTTTGGTTTTGTATCAGACTATCCTCATTACCATATTAAACATGTTCACTCTTCAAAAAGCATTGAAATTTACAAATAGTAAGAAATGTATGTATTGACATTCAGTTTTCAGGGTCAGGAATGATCCGGTCTGTCACCAGCGACCTCCCTATCCAACTGTTTGCTGTGGTTCAACTGATTAATACACTGTTTTGTTCATATGAGGCTCTGTTCCTGAGTTATGATACTTTTTTAAATATGCAAATTAGCCCTTTGGTGCAAAGAGGGCGTCACCATTGCTTTTGTTGTACCTAAGCTCCACTCCCAGCAATGTAGGAGCAGGCCACAGTTTCCCTTTAATACTGAACACATGGAGTTGGTGACCATTTCGGCCATTAACAGTCACATTGAAAACTGCACTGATCTGTGATAGAACCTCACACGCAGTGTTGAGCATCTGGAAGTATATTTCACTCAGGTTTAATAAGAAATGATCCTGACTTGCTATGAAAAAGTGCTAAATTAATATTGGCATGGTGATAAAGCCACAGATCCCTACTTCATGTACGTTTTTATGCTTCATAAACTATAATACATCAAGAGACCAATATGATCCTACAGCTAGGTATAAGATACATGCGTTCAACATTTTTGGCTGACTATCCAACATAACTTTGTAGGTGCAGTAAGTGTGTTGGAAAGTCCATTATCCAACAGGTATCTGCTAAAAACTGAAAAGAACAGGCTGATTTTTGAGGACTAATTTTGATGCATTTAAGATGCCTATGTAGTCTGGTATTATGATGAAAGTTTAAACAATAGTGGTTCATAAGGCATTCACCTTTCTCTATGATCTGGTTTATGCATGGTTTGTGGTCACAGTCCTGTTATGATCATATAGAAGTCAGATTATGACACTATAATATTAGAGTGAATTCCTACAGCAGTGGTATCCAACCTGCGGCATGCCCACTTGTGCAGAATTACAACTCTCAGGATTCCCTGAGAGCCCAAGTTCGAAACACCGCAGGTTGGACACCACAGTCCACAGCAGTCATCCATCCTTTCTTCACACTTCTCGTCTGATTCATGTAAAGTCTCTAGTGATGGTTGTTATAATATGTAATTTTAGGTTGTTCATTAATCATTCCCATTTGCCTCTACTGCCCAGTATCACAGAATAGCTACTCCTAGGTAATGGAAGGCAAGAACATCAAGAATGCCTAATGCAGAAAGAGCCATCATAAACCAGAGAACTCCGGCATTAAGATACATGGGAGCCAACCTAAACAGGAAAAAAAAAGAAAATTAGTAATAAAGCAAAAAACCCCATTGAATGGCAAAACAAATAAATATACATGTATGTATTGGAGAAAGGAAGGCAACCATAGCTTGACTAGCTTGAACACCAACATGTCCTTTAAATCTGAGAGGATTTTTATATAACCCAAGGATTCCAAATCGAAGTGTTTTGTACCAACCCATATATACATATCATTGGGAGCTGAGATACAATAACTTAACATGGTCACTCACTACACTTTGAACGGAGCTGTACTTCTGGCTCTGTTCAAAGTGCTCGTTTCAGTTCTGGAGGCTGGGAACAGCTGATCAGAGGGGGTGTAAGGTGTTAGGCCCCTACTCATCAGATATTGCTGATCTATTCTATGGATCTAACCCTGGACTGGCAACCTGTTCTACAAGTTTTGATGGCTGAGGGCAGGGCTAGAAGTTGCATTGTGGCATGTGGTGGCATTTTTTATTATATTTATTTCTTATTTTTGTTTTGCACTTTGTGCCCCCCACATGGTTATACAAGACCTTTGTGGGGCATTATAACATTACATATTTTTTTTTATAGATTTTTCCTGTAACTGGGGCAGACATAGTAGCTGACGCTGTACAACCTCACTGCAGAGCTGATCTGGGTCTGCTAAGACCCAGCAGTGCATGCAGACTTCTGGCCCCTGGCAATCACATGACCAGTAGCACTAGAGCTTTGGAGATTCTTATATACAGCAGTCATTGAGCGCTGTGTATAGAGCAATGGGGAAGCCATGGGCAATGAAAAAAACATCCCATTTCCTATTTTCCTTTCTTTTTTTGCTATTTTCAATCAGGTGAGCCATCTACTGTTTATATTTTTTACATATTTGAAAAACTATCCCTGCCTTCTCTATGGGGAAACCTGCTGTCACTGACATTGGACTCCCTGCTCTCGCAGCTGCATGATATGTGCCAGTCGCCCGGATGTATAAAGTCAATGGGCGGTCAGCAAAGAGTTAAAAAATAAATAGAAACCACTATATTTATAGAGAAATCCGAAAGTGCATTCACTCAATCAGGGTTGCACGTTCACGCCATCAATAAGGTCTATTGCAGTCCAATTGGTCATATAATACCAATATACAATCAGTCAAACGACACTAAGTGAAATCAGCGAGGTGTATAAGGCCCCATTCACATGTCCGCAATTCCGTTCCGCATTTTGCGGAACGGAATTGTGGACCCATTAGTTTCAATGGGGACAGACGATGTCCCGGCCGGGTCTGCAATTGCGGATCCGCACTTCCGGGTCCGCAATTGCGGATCCGCACTTCCGGGTCCGCAATCGCGTTCCCGAAAAAAAATAGAACATGTCCTATTCTTGTCCGCAATTGCGGACAAGAAAAGGCATTTTCTATGAGCGTGCCGGCGATGTGCGGTCCGCAAATTGCGGAACGCACATCGCCGATGTCCGTGTTTTGTGGATCCGCAAAACACACACAGACGTGTGAATAAGGCCTAAATGTGGATATTATCTAGCTTAAAGAGCCATATGATTCCCTCCTTATGAATGCTTTATGCACATCAGCATCCACTTCACTGATTTGGAGCCTTTTGGGAGAAAATAGTCTTAATTTTTTCACATGTATGTTAATGTGATACCGCACAAGGACCTTGCCTAAATCTGTATATTGTAAGCATTCCTGGGAGAGAATTATAACCCTTTCATCATCTGATTCAGTGGGTCCGTGCTCCAAGTCTTGCTAAGGGGCCCCATGGTTTCTTGTTACATCCTTGCTTGTTGTTCATCATCTTGCCAAGTTGCAGATGAAGGCAAGGAATGCAGTGGGATCCATTAATGTGCATACATTTATCAAAAGGGTTGTCTGGGCTTTTAATATAGATGACCTATCCTCAGATTGGCGGGGGTCCGACATCCAGGACCTCCACTGATAAGCTAAATAAGTGGTAGGCGCGTGCAGTGTGCACGCGCCGTGTCCTGTTTCTCTTTCTGCTCGCTGCTGCTTTGCCATAGACATAGCAGCAGCGAGCAAGAAAAGAGACAGGAGGAGCCACGTGCACACTGCATGCACCTTCCCTTCATACAGCTAAACGGCAGGGGTGTCGGACCCCCGTCAATCTGATATTGATGACCTATCCTGAGGATAGGTCATCAATATTAAAAGCCCGGAGAACCCCTTTAACGTTTTGCCTTTGGGTACTAATAATTTACATGTATCATATGTCCTAGGAAAAATAAAACTGGGAGAGTCACTAGTAGAAAAGGATCTGGTTGTACTTGTAGATCATAGACTGAATAGCAGCATGCAATGTCCATCAGCTATTTTAACCTCTTAGTGACCAGCCTGTTTTGGGCCTTACTGACTAAGCATTTTTATTCCTTTTTTTCATTTTTGCCTTCCAAGAGCTATCATTTTTTTTATTTTTCCATCTATATAGCTGTATGAGGGCTCTTTCTTTTGTGGGACAAGTTGTAGTTTTAATGCACCTTTGTGGGGTACATATAACTTTCTGATTAACTTTTATTAACTCATTTCTGGGAGGGAGATGGGAAAAACAGCAATAATGCCACTGAGTTTTTACGCTATAAATTTTACAGCACTCATTTTTTGGTATGAATAACATAATATGTTTATTATCTGGGTCAGTCGATTACAGCGATACCAAAAACATATTGTTTTTTTTTTTTTTTTACATTTTACTACTTTTGTGCAATAAAACAGCTTTTTCTAATAGGGAAAAAAATATTTTTGCGTCACTGCATCCCAAGACCCATAAAATTTTTCTTTTTCTTTCTATGGAGCTGTATGAGGGCTTGATTTTTGCAGAATGACTGATGGCAACTAAGAATAAATTAGCAATTCTGTCATTTAACCACCTCAGCCCCCCTAGCTTAAACACCCTTAATGACCAGGCCACTTTTTACAATTCTGCACTACACTACTTTCACCGTTTATTGCTCCGTCATGCAACTTACCACCCAAATGAATTTTACCTCCTTTTCTTCTCACTAATAGAGCTTTCATTTGGTGGTATTTCATTGTTGCTGACATTTTTCCTTTTTTTGCTATTAATAAAAATTTAACGACATTTTTGCAAAAAAAGACATTTTTCACTTTCTGTTGTAAATTTTTTTTTTTTTAAACTACATTTCTATATAAATTTTTCTCTAAATTTATTGTTCTACATGTCTTTAATACAAAAAAAATCCAATAAGTGTATATTTATTGGTTTGGGTAAAAGTTATAGCGTTTACAAACTATGGTGCAAAAAAGTGAATTTCCGCATTTTGAAGTTAGCTCTGACTTTCTGAGCACCTATCATGTTTCTTCAGGTGCTAGAATGTCAGGATAGTATAAATACCCACAGAAGCCAAAGATAATCTAAAATATGCGTCCAATGTTTAGTAACAAATCACTGAGTAGATATATGGAAACGCTAAAATGTAACTTTTATTAATTCATACTAAAATAATAGCAAATAACCTAAATGGGGGATACAGCTCGTACCAGCAGTACACCCGGGCATACACCAAGATATTGTTATACTGTAGCCGCGACAATGGCAGCAGTTGTCACAAGGTATATAATGGTGATGCCCTGATACTGATAAAGCCCACAGCTATTGCGCAGGCAATGGCCGCCTGTGCTGTGGACAAGGAAAAATAAAAGGAATTAACAATGAGCCACACATACACTCGGATCATGTATACTCAGTCCAAGTGTAGCACTTCTGAGAACACAAAATGGCCCCAGTACGGCTGCGTTCTCATGAGGCACCAATGTGCAGGCTCCCATGCAGGTATACAAGAGAAGAGCAGCGTCCCATACACTAATTACGCTCAACGCGTTTCATTTTAAGTGCAAAAAATCATCAGGAGCGCCTATGGGATGCCCCATCGTACGCTAATCTGTATCTGGGCTGGTGGGAGAGGGAGGTGGTGTTCGCTGATGAGCATCAGGAGTGGTCTTCGTACATCACATTGTGGCTAAGGTTCATTGATGATGTTCTCATCTTGTGGTCTGGCACTGAGAGGGACTTTGCTACATTCGTAAGGTCTCTAAATGTTAACAACTGTGGCCTCTTCTTTACTTCGGAAATCCATCATGATAGCATCACCTTCCTGGATCTGACCATCTTCAGAAATGGAATAGGGCAGGTACAAACCAGCTTGCATCGTAAAACCACAGCCACTAATTCCCTGTTACATTGGGACAGTTGCCACCCGGTCCCACTTAAGAGAGGGATACCCCGTGGCCAATATCTGAGAGTCCGTCGAAATTGCTCGGATCTGGCGGACTTTACTAAAAAGGCCGCAGATCTGAGGAACAGATTTAAAGCTAGAGGCTACCCATCTGTGATATTAAAATCAGCATACCAACACTCATTGGCTTGCACTAGGGACTCTCTTTTGAATCCAAGACCAAAACAGGAGACAGATGGTCACATACGTCTCATTGGCACGTATGATGGTGCCAATAAGCAGGTCACAAAAATCCTAGAACGTCACTGGGACATTCTTAGAATGGATCCCGACATTGCTGATTGTGTGTCTGAGAGGCCATCAGTGACTTATCGGAGGGGAAGAAGTCTGAAGGATAGATTAGTCCACAGCCTCTTCCAAACCCCTATCCCTCAGACATGGCTAATCAATCGCAGCAAAGGCACGTTCCGGTGCAAAGGATGCATTGCTTGCAATGTCATTAAAACAGGTGACACTTTCCTCAGTTCCAGTACTTCGAGAAGCTACAATATTAGATGCTTCATCAATTGTAGAACCTCTGGCCTTGTGTATCTGGCCACATGCATATGCGGCCTACAGTATGTGGGCAAAACCACAAGAGAATTTCGCCGCAGGATTGGTGAGCATCTTGCAGACATTAGAAAGAAAGAAGATACCCCCATAGCCAGACATGCCAATGGGGCCCATCCCCAGATACCTTCTCCCATCAGCTTTCAGGGAATAGAGGTAGTACGCCCCTCCCCTAGAGGAGGTGACTTTGACGGAAGGATACTGCGGAAGGAAGCCCAGTGGACCTTCAGACTGAAGACGGTTAAACCAGATGGTCTCAATGACCATATTTCTTATGTCTGCTTCATAGAATAATTTGTGCCTAAAATAATTTCTGATTGCCCTCTGAATTGTTTCTCCAAAAAATCCATCTTCCTTAAGGGGACGTGTATGGTATATGGGTATTGTCCTGGATGGTGATTGGTGACAGCTTTACATCAACATTGGCTTAGCCAATTATGGTAGTTATATGAGAATGGGTCCCCATGCTGTGGGTGTTCTTTTAACTGTATCGGTGAACACTCCAGTGAACCTCACAATTGAGATTGTGTACCATCAAGTATCTAATAGATCGCACTAGATTCAGCATGCGCCCTCAAAAAGTATTGGGGGCATTCTGAGGGATGCGGTTTTTATTTTCATCCTATACTGAGCCATTGTTTGAGATATAGTTTTTGGCGATGCGTTTTTTATACATTTGATTATCGCATTGCACGATCCCCTAGATTTTGCACCAATGTTACTGGTGTAATTATATGATATGTTTCACACATTGAGGGATAGCGTGACTGTACGATCCTGCATATACCGCAGTATTATCTTCTTAGATGTTAAGCTAAGACATCTGCGGTTGCGATCGTTCTCATATTGCATTATTTCCATTTTAATTCAGCTGTCATGACCCAATATACACTCAGGTAATCCCTTGACACACACGTCCCATCCGTATGTGATTTTTATAAATGTCCGGCCTCATTACCTTGTTGCCCACTGATGAGCACCGCTATTGTTCGGCTTATTTTCCCCTGCAAGTGATGGATATACTGCGCATATTTATCCCGATCATATTTTGTCACTGGCCGCGGAGCGTGCTATGTACATCGGCACCAGGGTAACGGGAGGTGTGGCGTTTCCGCCCCCTTTCTCCTGCTCTGGTCTCAGCTGATGCACGCTCTGGGCCTCCTCCTTCCTGGGGGAGTGGCTTTCAGTATTTAACTCTGCAGTCGGCGCGGCCGTTTTACGGCCACCATAGCGCCGTAGGTGCTGCCACGAATACATTAGCGTGGCTGCATAGTAGGCAGGTCTCTCTTCAATAAGTTCCCATAGGCGCTCCTGATGATTTTTTGCACTTAAAATAAAACGCGTAGAGCATAATTAGTGTATGGGACGCTGCTCTTCTCTTGTATACCTGCATGGGAGCCTGCACATTGGTGCCTCATGAGAACGCAGCCGTACTGGGGCCATTTTGTGTTCTCAGAAGTGCTACACTTGGACTGAGTATACATGATCCGAGTGTATGTGTGGCTCATTGTTAATTCCTTTTATTTTTCCTTGTCCACAGCACAGGCGGCCATTGCCTGCGCAATAGCTGTGGGCTTTATCAGTATCAGGGCATCACCATTATATACCTTGTGACAACTGCTGCCATTGTCGCGGCTACAGTATAACAATATCTTGGTGTATGCCCGGGGGTACTGCTGGTACGAGCTGTATCCCCCATTTAGGTTATTTGCTATTATTTTAGTATGAATTAATAAAAGTTACATTTTAGCGTTTCCATATATCTACTCAGTGATTTAGTATAAATACCCCCCAAATGACACCATTTTAGAAAGAAGACACCCCAAAGTATTTGCGGAGGGGCATGGTGAGTTCATGTATAATTTCATTTTTTTTCACAAGTTAGCGGAAAATGACACTTTCTGAGGAAAAAAAAAATTATAAAGTTTCCATTTCTGCTAACTTCTGGCAAAAAAAAAATAAAAAATCTCCCACGGACTCACTATGCCCCTCAGTGAATACCTTGGGGTGTCTACTTTCCCAAATGGGGTCATTTGTGGGGTGTTTTACTGTTCTGGCATTTTGGGCGGGGCTAAATTGTGAGCAGCCATGTAAAACCTAAAGGTACTCGTTGGAATTTGGGTCCCTTTGCGCACCCAGGCTGCAAAAAAGTGTCATTCATGTGATATCGCCGTACTCAGGAGAAGTAGGGCAATGTGTTTTGGGGTGTATTTTTACATATACCCATGTGTGGTAAGAGAAATATGTCTGTAAATTGTCAACTTTGTATAAAAAAATTAAAAAAGTTGTCGTTTACAGAGATATTTCTCACACAAAGTATGGGTATATATAAAAATACACCCCAAAGCACATTGCTCTACTTCTCCTGAGTACGACGATACCCATGAGTGACACTTTTTGCAGCCTGGATGCAAAGAGCCCTAATTCAATGAGTACCTTTAAGATTTCACAGGGCATTTTTACGCATTTGGATTCTCACGCTTTAGGACCCTAAAATGCCAGGGCAGTATAAATACCTCACAAGTGACCCCATTTTGGAAGAAGACACCCTAAGGTATTCTGTGAGGGTATGGCGAGTTCACAGAAAAAAATTTTGGCACAAGTTAGCGGAAATTGATGTGTATATATATATATATATATATATATATATTTTTTTTTTTTTACAAAGTCTCATATTCCACTAACTTGTGACAAAAAATAAAATTTTACATGAACTCACCATACCCCTCACGGAATACCTTGGGGTGTCTTCTTTCTAAAATGGGGTCACATGTGAGGTGTTTGTACTGCCTTGGCATTTGAGGGTCTCCGCAATCATTACGCGTATGGCCAGCATTAGGAGTTTCTGCTATTCTCCTTATATTGAGCATACAGGTAATGAGATGTTATTTTTTCCGTTCAGCCTCTGGGCTGAATAAAAAAGAAAAATGAACGGCACAGATTTTTTCATTCGCATCGATCAATGTGGATGAAAAAATCTCTGCCAAAATCAGTGACTGCGGTGCGGTGGGCTGGGCGCTAACTACCTAACAAGTAGCTAACTAACTGGCGGTGATAAGGGACCCTTATGCCCCATTCACACGTCCGCAATTCTGTTTGCGGAACGGAATTGCGGACCCATTCATTTCTATGGGGACAGACTTTGTCCCGCTCGGATCCGGAATTATGGATCCGCGCTTTCGGGTCTGCACTTCCGTTCCGCAAAAATATAGAACATGTCCTATTCTTGTCCACAATTGAAAAGCATTTTCTATATAGTTCTGGCAATGTGCGGATCTGCAAAATGCGGAAAGCACATTGCACATTGTCCGTGTTTTGAGGATCTGCGGATCCGCGGATCTGTGGATCAGATCCGTGGATCCACGGATCCGCAAAACACATATGGACGTCTGAATGGAGCCTTACAAGGGGTGTGATCAATGACAGGGGGGTAATCAGGTTATATAGATGGGGTGATCAAGTGATCAAGGGGTTAATAAGTGAGGGGGGTTAGTGTAGTGTTTGGTGCAACTTTACATAGCTACCTTGTCCTCTGGTGGTTGATCCCAGCAAATGGGACCACCAGAGGACCAGGTAGCAGGTATATTAAACGCTGTTAACAAAACAGCGTCTGATATACTTGTTTGATGCGATTTATTTCGCATCTACAGCCTGCGAGCGATTGTTCATCGCTGGCAGGCTGTAGTACAAGTTGTGAGATGCGCGCGCGCGCATTCACAGGAAGCCGACGCGTCACCTCAGAACTACAGGACCGCCCCCTGGACGCATCCGAGCGTTAGGCGGTCCTGTAGTGGTTAAAATTTTTTTTTTACAGTGTGCACCGTAGGGGATAGCTTACATGATATTTATGTAGTATGGATCTTTACGGACGCGGTGACATACAAAACATATGGGGGGAATTTTTTTTTTCAATTTTTTCATTAAAAGGTGTATTTTCAATGGAAAAAAGTGTTATTTAATAAAAAAATTTTTTTTACTTTTTTACCACTCAATAGTCCCACAAGGGGACTATAACAGACAACATTTTGATTGCTTTCAAAATACAATACACTGAGCATTGCATTTTAATGTCAGTTGTGTACTGACATTGACCAGCAGGCTGCGTCAGAGAGGCACAGCACATGCTGATGGAAACTACTGAAGGCTGGCTTGGGGCCTATATCAGTCCCCAGCCTGCCTTTACACACATCGGCACCCCACAATCACATTTGCAGGGTGCCTATGGAAGACAGAGCGAGTCCGCTCCCTCTGTCACCGCTTTACTTGTGGTGGGCGCTACCATGGCATGTAAAGGGTTTAACAGCCGGGATCTGCACTCCTGGTGGTCCAGGCTTTTAAAGCAGGAGCACAGCTCTTATGTGCATAATGCCTCTTAGTGACCGCAATAAAAAAAAGGCATATGGGTGGTCACTAAGGGGTTAAAGGCCAACATGATACTGTTGTGTATGTATAATGAGGATAAACCTCATATATTCCAGAGACACACACTACTAGCAGTTTATACTAACCCTTTGAGCCCCAGAGGGTATTTTTTTTTTTCACTCCCTGCATTTCCGGGGCCATCATTTGTTTAGTTTTATGTTCCCATAGCCGTTTGAGGGCTTTTTTTTTGCGGGACAAGTTTCACTTTCTAATTCGACTATTTATTTATTGCATATGATGTAGTGGGGAGCTGGAAAAAAATTCCAAAAGAAAAAAAACTAGACTCTGATAGGCAAATAGGACTAGCTATGTCACAATTTGTCAGCTAGAGCTGATTTATTCATAAGCATTTAGGCCCTGATTTATCAAGGCCTGATAGTGCAGGCCTCGTCATAAATTACATACCTCCTCCGGCTTTCCATGCACTAGAATGAAATCTTTGGCAGCCCCAAGCTGTCGTAGATTTCAGTCATTATTTACTCCGGCCATGGTTGATGACCCCACCCTCGCGCTGCCCTTGTCACACCCCGTTTTCTTAGACTTGGCAAGGGCAGCAAAAAAGTTGCAAATACATCACAAATATTGTGTCCTGGGATCTTGAAAGGAAAATAAGGGAAATTATGGCATACCATTCTGGAGGGAGAATGCGGGTTTATTTAGGTAGATTTAGTATTTCACAGTCTCTATTACATCTCTACATGCTATGTTACCCAGCTTTCCCAGGACTCTGAAAGGCAATTCTGCCTAGCTATGTATTGAGGAATTGTCACTGCATTTGTCCATTGCCAATTCACAGAGATTCTTACCCAGCTATTCCAGGTTTTTAGATAGTAACTCAAGCTAGTTAGCCTGCTATATGAGAGTTAGAGATTTATCAATGCATTACATGGCTGCTTTGCCATTCTGCATTCTGGGAAAGCTGGGTAACAACTAGTGATGAGCGAAGTTTAGAAAAATTAGATTCGGCTGCTTCGCTAAATTTCACAAAGAAATTTGCTTAGTGACGAATGACCTAGCACATGCAATGTCGGAGAGCAGTGATTGCATCTCCCCATCATTGAACTCCTCTGATGCCGCGTTTATCACTGATCGCAGCATCTGAGAATAATAGTGAGGGCTTTCAGGGGTTAATCCGTTATAATATCAGTACTCTCCTGTGCGTGGCGATGTCATATGCGCAGGAGATTTCACTCGGGATCTTCAATCAAGATGGCCGCGGCGGCCTCTTCGCACTCAAATGGATGGGGTGAGTATAATTTTATTTTTACCACCATTTCAGGAAAAATTGAAGTACAAGGAAATCCGGCTTCGAGGCCAATCTAATTTTCCCTTAAATTCACATCGAAATCCACTTCGGATACTTTGATTCGCTCAACCCTAGTAACAATGTCTGCTCGACTGTGATGGAGGGCATATTGGTTAATACACACAATGCTGCAGTCTATCATATATAGTATCAGGGCAATGTACACAGCTTGTAGTCAGCAATGCAGCTCCTGAGTGTTGTCACCCAACTTTCCCAGTTCCCTAAATAAAGGTCAGTTTTTCTGGTGGTTTTATCACTAAATAACTACTCAAATGTGAAATTAAATAGTCTGGTAAAGTTGAATAACAGAGGTTACACTTGCTAAGTACATTCTGTAGATACAGTAGTAGTTTTTTCATAATTCCACCTCATTTTAAAAAAAAATTGAGATTCCCACTACATTGTATGTGTCAGTAAATATTTCCATTAGAAAGTAAAACTTGTCCTACATAAAAACAAGCCTTCATATGGCTATGTGAATGGAAAAATAAAAAGGTTATGGCAGGGCTGGGACAAGGTCCCACCATCAACAGAGGCTGAGCTGCCCAAGTGCGCCCCCCCCCTCCTCCCCAACTTGTAGAGTTATGGAGGATCTGTGGCGGACACTGTTATGGAAGGGATCTGTGGATGACACTTATGGGGGATCTGTGGATGACACTGTTATGGATTGTGATTCACAATGGATATTGGGGGCCAGTAAATTACAAGGAAGGCAGCGGTGGGGGGTGGTGGATGATGGTTGATAACATACATATCTAAATTGCTGGGGGGGTTGAGGGCTTGACTTGATTACTTGATTCATCTGCTGATCAGAGCATTAGAATTGCAGGAATAAATAACATCTAAATGTCTGGTGGGGTAGATGGGGTGGGGGGTACAGGTAGATGGGGTGGTAGAACAAGGGCCGAGGGGGGAAGGGGGGCTGGGTTAGATCCTCTAACCCCCTTCCCCATCAGCCCTCGACCCCCCCCCTCATCTACCCCACCAGACATTTAGATGTTATTTATTCCTGCAGCTCTAATGCTCTGATGATCACTGATCAGTAGATGACTCAAGTAAAGCCCCCCCCACCATTAAGATATGTATGTTTGTTATTAATCAGACATCCACTGTAACACATTCCTTGTAATTTTATCCCATCCAGAACCCCATCAGACCTCAGATCAGACGGAAAAGAATATTATCTTTATTTAAGAACTATCTTACTTCACTTTAGGTTCAGGGCAGACTCTCACACTCTATCCCTGCTGGGGCCTGGGCTGGGTCGTGACACAGTGCTGTGCTGCTGCCTGCTGCTGCCCGCGCTGCTCCTGGTCTCCAGAGGGCGCACATGTGACCTGACTGTGTACAGTGCGCCAGGTCAAAGTGCGCGCTGTATGCAACCAGTCAGGCAAGCGACTGAGCAGAGACCAGAGCAGCGGAGCGGCTGAGCCGGGAGGCGGAGCGGGGAGGGAGCGTGTAAGTTCCGTGCCAAGTGCTCACTACTCCCTCCATCCTCCAGCGCGGCCGTTAGCCCGGCAGGCGCGGCAGCAGCAGCGACGTGGTCAGTGGCCTGCCTGCCGCCCAGAGGCTGGGGAGCTGGCCTGCGCCCTGAGGCTGGAACCTCCCCAGCCTCTGTGTTGGCCTGGCCCTGGGTTATGGCTCTGGGAAAGGTGGGAGTAAAAAATGGAAACAAAAAAATGGAAAATAGCCCTGTCCTGAAGGGGTTAAAAGGTTATTATTCTTGCATAAAGAAAGGTGTAAAAAAAATCCCAATGTCGATTTTGGTCACTTCACTCCCCCCAAAAAAATGAAATGAAGAATGATCAAAAAGTCATATTTGTACCTCAAAATGATATCAATAAAAACTACAGTTCACCTGCCAAAAAGAGTCATCACAGCTATGTCAATGGAAAAAAAAAAGTTATGGGTGCGAAAATGTGGCAACACAAATCGCTTTTTTTTTTAAAAGGAGGTTTTTAATTTTTTAAACATAAGAAAAGTAAAAAAATTTGATATTATCATAATAGTTCAAACCCACATATTAAGATCATCGTGTCATATTTACTGCATAGTGAATGCCATAAAAACTAAACAAAAAAACACCTCACATATTATCTTTTACAGTTCATAGCACATGGTATGGGACTTTAAAGGATGTCATTAAAGACTACATTTTACCCTCCAAAAAACAAGTCCTTAAACGTATGTCTCTTGGAAGGCATGGAATTAAAAATGGACTTGGTCCTAAAGGGGTTAAACACAGATCAATAACAAAGGTATGATACTACAGATATTAGCTATTTGGTATACGTGAGTGGCCTCTAACCCTTCACCACCACAGCCAGTTTTTGCCTTACGATGCAGCATTTGTAGGTTTTCATCCCTGATTTCCAGGAGGATTCAAAGTATCAGGCAGTGTCTACATTTGTAACTACACATTCATTTTTGATCTGGAGGTGATTCCGTGAAGGGTAGCGGCCTAGCGACTGCACGGACCCACAGGCACAATTTGCAAGGATCAATAACTGGCTAGTGCTGCCCCTCAAGAAATGCCTAGGTCAGGGATGGGTAAACTGCGGCTCTCCAGCTGTTGCAAAACTACAACTCCCAGCATGCAAAGACAACTTACAACTATCAGCCTACAGCAGGGCATGGTGGGAATTGTAATTTTACAACAGTTGGAGAGCCGCAGTTTGCCCATCCCTGACCTAGGTGATGTATGCTCTGGCAGGGGTAGTCTTCAAGAGACAAAAAGCTGTCAACCATCTTCGGCAGAACCTAACCCCCTTGGGATCTAGTGGTGTGGTACACAGTCCTCTGGGCACCAGAAAAGAAACAGCTATGTATAAAGTTAGTTAGTTATGTGTTGGGCAACTGTGCAACAAAGTCATGTGTGAGCACATCCACCAAACATATTTGTACCACCTAAAGTAACTGTAACCATGAAACATTTATGTACCATTTAAAGTGACTGTAACCATCAAGTCTATTGTGCCCCTTAAAGTAACAGTGATGATCTAGCATGCTGTACTCACACATAAAAGCATATGCGACTATCAAGTGAGATCACAAAGTTTTATACAGGATTGCAATAAAACCTAGTGAGTTATCTGAACTCGTAGAGATATCATGAGACAAATTAGCAATGTAGCTAATAATCTTATGTCAAATTCCTCTTTTCCCTAGGTGATGTAAATGGAATCTGCTTCATGAGCAGCTGTGGAATCTCATAGCAGGTAAGTATACAGAGACGCGTGCAGTGTCACTTCTCTGTAGTACGTGTCCAGGAAGCAGCTTGCCGATTCACAGCTCAGTCCAGGGGTGACAAACAAGCAGCAGGAAGCAGCAAGAAAAATAAGCCTCAGCTGGTGCTGCTGGAGAGCATACTAACCGGGACTGACTGATGGGATGTTTTTCCTCATCGGCTGTGGACTCTGAATAATGTCCCCACTTCTAATTTACTCATGTCAATGGTGCCAAGTGAATCGGATGCCCAGGTGTGCCAGCAACCCATCCTAAGACTTCCTGAGTATTCAGCAATGCTGATAGCATGCATGCTTCCTCAAGATTCCTTACAGATCCCATAATGCAAAAAAGAAAACTGTAGGCAGATTGTTCTTAAAAGAAATGTGTCACTAGAAAACAACCTATTGTTTTTGAAATATTTTTAAAGAATTTGATGATTTTATTTTAAATGTTTCATTTCAATATCTATACATAAAATTTTGCAGTTTTTGCACTGGCCACTAAAGCCGGGTTTAAAGGGCCCGATGGAGGGGCCAATTGTCGGGAAGAAAGCGTTCCTTCTCAACAGTTGGCTACTCGCTCAGTGAAGGAGACCACTCAGCAATCTCCTCCACTGTATGAGAATGAGGGATGGCTATTGTGATCCTTCATTCCCATACAGAATCATTGTTTCTGGATAGCAGCACAGTCTGCTGCCCAGAAACGATGATTGGTGGTGCCTGCACGAACGACAGGATCACCTGATAAACAAGTGTTTCCTTCATTCATCAGGTTATCGGCGGTGCATTTAGATGGCCAGATTATTGTGAACAAACGGTCATTCCCGATACGGTCGTTCCAGATAATCTAATTGTCTAATAATAGGATCCAACATTCACAATAGGTGATTGTCAGAGCTTATCTGTTCCTTACTTGTACAATGACACAGGTCACAGAACATGCCCAGAAAACTCTCCCATAAAAGTCAGTGGGGTCCCTTCTTTCCATTGTGTCTATGGACCATCAGGCTGCCGTACAGTAATTTTTTTAATGCTTTCTAAATGCTGTTAAGAAAAGGTCAGGCAAGATGGCTGCCCCCATAATCATGTTCATGGGGACAGAATAATAAAAGGGAACCTGTCACCTGCAAAACACATATTAAACCGCCATCATTACCTTACAGTGGCCCCCAGTGTGTTCCTAATTATGTTTTTCTTTTCTCCATCGATGGTTGTAAGCTTTAAAAAAATGCAGTTTTAATCTTCGCTTTTCCTATCGTCACAGTCAGCTTGAAGTCAAGGAGGCAGCAGCCTCCTTGCTTCAAGTCAAGCTAAACCCTTCCCTGCCCTTACCCATCCTCCCTTCACTGTGATTGACAGTGGTCGCACTAACGCTAAGGAGAAGAATCGCTGGGCATGCGCACACACGTTGAAAATCCCGACGCATGTGCACAGAGACTTGTGAAATCCCGGCCTCACAGCAGGATGTCAATGACAGTGAAGGGAGGACGGGTAAGGGGCGGGCTTAGCTTGACTTGAAGCAAGGAGGCCGCTGCCCTCTTGACTTCAAGCTGACTCTGACGATAGGGAAAACCAAGATTAAAACAGTTTTTTTTTAAAAGTTTACAACCACCGGTGGAGGAAAGAAAAACACGATTAGGAACACACTGGGGGCCACTGTATTGTAATCATGGTGGTTTAATATGTGTTTTGGAGGTGACAGGTTCCCTTTAAATCTGTGATCAGAATAAAATCTGATTAGATAAAAAGGATATGTGTTACTATCTGGTTTTAACTGGCAGATAACATTTTTGGTGACACTCCTGACGTTTTTTTTTAGCTTCATTCACACGTGAGTGTTTCACGGACGTGTGCTGTACGTGTCCACACATCCCTATTTATTTTAATGTGTGTATTCACACATCAGTGTTTTAGCACGGTCTATGGATTCGTGTTTTTAGCACGGATGAATGCTCTATTTTGTCCGTGTTCACGGATCCATCATGCCCATTATAGTCTATGGGTCAGTGAAAACCATGGATACCATCCATGTTGCATCCGTGTTTCACGGATCATTAGGAAGAGATGCTTTGAAAATTATTTTTCAGTTGTTCAGTGTCAGTGGAAAAAATGGATACACAGACCCAACACGGATCCTTCACGGATGCATCACTGACCACCTGCTTATGGATTTGAGCACGGACACGAACATATGAATGAGGCTTTACTAAGTTCTTGTAATCTTCAGGAATTTCTAATGCTGGATCATCTTTTCTTAGGACTCTGCTCTGTGCTGGTCCTCTGTTATTACTCTTGGAAATGTATGAATAAATTGACAATGGGGAATCAACAGAGTCTGTGATTTTTCCCTAACACTGATCAATTGGTTCAGAGTAGCCCCATACACTAATGATTAAAGTTATATTACTACATGTGTTCTCTGAGGTGCAGAGCGCCACTGGCTCTGTGCTGCCCCCTCTGCAGTATATCAGAAAAGTCCTAATTGTACATATTAATAGCAAATATCGAACACTGCATATCAACATGTGAGAACCCTAGACATGACAAGACAGGAGAAGAACAAAGAGGGAGGCCTTGTGATTATCGGAGAAAGCGGGTGTAAGGAGGCCACAGGTTGTGGTCACTGTATAACCTTCCATTACTCCTATCATTGCTTTCACTCTATTATATTACCCTGAATGACTCTTACCTGCCCTGTGATGAAATGCTGTAACCATTAAAGTAACGATAGCGAGCAAATAGATATAAAATTCCACAGGCGGCGGCTGTGCCTAAAAACACCAGAAGTGACATTATTATTAGGAAAGGTGTTCATAATTCATCATCATCGTCTTAACCAGTGGGTGAAAACCAGCACTGCACTCAGTTTTCATTCTGTCTTTTAACTGACGACGCGTTTTTCTTCCTTTTTTCATCGTCGCCTTCAAAGAACTATAACTTTGTTATTTTTCTGTCTATGTAGCTGTATGGGGGCTTGTTTTTTGCGGGAAAAGTTATAGTTTTTAATGGCACCATTTTGGGGTACACATAACTTTCTGATTGACTTATTAACTCTTTCTGGGAGGGAGATGGGAAAAACAACAATTCTGCCACTGCATTTTTACATTATAAATTTTACAGCGTTCATTTTCTGGTATAAATAACATAATATCTTTTATTCTTTGGGTCAGTACGATTACAGTGATACCAAAAACATATAGTTTTTTTCACGTTTTACAAAATTTTTGCAATAAAACCCCTTTTTCAAAGGAAAAAAATGTTTTTGCATCGCTGCTTCCCAAGACCAATAACTTTTTTATTTTCCTTTCTATGGAGTTGTGCGAGGGCTTGATTTTTGCAGGACGACTTGTATTTTTCATTGGTATCATTTTAGAGTAAATAAGGCTTTTTAATCGCTTGTTAAGTTTTTTTTGGTGGCAACTAAGGATAAATTAGCAATTCTGTCATTTAAAAATAAAACATTTTTGCCGCGTTCACCAGGGATAATTTACATGATATTCATGTAGTCTAAGTCGTTACTGATGCGGCAATACTAAACATATGCGGGAGATTTTTTTGCAATTTTTTTCATTGAAAGGCGTATTTTCAATGGAAAAAAAGTGATTTCTAATGGATTTTTTTTTATTTAATGACTATAACAAACAGTATTTTGATTGCTTTAAAAATGCATTGCACTCTATAGTGCATTGCATTTTAATGGCAATGCTACTCTTCTATTGACCTGCTGGAAATTACCCAAGGCTGGTCTAAGGCCTACACGAGACCCCAGTCAGCCTTCACACACATTGGAACCCGGCAATTGCATTTGCAGGGTGCAGATGGGAGATAGAGGGAGTCCGCTGCCTCTGTCAGCACTTTACATGAGACGGGCTCCATTGCCCGCAGCATGTAAAGTGTTAGACAGCCCGGATCGGCACTCCTGCTGGTCCAGGCTGTGAGAGCCGGGCCCCCGCTCCCAGCTGCACTGGGAACCCGTGCAGCGCTTAGACTGTGCCACCATAAATAAAAATTGGCGGCCCAGCCTAAGTTCCCTTAGTGACCGCCGCAAAAACACATATGGGTGGTAATTAGTGTATGTAGTAATATCCCTTGGCCTGCACTGGTAAAACACTGTGGTCATCCTATAAACTAGAGCTCGATCATTTTTCAGGCATATCGCATACCCAGTAGGCAACGGAGCAAATCGGGGACGGACTGGGAACTTAAAGTGGCCCCAAGCTGTAGGCCGGTCCAAACTGACAGAAGACCGGAGAACACAAGTAGGCAATATTTTATGATGCAATACCGTAGTGCATCATAAAATACTGCTTCAGCAGAACCAAATACCACAGTGCAGCACCAAATACAGCTGCCCTCGTCATGGTATTTAACTGTGTGCATAAGTACCTAATGCTCCGAGCATTAAATCAGCTGAGAGCATTGGATCATTATGTACCCAGACTGTGGCTGTAAGGGAGGGCTCAGGAGGCCCCCGGGCATCGGCCCAGAGGGCATTGTTTATTTGATGCTTGATGTTCGTTTATTTGATGTTTGATGTTTATTTTTTGATTGATTATTGTTTGTTTGTTTTTTTGGGGATTTGGTGATTTGAATGTTTTTTATTTTTTTAATTTTCAAACATTTTTTTTAACTTTTTTTGAGACCGACAAGTGGTGCCCAACATGCAATCATTAGATAAAATAAGGGAATTTTATCCATTACACTATACCAGTGATGGGCAACGTGCGGCTCTCCAGCTGTTGCAGAACTACAACTCCCAGCATGCAAAGCCTGTCTATAGCTATCAGCCTACTGCAGGGCATGGTGGAAGTTGTAGTTTAGCAACAGCTGGAGAGCCGCACGTTGCCCATCACTGCACTATACAAAGATCAGTAAATTAGAATTTAGTGCTGCCATCTGCAGGCCTGAATCGTAATAGTAGTACAGTAGTAGTTCAGGCTCTGGCTTATCACAGCAACAGAACGCCTTCTCCAATCTCAGACAGAGAGAGGCATTCCTGCCTGAGAAGCACGGGCTTCTGGGTTTTTTGCCTTTCAGATGCTGTGGTCACATTTGACCATGGCATCTGAGCGGTTAAATGTCCACAATTGGCATTACTGCTCATCACAGACATTAGCCCCGGGTGTCTTCTGTCTAAAACAGCAAGCACCTAATAGCTACAGTGCTTGCTCCACTCTGGAGCAGACGCCATCTTTAATGATGCTGGGACCCTAACCTATATCGAGAACAGAGCCCCTCAAGGTGGTGGCTGGAGGACTCCGGTCCAGCCACCACCAAGCCAGCTCCCCATAAAAGTGAATGGGAGCGTACCGCGCATGCACGGCCCCCGCTCCCCTTCATTTCTTTGGGTTCAACGGAAATTGCCAAGCCAGCGCTCAGCTATTGTCGCTGACCCCATAGAAAGTTAATGGAGGGCGGCTGCGCATGCGCAGTCCGTCCTCCTTCACTTGCGGGGCTCTGTTCTCGATATAGGTGCAGGTCCCAGCGGTAGGACCCACATCCTAGCGATATGACCCATTGTCCATGATGAGACAACCCCTTTAAGCCCATATTATCCATTATGTGTAAGAAGGCAGTGCTTGATGGGGTCACTATTAATGTGAGGTACATGGTTTTATCAATTTAGACTTCCATGTGCCTCAACTTAATAGTAAGTGACCCCATCAAGTGCCTCCTCACATAATGGGTGAAAAAAATACACATTAACCCCATGTTGCTCGCAGTACTTTTCTTCTTTTCTCGGTAGCAAAATCAAAATTTTGGTATCCTGGCAACTCTAGCTGCC
This sequence comes from Bufotes viridis, assembly GCA_033119425.1. Taxonomy (NCBI): domain Eukaryota; kingdom Metazoa; phylum Chordata; class Amphibia; order Anura; family Bufonidae; genus Bufotes; species Bufotes viridis. The sequence goes on from CM065590.1 coordinate 400,093,254, forward strand.
ACCTGTGAAATATACGGAAATCCTAAAGATACATTCACAGGAGGCCTATTTTGAAAGCTGATGCACACATTTGGAGGCAATTTTTACTGAAATGTGTGCATTTTGACCTAAAGTTAATTTGTGCAATAGAGTTTTATTAATAATTGTGCCTTGCTTGTTTTCTGCAGCTTCTACAGAACATAGCTGAACTATGATCTTGGCATAAATAAGCTTAGAAGAACGTTCATAAGAAAACAAAAGCGGCTGGACAGTACGATGTCAGATAGGCACTCTGGTGAATTTCACTGTAAACAGCATTCTGCAGCTTGTCAGATACTGTGAAACACAGAAGCTTCAAAAGCTAAACAAATTTTTTATGAAACCCTAATGCCAATATTATTTTCAGATATAAAAACTGCTACTTCAATAAATATATGCCTCCAACGGTGTCCACAGCCTGTAATGTAATAGATTTCTGTAAGTGATGCGGCATGGTGCAGTTTTGGAAAAATATCACACATGCCTTAAAAACTGAGTGTGTGAAAAAGAATCATATTGTGTGTGAATCTGACTTTTTAAAATCTCATTTGCGACAAAAAAAACTAATTGCTAAAGCTATCAGCCCACAAAAAATACAGCAGGAGTGAATGTCCATATATTGTATATTGCTAGCTCCCAAGGTAGAAGTGCAATATCAACACTGTGTGCTACAGTGTTCCTTCCCTTTCTGTATGAATCCAGGTGAGCACATAAGAAACAGTGGTGTGAATACAGGACTAACATACAGAAGACTGAGAAGAATAAAGAGAGGATCGGGCATTGGTGGACTGGGCACATCGATGTTGTGTGGATTAAAATGTATTATATGCATTAAAATGGGAAAAATAATAAAAAGAATACCTCTTTACTTTATGCCACTTTACAGTGGTAATACACTAGTCAGACCACACATGGAGTACTGTGTACAGTTCTGGGCTCCTGTGAACAAGGCAGACATAGCAGAGCTGGAGAGGGTTCAGCGGGAGGCAACTAAAGTAATAACTGGAATGGGTCAACTACAGTACCCTGAAAGGTTATCAAAAATAGGGTTATTTACTTTAGAAAAAAGACGACTGAGGGGAGATCTAATAACTATGTATAAATATATCAGGGATCAGTACAGAGATCTCTCCCATCATCTATTTATCGCCAGGACTGTGACGAGGGGACATCCTCTGCGTCTGGAGGAAAGAAGGCTTGTACACAAACATAGAAAAGGATTCTTCACGGTAAGAGCAGTGAGACTATGAAACTCTCTGCCTGAGGAGGTGGTGATGGTAAGTACAATAAAGGAATTCAAGAGGGGCCTGGATGTATTTCTGGAGTTTAATAATATTACAGGCTATAGCTATTAGAGAGGGGTCGTTGATCCAGGGAGTCATTCTGATTGCCTGATTGGAGTCGGGAAGGAATTTTTTTCCCCTTAAGTGGGGAAAATTGGCTTCTGCCTCACAGGTTTTTTTTTGCCTTCCTCTGGATCAACTTGTAGAAAACAGGCCGAACTGGATGGACAAATGTCTTTTTTCGGTCTTATATACTATGTTACTATGTTAGTATAGTATTGGGAGTTGTATAATACATAATGCAGGTAACAAATTCTGCCACTAGGTGTCAATGTGGCTACACGCTAGGACCAGTTTCAAAATTTCTTACCGATTAATTTCAGGATATTTTAATTAACATAGTTGATAACTCTCTAGGTCACTGATAATCATTAACCCTATGACAACCAGTGACCCACAAAAAACAACAAACTAGAATTTATACACTGCTTTTATTTTAATTTATTATTTTAATTTAAATAAGAATATCATCAGGAAAAGGGAATACAAAACTTTATACATAAGAATATCATCAGGAAAAGGGAATACAAAACTCTATACAACCCTTCCCTATCTTTGTAGCTATTTTCCCCTAATCTATAGGAGAACATACTCCGATATCAACTGCATCTGAAGAAGCAAACCTAGGTATGCCTTTGTATGTAAATAGGTGCAATATTACAGACTTTACAAAGTATCAATACAGCCATATGCAAGAGCCCTAAGTCTACCAGGAGTGTGAAAGGACTAGGATAAGATTATTAATTGATTATTTCTATTAATTCATTGATTTATTTATATATAAAAAGAAAATGTTGCACAGTATATTTCTTGAAAATTGGTACAAAAAAATAACAAAAAAATATTTTTAACTGCAACAAAGCAACACTAAATAACAGAGACTTATTTCCTCCTCCCATTTAAAATGCCAGAAGTATCAGACATGATAGGATCTGGTGCTCAGCAGCAGGGAACTATTTAAAGAAACTGGAGGGTCAGTTCTATCAGTGAGTATTTATAACTACAGTACACATATATTTAGATGGCTTGGTATTTCTGATCTTACCTTGATGGAAGAAGATCCCAGATAGCCAGAGCACCGCAAGGAACATTGGGAAATATTCTGTGCAGTTAACCCTGCAAAGAGGAATTGGCAATCAGTAAGAATAACGGAAAATACTCTAATAAAGTGTATGCTGTACTGTCTTTCAATTGTTTACTATTTTAAGCTCTCGGCTTACTGGTGACATTATATAATGACCATTTTCATCTATCCCCTACTTATTACTAATTTTTGAAAAATCAATACAAATAGGGACTAAATGGATGGCATTATGACTGTAGGATCAGACTACACTGGATTTGTTTGTAGTCTGTTACCATGGAGACACAGATCTCCAAAAGAGCTTTGAACACATAGGGGAAAATGTATAATCCGCTGTACGCATACCCTGCTTGCATAAAATTTTTATACTTTTTGGGGATTTTCCTACTCCATTTGCAACTTTTAAAAAAAGGTGGCTGGAGAGGGGAGTAGATTATGCCTGAATTCTACACCAGCTCACTTGCTAATGTAAATTTCAGCTCTGGCGCACAGTCCTACACATATGCGGCAAAAATATTAAAAGAAAGAGACACGGAGCATTAACATGATTGAAAATGCTCCGTGCCTCTCTGTGATCTTTTTACTACAAAATCACAGTGACAACTTTATCTCACTGTGATTTTGTAGTAAAAAGGTCACAGAGAGGCTCCGTGTCTCTGCTGTCCAAAGCGGGGCTTGGCACTCTTTCACGCAGCGAATTCTGCTAAATGTTCCCCATAATGATTTGAATGAGATTTTTAATGAAAGAGAGTGTGAAGAGAAAATTCATTGTGAAAAATTAATTTTTTTGCCAAAACTGTGCTATATTTGTCCATAAGCTGTGTTTGGTCTTACAGTTCAGCCCCCTGTACTTGAGGTTTGATGAGGTGCAATAAAAGACACAGCACAAAGATAGTTACTTAAAATAGGCAACCCATTTCTATTGGTTGTGAAGGTGGACCTTGACTTTAAACTACACTTGATTGGCAAAGGACTGGGGGAAGTGTGTGAAGTACAAGGCCTGTACAGGTAAGTGTAATTTCTTAGCATTTTTGCAGAAAATAGCTACTTACTGGGCCCGAAAAACTCTTTCAAATTCTGGGGGCCCTGACGTACAAGGAGGGGAGATGCTGTACTTTCTCCGGGCTGCAATCACCTGCAAGGAAAAATATGCTTGAAAAAGAAAAAAAAACAAGAACAATTAGTGCAATTTAATAATGTGCTTAAAACTATCACTGTTGACCAAACAGTATTCGATACTAACCAGGAAAACTCCTGGTATAAAATCAAATACAACCTGGTCAGCATGAACATTATATAGAAGATTACTCAAATTACTCACATCACGTCATATATATCAGGACTCACATATGTTGGCAACTGCAAAGAGAATACTGTGATAAAGGTCAGGGGTGCCTGAGGAAGCCAGCAGAGTCTGGCGATACGCGTCGGGCTCCTTCTTCCCTTGTCCACCATGCGCATCCCCATATATTTATGATAAGTATTTGATTACATTCTGTTCTGATGGATCACTGTATAATTTTTTCCATGTTTTTGATAAGAATGTTTTACTGTGGGATTATGTTCATATTTTCTGCATGGTAATTGGACAGGGTTATGTGGATTGCATACATTGTATACAACGTTTTTTAATAGTGTCCTTTTGTGTCTGTTTGCATAAATAAATTTATACATTTTTAGATGTGCGGCTTACAATCTCGGCATTCTTTGTTTGTTGGTTTTTGTAGTGATTTTTTATGCCGGGAGCCGGCACTCTGATATACGTGCATACGGGTTGTGCCCCCTCCTTCTAGATAGTATACAGTGATAGTTGAAGTGATAGTTGAAAGTTTGTGTATCCTTCTACATAAACTGACCTAAAACTACATCACATTTTCACACAAGTCCTAAAAGTAGATAAAGATAACTAAAACAAACAAATGAGTAAAAAATGTTAGACTTGGTCACTTATTTATTGATGTTCCAATATCACATGTCTGTGAGTGCCAAATGTATGTGAATCTTTAGGATTAGCAGATAATTGGAAGGTGAAATTAGAGTCAGGTGTTTTCAATCAATGGAATGACAATCAGGTGTGAGTGGGTGACCTGTTTTATTTAAAGAATAGGAATGTATCAAAGCCTGGTCTTCACAACATGTGTGCAGAAGTGTATCTTGTCACAAACAAAGAAAATTTCTGAGAACCTCAGAAAAAGAGTTGTTGATGCGCATCAAACTGGAAAAGTTTGGAAAAGCTTCTCTAAAGAGTTTAGACTCGACCAATTCACAGTCAGACAGATTGTGTAACAATAGAGGAAATTCAAGCCCATTATTACCTTCTCCAGGAGTGGTCGACCAATAGCAAATCTCATTGTCACAAACGTACCTGTCCGGGCTCCAGTGGAGAGATCTCCAGCTTCAGGGCAACCGCACTGCTAGGCCATGCCCCCTGGTGATGCAACTGCATACTTAGCAACAGGATGCAATGCCCTTTCTTCCCACAGTGGGCATGTGCTGGAGGGGACTAACAGTGGGCAGATTGCTCAGTTGCTCTATAAGTGTGGGCTGTTTTCTGACTAATGGAGTGCTGAGTCATGAGCTATCAGTTTCTGATCCTGGGACATCTGTGCTCTATTTAAACCCCTTCCTGGCAATATACCAGTGCCAGTGATAGTCTTGTTTGGGCTCACTAGCTAGGTTCTTGGACGGATTTAAATTAGTTTGTGTTTTTAACCACTCTCTGGTTTTTGACCACTCTCTGTTTCACGTGATTTGTACTGTGCATCCTATCTAGTATTTGATCTCAGCTTGTCTTTTGACTACTCTATTGTCTCTAGTTATTGTACTGCATTGTCCACCTGGTTCTGACCCACTTTTGTACAACTATCCCTTTGTTTTGTTTTTGTCTCTTGGTGTTTGTCTGTCTATGCACCTTATTAGCATACAAACTGTAGACCAGTTGCAGTCTTGCTACCTAGGGCTTAAACTGCAAGTAAGTAGGGAAAGTGGGCTGGATTCCAGGTCAGGACTCATTCTCAATGTCTGTTCCTATATGCAAGTGTTACATTATCACTAGCCATAAAATATTTTTCCAGGTGACCTGTTCAGTTATGGACACCATGGCAGCATTGGCCAATCAGATGGAAGGTATTGCCAACTGGTTCAGCATCTAGCAGATAGGGTCCATTAGCAAGAGTCCCGCCAGACCAGTCCCCCGTTGTTACAGCTCAGTCACCTGTAGAACCTAAGGTTAAGTTCCCTGACCGCTTCTCTGGTGACCATAAAAATTTTGTAACCTTCCGTGAGATCTATAAACTTTTATTTTGGTCACACTCATTGGGTATGAGAGATCAGAGAATGGGCATCATTATGTCCCTGGGCATTTTTGTTATCATCCAACTCTCCTGAATTATTTTCTGTTGACCGTTTCTTTTCCACTGTAAGTCTCCTGTATGATAAGCTAGACAGGGCAGCAGAAGCCTACTTCTTTCTTTACATCAGGGGAGACAACCTGTGGAAGATTACTGCTCTGAATTTAGTAAGCGGTGTATTACCTCTGGCTGGAATGACCCAGGTCTTAGATCACAGTTTAGACAAGGCCTTTCTGATATTCTGAAAAATCTTCTAGTTAGTCATACCACCCCAGGTTACCTAGACGAGGCTATGTTCCTAGCTATTCAACCTGACAGATGACTTAGGGAATGTAATCGGGAAAGATCTGTCCTTGTCCTTCCTTCTCTTTACTCAGTCCTTCAAACCTCGGTGTTCAAGGCGCGAGTATAGTCTGCATAGCCAATGCAAGTGGGTACTGTGTCCTCTCAGCAGCAGAAGGAACATTGCCTTAAGAATAGTCTGTGTTTCTACTGCAACAGCCCTGCTTATCAACTGCGATACTGTCCTTCTACACTGAAGGGGGAAAACTTCAGCATGTGAGTAATGATTGAGGAGGTCAAACGCACAGGTATTTCCAGAAAAATCTGCTAGAGTTCTTTTGTCTATTAATTTATCTTTACTGGGAAGGTTACTTTCTGGTTTTGCTTTTGTTGATTCAGGGGGTGCAGCAAGTTTTGTTAATTTTAGTTTTGTGACTGCTTTGGGTCTCGTGGTATGTAGACTACCTGAACCAATTCCGGTGTCTTGGGTGAATACTACTTCATTAGGTATAAAACCATTGATTTGTTTATAAAGGGTCTATCCATTCTGAAAGATGTTCATTATATTTCAGGAATAACTTATCTGCTGATGTCATTTTGGGATTACCCTGGTTGAGAGCACATAGTCCAGTCTTTGACGAGTTCTAAGGAGTTAACTAAATGGTGCCCTCCGTGCTTAAATCATTGGAACCAGTGGAGGGACCAGTACCTGAGTTCATCAAGGACTTTCAGGATGTGTTCTCCAAAGAGGCTTCTGAAGTTTTGCCCTCTAATTGGGATTATGATTGCGCCATTGAACTAGTCCCTGGTATGAAACTTCCCTTTTACTACAAGGAACTTAATAAAATAATGGTCCAGAACCAGTAACCTCTTCCTTGCATTCCTGATCTATTTAATCAAATTGTTGGGGCTCAGTGGTTCACAAAAATTGATCTTAGAGCAGCATACAATTTGATCAGAATATCGGAGGGAGATGAATGGAAAATAGCATTCAATACCCCCAAAGGGCATTTTGAATATCTTGTGATGGCCTTTGGGCTGTGTAAGGCCCCAGCTGTGTTCCAGACTCTTGTTAATAATAGTTAGAGTTCCTTGACGATATTTTGTTTTTCCCCCCAGATTGGTCATCTTATGTTATACATGTAATAAAAGTCCTCCAAAAATTGAGAGACCATAAATTGTTTGCGAAATTAAGTAAATGTGAATTTGCTGTAAGAGAAGTCTCTTTCCTTGGTGATATCCTGTCACCCCCAAATTTTTGTATGGATCCTGGTTTCAGCCATAGTTGTTTGGGCCAGACCTACTGTCACGCCGGGAAGGGTACAAGATACAATAGACACACAAGAAACAACAAACAAGCTTCTAGGCAAAAGCTGGGGATAATGGTCACCTCCTAACAAGATCCTATCTGCTGACCCTAGACTGCTGTGCACACGTTTAGACCCCAAAGGTGGGAATAAATGTGCCCCCGTGCCTAAGAATGAATTAACCCTATAGTCCCTGAGATAGTGGACAAGGGGGAAAAAGGCAGCCTGCTTCCTCTAATTCAGAGTAGAAACAGCAATCCAACTTTCCTCAGAGTGAGAAAGAAGCTATAACCCGCAAGGGACACTGGGTAGGTGCTTGATTTAAACTCACACAAACGACCCCACCCAGTGCACCTGAAGGGAGGCAGGTACAGCTCACTCCAAGTAAACAGAAAACTACACATGTGCTGCCAACCCGACAGACCTTCGCATCTCACCAGAGCAGGGCATGACACCTACCTCTCTCAATGCCCTTCAATGATTCCTCAGATTTGCTAATTATAATCGAAAATTAATTAAAAATGTTTCAGTTATTGCCAAACCTTTGACTGAGTTAACCAGGAAAGGAGCGGATCTTCTCCATTGGTTTCCTGAGGCTCTGTCCGCTTTTGATACACTTAAGAGAAGTTTCATCATGCACCTATACTCATTCAGCCGGATATTACCAAACCATTCATTTTTGAGGTGGAAGCCTCTGAGGTAGAAGTGGGTGTTGTGCTTTCCTCCCCCAAGAGGAATTATGCTGTTGGCAATCGAGAACTGTTGGCTGTCAAATGGGCCTTTGAGGAGTGGCAGCACTTCTTAGAAGGGGTTCAGCACCAAATTTCTCAACTTAAGGTTCACAAGAACCTGATTTATCTGCATACTGCTAAACACTTGAATCCTAGGAAAGCACAATGGGCCTTGTTCTTTACCCGTTTCAACTTTATTGTTACTTTTCATTTTGGGTCCAGTAATGTGAAGGCAGATGCTGTATCACATAGTTTTGGTACTTGTGATTCTATCAATAATGAACCTGCTAATATTCTTCCCCCTGGGGTTGTCACTGCTACCCTGATCCTGATCTTGCCACCGAAGTACGATGTTGTCAGAATTTGGCTCCTAGTAACCTTCTATCTGGTAATTTGTTTGTTGCTCCAAATCTTCACCTTAAGGTTTTGGAGGAATCTCATTGCTTTGTACTGACAGGTCATTTGTTCTCCAGAGCCTATTGGTGGTCTACTTGGTCACAAGATATTGTTGCCTTTGTCTCTGCATGTGATGTGTGTTAGGGCAAATGTACTAAGGAGATTTCCTACGGGTTTGCTTTGCCTCTTTCCCATTCCATAGAGACCTTGGACCCACATCTCAATGGATTTCATTACAGACCTTCTACACTACCAGGGAAAGACGGTTGTCTGGGTGGTCATTGATAGGTTCTCTAAGATGTGTCATCTGATTCCATTGAAGAAACTTTCTGACGACAAAAAACTGGCTACTTTGTTTGTCAACAATATTCTAAGATTACAAGAGATACCCTAATCCATTGTCTCAGATAGAGGTGTCCAGTTTGTCTCGAGATTCTGGAGAGAATTTAGCGACAGGTTAGGGGTCAAACTCTCCTTCTCATCTGCATTCCTTCCTGAGACAAATGGACAAACTGAAAGGGTTAGCCAGGTTTTGGAGCAGTTTTTCAGATGCTTTGCTTCTAACTGTCAGAACAACTGGATGAGGTTTTTATCCCTAACAGAGTTTGCTACTAAAAGCTATGTATCTATGTAATATCTATGTATAATTTTTTTTCAATTGCTCTTTATTAAAAATATGGAGTCCTTTTTTTCTGTACAGAGCTGAGATGCTCTACGAGCAGGATCTTAATTTTCTCTCTGCTCCATCCGAAAGAGAGCTGATGGGTTCCTTATCTATCCTCTCTGACCTTATAAACAAAAGAAAATCCTTTTCTTAATGATAAGAATGTGACTTAAATAAGTGTTTATGACCTCTTAGTAATTTAGAGATAAGGATTATTAGATGACTTGCACAAAGTGAAAAGGAAAGTAGGATGCACACAGCTAGAAAAACAATTAAACCTTTGTGACAGAAGGGCTCAATATATTTAATAAAGACCAACTGAAGTCAGCTCCTCTAGCGGCATCTTGCCTTTTTATTGTAGTTATGGTTTTAATCCATGCTTTTCTTCAGTCTCTAGGTCAAACTCTGTGAATCCTGCATTGGATCCTATCATGAATGATCTGTGCACAGTTTTGGGCCCAGGCTCACAAGAGCCTGGAAAAAGCTTATAACTCCAATTTAACCACGCTAATAAAAAGCAAAAGTGTTCTTTGGGTACGTTCTTGGGAGAACTCGTCTTGCTTTCTACAAAAAATTTGCGTCTGGTAAACTTGCTCCTAGGTTTTCTGGACCATATAAAATCACGTCTGTTATAAACCCAGTATCTTTTCACCTTCAATTTACATCCTTGTACAACATGCATGACGTTTTTCATTAATAATTTATTAAGAAGTACATTCCTCCTGTGATTCCTCCACCTAAACCTCTTGATCCAGTGGTAATTATAGGCAAGGTTGAGTATAAGGTGGAGAAAATTCTTGACTCTCTGAGAATTCAGGGCTCTCTGTAGTACCTAATTCATTGGCAGGGATATGGTGCTGAGGAGAGAACATGGGTGCCAGCTCAGGTTGTTCATGATCATCGTTTAATAAGAAAGTTTCACCTCAAATTTCAATCAAAGCCTACTCCCCATGTTGAGGGTCGGTGGCCCCTCTTAAAAGGGGGAGTAATGTCACAAACTTACCAGTCCAGGGTCCAGCGGCAAGATCTCCAGCTTCAGATTGACTGCCCCTATCGAGATGTGCTGCTAAGCCACCCCCCCTGGTGACACAACAGAATCCTTATAAACAGGATGCAATGCTCTTTCTCCCCACAGCGGGCATGTGCTGGAGGAGACTAGCTGTGGGCTCACCAGCTAGGTTCTTGGACTCATTTAGATTTGTTTGTTCTTTTGACCTTGGCTTGTCTTTTGACCACTCTCTGTCTCACATGAGTAGACTACCTTATTGTCTCTTGTTTTTGTACTGCATTGTCCACCTGATTCTGAACCATTTTTGTATGACTATCCCTTTGTGTTGTTTTGCTTTTTGGTGTTAGTCTGTCTCTGCACATGAGTAGACAGTTGCGGTATTGCTACCTACAAAGGAACCCGAGGTAACCTTTACGCAAAGAAAGACCTTTCTGACATTAGCTAATGTTCATGAGTCCGCCACCAGGAGGACACTGAACAACAATAGTGTGCATGGCAGGATTACAAGGAGAAAGCCGTTCTCCAAAAAATAACAGTGCTGCCTGTGTATGGTTTGCTAAAGATCAGCTGGACAAGCCAGAAAACTATTAGAACAATGTTTGTGGATGTATGAGATCAAAATAGAACCTTTTGGTTTAAATGAGGAGTTATGTTTGGAGAAAAAAAACTACTGCATTTCAGTATAAAACCTAATCCTAACTGTAAAAGATGGTGGTGGTAGTATCACGGTTTGGGCCTGTTTTGCTGCATCTGGGCCTGGATGGCTTGCCAGCATTGATAGAACAATAAATTCTGAAATATACCAGCAAATGCTAAAGGAAAACATAAGGACATCTATCCATGAGCTGAATGTTACAAGACAATGACCCTAAGCACACAAATCGTTCTATGTTTTACACTTATTCAGGTATCACGGTATACGTCCGCTCCCTTATAACAATTATCTCAGCCTGACAGGACATTTAAAATAACATAATAAACTTTATTGTTTGCTTATCACTAAAATCGTGTCTGGGACACAGTATAAAGCCGAGTAAACAGGCTGTTAGACTCACGAACCACAGAGAGGCAAGGTATTTGATAACCGTCTGTGGCAGGTGGTCTAAAAAGAATTGGTCTGTCGCACGCAGCTGGATCATAGAACACTGCGTGCCAGACCACCACATAGACTAGTGCGACCTCAATATTGGTCACTACACCACATAGACTAGTGCGACCTCAATATTGGTCACTACATGGCAATTGATATCTTTCAATGATAGCTTAGCTGTTGGTGAGAAATAACGCCGGCTGCTAGATACAGGTCAATTGTGACCTCTGTGTACTCTAGCAGTCAGCTCACTGTAGGTATCGCTGTAGTCAAAGCCCACCGACAACCACTCACAGTGTAAGAGAGTGAAACACACGTAACCCTACTGTCAGATAGCGCAGGTAATTGCGCCTTATCGTTCAGGTACCTGACAGCATTACACACGTTGCTCTCTATACCAGCAATCTGTTGTAACACAGTTATAGCTTTGCTGTATCCAATTGCCCTACACTCACTAGTCCATTATACATCACTAGCTCTAGCTCAACGCGTTTCTGCGTGGGCAGTTATTCACCCACGCTTCCTCAGGAGCTATCTTGCTACTAGATAATACAACAAGCCCGATTTGAAGGCGCTTGGCACAGTTCCATGCACAAGCTCCAGCGCTGTGATGGCCGTAGCTGGCCTCGTGCACGCCGGATATTTAAAACCTTAGCCCCACCTCTCGGGGGTGTGAGCTTAGGCGTCGGACCATTCGGAATGGAGGCGCGGCAGCTGCCCATGCCTACCGAACCAGCCCACGCCTCTCTCTGCTATTGTACCCCGGAGGGTTCTCTGCAGTAGTCTGGGGGACTTTCATTAGCGGTCTAACCTATTATTGTCACACAGGATGCAGCATATGTGGATTGGAAACCGCAACATATAGAGGAAATACAGTAAATACCAGGCAGTCACGTCAGAATAGATACATCCTATTCATCAGTGATTGCTTTTAGTCTATTGGATTGTCGTTACTGAATGTATTGAGAATATACAGACCAATACCAGATGTATGCGGGGTGATACGACTCCATCATCCGTGGGTTGCTAACGGTTATTCTTGGATTACTGTCTAACTATACCTAACATAATACCCAATTAGGGTGCACCAATCCCAGACCCATCTTGATGTATTAATACTGGTCACTACGATGGGCATGCTGGAAGTATATAAACACATGGATACCATATATTAAAATAACGGTAGTAGCTTGGGACTGGAGGACAATTTGGGATCGTTATTAATATATCTCGTCGGAATATTAAGACTATATTTAGCCTTAACCAACAGTTGGCCAGTGGCGCACCACTTAGTCACCTGGTCAGGCCTACCATTATAGTCAGATGAAACACGCAAATGATAATGCCTCATTTAGTCCCTGCGGCTGTGTGGTCTGCAGCTTAAAAATCCAATAAGCCTCTTTACGGAGCAAAGGCACGTCAATGTCGCCACCCCGTGGGGATCTTGCTACCATCTGTATTCCCTGAACTTTCAGCGTATTCGGGTCACCACCATGATGTTGGCAAACGTGGCGAGCGACTGGTGTATCATGGTGGGTTCTTACGTCCAGTAAATGTTCGCCAACTCGCCTTCTAAGCTCGCGTTTCGTCTTACCAACATACTGCTTGCCACAACAGCATGTGAGTAAGTATATAACGCCTGTTGACGTGCATCTAATAAAGGAATTGATCCGAAATTGTTTACCTGTTACCGTGCTTATAAAGGATTTACCCCTTAGTACATAACTACATATAATACACAATCCACATGGAAATGTCCCTCTTGCTGATGTTTGAAGCCATGTGTCTGGTGAGGGACGTGTATAAAAGCTCTGTACCATGCGATCTCGTAAGTTTGAGCTCCAGCGGTATGTGATCAACGGACGTGTCGGTAATGACTGGCCTATATGTGGGTCGGTTTGTAATATCGGCCAATGTCGTGACAGAATCTCTCGTATCTCCTGGTGGGCTTTATCATATGTAGCAATGATTCTGGGGACCGGTTTATCCAAAGACTTAGTTTTGGGGACCAGTAGTTCCATGCGATTGGTATTCATCGCATGATGATACGCCAGTTTTAGCGGGTGTTCCGGATACCCTCTATTTCTGAACCTAGTCCTAAGCTCAGATGCTGCCTCCTTAAAGGTACCAATCTCAGAGCAGTTTCTTCTCGCCCTCAGGTATTGCCCTTTCGGGATACCTCTTCTGAGGGCCAGAGGATGTCCACTCCCCCAATGTAGGAGGCTGTTAGTTGCTGTTTTTTTCCGGAATAATTTCATATCAAGTTTCCTGTCTGACCCGATGGTTATTGTCAGATCCAAAAACGTAATCTGACTGGCCTTAATCTCAGAGGTGAAGAATAGGCCGAGCTGGTTGTTATTAAGCTCGGCCACAAACTCACCAAAAGACTCCCTGGTCCCTTTCCACAGCACCAGGACATCATCTATAAACCTTATCCATAATTGTATGGACAGGAGATGACGTTCCATGGTGTCCCCAAAGACGACTTCTTTCTCCCACCAGCCCAGGTACAGGTTTGCAAAGGTTGGGGCACAGGGACTGCCCATGGCAACCCCCCTGAGCTGGTGGAAGATGCGTCCGTCAAACAAAAAAATGTTGTGCATCAGCACAAACCTCAAAAGCTCCATCATGAATGCATTATGGCGCCGGAAATGTTCTCCTCTCTGTTGAAGGAACCACTCCATAGCCCGACACCCACTGTCATGGGGGATCGAGCTGTAGAGCGCCTCCACGTCCAGACTTGCCAACCACACATCCTCCTCACACTGGATGCCCTCTACACGCTGTAGAACATCAATAGTGTCTCGGGCATAGGAAGGTAGACTTTCAACAAATGGGCGCAGTATCACGTCTACATATGTACTGATAAAAGATGTTAAACTTCCTATGCCCGAGACTATTGGCCTCCCCTTTAACAGCGCCCCCCTTTTGTGTAGCTTTGGCAAGCTGTAAAAAGTGGCCAACACTGGATGCCTGGGTAGCAAGTTCTCATACTCTGTTTTATTGATCAGTCTGTCATCACAGTCTCTAGTCAGTATCTCCTGCAATTCAATCATAAAGGTAGCAGTGGGGTCATCGGGAAGGAGCCTATAGGTCTCTTTATCATTAAGGAGCCTAAGACACATTTCACGGTATTGTCCATGGTCCAACACCACAATGTTTCCCCACTTATCGGAAGGTTTAATGACGATATTCAGATTTTTTTCCAATTCGCACAGGGATTTCCGTTCATCTGGACTAAGATTATCCTGTCCGAAGGATCTGCCCTCTAATCCTATGAGGTGACTAAAAGTAAAAAAGTGTCTATTGGGGTACCGTCATTTAGGGGGGGATTTAGCTTAGATGAATTTCTCAGACTCGTGAAAGGGCCTTCACCTATATCTCTTGACCCCTCTTCATACAGGCCAGCTAGTAACTGCACTCCCTCTAAATCTTCTTGTTCTATTCCTAATTCTTGGCATTGCCGATTGTCACGCATACTGAAGAATTTTCTCCACTTCAGTTTACGGGCATATACATGTAGATCCTTAGTCCAACTGAATAAATTGAATTTTTGGAATGGCACGAATGAAAGACCCTTCCTAAGTATATCCATTTTCTTCTACCAAAGAATGGTTAAAGAATAGACTTGGAACAGCCAAAATGTTTTATATATAGGCATGGACTACAAATATCAAGCCAATGTGTAGGACTAATTAACAATTACCAGAAATATTTAGTTGCAGTTATTGCTCCACAAGGTAGATACTGCAGATACTGGAAGCATAGGGTCACATACTTTTGCTACTCGCAGAAGTGTTACTGGATCATTTTTGGTAATAAATAAATATTTTGACTTATTTGCTTAATTTGGTTATCTTTATCTACTTTTAGGATTTCTATGAAACTGTGATACAGTCTTAGGTCAAATTAATGCAGAAATTGAGAAAATTTTTAGGAGTTTACAAACTTTCAAGCACCACTGTACAATACTGTGTATTGTACCTTATTCTAAGGCATGGCATCTCTGTCTGAGGTTCTGTAATAGAAGATATCTAGATTCAGTTCCTCCAAGGCCTTTTTCTTTAGTGACATCAGCATAGAACTACAGTTCCCTGTACTTGTGACCAGTGTTGTACAGTGTGGACTACACAAGTCTCTCTGCACAGAGTGCGTAACAAGGGTAAGGAGCTCACACTGACTAACACAGCATACGGAAAGTAAAAAGAACAGTCCAGGGAGCATGCTAATCCTGTAGGCAAAGAAGGACAACAGGAGTCCAGGATGTAGTTCCATCAAGTTTGACAAACATTTCCTGGTCTTGACCCAATAGATTTTTACAGGCCTGGAGGGAAAACAGCTAAACTTTGTAGGAAATTTCTTAATGTGGATTCTGAAACAATTAGACATTTTAATTTATCTTCCGGCGATGTTAGATTTAGCTGTGATCATCAGTAAAACAAATATTTTCATGGAGCGTAAACAGACAGTCAGGTACAAATTAGTTTTGGTTTGGCCAAGCCAAATTAGTTGTAGTTCTGATATTAATGTTAACCACTGGATTATTTAATCAGGGGGAGCAGGAAAGGGGATTTTCCACTACCACAGAAATAAACATTTCATGAAGGCTGAAACAGCCGCAGAGAAAAGCAAAGAGTAAACTAATAGCATAAAATTTCAATGATATGTCTGATAACTATAATATAACTTTGGTAAAATAAACAAGAGAAAAAACTGAATACAAAATATCCGTATTATACCTTGTTCCAAAACACCAAGTAAGGTGACTGCACCCAATAAGACTATATTATGCAGCATGGTGGCCTGAAGACACAAGGATTGCAGTGTTCTTTAAGGAAGACAATGTAAGTTTTCAATCTTCAAGCTAAAAGATAAAAAATAATATAACAATTAGGACTTGATCATGAATGGTTGAAGGGCAGATTCTAGTGGTGCTCTATAAAGCTAGCTGTGCAATGTTTTCAAACAGGAGTTGAAAATAGGATAATATGATCTGTGAATAAAATCTGTATGATTCCCAGAAGAATCTTTCAATTATGAGAGCTGCCTTTTTATCACAGAAAATTGAACTATGTGCCCCCACCCAACAGACACTATGAGTGTCACCATTTTTTATTTTCAAAGCTGTTTCTTCATATCAGACCAGCATAAGAATCCACAGTGGAACACTTAAAGGCTATGGACACCTTTGTGCACTAAAAATCAATAACCCCATATCTTACCGTAATGCAGCACATAATAAAATTGCACTTGTTTGTTTACTGGTATCAGCTTTGCTTCACATGCTCTCAGAAACGCTCTTCTATGGGTTTTGCTCAGGCTGTCATCTCCTGTGAGGCTCTGTGGGTGTTCCTGTGGATTTCACATGCACCAGCACAGCTTTGCTGTCCCACCCCCACATCCTGTTACATTGCACAGCTAGCAGCCACTTACATATAGGCTGCTGGAACTACCAAGTGACTTGGTAGTAGGATTTCATTCCAATCCACAACATGGTGAGTCTTACAATATTCTACAGCCTATAATCTACAGTCAGAACCATGGCGTTATAAGCAGGATATAGATCTCATTACTGACAGTTCTCACTACATACATTCTCTTCTGAATACAGTATTGTGTGCAGTCCGCACAGTGAGCGCTCACTTTTAGTACACTGTGATGACACACAATGCTATGTACACATAGAAGTACACAGGGGTAGAGTTGAGCGAACACCTGGATGTTCGGGTTCGAGAAGTTCGGCCGAACTGCCCGAAAATGTGCGGGTTCGGGATCCAAAGTAGACCCGAACTTCACCCCGAACCTGAACCCCATTGAAGTCTAGAGGGCTGCAAAAGGCAGCTAAATGAAGGTAAATGCCCTGCAAACAAATGTGGATAGGGTAATTAATTAAAATAAAATAAAATAATTAAAAATTAACCAATATCAATTGGAGAGAGGTCCCATAACAGAGAATCAGGCTTCATGTCACCCACCAATGGAGAAGGCCACTTTTACTTGTTTAGGCCCCAGCACCCAGACAGAGGAGATAGGTCCCATAGCAGAGAATCAGGCTTCATGTCACCCACCACTGGAACAGGCCACTTTTAGATATTTAGGCCCTGACACCAAGACAGAGGAGAGAGGTCGCATAGCAGAGAATCAGGCTTCATATCACCCACCAATGGAACAGGCCACTTTCAGATGTTTAGGCCCCGACACCAAGACAGAGGAGAGAGGTCGCATAGCAGAGAATCAGGCTTCATGTCACCCACCAATGGTACAGGCCACTTTCAGATATTTAGGCCCCGGCACCAAGACAGAGGAGAGAGGTCGCATAGCAGAGAATCAGGCTTCATGTCACCCACCAATAGAACAGGCCACTTTCAGATATTTAGGCCCTGGCACCAAGACAGAGGACAGAGGTCGCATAGCAGAGAATCAGGATTCATGTCACGCACCATTGGAACAGGCCACTTTACTATATTTAGGCCCCTGGCACCCAGACAGAGGAGAGGTTCATTCAACTTTGGGTTGCCCCGCAATATAATGGTAAAATTAAAAAAAGAGGTTTGAACGAAGACATGGTTAAGGGGAGGTAGGTATAAATGTCTCATCTGCACAAGGGATAGACAGGTCCTGTGGGATCCATGCCATGTTCATTTTTATGAACGTCAGCTTGTCCACATTGGCTGTGAACAGGCGGCTGCGTTTGTCTGTAATGAGGCCCCCAGCCGTGCTGAATACACGTTCAGACAAAACGCTGGCCGCCGGGCAGGCCAGCACCTCCAAGGCATAAAAGGCTGGCTCTGGCCACGTGGACAATTTGGAGACCCAGTAGTTGAATGGGGCCGAACCATCAGTCAGTACATCGAGGGGTGTGCACACGTACTGTTCGACCATGTTAGGGAAATGCTGCCTCCTGCTAACATGTTCCGTATCAGGTGGTGGTGCAGTTAGCTGTGGCATGGTGACAAAACTTTTCCACATCTCTGCCATGCTAACCCTGCCCTCAGAGGAGCTGGCCGTTACACAGCTGCATTGGCGACCTCTCGCTCCTCCTCTGCCTTCGCCTTGGGCTTCCACTTTTTCCCCTGTGACATTTGGGAATACTCTCAGTAGCGTGTCTACCAGCGTGTGCTTGTACTCGCGCATCTTCCTATCACGCTCCAGTGAAGGAAGTAAGGTGGGCACATTGTCTTTGTACCGGGGATCCAGCAGGGTGGCAACCCAGTAGTCCGCACACGTTAAAATGTGAGCAACTCTGCTGTCGTTGCGCAGGCACTGCAGCATGTAGTCGCTCATGTGTGTCAGGCTGCCCAGAGGTAAGGACAAGCTGTCCTCTGTGGGAGGCTTATTGTCATCGTCCTCTGTTTCTCCCAGCCACGCATGTACCTTATTACACTAATCCAGGCACAGATTTAGGGGAATATCAATTGTAGGCCTAGTATTTAGGCCCTGGATGAAAGGTATCCCTTTACGGACAGATTTACACTTGGAGATGCACAGTAGCGTGTGAAAAAATATATAGGATTATGCTTTCAGCACTTGTATTTTAACACTTTGTGTAATATACCCTTTAACGGAAAGAAATGCACTTAGAGATGCAAAACAGTGTGTGCAAATGTAGAGGATTATGCTGTATTTTAACATTTGCTGTAATATAGTGAAAACTAATTAGGCACAATCCCTAATCACGAACAGGGAAAAAGGTATCCAACCTCAAGGAGAAAAATTTACAAAAAAAGATACCCTTTAAAAATTAACTTTTATTAAGATATATCTAAAATGCAAGGTCCCAGATATAAGTGTATAGTGCACGGGGGGACAGAACCCCCACTAGTGATAGCAAAAAAACCAAACAGGATAGATGGGAAAAGTGTCAGGACTATGTCCCTATCCACTCCTGCTGTGAAACGACCTAGCTGAACCCTGAGTTTCCCTACCAACAGGACAGCGACTGCCCAACTTCGTCGAGTAAAAGGAGGGAAATAAAGATAAACAGGGACAGCAATTATAAGTCGTATAGAACAATAGTAGCATAAAAGAGATTACATCCCCCACAAACTGTTATGAGCCCAACGCGTTTCCTTAGCGTGTCACTAATTCATCAGGGGATACATCATATTTTAGGATGTAATCATAAATATTCATACTCATAATGTAAAAACTCCCAAAACAATGGAGAGTGATACTTATCCTTCAGATGTGCGTCATGAAGGGAGGAACTGATGTTGTCCAGCCTTCCAATCAGGTAGCCAGGTATGCGGTACCCAAATGTTGGTGTTAATGAAGCAATGTTCAGCTATATGGCTAAGGGCCACCAATAGCCCCAGCTCATTCCATCCGGTCCGGGTAGTGCTCCACAGACCAGCAGAGGTGGCGTGCGCGTGCTGGCAGGAACACCCGCACTGAGTCAGCCTGATTTAAAAGGCCGCGGGTATTTCCTAGTCCCGCCCTCGAGTGACGCCGAATGTCACATGACCGGACCCACAGCTCGGGGCCGGCCACGTGACCAGACCGCGCCCTCCAAGGAGGCTGGTAAGACGCCTGTCTCATCACAGGGGAGTGGTCAAAGGTCCTACAGCCTACCTGCAAAGTATAGGGCGGACAAATCGGGACATGGAAGAAAGGAGGGTAGGACAAATTCCTCCGAATCTCCTGTCCCCGTTTTATCTCATAAAGTACAGTAATGCCAGTATAAATAGATAGTAGATTCGGCATAAATACTAGAGCTTAAATTGACAGACAACTACACTGA
Source organism: Bufotes viridis (assembly GCA_033119425.1). NCBI lineage: Eukaryota > Metazoa > Chordata > Amphibia > Anura > Bufonidae > Bufotes > Bufotes viridis. Next base: position 400,113,268 of record CM065590.1, read on the forward strand.
CTAACGGGACAAGGGCAGACCATAATATTACTCATACTGGAACACCACTCAAAGGTGGGCATCATAGGTAGTTAATTGTTCAGAAAAAGAAGTTATGAGATACCCCACTAGGGGGATACCCGATGCAAATATTAACGATCATAACATTCCTATAAACCTATTAGACCACCCATGATGTATTGAAAAGCCAAGAGATGTAAATGCAAGGTACAAGGGAATAAATGCAGGGTACAGGGGCTCAGATGTAACAGCCAAATAGGAGCTGGTCATTGAGGCCATTTGGGGCCATCGTGCGCAATTCATAGATCCACCATGTTTCACGTTGGAGAATCTTACGATTCCAATCTCCTCCTCGTGATGGTTTGGGGATACATTCAACTCCAATGAATCTAACCCCCTCAAAGGATCCCTCATGATGGGTCGTCACATGCGTCGCTAATGATGTACCTCTTTTGTGTTTGAGGTCACCCAAATGTTCCCCCACTCGCCGTCTCAGCTCCCTTGTGGTTTTGCCAATATATTCTAGCCCACAAATACATGTTGCTTTATATATAACCCCTTCGAACGACAGTTAATAAATTGTCGAATGGTGTACACTTTTTTGTGACTCCACTCTCAAAGGAGCGACCTTGCGTCATGAAGGGACAGGCCACACAGCCGCTGCAGCGATAGCAGCCAATCACAGGTTTTAGCCACCTCGTCCCCTCCGGTGTTTTACAGGGGCGTTGGTAGTGGCTATGAATCAATGAGTCCCGTAGGTTCCTCCCCCTGCGGTAGGTGATCTGAGGTTTGCTGGAAAGAACCTCTCTCAGGTCCGGATCCAACTGGAGAATGCTCCAGTGTCTGTTCAAAATCTCACGGATCTCCTTTGCTTGGGTGTCATAAGTGGCAATGAGTCGCACCACACTCTGCTTATCCTCTATCTCACGTTTTTCACGTGTAAGAGATGAGGATAGCAAAGCTGCACGGTCGCTCCTCAGTGCCCTTTGATATGCGACCTTTAGGATCTTCCTAGGGTAACCTCTTTCAAGGAACCGTTTTTGTAGATCCTCGCTTGTTCCTTGAAAGCACCCAAAGAGGAGCAATTTCTTCTCAAGCGGAGATACTGCCCCGTTGGTATACCCTTCCTTAGGGGGAAAGGATGGTAGCTTTCCCACCTAAGGAAGGAATTGGTCGCTGTTTCTTTTCTGTACACTCGTGTTAATACCTCACCGTTAGTGTCAGTACGGATCTGAACATCCAAGAATTCAAGATGTCACCCCCCCATTCATGGGTAAATTTCAAACCTACATGGTTAATATTTAATGCATCAATTAAACTTTCAAAATTCTGTTCCGTGCCCCGCCAGATAACGAAGACGTCGTCGATGTATCTGGCCCACATGACGACGTCCTCCGTAAGATGGCCGGTAGGCTCACCAAAAACTACCTCCCTCTCCCACCAGCCCAGGAACAGATTTGCGTACGATGGGGCACAAGAACTCTCCATCGCAGTGCCCCTGAGCTGGTGGTAGAAGATGCCATCGAAAAGGAAGTAGTTTCTGGTGAGAATAAATTGGAGGAGCTGCATGACAAAGTTGTTATGGGCACTATACTGTTCACCCCTTGTCTTGAGAAAGGACTCGACTGCCTCCATACCCAAGTTATGCGGGATGGAGGAGTACAGGGCCTCCACATCAATTGAGCCCAATTTGAGATCCGGTTCCAAAAACATGCCGTCTAGGCGACGGAGTAGGTCAGAGGTATCCCTTACAAACGAAGGAAGGGTCCTCACGAAGGGCGCTAGAATAGAATCAATGTAGATCCCTACATTCTGACTTAAGGAGTTAACCCCCGAAACAATGGGACAACCTCTTAGAGGAGGATACCCCTTATGGACTTTGGGTAGTCCATAAAAGGTAGCTACAGTCGGGTGTGGTATAAAAATGAAGTCAAACTCCTGTTTGCTTATCAATTCCTCCCTCCGTGCTGAAAGTAACAGAGAGTGTAGGGCTTGTTGATATTCAGAGGTAGGGTCCGTTTGTAGTTTTTCATAGGTGATTGTGTCATTTACCCTCCTTTCTTCCATGTCCCGATTTGTCCGCCCTATACTTTGCAGGTAGGCTGTAGGACCTTTGACCACTCCCCTGTGATGAGACAGGCGTCTTACCAGCCTCCTTGGAGGGGGCGCGGTCTGGTCACGTGGCCGGCCCCGAGCTGTGGGTCCGGTCATGTGACATTCGGCGTCACTCGAGGGGTGGGACTAGGAAATACCCGCGGCCTTTTAAATCAGGCTGACTCAGTGCGGGTGTTCCTGCCAACACGCGCACGCCACCTCTGCTGGTCTGTGGAGCACTACCCGGACCGGATGGAATGAGCTGGGGCTATTGGTGGCCCTTAGCCATATAGCTGAACATTGCTTCATTAACACCAACATTTGGGTACCGCATACCTGGCTACCTGATTGGAAGGCTGGACAACATCAGTTCCTCCCTTCATGACGCACATCTGAAGGATAAGTATCACTCTCCATTGTTTTGGGAGTTTTTACATTATGAGTATGAATATTTATGATTACATCCTAAAATATGATGTATCCCCTGATGAATTAGTGACACGCTAAGGAAACGCGTTGGGCTCATAACAGTTTGTGGGGGATGTAATCTCTTTTATGCTACTATTGTTCTATACGACTTATAATTGCTGTCCCTGTTTATCTTTATTTCCCTCCTTTTACTCGACGAAGTTGGGCAGTCGCTGTCCTGTTGGTAGGGAAACTCAGGGTTCAGCTAGGTCGTTTCACAGCAGGAGTGGATAGGGACATAGTCCTGACACTTTTCCCATCTATCCTGTTTGGTTTTTTTGCTATCACTAGTGGGGGTTCTGTCCCACCGTGCACTATACACTTATATCTGGGACCTTGCATTTTAGATATATCTTAATAAAATTTAATTTTTAAAGGTTATCTTTTTTAGTAAATTTTTTTTTTTGCTGTAATATACCCTTTAACCGAAAGAAATACACTTGGAGATGCACGGTAGCGTGTGAAATTATTGAGGATGACCCTATCAGCACTTGTATTTACACCTTGAGTGTAATATACCCTTTTTCGGACAGTAATACACTATGAGATGCACAATAGTGCATGCAAATTTAAAGGATTTTGCTTTCAGCAATTGTAATTTAACACTTTGTGTAATATACCCTTTTACGGACAGATTTACACTTGGCCTGCAACAGCTGGAACACCAGATTTTGGGTATTGCTATTTTGACAATTGAATTTCACCGCAGAACAAAATATATCCTTTGACTGATACTATTAAACTACTTGTCCAGCCACAGCTAGAAAACCAGATTTACTGTATTTCTATTTTTGCAACTGAATTTCACACCAGAAAATAATATATCCTTTGACGGACACTATAAAACTTGTCCAGTTACAGCTGGAACACCAGATTTACGGTATTGCTATTTTGGTAATTGAATTTCAACCCAGAACAAAATATATCCTTTGACGGATACTATTAAACTGCTTGTCCAGCCACAGCTAGAACACCAGATTTACTGTATTTCTATTTTTGCAACTGAATTTCACCCCAGAAAATAATATATCCTTTGACAGACACTATGAAACTTGTCCAGTCACAGCAGGAACACCAGATTTACGGTATTGCTATTTTGGAAATTGAATTTCACCCCAGAAAAAAAAATAGATTCTTTGCCAGACAGTATTACACTTGGCTAGCCACAGCTGGAACACCAGATTTAGGCCCCTTTCACACGGGCGAGTTTTCCGTGCGGGTGCAATGCGTCAGGAGGACGCATTGCACCCGCACTAAATCCGGACCCATTCATTTCTATGGGGCTGTGCACATGAGCGGTGATTTTCACGCATCACTTTTGCGTTGCGTGAAAATCGCAGCATGCTCTATATTGTGTGTTTTTCACGCAATGCAGGCCCTATAGAAGCAAATGGGGCTGCGGGAAAATCGCAAGCATCCGCAAGCAAGTGCGGATACAGAGCGATTTTCCCACATGGTTGCTTAGCAACGGGAACAGATCTTTATTATTTTCCCTTATAACATGGTTATAAGAGAAAATAATAGCATTCTTAATAAAGAATGCATGGTAAAATGAAGAGGAAGGGGTTAAAAATAATAAAAGTTGACTTACCTTAGCCACTTGATCGCATAGTTGCGATCTGTCCTCTCTTTTCCAGCATCAGCTAACAACTAAAGGACCTGTGATGACGTTACATCAAATGGTCCATCACCATGGTAAGATCATAGTTTTTTTTTTTTTTTTTTTATGGTGTTCACCGTGCGTGGTGATACAAAACCCGTTTAGTGTTTTTTATTTTTTACATTTTTAACAAATTATATGTGCGGATATAGGAAGAAGTTAGATTTTTTCCCCCCTTTTTCTTACACTTTTTTGACTCAGACCCACTTGGTTCTTGAAGATCCAGTGGGTATGATGCCACTACAGTACACTGCAGTACACTGTATAGTGTACTGCAGTGTATTGTAATTCACAGTAAGCCTGATCAGGCTCAGCTATACCATGGCAATCCAGATGCCTGTGAAGGCGTCCAATTGCCATGGTAACCACCGGGCACTGCCACAGTAGCGCAGCGGCCCGATGGGGGAGGGAGCTCCATACCTCAGTTTACCCTTCAAGCATCGGGCCGCTGCCACAGCAGAGCAGTGGCCCGATGGTTATCCCCTCCATGCAGCGGTCCCTAGAAGGGGTTAGAAGGGGTTAAATGGCCGTTTCAAGAAGATGGTCAGCTGTATGTTACAACTAATACTCTGCCCCGCTACTGCTCTGCAAATCTAGACTTGGGGGAGGGGCGGGGGGGCTTGCTGCAGCGCCAGCCATCCTGAAGGGGGGGCTTGTTGCTATCCTGAAGAGGAGGGCTGTGATGGCTTGTATGGAGGTGAGGACGGCCATCTTAAACGGCGGGGCAAGGGGGGGGGGGCGCGGCATCAGGCCGCTGCCACAGGTTGCACTACATTTTTTCTAGAAGAGTAAAAATACTCCTCTTAACAATTTTAAGGAGTATTTTTAGCCGAGGATAAGTACACATTTTTGGGTAATTCATATATACAATGCATGGGCCCACGTAACGTTATGAGGCTGATATTTTTGCAGGGAAACCATTGCTAGTCTCCCATGCAGAAATAAATGTAGACAATTTTACATTTATCCAACATCATACACTAAACATAAGACCACTGTTACTATACACAGCGCCCACCTGACGCTGCCATACACAGCGCCCACCTGACGCTGCCATACACAGCGCCCACCTAATGCTGCCATACACAGCGCCCACCTGACGCTGCCATACAAAGTGCCCACCTGACGCTGCCACTGTGTATGGAGGGAGAGAGACAGTGCGCACTCCCATGTGTACACAGGAGAAGTTACAGAAAATCCGTCAGATCTTCTATCTTCATTCAGCAGGACCTGCGCTGACGTCACCGCGCTCACCACTTATTATGATTACGTCATCAAAGGTCCTTTGGCAGGTCCTGAAAGAAGAAGAAAGAAGATGAGGCCGGCTGAGCGATCAAGTTGATGAGGTGAGTTCATTTTTTTTTTTTTTTAACCCCTCAATCAACATTTTAGTAAACATTTTGCATTAAGAATGCTACTATTTTCCTTTATAACTATGTTATAAGGGAACATGATACATTGAATATTAGTTGCTCATCCCTATCATCTCCTAGCAACCATGCGTGAAAATTGCACCACATCCACACCGATTGCGATTTTCACACAGCCTCAGTTATTTCTATGGGGTCTGCATTGCCTGAAAAAACGAAGAATATCGAACATGCTGCGATTATTGAACACGCTGCGATCACGCAACGCACAAATGATGCGTACAAATCACTGCTCATCTGCACAGTTCTCAATTCTCCCCCGTGTGAAAGGGGCCTTAGACTACCAAAGTACAGCATGGTGGCAATTTAGCAGAAATGAAATGATGAGTCGACTGGAGGGTTGCTTAGATTTTCACATTGAAACCAGCCTAGCAATCAGTCAATCACCAAATGTCCAGCTTCAGAACCCCCCCAGCAATCAGCTGTTATCCTTGGGTGAGGCTGCAGCTGGCTATACATTTGCCTTGCAATGTCTGCTGCAGGGAACATGCCGGCCTTTCAACTGAAAGTTAGTCCATGTAAACCACAAGTGTATTACTGAGAAATTTGATCTTTGCAGGCCTCCCAACCATCCAGATCCGGTGGGACAATCCATCAGGTAGCTTCCGCTGCTTATAACTTCAACTCTATCTGCATCCTCAGGATTGTCATCAATGTGTATAGTATGACAGCAATGACCCTGACTAATCACAGGTACAAGTCACATCTCTTTTTAACCAATAGCCAAAGGCTATATATAGTACTCAATAAAACGTTACTTTTATTTCTATAATAAAAAAGAACTTGTGCTTTAAAAAACGGGTGATTCTATCACTAACATTTGTATATTGCATTAGTATCTGCCATAGGGAGATTACAGCGGCATACGCTTCCACCTCTATTCCTGTCCTATATCATCAAGTGAATTGTTCTCATTTATTATCAGACTAGGAATAGATCACTATTAAAACATGCAGGCATTGCCCCCCAACATGTTTCGCCAGAAATCTGGTGTCTTCAGGGGTAGTGGGCAATGATATCTCATGGACTCTGCTGACTCCTATTTAAGGACTCTCCAATCGGAAGACATAATGTCATTAGAGATGTCGCGAACTTCCGCAAATGTTCACGAACATGCGAACCGCCATAGACTTCAATAGACAGGCGAATTTTAAAACCCACAGGGACTCTTTCTGGCCACAATAGTGATGAAAAAGTTGTTTCAAGGGGACTAACACCTGGACTGTGGCATGCCGGAGGGGGATCCATGGCAAAACTCCCATGGAAAATTACGTAGTTGAGTGTGGTAAGTTGAATTCGCAATGCGATTAATATAACCTGCATTAATCGCATTGCGAATTCAACTTAGAGCTGGGTTCCTAATGGTTGTATTGCTAGAATATAACGAAGATTGAGAATATAGTGCTATATTCTCAATCTTCGTTATATTCTAGCAATACAACCATTAGGAACTCAGCTCTAAGTTGTAATCGCAATGCGAATAATACTTACAATTATTAATCGCTTTGCGAATCCATTTGATGCCTCTATTTGATTGTATATGACGGTTGACTATGACTACCACCAACGTTCTGCTGCCTCCGAGGCAAGATATCTGAACCCCCCAGGGGCCATTTGGGCGTTTTTGATAGAAAACGCATCAAAAACGCATATGCGTTTTTATCATTTTTTTATTTTATTTTTTGTGTATTTTGTCACATTTGGTTGCATATTTACATTTGGTATAGGCAAATATGGTAGTCTAGAATTCAGTGTTTCCCAACCAGTGTGCTTCCAGCTTTTGCAAAACTACAACTCCCAGCATGCCTGGACAGCCTTTGTCTGTGCAGACATGCTGGGAGTTGTAGTTTTGCAACAGCTGGAGGCACACTGGTTGCGAAACACAGGTCTAGATCATTACTCTGCCCAAATCTATATTCAGCTACATGGCTTAGAAAATATGCTGTCAAACAATGATCCTAGGTTTTGGTATAGACACATGATCTAGACTACCATATTTGCCTATACCAAATCTAAATATGCAACCAGATGTGGCAAAATACACAAAAAAATAAAATAAAAAAATTATAAAAACGCAGATGCGTTTTTGATGCGTTTTCTATCAAAAACGCCCAAATGGCCCCTGGGGGTTCAGATATCTTGCTTTGGAGGCAGCAGAACGTTGGTGGTAGTCATAGTCAACCGTCATTTACAATCAAATAGAGGCATCAAATGGATTCGCAAAGTGATTAATAATTGTAAGTATTATTCGCATTGCGATTACAACTTAGAGCTGAGTTCCTAATGGTTGTATTGCTAGAATATAATGTATATTCTAGCAATACAACAAAATTATTAGGAACTGAGCTCTAAGTTGAATTCGCAAAGCGATTAATGCAGGTTATATTAATCGCATTGCGAATTAAACTTGGATCTGAGTTCCTAATGGTTGTTGTATTGCTAGAATATAACGAAGATTGAGAATATAGTGCTATATTCGTTATCTTCATTATATTCTAGCAATACAACCATTAGGAAATCAGATCTAAGTTGTAATCGCAATGCGAATAATACAGGTTATATTAATCGCATTGCGATTTACAATTACTAACACTGCAGCTTCAGAATGAATCTAAGATGGATGCTGTCCTTGCGTTTAGATAGGAGATGGGAGGGTCTGGGAGGGAGGGTATGCTGATTGGCTGGAATGTGTCTGCTGACTGTGAGGTACAGTGTCAAAGTTTGCTCAATGATAAAGTATAGGGGCGAACACGAACATCGAATATGCTCGCCCGCCGCGGCGGACGCGAACAACCTATGTTCGCCGGGAACTGTTCGCCACCGAATAGTTCGGGCCATCTCTAAATGTAATCCTTACGTCATCATGTCTGCCTCTCTTGTGGGTGGGCAGGTTCCTACCGGCCAGTCTTCACGTTGCCAGTTAACTTAGGCTATGTAAAAGTAGCTATTATTGGCCTTTGGCTATTGGCTAAAACGCAAAGAAGCAATGTGTATAGGGGCACTTATGGAGTCATCACTATGGGTGCTTTAATGGAGGCATTACAATGTATGGGGACCTTATACAGTGTGGGGGGCACTTTTGAAAAGAATGTGCAAATATTTTCCGCACTAGCCCACGCCTCTAACTGTGCCCAAAACATAACTAAACACCTAATCCCACCCAGTCCCCTAAATGCCCCCACATAGTAATTATTCTCCCTTTATACCACAGTAGTTATGCCAGCATTTGTGCCTTCTTCACAGTAGTTATGCCCAGATATGTGCCCCTCACAATAGCGATTCCCAGATATGTGGCCCTCACAATAGTGATGCACAGATATGTGCCCCCTTACAATAGCAATGCTCAGATATGTGCCCGCTCACAGTAATTATGGCCAGATATGTTCCCCCTCATAGTAGTATTCCCAGCTGGACCCCCCTCACAGTAATATGTCCAGCTGTGCCCCCTCACAGTAATATCATCAGTAATGTGCCCCTCACAGTAATATGACAGTTTTTCCCCCCTCACAGTAATATGCCCAGCTGTGCCCCCTCAAAGGTAATATGCCGTTCTGTGCCCCCTCACAGTAGTATGCACAGCTGTGTCCCCTCACAGTAATATGCCCAGCTGTGCGCACTCAGTTATATGTCTAGCTGTGTCCTCTCATAGTAATATCACCAGTTCTGTGCCCCCTCACAGTAATATGCCCAGCTGTGCCCCCTCACAGTAATATGCCCAGCTGTGCCCCCTCACAGTAATATGCACAGCTATGCCCCCTCACAGTAATATGCCCAGCTGTGCCCTCTCACAGTAATATGTCCAGCTGTGCCCCCTCACAGTAATATGCCCTACTGTGCCCCCTCATAGTAATGTAATATGCCCAGCTATACCCCCTTCACAGGCAGTAAAAAATATATATATAAACTCCCCATATACACCTCGTTCCACCGCAGCAGGATAATACACGAAGTTCCCAGCTGGTTCCACCCCCTGCCCAGACCTGCAGTGTGAAGCACAGACAGGGGAGGAATGATGGAGCAGAAAGCAGACAGACGGCCACTGAAATTTGGGACTGTCTAGCAGTATCTGGGACAGTTGGGAGGTATGCTATGTGGGGGCACTTATGTGGGTCTTAAACTGTGGGGGACACTTACAGGAGCCTTAAACTGTTCGGGAAAACGAGTTTGGGAAATGTTTTTTTTACAGTATAAATCAATTTCTGAAGCTATTATGCGCGAAGTAATAACTTCGGCTCATCTGAGCCAATACATTCTAATACTGTACGGATTAGAATACCGTACAGTATTGAAACAAAGCTTTATGCTAATCAACTTCGGATGTTTCATCCGAAGACGATTCGCTCATCCCTAATTTCAACCAACGAACGTTCATTTTTGTTTAAATCATCTGTTTCTATGAATTTTAGACTAATTTGTATGGCTGTTTTTACACTTCAAAGCTGATCTTGGTATTCATGCTGTGAAATTAATTACCATTAAATAGCAGCTTAACTAAGAAAAAGGAAAATGTCTTGAGCCAGGAGATTTCCTCCTTTGTGTTTAAAGCAGAGCTCACTTAAGTTTTTATCATTTACAAATTAAGCTATACACCCATTTTTCCAGTCATGTTCTGTGATTCTCTAAGGGAAATGCAGAGTAGACCTTCCTGCATACTAGGACAAAGAGGAAGGGTTGCTACCTTTCCCAACAAAAAATACTGGTTACACAAGTTAAAAAGGTTGATGTGGGTTAATTGATCATATTTTATGTTTTGCTCCATTTTATTTTCCTCAATAAAGCCAAACTTTTCACTTTTGGGGACACCCTGTGTATTTAAGTTTTATCTACCCTCTATTTTTAAAATGTTTCTGTGGGGATTCAAACTCACAACCTTCTACATTAAAGGCAAGAACCTTAACCACTGATCTTTAGAGGTCTATATTAAACTATTGCAAATATATTATGGCTAAAAACCTGAGTAGTAGTTTCCCCTGAATTATGCATTCATATATATCAGAGGTATCATTTTATATATTTTTTTAGTAAGTATATATTTATTTTGTGCCATACAATTTTTTACAATTACTAAAAAATATATATAAAATTATGCTTCTGCTGTATATGCATATCAATACAAATGAAACGTCTGAGATTTTTCAGCAATGACTTAGCATTGATCTCTATAGCCCAGTGGTTACGGTTCTTGCCTTTAATGTAGATGGTTGTGAGTTGGAATCCCACAGAAAAATTTCAAAAATAGAGTCTAAATTAGACTTATACACACAGGGTATCCCCAAGCATAGTGACCATGCTTGGGAATATCCCTTTCATGTTCAAAACACTGGACTATATATATGGACACAACCATATATGGAGTCAGAGCAGGGAGGAAATTCCCCATTTTTGAGTCCCGACTGCCGGGACTGAAGCAGGAAGCCCCTTAGCGGATCGGGGCCCTGGGCAATCAGTTTGCCAGCCCTGCCTGCCTCTATAAATGTGTGATAGAGCTTACTAAGACTGATGTGACCCTGCAGTTTATTTGCGGCCAATGCTGAATTCTGGCACAAGCTGTCCCCTCAATTTTCCTAGTGCATCTCTGGTTTGCACTTGGAAGATAGGTAGATAGGGAACTGCAGCTTTCACCACTGATTGTAAATGTACTGTGTTTGTAACTCCCCAGAGTGGCATTACCACATTTTACACCTTCCCACTTTCTCCTGTAGTTGATTCCATGTCATCATGTGTATTTATTCCTGATCCAAAGACTGTGCATTCCCCATTTCCTTGCAATTGTTATGGTAACATGTAATGTGCCTGGTCTACCAGCAGATGACGGCTGTAATGGCAGAGCTAACTAGCACAGAATGGAACCCTCTTTCCATTCTAGCTCTCTCTAGAGAGGGAGGAGTTTTAATTAGTGAAAGTCAGTCTTGCTTACCACCTGTAAGGGGAATGCAGCAGGCCCCGGTCCCTGCTGGACGAGCCCTGCAGAAGTTAGTTCAGGGTAACCCCCCCCCAGGGAAAGGCTGTGCTCTAGCCAGCAGAGCACCATCAGCTCTGCTGTAACAAGAGAAAAGAGCAAAGAGTCTCAGAAGCCAGGAGGAAAGATTCCCTGGATATAGACAAAGATAAAGACAGAGTCAGACTACAGAAAGTTAAGCACAGCAGCAAAGGAAAAGTTTCTATTTAATCCAGTTAACACAGCAGAGCTAGGGAGTAGCAGAGATGTAGCAGAGCCGAATGTGTTCGCCTGCAAGAATTCATGGCAAAGCCTGCTAGTGACCAAGATAAAGTTGAAAGATTGTTCCCTGATGAAAGTTTATGCAAAGTAAAGCTGTTTCAACTTTAATACAAGTTTGGACTCAATTTCTTTTTAAACTGTTTTATTGACAGAAATGGAAATACTGTACAACAGTATAATACACTTTTGTTGCCAAAATTAGCCAAATACAATATATATATTGTGGTAAGGTGCAGGGTGCTGTCCTAGATGGCAGGTACGTGTCACCGAGGTTCATAGCCTCGGTGAGGTAAAAGCCGTTTGTTGGTGTCAGTAGCAGGTAGTGCTACTGACACATTTGCTAGATAGCATGGCTGCAAAGCCGATCCGGGCCGGCTCTTACCGGGAGCAGCTAAAGTGTAGGGTGGGTGGCTGCTCCCCACGACCCAGTCCTGGTTCAAAAACTCAGCCAGCACTAGCAGCTGGGAGAGTGATTGTCTTGGAAGCTGCTGCTAGTCCTGTGGAGCTCTCTGGGCTGGAAGGACGTGCCCAGCAAGGAGGCGTGCAGCCGTCCTGGAACCCTGAAGGAGGATTGTCCTGCGGCTGGGCTGACAGCCAGGTGCGAACCCGCACATCAAACCTGCCAGGTGAATGGAACCTGTGTTTGGACTTTTTGTTTTCCCCTTCATTTGCTGATGTGTGTGACTTAACACCAAGTGACTTTCTTCTGTTATTTTGATGCAAGTGTGAATAAAACACTGTTTTCCGCACCTTCTGGACTCCCTGTTGCCTCTATACTGCACCCGCACCGCTGTCTACCAGAGCGACTCCCCACATTTGGTGTCGGATGCGGGCATGCGCAGTGAGGCTGGCGTGAACGCCGAAGTTTGTTTTTGCTGGGCACGACTGGATGTCCTATATTCGGCCGGCAAAGTTGCAGCCTGTGGTCCCTGACAAAATGGAGGCGGCTGTGAAAGCCCTCATAGAGGCTAACGTGCAGCAGCGGGAGACCAACCAGCTACTGCTGCAGCACGTGATGGCATTGCAAGCTGCAGGAGCGTCCCGCCACGTCCACGATGCCCGGAAAGCTGTCCGTGCAGCGATCCCTAAGATGACCCCTCGGATGATGTGGAGACCTATCTGGCGGTGTTCGAGAAGGTGGCCGTGAGGGAGAAATTACCCTGAGAACAGTGGGCAGAGGTCGTCGCTCCGTTCCTGGCGTCTGGACCCCAGCAAGTGTTTTTTGACCTCCCAGATGACCAAGCAGCTGACTACCCGACCGTGAAAGGTGAGATCCTGGCAAGACTGGGGGTGAACGTGTTAGTCCGGGCTCAGCGGGTCCACCAGTGGAACTTTAATACGGCTGAACCCGCCAGGCCGCAGTATTATGAGTTGCTGCACAGGTTGCAAAAGTGGCTGCAGCCTGAGGTTCTAAGTCCGGCTGCTATGCTGGACCGTCTGCTGGCTGACATCTTCTGGAGGGCCTTGCCGTACCCCCTGCAGCACTGGATCGGCCAGGTATCACCCACTAATGCCCTGGACATGGTCGACCTGGTCGAGCGCTATGAGGCCACAAAAACCTTGAAAGGGGGTGTTGTTGGGAGGGGCCGGTCAAACCCCGGAGGTCTCCCATCCAGTCCCGACGACTGGTACCCGAGAAACCTGCTCGGGGTGTACCCCTGTAGACCCGGCCCCGATAGTCTGCTGGCGGTGTCACGAGCCTGGCCATGTGAGGGCCGACTGTCCACAGTGGGGAGAACCCATGGAGACCAATTATGGGTACCGGGCTTCCATGTATGCCCGGAGACTGTGTGCGACCGGCACCCCGAGACAATAGACAATCGTCATCTGTGCCAGGTGCAAGTCGGTGATAATCTTGCAGTGGCGCTGCTGGACTCAGGGAGCCTAGTAACCCTGGTAAGTGCTGCCCTGGTACAGCCCTCCCAGTATACGGGCCGGAAAGTTGGGGTGGTGTGCATACACGGAGACTTAAAGGACTATCCCACGGCTGTAATGTCTCTGTCCACGGCGGCCGGCACCTGGACTTGTGAAGTGGCGATCTCCTCAAAGCTACCCTATGAACTAATAATTGGGAGAGACTTCCTGGTTTTCCGTCACTATGGCCTGAGGTGAAAGTGACTAATAGCCCTGAGACAGGGGTAACCCTAGCAGAGTGGCCTGGTTCCTGTGGGAGGCCAGAGCCCTGGGAGCCCGAGTCCGAAGGGCCGGCGGTAGGGGTGACCACTGCTCCAGCGGTAGAGGGGAGACAACCCCACTAAGTGTAATGGTGGGAGACACGGAGGACTTGCCACCGGGACCTGAGTTGGCAGACCTCAATGTCTCCGGGGAAAATTTTGGGACCGCACAACACCGGGACCAAACCCTAACCAGAGCCTGGGATAGTGTCATAATAATTGATGGTAAACCCCAGAAACCTGGGGCTGAATTAATGTTTCCGCGATTCATTGTCCTTCAGGATATGTTGTATCGGGTGAACCAAATCCGAGGTGAGCCTGTTGAACAGTTGGTGGTGCCCACAGCGTATCGCAGGCTTGTCATGGAGCTTGCCCACCAACATGTTCTTGGGGGACACCTGGGGTGGCAGAAAACCCAGGACCGCATACTGCAGCGGTTTTATTGGCCCAGTGTGTTCAAGGAGGTAGAGAATTATTGTAAGTCCTGTCCCACCTGTCAGATAAATAGCCCCCAGCCACATTTCCGTAGTCCTCTGGTACCGCTTCCAATTATTGAGGTCCCGTTTGAGCGAATCGCTATGGATCTAATTGGGCCTGTACCAAAGTCTGCCAGGGGCCACCAACACATTCTGGTAGTTCTCGACTATGCCACTCGATATCCGGAGGCGGTGCCTCTGCGACATACCTCAGCTAAACTCATTGCCAAAGAGTTAATGGAAATGTTTTCCCGTGTGGGCCTGCCAAAAGAGGTTCTGACGGACCAAGGGACCCCTTTTATGTCCAAAGTTATGAGGGAACTGTGTAAATTATTGCGTATAAAGCAATTGCGGACGTCCGTTTACCATCCACAAACGGACGGTCTTGTCGAGAGGTTTAACCAAACTTTAAAAAATATGTTAAAAAGGGTGGTGTCTAGAGATGGGAAGGACTGGGACCTGCTTCTGCCCTATCTCATGTTCGCAGTGCGAGAGGTACCCCAGGCCTCTACTGGGTTCTCGCCCTTCGAACTGCTTTATGGCAGACACCCTCGGGGCCTGTTGGATATCGCCAAGGAAGCATGGGAACAACAGCCTGTCCCCCACAAAAGTGTCATTGAGTATGTCACCCAGATGCAGGAACGGATGGAAAAGGTGTTGCCGCTGGTCCGGGAGCATATGGAGGCAGCGCAACAAGCCCAGAGTAGGGTGTACAATCGTCAGGCTCGGGTACGGGGCTTCAAGCCGGGAGATCGGGTGTTGGTTCTGGTACCCACCCTTGACAGCAAGTTCCTAGCTAGGTGGCAGGGCCCCTATGAGGTGATCGAGAAAGTAGGGAAGTAAATTACAAAGTACACCAGCCAGGGCGGCGCAAGCCGGAGCAGGTGTACCACGTGAATTTACTAAAGCCGTGGAAAGATAGGGACACGGCCGACGACCACAGCCCCGGCCAGGGCTTCTAGAGTGAAAAGGGTCCAGCCCCCGTTCGAGGCCTGTGAAGCCGTAACCACGGTAAGAATTGCAGACAGCCTGTCTTCCAAACAAGTTCAGGAAGTCAGGGAGTTCCTCAGTCGGAACACGGATGTGTTCTCGGACCTCCCTGGCCGCACGTCTCTCATCCGACATGACATCGTCACTGAGCCTCAGGCCAAGATCCGGTTAAAACCATACCGGGTACCCGAGGCTCGGCGACGAGCCATCGCGGAGGAAGTGAAATTAATGTTGAAGCTCGATGTCATTGAGGAGTCGAAAAGTGAGTGGGCCAGTCCCATAGTCCTAATACCCAAGCCGGATGGGACGTTGCGGTTCTGCAACGACTTTCGCAAGTTAAATGAAGTGTCCAAGTTTGGCGCGTATCCCATGCCCCGGGTAGACGAGCTTGTGGAGAATTTAGGACAAGCCCGTTATTTTTCTGTGCTGGACCTCACTAAAGGGTACTGGCAGGTACCCTTAACGGAGTCGGCTAAGGAAAAACGCTTTGTTACCCCGCAGGGCCTGTATCACTACAAGGTGTTACCCTTTGGCCTGCATGGCGCTCCCGCCACCTTCCAAAGGTTAATGGACATAGTGCTGCGACCACATCGTCGGTACGCCTTGGCCTATTTAGATGATGTGATCATCCACAGCACCGACTGGGAAAGCCATTTGCCCAAAGTGCAGGCGGTAGTGGATGCCCTGAGGAAAACCGGTCTAACCGCCAATCCAAAGAAGTGTGCGATTGGATTGGAAGAGACCAAATACCTGGGATATGTCATTGGGCGGGGAGTCATCAAGCCTCAGGTAAATAAGGTAGAGGCAATACGGAATTGGCCCCGACCGGTCACCACCAGGCAGGTAAAGTCATTCCTGGGGATTGTGGGGTATTACATGAGGTTTGTGCCCCACTTTGCTACTATCGCTTCGCCATTGACAGAGTTGTTAAAGGGCGTAAGACAGGGATGGTCCGCTGGAATGAGCAGGCGGAAAAGGCTTTCTCCGCCTTGAAATCGGCCCTGTGTGGGTCCCCGGTTTTGGTGACACCCGATTTCAGGAGAGAATTCATAGTCCAGACCGACGCCTCTGAGGTTGGCCTTGGTGCGGTACTATCGCAGGAAGTCAACGGGGAGGAGCATCCCGTTGTCTTCCTCAGCCGCAAGCTCACCCCAGCCGAGACTAGGTACAGCATAGTCGAGAGAGAGTGCCTGGCCATCAAGTGGGCACTCGAGGCCCTCCGTTATTACCTGTTGGGCAGAAGCTTTCGCCTGGTGACCGACCACTCCCCACTCAAGTGGATGTCCCAAGCCAAAGAGAGGAATGCCCGGGTCACCAGGTGGTTTCTGTCCCTACAGAATTTTAAATTCACGGTGGAACACAGAGCGGGCCGGTTGTTAAAAACGCAGACGCGCTCTCCCGGGTACACTGTTTGTCGTGTGTCCACCCCTCAGGGTTGAACAAAGGGGGGTATGTGGTAAGGTGCAGGGTGCTGTCCTAGATGGCAGGTACGTGTCACCGAGGTTCATAGCCTCGGTGAGGTAAAAGCCGTTTGTTGGTGTCAGTAGCAGGTAGTGCTACTGACACATTTGCTAGATAGCATGGCTGCAAAGCCGATCCGGGCCGGCTCTTACCGGGAGCAGCTAAAGTGTAGGGTGGGTGGCTGCTCCCACGACCCAGTCCTGGTTTTGGGCTGGGTTTAAAAACTCAGCCAGCACTAGCAGCTGGGAGAGTGATTGTCTTGGAAGCTGCTGCTAGTCCTGTGGAGCTCTCTGGGCTGGAAGGACGTGCCCAGCAAGGAGGCGTGCAGCCGTCCTGGAACCCTGAAGGAGGATTGTCCTGCGGCTGGGCTGACAGCCAGGTGCGAACCCGCACATCAAACCTGCCAGGTGAATGGAACCTGTGTTTGGACTTTTTGTTTTCCCCTTCATTTGCTGATGTGTGTGACTTAACACCAAGTGACTTTCTTCTGTTATTTTGATGCAAGTGTGAATAAAACACTGTTTTCCGCACCTTCTGGACTCCCTGTTGCCTCTATACTGCACCCGCACCACTGTCTACCAGAGCGACTCCCCACAATATATATAGAGAGAGAGAGAGAGGTTCTAAGACCTGTATATTCCAATTCTCTTAATACAGAAAACAGTGTAAACAATGATACAATAACTGTCTTAGTCGCATCCAGTGGCGTACATACAGGGGTCGCAGGGGTCGCAGTTGCGACCGGGCCCGGCACTCCAGGGGGCCCGGCCGCCTGTGGAGCCACCCCCCAGGCCAGCAAGCTACCCTAAATGATGTACTAACATGTAATGGAGCGCTCTGATGGGGCCCAGCACGAAGTACAGAGCGCTCCATTACATGTATAATGTGGAGGGAGGGAGGGAGTGCGCACACTCACACACCCGGCTGGTCGACATTTCTGTTCCATAGTGAAGCAGGGAAAACTCTCTCATCCCTGCTTCACTGCTCTTCACAGCTCAGGAGCTCCCCCTGCTGGCCCCAGATCGCGCTGCTGGCTGTGGGAGGAGATCTGAAGACCCGGGAATCTGCCTTCAGCACAGCCAGCACCGAGATGAGTGAGGAGGGAGCCTGTCATCAGGGAAGAAGGTAAGTAGTTTTTTTTTTTCTAAGGCTGCAGACTGGGGCAAAGAGCAAGAGGGGGGCATAACTAATTTGAGGGGGCACCTAATCAGGCATTACTGTGAGGGGGCACATATGAAGGCATAACTATGAGGATTGAGGGGGCACATATGAAAGCTTAAGGGCTTCTGTCATCACTTTTGACATTATAAGCTGTCTGACATTAGCTATGTGCTAATGTCAGAGCAGCTTGATAATGTCTTTTACAAAATCCGAGTTATATTCGGGTCAAAACATAATTTTATAATATGTAAATTAGCTTCTAGGAGCAGGGGCGTTGCCCTGCTCCTAGAAGCTCTGTCTTGACAACCTGCTGGCACGCCCCTTCTTACTTTGAGTGACAGTGCCGGGCAGCGATCCTCCGGCACTGTCTCCTTGTGAAATCCAGCGCCTGCACGGCCGCTCTGTATTCGGCGCAGGCGCGGTGAACAGAAGGCACCAGCGTCCTCTGCTCACCGCGCCTGCGCCGAATACAGAGCGGCCGTGCAGGCGCTGGATTTCTGAGGAGACAGTGCCGGAGGATCGCTGCCCGGCACTGTCACTCAAAGTAAGAAGGGGCGTGCCAGCAGGTTGCCGCACAGAGCTCTAGGAGCAGGGCAACGCCCTGCTCCTAGAGGCTAATTTACATATTATAAAATTACGTTTTTTGGCCCGAATATAGCTCGGATTTTTGTAAAAAAGACATTATCAAGCTGCTCTGACATTAGCACATAGCTAATGTCAGACAGCTTATAATGTCAAAAAGTGATGACAGAAGCCCTTTAACTACTGCGAGGGGGCACATATATGGGCATATCTAATTTGAGGGACACATAATGTGGCATAACTACTGTGAGGGGACACATAATCTGGCATTACTACTGTGAGGGGGCACATATTTGGCATTACTACGGTGAGGGGGCACATATTCTGGGCATTACTACTGTGAGGGGGCACATATCTGGGCATATTACTGTGAGGGGACACATAATCTGGTATTACTACAGTGAAAGGGGAACATATTTGGCATTTCTACTGTGAGGGGGCACATATCTGGGCATATTACTGTGAGGGGACACATATTCTGGTCATTACTACTGTGAGGGGACACATATTCTGGTCATTACTACTGTGAGGGGGCACATATTTGGCATAACTACTGTGAGGCGGCACATATCTGAGTATACCTACTGTTACAGGAACAAAGGTGGGCATTAGTACTGTGAGGGGCCTCAAGGTGGGCATTAGTACTGTGTGGTAGCACTAGATTACCCTGCTATACATTGGCATGGCTCAGTCTTACCGGCCAGCACAGCGCCCCCTGCTGGTGATTTCACAGGGACAGTCACCATCCCTTCCTTATGTAATTATTCTTTTTTTCTCATCACAGGGACCTTGTTCTGGATCCAGCGGACATCACGCCGACGCCAGCGACACCCTGGATGAGGTAGGACCAGATTTTATTAGTTAGGACTGGGTGAGTGTAGCCGTGCATTGGGGTTAGGGCTCTTTAACATCCTGTATGGGTAATCTGCTGTGTGAATAAGTGCCAAGCCCCGAACAGCAGAGACACAGAGCACTAACAGGATTGATAACGCTCCGTGCCTCTCTGTGATCTTTTTACTACAAAATCACAGTGAGATAAAGTTGTCACCGTGATTTTGTAGTTAAAAGATCACAGAGAGGCACAGAGCATTATCAATCCTGTTAGTGCTCCGTGTCTCTGCTGTCTGGAGCGGGGCTTGGCACTCATTCACGCAGCGAATTAGCCGCACGGAAATGGCAAGTGATAGGTTACATTTTTGTAATATACTTTATTTAGCCAAAATAATTTTAGTAGTAAACTGGGGCTGAATGGCCATTAGCAGCGCTCTTAGAAATTAGGGGGGGGGGGGGGCCCATGGATCAGTTTCGCACCGGGGCCCCATAGATTGTGTGTACGCCACTGGTCGCATCTCTAACCAGCCATTGCTATGCTACCCGCCCCCTATTACAACATTTAAAGTATAGCGATTTTGATGTGTACGGATGTCCTGGTACACCTACTGAGCCATGTCTCCTCGAGCCGCTGATATTACTTGTCGCAGTCTCGAGGTTGAATACATGGTTTATGCTGCCCCACACCACAAGCCCCAAACTTTATCAAATTTCTGTGGTTTATTGCGATGTTTGTATACCAGTACTATGTAAGGTAGGATCTGATTTATTTGCATTTTCCACCTGGTCAGGTTTGGTGTATTGGGGCTGTACCATTTTAGTGCTATACATTTACGTGCCATAAACAGGGATTCCCTCAGGAATATTGTCGTATAGTGATCCCAATTATCATCATTAAGTATTCCTAACAGGCAGACCTCAGGAGTGCACTGCACCCAAATCGATAATAGTGAGGAAAGAAGATCAGTCACCTCCTTCCTGAAGGCGGCTATCGGGTTGCAGCTCCAGATCATGTGCCAGAAACCTCCTATTCCCCACACCTCGGACATGCTGTAGATGGCACTCTACCCATCCTGTACATCCTAATAGGAGTTAAATATGACTGGTGAATGATATAAAGTTAGATAATTTTGTTATTTATTGCGGGTGATACTTGTAGATGTAACTCCAATAAATTTGGTATTAATTCTTCTGTGAGTGTGGGTATCTTATTTTCCATTTGTCTATCACTGGTAGGGGTTCTGCACTAATCTTTGCTCACAATTAGTGATGAGCGGCAGGTGCCATATTCGATTTCGACGAAATTCGCGAATATTCGAAAGAATATTCGTTTCATATTCGTCGAAATCGAATATTCGTCATTATTCTAGTTATCGCGATTAATATGCGAAGATAACGAAGTATTCTACATCTTCGTTTTAGCGAAGATAACGAAGTATTCTACATCTTCGTTTTAGCAACCTATTCATCAACTTCGCTAATTCTAGCAATCAAATAGGAAGGTTGACTATAGAGACAGCTGTGTTTAATTCGCTATGCGATTATATAATTTTTTTTTTAATAAATAGAATAATTATAATAATTATCAAGTAATATAATTATTCTATTAAAAAAAAAAAATCGCATAGCGAATTTAACACAGTTGTCTCTATAGTCAACCTCCCTATTTGATTGCTAGAATTAGCGAAGTTGACGAATAGGTTGCTAAAACGAAGATGTAGAATACTTCGTTATCTTCGTTTTGAGGAATATGACAAATACATTCGTCATATTCACTATTCGCTAATACTACCAAGCCAACCATAGTAAACCAGGTCTAAGTAGAAATCGCAATGCGATTAATTCAAGTTATATTAATCGCATTGCGATTTCAACTTAGAGCTGGGTTTATAATGGGTCAGCTTGCAAGAATTAACGAAGTTAACGAATATGGAATATAGCAGCAGTGCTAAGTTGAAATCGCAATGCGATTAATTTAACTTGAAGTAATCGCATTGCGATTTCAACTTAGCACTGCTAGTGCTATATTCCATATTCGTTAATTCTAGCCTATGTAAGATAGCAGTGCTAAGTTGTAATCGCAATGCGATTAATATAACTTGAATTAATCGCATTGCGATTTCAACGTAATTCCTCAAATCCGACAGTACATTTTAGTATATGGAGACGTGCACGGAAGTCGGCAGAAGCGGCAACGGGCACTGACTAGAGCAGCCAGGAAGCCAGGAATCCTCAGGACAGGTAAGAACTACTTTTGGGAAGTGGGAAAGAAAAAAATATAACAAAAAAAAAAAAAACGAATATTCTAAATAGCGAATTTATAGCTAAAAAACTCGCTATTCGAATATTCGCGCTCAACACTACTCACAATATCAATTATACTGAATACTAGTAAAACTGGATCCCATATGTGGCACGCGAAGGATATCACCAGCAATAGCAATCAGTACATGAATAAATGACCTATGCAGTTAATCCCCTATATATCAGCTAAACCAAGTATCCAGACAATACGAAAAAAATTTTTTTTTACAACAGAATGTAATAAGTATATTCACAGACCAGGCTAAATGCAAAGCTGAATACAAGACTAAATATAAGGCTGAATATACAACTGAATATAAGGCTGGATACAAGGCTGAATACAAGGCTGAATACAAGGCTGAATACAAGGCTGAATGCAAGACAGAATGCAAGGCTGAATGCAAGACTGAGTGCAATATAGCGAAGAGAAGTTGACCTAACATAAAATGCTAAAGTGCTTATACAAAAAGTGTAATAAAGGCCACAAATCTCACTCAGAAATGTATAATATAATAGATACCCCACCAACCAGCCTAGTCATAAAGCATGAACAGGGACCGCCATAAAAATAGGGGGGGTAATTTATCGACCGCTCCGACGTACGTTTTGCTCTTGCTTCCTCCAGGGGGCATACCATATATGTGTTCCAGCTGAGCTTAAATAGGCCCTCGCGCCTCCTCCCATTACCTGTCCGTAGTTGCCCATTTCATGTGACCAATATACCAGAATCCTGCAGCATGTCGACCAGTATCACAAGATCACAGGTGTAATCATCTAAACCCAGAAGTGGGCACAAACCCATCCAATGCCCACACTCGGAGTAGAGACGCAAAAAACGGGGGTGTAAACGGAGGGGGGAAGGGTGAGCGGGCGGGTGGCGAGCCTGGAGAAACATACATGAAAAACCAATTTAATCCCCATATCATCCTACAAATAGTAGTTCTGTGAGCGCGAGAGCCAGAAGTACCCACATCGCCATATTTGTTTTGGCCATATATCTATAATATCTAGGCACAACCTGGAAAGCTATTAAATACATTGAATTGAGAAAAACTTCAAACCTGATTCTATCATCAACACCCAGAAGTCCCGAAATGCAAAAGTGAAATAAAAAGTGCTAAAACGTGCAAAGAGTGCAAAGTACGGAAGTGCAAAGTTGTGAAAGAGGACGTGTAAAAAAGTGACAAAAAAGCATATCATTAATTAACTCTATAAATAAACAATAATAAATGCAACCCATATAACAATCATGGGTGAGCAAAGATAAGTTGTAGGTGTGCTCAACCCCGCCACACCCAGCACGGGACACGCCAAGAACCACAGCTTTACTGGAAAGGAGCAAAGGAAAAGGTCCAGCTAGGTTAAAATATTGTTACCTTTATTTATTCAGTGCGGTTAAGAGCCAGTTACAGTCCAGTCTACGCGTTTCAGATCAGAGACAATAGCGATCCTTACTCATGACCTATACAATGACATATAACAATCATGATGCACTAAAAAACTATAAAATGCACATATAATTAAATTGCAATGAAAAACCACATATGAGATACGTGATAACGCAGTGAATGAATAGACTCCATGATTAAATATAAATGATTTACAACGATGATTAATTCATTACGACAATGAATGTGTTAAGAACATGATGCAAAAATATGTGACCCTAAATTAACACAATCAACACAATTGGAGTGAAAAAATATATATAAATTATTATTTTATATTATTTTATTGATTGATGGTCTTTGTCCTCTTTTATTCTTTATATCCATTTTTTTGCTTCAACTGTTGGAGTATATACTGACACATAATTTCTTCCTGTTTAGGGGTGCGTTTTTCCTGCAGCTCCAGGGTACAGCAATGGAGGCGTCTTGTGCGCCCTCATATGCAAATCTGTTCCTAGGGCTGTGGTAGATACTATTGATGAGTGAGCATGCTCGGCCGAGTATTGGTTCGGCTCGAGCATCGCTATGCTTGGCTTTACTCGGCTTTACTCGGCCGAACACCACGTGTATTCGTCGCATTGCTCAAGTCTCCTCCCCGCACGTTTGGAGCCTTCTAACCAGCCAATGAAGGTAAGTAATTTCCCTCAGTGTAAGGAAATAGCAATGTTAGCCCTAAGCCTTACACTGATTGGCTGGCTGGAACACGTGATACCATTTCATATAGGAGCTGAAGTCCGGTGCTTGACTCATTCAGCGTCAGGGAGAGAAGACAGTAGGCAGGGACAGATAACGTTTTGCTCTAAACTTACTGATTTCACTCCAAAAACCTTATTGAAAGACTTAACAGTCCTTTTAAGGACTAGAGTGTGTGTTTGACAGCAGTGCAGCACCTTTTCTGCACAGGCGTCACTAGGAAGGGACAGATAGTGCAGGGCTTGAAAATCGCTTTTATAACTTCTAAAAGAAAGATTTCCGATTAGTGACATCTACAATACGCCATCATTAAGAAGTGTGTCGGGCAGACATTATAAAAAGGGGCTTATTCACAACAGTGTGCTTGGTACTGAGATATACACTGCACCATCAGAGAATTTATTTTTTCTGGGTAAATTAACCTAACTTGTGCCACATCTGTGTGCGCGTTCAATCCGCAACCGTTATCTAAATTACTCCAGCAGATAGTGATTTATATTTTGTCCATAGTTAACTAGTTTTGGGCACATTTGTGTGTGCGTTTAGGCCGCAACCGTATGTACAGTATTCCCGCAGAGAATACATTTTATTTGGGACAAATTTGTATCTAATAGAGAATGACATCCGAATACAGTGTGTATTGTCAAAATTACATTATCTCTGGGCTAGTGTAGTGACGAAAATCTGTATTTTCTGTATCCAGTACCTTACTGGAAGCCAATACAGTGTGTATTGTAAATATTACATTATCTCTGGTCTAGTGTACTCCTGAAAATTATTATTTTTCTGTATTCAGTACATTACAGCAAGCCAATACAGTGTGTACTGTAAAACTTACATTATCTCTGGTATAGTGTACTCCTGAAAATATTTATATTTCTGTACTTAGTACATCACAGCAAGCCAATACAGTGTGTACTATAAAAATGTCATCATCTCTGGGCTAGTGTAGTGCTGAAAATTTGTATTTCTCTGTCTACAGTACATTACAGCAAGCCTAATACACTGTGTACTGTAAACATTACATTATCTCTGGTCTAGTGTACTCCTGAAAATATTTATTCTTCTGCATTCAGTACATTACAGCAAGCCAATACAGCGTGTACTGTAAAAATGTCATTATCTCTGGGCTAGTGTAGTGCCGAAAATTTGTATTTCTCTGTCTACAGTACATTACAGCAAGCCTATACACTGTGTACTGTAAAAATTACATTATCTCTGGTCTAGTGTACTCCTGAAAATATTTATTCTTCTGCATTCAGTACATTACAGCAAGCCAATACAGCATGTACTGTAAAAATTTCATTATCTCTGGGCTAGTGTAGTGCCGAAAATTTGTATTTCTCTCTCTACAGTACATTACAGCAAGCCAATATAGTGTGTAATGTAAAAATGTCATTATCTGTGGCCTACTGTAGTGCTGAAAATTTGTATTTCTCTGTCTATAGTACATTACAGCAAGCCTATACAGTGTGTACTGTAAAAATTACATTATCTCTGGTCTAGTGTACTCCTGAAAATATTTATTTTTCTGCATTCAGTACATTACAGCAAGCCAATACAGTGTGTACTGTAAAAATTTCATTATCCCTGGGCTAGTGTAGTGCCAAAAATTTGTATTTCTCTGTCTACAGTACATTACAGCAAACCAATACAGTGTGTACTGTAAAAATGTCATTATATCTGGGCTAGTGTAGTGCCGAAAATTAGTATTTCTCTGGCTGCAGTACATTACAGCTAGCCAATACAGTGTGTAATGTAAAAAATTCATTATCTGTGGCCTACTGTAGTGACGAAAATTTGTATTTCTCTGTCTATAGTACATTACAGCAAGCCTATACAGTGTGTACTGTACAAATTACATTATCTCTGGTCTAGTGTACTACTGAAAATATTTATTTTTCTGCATTCAGTACATTACAGCAAGCCAATACAGTGTGTACTGTAAAAATGTCATTATCTCTGGGCTAGTGTAGTGCCGAAAATTTGTATTTCTCTGTCTACAGTACATTACAGCAAGCTAATACAGTGTGTACTCTAAAAATGTCATTATCTGTGGCCTAGTGTAGTGCCTAGAATTTGCATTTCTCTGTCTACAGTACATTATAGCAAGCCAATACAGTGTGTACTGTAAAAGTTTCATTATCACTGGGCTAGTGTAGTGCCGAACATTTGTATTTCTCTGTCTACAGTACATTAGAGCAAGCCAATACAGTGTGTACTGTAAGAATTTCATTATCTGTGTCCTAGTGTAGTGCTGAAAATTTGTATTTCTCTGTCTACAGTACACTACAGCAAGCCTATACAGTGTGTACTGTAAAAATTACATTATCTCTGGGCTAGTGTAGTGCCGAAAATCTGTATTTTTCTGTATCCAGTACTGTCCTGCATCACAAAACGGTGTCTTTAGCAGACAGTAAAACAATCTGCGCCATATCAACAGACAAAACCATTAATATGAATAAAGCGAGCACAAAGTTAGGGGGAAGTGGGCGTGATGCTGATGGTGCAAGACAGAGGCCGTGGCCCTGGCTGTGATGCTGATGGTGCAAGCAGAGGCTGTGGCCCTGGGTGCAATGAATGTGGTCAGTTGGATTGCAGAAGATAATGCTTCCAGTCGGTTGAGCACCACCCTCTCTTCCACGAAGTCCAGTCTCTGTAGCCAAGAGTCTGGTCAACCGAATCCTCACTCTGATCCTCCTTCCTCCCACTATGTCATGTCTGGCCAATCAAGTGATCCCACACTCAGATATTCACATAACCTCTTTTCATCGCCAGTACTTGGTTTGGCTCTCTCGCCAAGCTCGCTTGAAGAGGTAACTGAGATATTGTGCCCTCATTCCCAACCTCTTGAGCCTTCATAGTCTCAAGAAGATGATGGTGGTGAACCGCGGTCATTCGTTCATGAGGTAGATGATGATGAGAAACAGTTGCCAATCACTGAGGTGGTGGTTAGGTCAAGTCAGAAGGATGAGCAGAGTGAGAAAGTGGAAGAGGAGGTGGTGGACGATGAGGTCACTGACCCAACATGGTAAGGTGAAAAGCCAAACGAGGACAGCAGTACAGAGGGGGAGGGATTCATAGCACCGCAACAGTCTGGAAGAGGCAGTGGGGTAGCAAAAGGGAGATGTCGGCCCACACCAAACAGGCCCACAACCATTACACCTAGCACACCCATGCGTAAATCTACCTTGACAAGGGGTAGGTGTTCCGCAGTATGGCGTTTTTTTGAGGAAAGCGCAGACGACAAAAGAGTGGTAGTTTGCAACCTGTGCCGTACCAAAATGAGCTGGGGTATGAACACTAGCAACCTCACCACCACCAGCATGATCTGCCACTTGGCATCCAAGCACCCTAATAAGTGGGTTGAACGCCTGGGTCCACACTCTGCGTCTGCGGGTCCCACCACTGCGTCCACTTCCCCTGTGTTACACACTGCTGGCCAATCCCCTGTCGAAGGTGCAGGCTCGGATGACCCTCGCCATGCACCTGGACCTTCGTATGAACTGTCAGCAACAACATCCACTTCCCTGCCCCAACGCAGCGTCCAAATGTCGATAACACAGGCATTTGAATGCAAGCGCAAATACCCACCCACAGGCCACAGCACTAAATGCACAACTTTCGAAATTACTGGCCCTTAAAATGTTGCCATTTAGGCTTGTGGACACTGAGGCCTTCTACAGCCTGATGTCGGGGCCATCCCTCAGTACGCAGTCCTCAGCCGGCACTATTTTTCACAGTGTGCCATGCCCGCCTCACACCAGCATGTGTCCCAGAACATCACCCGTGCCCTGACCAACGCACTTACTGGCAAGGTCCACCTCACCACGGACACATGGACAAGTGCTAGTGGCCAGGGATACTACATTTCCCTGATCGCACACTGGGTGAATGTTGTGGTGGCCGGGAGTGAGTCGGACGCTGGGATGGTACAGGTGGTACCCACGCCCAGGATTACGGGCCCTACGCCCATTAGGGTCTCCGCCAGCAGCTATGTTACTGGCTCCAACCCCCACTTCTCCTCCTCCGCCGCCTCCTCCTCCACCTCCAACAGCAGTCAGCCATCAGTCACTAGCTGGAAGCAGTGTAGCACTGCTGAGGGTAAGCGTCAAGAGGCCGTGCTGAAGCTAATCTGCTTAGGGGACAAACACCACACCGCCGCAGAGCTGTGGCAGGGTATAATGGACCAGACCGAGCTGTGGCTTTCGCAACTCAACCTAGGAACAGGCATGGTTGTGTCTGACAATGGCCGTAACTTGATGGCGGCTTTGGAGCTTGGCAACCTGACACACATTCCATGCATAGCCCACGTCTTAAACTTAGTGGTTCAGCGGTTTATCAAAACCTACCCCAATTTGCAGGAGCTACTAATGAAGGCGCGCCGCTTCTGTGCCTATTTCCAAACGTCGTCCACAGCTTCAGCGGGTCTGTCAACACTGCAGCAGCTTTTGGGGCTTCCAGCTCACCGACTGTTGTGTGACGTGAGCACGCGGTGGAACTCTACGTTCTACATGTTGACCAGGCTTTGTGAGCAGCAGAAGGCAGTTGTGTAATACCAGCTGCAATATGGTTGTCGCTTTTCCAGTCAACTGCCACTATTCACAAGCGAGAAGTGGGCATTGATGTCAGACCTATGTGAGGTTTTAAAAAACTTGGAAGAATCCACACAGATGGTTAGTGGCGATAACGCTATTATCGCTGCTCACAATTAACCTGTTGCCGACCGCCGTACGCAGGATTGCGTCCTGCGGGCGGTCGGTTTATTCCTCCTGGACGCGTGGGTGCGTCATCTCGCGAGACGCGAGATGACGCGCTCCTGGGCCCGGTGGAACGCAAATGGAACGCACCGCCGGGCTCAGGAGATGTGTGTCACCAGCCTGCCAGCCAATGATCAGCGCTGGTAGGCTGGTGATTTTCAAAATCTCCTATGGAAAATGGAGATTTAGGTTTTATTTATAAATATAGAGGATTTATAAGGGATATGTGCCATGTGCTGGGTCCTTTTCATCGGTTGGACCCAGCACAGAGCACAGATCCCAAGTAAGTGCACAAAACACTACACATCAGGCCCTGATCACCCCCCAACACCCTAATTAACCCCTTGATCACCCTGTCAATACATAGTGAAAGGGAAAAAAGTGATCAGTGTCACTTTTGTGAACTGTCACTTTTTTTTTTTCACTACAATTGACGGTTAGTCTTAGTTTAGTTTAGGTCCCTTTGTTAGGTAGTTAGCGTTAGCGCCCAGCCCACCGCACCGCAGTCACTGATTCGCTGATTAGCGTAGCGCTAATCAGCGTTTGTACTTTTATAGTATCTGTAAGTGATCAGAACTGATCACGGTCAGATCTATAATAGTATTACTGTCAATTTAGTTCGCCCTCCACCCCAAACGCAGTGTTTGCCCGATCAGACCTGATCGGCCGCCCACACCTGTGTTCACCCACGCCCGCCCCGCCGCAGTGACAAAAAAATTTTTTAGTTCCCCCTTTCACCGCCCAGTCAGGAGTTCGGGTGGAGACAGCTCAGATCGGATCGGCGCTGGGGTTTTTTGAGCTGTTCTTCACTGCGGAGCTCTATGACTTAGTCGTGGCAGAAACAAATCGGTATGCCACTCAATTTATAACCGCCAACCCGGGAAGCTTCTATGCCCAGCCTTTCCGGTGGAAACCAGTCCAAGTTTCTGAATTTAGAACTTTTCTGGGCCTTCTCCTCAACATGGGCATTACAAAAAAGCATGAATTGCGGTCATATTGGTCCACGAACCCAATTCATCACATGCCCATGTACTCTGCTGCCATGTCCAGGACACGTTTTGAGACCATCCTGCGTTTCCTGCACTTTAGCAACAACACCACCTCCCGTCCCAGAGGCCACCCAGCTTTTGACCGGCTCCACAAAATTCGGCCCCTCATAGACCATTTCAACCAGAAATTTTCAGATTTGTATACCCCTGCACAAAACATCTGCGTAGACGAGTCCCTTGTACATTTCACCGGGCGCCTTGTCTTCAAACAGTACATCCCAAGCAAGCGCGCCCGGTATGGGGTCAAATTGTATAAGCTCTGTGAAAGGGCCACAGGCTATACGCACAAATTTCGGATCTATGAGGGAAAATATTAGATCCTGGAGCCGGTCGGTTGCCCTGACTACCTGGGGAGCAGTGGGAAGATAGTCTGGGACTTGGTGTCACCCTTATTCGGCAAGGGGTACCATCTTTATGGGGACAACTTTTACACAAGTGTGGCCCTCTTCAAGCATTTGTTCCTAGAACAGATTGGCTGGTGTGGCACCGTGCAACCTAGTCGCCGGGGCTTCCCCCAACGGCTCCTTACCACCCGACTTGCAAGGGGGCAGAGGGCTGCATTGTGTAACGAAGAACTGCTCGCGGTGAAATGGAGAGATAAGCGTGACGTTTACATGCTCTCCTCCATTCACGCAGACACGACAATACAAATTGAACAGGCAACCAGTGTCGTTGAAAAGCCCCTCTCAGTCCACGACTATAACCTCCACATGGGAGGGGTGGACTTCAATGACCAGATGTTGGCCCCGTATTTGATTTCCCGACGCACCAGACGCTGGTATAAAAAGGTGTCTGCATATTTAATTCAATTGGCTGCCTATAATAGTTACGTTCTCTACAGTAAGGCTGGGAGAACGGGATCCTTCCTTAAATTCCAGGAAGAGATCATTTCAGAACTCTTGTATCCAGGAGGTTCTGTGGCCCCATCCACCAGTGTAGTGAGCCGTCTACACGAGCGACACTTCCCCAGTGTCGTTACCGGAACCTCAACCCAACTGCCACCCCGAAAAAATGTCGTGTCTGTAGCAGGAGTGGAATAAGGCGTGACACCCGCTATTTCTGTCCTGACTGTCCTGACCACCCTGCCCTATGCCCAGGGGAGTGTTTCCGGAAGTACCACACTCAGGTACACTTAGGGACATAGGGACAGCACAACACAGGTAGTTTTTACAATCAGGCTCAAGGGTCTCTCAGGATACTAGGTTTTGAGAGACCCTAACACATAGGGGACGGTGCTGCTGTGCTACTGCAGAAGTGTGAAACGGTAGAAACCTCTCCTTTCACTTGGGATAACGTGTATAGTGTACTTCGCACCATCTCTGTGTGATTTACACTTTACACATTGTCCCATGGGAAAGGAGAGGTTTCTGCTAGGAAAATAAAGAGTGATATGGTTAAAAAAAGAAAAAAAAATCAACAGGTAGCAAGAAAAAAAAAATCTTGAGTTAGTTCAGGTTTTAAAAGTTCAGTTTTTTTTTCATGTTCACGTTTTATTCATGTTTTAAAAAGTTTGTAACGTTCAAGTTATGTGCCTGCTGCCTGTTTTTTCTTCTTTTTTTTTTTTTTCCCCCTAACCACCCTTTATTTTCCAGGTAGATCAACGGACCAACCAATGAAAACGCCGCAGCACTGATGTGAATTCTGAGAGAAGCATTGCGCTGCTGTCAGAAGACACGTGAAGTCGGTGTATGCGGCGCTGCAAGACGAGATTTCTCCTCTGCAGGACAGGTACGTTTGCCCAGGCATATGAGCTGAGGGAGTTCATATGCTTTGGCAAACACTTTGTATCAAAAATCTGGCAAAGATGTCTTCCTCCACACTGATTGATTGATCGATGTGAATGGAGAAATCACGTTTGCCAGGACATAGGAGCTGAGTGGGTATGGATGTTTGGGCGGAGCCCCTATGTCATGGCAATCGCAAGGCCCCTCTTTTTTTTCTTGCATATTTTTTGGCAGAGATTTTTTCATCCACATCGATCGATGCGAATGAGGAAATCTGTGCCGTTCATTTTTTCTTTCAGCCCAGAGGCTGAACGGAAAAAAAATCACATTACCCGTATGCTCAATATAAGGAGAATAGCAGAAACTCCTAATGCTGGCCATACATGTAATGATTGCGGAGACCCTAAAATGCCATGGCAGTACAAACACATCACATGTGACCCCATTTTGGAAAGAAGACACCCCAAGGTATTCGCTGAGGGGCATATTGAGTCCATGAAAGATTTCAATTTTTGTCACAAGTTAGCGGAAAGGGAGACTTTGTGAGAAAAACAAAAAATCAAATTCCGCTAACTTGTGCCAAAAAAAATCTTGTATGAACTCACCATGCCCCTCACAGAATACCTTGGGGTGTCTTCTTTCTAAAATGGGGTCACATTTGAGGTATTTTACTGCCCTGGCATTTTAGGGGCCCTAAAGCGTGAGAAGAAAAATGCGTAAAAATGCCCTCCTAAAAGGTACTCATTGGAATTGGGGCCCTTTGTGCATCTTGGCTGCAAAAAGTGGCACACATGTGGTATCGCCGTACTCAGGAGAAGTAGGGCAATGTGTTTTGGGGTGTATTTTACATATACCCATGCTGGGTGAGAGAAATATCTCTGTAAATTGACAACTTTGTATAAAAAATGGAAAAGTTGTCATTTAGGCCCTTGCACACGGGCGTCATGTTTGACGCCCGGATAAGATGCGGGTGCGTTATGGAATCGCCGCGATTTTTCCGCGCTGTGCTAACGCTTGTAGTGCGTTGAGCACGCGCGTGAAAAATCCGCATGCTTGGTACTCCAGACTCAAGTCAGACTTCATCACTGAAGTCTGGCTTCGGGATGAGTATTCTGTATGTGTAATTATTTTCCTTTATAACATAGTTATAAGGAAAATAATCGCATTCTAATTACAGAATGCAATGCCTCGGGCTTTAAAGGGTTGTAATAATAAAGAGTTAACTTACCTTCTCCCATTGTACGCGCAGAGCCTCAGAACGTCGCCTCTCTTGATAGTTTGGCTGCTTGAGACCTGTGGTGACGCCACAGGGTCACATGGTCCAATCATAGAAGCATTTGAGTGGACCATGTGACCCATGTGATCTGCAGACATCACGGCAGGTCCTTCATCGAACATCTGTTGTCTCGATGAAGGACCTGCCGTGATGTCACAGGATCACATGGGTCACATGGTCCACTCAAATGCTTCTATGATTGGACCATGTGACCCTGTGACGTCACCACAGGTCCTCAAGCAGCCAAACTATCAAGAGAGACGACGCTCTGGGGCTCTGCGCGCATAATGGGAGAAGGTAAGTTAACTCTTTATTATTTTTAACCCTTTAAAGCCCGGGAACATTGCATTCTGTAATTAGAATGCGATTATTTTCCCTTATAACTATGTTATAAAGGAAATAATAACGATCGGGTCCCCATCCCGATCGTATCCTAGCAACCATGCGGGAAAATCGCAACGCATCCGCACATGATTGCGGATGCTTGCGATTTTCCCGCATCCCCATTCACTTCTATGGGGCCTGGCGCTGCGTGAAAATCGCAGAATATAGAACATGCTGCGATTTTCACGCAACGCAAAAGTGATGCGTGAAAATCACCGCTCATGTGCACAGCCCCATAGAACTGAATGGGTCCGGATTCAGTGCGGGTGCAATGCGTCCTCCTCACGCATTGCACCCGCGCGGAAAACTCGCCCGTGTGAAAGGGGCCTTACAGAGATATTTTTCACACCCAGTATGGGTATATGTAAAAATACACCCCAAAACACATTGCCCTACTTCTGCCGAGTACGGCGATACCACATGTGTGGCACTTTTTTGCAGCCAAGATGCGCAAAGGGGACCTAAATCCAATGAGTACCTTTAGGATTTCACAGGACATTTTTACTCATTTGGATTCCAAACCGCTTCTCATGCTTTAGGGGCCCCTAAAATGCCGGGACAGTAAAAATACCCCACAAGTGACCCCATTCCGGAAAGTAGACACCCTAAGGTATTCTGTGAGGGGTATAGTGAGTTCATGTAAAAAAAAAATTTTGTCACAAGTGTAAGAGGGCGCAAGGTGCCGTCATGGACGGAAGATACGTGTCACCGAGGTTCCTGGCCTCGGTGAGGTGAGAGCCGGGTTTTATGTGTCAGCAGCAGCTAGTGCTGCTTGACATTGATAGTTAGTTTGGCTGCAAAGCCAATCCGGGCCGGCTCTTACTGGGAGTAGGCAAAGAGTTGGGTGGGTGCCTACTCCCCACGGTCCAGGCCGGACTTTGCTGGGCTTTTTAAAGGCAGCCACATCAGCAGGTGTGGCTGTGATTGTCCTGGAGCTGCTGCTAGTGTTGTGTTGCTCTCTGGGCTGGAAGGATGAGCTCAGCAAGGAGTCGTGCAGTCGCCCTGGAAGCCTGAAGGTGGATTACCCTGCGGTTGGGCCGACCGCCAGGTGCGAACGCGCACCTAAACATCTCACAGGTGATTGAACCTGGTTTTGGACTCTTTGGTTTTGCTTTTTTGTGTTTGCTGAGTGTGAATTAACACCAAGAGACTGTTTATCGCTTATTTTGTGCAAGTGTGAATAAAACACTGTTTATTGCACTTTCTGGACTTCTTGTTTTGCCTCTGTACTGCACCCGCACTGCTATCTACCAGAGCGACTCCCACATTTGGTGGTCGGATGCGGGCATGCGCAGTGAGGCTGGCGTAAACGCCGAAGTTTTTTCCCAAAGTGAATGTCATATGTCAAGCCGGCAAAGTTTCAACACGTGAACTCTGATAAGATGGAGGCAGCTGTAAAGGCTCTCGTGGAGGCCAATTTACAGCAGCGGAGGCCAACAAGCAGCAGCAGGAGACAAACCAGCTGCTGTTGCAACATGTAATGGCTTTGCAAGCGACTGGAGCCTCTCACCGTGCCCATGATGCCCGGAAAGCGGTCCGTGCAGCAATTCCCAAGATGACCCCGAGGATGATGCCGAGACCTACCTGGCAGTCTTCGAAAAGTGGCCGTGAGGGAGAAGCTGCCCCGTGACCAGTGGGCTGAGGTGGTCGCCCGTTCCTGGCTTCCGACCCCAGCAGGTGTTTTTCGACTTGTCGGACGCACCAAGCCGGCCGATTATGACACCGTGAAAGGAGAGATCCTAGCCAGACTGGGGTGAACGTGCTGGTCCGCGCCAAAGAGTCCACCAGTGGGACTTTAAAACGACTGAACCTGCTAGGCCGCAGTACTACGATCTGCTGCACAGGCTGCAAAAGTGGCTGCAGCCTGATCTACTAAGTCCCACTGCCATGCTGGATCGACTGTATGGGGACATCTGTTGGAGGGCCCTGCCTATCCCCTCCAGCACTGGGCCGGCTGGGGCGCTCCGGTAAGTGCCCTGGAGATGGTCGACCCTGGTAGTGTTACGAGGCCACCAGAAACCTGCAGGGAGTCTTGCTGGGAAGGGGCCAGCCAAACCCCGGAGGCCTCCACCCCAGGTCCCGACGCACCTGGCGACAGAGGGACCTGCACGGAATGTGGTCCAACCCGATCCGGGCCTCCCGTGGCATGCTGGAGGTGCCAGAGCCAGGCCACATCAGGGCCGTACTGTCCGCATCACAGGTGAGCCAGTTGAACAGTTGGTGGTGCCCACCGCATATCGCAAGCTTGTTATGGAGCTTGCCCACCAACATGTTCTTGGGGACACATGGGGTGGCAGAAAACGCAGGACCGCGTACTACAGCGATTTTACTGGCCCGGTTTGTTTAAGGAAGTAGAGGAGTTCTGTAAGTCCTGTCCGACCTGTCAGGTAAATAGCCCCCAGCCGCATTACAGAAGTCCCCTGGTCCCTCTCCCAATAGTGAGGTCCCATTCGAGCGTATTGCCATGGATCTGGTCGGACCCGTACCGAAGTCTGCTAGGGGTCACCAACATATCCTGGTGATTCTGGACTATGCTACTCGATATCCAGGCGGTGCCTCTTCGACACACTCGGCTAGGCTCATTGCAAAGGAGTTAATGGAGATGTTTACCCGGGTGGGCCTACCTAAGGAGGTTCTGACGGACCAAGGGACCCTTTTATGTCTAAGATTATGAGGAATTGTGTAAACTGTTGCATATAAAGCAATTGCGGACGTCCGTTTACCATCCATAAACGGACGGCCTTGTGGAAAGATTTAACCAAACTTTAAAAAATATGCTAAAAAGGGTGGTGTCCCGAGATGGGAAGGACTGGGATCTGCTTCTGCCCTATCTCATGTTTGCAGTGCGAGAAGTGCCCCAGGCCTCTACTGGGTTCTCACCCTTCGAACTGCTTTATGGCAGACGCCCACGGGGCCTGTTGGACATCGCTAGGAAGCGTGGGAACAACAGCCCGTCCCCACAAAGCGTAGTGAATATGTTACCCAGATGCAGGAGCGTATGGAGAGGGTGTTACCGCTGGTCCGGGAGCATATGGAGGCAGCACAACAGGCCCAAAGTAGAGTCTATAATATATCTTTGAGGGCCCTGCCTTATCCCCTCCAGCACTGGGTCGGCCAGGCGTCTCCGGGAAGTGCCCTGGAGATGGTCGACCTGGTGGAGCGTTACGAGGCCACCAGAAACCTGCAGGGGGGTCTTGCTGGGAAGGGGCCAGTCAAACCCCGGAGGCCTCCACCCCAGTTCCGACGACCGGCGACAGAGAGACCTGCACGGAATGTATCCCCTGCGGATCCGCCTCCCGTGGTATGCTGGAGGTGTCAGGAGCCAGGCCACATCAGGGCCGACTGTCCGCATCAGGGTGAGCCGATGGATGTGAACTACGGGTATCGCCACTCCCTGTATGCCCGGAAGCTGTGTGCAACTGGCACCCGTGAGGGGCAGGACAATAACCACCTGTGTCAGGTAGAGGTGGGAGATTCTCTGGCGGTGGCCCTGCTGGACCTCGGGAGTTTAGTCTCCCTGGTAAGAGCTGCCCTAGTACGGCCTGGCGGAGTATACCGGCCGTAAAGTCGGGGTCCTATGCATCCACGGAGACTTAAAAGACTACCCCACTGCATTAGTGACTTTGTCCACAGCTGCTGGTAAGTGGACCCACGAGGTGGCTGTCGCTACCAAACTCCCACATGAACTGATACTTGGGAGGGACTTCCAGGTTTCCCGGCGCTGTGGCCGGCTATAAAAGTGTCTGATGGGCCCGAGACAGGGGTAACCCTAGTAGAGTGGCCTGATACCACTGGAAGGCCAGAACCCTGGGAGCCCGAATCTGAAGGGCCAGCAGTAGGGGTGACCACTGCTCCAGCGGTAGAGGGGGAGACAACCCCACTGAGTGTAATGGTGGGAGACACGGAGGACTTGCCACCGGGACCTGAGTTGGCAGACCTCAATGTCTCCGGGGAAAATTTTGGGACCGACAACACCGGGACCAAACCCTAACCAGGGCCTGGGAAAGTGTTGTAATGATTGACGGTAAACCCCAGAAACCTGGGGCTGAATTAATGTTTCCACGATTTATTATTCTTCAGGATATGTTGTATCGGGTGAACCAAATCTGAGGTGAGCCAGTTGAACAGTTGGTGGTGCCCACCGCATATCGCAAGCTTGTTATGGAGCTTGCCCACCAACATGTTCTTGGGGGACACATGGGGTGGCAGAAAACGCAGGACCGCGTACTACAGCGATTTTACTGGCCCGGTTTGTTTAAGGAAGTAGAGGAGTTCTGTAAGTCCTGTCCGACCTGTCAGGTAAATAGCCCCCAGCCGCATTACAGAAGTCCCCTGGTCCCTCTCCCAATAATTGAGGTCCCATTCGAGCGCATTGCCATGGATCTGGTCGGACCCGCATCGAAGTCTGCTAGGGGTCACCAACATATCCTGGTGATTCTGGACTATGCTACTCGATATCCAGAGGCGGTGCCTCTGCGACACACATCGGCTAGGCTCATTGCAAAGGAGTTAATGGAGATGTTTACCCGGGTGGGCCTACCTAAGGAGGTTCTGACGGACCAAGGGACCCCTTTATGTCTAAGATTATGAGGGAATTGTGTAAACTGTTGCATATAAAGCAATTATGGACGTCCGTTTACCATCCGCAAACGGACGGCCTTGTGGAAAGATTTAACCAAACTTTAAAAATATGCTAAAAAGGGTGGTGTCCCGAGATGGGAAGGACTGGGATCTGCTTCTGCCCTATCTCATGTTTGCAGTGCGAGAAGTGCCCCAGGCCTCTACTGGGTTCTCGCCTTCGAACTGCTTTATGGCAGACGCCCACGGGCCTGTTGGACATCGCTAAGGAAGCGTGGGAACAACAGCCCGTCCCCACAAAAGCGTAATTGAATATGTTACCCAGATGCAGGAACGTATGGAGAGGGTGTTACCGCTGGTCCGGGAGCATATGGAGGCAGCACAACAGGCCCAAAGTAGAGTCTATAATCGTCAGGCTCGGGTACGAGACTTTAATCCCGGAGACCGAAGTTTTAGTTCTGGTACCCACCCTTGACAGCAAATTTCTAGCTAGGTGGCAGGGGCCCTATGAAGTGCTCGAGAAAGTGGGGGAAGTAAATTACAAGGTGCACCAGCCAGGGCGGCGGAAGCCGGAGCAGGTGTATCATGTGAATTTGCTGAAGCCATGGAAGGATAGGAACTCGCCCAGCGATGACAGCCCTCGGCCAGGGCTTCTAGGTGAGAAGGATCCAGCCCTCACCTCGAAGTCCGGGAAGCAGCAGCCACCGTAAAATTTCAGATAGCCTATCCTCCAAACAGGTCCAGGAAGTTAAGGAGTTCATTAGTCGGAACACGGATGTGTTCTCGGACCTCCCTGGGCGCACATCCCTAATCCAGCATGACATTATCACTGAGCCTCAGGCCAAAGTCCGGTTAAAGCCGTATCGGGTACCCGAGGCTCGGCGACAAGCCATTGTGAAGGAAGTGCAGCTGATGCTCCAGTTAGGTGTCATCGAGGAGTCAAAAGTGATTGGGCCAGTCCGATAGTCTTAATACCCAAGCCGGACGGGACATTGAGGTTCTGTAACGATTTCCGCAAGCTGAATGAGGTGTCCAAGTTTGACGCATATCCCATGCCGAGGGTGGATGAGCTCATTGAAAAATTGGGCCAAGCCAGGTATTTTTCTGTCTTGGACCTCACCAAAGGGTACTGGCAGGTACCCTTAACGGAGGCTGCCAAGGAAAAACTGCTTTTATCACACCGGAGGGGTTGTATCAGTACAAGGTATTATCCTTTGGTCTACATGGCGCCCCGCCACGTTTCAAAGGCTTATGGATATTGTGCTTCGTCCACATCGACGGTACGCCTCAGCGTATCTGGATGATATCATTGTCCATAGCACCGACTGGGAGAGTCACCTACCGAAGGTACAGGCCGTAGTGGACTCCCTTAGGAAAGCTGGCTTAACTGCTAACCCAAAAAGTGTGTGGTAGGGTTAGAAGAGACCAAATACCTAGGGTATGTCATTGGGCGGGGGTGGTCAAACCTCAGGTAAACAAAATTGAGGCAATTAAGAATTGGCCCCGACCTGTCACTACGCGGCAAGTAAAATCATTCCTGGGCATGGTGGGATACTACATGAGGTTTATTCCCAACTTCGCTACAATTGCTGCTCCATTGACAAGCCTTTAAAGGGACGCAGGTCAGTGTCGATCCAGTGGAATGAGCAGGCGGATAAGGCTTTCTCTGCTCTGAAGTCGGCCCTGTGTGGGTCCCCGGTTTTGGTGACGCCCGACTTCAGGAGAGAGTTTGTGGTACAGACCGATGCCTCTGAAGTGGGCCTCGGGCTGTACTCTCTCAGGAAATCAATGGGGAGGAGCATCCCGTGGTTTTCCTGAGTCGCAAACTCACCCCAGCCGAAACCAGGTACAGTATAGTGGAGAGAGAGTGCCTGGCCATCAAGTGGGCACTAGAGTCTCTCCGCTATTATCTGCTAGGGAGAAAGTTCCGTCTGGTGACCGACCATTCCCCTCTAAAGTGGATGTGCCAGGCGAAAGACAGGAATGCTCGGGTCACCAGATGGTTCTTGTCTCTGCAGAACTTCAAGTTCACAGTGGAACACAGGGCAGGCCGCTTGCAAGGAAATGCGGATGCACTGTCTCGAGTACAGTGTTTGGCGTGTGTTCACCCTGTCGGGGTTGAACAAAGGGGGAGGTATGTAAGAGGGCGCAAGGTGCCGTCATGGACGGAAGATACGTGTCACCGAGGTTCCTGGCCTCGGTGAGGTGAGAGCCGGGTTTTATGTGTCAGCAGCAGCTAGTGCTGCTTGACATTGATAGTTAGTTTGGCTGCAAAGCCAATCCGGGCCGGCTCTTACTGGGAGTAGGCAAAGAGTTGGGTGGGTGCCTACTCCCCACGGTCCAGGCCGGACTTTGCTGGGCTTTTTAAAGGCAGCCACATCAGCAGGTGTGGCTGTGATTGTCCTGGAGCTGCTGCTAGTGTTGTGTTGCTCTCTGGGCTGGAAGGATGAGCTCAGCAAGGAGTCGTGCAGTCGTCCTGGAAGCCTGAAGGTGGATTACCCTGCGGCTGGGCCGACCGCCAGGTGCGAACGCGCACCTAACCATCTCACAGGTGATTGAACCTGGTTTTGGACTCTTTGGTTTTGCTTTTTTGTGTTTGCTGAGTGTGAATTAACACCAAGAGACTGTTTATCGTTTATTTTGTGCAAGTGTGAATAAAACACTGTTTATTGCACTTTCTGGACTTCTTGTTTTGCCTCTGTACTGCACCCGCACTGCTATCTACCAGAGCGACTCCCCACACAAGTTAGTGGAATATGAGACTTTGTAAGAAAAAAGAAAAAAAAATTCAATTTCCGCTAACTTGTGACAAAAAATAAAAACTTCCATGAACTCACTTTGCCCATCAGCGAA
The DNA here is from genome assembly GCA_033119425.1 of Bufotes viridis. NCBI lineage: Eukaryota > Metazoa > Chordata > Amphibia > Anura > Bufonidae > Bufotes > Bufotes viridis. Next base: position 400,153,884 of record CM065590.1, read on the forward strand.
TACCTTAGTGTGTCCACTTTCCGGAATGGGGTCACTTGTGGGGTATTTTTACTGTCCCGGCATTTTAGGGGCCCCTAAAGCGTGAGAAGTAGTTTGGAATCCAAATGCGTAAAATTGCCCTGTGAAATCCTAAAGGTACTCATTGGTTTTAGGGCCCCTTTGCGCATCTTGGCTGCAAAAAAGTGTCACACATGTGGTATTGCCTTACTCAGGAGAAGTAGGGAAATGACTTTTGGGGTGTATTTTTATATATACCCATACTTTGTGTGAGAAATATCGCTGTAAATAACAACTTTTAAAAAAAAATTATACAAAGTTGTCAATTTACAGTGATATTTCGCTCACCCAACATGGGTATATGTAAAAATACACCCTAAAACACATTTCCCTACTTCTCCTGAGTACGGCGATACCACATGTGTGACACTTTTTTGCAGCCAAGATGCGCAAAGGGGCCCTAATTCCAATGAGTACCTTTAGGATTTCACAGGGCATTTTAACGCATTTGGATTCTCACGATTTAGGGGCCCCTAAAATGCCAGGGCAGTAAAAATACTCACTAGTGATCCCATTTCGAGAAGTAGACACCCTAAGGTATTCGCTGATGGGCATAGTGAGTTCATGGAAGTTTTTATTTTTTGTCACAAGTTTGCGGAAAATGAAATTTTTGAAAAAAACCCAAAAAACATTTCCACTAACTTGTGACAAAAAATAAAAACTTCCATGAACTTACTATGCCCCTTAGTGAATACCTTAGGGTGTCTACTTTCCGAAATGGGGTCATTTCTGGGGTGTTTCTACTGTCTGGGCATTGCAGTACGTCAGGAAACAGGACAGGTGCTCAGAAAGTCGGAAATTCACTTTTTTGCAACATAGTTTGTAAAAGCTATAACTTTTACCCAAACCAATAAATATACACTTATTGCATTTTTTTTATCAAATACATGTAGAACAATAAATTTAGATAAAAATTTGTAGAGAAATGTAGTTTTATTTGACAAATTTTCAAACGGAAAGTGAAAAATGTCAATTTTTTGCAAAAATTTCGTCAAATAAAGCAAAATATCAAAAAAAGTAAAAATGTCAGCAACAATGAAATACCACCAAATGAAAGCTCTATTAGTGAGAAGAAAAGGAGGTAAAATTCATTTGGGTGGTAAGTGGTATGACAGAGCAATAAACGGTGAAAGTAGTGTAGTGCAGAATTGTAAAAAGTGGCCTGGTCATTAAGGGTGTTTAAGCTAGGGGGGCTGAAGTGGTTAAGGAGGATGCTTTGAATGTGGCAGACGAGGTAATGGGGGAGGAGATGACACAGGGTGATAGCCAGACCTCCCCCAGTTCGTCTTCTCACCGCGAATTGGGCCATGAAGAGGAGGAGGAGCTGGAGACACTTGCCTCTGCTACAGAGCTAGTATCCATGGAACTTTAATTCCATCTGTTCAGTGTGGATGGGCAGAGGAGGAGGAGGGTGCAGCGTCCCACTCAGGACACGTGAGAACTGCAAATTTATTGCATCACTGTCATATTGTATTGTATGTCATTTTGCCTTTGCATTACCTGTTGCATCCTTGTTCATAGGCTGGTTAAGTGTGCTTAATACATCCCACCACTAGATGGGGATAGCACCACTCTGGGATATCTAGCCCAGCTCAGGCCTATTCTGTGGTCAGTAAGAACAAGTTGTGTTGCAGAGGAGGCGTTTTAGCCCTAGAAGGGGCAAGGTGGAGAGGAAGTTAGAGAGAAGGAAAGAGTATAATCCAAAGGGTAATAGCCATTATCCAGGCATCAAGGACCTTTGGAGTTAAGATGAAGGATTCTTTAACCACTGGCAACCTCACCAAAATTACACTGGATTAAAAGGGACCAGAAGCAAAGTCACCTACCAGTAAGAGTTCCTACTGAACCACAGCCTGAGTCAGGACCTAATTACAGCCTTTTAGCAGTGGATCTACATAAATTCCTCTAAATGCCTAAAGACTGTTATATCTGGATGTACATGCTGCAACAGAACCGAGACTCAGTAAACGTTGTGAGTTGCATTCTACTATTGCCTACTTCATTCCTCATCCTTACTAACACTATAAATGGTTGTACCACCATAAACGGTACTGGTGTCACATCAAACAAACCAAGGGACCCAGCCGCCACAAGCAACCTAAACACCGCCGCCATCAAGGGCACCTCAACCTCCATCTTGGCTGGTGTTCCCCTGCAACAGAGAGTGCCCTGGAAGATTTTGTGCTGTCTTCCCCATCACTGCGCTGTCGACCCAGGGAGGCTTCTGCTAACTGTGAGTAACCGATGAACTGCTACCGCCATAGGCCCACAGTGCACGAGTAACCGTGCAATACCAGAAGTTAATTGTTGACAGATTGCTCCAAAATTTTCCATCTGACAATGTGGCCGCCAGAGTCCGTACTTCCTTAGGCAACCGAGGAGGGGAGACAAAGGGAACACACAGTAGTTCTAATAGAGGCAGGGCATGGGACACATTCATGACACCCCGCCAGCAACCTCACCCTGAATCACGGCCTAGTGCTACAAGGAGGGAAAAGTTTTGGAAGATGGTAAAGGAATACATTGCAGACCGTGTCAGCATCCTAAATGATCCCTCAGTGCCTTCCAACTACTGGGTGTCCAAGCTGGACACGTGGCACAAGCTTGCTCTCTACGCCTTGGAGGTGCTGGCCTGCCCTGTCGCCAGCGTATTGTCTGAGCGTGTATTGACTGCTGCTGGTGGCATTATAACAGATAAGCATATCCGGTTGTCCACTGACAATGCTGACAGGTAGACTCATCTAAAAATTAACAAGGCCTGTTATGCCCCTGACTTCTCCACTCCACCAGAGGAAAGCTGAGCTAATGAGGAACAAAAACTCAATTTAAATGTATGCTTTATAATGTACTCAATCCAGAAGATTCAGATTTTTTTTACCCCTTTCACTGCAAAAAAAGGGTATATGTTTGAATCTTGTTTTCTCATCCGCCCCCTCCCCCGACTCCTTTTCCATACAGAATATATATGCCCTCACTACAATCTTTTGTAGGGGTCGATTGGCTTCAGGCCCTCACCTCCAATACTTTATACCGTTTCATATCAGCAATACAGCTTTTTTTTTTTTTTTTTCTTACAAAGTCTCATATTCCACTAACTTGTGACAAAAAAATAAAATTTTACATGAACTCGCCATACCCCTCACGGAATACCTTGGGGTGTCTTCTTTCTAAAATGGGGTCACTTGTGGGGCCCCTAATGCGGGAGAAGAAGTCTGGAATCCAAATGTGTAAAAATGCCCTGTGAAATCCTAAAGGTACTCATTGGAATTTGGGCCCCTTTGCGCACCCAGGCTGCAAAAAAGTGTCACACATGTGGTATCTCCGTACTCAGAAGAAGTAGGGCAATGTGTTTTGGGGTGTATTTTTACATATACCCATGCTGGGTGAGAGAAATATCTCTGTAAATGACAACTTTTTAAATTTTTATTATACAAAGTTGACAATTTACAGAAATATTTCTCTCACCCAGCATGGGTGTATGTAAAAATACACCCCAAAACACATTGTCCTACTTCTTCTGAGTACGGCGATACCACATGTGTGCCACTCTTTTTTGCAGCCTAGGTGCGTAAAGGGGCGTAAAGTCCAACGAGTACCTTTAGGTTTTACAGGGTTGCTCACAATTTAGCCCTGCCCAAAATGCCAGAACAGTAAACACACCCCACAAATGACCCCATTTCGGAAAGTAGACACCCCAATATCTCCCACGGACTCACTGAGGGGCATAGTGAGTCCGTGGGAGATTTATTTATTTTTTTTGCCAGAAGTTAGCAGAAATTAAAACTTTATTATTATTTTTTTCCTCAGAAAGTGTAATTTTCCGCTAACTTGTGAAAAAAAATTAAATCATACATGAACTCACCATGCCCCTCCCCGACTACTTTGGGGTGTCTTTTTTCTATAATGTAGAGATGTCCCGAACTATTCGCCGGCGAACAGAGCTTGTTCACGTTCGCCGCGGTGGGCGAACATATGCGATGTTCAGTCCGCCCCCTATACATCATTATTGAGCAAACTTTGACCCTGTACTTCACAGTCAGCAAACACATTCCAGCCAATCAGCACCCTCCCTCCCACACCCTCCCACCCACACCCTCCCACCTCCTATAAAACAGCAGCCATTTTAAATTCAGTCTGAAGCTGCAGTGTGTTAGTGAGAGCAGGGAGACTGCAGCTGCTGCTGTGCTGATGAATTCATAGGGAAAGCGTTAGCTAGGCCAGTGTTCTGTGTCCACAGACTCATCTGCTGTAAGGACAGTGTCAAAGCACCCTAAAAAGCCCTTTTTAGGGCTGCTACATTAGTCTGCTTTTATTTTATTTTTCTCCATATATATATTGCAGTTGCCTGGCCTGCCCGTGTGTGAGAGGCTGCAGGCCCACAGACTATAGTGTGCCCACTGCCAGTGCCCGTGGTCATACCGTGTGGCACAGGACTTTGCATAAAAAAAGTGCATTTCATTTTTACACCTTAATCTAATTTCAGTTGCCTGCCTGCTGCCAGTGTGTGTCAGGCCCACAGACTGTAGTGTGCGCACTGCCAGTGCCCACCACTCATACCGTGAGGCACAGGACTTTGCATAAAAAAAGGCATTTCATTTTTACACTTTAATCTAATTTTAGTTGCCTGCCTGTTGCCAGTGTATGTCAGGCCCACAGACTGTAGTGTGCCCACTGCCAGTGCCCACCACTTATACCATGTGGCACAGGACTTTGCATAAAAAAAGGCATTTCATTTTTAGACTTTAATCTAATTTCATTTGCCTGCATGCTGCCCTTGTGTGTCAGGCCCACAGAGTGTAGTGTGCCCACTGCCAGTGCCCACCACTCATACCGTGTGGCACAGGACTTTGCATTGAAAAAAGGCATTTTATTTTTACACTTTAATCTAATTTCAGTTGCCTGCCTGCTGCCAGTGTGTGTCAGGCCCACAGACTGTAGTGTGCCCACTGCCAGTGCACACCACTCATACGGGGTGGCACCGTAGCTTGCCGATAAATAAGGCATTTAATTTTTACCCTTTATCCTAAGGTTAGTTGCCTGCCAGTGTGTGTCAGGCCCACAGACTGTACTGTGCCCACTGCCAGTGCCCACCACTCATACCGGGTGGCACAGTACCTTGCACGCATAGTACCACTAATCCAAAAACAAATAACAGGCAGAGGCAGGCCACCCCGCAGGGGCCATCGTGGTGCTGTGATTTCCTTTGGTCCTAGAATAATGCCCAGTGTTCAGAGGCCACATACCCTGAACTCGAAATATTCTGAGGACATAGTTGACTAGCTTACACAGGACACCCAATCTTCTACAGATTCCGCTCGGAACCTTGACGCACCATCCTACTCCAGCTCAGCTTCGGGTACCTCTCAAGTCACCACTCGCCCTCCTGCCGCCACCACCAACACTAGCACCACAGCTGCTTCATTTGATCTGTCAGAGGATTTATTTTTATTTACACATCAGTTGGAAGAAATGAGTGATGCGCAACCATTATTGCCAGAGGATGTAGATAACAGGGATATGTCTCAGTCAGGTAGCATTACACACATGAATGTACGGTGTGATGATAATAATGTTGTACCCGCTGCTGCTTCCTTTGCTGAGTTGTCAGATACAAGTGAAGTGGTTGATGATGACGATGTGTCTGTGGATGTCACCTGGGTGCCCGCTCGAAGAGAAGAAGAACAGGGGGAAAGTTCAGATGGGGAGACAGAGAGGAGGAGGAAACGAGTTGGAAGCAGGGGGAGGTCGTCGCAAGGAGCTAGTGGCAGAGTCAGACAGCATGTATCGGCACCCGGGGTCAGCCATACAGCACGCCGTCATTGCAAATCTCAGCAGTGTGGCATTTTTTGTGTGTGTCTGCCTCTGATAACAGCAATGCCATTTGCAACCTGTGCCAAAAGAAACTGAGTTGTGGGAAGTCCAACACCCACCTAGGTACAACTGCTTTGCGAAGGCACATGATCTCACATCACAAACGCCAATGGGATCAACACATGAGTACAAGCAGCACACAAACTCAAAGTCACCATCCTCCTCCTGGTCCAGCATTTTCAACCACTGCTGTCCTCCCTGCCCACTCTCAACCACCCGCCACTCCGCCTCTCACCTTTAGCAGTTCCTGCTCATCTGCCCACAGTCAGGTGTCTCTCAAGGAAATATTTGAGTGTAAGAAGCCAATGTCACAGAGTGACCCCCTTGACCGGCGTCTGACAGCTGGCTTGACGGAACTCTTAACCCGCCAGCTTTTACCATACAAGCTGGTGTAGTCTAAGGCCTTTAAAAAAATTTTAGCTATTGGGACACCACAGTGGAAGGTACCTGGCCAAAATTATTTTTCACAAAAGGCTATCCCTAACCTGTACTCTATTGTGGAAAAGGAAGTCATGACATGTCTGGCTCACAGTGTTGGGGCAAGGGTCCATCTGACCACTGATACCTGATCTGCAAAGCACGGTCAGGGCAGGTATATCACGCACACTGGATATTGGGTCAACCTGCTGATGGCTGCCAAGCATGGAATGCGTGGCTCTGTAGCGGAGTTGGTAACACCACCACAACTTGCAGGCAGGCCTGCTGCCAACTCCTTTACTCCTCCTACTCCATCCTCTTCGCTAACCTCCTCAGCTGAGTCCTCTTCTGCTGCTGCGTCTTGCTCCACATCATCAAATTCACCCCACAGCTCCCCAGGGGCTATTCCACATCCTGGATACAACAGTGTCATGCCGTCTTGGGGTTGACTTGCCTGAAAGCAGAGAGTCACACCAGACCAGCACTCCTGTGTGCCCTGAATGCACAGGTGGATCAGTGGCTGACCCCGCACAAACTGGAGTTCGGCAAAGTGGTGTTTGACAACGGAAGCAATCTGTTGGCGGTATTGAATTTGGGCAAGTTGACACATGTGCCGTGCATGGCACATGTGTTGAATCTGATCGTACAACGCTTTGTGTATAAGTACCCAGGCTTACAGGATGTCCTCAAGCAGGCCAGGAAGGTGTGTGGCCATTTCAAGCGTTCCTACACGGCCACGGCGCACTTTCCGATATTCAGCGGCGAAACAACTTGCCAGTGAGGCGCTTGATTTGCGTCAGCCCGACACGTTGGAATTCAACACTCCTAATGTTCGACCGCCTGCTCCAACAAGAGAAAGCCGTCAACGAGTATTTGTATAACCGGGGTGCTAGGACAGCCTCTGTGGAGCTGGGTATTTTTTTGCCACATTACTGGATGCTCATGCGCAAAGCCTGTAGACTCATGCGTCCGTTTAAGGAGGTGAAAAACCTAGTCAGTCGCACCGAAGGCACCATCAGCGACCTCATCCCATTTGTTTTCTTCCTGGAGCATGCCCTGCGAAGTGTACTGGATCATGCCGTAGATGAGCGTGAAGAGGAAGAGTTGTGGTCACCATCACCACCAGAAACAGCCTTATCATCATCGCTTGCTGGACCTGCGGCAATGCTGGAAGAGGAGTTTGAGGAGGAGGAAGACCAACCACAGCAGGCATCCCAGGGTGCTCGTTGTTGTCACCTATCTGGGACCCAAGGTGGAGTATGTGGCTGGGAGGAAGAACAGACCTTCAATGAGATCAGTGAGGACGAGGAACGGGAGATGAGTAGCTCGGCATCCAACTTTGTACAAATGGGGCCTTTCATGCTGTCATTCCTGTTGAGGGACCCTCATTTAAAAAGGCTGAAGGAGAATGACCTGTACTGGGTGGCCACGCTACTAGACCCCCGGTTTAAGCAGAAAGTGGCTGAAATGTTACCGAATTACCGGAAGTCGGAAAGGATGCAGTAGTTCCAAAACAAGTTAAAAACTATGCTTTACATAGCATATAAGGGTGATATCAGAGCACAATGGGAATTTAACAGGGGAAGAGGTGAAAGTAATCCTCCTCCTACCACGACCACGCCGGCAAGGACAGGATGCATTACAGACGTGTTGTTGATGGAGGACATGAGAGCTTTTTAAGTCCTACGCAGATTCGCCACAGCCCATCGGGGTTCACCCTCAGAGAACGACTCGATTGAAAGGTAGCAGACTACCTCTCCTTAATTGCAGATATCGACACTCAGAGGAGCGATGAACCCCTTCACTACTGGATGTGCAGGCTTGACCTGTGGCCTGAGCTATCCCAATTTGCGATAGAACTTCTTGCCTGCCCCGCTTCAAGTGTCCTGTCAGAAAGGACCTTCAGCGCAGCAGGAGGTATTGTCACTGACAAGAGAAGTCGCCTAGGTCAAAAAAGTGTACATTACCTCACCTTTATTAAGATGAATGAGGCTTGGATACCGAAAGGACTAACAGTGGAGGATGCACTTGACTAAAAAAAGGCCTGATTAGATGCCTTGGGCTAAAAATGGTCCCCACGCTGCTGTATTTAATCTCTGCATGCCGGATGACTTGCGTGACTTTTCCACCACCAACTAGGGTTCAAGGCCCAAATGTTTTAGTACACTTTCTGCCGGGAAAACATAAATTTTTCCTGCCGCTGCTACAGCAGCGGTTGCAACAATAAACCTAATTTTTCAGGCATGTGTACATGCCTAATTTTTCCGGCCTCCTGTGCTGCACTGTGGCTGCAAAAACAAAACAAAAGGCACATACATGTGTCAATTCCCCTTCGTGATCGTTACCTTGTTGTGGTGAAGGGGCTTGCGTATCACAATGAAGCGATCACCTCTATGAGTGTGTAGGCAATGTTCGCACACCTCAGATGATAACTGCTTCATTGTGATCAGACCAAAAGCGATCGGCTGGATAATTTTTCATAGAAAAAACATTAATTTTCTTGGGTTTCTAATACATAACATAAAAAAATCATAATTAAGTCTCTTAATAGTTTATTAGAAATAATGCAGACACTTAAAACAATCCCCATCAATTCCAATACAACTTAGGTTTTTCACCTGATTAAAGAAATAAAACAAACAAAACAGTATAGTGTATTAACATTGTTAGGCCTCTTTCACACTAGCGTTGTTTCTTTCCGTCCTAGAGTTCCGTCCTCGTCCAGTAGCGTCCTGGCTGACATGGTAACAGTGAAAGCATGTTAAAGACTGATCAGGAAACTGATCAGTCTTCAAATGCTGTCAGTCCACTTGCGTTCTGACGGATCCGGCGGGACGGAAGTGCCTGCCGGATCCTCAGAACGCAAGTGTGAAAGAGCCCTTACGCTTTCCTTTTTAATATATACTGTGAGTCTGTGACAGTGCAAATACAATTTGGTCTAAATGTACAGACTGATGAGAGAAACAATGTACAGCTGTCTGAAACCTGTTTCTGTATCCAGAAACCTCAAATCATTGTATAATGAAGCGCAACTAGTGAAGCAAATCCGTGACTTAAAGTCTACTGGGTTTTACTAGGAACATATGTAACTAATAATAGGGGTGTATCTTGATGTCAGTGTTAAAATGAACTGCAATTCCCTTAGATCAAATTAAATTTTTTATCTATTAAGAGTTTCAGATTTGGTTTCTGTAGATCAAGCACTTTTTCAGTGACAATGGAAGAACTACAGAACTCATTCCCTTGGCAGAGCAAGTACAGAGCTCAGAACAGTATAGCTAGATACTCAATGTACTTCAGAGGAACAAAATTATTATTTCATGATGTCGTAATGGTTCTCTCTGTAGTGCCCCAACTTAAAAGGAAGCGGGCAGAGCAAGCTTTTTTCTGTATCTCCCCATGCAAGGATTCAGTTCAATTCAATCTCCCGAACTTGCGCTCCAGCTCAGTCATCACTACAATAAGATTGACGCACACACAGATTAATACAATTTCTGCAATCAGTTTGTCAACTTTTGACAACTCTTTGCGGTTGTCTAAAATCCATTTAATACACATCCCCTGATAGGGGACGTAACAGGGATTAAACTGATAAGAATAGTAACACACCACTCATATAGGGTTGCACAGTACATTGCACGGCGCACGCGCAGTGCCCCAAATTGGAAGTAAGAGGAACGACCAAGCTTCTTTTTCCATCTCCCAGTTCCTAAAATCTATTTGATACACGTCCCCTGATAGGGGACGTAACAGGGATTAAACTGATAGGAATAGTAGTACTTAACACACCAGTCATATAGGGTGGCACAGTACATTGCACTGCGCACGCGCAGTGCCCCAAATTGGAAGTAAGAGGACCGACCAAGCTTCTTTTTCCATCTCCCGGTTCCTAAAATCTATTCGATACACGTCCCCTGATAGGGGACATAACAGGGATTAAGCTGATAGGAATAGTACTACTTAACACACCACTCATATAGGGTGTCACAGTACATTGCGCGAGGAAGAGACCTTCAATGATGTCAGTGAGGACAAGGAACTGGACATGGCTAGCTTGGTATCAAACCTTGTGCAAATGGGGAGTTGGTGGTTGTGCAAATGGACTGTTTGCGGTTGTTTGTGGTGCGTTAAACTGGGAGTTTGGTCTGTCACAGTTAGGTCTGTCACTGTGAAGCGGGTGTAACCCTTGCACTACCTGATGAATACAACATCATACCTGATCGTATACACACACTGGATGTTTTAAAGCACGTTATTTCAAACAATTTAGGAATGTTAGGTGATTTATGCCCTGTATGGATTAAAACCCGACTCTGCGTCTACTACGTAATTTTCCATGGGAGTTTTGCCATGGATCCCCCTCCGGCATGCCACAGTCCAGGAGTTAGTCCCCTTGAAACAACCTTTCCATCACTACTGTGGCCAGAAAGAGTCCCAATGAGTTAAAAAATTTGCCTGCCTATTGAAGTCTATGGCGGTTCGCCCGTTGGCGAACATTTGCGTAAATTCGCGTTCACCATTCGTGTACTGAAAATTTTATGTTCGCGACATCACTAGACCTAAGTACTCAGAGGCTTTACATGTCCTGAAAGTGGTTGTGGTTGTATGGGGCCGCATTACAAGTATTATTATGGGGCCCATGGTTAATTGTTACTTAGATATTACATTTTTACATCTCTGTATTATTAGTCCATAATAATTGAGGACTTTTTTCTAGTGTTCATAATAAAAAGATTCATGATGTTTTTGAAGCTCGAGGAGCTTGTGCAGATCACTGTTGTTGTAAATCTCATACTTTTGTTCCAGTCTTTCCTCACCGCAATCAAATGTACAGGAAAACTCTCATTATCATTTGACAGGATATCCTGCCAACATGATCCCAAAGCACATGGTAATGAGGAAAGGAAGAAATACAACCATAAAATGTTACTTATTGCAAAACTACGGTATTTTAGAAGTCACCTCTCCTTCGCTATTGCTTGGGTGCAACAAAAGAAATGGCGACGCTCTAATTGCACCAAAGGCCTAATTTGCATATTGAGAAAAAGTATCATAACTCGGGAACGAAGCCTCAGATCAACAGGTGAACCATAGCTATGTGTCTAGGAACAGTTTAATACAGAGGTCCCTGGTGACAGATTCCCTTTAAATTACAGCAGTTATGGCTAAAAAACATTTATGTAAAACGATGTCCCCCTGGAGACCATGCACAGTTTTGTCATCACTTTTCAAATTTGGAAAATAGCAAGAAAAGTTGCAACTTTTAGCACACATTTGTGACACGTCACCTTTTGCAACTTTTTCTGGCACAGCTTACCCCAAAAACTAGGTCTAATACTAGTATATTATCTAATATGTGTGTTACAAAAAATACAGCGAACATTTAAAGGAGAATTCCAGGTGAGGTTTAAAAAAATACATTTAACAAGGTCTTACAGTCATTGATTGTATCCGCTATCCATGAGATAGATCAGTCGGGGTCTGGTGCCTTGTAGTATGAAATCAAGTTCATTTTAAATTCAACCATGAAATGTTGTTTTTAAATACTGAATTTCATTTTAAAATTAGAATCAGTCATCAAAGTAATTCGGGAATTACAAAGTTTTGTAGATACCCAAGTTGGGCTAATTCATATGTCCATGTCCCTTTCATAGACACAACGATCCAAGTTCAGGACCTTTGTCAGTGTTTTTTTCGCTGTTAGTAATGTGGGCACATATGAACATGGTACCAACACACATGCCTGCAGCTGCCAAGTGCACAAGCACAGTGTCTAATCCCTCTCCGTTTGGCACAACCTGGGCCACATGTGCAGTGTTGGGAGGGCACAGCCTTTCTTCTCTTGGGGCAGGTTTTTGGGGGCTCCAGCCTGTTGGTGGCTGGGGTGCCCTTGATGTTAGGTAGATGGGTACAAGGCGGGCGGTAGGGCAGATAATGGAGGCCGGCGGATGACTGGTGGAGTCAAAGACCTTGCCAAAAACCAGGCCAATAACAAGAGAATGTCTCTTTTTACTGAGTAGATGATGGAGGTTGTAGTACGGATGCAAGCCATTGGCGCAGTTCTGAGGTATATGACACAAGAAGTCTCTCCCAAAGTTTGAATGTAAGGGGTGGCAATGATGGTAGTAGTCCTTCCTGAGTCTCTCTCTAAATCCTTTTTGCAATCTTCCCAGGAAACACTCAATATATTTTCTGCAAAGCCCAGTCTGAGGGAGAAGCTAGTGTAGTACGGATTGCATGATCCAGTGAGTCTGGCCTGAGCACCCAGGAGCTCCCTCCTACCTGTCCAGTGTGAGGCCTGCTCCAAAGGTTCTCCATTCCTCTATGATGAGTAGCAGGAAAGATACCTACAGAAATTGTAGGACCTGGTGAATACATGTGCAGAGATGTTGAAGATAACTTTGGATAACTTTGCTACATGTGAATGGATTGTAGCCTCTGGCAACTATCACATTTTTGAGAGACTTACACATCTGTAGTCAATTTAGGAAGATTGTAAAGTGTTTAGAGAGAAACTCAGGAACTACTGTTATCATCATTGCTGCCTATACACAGCTGTTGGAGAAGCAAACTCTGTGAAATGCCTCAGAAATGTGCCTGATCTAAGCTTGTACTGCATCATTTATCATCCGTAGTCAGGGCCGGTTTTAGACAAATTGTGGCGCTGGGCAAAATCAAAAGAGGGGGCTCACATCTTGTAATAATGTGCTAAAAAAGACAGTCCGACGTTCGATCAGCTGTTTGAAGAGACGGCGTGTGCTGTTCAATGCTGCTGTCCCAGAGACATACAGCAGCAGAGCAGGAAGAGAGAAGGGAGACAGGACGTGTGAAACAGCTGATTGTCGGCAGTGCCGGGTGTCAGACCCCCGCCCATCTAATATTGATTACCTATCCTAAGGATAGGTCATCAATATGAAAAAACCCGGAGAACTTCTTGAAGCTACCCCCAATACAGTATCTGTTGTGCTCCCCCCCCCCCCCATGTCCACAAACACTATTCTTTAGTATACACTCAGACTGCCCTCATTAGTAATGATGCCCCCAATTGTGATAATACTCCCCATTAGTAGCAATGCCCTCCATATTGCGTCAAATAATAATAACGCCCCTACAGTACCCTAGTAGTGCCATATTGCTCCCAGTGGCTCTAATGTCCCCCTGTAGTGCCCCCCACTTGTTCCAATATATAATGCTTCCCCCATAGTGTCCCTGGTGCCCCCAGCAGTGTGGACATTTAGTATAAAAAAAAAAAAAAAAACTGCCTCCCTCCCATCCGACCGCTGCTGTCTGCGATGCAGACCACAGTTTTATCTGTGGCTTGTGTTGCTGCGTCCTGATGCATGCGGTCCCAATGACATCACCACTCCTACTCCGGGTCTCACGTAATGACGTCATCATGTGAGACCCAGAACAAGAGGTTGCAGTGATGTCATTTCGGCTTCTTGCTCCGTTCTAATGCCTTACAGGTTTGAGGCCTAGCGGCCGGAGGCTTGTGAAGTTGGACCGCGCCCCCCCTTTATGGGGCGAAGTGGCACCCTAGGCGGATGACTACCCTCTCCATCTGCCGGCCCTAAGGCCTCATGCACACGGCCGTCGTGCGGCCGTTCTGTGCATTGGGGACCGCAATTTGCGGTCCCCAATGCATGGGCTACGTCCGTGTGGCGGCCGGGACAGATCGAGACCCAGTTTTATCTGTGGCTTGTGTTGCTGCGTCCTGATGTATGCGGTCCCAATGACATCACCACTCCTGCTCCGGGTCTCACGTGATGACGTCATCATGTGAGACCCAGAACAAGAGGTTGCAGTGATGTCATTTCGGCTTCTTGCTCTGTTCTAATGCCTTACAGGCTTGAGGCCTAGCGGCCGGAGGCTTGTGAAGTTGGACCGCGCCCCCCCTTTATGGGGCAAAGTGGCACCCTAGGCGGATGACTACCCTCCCCTCTCCATCGTCCCGGCCCTAAGGCCTCATGCACGTGGCTGTCGTGCGGCCGTTCTGTGCATTGGGGACCGCAATTTGCGGTCCCCAATGCATGGGCAACGTCCGTGTGGCGGCCGGGACAGATCAAGACCCATTCAACTTGATCCGTCCGCACCACAAAAAATAGAACATGTACTATTTTTTGGCAGTGGAGAGGCATATAGAGAAACACCACGAAAGCACTCCATAGTGCTTCCGTGGGGTTCCGTGCCTCCGTTAAGCATGGCAGGTTTGGATTGTCGACCCATTTAAGTGAGCACATGGCCGGTGCCAGCATATTGCAGACCCGCTGTTTGCGGGCCACAATATGGCCACGGCTGGGCAACGGCCGTGTGCTTGAGGCCTATTTCAGAGCACATTTGTTCAGGAGGTATAACAGAAGAGGACTATAACTCCCAACATGTCTAAGCCATGTTGTAATATCAGAGTCCATTACAGGGGGAGGTATAAGAGGATGGGACAATTGCCCAGGGACCCCATTGTCGATGATCTCACCATCAGAACAGAACAGGACAGAACAGGACCAGAACAGGAGGCGGAGCTCAGCAGTGCAGTAAAGAAGAAGACCAGTGATGCATGGGAAGAAGTATGGATTCAATGTAAGTGCCAGGGATATGCTGGGAGTTGTATACCTCCTCCTATAATGTACTCTGATATTCATAATAACTACTTGGACATGCTGGGAGTTGTAGTCTTCTTTTATACCTCCTTTTATAATGTACTCTGATATTACATAATAATGGCTTGCAAATGCTGGGAGTTATAGTCCCATCCTCTTATACGTCCCCCTGTAATGTGCTCTGATATTAAATAATAATGGCTTAGACATGCCAGGAGTTATAGTCCTGTCATACCTCCTGCAGTAATGTGCTTTGAATTAGGGTCGGGACGATGGATAGGGGAGTGTAGTCATCCACCTAGGGCACCACTTCACCCCATAAAGGGGGGCACACTCATGGCCGTCCAACTTCACAAGCCTCAGGCCGCTAGGCCTCAAGCTTGTGAGGCATTAGAACAGAGCAAGAAGCCGCAATGACATCACTGCAACCTCCTGCTCTGGGTCTCGCATGATGATATCATCACGTGAGACCCAGAGCAGAAGTGGTGATGTCATTGGGACTGCATGCATTAACACAAGCTACAGATAAAACTGTGGTCTGCATCGCAGACAGCAGGGGTCGGACGGGAGGGAGGCGTTTTCTTTTCTTTTTTATATACTAAATGTCCACACTGCTGGGGGCACCAGGGATGGGGGAAAGGAGATCATTATATATTCTTGGCACTACTGGGGAGGAATGGAGGCGCATTATATACATACTGGCACTACGGTGGAACATTATATACTGTATATACTGTAGGAAGGCACAAGGGACTATCATAGATGGGAGATATGTGTCACCGAGGTTCCTGGCCTCGGTCAAGTAGGAGCCAATAGTATATTTGGTTGACTGACGATTTGGTTAGTTAGCATAGCTGAGAAAGCTAATCTGGGGCGGCTAATCTGGCACGGCTCTTACTGGGAGTAGTCATAGTGCTGGGTGGGTGACTACTCTACACGGTCCAGGCCGGGTTTTGACTGGCTTACAAAAGTCAGCCAGCAGAGTCAGGTGTGGGTGTGTGTTCACCTGGCTGACGGTGGAGCTCTGCGTGGTGGTGAGTTTTGGAGCCAA
This sequence comes from Bufotes viridis, assembly GCA_033119425.1. Lineage (NCBI taxonomy): Eukaryota > Metazoa > Chordata > Amphibia > Anura > Bufonidae > Bufotes > Bufotes viridis. The sequence goes on from CM065590.1 coordinate 400,169,877, forward strand.
GTAAAAGCCGGAGGGTCTCTGCTGAGAGACAGAGGACAAGCAAGGTCCCCATCCACTCTGTGAGGATTACGGTACTGTGCCCTAAACAGAACGATGTGATTTAGTCAGATTCTGCATTGTATTGTTTTTTTTTAAGTGTTGGCTGAAGCAAGCTGTTCACTGCCGTCTGTTGGATTGTTGTGTGCCAACAATAAAAGACATTTATTACTTTGATTTCCACCACTAAAAGACTGCTGTGTGTTTATCCAGAAGCTACCATTTGGGAAATCCCTACAATTGGTGTCGGATGCGGGCAACTCCCAGGATTGCTTGAAGCAGCAACAACTTAACTTAACACGCCAGAAGCTATTTTTTCCCCCCTCTGGTTGGACTCTTAAAGGGCCAGTACCTAAAGTATTGAATGGACTTTTTTTTGTTGAGAGGAAGTTCTCCAATTGATGTCCTGGGTTAAAGAAGCAGCGGAGCTGAAACAAGAGTCTGTAAAAATGGAGGATCTTTTCAAGCAGATGGTGCAGAGCAATCTGCAGCAACAACAGGCATTGGAGCAGCAGCGACAGGCCTTGGAGCTGCAGCAAAGGGTTCATGCAAAGACTTTGCAGGCTCAACGGTAGGCTAATGCCCAACAACAGGACACGAACCACCTGCTGACAGAGCAAATTGCAACCCTAAGAGACTGGGTGGCAGCACAACCAGTGAGGTATGTGGCTGAACAGAATTAAGTCGCAAGGAAAAGTGTGCAGTCCGCATGACAAAAAATTACCGCAGAGGATGATGTAGAGGCCTTACTCACTGTCTTTGAGCGAGTTGCTGAGCGTAAGAGACTACCAGCTGAGCAGTGGGACCTTAGGTGTCACTTGCATTCAAGGTGATACCAAGGTCTACACAATAACCCAGGTTACCTTAAAAACAGAAGAGGTGGTACACCATACCACCAGGCGGGGGTCGTGCAAGGGCTGATGCACGAGATGATTATTTGCCAAGATTGGCCTGTGTTCTGGGATTTGTGGGCCAAAGCAGTACCTCAAAAACGCCCAGAAGGCGCAGACAGCCCTGTTCCCCTTGACACTGAGGTGATCCCTGACTTTCCATTCTCAGCCATGGTAGGCAAGGAGGAGTCTGTCCCTGAGGAGACAGTCCCTGACTTAGAGGTGTCTCGGGGAAACTTTGGGACCGCTCAGTTCCGAGATGAGACTCTAAAAGGGGCCTTAAACAATGTGGCGGTGGTCAATGGGGCACCTCAAGAGCCAGGGGCAGACAAAAGGTACCCTCACTTTGCCATGAATGAAAATATGCTATACCGGATGACTAAAATCCGAGAAGAATTAGTGGAACAGCTCGTGGTTCCCAAGCCATACTGACTCATGGTAATGGACCTAGCACATAGCCATGTCTTAGGGGGACACTTAGGGGCCGATAAGACTAGGTTTTATTGGCCAGGATTTTACAGGGAAATTAAGGATTATTGCCAATCCTGTCCTACATGCCAAGTAACCTCTCCAGTCGCAAACTTCCGCAGCCCTCTAACACCATTGCCTATTATCGAGGTCCCCTTTCAGAGAATTGCGATGGATTTAGTCGCCTAGTCGGGACTTTGGTGAAGTCCTCTAGGGGATTTCAATATATATTAGTGGTAATGGATTACGCCACCTGGTACCCTGAGGCGGTGCCCTTGAGAAAGGCCACCTTTAAAGTCATAGCCAGAGAGTTGTTCCAGATTTTTTCCAGAACAGGGCTGCCCAAAGAGATCCTGACCGACCAAGGGACCCCGTTCATGTCCAAAGTCATGCAGGATCTCTGTAAAGTATCGCAAGTTACCCAGTTGCGTACCTCGGTGTACCACCCACAGACAGATGGCCTGGTGGAACGTTTCAATAAAACTTTAAAGGCCATGTTGAAAAAAGTAGATGAAAAAGATGGCCGAGATTGGGATTACCTGTTGCCTCACCTACTGTTCTCAATCAGAGAGGTACCTCAAGTGTCAACACGTTTCTAGCCTTTTGAGTTATTGTATGGTAGGCATCGACGAGGCCTGTTAGACATCACTAAGGAGACCTGGGACAGTGAGGTCACGCCGTACAAAAGTATAATTGAACATGTCACTACATTGCAGGAGCGAATAGCTCAGGTAACACCCATTGTGAAAGAGCATATGCTCCAGGCACAAGAGGCACAAGCAAATATATATAACAGGACGGCCCGTCTTAGACAGTTCAGTCCAGGGGACCAGGTTCTAGTCCTAGTCCCCACAGTAGAGAGCAAGTTCCTGGCTAAGTGGCAAGGGCCCTATGAGATAACTGAGAGGGTGGGCGAAGTTAACTATCTGGTACATCAGCCAGGTAGGAAAAAGCCCTATCAGATTTACCACATTAACTTGCTTAAATCATGGAAGGATAGGGACCCTCCTGAGAGCCCATGTCTAATGACCCAACCAGATGCTGCCATAGACAATGTGAAAGTTGCCAAAGCCCTGTCCCCTTCCCAAAAATACCAATGCAAGCTCCTCTTGCAGTAAAATAGGGACTTATTTACAGAAACCCCTGGGATAACCAAGGTCGTGGAACATGACATTGTAACAGAACCTCATGCGCGAGTAAATTTAAAACCGTACAGGATACCCGAGGCCCGAAGGGAGATATTCTCTGGACCTCCTTAGAAACTGTTAAAACTGAGGGTGATTGAGTAATCAAAAAGTGGGTGGTCCAACCCATCATGCTAGTTCCAAAGCCCAATGGAGAATGGCGGTTTTGTAACGACTACCGCAAATTAAATGAGGTATTCAAAGTAGATGCATATCCCATGCCCCGGGTGAACGAGCTCATTGAGAGACTAGGGCCAGCCCGCTACATAACGACCCTGGATTTTGCAAAGGGATATTGGCAAATTCCATTGTCAAGAGAAGCTAAGGAAAAAACAGCGTTTTCTACACCAGACGGGTCCTTCCAGTACATTAGGATGCCATTTGGGTTACAGGGGACCCCCGCTATGACCAGATCTTATGCCCACTCAGGGAATATACTGCCGCTTACTTGGATGATATAGTGATCTTCAGTCAAGATTGGGAAGTCACCTCAGTAAAGTTCAAAACACCCTAGATGCACTACGAAAGGCTGGCTTCACTATAAATCCAAGTAAGTGTGCTATGGGGGTTGGAAGAGGCTAGGTACTTGGGATACATCGTAGGAAGAGTATTAATAAAGCCCCAGATATCCAAAGTGGAAGCTATCCAAGAATGGCCCCGCCCACTTACCAAGAAACAGGTCAAAGCATTCCTCGGTATTGTGGGATACTACAGGAGATTTGTCCCTAAGTTTGCAGAGATGGCAGTACCCCTGACCGACCTTAAAAAGGGGGGAAAGTCTGCTATGATCAATTGATCCCCAGAGGCTGAAGAGGCCTTCCAAAAACTTAAGTCCGCCCTCTGTAGACAGCCCATCTTGGTAGCCCCTGACTTCTCCCAGGAATTTATTGTTCAAACCGAAGCATCAGAGGTAGGCCTAGGGGCAGTAATGTCTCAAGTCATAAATGGGGAGGAACATCCTGTGTGTTACCCCAGCAGAAAACTGTCCCCGGCAGAGCGGAACTACTCGATAATTGAAAAGGAATGCTTGGCCATTAAGTGGGCCCTTGATTATCTCTGATCCTACCTCCTGGGACTGAGATTTATACTGGTCTCGGATCATGCCCCTCTAAATTATTAAGAGAGAAAAAGGGTAAGAATGCCCGTGTCACCCGCTGGGTTTTTAGCCCTAGAGGACTTTAGGTTTTCTGTTGAGCATAGGCCGGGCAGGCTACAAGGGAATGCAGATGCCCTGCCCAAAGTACACTGCATGTTTGCTGGAGTTGCCCAGACCCCCGGCCCTGGGCAGAGGAGGGGGGATATGTCGGAAGGCACAAGGGACCATCATAGATGGGAGATATGTGTCAACGAGGTTCCTATATATGTCAGCAGCAGTAGCTGACTGACGATTTGTTTAGTTAGCATAGTTGAGAAAGCTTATCCAGGACGGCTCTTACTGGGAGTAGTAATACTGCTGGGTGGGTCACTACTCCCTACGGTCCAGGACAGGTTTTGACCGACTTACAAAAGTCAGCCAGCAGAGTCAGGTGTGGGTGTGTGTTCACCTGGCTGACGGTGGAGCTCTGTGTGGTGGTGAGTTTTGGAGCCGAGTAAAAGCCGGAGGGTCTCTAAGAGACAGAGAACCAAAGCAAGGTCCCCATCCACTCTGTGAGGATTACGGTACTGTGCCCTAAACAGAACGATGTGATTTAGTCAGATTCTGCATTGAATTGTTTTTTTAAGTGTTGGCTGAAGCAAGCTAATCACTGCCGTCTGTTGGATTGTTGTGTGCCAACAATAAAAGACATTTATTACTTTGATTTCCACCACTAAAAGACTGTCATGTGCTTATCCTGAAGCTACCATTTGGGAAATCCCTACAATACATTGGCACTATGGGGGAAGCATTATATATTGGAACTAGTGTGTGTGTGTGTGTGTGTGGGGGGGGGGGTGCGGGGGAGGGTGCGGGGGGGGGGGGACTACAGGGGGACATTAGAGCCACTGGGAGCATTATGGTTATAGTATTTCTACTAGAGTACTGTAGGGGTATTATTACTATTTGACACAATATGGAGGGCATTGCTACTAATGGGGGCTATCTTTGGAAGTATTATCACTACTGGGGCACCATTACTAATGAGGGCAGTCTGGGTGTATAGTATAGTGTTTGTGGACATTGGGGGGGGTGGGGGCACAACAGGCACAGTATTGAGGGTAGCTTCAAGAGCAAACACAAATAAAGTACAATAATACCATAATTATAGAAAATATTATGGTGCTAATGCTACGCTTATTTTGCAAATTTGAGATTCTTGGCAAACACATTTTGTACAAAGTTATTTGGGCCCATCTGCCAAACGTCAAGGCGATCTCTGTAGCACGGGAACCTTACACTAAATGCTACCTGTTATGTGCCAAAATGGCCACCATAAAATTCAGGGAGTGCAGGTTCCACATGCATGCTGGGTCCACTCTACTTTTTACCATTTTTGGTGCCATAACAGCCTCCATTAAATCCAGGGATGCAGGTACCAACATAATTGCTTGTATTTGCCAACATAAATGCTTTCTATAATTATAGCATTATTGTACTTTATTTGTGTTTGCAGAGTGCTGTTGCAGCCATGCTGTTTCTAGCCATGGCGTGCACCTGCACATTGGGATGTGCTGACTGATCCCCCTTTTTTGCAGGAATGTGCCCCCTCACAGCAGTTATGCCCAGATATGTGCCCCCTCACAGTAGCTATGCCCAGATGTGCCCCCTTACAGTATTTATGCCCAGATATGTGCCCCCTCAGAGTAGATATGCCAAGATATGTGCCCCCATCACAGTAGATATGCCAAGATCACCCCCCCCCCCCCCCCCAGCAGATGTGGCCAAGATATGTGCCCCCTTCACAGTAAGTGAAAGGAGCAAAAATGGTGGAGTGGGGAGCGAAAGGGTCTCTGGTTCACTATTACAATCAGCTGTGGGCTTCCCCAAGAAGTAGTGGACCCTGGCACTTGCCCGGGTATACGGGTGCTGATGCTAGCCCTGATTTAACCCCTCAGATGTCAAATGTGACCAGCTAGCAAGGATCAGGGTAGCCGGATGGTGTGTGTGCGGCAGCCTAGATCCTTCTGAATGATCCGAGGCTGCTGTATATAGGTTCCTATGGAGAGCCTGCTTGTGTCCGGGTTCCATAGGAACACAGTGAAATTCTTGTAGACCCCAATGATAATCCACTGGAGTCTATGAGTTATGCAATCTAATGATTGCGTATTCAAGTTCCCTAGGGGAACTATTAAAAAGTGTAAAGAAAGAAAAGTTTTTAAAATCTAAAAAAAAAAAATGAAATATAAAAATTAAAATCACCCCCCTTTCCCTAAAATTAAAATAAAAATACATTTTAAAAAATAAACATCATGGGCATTGCCACATGCAAAAACATATCAAGATATGAAAATTTTTATCCCATACGGAGAAACTGAAAAAAGCCAAAATGGCCAATTCGAAGTTTTTCTTTGTTCAATTCACCTCCCACAAAAAATGTAATAAAAAGTGATCAAAAAGTGGCACATACACCAATCTAAAACCTACAGATTGTCTGGCTAAAAATCACACACACATACAGCTCCGTAAACATAAAAATAAAACGTTATGGGGATCTTAATATGATGATGCAAAAAAAAAAAAAAATATTCCACCCCATTTGGAAAAAATAAAAATTCTGCTTCCCACTACATTGTATGCAACTGTAAATGGTGCCATTAGAAAGTCCAACTTGTCTTACAAAAAACAAGACCTCATACGGCTATGTGAATGGAAAAATAAAAAGGTTATGGCTCTGGGAAAGCAGGGAGTAGAAGAGCAAAAAAGAAACAGTCCTGAAGGGGTTAAGGACTCAGATACAATCCAATTCAGCGCCAAGTGATCCTAAATGTTCAAATGAACACCAACCCTGTTCTGGGGGGGACAAGAAAGAAGTGTAATAAGGAAAAGTGTGTAACATGTTTAGAAAGATGCACCAAATCTACCACATGGCATGAGCCACTGTGATAAGTGTGTCCCGTATTTTGCTTACATTATCTGGTCCAGTAGAGACAGTAGTGATAAATGTTCCCTATGTTTAGATAGTAGAACATGCTTCTAAGAAATCTTAGGAATTCAATGCAATAACAGGGTATCTATAGGCGTGCATTCCTGGAAAAAAAGCACAAGGCTTTGTGTAAAAGGATTTCTCCTCCAGTCATCCAGGCAGAGTGTAAAGCATGCCTGCCCTCTCAGCTCGTTGCATTCAGTAAGAATAGCTTGCCAGTGCAGCCTCACACATTGTGAATATTAAAACAAGGCAGGAAAAATAATCTGTGCGGCTACAGAGGAGATTATTTTCTTCTGCATTCATACTGTTACTCACATTTATTCTTCAGAAATGATGCATGTAGCCCTGCTGTGCCTCATCTGTGATCGGGCGTCCGTACAGTGTGAACGTCCTGGGCAGTCTGCCAGATCTAATAGTATGGGTGTAAACAATGGCGTGCTAGCCAGCATGATGTCCGGCACTAAACAATGTGTCGGGCACCGTTTAAAAGGGTTATCCTGTAGTTAATGTAAAACATGTAAATCAGACATCATATAGTGCATGACAGTCTCATTCTAACAAAGCTAGAACCAGCCCTGTACTTCACATGGATCCAGAAATCTTCTCATTCATTGTTACAATTACTCTGCCAGATGTATTTCAAACTGCTACAGGTCTCTGGTTATCACAGGTCTGGGGTGTGTCCTTCCTCAGGAAGCATGTCTATTACAACTAGTACCATGCAGACACCCCCTCCACAATTAGTACAGTGCAGGTACCCCCTCCACAATTAGTACAGTGCAGGCACCCCCTCCACAATTAGTACAGTGCAGGCACCCCCTCCACAACTAGTACCGTGCAGGCACCCCCTCCACAACTAGTACCGTGCAGGCACCCCCTCCACAACTAGTACAGTGCAGGCATCCCCTCCACAGTTAGTACCATGCAGGCATCCCCTCCACAACTAGTATCGTGCAGGCATCCCCTCCACAACTAGTATTGTGCAGGCACCCCCTCCACAACTAGTACCGTGCAGGCACCCCCTCCACAATTAGTACAGTGCAGGCATCCCCTCCAAAACTAGTATTGTGCAGGCACCCCCTTCACAACTTGTACAGTGCAGGCACCCCTGGAGGAGAATGTGTAACATCTCGTAAAAACTCCCAAACTCAAAAATAACAACAGTAACCCCCAAATGGGGCAAAAGAGAGATAAAACTTAACCTTTACTTGTACTAGAATAAAATAAATACACTGCACCATAGAGACATACACTCACAAAACCAAGTGAATCATGTACTGTAGAATCACCTAGATTGTAGCAAAACCATAAGGCATCACAAGGCCCATTAAACACAATGGAGAAAAAAGAAAGACGGAATGATCTCACCAATCAGGATGCCTGGTGTACTTCAAAGGATGCAGACCAAACTCAAGTTCCAATGATTATTGGAGAGTTTCTCAAAGCTCCTCTGGTGCCTCAATGTGCTTCAATGGATACAATACTAGCATGTGACCAGGTGGGTCTTGTACTCATGGATATGGAACAGGCATGCAGGCGGGTGGCTCTTATCCTCTTGTGTAGTTAGGACATCAGGAACAACTGGCCCTATATCACCCTATTTCGAGGGAGAGACTAGGAATGCCCTGCCTATCTATAAGAAACACTCACGCCGAAATGGGCGACCCCGTCCAGATACCTGACCCTAAACCCAGGCAATATCCCTAATAAACCCTAAGAAATGGTTCCCGACATGCCACGTTTTGTTGAATAACTCGTCAGGGGAAACAGACACAAATAGGGTATCCTTAGTAGAGAGATTACATATGAATTGTAAAAGGTATAGAATTGGCCCAATTAATGAGTACCAAATATGCATGAACAAAATAATAGGAGAGGGAAAAATACCCCACAAAACTCCTTTAAAGTCAATGGAACCGATGAGGGAGGAAAAAATAATAATAATATTCCCCTAAACAATGGTGCCCTGCAGTGAATAAGGGATACCATAAAAATACATACTTGTCCGCCAGTGGGTGAGGGCTGTATGTCTAAGTGCCATGTATGGCGTCTGGTGTAGCTATTTGAAGGCTGCTTCCAGAGCGCCTTATCCCAGGGACCGCCCAACCAATCAGGTGTTCGGGTCACGTGACCGGTGGACGCGTTACAGAGGATGCAAGGCTAGAAGGCGCAGTGTCTGGTGGAACCCATCAGCGGTCACGTGGGGCAGAACTATCACAATGAGGAAGAAGAACCCGGTGCCTAGCAACCGGGATGTCTGGAGAGAAAACTCCCAGCACCCCTGGTGCTGCAAAGAAGCATAGATAAACAATGCCTGCTAATAGATTTTCACCCTCCGGCTTGGGAAAATATTTTGAGGAATGCTGTTTTAGTATCTTATAACTTTAATCACATTGTTGTTCAATTTAATATTATTCACTCACAGGACCCACGCTGTGGAGATCTTAGTGCTGACCATCTTCACATGTTCTGGAATTGCCCTCTTGTGAATGAGTTCTGGTGGGCTGTTCAGAAATATGTGGTTCAACGTCTGCGAGTTCAGATTCCATTTCTCCCAGGAGTTTGGATCCTGGGTTATCTATCTGAAGTCGAATGCCAGAGTTCAAAGTGCTGCTTATTGATAAAAACAATGTTCTTGGCAAGGCTTATTATTTCCAGGACATGGTTTTCTCAGTCTCCCCCAGACTATAATAAATGGCTGGAGTTGGTAAACAAAGTAAAAAATTATGAGGCGATCCTCTTTAAACAAAGAGGTACATACGATAAATGGCTGAAGATCTGGAAAGGGTGGAATGAATGAGAGATGGTGGTGTTTTTTTTTTGTTTTTGTTTTTTTTTCTTGCATGTTGGGAGGGGTGGTTGGGGGGGGTTAAATTATATAATTTTTTTCTTGCATGTTTAAGAAGTGTATGGAACTTTTTGTAATTCCAATTTGATAATAAAAAGAATAAAGAAAAAAAAAAGATGGCTCCCACTCAAGCTCTGTGGGCACTATAGATGCTGGGTGCCTACTGTTTTATGCAGCGGACATACGGAGGCAGAGTCAATGATTGGCGATAATGTTGATCACGGACATTTAACCCAATTTAGACCATAGGATATGTGCAGTTTTTTCCTGGGTGCGCTACGCTCCTAAAGGGTGAATAGTTAGTTTCTGATCATTTGGATTCCAGATTGTTTTGAGAAGCTCCAAGTTGTTTTGAGATTCCAGAGTTATACTTTGTCTGCCCAGGTTTGTTTTGAGAATTTGGATTTATTTCAGATGGAAAATGGATGAACAGGATATATACAGTGACCCTTGTACTGTGCATGTGTTGGCTTCTGTCAACAAGGGAGTGAAGTTCTTTATTTAAATCTATATAAAAACTATAACCCTTTGGGGGGAAGTCAAAGGCTCATCCTATAGAGGGATGCCTTGCGTAAAGACCTAATCGGTGGTTGCCTAATGAAGACTCTGACTACTTTCGCTAAAAGAGTTTCCCATGTGATGTGTCGCTGTCAGAGGATGTAAACTCAATTGGTGATGTAAGTGCCTTCATTCTGGATGAGGTCAGAACTCCAGCTGAACTGTTGATGTAATTATGTGTTATGTTTTTTATCCTTTGTATATAGATAATTGCAAAAGAAGGACATTATTTCGCTATATATATACTACCTATTACATTTAATAAACTCATATTGTAGAAAAAAAAAAAAAACAATGCCTGCTAATATTCCACAAAAAAGAAAAAGGAGGAGCATTTGGGGCAGTATCCAAACCACATTCAATTGCCCATAGGGCTAGGGCGGCAAGTCATAAGACCATCCCTGGACAAAACAATAAAATATATGAAAAAATTTAAGTTGGTAAGAAGAAAAATAAAAATAAATACAGTTGCAAGAAAAAGTATGTGAGCCCTTTGGAATGATTTGGATTTCTGCACAAACTGGTCATAAAATGTGATCTGATCTTTATCTAAGTCACAACAATAGACAATTACAGTCTTCTTAAACTAATAACACACAAAGAATTAAATGTTACCATGTTTTTATTGAACACACCGTGTAAACATTCACAGTGCAGGTGGAAAAAGTATGTGAACCCCTAGACTAATGACATCTCCAAGAGCTAATTGGAGTGAAGTGTCAGCCAACTGGAGTCCAATCAATGAGATGAAATTGGAGGTGTTGGTTACAGCTGCCCTGCCCTATAAAAAACATACACCAGTTCTGGGTTTGCTTTTCCCAAGAAGCATTGCCTGATCTAAATGATGCTTTGCACAAAAGAGCTCTCAGAAGACCTACAATTAGGAATTGTTGACTTACATAAAGTTGGAAAGGGTTATAAAAGTATCTCCAAAAGCCTTGCTGTTCATCAGTCCACGGTAAGACAAATTGTCTATAAATGGAGAAAGTTCAGCACTGCTGCTACTCTCCCTAGGAGTAGCCATCCTGTAAAGATGACTGCAAGAGCACAGCGCAGATTGCTCAGTGAGGTGAAGAAAAAACTCAGTGTCAGCTAAAAACGTATAAAAGTCTCTGGCATATGGTAACATCCCTATTAGCGAATTTACGATACGTAAAACACTAAACAAGAATGTATTTCATGGAAGGTTACCACAGAGGAAGCCACTGCTGTCCAAAAAAACATTGCTGCACAGTTTGCACAAGAGCACCTGGATGTTCCACAGCAGTACTGGCAAAATATTCTGTGGACAGATGAAACCAAAGTTGAGTTGTTTGGAAGAAACACGCAACACTATGTGTGGAGAAAAAGAGGCACAGCACACCAATATCAAAACCTCATCCCAAATGTGAAGTATGGTAGTGGGGGCATCATGGTTTGGGGCTGCTTTGCTGCATCAGGGCCTGGACGGATTGCTATCATAGAAGGAAAAATTAATTCCCAAGTTTATCAAGACATTTTGCAGGAGAACTTAAAGGGGTATACCCATCACGCGGGTATACTTACCTGCTCCCGGCGCGCCATCCACTTCCTGGTTTTGGAAGGGGTAGGCTTCATCTTGATTGAAGTCTTCTCCCGGCCGGGCCGCGCGCTGGACTGAACGCGCACGCCGCCGCGCATGCGTAATGGTGACTTCTTCCTGGCAAGTATACTATACTGGCCAGGAAGAAGTCACCATAGCGCATGCGTGGCGTCAGCGTGCGCTTTCGGGACCGCGCGTGGCCCGGCCAGGAGAAAAGAAGAAGTCTTCTGCGCAAGCGCAGTCACCGGGATTCCAGAGAAGAGCGGTGGCCTTAACCAGGCCACCGCTACCAGATTTAACAGTGATCATTGAGATGGGAATACCCCTTTAAGGCCATCTGTCCACCAGCTGAAGCTCAACAGAAGATGGGTGTTGCAACGGGACAACGACCCAAAGCATAGAAGTAAATCAACATCAGAATGGCTTAAACAGAAGAAAATACGCCTTCTGGAGTGGCCCCGTCAGTCCTGACCTCTACCCGATTGAGATGCTGTGGCATGACCTCAAGAAAGAGATTCACACCAGACATCTCAAAAATATTGCTGAATTGAAACCGTTCTGTAAAGAGGAATGGTCAAGAATTACTCCTGACCGTTGTGCACGTCTGATCTGCAACTACAGGAAACGTTTGGTTGAAGTTATTGCTGCCAGAGGATGTTCAACCAAATATTAAATCCAAGGGTTCACATACTTTTTCCACCTTCGCTGTGTTCTGTTTACCTGGTATGTTCAATAAAAACATGATAACATTTAATTCTTTGTGTGTTATTAGTTTAAGCAGACTGTGATTGTCTATTGTTGTGACTTAGATGAAGATCAGATCAAATTTTATGACCAATTTGTGCAGAAATACATATCATTCCAAAGGGTTCACATACTTCTTTTCTTGCAACTGTACGAGGGGTGAAATTGGACAATGAAAGAAAGCCAAATAAAGGTTAGACCTTGGAAATATTTATCAGATAAAGCAGCTAAAACTAAGTTGTTCACGGAGTCCCAATGGGGTTGTAGTTTTAAGATAGTAAATCCAGCAGGCCTCTCTCTGAAGAATCTCTCTATCCCAATTACCACTCCTTCTGGGTGGAGTGACTTTATCAATGCCCATAAAAGACACATGATCCCTGCCATTGTGATGGCAATGGACATGTTGGGCTATGGGTGTGTCCCTCATGGGTTATGTCGTTAAGACGTTCACCCACTCTCCTGCAGAATTCGCAAGTGGTTTTACCAATGTATTCTTTACTGCATTTGCATGTGAAGCGGTAAATGACCCCCTTTAGTTTTGCAATTAATATAATGGCGAATGACATAGTGTCTCCCCGTGATGTTACTTGTAAAGGTCTTGCCAATCTGGATTTGTTTACATGCTATGCAACCACTGCACCTAAAGCAGCCCTTGGTAAGCGTTTGAAGCCAAGAGCTGCCCAGAGGGTGTAAGTGGTGCAAATTTACTATACACTAATCTATCCTGTAGGCATGACGATAAGTAATGTGTGGATAGTCACCTACAACTTCTTCCATGGGAAGAATTTCCTAATGTTGATTCACAACCTCCCGTATTTGTGCCGCCGCTCTATCATATGTGGTAATTAGTAATGTCGCGAACATAAAACATTTTCCGTTCGCGAACGCGAACTTCCGCAAATGTTCTCAAATGGGCGAACCAGGCGAACCGCCATAGACTTCAATAAGCAGGTGAATTTTAAAACCCACAGGGACTCTTTCTGGCCACAATAGTGATGGAAAAGTTGTTTCAATGGGACTCACACCTGGACTGTGGCATGCCAGAGGAGGATCCATGGCAAAACTCCCATGGAAAATTACGTAGTGGACGCAGAGTCGGGTTTTAATCCATAAAGGGCATAAATCAACTAACATTCCTAAATTGTTTGGAATAACGTGCTTTAACCCCTTAAGGACGCATGACGTACCTGTACGTCATGGTTTCCGAGTCCTTAAGGACCCATGACGTACAGGTACGTCATGAGTAGTTCCGATCACTGCTGCTCAGCCGGCAGTGATCGGAACAAGGTACCTGCTAAAATCATTCAGCAGGTACCTTGTTACAATGCCCAGGGGGGTCCTGTGACCCCCCCCCCCCATATCGGCGATCGCTGCAAACCGCATGTCAAGTGCAGCGCTTTGTGCGATCTCTGGTCACAGAACGCAGGGATCAGAGAGTTAATGCCCCCAAAGTGTTCATTTTTAACCCCCCCTGCAGCCCCCAATCATATTATGGCTGCGGGGGTGCTGACACTCTGATAGAAACGGCTGGCATCTGTGCTTGATCAGATGCCAGACGTTTAACCCCTTCCATACAGCGGTCCGTACGGACCGCGGTATGGAAGGGTTAACAGGGAGGGAGCTCCCTCCCTCTCCCATCTGGGGGATGCTGTGCCTTTGCAGCCCCCCAACAGGATAGGATTGCAGAGGGAGGGGGCTCAACTCCCTCCCCATCCATCACCCGCTGCCCTCTTATGGCAGCGGGTGATGGTTGCCATGGAAGCAGGATGCTTTCAGAAGGGTCCTGCTCTCCATGATGCTGAAAGTCTGAATAGACCTGCTAAAGGTCTATTCAGACTTTGTAAAGTACAAAATACAGTACAGTGCACTATATAGTGCACTGTACTGTATTATACAGACACCAGATCCACTGGATCTACAAGAACCAAGTGGGTCTGGGTCAAAAAAAAAAGAAAACAAAAACACATATCACTGAATAAAAAAAAAAAAATACACTACACATATTCGGTATCGCCGCGTCCGTAAAAATCTGCTCTATAAAAATATCACATGACTGAACTCGTCAGGTGAACGCCACAAAAAAATAAATAAAAAAATGGTGTAAATAAGCCATTTTTTGGCACTTTACTAAAAACTTTACTTTACTTTTACTAAAAATGTAATACAAAGCAATCAAAAAAGTGTATGCCTCCCAAACCAGTACCAATCAAACTGCCATCTCATCCAGCAAACAATGAGCCCCTACCTACAATTGGCCGAAAAATAAAAAAACTATGCTCCTCCGACTAAAATATGATTTTTTTTTGTTTCAAAAATGCTTTTTAGTGCTAAATGTAAAAAAAAAAAACTAAAAACTTGACATATTGGGTATGTCCACGTCCGTTAGAATCTGCTCTATAAAAATATCACCTGACCTAACCCCTCAAGTAAAAAATTAAATGAAAACTTTGTCAAAAAGCCATTTATTTGTCACCTCACATCAAAAAAGTGGAATAGAAAGCGATCAAAAAGTCATATGACCCCCCAAATAGTGCCAATCTAACCGTCACCTCATCCTGAAAAAAATGAGCCCCTATATAGGACAATCGGCCAAAAAAAGAAAAATATGGCTCTTGAACTATGGAGACACTAAAACATGATTTTTTTTTTGTTTGTTTTAAAAAATATTATTGTGTAAAACTTGTATAAATAAATAAAAAGTATACATATTAGGTATTGCCGCGTCCGTCACAACCTGCTCTATAAAAATATAGTGTGTGGTAGATCATTTTCTACAATCTTGGGGTTGTCAATACCGCGCCCACAGTCTTTTTGTTCTCCGCATTCTGGAGTTTACATTGACCAAAAATGTCTTCTCGTTTAATATTAAACTCTACCACCAGCTCAGGGCAGTGGCGGATCCAGATCCTGCCCTGATCACTACAGAAATACAGAGCTCCATACCTCTTAAATCCAGTGACGTTTCCTTTGATGTAGATGTTTTCTGTCCTCATCTTGTCCTTTCAGACCTGCAGACCAGACCACCAGTTTTCGTCTCTGCAGTTTGACAACAAAAAAACCCCTCAGATTACTACTTTTCCATCATCCTCCTATCTTCTGGACAATTCATCCTACTTCCCCCTAATACTGTGCGGCTGTGGTCTCCGATATTATACTGCAGAAACAGATAATACCCCTGATAATAATAGTACCACACAGAGCCCCAATATAAAATACCCCTTCTTTGCGGCTTCAGTAGATGTCCCCATAGCACCCCCCAATAATGTGCCAGTAAGAGATGCCCCCAATCATGTGCTAGTGAAAAGTGCCTCTCCCCCTCCCCCCCATCATGTGCCAGTAACAAGTGCCAGTCTCCTCTGGCATGGAGGGTGGAGAGGAGACTGGCACATGATGGGGGGAGAGGGCACTTATTACTGGCACATGAGGGGGGGGACAGGAGACTGGCACATGAGGGGGGGGAGAGGAGAGTGGCACTCATTACTGGCACATGAGTGGGGGTAATGTGCCAGTAACAAGTGCCTATCTCCTCTCTCCTCCATCATGTGCCAGCCCCCACTCACGTGCCAGTAATAAGTGCCACTCTCCTCTCCCCCCCTCATGTGTTAGTAATAAGTGCCACTCTCCACCCCATAATGTACCAGTCTCCTCTCTGCCCCTCCCCACTATGTGCCAGTAATAAGTTCCACTCTCCACCCCCCCATGTGCCAGTAAAATTGTCCCAAATAATAAAATAAAAAAACGCTTATACTTGCCTACATGGCAGCGATGCGATGCAGGCCCCTTCCGGCCTGCGTCCCGCTCTGTACTGCTCGGCGGTGCTATGACGTTATCTCGCACAAGGCCCGCAGCCTATCAGAGGAACAGGGAAGGGAGAGGCCTCTCCCTCCCCTGCCGCAGCACAGCCCATCTATCTGTATCGCTGTCCTGAGGACGGCGGTACAGATCACTATGGAGATGAACACTTCCACAATGGAAGCGTTTATCTGCCTCTGTCCTGCCGCTGCCACCACTGCTGCCCACATTCTGCAGCCGCCACTGCTGCAACCTGGATCCGCCAGTGGCTCAAGGGCACTGCAATGGGGAGACTGTGTGCCCCATCATATGCAAATCTGTTCTTGGGCTGATGGGAGGGGACTTTGGTCTTTGAGGAAGAATGGGTGAATATCAGGGACCCTATAGGGCTGTGGGCGCAGTATATAGACAACATTTTTGTCATCTGGAAGGGAAACAGAATGGCCTTTGAATCCTTTGTAAAGGATTTGAACGACAACTGCATAGACGTACGCTTTACCTGTGAAATGTATAAGGTGTCCCTATCTTTCCTTGATGTTCTGATAACTAGGAATGGGAGAAGTTAGTAAGACACCTCGGTCTACAGGAAACTGAGTTCTACTAATTCCCTTCTGAGGTGGGAGAGTGGTCATCCACTACCACTCAGAAGAGGAATTCCCAAAGGACAGTACCTTCGTCTTAGAAGGAACTGTTCTTCTAAACAGGAATTTATCTTGTAGGCCTCTGACTTAAGTCTAAGATTCGTGCAAAGTGGGTATCCAGAAAAAGTCCTTAGACCAGCATTTAGGTTAGCCCTACAAGAGGAAAGATCTACTCTCCTTTCCCCTATATTAGCGGGGAATCAGGATGTACCTCATATGATAGAGCGGTGGCACAAATACGGGAGGTTGTGAATCATCATTTGGAAATTCTTACCATGGACCCTGGTTTGAAAGAAGTTGTAGGTGTCTACCCACACATTACCAGGGGCTGCTTTTAGGTGAAGTCGTTGCATAGCATGTAAACACATCCAGATTGGCCTTTACAAGTAACATCACAGGGAGACACTATGTCAATCGCTATTATATTAATGGCAAAACTAAAGGGGTCATTTACCTCTTGACATATGAATGCGGTAAACAATACATTGGTAAAACCACTCGCGAATTCCGCAGGAGAGCGGGTGAACATCTCAACGACATCACCAACATGAGGGACACACCCGCCCAACATGTCCATTGCCATCACAATGGGATCGTGTGTCCTTTATGAGCATTGTTAAAGTCACTCCACCCAGAAGTGGTGGTAATTGGGATAGAGAAATTCTTCAGAGAGAGGCCTGCTGGATTTACTATCTTAAAATTACAACCCCATTGGGACTCAATGAACAGCTTAGTTTAAGCTGCTTTATCTGATAAGTACGGTATTTCCAAGGTCTAACCTTTATTTGGCATTATTCTCTTTCATTGTCCAATTTCACACCTTATATTTATTTTTATATTTCTTCTTCCCTCCTTTAATTTGTTCTTTTCTCTTTTCATATATTTTATTGTTGTTCTTATGACTTGCCCCCCCTAGCCCTATGGGCAAGTTAATGCGGTTTGGATATTGCCCCAAATGCTCCTCCTTTTTCTTTTTTGTGGAATATTAGCAGGCATTGTTTATCTATGCTTCTTTGCAGCACCAGGGGCTGTGGGAGTTTTCTCTCCAGACGTCCTGGTCGCTAGGCACCAGGTTCGTCTTCCTCATTATGATGGTTTCGCCCCACGTGACCGCCAATGTGTTCCACCTGACGCTGCGTCTTCTGGCCTTGCATCCTCTGTGATGCGTCGCGCCGGTCACATGACCCGAACACATGATCGGTTGGGCGGTCGCTGGGATAAGGCTCGCTGGATGCGGCCTTCAAATAGCTACACCAGATGCCATACATGGCGCTTAGAGATACAGCCCTCACCCACTGGTGGTCAAGTATGTATTCATATGGTATCCCTTATTCACTGTTCTATATCTTCATAATTGTGAATATTCTAGATTTTTTTTTTTCATCAGTTTCTTGCTTGTGGGCCAATGAGAAGGCTGCAGTATCTTTGTCTGAGCTTAGCAACATCCCTAGCAACTAATAGGAAAGTTGCCTACCCCTTACTATATAAGAAACTCCCCTGCACCTGCAGCCATTTTCTGCTGTTTTTTGCAGTTCTGATAGAGAAAGCAATGTTATTGCTGTGCTCTGTGCTTTGAAGACTCATCTGGATCCTGTGTTGGGGTAGTGAGTCCCAGAGTAGGGGAGAGGCACGTAAGAAATCTTGTAGTCGATTGTGTGAGGAATTGATGAGAAGAGAACTGAGGAGGAGGTCCTGTGAGGATCGGAAGTTACGTGTGGGGATGTATCTAGAAAGCAGGTCAGAGATGTAAGGAGGGGACTGGTTGTGGGCGGCCTTATATGTAGTTGTAAGTATTTTAAACTGAATTCACTGGGCAATGGGGATCCAGTGAAGAGATTGGCAGAGGGGGGAGGCAGAGGAGAAAAAAGGGAAGAGGTGGATTAACCTGGCAGCAGAGTTAAGAATAGATTGGAGGGGAGAGAGAGAGTGCTGGATGGGAGCCCACACAGAAGGATGTTGCAGTAGTCTAGGCGGGAGATGACGAGACCATGCACTAGTATTTTAGTTGACTCGGGTGAGGAAGGCATGAATATGAGAGATGTTCTTAAGGTGAGGGTTTGATTATGTGGCTTTAAGCAAAGGGCAGAATCCAATGTTACCCCCAAGCAGCGGTCCTGTGAAACTGGAAAAAGTGTTGTGCTATTAACTGTGCTGGACAGGTCAGGTAGGGTGGCTGAGTGACATGGGGGAAAGACAATGAATTCAGTTTTCTCAATGTTGCGTTTTAGGAAGTGGTAGGAGCAGAATGAAGATATTGCTGACAGACACGCTGGGATTCTGGATAGGAGGGAATCAACATCTGGGCTGGATAGGTAGATTTGAGTGTCGTCAGCATAGAGTTTTTATTGGAAGCCATGGGACTCTGTGTGGTCCCAGGCCGAATATTATAAGTGGAGAAAAGCAGGGGACCCAGGAAAGAGCCCTGAGGGACACCAAAAGAGAGGGGCGTGATGAGGAGGTAGTGTATGAATGGGAAACGCTGAAGGTTCTGTTGATGAGGTATGATGAGATCCAAGAGAGGGCCCTCAATACCATTGTGTTCGGCACCCAACCACTCGGTTACAGACATGTCTGTCTGTGTTTAGTGGCTGTATTTTCATGTGTTCTCTCTTTAGATGTGTGTCTTTGATGTGTACCAAGCACCTATTAGCAATTTATGGTATAAACAATTTATGTCGTAGACATTTTAGTTGGTGATATCCCTTTTAAGTTTTATTTTCGGCCCCTAGGATTTGTTCAGTCTGACAATGTGGCCCCTAATCACTAGAGGCTCTGCACCCCTACTCTAGTGGGACCGAGGACTATACAGATTTCTCTAGTCGTAGATTAATTATGCCCCCATTTAGTCAATGCTTTGTACATTTTCCTCATAATATTCTATACAAACAGAAATGCCATAAAATGACTACAAAACATTATACACATCAGAGTATAAATGAGACTGTTAACAAGTGGTGCTATATGGAAATAATGGTGAATACTGAAATAATAGCGCGTAGAGTACTTTAAGGGAACCTGTCACCTAGAAAATGTATATTAAACTGCCAGCAGAACCTTATTGCAGCCTGCAGCATGATTATAAAGGTGTCTGTGTCTTTTCTGTACAATGCGCCAAAAGTCTTAAAAAAAGACTTTAATTCAACTGGGTGTGCTATGTAAATGATAGTCTTGAAGTCAAGGGGGCAGCGGCTTTCTCGCCTGAAGTCAAGAGTTCCCTGCCCCCTTTACCTCCCCTTAGTGTTTAATTGACAGAAATTCCAATTCCTTCACCACTAGACGCTCAAACGTAGTCTTGCATGTGTGCTGTGTCCCTGCAGTGCCGGCACCTGTGCACTTTTCCACTTCGCTGTGAGGTAGGCTCAATCATCAGGCACTCTCACATGAAATTATATTAGGGATATTAGTGTTATCCTTTAGGTGCCACTATTGTTGTGGCCTGTCTGCATAGATGAGTAGTGTTAAGGAGCTCTAACCCTTTGGGGTCTATGCTATTTTGCTCTATTTGCATATTCAATAACTGTACTGGACATGTATTATGGTATGGGGGTCACTGCAGCGGGGGTCTGCTGATTCTGGCACCTTTAATTTCTGATGTCTTCTCTGTTTTACTGTTGTTCTGGATTGTTTGATGAATTTATATGTATAACACATTAATAAAATATTTATATATTTTTTATATGTAGTTGGGTATACTCTCTTCTTATCTCATCTGAGCATTGTAGGCAGTTTATGTATTTTTCTGAGCAAACCCAGTATTTGCCTGGTGAGGCTTGAGTTGGTTGACTCTCCCATGAAAGGCTGCGCATGCGTGAGACTACACTCAAGCGCCCACCAGTGAAGGAATTGGACAGGAGGGGCATGCTTGAAGGGGGAGGAGCATGCTTGACTTCAGGCGAGAAAGCTGCTGCCCCCTTGACTTCAAGACTATCGTTTACACACAGTTGAATAAAAGCCTTTTTTTCAGACTTTTGCCGCATTGTACAGAAAAGACACAGACACCTTTATAATCATGCTACAGGCTGCAATAAGGTACTGCTGGCGGTTTAATATGCATTTTCTAGGTGACAGGTTCTCTTTAATACTGCTATACAATGCCAAATATCCACTGCTAAATACATTGGGTAGATTTACTAATATTAAGGTTTTGACGGTACAGACTTAGACTAGATATTGTAAAGATTTATTACAGAGCCTTAAGGCCTCTTTTACACTACCGTTGTGAGGATCCAGCATGCACTTCCGTCGCCGGAAATGCCTGCCGGATCCGTCACAACGCCAATCACCTGAAAGCATTTAAAGACTGATCAGTCTTCAAAATGCTTTCAGTGTTACCATGGCAACCAGGACGCTACTAAAGTCCCGGCTGCCATGGAAAAGTAGTGGGGAGCCAGGGGAGAAGCTACTTACCGTCCATGCGGCTCCCGGGGCGCTCCACAATTGCGTCACAGCGCCTCTACGTCGCATGGATCACATGCGATGTAGGGGCGCTGTGACGTAATTGTGGAGCGCTCCGGGAGCCGCACGGACGGTAAGTAGCTTCTCCCCTAGCTCCCCACTACTTTTCCATGGCAGCTGGGACTTTAGTAGTGTCCTGGCTGCCATGGTTACCATTCAGAAAGCTAAATGTCGGATCTGGCGATGCGCCGAAATGACGTTTACCTTAAAGCCGGATCCGGATTAATGCTTTTCAATGGGCATTATTCCGGATCCGTCCATGCGGCATGCCTTCAGGATTTTTGGCCAGAGGAAAATCCGCAGCATGCTGCGGATTTTGCTACGGCCAAAACACGTCTCAGTACTAAACTGAAGACATCCTGATGCATCCTGAACGGATTTCTCTCTATTCAGGATGCATTGGGATAATCCTGATCAGTATCTTTCCGTCCTAGAGCCCCGATGACGGAACTCTAGGACGGAAAGCAACAACGCAAGTGTGAAAGAGGCCTTAGGCTGGCACACTTTTAGACTGTCTAGACTTATGGGGTATAGTTTTAGACGTCGGTCTTAATAACCCTGCGCAGGTGCTTGATGTGTCGGCCTCTACATAACTTAGGTGCTGGCCATGCGACTTGCTGAAATCTACACCATCTCTTTCTGCTACCTCCGAAAAGTGTCGCGAGCTGGAAAAAGTTGCAGAAGATGCCAAAAAGTGGCATAATTCACATCATAAATGACCACCTTAGTTTTTACACAACTTAATCATTGGCTTACTTTGCACCTCAATTTTGTCCAAAAAAATTATGGCACAGTTTTGACGCATAGTGTCACATCTTAAGCCATGCCATCTTAAGCCACAGCCACTTTCAATTAAACCATGCCTCCTTGTCAGATGCAGAATTCTGGCACATTTGAAATACTAAATCTGCTCCCATTGTATTATATAGTGCCCAAGCAAAAAGCTGCAGTTCAGTAGCCAATTTAGATCACCATACAGTGCCCAAATGAAAGCTTAGGTAATATTGACATACAGCAGCTGCAAAGACATTGTGAAACTTAAAAGACATCTGTCAGCAAAATCAACTCATTTAAATCAGCCATAATGTCTAGTTGGGCTGAGCTTGCCAGAGAAAACTATTCCTTTAATTCCCTGATTTGTTGCTGCATTTAGGAGAAATAAGTGTTTTTAAAAATATATCTAATAATGGCTCAAGTGCATTGAGGCGGGCCCTAGACGCTTAGCTCTTACACTCTGTTTTCTCTGAGATTCCCTGCTCCTGATTGACAGGGTCAGGTGGCATAGGAAACACACTGGAAGATCTAAAGACTGGCTAGTGCCCTGCCCTCAGTGCACTTAAGGCAGCATTTGTATAGTTTTAGAAATGTTTATTTCTCACAAACACAGCAACAGATCGGGCAAAGAAATGTATTGTTTTGGAAAGCAGAGTCAGCCCTACTAGGAATTATTGATGGTTTAATAGGTTTGATCCTGCTGACACACAGACACATAAGCATTGCCACCTATATGTATTTACACATGCTTTATATACCCACACATTACAGCCCTGATTTATGAAGACTGGCATGTGCTATGCCACTCTTGATGATCTGCATATAAAGCAGCGAATTCCTGCTCGGTGTTGGTAAAGCGGCACTGTTTGAGATTAACATCAGACTCAGAGAAAGATTTAGAGTGAGCGGTATACTTAGGAGGCTGGCTGCAACACCATTCCATGTTCTCTTATCCCCTCTGTGGTGGAAGTGCCACAAGAGGTGTAAAAGGAAGCAGAGGAGGGGAAAGCGTGGGGGCATTCTAGCCAAGCAAGCTTCTAGTCCTTATAGGCAAGCCGTTCCCTCTATGACACCAGCTAATGCATACCTCCCAATGTTTTTGATGGTCAAAGAGGCACACCTATGGTTCATTGTGTGAAAGTCCATTTTTCCTGCATATTTATACACATAGACTTATATCTATACAATAGTTTTCTTAGCGCACTATATCACAAAAATTATCTAAATATAGAAATTTGTAAAATCCAAATTGCATCCAATAATAAAATAATTTACAAGGTTGTGCCTAATATACAGAAAGGAACCCGACAAACACTTTCTGGGTCAATATTGTAAATGTAATAATGCTAATTTATACCTCAGATCATAAAGAGGGATAGAGGGACTTAGGTCCAAAAGAGGGACACTTGGGAGGTCTGGCTAATGTACGCTCTTTGGATAAGAAGTTGGATCATATACTTGGATGGGCCCTGAAGACTGCAAGCGATTGGTGTGTCTACGTTTTTTACAGAGACTTAGCTTAACGACAGTGTTCCGGACCACGCTATTGAGGGGATAACGTGTCATCGAGAGGACAGGGTTCTCCTTGAAGGAGTTTATATACGTTTAAATTGGTGTTATCCTTATGAGCCTCTCTATTAGCAGCAGTCCTAAAACAGGAAGATAAGTCCAAACTTCCTATAGTCCAAAGAATATAAAACAAAAGTATTAGGTCTGCGCTTTACTTTCAAAGTAGGAGATTGCATAAAAACTACCGACTTTTCGGGTGGCTCCTGCACTTGATTTTCTTTCAGTCCTCACCACCTCCTCAATCTGTATACCAACCAGCACCAGGCATGTTTCTTTCCTCCACAGTACACAGATAACCAGCAGTATCTTTTCTTCAAAGAGGACAACATAGAGCGGAGCCGTATATAAAAGTGCTCAAAATGCTTTATTGTACTCACAAGATTATCTCTTTCCACATCACATATATGTTACAATTGCTGCCCGACCCGGGTTTCGCTCCTGCTTCCTCTGGGGTTTCTTCCTTGCGTTAATCAGGGCAGGTTTTATAGCCGCATCATAAAAACCACATGACTTAACTCTTCACATCTCTCTAAAACCTTTGTACTTCATATTTAACTTTTTCTTTAAAGTTATATTTGTCTTTTACAAACAATATATCCTTGATAAAAACATAAATATAATCTTGACGGAGGTAAGCTCTGTCTACATTAACAGTGCCTGGTGTGGAGACGCTGCTGTGGTTTGCAGATACTGCTCACCGGTAGTGGAGTTTATAGCTATAAAGTGCCGGCCTTTCTATTTGCCAAGAGAATTCACCACTGTCATACTCCAACAATAATTGTAAGAATTGTGTCAGCACATCCGTGAGCAGCAGAAAGCTTATCCAGATGCTTTTATTAGCTGGAGACTTTAATCATGCTGATTTAAAGGGTGTGTTTCTCAGGGTGTATCAGCACATTGGCATTCCAACTAAGGGGAACAATATACTGGAGCCTGCAGAGCCTGTCTCCTCCCCCACATTGGATCTTCTGACCATATAGCTACTATGTTACTACCAGCATGCAGACCGCGGGTCAGATTTAATAAATCTGCTTGCAAGCAGGTACGAGTGTGGCCAGACTGGTCATCATAGACACTCCAAGACTGTTTTGAGATCACTGATTGGAATGTGTTCAAAGATAATGCGACTCCAGAAGTATACAGAGACTGTATCACCAAATGCATAGACGATGTTGCTGTTTTTAAGACTACTACTATCCGTTCGAATCAGAAGCCATGGTGATAGTGCCACTCCTCTGCTGAATGGGCTTAACGACTTCTTCGCATGGTTCAACTTCAAGGTATTCAGATACGCTCCTGCACAGAAATTTTCCCCACAATGTGGTGAGCAGGTGTTGCTGTTGTCCGCAGATGGTATGAAGAGATCGTTCAGTAGGATAAATGTCCGCAAAGCTTCTGGTCCAGACAATATTCCTGGACATGTGTTGAGGGATTGTGCAGGGGAACTTGCAGATGTTTTTGCTGATATTTTTAATATCTCATTAAGCCAGGCTGTTTTTGCCACATGCAAAAGTCTGTCCCCATAGAAATGAATGGGTCCGCAATTCAGTTCCGCAAACAGAATTGCGGACGTGTGAATGGGGCATAAGGGTCCCTTATCACCGCCAGTTAGTTAGCTACTTGTTAGGTAGTTAGCGCCCAGCCCACTGCACCGCAGTCACTGATTTTGTCAGAGATTTTTTCATCCACATTGATCGATGCGAATGAAGAAATCTGTGCTGTTCATTTTTTTTTTTTCAGCCCAGAGGCTGAACGTAAAAAACAATCTCTCATTACCCGTATGCTCAATATAAGGAGAATAGCAGAAACTCCTAATGCTGGCCATACGTGTAATGATTGCAGAGACCCTCAAATGCCAGGGCAGTACAAACACCTCACATGTGAACCCATTTTAATAAGAAGACACCCCAAGGTATTCCGTGAGGGGTATGGTGAGTTCATGTAAAAAAAAAAATTTTGTCACAAGTTAGTGGAATATGAGACTTTGTAAAAAATATATATTTCTGCTAACTTGTGCCAAAAAATTTTTTTTTCTGTGAACTCGCCATGCCCCTCACGGAATACCTTGGGGTGTCTTCTTTCCAAAATGGGGTCACATGTGGGGTATTTATACTGCCCTGGCATTTTAGGGGTCCTAAAGCGTGAGAATCCAAGGTACTCATTGAAATTAAGGCCCCTTTGCGCATCTTGGCTGCAAAAAATTGTCACACATGTGGTATCGCCGTACTCAGCAGAAGTAGGGCAATGAGTTTTGGTGTGTATTTTTATATATACCCATACTTTGTGTGAGAAATAGCGCTGTAAACGACAACTTTTAAATTTTTTTATACAAAGTTGTCAATTTACAGAAATATTTCTCTCACCCAACATGGGTATATGTAAAAATACACCCCAAAACACATTGCCCTTCTTCTCCTGAGTACGGCGATACCACATGAGTGACACTTTTTAGCAGCCTGGGTGCGCAAAGGGGCTCAAATTCCAACGAGTACCTTCAGGTTTTACATGGCTGCTCACAATTTAGCCCCACCCAAAATGCCAGAACAGTACAAACACCCCACAAATGACCCCATTTTGGAAAGAAGACACCCCAAGGTATTCAATAAGGGGCATAGTGAGTCCATGAAAAATTGAACTTTTTGTCAAAAGTTAGCGGAAAGAGAGACTTTGTGAGAAAAAACAATAAAAAATCAATTTCCGCTAACTTGTGCCAAAAAAAAAATCTTCTATGAATTCGCCATGCCCCTCACAGAATACCTTGGGGTGTCTTCTTTCCAAAATAGGGTCACATATGGGGTATTTATTCTGCCCTGGCATTTTAGGGGCCCTAAAGCGTGAGAAGAAAAATGCGTAAAAATGCCCTCCTAAAAGGTACTCATTGGAATTTGGGCCCCTTTGCGCATCTTGGCTGCAAAAAAGTGTCACACATGTGGTATCACTGTACTCAGGAGAAGTAGGGCAATGTGTTTTGGGGTGTATTTTTACATATACCCATGCTGGGTGAGAGAAATATCTCTGTAAATTGACAACTTTGTATAAAAATTTTTAAAAAGTTGTCATTTACAGAGATATTTCTCACACACAGTATGGGTAAATATAAAAATACACCCCAAAACACATTGCCCTACTTCTCCTGAGTACAGCGATACCACATGTGTGACACTTTTTTGAAGCCAAGATGCGCAAAGGGGCCCTAATTCCAATGAGTACCTTTAGGATTTCACAGGGCATTTTTACGCATTTGGATTCTCACGCTTTAGGTTCCCTAAAATGCCAGGGCAGTATAAATACGCAGAAGATTTTGTTCAGTGATGAGGCAAACTTTTATGTGAATGGTGAAGTTAACAAACAAAACCACCGCTATTGGTCTGACACTAACCCACATTGGATAGATCCCTTTCAAGACTGTTGAAACAAAAACATTGATGGTATGGTGTGGTATATAGGGTACAAAGATAGTGGGGCCATTCTTCATCAATGGAATCCTTAAGGCCACTGGATATGCGAAATTGCTACATGATGATGTGTTTCCCTCTATATGCACTGAAGCTGGCACGTTCCCTGAGTTTTTCCAGCAAGATGGTGCACCACCACATTATGGGTGTCAGGTCCGAGCATTCCTAGATGAACAGTTTCATGGAAAGTGGATTGGTCGTCGTGGGCCAGTTGAATGGCCTCCAAGGTCTCCCGATCTGACCCCCTTAGAATTTTATCTTTGGGGTCATCTGAAGGCAATTGTCTATGCTGTGAAGATACGAGATGTGCAGCACCTGAAACTACGGATACTGGAAGCCTGTGCTAGCACTTCTCCTGCGGTGTTGCTATCAGTGTGTGAAGAGTGGGAGAAGAGGGTTGCATTGACAATCCAACACAATGGGCAGCACATTGAACACATTTTATAAGTGGTTAGAAACTTGTAAATAACTCATGAAAGAATAAAGTTACGTTAAAACCAAGCACACCATTGTTTTTTCTTGTGAAATTACCAATAAGTTTGATGTGTCACATGACCCTCTTCCTATTGAAAAAACAAAAGTTGAATTCAAAATGGCCAACTTCAAAATGGCTGCCATGGTCACCACCCATCTTGAAAAGTTTCCCTCCTCACATATACTAATGTGCCACAAACAGGAAGTTAATATCACCAACCATTCCCATTTTATTAAGGTGTATCCATATAAATGGCCCACCCTGTATATCTTCCTCCGTCTCTGGATATTCTTCAATTTGCATATCGGGCAAATCGTTCGATGCCATTTCAGATGCCATTTCGACTGCTCTTCATATGGCTCTTAAACACACAGAATGCTTTTCATTGAGTTTAGCTCAGCATTAGAGAACAACTGGAAGTTCGGGTTCGCCAGATTCAGCCGAACTTTGTCGCAAAGTTCGAGTTCGGGACCTGAACTTGACCCCGAACCCAAACCCCATTGAAGTCAATGGGGACCCGAACTTTGGGGCACTAAAATAGCTCTAAAAAAATAATGGAAAGGGTTAGAGGACTGCAAAAGGAAGCAAAATGGGGATAAGAGCTGGACAATTGCCCTGCAAACAAATGTGGATAAGGAAATGACTTAAAATAACATAAAATACATAAAAATTAAAAATAATAATCTTGAACTAGGAGGAGGAGGTCCATATGGAGTAGAAGGTTGAGGAGGCGGTGGACGTGGCGGTGTAGGTGGAAGCGGTGGTGGAGCAGGTAGTTTTATTTTTTTGTTTTGTTTTTTTAAATTTGGGTAGACCCCAAAACATTTGGAAATATAGAAAAGAAAACAAAGAGAAAGTATAACAAGAGAAAGTATGCGCTGGAGTATAACAAAGGCTGGGTAAGGCCGGTATACATTTCTATTCTGCACAAGGTATGGACAAGTCCTGTGGGATCCATGCCTGCTTCATTTTAATGAACGTGAAATTATCCACATTTGCTGTGAACAAGCGGCTGTGTTTGTCTGTGATAACGCCCCCTGCCGTGCTAAACACACATTCAGACAATACACTGACTGCAGGGCAGGCCAGCACCTCCTAGGCGTAAAGGGCAAGCTCAGGCCATGTGAACAATTTGGAGACCCAGAAGTTGAATGGGGCAGACCCATCAGTCAGTACGTATAGTCGTGTGCACACATACTGTTCCACCATGCTGCTGAAATGCTGCCTCCTGCTAAGACGTTCCATATCAGCTGGTGGTGCTGGTTTTTGCGTCGTGCTGACAAAGCTTTTCCACATTTTGGCCATGCTAACCCTGCCTTCTGAGGTGCTGGCAGTGCCCCAGCTGCGTTGGCGACTACTTCCTCCTCCTCTGCCTTCGCCTTGTGCTTCCACTGAGGCCCCGGTGTCAGGTGGGAATGCCATTAGCAGTGCGTCTACCAGCGTGCAGAATATATTTTCCAGTCAGGTATGCAGTGCAGGTGTAGTTTGAAAGAAAAAAGGGGTACAGATCACCCAACAATGTAAACGCTGCCGAATTTACAGAATATATTTCCCAGTCAGGTATGCAGTGCAGGGGTAGTTTGAAAGGAAAAAAGGGGTAGAGATCACCCAGCCAGCAATCTAAATGCCGCCGAATTTATAGAATATATTTCCCAGTCAAGTATGCAGTTCAGAGGTAGTTTAAAAGAAAAAAGGGGTACAGATAACCCCGCAATCTAATCACAGCCAAATTTGCAGAATATATTTCCTAGTCAGTTATGCAGTGCAGGGGTAGTTTGAAAGAAAAAAAGGGGTAGAGATCACCCAGCCAGCAATCTAAATGCCGCCGAATTTATAGAATATATTTCCCAGTCAAGTATGCAGTTCAGAGGTAGTTTAAAAGAAAAAAGGGGTACAGATAACCCCGCAATCTAATCGCAGCCAAATTTACAGAATATATTTCCTAGTCAGTTATGCAGTGCAGGGGTAGTTTGAAAGAAAAAAGGGGTACAGATCACCCAGCAATCTAAACGCCGCCAAATTTACAGAATATATATCCCAGTCAGGTATGCAGTGCAGCAAGAACACACCCTCCAAGCCACTTGTGAATGACTGGCCTGATAACCATGGAAATGCCCCCCCCCCACAGAATCTAACAGATTGATTTACTGAATTGATTTCCCTGTCAGATACACAACGCAGGCTGCACGGGTACTTGACCGCTAAAAAAAGTGAGTTTGTCCCCCCAGAATCTAACAGATGGATTTACTAAATTGATTTCCCTGTCAGGTATGCAGTGCCGGTGTCATAAAGAGAAAAAATTGCTTTAGGTCACACAAATATGTGAAAGATAAATTTTATAGAATTATTTTCACTGTTAGGTATGCAGTGCAGCAGGAACACACCCTACAAGCCTCTTGTGAATGATAGCCTGATAACCTTGAAAATGTCCCCCCAGAATCTAACAGATGGATTTACTGAATTGATTTTACTGTCAGGTATGCAGCACAGGGTTACTTTACAGAAAAAAATGTGAATATTTTACCCCCTGGGGCCCTGAACTAAGACTGATTAGGCCTTATTTACACGTCAGTAATTTGTCTTTCCAGGATCACGGTCCGTTTTTTTGCGGATTCGTGTTTCCGCAAAATTCTTCCGTTTTTGTTTTTTAGTGTCTCCGTATACCTTCCATGTTTCCGTATTTCCGCAAAAATCTGGAAGAACAAGAAAGAAAAAAAAGATGTTTCCAGGGTAACTTTTCATTTCCTGTGGATCCGTAATTACGGATCTGCAAATATGGATGACATGCTGATGACTTTTGTAACCTTTCCACATGTCATCCGGATTTATGCGGATTCATTCACTTCAATGGGGCTACGGTCCGCAATTTGCGGACAAAAGTAGGACATGCTCTACTTTTTTTTACAGTTCCGCATTGCGGAAATAAAAGGATATGCGGATGAGGAGAGCATACGGAATGCTCTCCCCATCTTTTGCTGACCCATTGAAATGAATGGGTCCGCATATCTTCCGCATTACTTCTGCATTTTTGCGGAAATAATGCGGGAAAAAAATACGGACGTGTGAATTAGGCCTTACCCATATTTTTTCCCCTTCCCTTGGCACATATGCAGTGCAGGTGCACTTAAAAAATGGGTATATGTCGCCCACTGAACTACAAGAACAGGATTAAATTATTGTCCCTGGCACATATGCAGGTGTAAGTGCACTGCACTTGCACAAACTGGCCGCCGACGCCCACCTAATTAACAACCACAAAAAAAATTGCTGTAAATCGCAGACTTAACACCAAGCTCTGATATCAGATTCTTTCCTAATCTCTCCCTCACAGCAGCAGCATCCTATCCCTACACTAATAAGAGCTGACGTTACGTGCGGCGCTACATGACTCCAGCTTATATAGAGGCTGGGTCACATCCTGCAATGGCCAATCACAGCCATGCCATTAGTAGGCATGGCTGTGATGGCTTCTAAAGGCACACATCTTAAACGCCTGTTGATTGGCTGCCCTGCAGCCTTTCAACAAAGTTTATTAAATGGCCAAACACCAAACTCGAACCGAACTTTTACGGGAAAGTTCGGGTTCAGGTCCGGGTACAAAAAGCCCTAAAGTTCAGGTTCGCTCAACACTACTCAGCATGTAATAGGGATCGACCGATTATTGGCCGATATTGAAGATTTTCAAAGTTATTGGTATCTGCATCTACCTTGCCGATATACCGATAACGAATCGCGAACCTGGATCGCGCTGCTGTCAGCGAGATCCATGTTTCCTCCCTCAGCAGCACAGGGGAGAAGAAAGCAATGTCTTCCTCCCCCCTGTGCTGCTGCTGCCGCTGCAACCGATGAGCGGAGAGAGGAGAAGAGGAGTGCATTGGTGGCACAGTGCGCCCCCCCGCCCCCCCCACACTATTAAAAACATTGGTGGCAGTGGACACAGGGTCCCCTCTCCCCTCCTCTTTATTGGTGTCAGTGGCAGCTTCTGATAGGAGCCCCAGCAGTGTAATCCTGGGGCTCCGATCGGTTACCATGGCAGCCAGGTCAGCCCTGGCTGCCATGGACAGCTCCCTGCTGCTGTGTGCACAAAGCACAGGGCAGCAGGGAGAGTGTGCTCTATTAGGGTAAATAGGACAAGGGATTAAAAGATCCCATGTTCTACTCCTAAGGGGGGAAATAGTTATAAATAAAAAAAAAAGACCAAAATATTAAGTATAAATATTTAATCTAATCTATATATATATATATATATATATCATGTTAGAATGGCACAGCAGTTCGGACTATGTATTTCAGAGCAGCATTGAGTGCTAACGGCGAGGTAATTGGGGGCAGTAGGAAAATAAAAAATAGTGATCTTCATCTGAAGTAGCATGCATGTATTACTATATCTAATAGACGATAATCGACGTGACAGTTTCCCTTTAAGACAGACACAGTTTTGGCAGATTTGACCCTTCTTAGCAACCAATAATTAAATTCACTGAATGTTAAAGAAGCTAATACTTTCCATCAGTGGCGTTGCTAGGGCTGGTGTCACCCGGTGCGGTAGACAATGGTGTCACCCCCCCAAGCACAAAAATCCCTACACCCCCATCGGCGATCTGTCTGCTTAGCCCCCCTCCCCCCCCGTCAGCTGTCTGTTTACCATACAAACCCCCATCCATGTTATCGCTTGGGTTTAAATTATAGCACTCCCAACAGCCCCTCCTCCCCACCCAAACCCCCGGCGATCAGTCTTCTGTCTGCTTAGCGCCCTCCCCCCCACACACATATTTGCATACATATTATATTCTGTGCTATCCAGAATATAGCACCACATACCTTACATCCAGTAACTTCTCTGATGCAGACCTTCTCTTTCTTCATCTTCTCCTATCAGACCAGACTGCCATGATGATTTTTCACCCATCTTTCTTCTCTGTAGTTTGACAAAAGACATCTTAGGTTCCTACTTTTCCATCATCCTCCTACCTTCTTAACAACTCACCTGCCACCTTCAAAAATAATAATAATGTGCATTAATTCAAAAGTGCTCCCGTTCTGTGTGCCAGTACAAAAAATTCCCTCAGTGCCGCCAGTTGAGCTAATGTCCCCATAATGTGTGCAAGCATAAAATACCCCTATATAATGCCCCTAGTAAATGCCTACTTAGTGCTCCTTTCCTCTTCCCCATAATGCCCCAATAATGTGCCAGTATAAGACTCCCCCATAGTGTCCCCCAGAATGTGCCAGTATTAAATGCCCCTTCTTAATGCCACCATAATGTGCCTATATAATATACCCCCATAGTATTCTTCTCCCCTCCAACACCATAGTGTCCCCATAATGTGCCAGCAATGCCCCCAGTAGATTCCCCCATAGTGTCCCCCATGTGCCAGTAGATGCCCCCATAGTGTCCCCCATGTGCCGGCAATGCCCCTATATTGTCCCCCATGTGCCAGCAATGCCCCCATAGTGTCCCCCATGTGCCAGCCATTGCCCCATAGTGTCCCCCATGTGCCAGAAATAATGCCCCAAAGTGTCCCCTTTATGCCAGCAATGACCCCCCAGCGCAGCCCAGCCCAGCCCAGCGCCTCACAGAAAAACAAAACAAAAAAAACACATACTTACCTCCATGGCAGTGATGCGATGCAGGCCTCTTCTGGCCTGTGTCCCGGGCAGTACGGCTCAGGCGGCTGGCCTTGATGCCTTGCCCTGCTGCAGTGTTCATCTGTATCGCCGTCCTACCCCCCCTAAGTGTCATCCACACATTGAGCTCCATAGCTCAGTGGTTAGGCTTCTTGCCTCTGATGTAAAAGGTTGTTAGTTCAAATCCTGGTGGCAACCTTTCATAAATAGATTAAATTAGATTAAAATACATTGGGTGTCCCCAAGCATACTGACAATGCTTGGGGATACCTTCTTCATGTTCATAGCACTGACTCCATATATGGACACAACCATATATGGAGTCAGAGCTGGGATTCCTAAGACGGGATTCCCTGTACAGCGATCGCTCTTCTGCCGGCACTGGTGTCACCTGGTGCGGGCCGCACCCCCCTCGCAATGCCATTGCTTTCCAATGTTCTCAAATACAAGTTCTAGGCTCATGGGGACAGAGGGACTAAACTCATGTCTAATCATATTAAGAAACAAAAAGGAAGCATTTATTTCTTCTTATACTGACTCCCTAGTTATCTCCACTGCCCTGATTACCCAAGACTTTGGAAAATACTACCTTAGTTTGTACAACCTTACACAATCATTTCTACAGTGTGCCTCACCTGACCACGGATCATTTTTTGCATTCCCTCCAGCTCCCCTCTATTTCCCCTTATAATCAGGCCAACTTTATCCGCCGCTTCTCTTTAGAAGAACTATCTCTTATTTTCAACTCTATTTCAAATGGCAAGAATTCCAGAGCCTGGATAGTCTGCCTATTATCTACTATAATGACTCCACCTCCCTCAACTGCCCCCACCAACCACTTTTCGTAAATAGGACTTGGCAAGCACTATTTTAAAATTAAAACCAATTCATTGCCAACCACACAGACCCGAACTTGGTGGAAAACTTACTCTCTTTGCCTACTTTAGCTTCAAAACTCCTCTCAAAATTATATCAAAGCTTACTGCTTGAAAACCCAAATACCTAGCCTGGGACAAAACGTTAGATATCACCCTAGATAGAAGAGATCGATCATATCTTATCCGACTCCCATGGGTTCTTTCACTCCTAGTGGGCCTGAACACCATCACTGAATATAATTCTATCCAACAAAAGAGCTCTGGTCCAACTACAAGATCCTAGGTAAGGCCTTTCTTAAATCAATTCATAGTTAACACGATATAAAGCGGCTTTTAAAATGTACCATATGGTCAATTCAGATGTCTTAGATGTAATTGCAGTAATGAAGACAGACAAATCTAGATTAGACTGCGGGTCGTCATATGTGGTGTTTCTCTTAGGACGTTAATGTGGTTTACAGTATGTTGGGTGCATGACCCAAGCTTTCAGATGCCAAATGAATAAACATAAAAACAACAGAGTATATCTAGACAGTATAATTTGTCCGGGGGAGGCTTTTTCCATTATACTCACTTAACATATCAAAGACACTATGTTTAATAAATTAGAAATTCTCAAAAAAGGCCTAAATGAAGCCCCTAGAAAGTTCTATTTATATTTGAGATGTTTTCCCAATTC
Source organism: Bufotes viridis (assembly GCA_033119425.1). Lineage (NCBI taxonomy): Eukaryota > Metazoa > Chordata > Amphibia > Anura > Bufonidae > Bufotes > Bufotes viridis. Next base: position 400,204,576 of record CM065590.1, read on the forward strand.
AGTGGAATAGTCCATCCTTCTTAAACAATTATTTTGTTTTTGGACTTTACTTCACCCGAGATGTCCCTTTTAAGTCCATTTCACTTTTGCCAATACCTCCCTACAATCTAAATGTGCTTACTCATTGTATTAATAATCTACATGTATAATTTTTTATTATTCATGATACATTGTGTTCTTATACTGTAAACATATTTCTCTGACATTCTAATGCTCATTCATGCTCTTCCATTTTTTCCACTTCTTATGTGACGCTATTTTGGTGCCGCTGCTTGTCATTTACCTCCACTCTAACTCCCTAGTTTCTCCATGGAACACTACTGCTTCCATCCAGCCAGGGTAAGCATCAGTTTGCACACACCATCAGTCTTAGGCAATGCAAGACAGCGTTCTCATCCTCCCGACGCACTACTGCCTCTTATCAGTCTGATGGAGCATAGTGCACATGCGTGCTTACATCAGGCAATGCGAGGCAGTGCTGGGATACAGGGATTGATGTGTGTGTGTGTGTTAAATTTTTTAGCTCTCAGGGGCAGCCAGAAAGGGACCCCATAATTGGGAAATTTAAGCTAGCTAGAGTTAAGTTATTGAATGCACGAATCAAGGAATGAATGAAAAGGAATGTATCTCTCCTCTATAAATCACAGCCCCAGCGTGTGGCCATATTGCTTGGTGCTAGTGATTGACATTTTATTCTTCTTGTATCTAACATAGCTAGCAGATACTCAGCATAAAAAGAAAATTAAAAAAGGAATAAATGGGTGATATACCTTAAAGACTGAGCTAATACTGTTAAGTCATATAGCTGGATGCTAATGACCAATACATCTTCCGATACATTTCCCTTTCTGGTGTACCCTGGAAATTTTAGCTTCACTTGTCTAGTTCCTATGTATTTGTTTTAGAGAAGATAGAAATAAAGATTTGAAACTTTATAGTCTAGTCAGTAAGTGTGCAAAAAACGCTAAAAGGTCTCCTGACCAGTTATAAATACAAAAGTACAGTTGCACTTCTTCTGAGGGGTGTATTTATGTTTAATAGTATATAATGTAGGACCCCCAGTAGATGCCCCCATAGTGCTCCTCCCCCCTTCTCCACAGTGCCCCACCATGAGTGCCAGTATATAAAATAAGGCCTGTGTCCCGCGCTGTAGAGCTCAGGAGGCGCAATGACATCATCGAGGAACAGGGAAAGGAGACACCACTCCCTTGCCCCGCTGTAGCATCCGTCTGTATCGCTGTCCTGAGGTTGGCGATACAGATGAATATAGAGATGAGAGCTTCCACAATGGAAGCGCTCCTCTCCCGCTGCACTGCTGCCAGTTAGAAAGGGCCCCCCTCCTGCACGGGACCCCTGTGCAGCTGAACTCGCTGCACAGGCATCTTAGAAGTGAATAGGTCGGCATCCAGCCCGCAAAATATGCGGTTCTGGTGCCGACCAAAAATACGTTCGTGTGCCTAAGACCTTACAGTTGGAGGGATAGGGAACAGTCTGTGTGAGATAGGTGGTATGGGGGTTAGTCTGTGAGATACACGACGAGCAATCTGAGAGAGGTGGCATGGAGATAAGTCTATGACAGAGATGGGGCATGTAGTGCAGTATTGTGAGAAAGGGGGCATAAGAGCAGTCTAAACAACAATACAGCAACAATAAGGCCTATTGCACATGACCGTATGGCTTTTTCAGTATTTTGCGGTTCGAAAAAAAACGGATCCGCAAAAAATACAGATGACGTCCGTGTGCATTCTGTTTTTTGCGGAACGGAACAGCTGGCCCCTGATAGAACAGCACTATCCTTGTCCGTTATGCGGACAATAATAGGACATGTTCTATCTGTGAATGGAGCGGAAATACGGAAACGGAATGCATACGGAGAACATTCAAGTTTTTTTTCAGACCCATTGAAATTAATGGTTCTATATACGGACCGTATATGGAACGCAAAATCACTGAAAATAATGCACTATAATAATAGATTCAAGAATAACATATGGACTAAGCCCTCACTCTTGATGAAATCTGAGACACTTGGTCAATACATTTTGATCAATATACATCTAAGCCCACCTACCAGGCGACAAGGTGGTCTCCGTTCAGGCGAGTTTCTATGCTAAATCACAGAAAAAAAATGCACCAAATGGATATGCCACTGACTATACTAGCTAGTCATACAAGCAGATATTAAAAGCTGAGACTTTTGCCAATATATTCCTGTCAGGAACAGATCGGAGCCCCTCATGCACCACGTCACGGTCTCTCAGCATAGAAAGGGGTCCTACCACTACGCTAACTATTGTGTGAACACGGTCTGAAGGTGATGGAATCAAGCTTTTTTTTCTGTGATTTATATATTTATATATTTTCATACGCACAATGCTCCATTTTATGTAGGATGTCTTTGTGACGCATGTGGTCCGTGCCGGCATCCACCATTGAACGCATTTTTTGCTGGGGATGGTCGTTTGCTGCGGTCCACATGCGGTGGGACTGCTCCCCCAATGAGAAACACGCTACAGTGTTTGGGGTCTGAGCAGTTCCCCCATATTGGCCACTATATTTCTGTGATCCGGTTCCTATGCTAACCTATTCATGCTGTTGCGCATTTTTCAGGAGCACAGTCCCCGCACATATGATGTGCTGCCCCTTGTTACCTCAGTTCACACAGAGTTTTTGTCAATGATTTTGGAGTATCTCTGCCACAAAATCAGCTATAAAACATGAAACAGCCTCCCATTCAAGCCTCCCTTGAAACAGCCTCCCATTCAAGCCTCCCTTGAAACTGCCTCCCATTCATTTCAATGGGAGGCAGCACTTGCCTTTTTTTTCCACATGGTAAAAAGAAGCATGGAAAAAAGAAGCATGCCTCATCTTTGCTGTCTCGAAATGGGGAGCATAAAAAAGCTGGTTCATATATGTCCAATGCGTTTTTTCAGCGTTTTCCACGCGTTTTTTGGCACGGATCTGGGGCAAAAACTTAAAGTTGAAAATGCAGTCTTGTATTGAAGTGAACACCCTTTGGTTAAAAGAAAAGACATGTAAAAACGCCCCAAAAAGCGTGAAAAACGCACTTAAAAAACATGCGTGGATTCTGCTCAATTTTTTTCAGCGTGTTTTCAAAATCATCCCCTTACTTTGTGTGGCACAATGGGGGTTGCTTTTACTGTGCAGGGTACAAAAAACAGCACTTTTGCTGTGTGGTGCACTTTTATTATTGACTGGGGCACAACTTGGCTACATGCACACGACCGTACTGTGTTTTGCGGTTCGTAAACTGAGCATCCGCAAAACACAGATGCCGACCCATTATAGAAATGCCTATTATTGTTCGCAAAACAGACAAGAACAGGACCTGTTCTATTTATTTTGCGAGGCCGCGGAACGGAGCAATGGGTGCGGACAGGACACGGTCATGTGCATGAGGCCTATACCTGTGGCGGAAAATGGGGCATGGTCTGCTTTCCACAATTATTTTTAGGTGCACTTTCTATCTTGTATTATGGTGTTCATGGGTGCTAGCATTAGGTTTGGGGGATAACTATAGTTATGACAACATTGTTCCACACATACCAATGTGAGTGTACACAGACCTTGTCATAAATTGTGACAAAATCTGGTGCAAATTAGTGCAGTTTAAAGCTCATTCTTTGGTTGGTTTCTTTAATACATTTTCACGTTCTTAATACATTCTCAAACAGAATGATACATGACGTTAGATATGGCCATTAAGCCTGATATTGGACCAGGATGTTAGACCAAATTATGCGTCAAGCTGTTGGCTCTCTCATGCTATTTCTGTCACTCTGTCATTCTGACATTACTTATCTGTCATTCTCTTATCTTTCTTTCTTTATTAGAATATAACATGGAGTGTAGAATGGCTTTACATGTATATAAATCAACTTTTCTGACATATTCTTCATCATGCATCATGTGACAATTCATGTCGGCACACTTATGCACTTCTCAAGATTCAAAAAGAAAATTTCCCTATATAAATCTTATCATTATAGTACACCATATAACAACTCTATGCAAATGCAAACAAATTAATTATATGCTTATGCAAAGTAAAGTAATCATCGCCCTTTAAATATAAATATAATACTACTTACCACTCCTTAGTCAGTGACAGGCTGTGAGCACGGTACTCGTCCTGAGGCAGAACAGTAAGAATCATAGAGCAGAGGAGACCCAATGTCTTTCTTATGCAATGAAGGACTGTGAAATTGAAGGACATCCAGCTCCCCTCCTCTTTCCAGCACAACTTGGAAAAAAGAATTTCAGAGGAGGGGTTGCTCCACTTGTGTGAGATAAACCTGACACTGTAGTGTGAAGCATGGGCTTTCCCAAAGTGCTGTGTTATTCATAGGATTCATTTGTCCATATCTATGACAAACTCTGCTTCTTTAAGATGTAAACATCTAAAAGTTATCATCACCAATATTATCAGGACCTTCCCTACACAAGCACAACCGAAGGAGTGAAAACTTTCCAAAGCATCACATAGTTCAGAAATGCATTTGCATTTTCTCAAGGGTTCACTCATAATTAGAGATGAGCGAATCGTAGCTGGAATTCGATGCGTATTTCAGGAAAAATTCAATTCGCACTGAATCCGAATTTCCTCGCGATTCGTGGTAACAAATTGCAATTTTTCCTAAAATGGCAGCACCTGTGAGGACATGGAGAAAGGAACTCTGGAAAGGTGGGATCACCAATAATGCCATGCATGCAGCCAATCAGCAGCCAGCCAGCCCTGTGATGTCACAGCCCTATAAATAGCCTCAGCCATCTTGGTTTCTGCCATTTACCAGTGTACTTACTGCAGGGAGAGACATCAGCAGGCACTAGGGACAGTGTTAGAAAAAACTTCATTGTGCTAAAAAAATGATTTACAAGTGCAGGGAAAGATTATTCAAGCTGTAGGGAAAGGAGGAAGCATTCCACAGCACTTATGTTGAACAGGGTTCAGTAGCGGAGGTTACAGCCAGGGTGATAGAAACAATCCGATTACACCTTGCTGCACTGACTGAGGATCCAAATAGCTATTATACAGCTCTGTAATTCCAGCAAACCGTTCTTGTTATTGGGGTGCAAGTGCTGTTTGCTACAGCCATTAACAGGGTTTTTTACAAGGACATATTTCTACATCTTATTTGCCCTTGTGTGGTGCAGTTATATGTTCTAAAGCATTTTTGGCTTGTATTAGTGGGGAAAAAAGGGCTTATTAGCCGTTGTGTGGTGAAGTGCGAAAATTAGAGCCCATTTTGTCTTGTATTAGTGGCAAAAGTAAAATATATTTGCTGTTCAGCGGTGCAGTTATATGTTCTAAAGCCTTTTGTGGAGTGTATTAGAGGAAAAAATAAATATATATTTGCCGTTCAGCGTGGAAAAAAGAAAAATACATTTGCCGTTCAGAGGTGCAGTTATATATTCTAAAGCCTTTTGTGTCGTGTATAAGTGGACAAAAATAAGGGCCTATTTTCCAGTCAGAGGTGCAGTTATATGTTCTAAAGCCCTTTTTGGTGTGTATTACTGGCAAAGTAATATATATATTTGCCGTTCAGCCGATATGTTCTTTTTATTTTGCATCGCCATATTCTAAACCCCATAACTTTTTTATAGCTTGGATGCAAGCAGTGTATAATGTGATGGACAAATTAATGAAGCCAGCAAAGGAGGCAATATGGACAATCACAATACGTTAGTAAGTGCCTTATATTAACTTTATCTACATGATAAATACCATTTGCTGAAGTGAGACAACCCCTTTAAGTCACCCTAACAGACTTTAATATTTGATTGTCTGATCGCTTCTCCGTCAATTATTTAACATTGAAGCCTATGAAACATTCACTACATTCCAATTGATCTCTGCCACAGGCAGGGCCAGATAGGAACTTAACTGTGGCAGTCCTTGAAGCCTTCAGAAGACTCGAGGCTGCCTTAGCAACTGATTGTCCCACAAAAAATCTATGCGTGGGGGAGCCGTTTGGTCCCCATGAACACAGTACACCCAGGAAAACTGCTCAGATGCCATGGTCACAAATGATATGGCATCTAAGGGTTTAAATAGACTCTTTCTCCAGGTGTCTGCTGTGTACAACAGCTGACAATCAGCGGCTATGATGCCGGTTCAGCTCTTGACTGCAGGGACAGACTGACAAAAGACCCTACAGGGAGTTTTCACTGTGGATCAATGCCGATAGGGCCAGCCAAGCCCTCTTCACTGCTGCTGGTCGACTGCATAATCATGAAGGAAGTATAGGATTTTTATTAGAGGAAGTCCAGGCAGTATGCTGAAGAAAAATTAGAGGAGGAGAACAGAATGTGGCAGCTGTTGATGACCACCATAGAGGGACGGCTTCTGAAGGAAATTTTCTGCTACAGTATTTAAATCTGTGGGATGGTTTTCTTTGCTGCACTATAGTAGTAATGACCCTGCCAACTTGTACTGGCCTCATCTATCTGCCCCATAATCTATCAATTTGGAAACACCTAAAACATTGGGGACACTTTTAGGTTTTTTTCCAGGGCCACTTTAAGTTCCCAGTCTATTGATGCCTGAGTCTTGATGTGCGGCGCAAGTCATGAAGGGGTTAAATCTTGATGCCCATATAATGTACGGAGTCTGGACAGTGATAGACCAGACTCTTTTCGTTGTCTGCGGATTAGATTAATGTGATGATGGGAATGGTGTGAGCAAAGAGATGTCTAGCAGCTTAAGATGGCTGCTGGTCTCTATTGAAAGTACCATGTACGCTTTGGTATTTTTAGATCCATACACAATAATTGCTTTGCTGTCCATCTCAAGAACATGTTTTGTTTGTGAGCTTTTTCCCCAAGTCAGTATTATTCTTCTTTTTATTTTATGTGTTGCTCTTCACATTCTCATGAGTATTTGCAAGCAAATACACCTCCAGCCCTTAAAAGAGGCATGGAAGTTATTATTTTGCAGGTTAAAGGGGTTTTCCAGGATTTTGATACTGATGGCCTATCCTTAGGATAGGTCATCAGTATCTGATCAGTGGGGGTCCAACACCTGGGACTCTCGCGATCAGCTGTTTGAGAAGGTACCGGCGCTCCTGTGAGCTTTGCCGCCTTCTCGCAGCTTACCAAGCACAGCGCTATACATTTTATAGTGGCTATGCTTGTTTTTTTGTTTTTTACTTTTTACTGATTAACTTTGTTAACCTGTGATCTTCTGATAGCTTGTCCCATAGACAATAGTTAGATAACTATTATGGTTTATTTCTGAGGTGCACAACCTTTTTTTGTTCAAAGGCCGTATTGATTTTTTGGTTCAAAGGCTGCATTGTCACATTGGTTTATTTCAAGGGGCTGAAAAAAATAAATAAAATTGGAACTTGTTTACATCGGCCTATTACATACGCCTATGCAAAGTAAATGGAGAAGAATGATCACTACCATAGTCATTTGTGACTACACAGGGAGATGTGCTGACGATTATTATACATCTTTCATCCTGACAAAATATGCAAATAAATGGACACTACACCACCGCTACAGAGGAGACAGTGTAATGACAAGGACAGAACAGCACTTGTGTGGAGTGCTGCCTCCTCTTCAAACAGCTAATTGCGGGAGACCCAGGCATTGGACTCCTGCCTCAAGTCAATTTGTTGCATCCTCCGGAATCACAGGGCACTTAAAATGTTGGTCTTGATAAATGTCCCCCATATTCTTTATATGTGTGTGTGTGTATATACATTGTGGGAGTCTGCCACAATGGTAGCATTTAGGTAAGAATGCAGCAGCAGCCCTTTAGCGGTGAAAGCAAAGCAACAGTTGTCTTTTATTCTTGAGAAGAATGGTGTGTTCAGGGTTATGTGCAGTGGCAAACTGCAAACAGGACTTCTTATGGCTTGCTTTCAAAAGTGGCTTTCTTTTTGCCACTCTTCCATAAAGGCCAGATTTGTAGAGTGCGACTAATACTTGTCCTGTGGACAGAGTCTGCCATCTGGGCTGCGGATCTCTGCAGCTCCTCCAGAGTGACCATGGGCCTCTTGGCTGCTTCTCTAATTAGTGCTCTCTTTGCCTGGCCTGTCAGTTTAGGTGGACAGTTTTGGTACTGTAGGTTTGCAGTTGAGCCATACTCCTTCCATTTTCAAATGATGTATTGAACAGTGCTCCGTGAGATGTTCAGAGCTTGGGATATTTTTCTATAACCTAACCCTGCTTCACATTTCTTCACAACTTTATACCTGACCTATCCAATGTGTTCCTTGGTTTTCATTATGCAGTTTGATCACTAATGTTCTCTAACAAACATTTGAGGCCTTCACAGATCATCTGTAGTTATACAAAGAATAAATTACACACAGGTGGACTCTATTTTCTAATTAGGTGACTTCTGATGGTAATTGGTCATACTGGATTTTATTTAGAGGTATCAGAGTACAGGGGGCTGAATACAAATGCACTTTCTAGATTTTTATTTATTAAAAATGTTGAAAACCATGTATCATTCTCTTTTCACTTCACACATACTTGCTATTTTGTGTTGGTCTGTCACTTAAAATCCCAATTATATATATATATATATATATATATATATATATATATTCATACACACACACACACTGACAAGCAAAAAGGTAACAATGTTTCGAACTTTTGACCCCATATCTCGCCATCTACTACAGCTTCGAGCGTGAGACTACCAGAATTTTATAGAGAATCATCTTGTCTATCTCATACATAATTTGGACTTGCAACTATTTAGCATGTGATTACTGATGGAGATTCTTGTTGTGTAACTGCATTGTTACTGTTTTGCTCCTGGTGGTGTAACTTTCTTTTTCTTCATGTATACTACAAATTACTACCTGTTACCCTTTTGCTTGTCAGTGTATATACTTATATACACTACTACTGATATTTAGGACACTGGTGTTTCCTATATATAGAATAAGTAGATGTTGACACAGATGCACACACACACACTGGCACAGAAACACATACACACTAACACACTCAAGTACACACACTCAGGCTCAGACTGGCCCACAGAGGTACAAGGGAATCCCCCGGTGGGCCCCTAGTCTCCAACCCCCTGCACAAGTGGCACATAACCACATTAGACTTACTGCACTACATACATATATTCACTGTACAGCACCTCCACCAGGCTATGTTCATATAAAAAACTTGTTAGATTATTTATTATATTTGAATGTATGCATACGGTGGGCCCCCAAAATATATTATTCTAGTGGGCCCTAGGTACCCCAGTCTGACACTGCAAACACTTATTTACTTACAGGCTGTAGGTTCTCCATTCTCCTTCTTCTCCTCTGGCATCTTTTAGAAGCTAAAGGACCTGCAATCATGGAACATGATGACATCCTCAAAGTTCCTTTAATCTACCCTTACTTTATCCCAAAGGTCCTTCATACTTTGGTATGTACACCTTTGCTTAGAGGACATTGTACATCACAGTATTGTTGCTGCTTTTGCCACCAATATTGGCAAATACCACAGTAAAACCGCAATGTACAATAATCCCCAAAGACACAGATATCTGCAGGGCATGCATAGATCGCAGGTCTAAAGGCTAAGTTGCCACCCCCTTCTGTCCTAGCACAGGCCCGCCTGAGGCCACCGCCTCGCATTGCCTAATTAGATATGTGCCCCTGGACAGCGCTCACTGGTTACTACTGCATCCTGCCCCCAGATATAGGTGCCCTGCATTAACCAGTAAAGTTAGCGGGGAAAATCGCTTAATGGTTAACCCTTAATGGCCAGACCGTAATAACTTTACACTTTTACATGAAAATTATAAAAAAAATATTTTGAAATAATGTTGACACATTATGGGGGGCAAATCTGCTGATGACACCCTGTTATGGGGGATCTGCTTCTGACACAATATTATGGGGGATCTGCTGTGACACTCTTATGGGAGATCTGCTGCAATGTACTGTTATGGGGGAATCTGCTGTGATGTACTGTTATGGGGGATCTGCTGTGGCGCACTGTTATGGGGCGGAATCTGCTGTGACGTACTGTTATGGGGGAGAAACTGCTGTGACGCACTGTTATGGGGGGGGATCTGCTGTCATGCACTGTTATGGGGGGGGGGATCTGCTGTGACTTGGGTAGATGGGAATTTATCTAGTTTATTCTTTTGAACCATTTCCTATGGATATTTCTATGGCTAGTTATATGCTGCCATCTATCATTTTTTTGGTAATGCACTTGTTTTTCATATTCTCTTCCCTGAGATCTATGACTCATTTCCTTTCAATACTCCTCCCTTCTTCTGGAGTACAGCACTTCCTGCATCATGGATGCAGGTAACAGGCCACATGTAACAGGGACACATGTATTCTTCATGGTACGCTAAAGAAAGTATCATCTTTTGACCGCATAATACTGAGATCCATTCATTCTGCGGTATCCTGTTGTTTGATGTACAGAATAAAGCAACTTGTGGATGAACACGGTATTGGTGAGTTCAGCTGTCTGATAAGGATTGTCTGCAGTGGTTGTATCTGCTTATACAGGCCAGGCATAGAGGTCTTACAAGGGATAGATTGCTATCACAACAATCGGAGTCAGAATAGAAGGAGACTGATGAATTTACATGCAGCAATCTCCTCCACAGTATGGGGAGGAGAGGTCATCATTTGTCCCCACAAAAAATGGTTATTTGTGGTCAGCAGAGGGTTTTCAAACAGAACAATCTGCTGCCGACAAACAATGAGTTAGGTGTCCACACGGCACCTTTAAACCAGCAGAACATTGGTCAGTATTTTATGTTCTGAGTCCGATATGCATTTTTTGTAGATCCTATGCAAACCCATTTATTCCTAGTGGGGGCAAAAAATATGGACAGCACATGGATGTCATCCAGTCATCCTGTGCTGTCCGCATCCATGTGGCCATACCATAAATGATTGAAAATGTCCTATTCTTGTCCATTTTGTAGGCATTTTTACAATAGGGCAGGATGTACAGTCGTGGCCAAAAGTTTTGAGAATTACACAAATATTAGTTTTCACAAAGTTTGCTGCAAAACTGCTTTTAGATCTTTGTTTCAGTTGTTTCTGTGATGTACTGAAATATAATTACAGGCACTTCATATGTTTCAAAGGCTTTTATCGACAATTACATGACATTTATGCAAAGAGTCAGTATTTGCAGTTTTGGCCCTTCTTTTTCAGGACCTCTGCAATTCGACTGGGCATGCTCTCAATCAACTTCTGGGCCAATTCCTGACTGATAGCAACCCATTCTTTCATAATCACTTCTTGGAGTTTGTCAGAATTAGTGGGTTTTTGTTTGTCCACCCGCCTCTTGAGGATTGACCACAAGTTTTCAATGGGATTAAGATCTGGGGAGTTTCCAGGCCATGGACCCAAAATTTCAACGTTTTGGTCCCCGAGCCACTTAGTTATCACTTTTGCTTTATTGCACGGTGCTCCATCGTGCTGGAAAATGCATTGTTCTCCACCAAACTGTTGTTGGATTGTTGGAAGAAGTTGCTGTTGGAGGGTGTTTTGGTACCATTCTTTATTCATGGCTGTGTTTTTGGGCAAAATTTTGAGTGAGCCCACTCCATTGGATGAGAAGCAACCCCACACATGAATGGTCTCAGGATGCTTTACTGTTGGCATGACACAGGACTGATGGTAGCGCTCACCTTTTCTTCTCCGGACAAACCTTTTTCCAGATGCCACAAACAATCGGAAAGAGGCTTCATTGGAGAATATGACTTTGCCCCAGTCCTCAGCAGTCCATTCACCATACTTTTTGCAGAAGATCAATCTGTCCCTGATGTTTTTTTTGGAGAGGAGTGGCTTCTTTGCTGCCCTTCTTGACACTAGGCCATCTTCCAAAAGTCTTCGCCTCACTGTGCGTGCAGATGCGCTTACACCTGCCTGCTGCCATTCCTGAGCAAGTTCTGCACTGGTGGCACTCCGATCCCGCAGCTGAATCCTCTTTAGGAGACAATCCTGGCACTTGCTGGACTTTCTTGGACGCCCTGAAGCCTTCTTAACAAGAATTGAACCTCTTTCCTTGAAGTTCTTTATGATCTTATAAATTGTTGATTGAGGTGCAATCTTAGTAGCCACAATATCCTTGCCTGTAAATGCCATTTTTATGCAACGCAATGATGGCTGCGTGGTGACCTGCACCTGTTTCTTTGCAGGTCACCATGGTTAACAATGGAAGAACAATGATTTCAAGCATCACACTCCTTTAAACATGTCAAGTCTGCCATCTTAACCCAATCAGCCTGACATAATGATCTCCAGCCTTGTGCTCATCAACATTCTCACCTGAGTTAACAAGACTATTACTGAAATGATCTCAGCAGGTCCTTTAATGACAGCAATGAAATGGAGTGGAAAGTTTTTTTGGGGATTAAGTTAATTTTCATGGCAAAGAAGGACTATGCAATTCATCTGATCACTCTTTATAACATTATGGAGTATATGCAAATTGCTATTATAAAAACTTAAGCAGCAACTTTTCCAATTTCCAATATTTATGTAATTCTCAAAACTTTTAGCCACGACTGTGCATGCGCAGTGAGTTTGAATGGCCTGATGGGTGCAGTAGTCATACTCAAAGTTTCGTGAAGCTCCCTGGGCTGGCATGCAGTGATGGGGCACACTCTGGTTCTGGGATTTTCCTGCCTGATGATGGTTGAGATGCCCTTGATGTTACGGTGTGAGGCAGATCGTTGTTGGTATAATAGATCCACAGTACTTAACTGAAGCTAGGCAATAGGTGATACACACAAGCACTATTCACAAGAAATGTAGTCTTTACAGTCGATTCAAGTAGTTCCCAAAGGTTGTATATGGAGGCTAGCTTCTCTCTGTCAGTCAGACTGGTCAATCTTTCCTTTCCTCGGCCTAAAGGGATGTACTTTCTCTATCATCAGTCTCTGAACAGGGGCCCTCCTGTCCTTATGGTGGGCAGCTTGTATCTTACAGTGTTCCCATCACATGCAGAGGAGACTGTAGCCAGGCTGTCGACTAAACCTTCTATAGATCTTTTATCTTCTGAGGGCTGGCACATAAGTTGCTTGTGGGCTGTAGGGGACTGGGACCTCCTTACAGGAGCTGCTCCTTGCTGCTCTGAGGTGTTCACTCCTCAGCTGTCAGCCATTAACTCCTGACTCTTCATCTTAGAGAGGAAGGGTGGAGCCAGCCCTGACTAGTCACATGGGACCTCACAGTCCCTATACAACCTTATTGGATTTGTAGTACATGCACATAAAATACATGAAATACAGTGATATTAACACTTTCAACTCTTTGCAGTGTATTTCAGGACACCACACAGGGACCGCATCCATATTTTGCGGGTCCACTATTTGCAGACTGCAAAACAGATAGAGCTCAGTGAATGTAGACTAATGCTAATTGGGCTTTTGGAGGAGCTGCACGATTCCATGAATAGCCAGATCAATGTGTATTCAGATGGAGCTTTGCTTGTGGCAGGAGACTTTAATCATGTGGATCTGATTTCCTAGACTGCACTAAAATGTATATTGTCCAACTAGGGCTAACAATATTCTTGATCAGGTTTACACCAATACCTCAGGGCATATGTAGTGGCCCAGGTGGACACTACCACTCCTACATTCCTATTGCTAGCCTGTTTGCCACCATTGTATTGGCTTACTCCACGAACTGTACCATCGCCAGCAAAGTATCATTTTGTTGTATGCAAAAACTGTTCTGTTCATGTACCGTGCCTGGTTGTCCCGCAGGTGGCAATGTATCTAGCATAGAGTACCTTTAGATGGAATGGAACTTACCATTCTATTCTCCCACTTTTGGGCGGTAGTGGACTAGTCCCACTTCCTACCAAAGGAAGGGTTGCAGGAAGCTGTAGAGGAGTTGAGACTTGGAGCGAGAAAGTGAAACAGCAGGGTGCGGTGAGGAAGTGTTTTTCCCTAACTGCTGCAGAAGCTTTGGGAAAGTAGCTCAGAGAGCAGCACACTCCTGAAATATAAAAAAACGTAGGGAGTCATTTATACGCCTACAATCTGCAACTTTTTCCCGCTCAAGCCAGGTCTAAAAAAGTGGGTGTGGCATGGACGGGGAAGGGGTCTCCTTTATCATTTTCTATACCTGTTTTAGGCATAGAAAATTATCTAAATGTAAGACAGCTAGGAAGCTGTCTTATATTTAGAAGCTCTGCTGGATTTGCCAAAGTTATGTAGAAGATGGCACCTTAGTTCAGCAGATCCACTGCCAGTACAGGGCCTTAGGTTTAGATGCTGATCTTAATAAATGTGCCCCTTAGTACCTCAGAGAGGGAAAACAGTGCCAAAGACACCCTACTCAGCAAAACGGGTCACAGGATACCTAACTATGATAAGAAACAGCAACTGAAGCTTAAATGAACCAGACTGAAGCCAGAGATTAACACAGCAGCAGAAAGGGAAAATAAAGTATTTAATTTTACCTGCCAGTTTACCCTTAGCCTGCTGGAGCCAAGAGAAGGATCATAATAAATTGTTTGGATGACACACATTTATTGCAAGTTTATTCAAGTAAAAACGGAGTCTTTACCAAGTCTGGACTTTACTTGCTCCAGCAACTACAACTCCTTTGTTGCCTAAACTCAGGGAGCAACAGTATGAGTTTTATTGTCCTGAAACGCGTCAACCTCGTCTAATAAAAATAAAACTTTTTTAACACTTGGACGGCTGAGCCATCTGCCTGCAGCGCCACTAGAGGGTCTCCGGATTTTTTTCCTTTGAGAATTTCTCGGGGGCATGACAGGGTCAGCCTGACAGATTCACCAACATTTACATCTGGAAACAAGCATAAATATTGGTTTAAAACTACTTCAATAACTCCTGGCACTCTGACTGCTGCTGCTGGAGGTAGGCCGGATTTATGATGAGGCACACTTCTCATAAATTAGCCGCATTCTCCAGCAGCACAGGGGGGAAACAATGGGACACATTTATCAAGCTCACCTGTTTGTCTCTTTCTTTTGCCGAGCATTTATTAAAAGTCGCACAGCCGTTGTTGTTTTAGACTAGACGTATTTTTAATAGTCTGAACTCTGGAGGTTGTTTTTTAGTTGGACAGGTTCATATTCACGTCTCATCTTTGCGCGGAAAAGTCACACGTCTCCAGGAAGGTGTGACTTTTAATGCAAAAAAAAGTCGCACTTTACCACTGAAAATAGATGAAGAAAATTATGCCAGACCTGGATTAGAGTAGAAATTAGACTGTTTTTGCTAAAAATTCGGGCACAAGAAAAGCCCACCGAAATAAATAGGTCGTAAAAAAGTTAGAAAACTTCTGAATTAGTCTCAAAAAACAAAATAAGCAAACAAGGCATAAAATCCTGCAGAACAGGCACATTTTCAGTAGTAAATGCGACTTAAAAAAATAAGACTGCCTAAAACAGCATTTTTAGACTAAAAATAGGTGCAAACACTTTAGTAAATGTGCTCCAAAGACTGGCATAAAAAGCAGACTTTTTAAATGACCCCCAATAACTCTCAAAGTATGTGGAGAGGCATTAAAGCTATAACATAAGAGCAGCACCTCATTGATTAGTGCTATGCTTCCGGACATTAATCATTTGTTTGCACACTTTGATAACCACACATAGAAAGAGCTCAAACAATACTGTCATTCAGGAACTTATACTTGTTTTACAGTGTCATTGGGTGCAGCCCACTTTGAAGACCAACATGACCAAAGCAGCGGGGCCAGACAGGATGCAGGTTCGTACACTGAAATCATGTGCTGTATCGGGGAAACAGATCAACAGTAGTGTTGAGCGCGAATATTCGAAAAGCGAATTTTTTTAGCGAATATCGGCACTTCGACTAATTCGCGAATATTTCGAATATAGCGCTATAAATTCGCTATTTCGAATATTCGTTTTTTTTTTTTTTTTTTTTAGTTATATTTTTTTCTTTCCTACTTCCCAAAAGTAGTTCTTACCTGTCCTGAGGATTCCTGGCTTCCTGGCTGCTCTAGTCAGTGCCCGTTGCCGCTTCTGCCGACTTCCGTGCTCATGTGGAGCGTCCCCATCCATGGGAGAATCTCCATATACTAAAATGTACTGTCGGATTTGAGGAATTACGTTGAAATCGCAATGCGATTACTTCAAGTTATATTAATCGCATTGCGATTACAACTTAGCACTGCTATCTTACATAGGCTAGAATTAACTGAATATGGAGTATAGCTATGCACTAGCAGTGCTAAGTTGAAATCGCAATGCGAATACTTTAAGTTAAATTAATCGCATTGCGATTACAACTTAGCACTGCTATCTTACATAGGCTAGAATTAACGAATATGGAGTATAGCTATGCACTAGCAGTGCTAAGTTGAAATCGCAATGCGAATACTTTAAGTTAAATTAATCGCATTGCGATTTCAACTTAGCACTGCTGCTATATTCCATATACGTTAACTCGTTAATTCTAGCAAGCTGACCCATTATAAACCCAGCTCTAAGTTGAAATCGCAATGCGATTAATATAACTTGAATTAATCGCATTGCGATTTCAACGTAATTCCTCAAATCCGACAGTACATTTTAGTATATGGAGACGTTCCCATGGTGATGGGGACGCTCCATGAGCACAGAAGTTATGGTTGGCTTGGTAGAATTAGCGAATAGCGAATATGACGAATGTATTCGTCATATTCCTCAAAACGAAGATAACGAAGTATTCTACATCTTCGTTTTAGCTACCTATTCGTCTCGTCATCGTCAACTTCGCTATTCGCTAATTCTAGCAATCAAATAGGAAGGTTGACTTACCAGACAGCTGTGTTAAATTAGCTATGCGATTTTTTTTAATACAATAATTATATTACTTGATAAAATTATTATAAGTATTCTATTTATTAAAAAAAAAAAAATCGCATAGCGAATTTAACACAGCTGTCTCTATAGTCAACCTTCCTATTTGATTGCTAGAATTAGCGAAGTTGACGAATAGGTAGCTAAAACGAAGATGTAGAATACTTCGTTATCTTCGTTTTGAGGAATAGACGAATACATTCGTCATATTCGTCATCCTCGCTAATTCTAGATATGAAACCAATAGGAAAGTAGCCTTAAGTACAAATCGCAATATGCGATTATTTAAATCGCATGTTAATCGCGATAACTAGAAAAAATGACGAATATTCGATTTCGACGAATATGAAACGAATATTCATTCGAATATTCGCGAATTTCGTCGAAATCGAATATGGCACCTGCCGCTCATCACTAATCAACAGAGGATGCAATCTCAATTGCACTTCATACAACCCTGTCACATCTGGAGCAACCTAACACATATGTCAGGATCCTATTTGTTGGTTATAGCTCCACTTTTAATACTATCATCCCTCGTAAACTTGTACACCAGTGTAGTAATCTTGGATTAACTAGCACACTGTGGGGGTGATTTTTTAAGGGACGTGACTATTTTAGTAAAAAAAAAAAAATAGTCAAAAGTCCCTTTTTTAACTGGCCATGCGACAATATTTAGTTTCACTGCCGGTTTTACACCCTGTTCAGCAGTTGGGCGGGATATGGGCAGAGCGGAGGAATGTCAGAACTCTGGCCACGGCAAATTTCCCAACACTTACACCTGGAAACAGGTGTAAATGTTGGTGAAAAACTATGCTAGCCAGGGGCTGGAGTCGTTTTTTCATCAAGCGACAGGACTGCCATAGATGAGCCTATTTTCTGAAGACCAGAGAAAATGTGCCTCTTTGTTTATGGATCTTAGACTTTCACACTAATAGACCACAGGGGGGTGATTTACAAAGACTGTTTCCAAGTGTAAAAGATGGAAAATTTGTTGAGGTTAAAGTTCTGAACCGGCCCGCTCCCTGCCACTCTAAAGTGTGCGACAATATATTATCACATGGGTGTTAAAAAAAAGTCACAAAAAGGGGTTCTGCAACTTTACATCAGAAAGGATCAAGTCACGATTAATAAATAAATGACCCCCAGAATGTTGGAATTGGCAATTGCACATTGTCCTCTTTCATACTGAAAACAGGAACTCCACAGGGCTGTGTTCTCTGCCCAGCCCTATTTATGATTGCACACCCATTCACCCTTCTAAAGCCTCATTCACACGTCAGTGTTTTGGTCAGTGATTTCCATCAGTGATTGTGAGTAGGGATTAGCGAGCTTCTATTTTCATGTCCGGTGTACAAGGTTCAGGTGTTGGTTATCTAAGAATTCCGTTATGGATTCCGCTACCATGGAAACAGGTGTAAATGTTGGTGAAAAACTATGCTAGCCAGGGGCTGGAGTCGTTTTTTCATCAAGCGACAGGACTGCCATAGATGAGCCTATTTTCTGAAGACCAGAGAAAATGTGCCTCTTTGTTTATGGATCTTAGACTTTCACACTAATAGACCACAGGGGGGTGATTTACAAAGACTGTTTCCAAGTGTAAAAGATGGAAAATTTGTTGAGGTTAAAGTTCTGAACCGGCCCGCTCCCTGCCACTCTAAAGTGTGCGACAATATATTATCACATGGGTGTTAAAAAAAAGTCACAAAAAGGGGTTCTGCAACTTTACATCAGAAAGGATCAAGTCACGATTAATAAATAAATGACCCCCAGAATGTTGGAATTGGCAATTGCACATTGTCCTCTTTCATACTGAAAACAGGAACTCCACAGGGCTGTGTTCTCTGCCCAGCCCTATTTATGATTGCACACCCATTCACCCTTCTAAAGCCTCATTCACACGTCAGTGTTTTGGTCAGTGATTTCCATCAGTGATTGTGAGTAGGGATTAGCGAGCTTCTATTTTCATGTCCGGTGTACAAGGTTCAGGTGTTGGTTATCTAAGAATTCCGTTATGGATTCCGCTACCATGAACCATAAGTACGCTGAAGTTGAGAAGTTCACTCAACACTAGAGCCTTTACAGACATAAGGTATAATGGAGAGATCTGTACCTGTTCTGTCTTTAGAGCCACAACTGGTTTGGGCTCAGAATCATTGATGGAAATCACTGACCGAACATTGACGTGTGAATGAGGTGTAATACTATAGTGAAGTTTGCTGATGATACCACTATAGTGGGATTGGTATCAGGAAATTTTAAAAGTCACTATAGGGAGGAGGTTCAGAATTTGGTTGGGTGGTGATCTGGTTCTGAACACAAAAATAAGTAAATAAAATAAAGGAGATCATCATAAATTTCAAGTGTAACAGGAAAATGTCACTTCCTTCTCCATATAAATGGTTGAAAAGATGAAAGGGTTAACAACACCACTCTTCAGGGGTTCCATATCACAAAGGATTTGACACGGTAAAGAGGCTTAGAAAATTTGTGAATAGAGAGCACAATAGAGAGCATTTTCTATTCCTGCATTACTGTGTGGTATACCAGCTGTACTGTAGATAACTGGAGAGATTTAGGACAGTTAAGACTGCGGAGACAATTGTGGGAACTAAGTTCACAAATCTGGTTACAGTTTATTCTAGCCATCTACACAAAAGGGCTAACAACAATATTAAAGGAGTCATCCAGGAATCTATATTGAAGAAATTGTGGTGAAACTCTTATTCTCTTGTCTGCAGATCTCTTTATAAAGCCAGAGTCAGAGAAGCCTTAGGCTCCTGCCAGATCTGCAGAAAAATTCCTGGCAGCGGCATCTGTGGCTGGCACAACATTCAATTGCGGTAGACTGTGGGTGGTACATTTGGTACCCCCTCAGAGGGGCACTTTTAGAAGATTTTTCGTTTTTTGCTTAGGACATGGCTGGCTTTCTGACTGCGGGTCTCGACAATAATTTGTGGCTAACTGAAGCCAAAGCGTTTTTTTCTGAACATACATTTTTTCAGAAGAAATATATCCCAACACTGAATGGAGCTTTCTCTGAACTGACTAGATTGTATAAGGAACATTTCCTGGTGGGAGGTGCAAGGTCTGGAGTACTATATCAAACAAGGCATTGTACCCTGTGGCCTGCGTATTACTCTAACCCCAGCTAATTGCTGTAGAAATGCCGAACTCATAGAAATGGGAAAGGGAAGCAACTAACAGCTCCCTTCGATTTATGCAGCTCTTACTGGAGGAAAGGGTCACACTAGAGCAATCAGAAAATCAATTACAGGAACAGATAGGAATAACCAAGAAATTTAGTCAAGAACTCGAATACAGCAATAAAGAATATTTACAGAATACCATTAAACGTTTTCAATATCACCTAAAGGAACGTAAACATAGACAGTTTGGTAAGGACTTACAGGATTTTTGAGAAAACAGGGCATAGCTGTTTCTCAACAATCCTAATACCACTCAAGAAAAAAGATCAGATTTATCTTCAACGGAAACAGAGGCTCCAGTTACTAAGAGAGATAGACAACCTAGAACAAGAGGTAGAGGGTAGGGATGAGCGAACCCGAAGTGGATAGTTCGGGTTCGTACAGAATTATGAGGTGTTCGGGACACGGACCCGGACCCAAACATTTTCAAAAAACTTCGGGTTCGGGTCCGTTGTTCAGTGATTTCTTCCTGCAGAGCAGCCAATCAGCTAGCATTTTACTTCTTGCCCTAAGAAGTCATCACAGCCATGCCTACTAATGGCATGGCTGTGATTGGTCAAGTGCAGCATGTGACCCAGCCTCTATTTAAGCTGGAGTCACGTAGCACCGCTCGTCACACTGCTCTGATTAGTGTAGGGAGAGGACGCAGCTTCTGTCAGGGCGAGATTAGGCAGGGAAAAGTCAGCAAAAACAACTAATGAAGTGATCGATCTACAGCTGTGAATAATTCAACTTCTGCTAGTTAATTGCTCACTGGTTTTTAGGCTGCACAGAGCGTTTTTCTGTCACTTTGATTGGTGGCCATTTTGTGTCCATCAATCCATCAATACTAGTTTTTTTTTTTTTTTGCTATATCCTACATAAGGGGCTTGGCTGTGCTTATTGTCACCCCTAGAAACTCAGGATAGAAATTTCTATATTTTATTAAGGGGTTAAATTCAATTGACAAAATAGCAATCCCCTAAATCTGGTGTTCCAGCTGTGGCTAGCCAAGTGTAATACTGTCTGCTGTCTGGTAAAGGATAGATTTTTTTCTGTGGTGAAATTCAATTGCCAAAATAGCAATCCCCTAAATCTGCTGTCCCAGCAGTGGATGGCAAAGTTTAATAGTGTCTGGCAAAGGATATATTTTGTTCTGGGGTGAAATTCAATTGCCAAAATAGCAATACCGTAAATCTGGTGTCCCAGCAGTGGCTGGCCAAGTTTAATAGTGTCCGGCAAAGGATATATCATTTTCTGGGGTGAAATTCAATTGCCAAAATAGCAATAACGTAAATCTGGTGTTGTAGCTATTACTGGAAAAGTTTCATAGTGTCCGTCATAGGATATATTATTTTCTGCTGTGAAATTCAGTTGCAAAAATAGAAATACCGTAAATCTAGTGTTCCAGCTGTGGCTGGACAAGTTTAATAGTGTCCGGCAAAGGATAGATTTTGTTCTGGGGTGAAATTTAATTGCCAAAATAGCAATACTACAAATCAGTGCTTTCATCTGTGGCTGGCCAAGTTTAATAGTGTCCGTAACAGGATAGATTTTGTTCTGGGGTGAAATTTAATTGCCAAAATAGCAATACCTTGAATCTGTTGTTCCAGCTGTGACTGGACAATTTCCTTAGTGTCCGTCAAAGGATATATTATTTTCTGGGGTGAAAGTCAGTAGCAAAAATATAAATACAGTAAATCTGGTGTTCCAGCTGTTGCAGGCCTAGTTTAAATCTGTCCGTAAAAGGGTATACTTTTTTCTGGGGTGAAATTCAATTGCCAAAATAGCAATACCCTGAATCTGGTGCTCCAGCTGTTGCAGGCCTAGTTTAAATTTGTCCGTAAAAGGGTGTATAATTTTTTTTTTCTGGGGTGAAATTTAATTGCCAAAATAGCAATGCCATGAATCTGATGTTCCAGCTGTGACTGGACAATTTCACTAGTGTCCGTCAAAAGATATATTATTTTCTGGGGTGAAATACAGCTGCAAAAATAGAACTACAGTAAATCTGGTGCTTCAGCTGTGGCTGGACAAGTTTAATAGTGTCCGGTAAAGGATATATTTTTTTCTGGGGTGAAATTAAATTGCCAAAATAGCAATACCATAAATCAGTGGTTTCAGCTGTGGCTGGCCAAGTTTAATAGTGTCCGTCACAGGATAGATTTTGTTCTGGGGTGAAATTTTATTGCCAAAATAGCAATACCCTGAATCTGGTGTTCCAGCTGTTGCAGGTCTAGTTTAAATCTGTCCGTAAAAGGGTGTATTTTTTGCTGGGGTGTAATTTAATTGCCAAAATAGCAATACCCTGAATCTGGTGTTCCAGCTGTTGCAGGTCTAGTTTAAATCTGTCCGTAAAAGGGTATATTTTTTTCTGGGGTGAAATTTAATTGCCAAAATAGCAATACCTTGAATCTGGTGTTCCAGCTGTGACTGGACAATTTCCCTAGTGTCCGTCAAAGGATATATTATTTTCTGGGATGAAATACAGTTGCAAAAATAGAAATAAAGTAAATCTGGTGTTCCAGCTGTGACTGGGCAAGTTTAATAGTATCCGTCAAAGGATAGATTTTGTTCTGTGGTGAAATACAGTTGCAAAAATATAAATACAGTGAATCTGGTGTTCCATCTGTGACTGGATAATTTTCATAGTGTCCGTCAAAGGATAGATTTTGTTCTGGGGTAAAATACAGTTGCAAAAATATAAATACAGTAAATCTGGTGTTCCAGCTGTGACTGGACAAGTTTAATAGTGTCCGGCAAGTGATAGATTTTTTTCTGGGGTGAAATTCAATTGCCAAAATAGCAAAACCGTAAATCTGATGTCCCAGCAATGGCTGGCCAAGTTTAATAGTGTCAGTCAAAGGATTTATTATTTTCTGCGGTGAAATTCACTTGCCAATATAGCAATACCCTGAATCTGGTGTTCCAGCTGTTGCAGGCTAAGTGTTAATCTGTCTGTAAAAGGGTATATTACACTCAGCGTGCATCTCCAAGTATATTTATTTCCGTAAAAGGGTATATTACAAAAAGTGTTACAGTACAATTGCTAAAGCATAATCCTGCAAATCTGCACGCACTATTGTGCATCTCATAGTGTATTTCTGTCCGTAAAAGGGTATATTACACTCAAGGTGTATATACAAGTAGAGATGGCCCGAACTATCCGCCGGCGAACAGTTCCCGGCGAACATAGCTTGTTTGCGTTCGCCGCGGCGGGCGAACACATGCGATGTTCAGTCCGCCCCCTATACATCATCATTGAGCAAACTTTGACCCTGTACCTCACAGTCAGCAGACACATTCCAGCCAATCGGCAGCATACCCTCCCTCCCAGACCCTCCCATCTCCTGAACAGCGTCCATTTTAGATTCATTCAGAAGCTGCAGTCTTAGTGAGAAGAGGGACAGTGTAGCTGCTGCTGATTTAATTGGGAAATCGATAGCTAGGCTAGTGTATTCAGTGTCCACTCCAGTCCTGAAAGACTCATCTGATCTCTGCTGTAAGGACAGCGTCCTGACAGCACCCCAAAAAGCCCTTTTTAGGGCTGCTATATTAGTCAGCTTTATTTTTTTTTCTCCATATATAAATTGCAGTTGCCTGGCCTGCCCATGTGTGAGGAGCTGCAGGCCCACAGACTGTAGTGTGCCCACTGCCAGTGCCCACCACTCATCCCGTGTGGCACAGGACTTTGCAACAAAAAAAGCATTTAATTTTTACACTTTAGTGTAATTTCAGTTGCTTGCCTGCTAGTGTGTGTCAGGCCGACTTCCACTGACTGTAGTGTGCCCACTGCCAGTGCCCACCACTCATCCCGTGTGGCACAGGACTTTGCATCAAAAAAAGGCATTTAATTTTTACACTTTAGTGAAATTTCAGTTGCTTGCCTGCTGCCAGTGTGTGTCAAGCCCACTTCCACTGACTGTAGTGTGCCCACTGCGAGTGCCCACCACTCATAGCGTGTGGCACAGGACTTTGCATCAAAACAAGGCATTTAATTTTTACACTTTAGTGTAATTTCAGTTGCTTGCCTGCTGCCAGTGTGTGTCAGGCCGACTTCCACAGACTGTAGTGTGCCCACTGCCAGTGCCAACCACTCATACCGGGTGGCACAGTAGATTACCGATAAATAAGGCATTTAAGTTTTACACTTTAATGTAATTTCAGTTGCTTGCCTGCTGCCAGTGTGTGTCAGGCCGACTTCCACAGACTGTAGTGTGCCCACTGCCAGTGCCCACCACTCATACCAGGTGGCACAGTAGCTTGCCGATAAAATAGGCATTTTATTTTTACACTTTAGTGTAATTTCAGTTGCTTGCCTACTGCCAGTGTGTGTCAAGGCGACTTCCACTGACTGTAGTGTGCCCACTGCCAGTGCCCACCACTCATACCAGGTGGCACAGTAGCTTGCCGATAAATAAGGCATTTAATTTTTACACATTAGTCTAATTTCAGTTGATTGCCTGCTGCCAGTGTGTGTCAGGCCGACTTCCACAGACTGTAGTGTGCCCACTGCCAGTGCCAACACCTCATACCTAGTGGCACAGTACCTAGCATGTGTAGTACCACTTATCTAATAAAAAACTACAGGCAGAGGCAGGCGACCCCGCAGGGGCCGTCGTGGTCGTGGGGCTGTGATTTCCACTGTCCCTGGAATAAAGCCTAGTGTTCAGAGGCCACGTAGCCTGAACCCGAAAAATTCTAAGGACATAGTTGACTGGCTTAGACTGGACACCCAATCTTCAACAGCTTCCGCTAAGAACCTTGACGCACCATCCTCCTCCAGCTCAGCTTCGGTCACCTGCTCTCAAGTTACTATGCTCCCGCCCGCCGCCACCACCACCACTATCACTACCACCACAGCCACCACAGCGGCTTCACTTGATCCGTCAGAGGAGTTATTTACACATCAGTTAAATTCAATTAGTGATGCACAACCATTATTACCAGATGATGTAGATTACAGGTATATGTCTCAGTCAGGCAGGATTACACACATGGACGTACAGTGTGATGATGATGATGATGTTGTACCCGCTGCTGCTTCCTTTGCTGAGGTGTCAGATACAAGTGAAGTGATTGATGATGACAATGTGTCCACGGATGCCACGTGGTTGCCTGCTCGAAGAGAAGAAGAGGGGGAAAGTTCAGAAGAGGAGACAGAGAGAAGGAGTAGACGAGTTGGAAGCAGGTGGAGGTCATCGCAAGGAGTTAGTGGCACAGTCAGACAGCATGTATCGGCACCCGGGGTCAGCCAGACAGCACACCAGTTAACGCATGCTGTTGCCACCACCAGAATGTCGTCATTGCAATACTCAGTAGTGTGGCATTTTTTTTGTGTGTCTGCCTCTGATAACAACAATGCCATTTGCAACCTGTGCCAAAAGAAACTGAGTCGTGGGAACTCTAACACCCACCTTGGTACAACTGCTTTGCGAAGGCACATGATCTCACATCACAAACGCCTATGGGATCAACACATGAGTACAAGCAGCACACAAACTCAAAGCCACCATGCTCCTCCTGGTCCAGCATCTTCAGCCATGTCAACCACTGCTGTCCTCCCTGCCCCTTCTCAACCAACCGCCACTCCGCCTCTCACCTTTAGCAGTTCCTGCTCATCTGCCCACAGTCAGGTGTCTGTTAAGGAAATGTTTGAGCGTAAGAAGCCAATGTCACAGAGTCACCCCCTTGCCAGGTGACTGACAGCTGGCTTGATGGAACTCTTAGCCCGCCAGCTTTTACCATACCAGCTAGTGGAGTCTGAGGCCTTCAAAAAATTTGTCGCTATTGGGACACCACAGTAGAAGGTACCCGGACGAATTTTTTTTTCAAAAAAGGCAATCCCAAACCTCTACTATGTTATTGAAAAGGAAGTCATGGCATCTCTGGCATACAGTGTTGGGGCAAGGGTCCATCTGACCACTGATACCTGGTCTGCAAAGCACGGTCAGAGCAGGTATATCACGTACACTGCGCATTCAGTCAACCTGCTGACGGCTGACAAGCATGGAATGTGTGGCTCCGCAGCGGAGTTGGTGACACCGCCAACGACTTGCAGGCAGGCCTACTGCCACCTCCTCTACTCCTACTCCATCCTCTTCGATACCCTCCTCGGCTGAGTCCTCTTCTGCTGCGGCGTCTGGCTGCACATCAACTGAATCCCCCCAGCTCCACAGGGGCTATTCCACATCCCGGATACGACAGTGTCACGCTGTCTTGGGGTTGACTTGCCTGAAAGCAGAGAGCCACACAGGACCAGCACTCCTGTCCGCCCTGAACAGACCGTCAATGACATCAGTGAGGACGAGGTACGGGAAATGAGTAGCTCTGCATCCAACCTTGTGCAAATGAGGTCTTTCATGCTGTCATGTCTGTTGAGGGACCCTCGTATAAAAAGGATGAAGGAGAACGACCTGTACTGGGTGGCCACGCTACTAGACCCCCGGTATAATCAGAAAGTGGCAGAAATGTTACCAAATTACCGAAAGTCGGAAAGGATGCAGCAGTTCAAAACCAAACAAAAAAATAGGCTTTACACAGCTTATAAAGGGGATGTCACAGCACAACGAGAATCTAACAGAGGAAGAGTTGAATGAAATACTCCTCCTACCACGGCGGCAAGGACTGGATGATTTACAGATGTGTTGTTGATGGAGGACATGTGGAGCTTTTTCAGTCCTACATATCGCCACAGCCCTTTGGGATCCAGCCTTAGAGAACGACTCGACCAACAGGTAGCAGACTACCTCGCCTTAACAGCAGATATCGACACTCTGAGGAGCGATGAATCCCTTCACTACTGGGTGTGCAGGCTTGACCTGTGGCCTGAGCTATCCCAGTTTGCGATAGAACTTCTGGCCTGCCCTCCTTCAAGTGTCCTGTCAGAAAGGACCTTCAGTGCAGCAGGAGGCATTGTCACTGACAAGAGAAGTCGCCTCGGTCAAAAAAGTGTTGATTACCTCACCTTCATAAAGATGAATGAGGCATGGATCCCGAAGGGACTGACAGTGGGGGATACGTTTGACTAACAAAAGGCCTGATGACATGCCTTGGCCTCAAAATGGTCCCCACGCTGCTGTATTTAATGTCTACATACCTGATGACTTTCGTGAATTCTCCGCCACCAACTAGGGTTCAAGCCGAATTGATTTAGTCACTTTTCTGCCTTGAAAACACCAATTTTTCCGGCCGCTGCTACAACTGCGGCTGCAACAATGCCATTATTTTTCAGGCATGTGTACATACCTAATTTTTCTGTCCTATGGTGCAGCACTGTGGCTGCAAAAACAAAAAAAAAAAAAGGCACATACAAGTGTCAATTCCCCTTCGTGATCATTACCTTGTTGTGGTGAAGGGGCTTGCGTATCACAATGAAGCAATCATCACCTCTATGAGTGTGTTGGCAATATTGCCACACCCCAGATGATAATGCAGTTGCTTCGTTATGGTCAGACCAAAAGCGATCGGACAGCTGGATAATATTTCATAGAAAAAACATTAATTTACCTTTTTTTTTTTTTAAGTTGTATGGGTTTTTAATACATAAAATAAAAAATCATAATAAAGTCTCTTAATAGTTTATAATAGAAATAATGCAGACAATTAAAAAAATCCCCATCAATTCTAATACAAAGCAAGTACAGAGCTCAGAACTAAATTATTTCATCATGATGTCGTAATAGTTCGTTAATTCGACAATGGTTAATCAATTCGACACACGTCCCCGGATAGGGTACGTAACGGATTCAACTGATAGGAATAGTACTAGCTAAGACACCACTCATATAGGGTGTCACAGCACATTGCTCTGTGCACGCGCAGTGCCCCAATTTGGGAGTAAGAGGACCGACCAAGCTGCTTTTTCCATCTCTCGGTTCCTAAAATCAATTCAGTTTGGTGTATGAGAGTTTGGTCTGTCACTGTGAAGGCAGTCGAAAGTTCCCGGCCTAAACATTTTTTCACACAAGGCAATCCCTGATATGGGACGTGACAGAGATTAAACTGATGAGAAAAGTACTACAGAAAATACCACTCATATCGGGTGTGATAGTGAATTGCACAGCGCGGACGCAGTGACCGTGGATTAAAACAGAGTGAAGGGAGCCAGCGTTTTTTTAACCATCTCCCCGTTCGAAAAATCAATTCAATTCACCTTTCGGGGACCCTTGGTGTTGTACGTGGCTGGGTGGAGGAAGAAACCTTCAATGACATCACCGGGACATGGCTAGCTTGGTATCCAACCTTGTGCAAATGGGGAGTTTGCGGTTATGCAAATGGACTGTTTGTGGTGCATTAAAAGGGGAGTTTGGTCTGTCAATGTCTGTGAAGCGGGCGTAACGCTTACACTACTTGATCAATACATCATACCTGATCGTATACACACACTGGATGTTTTAAACATGTTATTCCAAACACTGTAGGAATGTTGGTTGATTTATGCCTTTTATGGATTAAAACCCAACTCTGCGTCCACTACGAAATTTTCCATGGTAGTTTTGCCATGGATTCCCCTACGGCATGCCACAGTCCAGGTGTTAATCCCCTTGAAACAACTTTTCAATCACTATTGTGGCCAGAAAATTCGCCTGCCTATTGAAGTCTATGGGGGTTCGCCTGGTTTGCCCGTTCGCAAACATTTGCAAGAGTTTGCGTTCGCCGTTCACGCACGGAAAATTTTATGTTCGCGACATCACTATATACAAGTGCTGAGAGGGTCATACTCAATAACTTCACATGCAA
This sequence comes from Bufotes viridis, assembly GCA_033119425.1. Classification (NCBI taxonomy): domain Eukaryota; kingdom Metazoa; phylum Chordata; class Amphibia; order Anura; family Bufonidae; genus Bufotes; species Bufotes viridis. The sequence goes on from CM065590.1 coordinate 400,233,339, forward strand.
CCGTGCATCTCCAAGTGTATTTATGTCCGTTAAAGGGTAAAATACAATTGCTGAAGGCATAATCCTACATATTTTTTCGTACACTACTGTGCATCTCCAAGTGTAAATCTGTCCATAAAAGGTTACCTTTCATCCAGGGCCTAAATACTAGGCCTACAATTGATATTCCCCTAAATCAGTGGTTACTGCTGTGCCTGGATTAGTGTAATACGCTACAAAAATAAATAGGCAGATAGTGTTAGGTGCCTGTAAAAAAAGGCCTGAATTTGAAATCAATACATTGGGCCAAATATTTTTTTTCTTATTGTGGTGCTTGGTGAACGGTAACAATGAGGAAAACATCTAGTAAGGGACGCGGTCGTGGTGGTGTTAGTGGACCCTCTGGTGCTGGGAGAGGACGTGGCCATTCTGCAACAACCACACGTCCTAGTGAACCAACTACCTCAGGTTCCTGTACCCACCAGAATTTACAGCGATATTTGGTGGGGCCCAATGCCGTTCTAAGGATGGTAAGGCCCGAGCAGGTACAGGCGCTAGTCAATTGGGTGGCCTACAGTGGATCCAGCACGTTCACAACATTATCTCCCACCCAGTCTTCTGCAGAAAGCGCACAGGTGGCGCCTGAAAACCGAGCCCATCAGTCTGTCACATCACCTCCATGCATATCAGGGAAACTGTCAGAGCCTCAAGTTATGCAGCAGTCTCTTATGCTGTTTGAAGACTCTGCTGGCATGGTTTCCCAAGGGAATCCACCTAGCCCTTCCCCAGTGGTGGAAGACATAGAATGCACTGATGCACAACAACTTATGTTTCCTGATGATGAGGAAATGGGAATACCACCTCATCAGAGTCCACACGTCTCTGATGATGACGAAACACAGGTGCCAACTGCTGCGTCTTTATGCAGTGTGGAGACCCAACAGGAGGAAGACTGCGTGGAAGACAATGCAGGGGACGATGAGGTTCTAGACCCCACTTGGAATGAAGGTCGTGCCACTGACTTTCAAAGTTCAGAGGAAGAGGCAGTGGTGAGACCGAGCCAACAGAGTAGCAAAAGAGGGAGCAGGGGGCAAAAGCAGAACAGCCGCCGCCAAGAGAGTTCGCCTGCTACTGGCCACCGCCACCAGGGACCAAGCACACCAAAGGCAGCTTCAAGGAGTTCCCTGACATGGCACTTCTTTAAACAATGTGCTGACTACAAGACCCAAGTGGTTTGCACGCTGTGCCATCTGAGCCTGAAGCGAGGCATTAACATTCTAAACCTAAGCAGAACCTGCATGACCAGGCATCTACATGCAAAGCATGAACTGCAGTAGAGTAAACACCTTAAAAACAAGGAACTCACTCAGGCTCCCCCTGCTCCCTCTTCTGCGGCTGCCTCGGCCTCTTCCTCCGCCTCAGGAGGAATGTTGGCACCTACCGCCAACCAAACAGAGGATGTGCCACCGACACCACCCCCTGCGTCACCAAGCATCTCCACCATGTCACACGGCAGCGTTCAGCTCTCCATCTCACAAACCTTGGAGAGAAAGCGTAAATTCCCACCTAGCCACCCTCGAGCCCTGGGCCTGAATGCCAGCATTTCTAAACTACTGGCCTTTGAAATGCTATCATTCAGGCTGGTGGACACAGACAGCTTCAACTAGCTGATGGCGATGGCTGTCCCACAGTATGTTGTTCCCAGCCGCCACTATTTCTCCAAGACAGCCGTGCCTTCCCTGCACAACCAAGTATCCGATAAAATCAAGTGTGCACTGCGCAACGCCATCTGTGGCAAGGTCCACCTAACCACAGATACGTGGACCAGTAAGCACGGCCAGGGTTGCTATATCTCCCTAACTGCACACTGGGTAAATGCAGTGGCGGCTGGGCCCCAGGCAGAGAGTTCCTTGGCGCACGTCCTTCCACCGCCAAAGATCGCAGGGCATCATTCTTTGCCTCCTGTAGCCTGCTCCTCCTACTGGCTTCCTCCTCCTCTGCGTCCACCTGCGCATCCAGTCAGCCACACACCTTCACCACCAACTTCAGCACAGCCCGGGGTAAACGTCATCAGGCCGTTCTGAAACTCATATGTTTGGGGGACAGGCCCCACACCGCGCAGGAGTTATGGCGGGGTATTGAACAATAGACCGACCAGTGGTTGCTGCCGTGGGCCTCAAGCCCGGCCTGGTGGTGTGCGATAATGGGCGAAATCTCGTCGCAGCTCTGGGACTAGACGGTTTGACGCACATCCCTTGCCTGGCGCATGTGTTGAATTTGGTGGTGCAGAAGTTCATTCACAACTACCCCGACATGTCAGAGCTGCTGCATAAAGTTCAGGCCGTCTGTGCACGCTTCCGGCGTTCACATCCTGCCGCTGCTCGTCTGTCTGCGCTACAGCGTAACTTCGGCCTTCCAGCTCACTGCCTCATATGCGATGTGCCCACCAGGTGGAACTCCACCTTGCACATGCTGGATAGACTGTGCGAGCAGCAGCAGGCCATAGTGGAGTTTCAGCTGCAGCACGCACAGTTCAGTCGCACTGCGGAACAGCACCACTTCACCAACAATGACTGGGCCTCCATGCGAGACCTGTGTGCCCTGTTGCGCTGTTTCGAGTACTCCACCAACATGGCCAGTGGTGATAACGCCGTTATCAGCGTTACAATACCACTTTTATGTCTCCTTGAGAAATCACTTAGGGCGATGATGGAAGAGTAGGTGGCCCAGGAGGAGGAGGAGTGGTCATTTTTAGCACTTTCAGGCCAGTCTGTTAGAAGTGCCTCAGAGGGAGATTTTTTGCAACAGCAGATGCCAGGTACAAATTTGGCCAGCCAGGGCCCACTACTGGAGGATGAGGAAGATGAGGAGGAGGTGGAGGAGGATGAGGATGAAGCAGGTTCACATCACTGGTGCATGGCTGGGGGGATACGAAGGACGATGACAATACGCCTCCCACAGAAGACAGCTTGTCCTTACCTCTGAGCAGCCTGGCACATATGAGCGACTACATGCTGCAGTGCCTGCGCAATGACAGCAGAGTTGCCCAGATTTTAACGTGTGCGGACTACTGGGTTGCCACCCTGCTGGATCCCCGGTACAAAGACAATGTGCCCACCTTACTTCCTGCACTAGAGCGCGATAGGAAGATGCGTGAGTACAAGCGCACGCTGGTAGACGCGCTCCTGAGAGTATTCCCAAATGTCACAGGGGAACAGGTGGAAGCCCAAGGAGAAGGCAGAGGAGGAGCAAGAGGTCCCCAACGCAGCTGTGTCACAGCCAGCTCTTCTGAGGGCAGAGTTAGCATGGCAGAAATGTGGAAAAGTTTAGTCATCACGCCACAGCTAACTGCACCACCACCTGATACGGAACGTGTTAGCAGGAGGCAGCATTTCACTAACATGGTTGAACAGTACGTGTGCACACCCCTCCACGTACTGACTGATGGTTCGGCCCCATTCAACTTTTGGGTCTCCAAATTTTCCACGTGGCCAGACCTAGCCTTTTATGCCCTGGAGGTGCTGGCCTGCCCGGCGGCCAGCTTTTTGTCTGAACAGTGTATTCAGCACGGCAGGGGGGTCATTACTGACAAACGCAGCCGCCTGTCCACAGCCAACGTGGACAAGCTGACGTTCATAAAAATGAACCAGGCATGGATCCCACAGGACCTGTCCACCCCTTGTGCAGAATAGACATTTATAACTGCCTCCCCCTCAAAAAAATACCCAGCTCCGCAGAGGCTGTCCTCTTTTTTTTAAATAAAAAAAAAATCTATTCTTACCAGTTTAATCTCTGTTTTGTCCCCTATCAGGGGCCAGTGTATGGAATAGATTTTAGGAACCAGGAGATGGTAAAAGATGGTTGGTCGGTCCTCTTCCTTCCAATTTGGGGCACTGCGCGTGCGCCGCGCAATGTACTGTGACACCCTATATGAGTGGTGTGTTAAGTAGTACTATTCTTATCAGTTTAATCCCTGTTACCTCCCCTATCAGGGGACGTGTATCGAATAGATTTTAGACAACCGCAAAGAGTTGTCAATAGTTGACACACTCATGACATACATTTTATTCTTCTATGCGTCAATCTTGGTGTAGTGATGACAGTGCTCGTGCGAACATTTGGGAGATTGCAGGGGATGGCGTTTTTTCAAAGCCTATGGTTGTGCTGAGGTAGTTCAGTGACAGTTAAGTGACCCAGAAAACAATGATTCTGCCGTGTTGGCCCATTGTTGGCCTAGTAGGCTTTAATGATCACCTTAGATGATCACAAAGAAAAATAATGTTTTTTCTATGAAAAATTATCCAGCCGATCGCTTTTGGTCTGTTCACAATGAAGCAACTACCTTATCATCTGGGGTGTGCCAGCATTGCCAACACACTCATAGAGGTGATAGCTTCTTTGTGATACGCAAGCCCCTTCACCACAACAAGGTAACGATCACGAAGGGGAATTGACACATGTATGTGCCTTTTTTTTGTTTGTTTTTTGCAGCCACAGTGCAGCACCAGTGGCCTGAAAAATTAGGCATGTACACATGCCTGAAAAATTAGGTATTGTTGCAGCCGCTACTGTAACAGGCAGAAAGTGTACTAAAACATTGCGGCTTGAACCCTAGTTGGTGGCAGAGAAGTCATGCAAGTCATCCGGCATGTAGAGATTAAATACAGCAGCGTGGGGACCATTTTTAGCCCAAGGCATCTCAGCAGGCCTTTTTTAGTTAAATGTATCCTCCACTGTCAGTCCCTTTGGTTTCCACGCCTCATTCATCTTAATAAAGGTGAAGTAATCTAGACTTTTTTTGACCGAGGCGACTTCTCTTGTCAGTGACAATACCTCCTGCTGCACTGAATGTCCTTTCTGACAGGATACTTGAAGCGGGGCAGGCCAGAAGTTCTATCGCAAATTGGTACAGCTCAGGCCACAGGTCAAGCCTGCACAACCAGTAGTCAAGGGGTTTCTCGCTCCTCAGAGTGTCGATATCTGCAGTTAAGGCGAGGTAGTCTTCTACCTGTCGGTCGAGTCGTTCTCTGAGGGTGGACCCCGAAGGGCTGTGGCGATGCGTAGGACTTAAAAAGCTCTGCATGTCCTCCATCAACAACACGTCTGTAAAGCATCCTGTCCTTGCTGGCGTGGTTATCATAGGAGGAGGATTACTTTCACCTCATCCCCTGTTAGATTCCTGTTGTGCTGTGACATCACCCTTATACGCTGTATAAAGCATACATTTTAGCTTGTTTTGAAACTGCTGCATTCTTTCTGACTTCCGGTAATTCGGTAACATTTCAGCCACTTTCTGCTTATACCGGGGGTCTAGTAGCGTGGCCACCCAGTACAGGTCGTTCTCCTTCAGCCTTTTTATATGAGGTTCCCTCAACAGGCATGACAGCATAAATGACCCCATTTGCACAAGGTTGGAATGCCGAGCTACTCATGTCCCGTTCCTCGTCCTCATTGATCTCATTGAAGGTCTGTTCTTTCCCCCAGCCACGTACGACACCACAGGTCCCAGGACAGGTGACAACGAGCACCCTATGATGCCTGCTGTGGTTGGTCTTTCTCCTCCTCAAAGCCACATTTCTCCTCTGATTCCTCTCTCTGTGTTGCCGCAGGTCCAGCAATCGACGACGACAAGGCTGCTTCTGGTGGTGACCACCCCGGTCATACAAATACTCTTGATGGCTTTCTCTTGTTGGAGCAGGCGGTCGAACATTAGGATATTTGAATTCCAATGTGTCGGGCTGACGCTGTTGTTTCGTAGGCTGAATATCGGAAAAGTGCGCCATGGCCGTGTAGGAACGCCTGAAATAGCCAAATTCTTCCTGGCTTGCTTGAGGACATCCTGTAAGCCTGGGTACTTATACACAAAGCGTTGTACGATCAGATTCAACACATGTGCCATGCACGGCACATGTGTCAACTTGCCAAAATTCAATGCAGCCAACAGATTGCTTCCGTTGTCACACACGACTTTGCCGATCTCCAGTTTGTGCGGGGTCAGCCACTGATCCACCTGTGCGTTCAGGCTGGTCCGGTGTGACTCTACTTTCAGGCAAGTCAACACCAAGACGGAGTGACACTGTCATATACGGAATGTGGAATAGCCTCTGGGGAGCTGGGGGGGGGGGGGCAGTTGATGTGGAGCATGATGCAGCAGCAGAAGAGGACTCAGCCGAGGAGGTTAGCGAAGAGGATGGAGTAGGAGGAGTAGAGGAGGTAGCAGCAGGCCTGCCTGAGTGATCTGAGTGATTCCAGTGCAGGGCTTATACTAAATGCCTATTTACTAAGAGATAGTGATGTCGCGAACATAAAATTTTCCGTTCGCGAACGGCGAACGCGAACTTCCGCAAATGTTCGCGAACGGGCGAACCGCCATAGACTTCAATAGGCAGGCAAATTTTAAAACCCACAGGGACTCTTTCTGGCCACAATAGTGATGGAAAAGTTGTTTCAAGTGGACTAACGCCTTGACTGTGGCATGCCGTAGGGGAATCCATGGCAAGACTAGCATGGAAAATTAAGTAGTGGACGCAAAGTCGGGTTTTAATCCATGAAGGGCATAAATCAACTAACATTCCTAAATTGTTTGGAATAACATGCTTTAAAACATCCAGTGTGTGTATACGATCAGGTATGATGTTGTATCAGGTAGTGTAAGGGTTATGCCCGCTTCACAGACATTGACAGACCAAACTCCCTTTTTAATGCACCGCAAACAGTCCATTTGCACAACCGCAAACTCCCCATTTGTACAAGGTTGGATACCAAGCTAGCCATGTCCCGGTGATGTCATTGAAGGTTTCTTCCTCCACCCAGCCACGTACACCAAGGGTCCCCGAAAGGTGAATTGAATTGATTTTTCGAACGGGGAGATGGTTAAAAAAACGCTGGCTCCCTTCACTCTGTTTTAATCCACGGTCACTGCGTCTGAGCTGTGCAATTTACTGTCACACCCGATATGAGTGGTATTTTCTGTAGTACTATTCTCATCAGTTTAATCCCTCTAACGTCCCCAATCTGGGGTCCATTTATTGAATTGATTTTTCGAACGTGGAGATGGTTGAAAAAACGCTGGCTCCCTCCACTCTGTTTTAATCCACGGTCACTGCGTCTGCGCCGTGCAATGTACTGTCACACCCGATATGAGTGGTATTTTCTGTAGTACTATTCTCATCAGTTTAATCCCTCTAACATCCCTAATCTGGGGTCCATTTACTGAATTGATTTTTCGAACGGGGAGATGGTTAAAAAAACGCTGGCTCCCTCCACTCTGTTTTAATCCACGGTCACTGCGTCTGTGCCATGCAATTTACTGTCACACCCGATATGAGTGGGATTTTCTGTAGTACTATTCTCATCAGTTTAATCCCTCTAACGTCCTCAATCTGGGGTCCATTTATTGAATTGATTTTTTGAACGGGGAGATGGTTAAAAAAAGGCTGGCTCCCTCCACTCTGTTTTAATCTACGGTCACTGCGTCTGCGCCGTGCAATTTACTGTCACACACCATATAAGTGGTATTTTCTGTGGTACTATTCTCATCAGTTTAATCCCTGTTACGTCCCATATCAGGGATTGCCTTTTGTAAAAAAAAATTTAGGCCGGGTACCTTCGACTGCCTTCACAGTGACAGACCAAACTCTCATACACCAAACTGAATTGATTTTAAGAACCGGGAGATGGAAAAAGCAGCTTGGTCGGTCCTCTTACTCCCAAATTGGGGCACTGCGCGTGCACAGAGCAATGTGCTGTGACACCCTATATGAGTGGTGTCTTAACTAGTACTATTCCTATCAGTTTAATCCCTGTTATGTACCCTATCCGGGGACATGTGTCGAATTGATTAACCATTGTCGAATTAACGAACCATTACGACATCATGATGAAATAATTTAGTTCTGAGTAGAGATGAGCGAACTTTAAAAAAAAGTCCGGCGTTCGGGTTGCGGTAAGTCGTGTATCCCGTTATGGATTCCACTATAGCGGTATATGGAATCCATAAGGGGCGGCTGCCACCAACCCGAACTGTTGAACAGCCGAAGGACCTGGGGTGACGTCACTGTCATGTGATCAGTGCAGGGGGCGTGGCTCAGCACAGAATCAAATCCAGTGCTGAGCCACGCCCCCTGCACTGATCACATGACAGTGACGTCACCCCAGGTCCTTAAACTGTTCAACAGTTCGGGTTGGTGGCAGCCGCCCCTTATGGATTCCATTTGTTGCATTGTTGGGTGACATTTTCCTCTTTACACTGTCAAATGACCTCTACATTGTCTGATTATCAGGGGCCTACATTTCGTTTAATCACTTGCTGCATTGGTGGGAGACATTAAGCTCTTTTTACTGTCAAATGACCTCTCCTGTGTCTGGGTGTCAAGCGCCTACATAAATGATAATGGCCTGTTCCATTGCAGGTTGACCTAAGGCCTGTGTTGATATTACAGGACCACTCTCCTCTTTGCGGGTGCCATGGTCCTCCTGAATTAGTAAATGAGGCCTGTGGCACTGCTGGGTGACATCAATACTGATTTGGCATGATTGTAACTCTCCTCTTTGTGGGTGCCATGGGTCTGAATCTGTGAATGAGGCCTGTGGCATTGCTGGGTGACATCAATACTGATTTGGCATAATTGTAACTCTCCTCTTTGTGGGTTCAGTGGGCCTGAATGTTTGAATAAGGCCTGTGGCCCTGCAGGCAGACATGATTCCTTCTTGGCTGTGATGTGAACTTCAACTCCCATGTATGGTTGCCATTGGCCTGAGTCTGTGAGTGAGGCCTGTGACACTGCTGGCAGACATGAATCCTTCTTGGCTGTGATGTGAACTTCAACTCCCATAGCATTCCCACCTGACGCCACCCCAACCTCCTCCTCCAAGTTGCCAATTGATATTGGTTCATTTTTATTTATTTTGTCATTTCCCTATCTACATTTGTTTGCAGGGGATCATTTTGATGCCTTTTTCAGCCCTCTAGCCCTTTCCAGGGCTATTTTACAGCCTTTTTAGTGACCAAAAGTTCGGGTCCCCATTGACTTCAATGGGGTTCGGATTCGGGGTCAAGTTCAGGTGTTATCCAGGTGTTCGCTCAACTCTAGTACCAACTCTGCATAGGAGTGCGTTAGCTCAATCCCCAAATAAGTCATGGACACATCTACCCAATTGTAGCAATGGTTCGCACGTATGGCTTGTTTTAGGGATTCAGGGACGTTAATAGATAAGACGTTAGTTTTACTGACATTTAACTTATAATATGATACCCGCGAAAATTGCTGGAGGATATTGGAAGCCGCTTCCATAGATTTTAGGGGGTTCGATAACGTTCAAATAACGTCATCGGCATATAATCCTATGTGATGAGAACCTGTACCCACTTCAATTCCAGAGATGTCAGCACATGTACGGATCTTTTTCGCCAGTGGCTCCATAACTAGTACAAATATAAGGGACACCCCTGTCGGGTGCCATTTGAGATACTAAAGGAATGTGATAAAAATCCTGAGGCCAACACCCTAGCAGTCGGGGTTGTATGAAGCCCCAATATTGCGCTCAAAATTGGCCCTTGAAACAAGAATTTTTGAAGTACTTGGTCCAGTAACCCCCAGTGAACCCTATCAAATACTGTCTCTGCATCTAGGTAGACAAGAACAGTGGGGGCCCTGGACTTTTCCGCTAGCTATATTAAGTCTATCATTCTCCTAGTGCCGTCCCTACATTGACTACCGGGCACAAATCCAACTTGATCAGACCCAATCAAGGACGGTAGAATCGTATTAATGCGAGAAGCCAAATTTTTGCGAACAATTTGAGATCAGAATTCAATAGGGAAATTGGCCTGAAGTTTTCAGGTGCAGTGGGGGATTTCCCTGGCTTAGGCAGAGTGACCACCATAGCCTCCAACATCTCAGGGGGTATTTTTCCTGAGGACATAAAACCATTATACAACGTGTCAAGATACGGAAATAGTATGGGGCCGAACGTTTTATAATACTCTGCTGGGAAGCCGTCCAGCATCCGGTCCTTGTGTGAAAGCCATAAAGTATTAGCAGATATATCAGGGGTGTTATTAAGAACCATAAATTCTTTCGGGTAGAGGAAAACTTCTCTACTCTCTCCGGGCACCTCAAAAGATAAGTATTTAATCTCCACTGGTGGGGAGGAGGTGAGGGCAAACTATCATCAAGTACGATACTCTCAGGCACATGATCAGACCAAGTGGCGCTCCCAATTTCAGACCTCAAGACCTTATGCAGTAAATGCCTAGAGACAAGAATAAAATCTATTCTAGATTGAGACAGATGTGCAGTAAAAATAAACGTAAAATCACACTCAGTGCTATGTTGGTAGCGCCAGATATCATGGAAAGGAGATTCATATAAAGTCTCCCTAAGCTCAGTGGGATGACCACTGGTGTTTGTCCTGCAATCCACAGATGAGTCTTTTGGCATGTTGAAGTCTCCGCCAATTACATCCCCCACTGCAACTTTTTGAACTCTATTAAACAGCTTTCTACAAAAAGCAACCTGTCTGACAATGGGAGCGTACACAGATACTAGTGTGAATGGTCTGCCATCCAATAGACAAAACAGGATTACATACCTCCCCGCCCCATCCGAAATACATTCCTTCAAAGTGAATGCAAAAGTTGACTTAACCGCTATAAAAATCCCTGCTTTCCTTTTCTTCGCGGTGTGAGAGAAATACATTACTGGAAACCTCCTATGCCTACATCTATGTGCATCTTTCTCGAGAAGATAGGATTCTTGTACGAAAGCTATATCACACTTAGATTTGAGAATGTCCGCCCATAGTTGAGCACGCCTGTGCGGAGAGTTCAACCCACGAACATTGAATTACAGTACCTTTATCCCTATTGTAAATGAGTAAGAACTCTGCGCAGAGGACTGCGTCCCCTCAGATCATCAGCACATTGAATGGGTGATTTACACATATCACCAAACCATAAACAAATGACCATCATGAACCTGCATAGATAACAGACAGAGAACAAGGAAAACAAAGAAACTACGTGAGATCCTCATAACAATAGTAGAGAATAACATAACCGGTGAGACCGGATAATACTATAAAAGTATTGGTCTAAGTTAAAGAACAAGGATATGCCTAAGGGGGGTAGAAACTAAGTCCTATCCCCCGGTCAGGCAATGCATTGGCAAAATGAGGACAAATGGCTGCTCCTAGCCAATGCAGGACTCACGAGTCAAGCAGTGTCCCAGTCCCGTTGAATTTTATCTGCTCGGGTGTAGGCATCTGATACCAAATGAAGATCTTCTTCGATGAGGCCCCAGGTAGGTAGCTTGCGAGAAGCCTCTGCAGGTGACATGAAGACATGCAATGTGCCGTTGCAGGTGACAAGCAACTTTACAGGAAATCCCCCTCTGTATTTTATTTTGCGTTGTCTCAGCGTTGCGGTAACTGGAGCAAACTCCTTCCTCTCTGGTAACGTTGCTGCAGAAAGATCCGTGAAAACTGAGATGCCCTTGAAAAGCTAAGAAGGTGTGGGGTCTTTGCGCAGTATCCGCAGGAAAGCCTCTTTTATTGTATAAAAGTGGAGCCTCGCTATAACATCTCTAGGGAGAGAGGCATCCAGTCCACGCGTTTTAGGCACTCTGTGGATGCAGTCTACAATAAGATCACGGGCAGTAGCCTCCGGTAATACATCTTTAAGGAGCCGCTGGAGATAAGATTCCAGTTCAGCCTGCTCTACCACCTCTGGGACGCCACGTATATGTATATTATTACGGCGGTGTCTGTCGTCCAGGTCCTTGCAATTTAGCAAATTTTTCCTCTAGAGCTTCATGCGAATCTATTAGAGAGTTGAAGGAGGTGGCGAATTCCGCCATCTTGGCCTCCATGTGTGAGGTGCGCTCCCCCACTTGTTGTATGTCTCTCCTAAGGTCTTTTAGCAGGCCCAGCATGTCACTCCGCATGGAGGAGCAGAGGTCCTCCAATAAGAACCACATGACATCTGTGGTCAGATAGGGATTATGTGGGCCTACCTGCTCCAGAGAGTTACTGCTGGCCGGAGAATGTGGCGATGCCGCTTGCAAAGCTGTGGGAGGTACCTGTAGCGATGCAGGAGATGCGGCAGGTCTTGGAGGCGGCATGACTCCCGCTAGGCCTGAATCTGCAGGGCCCGGTTTGCTGAAGAATTCAGTTAGCTTTGCCAGTGCCGGGAGTCTTTTCACCTTCCCCATAGTGGCAGGGGGACTAGAGGAGCACTGTGTGCAGGAAATGGTGGCTGTGATCAATGCTGTGAGCCGCTGGTGAGTGCCTGGGTCCGGAGCTACAACGCTATGCGACCAGCGCCATCAGCATGCAGGCCACGCCCCCCTTTGCCTAACACCGGTGAATTATATGCACTGGTTAGTTTGACGTTTTGAAGTTTTGTATGGACTTCATCCAATGTTTTTACTATTATTTTTCCAGGAAGTCTATTTATAAGCACAAGCACTTTATATATTTATAGATTAACCCCATTCAAACTGGAGTTTTGTAACTATTTATTATTTGTTGTTATTTGTTAATCTTCTTTAGGAGCTTTTAGATTATTTTGTTGTCTATTAAAAGTTTTATCTATATCCATGACATTCGTTCCTTATGCCCGTATGTGAGTGCTTTTTATTTGATTAAGGCCTCATGCACACGAATGCATTTTCTTTCCTTGTCCGTTCCGTTTTTTTTGCGGACCATATGTGGAACCATTCATTTCAATGGGTCCGCAAAAAAAACGGAAGGTACTGCGTGTGCATTCCGTTTCCGTATGTCCGTTTTTCTGTTCCGCAAAAACATAGAGCATGTCCTATTTTTTTCTAGTTTGCGGACAAGGATAGGCATTATTACAATGGATCCGCAAAAATAACGGATCTACAAAAAAAACAGATGCCATATGGAACGTCATCCGGTTTTTTTGCGGACCGCAAAACACATACGGTCGTGTGCATGAGGCCTAAAGCTACATGCACACAACAGTTATTTTTTGCTGTCCGCAAATCGCTGATCCGTCTTCCTTTTTTTTTCACATCCACATCCGTTCTGTGTGTCCGCAAATTTTATAGGTTGTGTTTCCGTGTGTCTTCCGTTTTTTTTTGCGGATCCGCAAAAAAAAAACGGAAGGCTTGAATCAGTTACTTAAAGTACCTGTACAAGTGCCCTGGATTCCAAGCAACCATCCGCAAAAAACGGATGACCAACGGATGGCTTCCGTTGGTCACCTGCATTTTTTGCGGACCCATTGACTTTTATGGGTCCGCAAACCATTTTTTGCAGACAAGAATAGGACATGCCATGCATGAAATGCGGACAGCGAACAGGCAACGGAAGAGGCATCCGCATTTTTAACGGATCCATAGAAATGAATTCCGGGAAACCGGAACGGAGGCCGCAAAAAAACACTGCCGTGTGCATGTAGGCTTAGGATGGGTTAGCATCCATATTTTTCATATATATATATATATATATACATACTCAAAGAAAAATGGCGGCACTGAAGTAAAGTCCGTGAAAACGTTTCAACCGCAGGTGCTACGTCCAAAGGGCATAGGCTTCTTACCCAATACGCGTCAGGAAAAAGAAGGACAGCACTCCAATGTAGTAAAAAACAGTGAATTTAATCACCCATGTCGTACAAAAAACGCGACGTTTCGGCTCAGCAATAGAACCTTTTTCAAGCAAGGAACCATGGTGAAAACCAAGCTTAAATAGTGCAGGTAGTGCAATATCAGCAAACATGATTGGTGAAGCAATTCTCTAACATGATTGGTGAATCAATACATCACTCATTTGACATCATAGTTACCAGCACAAACAAAGTACAATAGTTACCATAATTATCTGTGTATTACAATTCATTGTGTACAATCCTAAGTGTTATCTAAATAGCATTATCTAAGTGTTACATAAATCTCAAAATAATCAATAGCGGGGAAGATCACCATCCAACATACCGATCAGGTGTGGGGTCCATGCCACATAATACCAAGACACACGATATTTTCACATGGCGTCCGATCGTACCAACCATCTAAACTAGATTGTCTGAAACCCAAAGGGTTGAATGCTGATTATAATCCCAGCCTTTTTTGTTGAGAGGGGTCTTGCCTTCTATGCATTTGCGGTTGCTGTAGTAATCCTTCTGATTGTTAACAGGTTAGATGGAACATGTAATAATGAAAGATATTGACTTTATAAACTATTTTGAAACTACAAGCCAATTTTATCCATTTAATGTTTCTCTTTTTCTCTTTTTCACAGTATACACTGAAGAAAGGGTGAAAAAAGCGATGAAGAACTATCCATGTACCCACCGGATGTGATATAGGGTCCGCAGTGTCAACATGATCCGACTGTACCATTGTTTACTGTAGTAGTTGTATATTTATTCTGTTTGAGGGGCTGACAGCACTACCAGGGTTTTGTCTCCGTTGGTATGAATTGGCATATAATAGGGAGTTCCCCTGTATTGAGGTCTGCAATGTGGGGAGGTGTCTCTCGTCCGCGATCCTCTGGTGGGTAGCTGATACTGTCCACCATTGTGATAGATGGACGATAGGTTGGGGGTTTCATCTCCTTGATTGGGGATAGTCCCCCTGTACACCCCCACTGCAGTGAACCTGATGCGAGATCCGCAATCCCACACATTGTGGGTAAGAGCCATTTTCAAATATGGAGACCCTGGAAGCCGTGGTATCACCGTGCATGCGCAGGTTACTCACTCTGTTGCCCTTCATCAATATGGCGCTGTTTGACTGTATCAGATCATTAGACATGCGCGATTCCCCGGAGTGTCACTTCCGGGGGACGTGCTGGTTGGTACGATCAGACGCCATGTGAAAATATCGCGTGTCTTGGTATTATGTGGCACGGACCCCACACCTGATCGGTATGTTGGATGGTGATCTTCCCCGCTATTGATTTTTTTGAGATTTATGTAACACTTAGAGATTTTACTATTTAGATAACACTTAGGATTGTTCACAATGAATTGTAATACACAGATAATTATGGTAACTATTGTACTTTGTGTTGGTAACTATGATGTCACATGAGTGATGCATTGATTCACCAATCATGTTAGAGAATTGCTTCACCAATCAGGTTTGCTGATATTGCACTACCTGCACTATTTAAGCTTGGTTTTAACCATGGTTCCATGCTTGAAAAAGGCTCTACTGCTGAGCCGAAACGTTGTGTTTTTTGTACCACATGGGTGATTAAATTCACAGTTTTTTACTACATTGGAGTGCTGTCCTTCTTTTTCCTATATATATAATATATTTATTAAATGACAATAATACAGTGCGAATTAATATATATATAAATCGGTGACAATATAATTATAATAGCAATCAATGATATGCAAATCTTAAGAGAGTCAAAGTACTCTAGAGCAGTGTTTCCCAACCAGTGTGCCTCCAGCTTTTGCAAAACTACAACTCCCAGCATGCCCGGACAGCCTTTGGCTGTACAGGCATCCTGGGAGTTGTAGTTTCGCAACTCCTGGTTGGGAAACACAGCTCTAGAGTATATATCTATCCACTATAATGCCTTATAATGCTAATAACTTCTGATATACTTTAAATCAATTTGAAACCTGATTTCGCTCGGCCAACAAATGTCTGATTTAACCCAAATCTGGCCTATTTCAGATATCCTTATATATAATTAACCATATAGGTGTAGAGCTGAATTCTGTGCCTTGTCAAATGTCTGATTTGGATCAAGGCTTAGAATGATACTGCAGCTACACTCCAACCTTATTCTGAAACAGATACTCTACACAAAGTATGGTTAATTGAATATATATATATATATATATATATATATATATATAATTCTAGATAGAGAGAGAGAGAGAGAGAGAAAGAGAGAGAGAGAGAGAGAGAGATATTATTAGTTAATTCTCCTACAAAATATAGGTTAACTTAAGATTATACTATACTGGAATATCGGCTTGCAGAAATCAGTTTCAATGGTTATAAGATGGCTGCCTCTAATGGCTGGATACATGGTCAAGCGTCTGGATTCGATGGATCAAGATGTTTTTCAAGGTGTTTATTCCAGGCAGATTCAAGATGATGATCTTGCCTGTCAGCTCATACCATCTTTTATCTATCCTATGAAGGGGCTCGCTCAGGGTTTATGATTAACTAGTGACAACAACGTATCACTAATAGGACCTACCCTAGTGATTTCACAATTTAGGCCTTAATTTTACCCTAAGACTAGGTGGCACTAAGGTTCCACATAAAAGTCTTGACAATTATAGCCATTTTCTGTATATTTTCTTATTAATTTGAAGAAGGGATAAACTTTAACTAAGGTTTCAGACAAAACCTTGAAGAGGCCTGGAAGAGACAATGACTTTTATATCTGGTTAAACATCTAGTCTTTTCTAAATCTTTGACCAGACGTAATTAAATTAAAACCCCACATTACAGCACTCAGGTCATTGTTCTGGGGAAAACTCAGTATTTGCTTTCTATCACCTGGGTCCACATTTCTCCATTCAAGAAATCTTCAGGGAAAGTCATCATTATCATTAACCTACATTAGTTTCTGCGCAGTTATGGTTGGGCGGCGCTCCACCCTTTAGATGTGGGTCACAGGGAATGGTTCCCAGCCAAATGTTCATGTAGTGAAAGAGACGGTTCCTGGACACCACTAGTATTGCTCAGTAATTAATTTAATATTTATAATGCGGATTACCAGTTACAAGAGGTAGTGACGTTTCGGCATTAGCCTTCATCGGAACACTGTAGACATAGATAATACAATAACTAAATTTCATAGAGCATAATTTCATGTCAAATATAAATTCATGATTAGGGAAAAAAACAATCACAGATACAAATAACATCTTTCGGTTGCTTGATAGTAAGTTTAAGAGGCAAAAGGCATGCTGACTGTAATAGTTCAATAGTCCAACATATTGTATGGTAATACTCCATAGATCAACTTTATAGAGGTACAATGTTCATTAATGTGCTATGAGCTGGATAAGTAGATAAGGAAACATGAGGGAAAAACTTAGATCAATGTACCATGCATATAAATAGAGGAACTTTCATTTCATGATTCGGTGGAAACCATAGAGATGTGACCACATCATATAATGTAGGCAAACACTATAATTCTACTTAGCAGTGAAGCTGATATTATATCCATACCACTGAGGACTAACCTGGATATGCCGCAAAAGAATAACAGCAAAGTCTTGTAGGTATAGGCTCTGTGGCCATGTGGCAATGCTTCTAGGGCTAAAATGAGCTGCTGTTGCTGCCATCTTGTGCTGCTGGTGACTAGAGATGGCCCGAACTATTCGCCGGCGAACAGTTCCCGGCGAACATAGCTTGTTCGCGTCCGCCGCAGCGGGCGAACATATTCGATGTTCGCGTTCGCCCCTATACTTTATTATTGAGCAAACTTTGACCCTGTACCTCACAGTCAGCAGACACATTCCAGCCAATCAGCATACCCTCCCTCCCAGACCCTCCCACCTCCTATCTAAACGCAAGGACAGCATCCATCTTAGATTCATTCTGAAGCTGCAGTAATAGTAATTGTAAATCGCAATGCGATTAATATAACCTGTATTATTCGCATTGCGATTACAACTTAGATCTGAGTTCCTAATGGTTGTATTGCTAGAATATAATGAAGATAACGAATATAGCAATACAACAACCATTAGTAACTCAGATCTAAGTTGAATTCTCAATGCGATTAATATAACCTGCATTAGTCGCATTGCGAATTCAACTTAGAGCTGAGTTCCTAATGGTTGTTGTATTGCTAGAATATACGTTATATTCTAGCAATACAACCATTAGGAACTCAGCTCCAAGTTGTAATCGCAATGCGAATAATACTTACAATTATTAATCGCTTTGCGAATCCATTTGATGCCTCTATTTGATTGTATATGACGGTTGACTATGACTACCACCAATGTTCTGCTGCCTCCAAAGCAAGATATCTGAATCCCCCCAGGGGCCATTTGGGTGTTTTTGATAGAAAACGCATCTGCGTTTTTATAATTTTTTTCATTTTTTATTTAATTTTTTTGTGTATTTTGCCACATTTGGTTGCATATTTACATTTGGTATAGGCAAATATGGTAGTCTAGATCATTACTCTGCCCAAATCTATATTCAGCTACATGGCTTAGAAAATATGCTGTCAAACAATGATCCTAGGTTTTGGTATAGACACATGATCTAGACTACCATATTTGCCTATACCAAATGTAAATATGCAACCAAATGTGGCAAAATACACAAAAAAATAAACTAGAAAATGAAAAAATTATAAAACCACAGATGCGTTTTTGTTGCGTTTTTTATGCAGGTTATATTAATCGCATTGAAAATTCAACTTAGATCTGAATTCCTAAGACTGAGAATATAGCGCTAAATTCTCAATCTTCGTTATATTCTAGCAATACAACCATTAGGAACCCATCTCTAAGTTGAATTCGCAAATAAGATGTCCCAAACTATTCACCGGCGAATAGTTCCCGACGAACATAGCTTGTGCACGAACACATATGCGATGTTAGGTCCACCCCCCTATCATTGAGTAAACTTTGACCCTCTACCTCACAGTCAGCAGACGCATTCCAGCCAATTAGCATACCCTCCCTCCCAGACCCTCCCATCTCCTGGACAGCATCCATTTTAGATTCATTCAGAAGCTGCAGTCTTAGTGAGAGGAGGGAGAGTGTAGTTGCTGCTGATTTATTAGGGAAATAGATAGCTAGGCTAGTGTATTCAGTGTCGACTCCAGTCCTGAAAGACTCATAAGATCTCTGCTGTAAGGACAGCATCCTGACAGCACCCCAAAAAGCCCTTTTTAGGGCTAGTACATTAGTCTCCCTCCTAGACCCTCCCACCTCCTATCAAAAAGCAAGGACGGCATCCATCTTAGATTCATTCTGAAGCTGCAGTGTTAGTAGTTGTAATCACAATGCGATTAATATAACCTGTATTAATTGCATTGGGATTACAACTTAGATCTGTTCCTAATGGTTGTATTGCTAGAATATAACGAAGATTGCAAATATAGCGCTATATTCTCAATCTTCGTTGTATTCTAGCAATACAACCATTAGGAACAGATCTAAGTTGTAATCGCAATGCGATTAATATAACCTGTATTAACCGCATTGCGATTACTACTACCACACTCTGCGTCAACTAGGTATTTTTCCATGGGAATTTTGCCATGGATCCCCCTCCGGCATGCCCCAGTCCAGGTGTTAGTCCCCTTGAAACAACTTTTCCATCACTATTGTGGCCAGAAGGAGTCCCTTTGGTTTTTAAAATTCGCCTGTCTATTAAAGTCTATGGCGGTTCGCACTGTTCGCATGTTCGCGAACATTTGCGGAAGTTCGCATGCGCCGTTTGCGAACGGAAAATTTTATGTTCGCGACATCACTACTGGTGACTGAGGAATAAATACACGCTGTTACCGGCGTGCTCCCTCAACACGTGACGCGCCGCCCGGTTGTGACGTAAGTCCATGTGCGACGCGCTCATGTCCAGCCGATGTAAGGGCGGAAGTGACGTCGGCGCCTGAGAAGGGCGGAAGCGCTATTAGTGTTGCGCTTGATGAACAAATGCCTAAGGGCAATTGAATACAAGGCTGTTATATAGGTATCCTTAGGAAAGCTGTTATACGAATAACAACTTACCAGCTGAAATCATATGGAGTCTGGGTGGATAATACAAAATGGGTGACCATTGAAAAGGATACTGTGAGATGCGGAAATATCAGCAGGCATTCCTCAGTGTTTGGTCTGTGAAAGCAAATTAAAAATAATACTTGTAAGGTAAAATCATGCAAAGATGATAACATAATTATAGCTGAAGTTATAGAGAATAACAATCATAAAAGGCAATTAAGATCGTACTCCCGGTTTAACCCCTTTGGTTCCAAGGTCTGGAGTCTATGGATCTAGAAGGCCTCCCTTTTAGTGAGGATCTTGTTGATGTCACCTCCTCTTCTTGGGGTTAGAATCTGTTCAACCACTTGAAATTTCAATTGTGAAATGGTATGGCGTTTGGTGGAGAAATGGGCTGGGATCGGAAGATGACCGCGTTCACATCTAATGTTAGATTTGTGTTGACTGATGCGGTCTTTAATGCTCTGAGTAGTTTCACCAACATACGCTAAACCACAGGGCCCCTTGATGACATAGATCACATGTGAATCACATGTGAAGTAGCCTTTTATAGGATAACCTCTGCCAGTGAATGGATGATACACCTTGTCGCCTTTCGTGACGTGCGAGCACTGAATGCATCATAGTCAGGGGAATGTACCCTTACGTCAAGTACTTAGAAGTAATTGCTTGGATGTTTTTGCACTAGGCCCCTCGTCTGCTTTGACCAATAGGTCCCTCAAATTTTTAGGGCGTCTGTTGCACGGGAGTAGTGGGAAGTGAATTCCTCTACATTGGGGTACGCTTTATGTAGAAGGTTCCAATGTCGGTTCAGGATATTCCTTACTTTCCCCGAAAATGGATGGAAGGTATGTACAAATTGTAGTCTCCTGCTAGATGGGTTGGGGTTATCTACTCTGGGTATAAGTCCCTCCTTGATGATCTTGTCAGGGTAGCCCCTATTTTGAAACTTAGTGGTCATCTCTTGGAGTCTATTGACCTTAACAGTAGGATCATCTACTATCCTCTCAATACGTTTAAACTGAGATCTGGGTAATGCTCTCTTGGTACTGGGCGGGTGAAAACTATTCTAGTGTAACAGGCTGTTACGGTCAGTAGTTTTTACATACAGATCAGTGGACAAGTATCCCTCAGTACACTTCTGTACCATTGTGTCAAGAAAATTGACTGAAGGAAACATGAGGGAAAAACTTAGATCAATGTACCATGCATATAAATAGAGGAACTTTCATTTCATGATTCGGTGGAAACCATAAAGATATGACCACATTATATAATGTAGGCAAACACTATAATTCTACTTAGCAGTGAAGCTGATATTATATCCATACCACTGAGGACTAACCTGGATATGCCGCAAATCCAGGTTAGTCCTCAGTGGTATGGATATAATATCAGCTTCACTGCTAAGTAGAATTATAGTGTTTGCCTACATTATATGATGTGGTCACATCTCTATGGTTTCCACCGAATCATGAAATGAAAGTTCCTCTATTTATATGCATGGTACATTGATCTAAGTTTTTCCCTCATGTTTCCTTATCTACTTATTCAGCTCATAGCACTTTAATGAACATTCTACCTCTATAAAGTTGATCTATGGAGTATTACCATACAATATGTTGGACTATTGAACTATTACAGTCAGCATGCCTTTTGCCTCTTAAACTTACTATCAAGCAACCGAAAGATGTTATTTGTATCTGTGATTGTTTTTTTTCCCTAATCATAAATTTATATATTTGACATGAAATTATGCTTTAAGAAATTTAGTTATTGTATTATCTATGTCTACAGTGTTCCGATGAAGGCTAATGCCGAAACGTCACTACCTCTTGTAACTGGCAATCCGCAATATAAATATTAAATTAATTACTGAGCAATACTAGTGGTGTCCAGGAACCGTCTCTTTCACTACACTAGTTTCTGTCATGTATTCTGTAACTACATATGAATTACTGCCTCAATTCTAACATTAAAATGAATATATCTGTAATTACCACACTCTTAGTTATATATAACACACATATTTAAATTGATGATATAAAAATTTTAATCCACTTATATATTGGTTAATATGAAAATCACAAAGAAAATTAGAGTCTCTTTCTATTCATTTCAGCTGAACTAAAACTTGCACACTTTTATTTCAGTGTCTTATCTGCATAAATACATTTTATTGCCTCTGTCTAATTTCTTCTCAAACAAGCGCAGACTATGCAAACCCTCCTAAGTTTTATAAACAAAGGTTTCTACACAAGTCTAATATCGGGTTAGTGATTCTAAGTCTAAAGGGTTTGAACATATAGTGCCCTTTCAATTAAGACAAAATGGTTGCCATGCAGCACATTTATCAGTTTATATAGTAACCTATATACACCTTCATCAGATGGATGCCTTTTTATACTCAAGTTCTGACATCCTTAAGCGCTTGCCCCACTAAGAACGTCTTAGTGAAATCCGGCAGCTTATGCAGCCGAAAGCCAGACCTATTGAACTTTGAAACCGGCCAACCAGCCTCATTGCAGTGACCCACAAACAGCAGCAAATGAACCTCCAATCACCATCCCCGACCCCTAACCTGGAACATCACTCCTCCCAGCACACCTTACAGTAGGTATCCGATGTACCGGGTGATAGGAACGACCAAATGAGCCCCGCTACTGTGTCTCCAACAGATCCCACAGACAACTCAGCCACACCATCCTCTCCTCCTCCGCTCCTGGAGCCAGCTGCCAAAAACGATCCCACTGTGAACGAGAGAGAGCGTCAGCAATGCAATTTTCAACACCCGTGACGTGTACCGCCACAATCCAAGCATTGAGCGATAAGCATTCCAACACCAAGCGTTGTAACAGCCGAACCACCAAAGGCAACGAGGCCGACGACCCATTTATTGCTTGTAAATTGCCACATTGGAAACGAACCTTCTTGTTCCGAAAGAGCTCCCCTCAAAGAGTCACCACGATCGGGAAAAGCTCCAACAGAGCCAGATTCCACACCTAACCCTCGACACCCAACTATCCGGCCAGCTGCACCACTCACCTTTGCAGTACACCACGAAACCTACCCTGCCAGCTGCTTCTGAATATAGCTCAAAAACTAAGGAATCCACTGCCTCACCTATGACCAGTGACCGGCCATTACACGTGTCCCAAAAGGATACCCACACCTGCAAATCTGCCCGAAACTCATCACCCAATCGAATATAGTGATGAGGCGCCGCCACCCCCGCCAACCTCCTACAAAAAACCCTCCCCATAGGCATGATGTGACAAGTGACATTAAGTTCACCCAAGAGCTATTGTAGTTTGCTCAACTGAGTCTTATGACAATTTGTCTGGAGGCAACCTACATTCCATCCGAACCGTGTCTATGACAATCCCCCAAAAACTCAGTTCCATCACTGGCACCACCGTTTTTTCTGCCACAAGGGCCACCCCAGAGCTATCAAACAACGTGCACAATATGTGCAAAAACAGTGAAGAAGTCCACAATTCTGGGGGACGATACAGAGATAATCATTGTAACAGCAGCGCTGTGCGCCGCTGTTCCCCTGCTTACCGCCGCGGTCCTGGGTGTTGTGTTTAGCGGTGATCACCTGCCAGTGCTTTCCATTCACCACTGCAGTCCTGGGCTCTGTCTGTGTAGGTACTGTTGTTCTGCGATTCGCTCCACAGTTTCCTCTTAGCGCTGGCCACAGCATGCTTGCTGCTTGTTCCCTGCAGCACTTCCTTAAGGGCCGGCACATGTCACTTGCTTTATGGGTTAGATCATATGACCAATCCTAGTCCTTCCACACAGATATAGGTGGCTTGGCCCCCTTCCCAGATGCCTCAGTGTCAAGGTCCTTGTGTCCTGATAAGGTTCCTAATATCTGCTTGTGTTCCTGACTCGTTCTTGTATTCCTAGACTCTGCTACCTGTTTGATCCCTGCCTGCTTGCCTTGCCTCTCCTATTGCTGACCCAGATTGCCTGACCTGTACCTGTGCCGCCTGCCCTGACCTTTTGCCTGTTAGACTTTGCCTCTGCCTCATCTTTTGGTCCTGCACTGTTTCTTCTGGTTATGAGCCAGCCTGCTGACAACGCCTGTACCTCTGGTACCTTGCTCAGGTACCACCTGGTACACATGGACCAACCGCCTCATGTGCCAATTCTCCTCAAGAGGTAGCGACCTGGTGTTCCCCTCAGGAAAGTCTATCCCCTCTATCAGGGGTACTGTGAAGATCGAGGGGTTCACTTACACAACGCCCTTAGAGGATGTAGGACACATGCCACAGGGGGTTCACACCCGCTGGTTTGTGACAGTTGTCTAAGGCCATGGACCCCGCTGGTGACCTCAAGCCTGTCATTCAGGAATTGTTACATGAAGTTAGGCGTCAGAGCGAACATCATAATGCATTTCATGCAAAATGTTGCTGCTCGTCTGGATGCAATTTCTTCTCCAGCTACTGCAGGGTCGCCAGTCGCTGCTACTCCTGCAATTCTCACACCGGTGGTTCTGGATTTGTGTGCCGCTGGTGTGCAACTCCTTCTGCCATCACGCTATGGTGGAGATCCAAAAACCTTTTGTGGATTCCAGAACCAGTGTCTGATTCATTTTGAGTTGCATGGGCAGAAGCTTCCCACTGAGCAGTCCAAGGTTGAATTCATTGTGTCCCTGTTGTCTGATGAGGCCCTTGCTTGGGCAAATCCTATTTGGGAACATGGAGGTACAGAAACCACTAATCTGCAGTCTTTCCTGGCTACCTTCTGGCTGGTCTTTGAAGAGCCCAGCCGCACTTCCTCTTCTGCATTAGCTCTGCTGCATCTATGACAGGGTTCCTCGTCTGTTGGTCAGTACGCCATCCAGTTTCAAACCCTGGCTGCCGAACTTGCAAGGAACAATGAGGCTCAACTGGTGGTGTTCTGGGAGGGCCTTTCTGACAGGATTAAGGATGAATTAGTTGGTTGTGACCGTCTGTCTACTATAAATGATCACCTTGGACACAAGGACAGATATGCTTTTCAGGGAAAGTTCTAAGGAGGTCTCAGGCACCAGACGACCACCTCGTTTGGCTCCATCCTTCTAGCGGACGTTTCTTTCTCTAGTGTCCATCCCATCTGAAGAGCCCATGCAAATAGAGTGTCTTCGATTGTCTGACCAGGAACGTTTACACCGCAAAGCAGATAACCTGTGTCTATATTGGAGACAAGGCTCACTTTGTGCGCAATTGTCCACAGAAGCCGGGAAACGCCAATGTCTAGGATCAGTTAGAGAGGTGGTCCTACACAATGAGAAGTCCTCTCCGAAACTTTAAGTTCCTGTGATTCTCTCTCACAAGGGAGTCACACTGTCTGCGCTTGCATTCTTGGACTCTGGTTCAGCAGGTAACTTCATTCAGCAAGCTCTGGTCCATCAGTACCGGCTTACTACCATCCGTCTAAAAAGGCCTTTGTCAGTAGCTTCCATAAATGGACTGCCACTCCCTGAACCTGTGCTTTCTGTTACTATGCCCTTTAAGTTGCAAATAAGGGTTCTGCATTCAGAGATGATCTCCTTCTATGTGCTGCCAGCGTCCGTGAATCTGGTTATCCTTGGTCTTCCCTGGCTGCGTCAGCACACTCCAGTTCTGGACTAGAACTCCGGTCAGATTCTGCATTGGGAATGATCTTGTCAGTCCACCTGCTTATAGGAAGTCCGACCTACTTCCTTGCCTACTGTACCTGCAGACCTGCCTGGACTTACGCAGCAGTATGCCAGTTTTGCTGTTGTCTTCAGTAAGAAAGAGGCCGAGACCCAGCCTCCTCATCGTCCTTATGATTGTCCGATTGACCTTCTGCTTGGTGCCACTCCTTCTCGAGGTTGAGTCTACCCACTCTCACTTCCTGAGACCCAAGCAATGTCAGATTACATCAAGAAGAATCTCGAGAGGGGGTTTATCCAGAAATCTACTTCACCAGCCGGTGCCAGATTCTTCTTTGTGCAGAAAAAAAAAGAATCCTTAAGGCCCTGTATTGATTATCGAAGTCTAAATAAGGTCACAGTCAAGAATCGATACCCTTTTCGGCTAATCTCCGAACTCTTTGACAGGATCCGGGGAGCTAAGGTCTTCACAAATTTTGACCTGCTTGGCACATACAACCTTATCCGCATTCGAAATGGCGATGAGTGGAAGACTGCTTTTAACACTCGTGATGGACACTACGAGTATCTCGTCATGCCCTTCGGTCTGTGTTATGCTCCTGCGGCATTCCAGGAGTTGGTAAATGATATCTTCCTGGACCTGCTCTATGCTTGCGTGACCGTGTACATGGACGATATGCTGATCTATTCTCCAGATTTGGCCACTCACCAGAAGCATGTACATTTATTTTTACAAGGGTTGAGTGAGATTCGACTTTATGCAAAACTCGAGAAATGCATCTTTGAAAAATTTACCATACCGTTCATCGGATACTTAATCTCGGATGCCAGGTTTCAGATGGATCCTGAAAAATCGAATCCAGTCATGGACTGGCCCCACCCACAGGATCTTCATGCTATACAGCTCTTCCTTGGATTTGCAAATTTCTTTTATCTCTTACATCTCTGATCTCCGTTGTTACTAAGAAAGGGGTGAACGCCAGAGTCTGGACTTCTGAGGCAGAGGCCGCCTTCATCCAATTAAAGAGGTCCTTTGCTTCTGCACCATCTCTGCATCATCTGTATGTCTCCCGCCAATTCTTTTTAGAAGTGGACTTCTCCTCCATAGGAGCCGTTGCTGTTTTACTACAGAAAGGTTGCAAGGGCAAGATGTTTACATGTGGATTTTCCTCCAAGCTCTTCTCCCCTGCTGGAAGCAATTACTGTTTAGGAGACAGAGAGCTTCTGGCTATAAAACTTGCCTTGGAGGAGCAGCATTATCTATTGGAGGGAGCCCAGCATCCAGTGATAATCTTCACCGACCACAAGAACCTTACATATCTGCAGACGGACATCATCTGAACCCTCGACAAGCCAAATGGGCACTCTTCTTCTCCCATTTTGATTTTTGAGCTTTACTTTCCCCTGGACGAGAAGTACATCAAGGCGGATGCTCTGTCTCAGTCATTTGACTTCTCCGACCAGCAGGAGGAGCCCCAGTACATTGTAGATCATGCTCGCTTGATCACAGTGGCTCCTGTCCTGGTAAAAGACATCCCTCCCGGGAAATCATTCATGCCATCTGCCAAGAGAAAATTGATTTTAGCTTGGGGCACAACTCCAAACTGGCTGGTCATCCAGGGATCCGCAAGACCACAGAACTTTTGTCTCGCCACTACTGGTGGCCCACACTGTCTAAGGATGTGCATGATTATATGTCTACCTGCATGGTCTGTGCTCAGAATAAAGTCTCCAGGACCAAACCACCCGTGCTGTTGTTACCTCTTCCTGTTCCTGATGCCCAATGGCAGCACATTGCCATGGCCTTTGTTACAGATCTGCCCTCTGGTGCCGGTTGTACAGCTATGCGAGTGGTCGTGGACCGATTCTCCAAGATGGCGCACTCCGTACCTTTGGCTGGACTGCCCTTGGCTGTTGAACTTGCTAAACTATTCTCTATTCAGCTGCAGATTCCTCTTTTAGGGATTTTTTGAAGATTTGGCCTGACACCAGGGACTGCATCAACAAAGCAGTGAACCACATTAAATTTTTATTTCTCTTTCTCCTGTACATTACAGAAAGCAAACATAGTGTTTACTGTAAAAATTACATTATCCGTGGCCTAGTGTGGTGGTGAAAAATTGTATTTCTCTGTCTCCTGTACATTACAGAAAGCAAATAGTGTTTACAGTAAAAATTACATTATTTGTGGCCTAGTGTGGTGGTGAAAATTTGTATTTCTCTGTCTCCTGTACATTACAGAAAGCAAATATAGTGTTTACTGTAAAAATTACATTATCTATGGCCTAGGGTGGTTGTGAAAAATTGTATTTCTCTGTCTCCTGTACATTACAGAAAGCAAATATAGTGTTTACTTTAAAAATTACATTATCCGTGGCCCAGTGTGGTGGTGAAAAATTGTATTTCTTTGTTTCCTGTACATTACAGAAAGCAAACACAGTGTTTTCTGTAAAAATTACATTATCTGTGGCCTAGTGTGGTGGTGAAAAATTGTATTTCTCTGTCTCCTGTTCATTACAGCCAGCAAATACATTGTGTACAGTAAAAAATGAATTATCTGTGGCCTAGTGTACTCCTGAAAATCTTTATTTTTCTGTGTTCAGTACATTACAGCAAGCCAATACAGTGTGTACTATAAAAATAACATTATCTCTAGGGCTAGTGTAGTGCCGAAAATCCATATTTTTCTGTATACAGTACTGTCCTGCATCAGAAAACTGTGGCAGTAAAAAAATCTGCGCCACATCTACAGACAAAACCATTAAGATGAAGAAGGCGAGCACAAAGGGAGGGGGAAGTGGGTGTGATGCTGATGGTGCAAGCAGAGGCCGTGGCCCTTGGTGTGATGCTGATGATGCAAGCAGAGGCCGTAGCCCTGGGTGCAATGAAACTGTGCCTGCTGCCAGTGCACCAGAAAAAACAAACCAATCCACCTTACCCAGCTTCATGTCCAACCTAGCTGGGCGGCGCAGGACAACACTGTCCAAGTCGGACCAGTGCGAACAGGTGGTCGGTTGGACTGCAGAAGATAATGCTTCCAGTCGGTTAAGCACAACCCTCTCTTCCACTAAGTCTAGTCTCTGTAGCCAAGAGTCTGGTCAACCGAATCCTCACTCTGATCCTCCTTCCTCCCACCATGTCGCGTCTGGGCAAACAAGTGATCCCACACTAGGATATTCACATTACCTCTTTTCATCACCAGTACTTGGTTTGGCTCTCTCGCCAAGCAAGCTTGAATAGGTACCTGAGATATTGTGCCCTGATTCCCAACCTCTTGAGCCTTCACAGTCTCAAGAAGATGACGGTAGTGAACTGCAATCATTTGTTCATAAGGTGGATGATGATGAGACACAGTTGCCAATCACTAAGGTGGTGGTTAGTTCAAGTCAGGAGGATGAGCAGAGTGAGGAAGTGGAAGAGGAGGTGGTAGACGATGAGGTCACTGAACCAACATGGTTAGGTGAAAAGCCGAGCTAAGACAGCAGTACAGAGGGGGAGGGATACGTAGCACCGCAACAGACTGGAAGAGGTAGTGGGGTGGCAAAAGGGAGATGTCGGCCCACACCAAACAGGCCCACAACCGTAACACCTAGCACCTCTATGCGAAAATCTACCTGGCCAAGGGGTAGGTGTTCCGCAGTATGGCACTTTTTTGAGGAAAGCGCAGACGACAAAAGAGTGGTAGTTTGCAACCTGTGCCGTACCAAAATGAGCCGGGGTGTGAACACTAGCAACCTCACCACCCCCAGCATGATCCCCCACATTGCATCCAAGCACCCTAATAAGTGGTCCGAACGCCTGGGTCCACATTCTGCGTCTGAGGGTCCCACCACTGCGTCCACTTCCCCTGTGTTACGCACTGCTGGCCAATCCCTTGTCGAAGGTGCAGGCCCAGATTCCCCTCGCCCTGCACCTGGACCTTCGCATGAACCATCAGCAGCATCCACTTCCCTGTCCCAGCGCAGCATCCAAATGTCGATAACACAGGCGTTTGAACGCAAGCACAAATACCCACCCACAGGCCATATCATTAAATGCGCAACTTTCGAAATTACTAGCCCTTGAAATGTTGCCATTTAGGCTTGTGGGCACTGAGGCCTTCCGCAGCCTGATGTCGGAGGCAGTCCCTCAGTACACAGTCCCCAGCCGTCACTATTTTATACGGTGTGCCATGCCCGCCTTACACCAGCATGTGTCCCAGAACATCACCCGTGCCCTGACCAATGCACTTACTGGGAAGGTCCACCTCACCACGGACACATGGACAACTGCTGGTGGCCAGGGACGCTACATTTCCCTGACCGCACACTGGGTCAATGTTGTGGAGGCCTGGAGTAAGTCAGACCCTGGGATGGCACAGGTGCTACCCATGCCCAGGATTGCGGGCCCTATGTTCATCAGGGTCTCCGCCAGCAGCTATGTTACTGGCTCCAACCCCCACTTCTCCTCCTCCGCCGCCTCCTCCTCCACTTCCACCTCCAGCAGCAGTCAGCCATCAGTCGCTAGCTGGAAGCAGTGTAGCACTGCTGTGGGTAAGCGTCAACAGGCCGTGCTGAAGCTGATCTGCTTGGGGGACAAACAGAACACCGCCGCAATGCTGTGGCAGGGTATGAGGGACCAGACCGGGCTGTGACTCTTGCCACTCAACCTAGAAACAGGCATGGTTGTGTCCGACAATGGCCATAACTTGGTGGCGGCTTTGGAGCTTGGCAACCTGACACACATTCCATGCCTAGCCCACGTCTTAAACTTAGTGGTTCAGTGGTTTATCAAAACCTACCCCAATTTGCAGGAGCTACTAGTGAAGGCGCGATGCTTGTTTGCTCAGCTTCGGCCGGTCTGTCAATGCTGCAGCAGCGCTTGCGGCTTCCAGCTCACCGACTGTTGTGCGATGTGAGCATGTGGTGGAATTCTACATTCTACATGTTGGCCAGGCTCTGTAAGCAGCAGAGTTCAGTTATGGGATACCAGCTCCAACATGGTCGTCGCCTTTCCAGTCAACTGCCACTATTCACAAGTGAGGAGTCGGCATTGATGTCAGAACTATGTGAGGTTTTAAAAAACTTTGATGAATCCACACAGATGGTTAGTGGCGATACCGCTATTATCGGCGTAACCATCCCACTGCTGTGTCTACTCAAACAATCACTGCTCACAATTAAGGAGAATGCTTTGAATGTGGCAGATGAGGTAATGGTGGAGAAGATGACACAGGGTGATAGCCAGACCTCCCCCAGTTCGTCTTCTCAGCACCAATTTGGCTATGAAGAGGAGGAGGAGCTGGAGACACTTGCCTCTGCTACAGAGGCTAGTACTTATGGAACTTTAATTCCATCTGTTCAGCGTGGATGGGCAGAAGAGGAGGAGGATGAGGGTATGGAGAGTCATCCTGAAGTTGACATTGACGTCTTTCCCGTTGGTACTCATGCACACATGGCTGACTTCATGTTAGGCTGCCTTTCCTGCGAACCTCGCGTTATACGCATTTTAGGTAACACAGATTACTAGGTGTTCACCCTTCTTGACCCTTGCTACAAAGAGAACTTGTCATCTCTGATTCCTGTGGTGAAGAGGACGAGTAAAACCTTGCAATACCAGAATTAACTTGACAGATTGCTCCAAAATTTTCCATCTGACAATGCGGCCGCCAGAGTCCGTACTTCCTTAGGCAACCGAGGAAGGGAGACAAGTGGAACACACAGTAGTTCGAACAGAGGCAGGGCAACACTTTCCAAGGCATGGGACACTTTCATGACACCCCGCCAGCAACCTCACCCTGAATCACAGCCTAGTGCTACAAGGAGGGAAAAGTTTTGGAAGATGGTGAAGGAATACATTGCAGACCGTGTCAGCGTCCTAAATGATCCCTCAGTTTCTTATAACTACTGGGTGTCCAAGCTGGACACGTGGCACGAGCTTGCCTTGGAGGTCACGTGGCACGAGCTCTATGCCTTGGAGGTGCTGGCCTGCCGCCAGCGTATTGTTTGAGCGTGTATTTGGTGCTGCTGGTGGCATTATAACAGATAAGCGTATCCGCTTGTCCACTGACAATGCCGACAGGTTGACTCAGATAAAAATAAACAAGGCCTGGATTGCCCCTGACTTCTCCACTCGACCAGAGGAAAGGTGAGCTAATGAGGAACAAAAACGCAAATTTAAATGAATGCTTTATAGATTTAGATTTTTTTTACCCTTTTCCCGCAAAAAAAGGTATATATTTAAATCTTGTTTTCTCATCAGCCTCCTCTTCCATACAGAATATATATGCCCTCACTACAATCTTTTGAAGGGTTCGCTCGGCTTCAGGCCCTCACCTCCAATGCTTTATACTGTCTGCTCACCTGTAGGCCATCACTGCAATGATTTATGGGATTCTCTAGGGTTCAGGCCCTCACCTCCAATGCTTTATACTGTCTGCTCACCTGTAGGCCATCACTGCAATGATTTATGGGATTCTCTAGGGTTCAGGCCCACACCTCCAATGCTTTATACCGTCTGCTCACCTGTAGGCCATCACTGCAATATTTTATTGGGTTCACTAGGCTTCAGGCCCTCACCTCGAATGCTTTATACCGTCTGCTCACCTATAGCCCATCACTGCAATGTTTTATGGGGTTCGTTAGGCTTCAGGCCCTCACCTCCAATGATTTATACTGTCTGCTCACCTGTAGCCTATCACTGCAATATTTTATGGGGTTTGCTAGGCTTCAGGCCCTCACCTCCAAAGCTTTATAAGGTCTGCTCACCTGTAGTCCATCACTGCAATGATTTATGGGGTTCGCTAGGCTTCAGGCCCTCACCTCCAATGCTTTATACCGTCTGCTCACCTGTAGCCTATCACTGCAATGTTTTATGAGGTTTGCTAGGCTTCAGGCCCTCACCTCCAATGCTTTAAACTGTCTGCTCACCTGTAGCCCATCACTGCAATATTTTATGGGGTTCTCTAGGCTTTAGGCCCTCACCTCCAATGCTTTATAAGGTCTGCTCACCTGTAGCCTATCACTGCAATATTTTATTGGGTTGGCTAGGCTTCAGGCCCTGACCTCCAATGTTTTATTCCATCTTCTCACCTGTAGCTCATCACTGCAATGATTTATTGGGTTCGCTAGGCTTCAGGCCCTCACCTCCAATGCTTTATACCGTCTGCTCACCTGAAGGCCATCACTGCAATATTTTATGGGGTTCACTAGGCTTCAGGCCCTCGCCTTCAATGCTTTATACCGTCTTCTCACCTGTATCCCATCACTGCAATTTTTATGGGGTTCGCTAGGCTTCAGGCACTCACCTCCAATGCTTTATAAGGTCTGCTCCCCTATATCCCATCACTGCAATTTTTTATGGGGTTCGCTTGGCTTTAGGCCCTCACCTTCAATGCTTTATACCATCTGCTCACCTGTAGGCCATCACTGCACTGTTTTATGGGGTTTGCTAGGCTTCAGGCCCTCACCTCTAATGCTTTTTAGCGTGTGCTCACCTGTAGCCTATCACTGCAATATATTATGGGGTCCGCTAGGCCTCAGGCCATCACCTCCAATCCTTTTTACCGTCTGCTCACCTGTAACCTATCATTGCAATATTTTATGGGGTTCTCTAGGCTTCAGGCCCTCATCTACAATGCTTTATACTGTCTGCTCACCTGTAGGCCATCATTGCAATGATTTATGGGGTTCACTAGGCTTCAGGCCCTCACCTTCAATGCTTTATACCGTCTGTTCACCTGTAGGCCATCACTGCAATGATTTATGGGATTCTCTAGGGTTCAGGCCCTCACCTCCAATGCTTTATACCGTCTGCTCACCTATAGCCCATCACTGCAATGTTTTATGGGGTTCGTTAGGCTTCTGGCCCTCACCTCCAATGATTTATAAGGTCTGCTCACCTGTAGCCTATCACTGCAATATTTTATGGGGTTCGCTAGGCTTCAGGCCCTCACCTCCAATGCTTTATACCGTCTGCTCACCTGTAGGCCATCACTGCAATGATTTATGGGGTTCGCTAGGCTTCAGGCCCTCACCTACAATGCTTTATACCATCTGCTCACC
This sequence comes from Bufotes viridis, assembly GCA_033119425.1. Classification (NCBI taxonomy): domain Eukaryota; kingdom Metazoa; phylum Chordata; class Amphibia; order Anura; family Bufonidae; genus Bufotes; species Bufotes viridis. The sequence continues at coordinate 400,266,685 of CM065590.1, forward strand.
TGTAGGCCATCACTGCAATGATTTATTGGGTTCGCTAGGCTTCAGGCCCTCACCTCCAATGCTTTATATCATCTTCTCACCTGTAGCCCATCATTGCAATGTTTTATGGGGTTTGTTAGGCTTCAGGCCCTCACCTCCAATGATTTATACCGTCTGATCACCTGTAGCCTATCACTGCAATATTTTATGGGGTTCTCTAGGCTTCAGGTCTTCACCTCCAATGCTTTATACCGTCTGCTCACCTGTAGGCCATCACTGCAATGTTTTATGGGGTTCGCTTGTTTTCAGGCCTTCTTCTCCAATGCTTTATACCATCTGCTCACCTAAAGGCCATCATTGCAATATTTTATGGGTTTTACTAGGCTTCAAGCCCTCACCTCCAATGCTTTATACCGTCTGCTCACCTGTAGGCCATCACTGGAATGATTTGAAGGGTTCGCTAGGCTTCAGGCCCTCACCTACAATGCTTTATACCATCTGCTCACTTGTAGGCCAGTACTGCAATTTTTTATGGGGTTCACTAGGCTTCAGGCCCTCACCTCCAATGCTTTATACTGTCTGCTCACTTTTAGCCCATCACTGCAATCATTTATGGGGTTCGCTCACCTTCAAGCCCTCACTACAATTTTTTAATTGGGTCTGTGAAGAGAAATGTGAAAAGGGTCCAATTTCCTTACAGTCTGCTCACCTTCAGGCCCTCAACTATAATGTTTTAGTCGGTAACCAGCACGCCCTTGCTCCAAATGTTTTTGAGGGTCACCAGTAGGCCATCAATAATAATGTTTCAAGGGTGTGAATGATGCCCTTTTTTATGTGTAATAAAAGGTTTATTTGAGGGCCGGTTACTTGCAATTTTTGGCAGCCCTTTTACTTAGTGCATAGGCTTTATGAGTGCAGCAGTGTACCTGAACAATTGTAGCACTATGTGATGAGGCCCTCCTTTATGTGATATACAGGCTGTATCAGAGTGCTTCGTTGTATTTTTCGGCAGCATTTGCACTGTATATACAATTGAATATCCAAAAAGAATGTTTCCTAAAAATTTTACCTCTAAAAATGTCTTCTTTTTTTGAGGGGGGCGTGATTTTGGGAGTGATTTTGTCACTATGTAAAAGTGGCGGACAACTGGGACAATATGGTTCCCAGCTGCGACATTGGAGTCCAACATGTATCCAGACATGGTCCCCATGCTGTTTTAGATCCATTTCAGTTGTGTTTCTGTCACTTTCTGACCTTTTCCAATGGACCAGGCACCCTACTCTCATCCGAGCAGGCTGTGCCTGGTTGTCTCCCATTGACTTCTATTATACTCAGGTGCTAGGACCGAGTACCCGAACAACCGAACACTTTGTTGCTCGCTCATGACTAGTTCCCGCACCTATTGCTTCAAATGCGCTCCCAAGGGGCCCTCAAAATAGACATATACTTCTCCCTTTGCCGTATCATCAATCCAAACCGTCTCCTCCTCTCCCGAACCCCGAGCCTGCACAGACATTGTCCCAACGTGCGAGCCTGGAAAGCCCCATCCCCCAGCCCCACCAAACCCGCCGCAGACCCCCCATGTCAGCAGTGGAGACTCCCTAGCTGTACTCCACCCTGTGAATTAACCCACCAGGCTACCCAAAAACTGCCCCAAACCCCTACCTAAGTCCCCCTGGGAGCTCCCGACCCCACTACCCCCTGAACAAGACAAAATAGGCAAAACAGTTCCCAAGGGCATCTCACCTGTCTACCCTGGGTGACCCCATCAGCCACAGTTCCTGCATCCCTCCGCTGTGACCCTCTCGCACATCGTGACAGGTGACCTCGGCAGAGGAGGTAGAGGCATAGATAGATGTCTTGAGCTTTATCCTATTCCCTCCTCCCTGGTGAAGTAAGTGCTAAACTCCAATACTACATGGAGAACGTGTCATAGACACATACCTATATAGGTTATTCATCCATTGATGCTTCCAATTCTAATTGTACTCCTATCTATTCACCTGCACTCACTAACTACCCTCATGGCTTTGTGGCGCCCCCTCAGCATTTTCAGGAGACCCCTTAAAAATTCCACCAACCTCTGTAATTGAAAACCACTGGAAAAGCTGAGAAGCTACCATCCATGGCCCACATGGAGGAGGAGGCAGAGCCAGCTTCCTGCTGTCTGAATAGGGATAAGGGACTGCTGTCTCCTGTCCTGCTGATCTCAGCAGCCCCGATCTGCCCGCCATATTGATCACGCTGAGGGGGGTCCCCTCACCGCCCAGTACAACAGGGGCGCCCACTGTACCTGGTCCAGCCCCACCGCTGCTCCCAGACAAAACTGGAGATGGACAATTCCTGCTGCCATGCGAGTCCCACCTTGATGCTCGATTCCTTCCATGCAAGGCAGACCAGAACAATCTTGGGCCGCTGCCTGCTGGCGCAAAGAGTCCTGTAAAGGGCTCCGTATCCAGCGCTGGACTCAGCGGAGGTTTGGTCTGGACTTAGGCACAATGGCGAGTGGGCCCGCCGCGGTTGACAGAGCACAGGCTGAGAGGAAGCTGCCACCTCAGCCACCCCCCGCATCAGCTCCTGCACCTGCTTCTGTACCCATGCAGGACCACAGACATCAGCCGCTGCCCGAAGCTGTGGCAACACAGCATCAAACTCCGCCATCTCTAACGGTAAGCTCTGAGGACAGTGTGCGTAGCTTGCAGACCTCTCACCTAAAATTGCGCCTGTCTGCCTTTTCATCTCCCTATTTAACCCCTACTTAGAACCACCCCAATTATAAAAAAATGCTCTCTTTCCCAGGTCTCACAAATCAAACCCAGTCATGTCTGCCTCCCCTAAAGCTCCACCCCTGATCTTGCCTTTTATTTTTTTTAAAAGCCTGAACCAGCCCTCTACCTCACATGGAACCACAGTTCTGCCCATGCATTTCTCCAATTTGCTATATTTACTTCAGGCTGGCAGCTCGGGGAGCTTGCCCTTTATCCCAGGCATGTTCTGTCTCCTGCAGATCTCTCCCTATCATAGCTAAGGGGGTGTATCCTTTCTGCTGCAGCTCTCCTCCTGTAATGCATCCGTCAGTGTTCTGGTCAGTGATTTCCATTAGTGATTGTGAGCCAAAACCAGGACTGGAACCTTCACAGACATAGGGTATAAAATAAAGATCTGCACCTGTTCTGTGTTTAGAGCCGCTCCTGGTTTTGACTCACAATCACTGGAAATCACTGACCAAAACAGTGACGTGTGAATGACGCCTAACTGTCACAGGGGAACATTTACTAAGCATTAGTGATGAGCGAGCATGCTTGACCGAATATCTGTTTGGCTCTAGCATCGCTATGTTCAGCTCTAGCATCGCTATGTCTCCGCCCCGCATGTTTCGCGGGTTTTAAGCAGCCAATAAAGGTGCAGGTAAGTACTGCGCTCACTGTAATGCCAGTAGCCATGTTGGCTGCTGGCATTACAGCAACTAGCTGGCCGGAATGTGTCATCGGCTCAGACGTAGACAGGGAGAGCAGAGTGTAGGAAGGGAATAACAGTGTAGGGAGCAATTTTCACAGTTTTTATTCTGAGAAAGCTTTTCCAAGACCCAAAAGTCCTACACACTACTGTGTGTATGTGTGTGTGTTAGAGCAGCAAACTTATTTAGCTCCTGCCATCTCGGGGACAGTGCTTCAGAAGGGACAGATTGTGCAGGGAGATACATTTTCTGCTTTTACTACCAAAATCTTTTCAAAGACCCCAAAGTCCTTTTAAGGACTACTGTGTGTGTTTGACAGCAGCAAGATATTTTTATTTTATACCTATTAGTGACATATACTGTACATCATCTGCAGACTGTGTCTTTAATAATCTGGGCCACATCTAGTGTCCATAATCTGTGGTTGTTCTGTAACTAGTGATGAGCGAGCATGCTCGGCCGAGTAATGGTTAGGCTCGAGCATCGCTATGCTCGGCGCTCGGCTATTTTTGACCGAGCACCACGTGTGTTCGTCACATTGCTCGAGTCTCCTCCTCGCGCCTTCTAAGCAGCCAATCAAGGTCCAGGTAAGTAATTCCCCTCAGTGTAAGGCCATAGCCATGTTAGCTGTAAGCCTTACACTGATTGGCTGGCCGGAACACGCGATACCATTTCATATAGGAGCTGAGATCCGGCGCTCGACTCATTCAGCGTCAGGGAGAGCCGACAGTAGGCAGGGACTGATAGCGTTTTGATCTAAACTTACTGATTTTACTCAAAAAACCTTATTGAAATACCTAAGAGTCCTTTTAACGACTACAGTGTGTGTTTGACAGCAGTGCAGCACCTTTTGTTTTTTGTTTTTAAAAAGGGGTTTGTTTCAGCACAATCAGAGACAGGCGTCACCAGAAAGGGACAGATAGTGCAGGGCTTGAAAATCGCTTTTTTAACCAACCAAACTTCTAAAAGACAGAAATATTTCCGATTAGTGACATCTACAATACACCATCATAAAGCAGTGTGTTGGGCAGATATTATAAAAAGGGGCCTCTTCACTACAGTGTGCCTGGTACCGAGAGATATACTGCACCATCATAAAGCAGTGTGTTGGGCAGACATTATAAAAACCAAATTACTTACCGGTAATTCCCTTTTCATGAATCCTCCATGACGACATACCATGAGAGATGACTCGCCTCCAACCAGGTAGGGACAGGAAGTATAAATTTGACTCTCCTCTGACTCCTCCTCAGAGTCTTTCTGGACCGGCAGCCTAGAGAGTCTCTTTCAAAACTTATCATTTGTTCCTTTTTTTTTTTGCACACCCATCATACACACACACCGACACCCATGTGTAGACTTATATTAACTCTTTTTAATTAGGTATCTATATTTGTCAAAATTTCTCATTTTTTTTTTTTTGTGGTGGGAAAACCCCTATGCTGTCATGGAGGATTCATGAAAAGGGAATTACCGGTAAGTAATTTGGTTTTTCCCTTTCATCCTTCATGACGGCATACCATGAGATATAGCATATTAAACGACTAGGGGGGATTATAGCTTGAAGTACTTTCCTCCCAAAGGCTAGATCTTGGCCCGCCTTAACCTGAACTCTGTAATGTTTGATAAGCGTGCTAGGGCTAGACCAAGTCGCTGCTCTTCATATCTGTTCTAGTGAGGCATTAGCTTTTTCTGCCCAAGAAGCAGATATTGATCTTGTCGAATGGGCTGTAAAGGCTTCAGGGGGAGATTTCCCTAGAGCTCTATACAATTCAGAAATAGCTGTTTTAATCCATCTGGAAACAGTGTTTTTTGTCGCCCTTTGACCTTTGTTTGTACCTACAAACTGAACAAATAGAGAGTCCGTCTTTCTGAAGGTTTTTGTAGCTTCTAAATATATTAGAACTGCTCTGGGAACATCCAATTTATGAAATCTTTCTTCCCCTCCCGTTTTTGGGTCATCACAAAACGAGGGAACCACTATTTCTTCTTGCCTGTGGAAATTAGACACAACTTTGGGAAGGAAGGAGTTATCTAGTTTAAATGTAACCCAATCAGAAGAAATAACACAGAAAGGCTCATTAATTTATAGGGCCTGGATTTCACTAACTCTGCGAGCTGACGTGATTGCCACTAAGAATAGAGTTTTTAGTGTTATATATCTTACTGATACCTCTGGTCAGGGTTCAAACGGACTTTCTATTAGACCTGATAGAACCACATTGAGATCCCAGGGGGGAACGGTGGATCTCAATGATGGTCTTAATCTGTCTGACCCTTTTAAAAACCTGATAATCCAAGCATGATTGGCAATTTTTTCATCAAAAACTGTACTAAGAGCTGACACGTGAACTCTAAGAGTATTGGGCCGTAGACCTTTTTCCAGTCCGGATTGTAAAAATCCTAGGATTGACAAAATGGAAAAATTTTCAGGAGATATCTTTTCTTTAATACACCAGATATTAAATGATCTCCACACTTTACCGTAGATTTTTGATGTTATTTCTTTTCTACTGGCCGACATAGTATTATAATGATAGAATCTGAAAGGCCTCTAGCTTTTAGGATCATCCTTTCAGGTTCCAGGCTGCCAAATGCAGCCTTTCCACCTCGGGATGGTGAACTGGACCTTGGGATAGCAGATCCTGCTCCCAAGGAAGAATCCATGGACTCTGAATGGACAACATTTTTAGCAGAGGAAACCAAGATTTCTTGGGCCATAAAGGGGGCTATCAGAATCACATGAGCCCTGTCTTGTAGTATCTTTTTTATCACCCCAGATATTAGTTGTAAAGGGGGGGAGGGCGTAAGCTAGCTGGAAATCCCACTTTATCAACAAGGCATCTATCCCTACATTTCTGTCTTTTGGATTGAGGATTGAGGGGAAAAAAAGTGATTCACCTTTGCGTTTGTAGCTGACGCAAAAAGATCTATCTGGGGAACTCCCCACTTTTTTGTTATTTGGACAAAAACTTGTTCCTTTAGACTCCATTCTGTTTGTTTTAACTCGACCCTGCTTAAGAAGTCTGCTTTTGAATTTGGGCTCCCTTTTAGATGGACTACAAAAAGGGATTTTAAATTTGTTGGCTTCTTGTTTCTCCTTGGTGATTTAAATATGCCACCACGGTTGTATTGTCGGGTCTTATCTGGACGTCTCTCCCTTTTTATGTATTGACTTGCGATTTTTATTGTCTCCCAGACTGCCATCAGTTCCTTCTGGTTTGATGACCAGGTTTTTTGGTGGTCCGCCCAGGACCCCTGGAAACAGCGATGAGAGTAATGCGCTCCCCAACCCCAAGGGCTTGCGTCTGTTGTGACAATCACCAACTCCTCCAGATTCCATGGAATCCCTTGAAGTAGGTGACTTACTTGTTTCCACCATAGGAGAGACTGATTTACTGCTAAGGGGATCAGAATTGTTTGTTCCAGGGAACTTTGGTTTCTGTCCCAGCAGGTTAATACCCAATGTTGCATAGTTCGAGTGTGGAACTGAGCCCACTTCACTGCAGGGATGCAAGATGTCAAGGTCCCCAAAAGTTTCCTTGCCTCTCGTATTGTACAAGATGGCCGGCTTTGAAACTCTGTGACTTTCTCTATCACTCCTGACACTTTTTGTCCTGTGAGAGAAATCATCTGACGAGTAGTATCCAGGGAGAGACCCAAGAATACTATTTCCTGGGATGGGACTGGTTTTGACTTTTCCCAATTTATCAACACCCCAACCGATACAGTGTCTGACAGGTAGTGAACAGATTGTCCTCTAGGGATTGTTTTGTCTTGCCTACTATCAGTAGGTCGTCTAGGTAAGGGACGATCAGGATATTTCTCCTTCTCAGATGTGCCACCATCTCCAGCATTATCTTGGTGAATACCCTGGGAGCTGTGGTTATGCCTAACGGAAGAACCTGGAATTGGAAATGGCAAAGATCTTTTCCTAAATAGACTGCTATCCGTAGGAATTTTTTAGACTGTTTGCATACTGGAATGTGGTAATATGCGGCCAGAAAGTCTCCCTTTTTTAGTAGATTCACTGCTGATTTTATTGTCTCCATTTTGAATTTGTTGTATTGTATGAACCTGTTCAAATTCTTTAGGTTTATTATTAACCAAAATCTCCCGTCTGTTTTTTTTTTTTTTAATTCTGTAGAATAATAACCCTGATCTTGCTGAGAAGGGGGGACCGGAACTATGGCAATTTGAGCCAGTAACTTCCGAATCCCTTCTTCCAGATTCTTTTGGAGAATGTCCATTTTTTGAAATGGAGTAATCCTGAAAACATTTGAGGGAGGAGGAAGACGGAATACAATTTTGTATCACTCTGATATTTTATCTAAGACCCAAGGATTTGTTGTAATATTTCCCCAATAGTCTAGAAAAAAAACGTAATCTTCCTCCTACCTGAGATCTGGCGTCATTGCTTTGAAGTTTCCGTATTCTTTGAAGTGAACAGGAACCCTCTGCTCTTTTGGTTTTTTCCTCTCCAGCCAGATTCCCTATTTGTTTTCTTCGTACGAAAGGGAGCTCCTTTTTTGACCCTACGAAAGGGAAATTTTCTTTTTCCGGATTCTTTGGGGAAGTTTTTCTAGGATAGTTTCTAAGTCTTCTCCAAACAATAAATTCCCGTGAAAGGGCAAACTACATAATTTTAGTTTTGAACTAACATCACCAGACCAGGATTTAGCCATAAGGATCGTCTTGCTACGACCGCCAATCCAGTAGCTTTAGCGGCCATCCTAACTGATTCAGCAGTAGAGTCTGATAGAAAATTCACAGCTCTAATTAATAATGGAAAGGAATCTTTTAGATTATCGTATGTACTACCGTCTTTTAGTAAGGATTCTAATTGCATGAGCCATTTTTTTAAAGACCTGGAAACTGATGTTGCCGCTAAGTTTGGTTAAAACAGGGCCGCACAGGTTTCCCATGTTTTATTAAGAGTTTAATAGTTTTTTTTATCCATGGGATCTCTTAAGGATCCCATATCCTCAAATGTTAATGCATTGGGACCTTTCACTAACTTTGATAGAGATACATCTATTTTAGGACAAGTAGTTAATAGCGTCTCATCTTCACTACTAAAGGGAAACCATTGTTTTAGAGATGAACAATTTCCTATCCGGAATCTTCCATTCTCTTTTAACTAGCTCATGCATATTTTTATGAACTGGGAAACCTCGGTTAGATCTCTGTTGAAAGCCGCTAAACATTTCGTCATGGACAGATCTCCGGACTTTTTCCTCAGAAAGATCCATGGTGGCCCTAACCGCCTAAATTAACTCTTTTGTATCCTCAGAAGAAAAGAGATAATTTCTGAAATCTGAATCAGATCCAGAAGAATCCCTGAAGTATAACTCTCCTGATTCAGAATCATCATCCGAATTTGAAGAGGAATCTGAATCAGAGGCCTTAATTTTCTGTTTAGAGCAGGAAGGTAACAGTGAGGCATCAGACATAGCAGACCTGATCTCGTCCCTAATAGTATTTTTAAGTTCTTCTTTTAAGGACGGTATTAAATCTTTAGTGATATTGTCAGTACATATTACGCAGATTTCCATAGTATAGGAATCCGAAAGTTTTACAGAACAAATATCGCACTTTTTTGAACGCCGACTAGTTTTAACTTTCTGAGCAACCTCTTTCTCACTCTGCAACCATACAGAAAGAAAGAACAAATTGCATGTAGGGTTAATAACAGCAAATACTGCTTAACCCTTGTCTTGGTAATGTTACTCACAATTGTGGATCCCTGAGTGGTCTCCATGACTCCACTTGGATCCAACATAGTTAAGGTGGTCAAGCAAACAGACTTTCCCCCTTCTTAAAGATTTTTACCTTGAGACCACAGATCAGAGGGCGACCTCCGCCATAATCCCGCTCGATCTTTCAAATTTCCCGCCATCCCCGGCATGCGATTCACCGACCGGAAGTTCCTTTAGGCCCCCGCCCAGAAGTAGGCTGTGGAACGCATCGTGGACCGCATGGAGCGCGTCCACTTCCGGTGATAACACTGTGAGCGCCAGTCATGCCGGATGTGGAGTTGGTGACTGACTGGAGGAACTCCCTGAGTGTCCGGCCCCACATGGACCTGTCTGCCCGCGCCAGCAGCAGGTAAGAGACAGGTTCTCAGCGCCCGTGACGCAATTAGTGCCTGGACTCTGCTGCCTCCTCATATGGTCACTCCTTTCTTCATCCTTCTTGGTTGCTACCATGAGAGAAATCCCATCTCCTACCCAGTCAAATTTATACTTCCTGTCCCTACCTGGTTGGAGGCGGGTCATCTCTCATGGTATGCCGTCATGGAGAATGAAAGGGAAAAAGGGGCTTATTCACTACAGTGTGCCTGGTACTGAGATATACACTGCGCCATCAGATAATTTATTTTTTCTGGGGAGATTAACCTAACTTGTGCCACATCTGTGTGTGCGTTCAATCCGCAACCGTTATATTAATTACTCCAGCAGAGGGTGATTTATATTTTGACCATAGTTAACTAGTTTTGGGCACATCTATGTGTGTGCGTTTAGGCCGCAACCGTATATACAGTATTCCAGCAGAGAATACATTTTTGTATCCAATACAAATTTGTATCCAATATAGAACTACATCCAAATACAGTGTGTATTGTAAAAAATTACATTATCATGGGCCTAGCGTAGTGGCCAAAATCTGTATTTTTCTGAACCCAGTACCGAACTGCATGGCAATACAGTGTGTATCGTAAAAATGACATTTTCTTGGGCCTAGTGTAGTGGCCAAAATCTGTATTTTTTGGTATCCATTACTTTACTGCATGTCAATTACACTGTGTACTGCAGCACTCGAAAAAGTAAAAACAGACTGGAGGGGGGGCAACCACATACACAAGATGTCAAGATTAAAATCAAGGAGGATCTTTGAATTCAATTCCATCCTACCAAATGGGCTCAACGCAGAAATGGAGATCTTCGGTTTCCTCCAGTTAGCGGGGGGCCGTCGCTCTCTGATGAGTCACAGGCGCGTTTACTTTTCGGCCGCCTCTGTTCCTCCTTGGCGTGCGGCCGCTCCCCCCATTATTCTAACAATTCAGAGCTTTTTCGAAGATAGAACAATCACACTCCTAAAAACCATAATCATAAACATGGAAAATACAAAGACACAGCTACAACCTAATACACACAACATAATTCAATTCCTTTATATACACCAAACTTATACATTTTATTCTGATATCAAACAGACAATCAATTGCACCTAGAATATTCCACACGTATCCTCATATAACATTCTCTCACTATAAAAAAGTGAAAAATACTGTACTGATCTGAACTCCATTTTTCAGACCAATGAATCTTTATAAATAATCCTCTAAACTACTACCTATACAAAAGTAGGAAGATTACCTACACACTGGGTCTTTGTGCCCTACGGACCAGTGAGAAATATAGTAACCTCCTTATAACCTGTATCTAAACTTGTTTCTTTTAATTATGTATCATTTTCAGGGAGGCCCCAGAACCACTGGATCTTTTGTGTTACAGATCAGCGGGACAATTGGACAACCTCCTGAAAACATACACCACAACCTAATTGTATATTTACAAAAATAATAGAAACACGTTATACAACAGATCCCTTATTTGCGGACACAATTGGACAATTCTTTATGAATAAACTAACATGATTTCTCATTTGCAAACAAAATATGACAAGCTAACAGAAATCATCTATATTTTCAGATATACATTTATATCTACTTCCTATTATTATGTCCAACTTATTAATATGGAAATGTCACTCATTGATGTTTGGATAAGATCACCTCACCAATTACCCAGCTTTCCTACTCTTTTGACATCAGTGATCAAACAAACACCAAACTATCCCATTCACCATTCTATCAGGTGGAAACAATTGATGCCATAATGTATAATGAGACTACCAATGAGATGATGAACCAGGTGGAAACAATTAGTGCCATAATGTGTAATGAGACTACCAATGAGATGATGAACCTCACACTATATAAGTCTGACATCCACAAGCAATCCTCCGCTTACTGATGAAGGGAGAGTCATCAGGATCGCAACCGCTATTGAGAGAGAGGATTGCCACCATATATGTATACAAGGATATCTATGAGCCAAGAACTTAAACAACTATTGAAAAAACACGCTCCAGATAGGAATATCCACTACCTCACCGGCAACGCTTACATCCGTGAGAGCTACACCCCGTGACCGATGACATCACACAAGCGCGCGCATTTTACCAGGGTAACCACGAGGGACGCAGTGATCTCCAACACAGGACGCAGGATAGAGCGATCAGAAGTCCATAGAGACCACAGCACCGGCCGGTGAGTAAGAGCCCTCTGAGCCAGAGACAGCACGGGACGCCGCCAGAGGCACAGAGTACCGCGCTCCCATCTACTCATATTTTACTTTCAGGACTTACAAGCACTTTGTATCCAGCCTCAGACTCTAACTATTATATTGCTGTTTTTGCACAAGCGAATGACTATATAAGAACTCTCTATTGCTATTAATTACAACCAGTTCAGCCCCTTTTTTTCAATTTTATTTTTACCCATATTATTTTTCATTATTGTTTTATTTTTTATTTTTATGAGGTAACTACCAACACTTCCTTGTAGAGAACCAGCCCACGCCTTGACAGCAGATCAAGTCTATTTACACTTTCTACATATTACCTCTATATCATTCTACACAAGGCAACATATATCGGCTATACTGAAATATTTTATGTACTATATGGGGTATATTCCCCGGTATTTTTAACAATCTTATTTTCATCAATCTTATTTGTATATTTTTACCTATCCCACACTCACTCACAATTTATCCAAGTTTCAACTAAAACTACCCCAACCAACACACCAAGCACCACCTAACCACCAGCCACAGCACCCACACCCACAGACCTAACTCCCATTTACAACATCACTTTAACCTTATTTATTACAACACCATTTTACCTTATTTTAATCGAATAAATTACAATTTACCCCAAATAAGAGTGTGCCTGCTACCTCTTATTTCTAGAATATAACGAAGACGACGAATATCATGGATTCACGAATATAGCACTATATTCTCAATCTTCGTTATATTCTAGCAACAACCATTAGCAACTCAGCTATAAGTTTCATTCGCGAAGCGAACATATACTCGCATTGCGAATCAATCTTAGAGCTAAGTTCCTAATGGTTGTATTGCTAGAATATAACGAAGACGACGAATATCACGAAATTACGAATATAGCACTATATTCTCAATCTTTGTTATATTCTAGCAATACAACCTCAGCTCTAAGTTGAATTCGCAAAGCGATTAATATAACCTGTATTACTCACATTGCGAATTCAACTTAAAGCTGGGTTCCTAATGGTTGTATTGCTAGAATATAACTAATTACAACTTAATCAAATTTGTGAGATCGTGATTCTCACATCCGACAGTACATTTTAGCATGGAGGCGTTCCCATGCACACAAGAAGTCGGCAGAAGCGGCAACGGGCATTGACTGGAGCGGGCAAGGAGCCAGGAATCCTCCAGACAGGTAAGAACAGCTTTTGGGAAGTAGGAAGACAACCAGAGAGCAACAAGGAATATTCGAAATTGCAAATATATAGCACTATATTCACAAATTATCGAAGTTGCAATATTTGTATGAAAATTCGCTATACGAATATTCGCGCTCAACACACTCCTCAAACTGCGGCCCGCCGAGGAAACTGATCCAACCCGCCGGGTGTTTTTGCCATTTCTCACGGCTCAGCAGGGCGCCACCACCTCCTCCCAGTGGAGACGCGAGGGGGCTGCGGCAGACGAAGAGAGGGACTGACAGTGTAGCGTGGCCAAGCTCTGAACTTTTGTTTCCTGTATCCTGTACCCAGCCGGACTGACAGGAAGTGCTCACTTAGTGTGCGCTTCCTATCAGTCCGGCCTGGTACAGGAAACAAATGGTCCTGTACCTTGGACCTAACAGAGCTCGGCCACGCTACACCAGGGGAGGGGGGGAGTAATGAATGAGCAGTGTGACAAGGTGATGAGGGAGGAGCGCTGAGAAAAAGAGTGACAAGAAGGGGGGGATGAGAAATGAGAGTGGCAAGGGAGGGAGGGATGAGAAATGAGAGTGGCAAGGGAGGGAGGGGTCCTGAGAAATGAGAGTGACAAGGGAGGGAGGTCCCTGAGAAATGAGAGTGACAAGGGAGGGAGGGGTCCTGAGAAATGAGAGTGACAAGGGAGGGAGGGTCCTGAGAAATGAGAGAGTGACAAGGGAGGGGGGTCCTGAGAAATGAGAGTGACAAGGGAGGGAGGGTCTGAGAAATGAAAGTGACAAGGGAGGGGGGAATGAGAATGGCAAGGGAGGGGTCTGAGAAATGAGAGTGACAAGGTAGGCGGGAATGAGAGTGACAAGGGAGGGAGGGTCTGAGAAATGAGAGTGACAAGGGAGGGAGAGTTACTGAGAAATGAGAGTGACAAGGGAGGGAGGGGGGCTGAGAAATGAGAGTGACAAGGGAGGGGTCTGAGAAATGAGAGTGACGAGGGAGGGGTCTGAGAAATGAGAGTGACAAGGGGACAAGGGAGGGGGCCTGAGAAATGAGAGTGACAAGAGAGGGGGCCTGAGAAATGAGAGTGACAAGGGAGGGGGACTGAGAAATGAGAGTGACAAGGGAGGGGGACTGAGAAATGAGAGTGACAAGGAAGGGGGACTGAGAAATGAGAGTGACAAGGGAGGGGGAGGGGGAATGAGAGTGACAAGGGAGGGGGGATGAGAAAGAGAGTGACAAGGGAGGGGGGATGAGAAAGAGAGTGACAAGGGAGGGGGGGATGAGAAAGAGAGTGACAAGGGAGGGGGGATGAGAAAGAGAGTGACAAGTGAGGGGGGGGGAATGATTCCCATTGAAATACTGGTAAATATATATAATTGCTCATAGTTAAACTATAGTCCGGCCCTCCAACGGTCTGAGGGACCGTGAACTGGCCCCCTGTTTAAAAAGTTTCAGGACCCCTGCAGTAGAACATCTGCAAACAGTGTCTATTTTACAAATTCCAATAATCTGGGCCACATCTAGTGTCCATAATCTGCGGTGTTCTGTAACCAATACTATAGAACATCTGCAAACAGTGACTGCATTACAAATTCCAATAATCTGGGCCACATCAAGTGTCCATAATCTTTGGTGTTCTGTAACCAATACTGTAGAACATCTGCAAACAGTGTCTGTATTACAAATTCCAATAATCTGGGCCTAATATAGTGTCCATATTCTGTAGGTTTCTGTGATATATACTGTCCTGCATCTGAAAACAGTGTCTGTAGTGCAAATTTTAATAATCTGAGCCTAATGTAGTGTCCATACAGTATGTCATTTTATGACAAATTCTGTACTACATCAGAAAACAGTGCCAGATGTACCGTGTGTGCGTTTAATACATATCACTGACATATACTGTACTTTATCCATAGACGGTGTATGCTGGTCTGTGACATTATCAGGGCTACATCTCCTGTGTAATGTGTGCGCATCCCAAATACCTTTTTTAATTTATTGGCGCATACCCTTACAAATCCTACGCTACTGTACGTGTGACATAATTTTAAGTATATATAACATTTAATATTAAGAAGGCGGCCAGTGCTGGCCGTGATGCTGATGGTGCATGCAGAGGCCGTGGCCCTGGGCGCGAAGATACTGAATAAAAGAATGTAGCTGAGGGCCTCCAGGTTCGCTAACCCTCAAAAACATTATTTGGAAGGGCCTTCCGGTCAGCTGACCATCTAAAACTTAATTTGCGAGTGCCTTCAGGGCAGCTGACCCTGTAAAACATTATATGCGTTGGCCTGCTGGTGAGCTGACCCTCTAAAACATTATATGTGAGGGCCTGCAGGTGAGCTGACCTTCTAAAACATTATACGTGCGGGCCTGCAGGTGAGCTGACCCTGTAAAACATCATATGTAAGGGCCTGCAGGTGAGCTGACCCTGTAAAACATTATAGGTGAGGGCCTGCAGGTGAGCTGACCCTGTAAAACATTATATGTGAGGGCCTGCAGGTGAGCTGACCCTGTAAAACATTATATGTGAGGGCATGCAGGTGAGCTGACCCTCTAAAACAGGGATGCCCAACCTGCGGCCCTCCAGCTGTTGCAAAACTACAACTCCCAGCATTCCCAGACAGCCTACAGCTATGAGCCTACAGCAAGGCATGGTGGGAGTTGTAGTTTTACAACATCTGGAGGGCCGCAGGTTGGGCATCCCTGCTCTAAAACATTATATGTGAGGACCTGCAGGTGAGTTGACCCTAAAAAACATGAATTACGAGGGCCCGCAGGGGAGCTGTCCCTGTTAAACATCATATGTGAGGGCCTGCAGGTGAGCTGACCCTGTAAAGCATTATATGTAGTAACATATTATATAAGACTGAAAAAAGACATCTGTCCATCCAGTTCAGCCTGTTTCCTACAAGTTGATCCAGAGCACGGCAAAAACAAAAATGTGAGGCAGAAGCCAATTTTCCCCACTTAAGGGGAAAAAAAATTCCTTCCCGACTCCAATCAGGCAATCAGAATATCAATGACCCCTCTCTAGTAGCTATAGCTATAATATTATTACACTCCAGAAATACATCCAGGCCCCTCTTGAATTCCTTTATTGTACTCACCATCACCAACTCCTCAGGCAGAGAGTTCCATAGTCTCACTGCTCTTACCGTGAAGCATCCTTTTCTATGTTTGTGTACAAACCTTCTTTCCTCCAGACGCAGGGGATGTCCCCTCTTCACAGTCACAGTCCTGGGGATAAATAGATGATGGGAGAGATCTCTGTACTGACCCCTGATATATTTATACATAGTTATTAGATCTCCCCTCAGTCGTCTTTTTTCTAAAGTGAATAACCCTAATTTTGATAACCTTTCAGGGTACTCTAGTTGCCCCATTCCAGTTATTACTTTAGTTGCCCTTCTCTGAACCCTCTCCAGCTCTGCTCTGTCTGCCTTGTTCACAGGAGCCCAGAACTGTACACAGTACTCCGTGTGTGGTCTGACTAGTGATTTGCAAAGTGGTAGGACTATGTTCTCATGATGGGCATCTATGCCCCTTTTGATGCGACCCATTATCTTATTGGCCTTGGCAGCAGCTGCCTGTCACTGTTTTTTACAGCTTAGTTTGCTGTTTATTAAAATTCCTAGATCCTTTTCCATGTCAGTGTTACCGAGTGTTTTACCATTTAGTATGTACGGGTGACTTGCATTATTCCTTCCCATGTGCATAACTTTACATTTGTCAGTGTTAAACCTTATCTGCCATTTCTCTGCCCAAGCCTTAATAGTTTTTCTTTATCCTCGTCGCTCTCTACAACACCCCCCCCCCCTACCCATTGCTGTGTAGAGGGCCGATTCTTTCAGATTTATATTTTTTACTATTTACATAATTGAAGAACATTTTAGGGTTAGTTTTACTCTCTTTGGCAATTAATCTCTCGGTCTCTAGTTTGGCCACTTTTATTAGTTTTTTACATATTCTATTTTTTTTTCTTATAGTTTTTCAGTGCTCCCTGGCTCCCCTCCTGTTTTGGTGATTTATATGCTTTCTTTTTGTCATTTATTGCTTTCTTTATGGTTCTATTTATCCAAATTGTTTCTTAGCTTTTATTCCTTCTAAAACATTATGAGAGAGGGCAGCCTAAAAAGCATGTTGATATGATGGAGGAAGAGGAGTAGAGAAGTCCGGGGCAATCCAGGCCTTGTTCATTTTTATAAGAGTCGACCTGTCAGCATTTTCAGTTGACAGACAGATACGCTTATCAGTTATTATGCTCCGAGCAACAAAAAATACCTGCTCTGACAAAACGATGGCGGCAGGATAGGCCAGCACCTCTGAGGCGTAGAGTGACAGTTTGTGCCACGTGTCCAGCTTGGACATCCAATAGTTGTAAGGCACAGAGGGATCACTGAGCACACCATCTTCAAAAATGTTACTGCCTTGTGACACTAGGCCACGCATCAGGGTGAGGGTGCTGGCGAGGTGTCATGAAACCGTTCCGGCCTTGCAGAGTGTTGTCCTGCCTCTGTTGGAACTGCTGTGTGTTCCCCTCATCTCCCCTCCTGGGTTGCAAAAGGAACTACGTGCTCTGCCGCCAGCATTGTCAGCTGTAAATGTATCCGCAATGACATTCTATTATTATTATGGTTTGTGGTTTTATTATTGATGTGTATTATTATGGTTTATAGTGTATATGGTGTAAAATATGCTATTGTTATTTGGTTATTAATGAGTTAATTAACAGGCCATCCCATTGGTTTACCTCCACTCTCGTGTGTTTTTAGTTACATTAAGGTACAAGTTTGCTGGTGGTCCAAGATGAGAATTCAGAGGTAGAAGTGGAGTAGGAGAAGGGGGGTTTGCTGCAACTAATGTAGGTGGTGGTGATTCTGGTGAAAATCCTGATGGATTGGGGGCCCACAATCCTTGGCGTTGATAGCACCTGTGCCATCCCAGGGTACAACTAGCTACTGGCCTCCTCCTACTGGCCACCCAGTGTGCCATCACGGTAATGTACCATCCCTAGCCAAAAGCACTTTTCCGTGTGTCAGTTGTTAAGTGGACCTTCCCAATAACTGCGTTGGTCAGGGCACGGGTGATGCTACAGGACACAATTGCTGGTGTAATGCGGGGACGGAACACCGAGAAAAATAGTGGCAGCTGGGGACTGAGTAACAAGGGACGTCCGCCGCCATGAGGCTGAGGAAAGCCTCAGTGCCCACAGGCCTAAATGGCAACCATTCCAGGGCCAGAAATGTTTAAAGGTGTACATTTAGTGCTATAGCCTGTGGGTGGGTGGCTGGGTATTTGCGCTTACGTTCAAAGGCGTGGGTTAAGGACATCTGTATGCGGGCCTATTTGGTGTGGCCCGCCTTCTCCCTATTGTCATTCCACAGCCTCTTCCAGCCTGTTGGGGTGCTGTGGATCCCTCCCCCTCTGTACTGCTGTCCTCGCTTGGCTTGCCACTTTCCTAGGTTGGGACAGTGATGTTATCGTCCACCACCACCTCTTTCACTTCCTCACTCGGGTCATCCTCCTGACTTGTGTTGTTGACCTAACAAGACTCTCACTTATTGACAACTGTGTCTCATCTGCATCATCGACCTCATGAAACACTGATTGCCATTCCCCACTGTCATCTTCTTCTGACTGGGGATGCACCTGCATGCACACAACTACAATATTTTACAGAGTCAGCTCAGCAGCAGGCACTCGCACATCATTTTTTCAATGGTCAGCTAAGAAGCAGGCACTCGCCCATCATTTTTTGCAATGCTCAGCAGCAACTGCCGTGGATCGCAGCGCTCAGTGACAGGCAGGTGCCGGCAGTGTATTCCTGCTGCCTGCGTTTGTATGAATGGTTATACTTGTCATTGGTGGCCAGTGCTCCCGCCCCCGCTCCCCCCCCCTCTCCCTCTATTGGTTGCAGCAGCAGCACAGGGAGAGGGAGAGACTGCCTCCTTCTCCCCGTGCTGCCGAGAACATGGTCGCGCTGAGAGCAGCGCAGCCACGTTCTCTGATACTGTGCGGCAGAGCAGCCCAGTATCGATAAAAGACTAATCCTGGTATTGAGCTCGATACCAGAGAAAAGTATCGATTGGGTATCGAAAGTTCGATAACCCTATTCTTCACAGATGGGGAAGGACAACCTCCTTATATTTGCGATAAAACTCATATGGGAGTCCATCCAATCCAGGAGAGGAATTACCTGAACAGGCCTTGATTGCATCCTCTATCTCTTGAAGACATCTCTGAAGTCCATCTCTAGACATTCTTTTTGCGTGACCGTAAGAACTGGAAGGGAAATGGAATCCAAATATGAGTCAATCACAGCCTCTGAGAGGACACTTTCTGATTTATATAATTCACAGAAATACTTTATAAATATTTATATTATTCCCTCCTGATCTTGAACCATAGTACCATCTGGTGCGCGAATACTGCCAATCTATTTCTTTGGATCCTGTTTAGTAGCTATTACCCTAGCCTGCATCTTCCCAGGACGACCTGCCTCAGATAAATATTTCTGTCCTCTAAAGAATAACCTTTGTTGAGCTTTATCCAGAAGAAAGTCAGAAAAGGTTTGACTTGTCCTCTGCATAACCTCCCTACCTTCCTCTGTTTTTACCTTCGCATATCTAGCCAATCCGGCAGCGGCTGCTTCCTCTAGCTCATTCTCCTTCATAGCATAGCGTTTACTCAAGTAGTAATTTGCAATTGTACTAATAAAGTTCCCCCTAATAAATGCTTTAAAAGCATCCCAGACATAATAAGATTTCGCTGAATCATAATTCCCATCCCAAAAAGAGGTGATCTCACTTTCTATCCGATTATGATTATCAATTATTAATAGCCAATGAGGATTCAATCTAAATGGGGGCTTTACTCTAAGATAGTTACTAACTATACATAGCTGTATTAAAAAAGGAACATGATCTGAGATGGATCTGGCCTCATATTTCATCCGTTTAATACAATTCAGATAACCTTTGTTTATCAGGGCCAGATCAATTCTAGACATTGAGATTCCTGACTTACTAACACAGGAATAAGTTCTTTTTTCTTTTGAATAGGTATTCCCAGACATCCACAAGGCCCACCTCCTGGCAAAACTGAGCCAGCGGGGACTCCTGGGCCGGAGAGTACCTATTCCCTCCTATAGAAATCCTGTCAACCTCTGGATTCATCACACAGTTAAAATCCCCGTTGACTATAACCGAACAATCAGGCCACTGATCCACAAAGGCCATCAAGCAATTCAATACTTGCATCGGGAAGGGAGGAGGGATATAAATAAAAGCCAACATACATAACTTCCCATCAAGCCCTACCATCAAGATAAACATATCTCCCCTGCTTATCAATAGAAGATGCTAAGCATAAAAAATGTATCTGTTTAAATAATACTGTAACTCCTCTAGAGTGGCTAGTATATGTGGAGTGATAAACCTGTTTAGCCTACCTCCCCCAAGTCGGGGGATCGTGTCCTGAGTAAAATGAGTTTCTACCAGGCTAACAATAGTGGGTAAATGTCTCTGTATCAAATCCTAAACCGCCTGCCTTTGGATGTCATTGCAGGGAATTTTCTCAGTGGGACGATGCCCAGGGGGCTGCCCATGCCCCCCTCTCTGCCACTGGCCAGGTACATAATTAGCTCTCAGTTGTAATTACACTGTGAGAATCAGGTACTTATGTACCCAGCCTGTATCCGCACATGCCCTCCTGAATTCAACTATGGCCCGAATCTCATCTCCTAAGCTCCCTGCTCATATCTTAATCAGAGACAACTGGAAGAAGAGAACAGAAAATGGCAGCTATTGATGGACAACACAAAGGGACAGCTTTTGTGGCAATTTATTGTGCTGCATTATGATATACAGTTGTGTTCAAAATTATTCAACCCCCACTGAAATTGAGTGTTTTGGCCAGTTTGACATTGATTTTGATCATTTCAGTCATCTTGTTTACAATTAAATCAAAGAGGCACTTGTAAGTCAGACAAATTTCAACATAACATTTATAATGAAATAGCCACAAATGTCTTTTCTGTGCTCACATCATTATCAGTTTTATTCAACCCCCCAGTGACATTCAATCTTAGTACAACATCCTTTTCCAGTTATAACAGCTTTTAAACGTGAAGCATAGCTTGACATAAGTGTCTTGCAGCGATCTACGGGTATCTTCGCCCCATTCTTCATGGGCAAAA
This sequence comes from Bufotes viridis, assembly GCA_033119425.1. Classification (NCBI taxonomy): domain Eukaryota; kingdom Metazoa; phylum Chordata; class Amphibia; order Anura; family Bufonidae; genus Bufotes; species Bufotes viridis. The sequence goes on from CM065590.1 coordinate 400,287,877, forward strand.
GCCTCCAGTTCAGTCACATTCTTAGGCCTCTTTCACACTAGCGTTTTAGCTTTCCGTCCTAGAGATCCATCCTCGGGTCTCTAGGACGGAAAGCTACTGATCAGGATTATCCCCATGCATCCTGAATGGAGAGAAATCCGTTCAGGATGCATCAGGATGTCCTCAGTTCAGTACTGACACGTTTTTTGGCCGCAGAAAAATCCGCAGCATGCTGCGGATTTTGCTCCGGCCAAAAATCCTGAAAGCATGCCGGAAGGACGGATCCGGAATTAATGCCCATTGAAAGGCATTAGTCCGGATCCGGCCTTTAGCTAAACGTCGTTTCCGCACATCGCCGGATCCGACGTTTAGCTTTTTGTCAATGGTCACTATGGCAGCCAGGACGCTAAAGTCCTGGTTGCCATAGTAAAGAGTAGGGAGAGCGGCATACTTACATTCCGTGCGGCTCCCGGGACGCTCCAGGATGACGTCAGGGTGCCCCAGTGCATAGGTCACGTGATCGCATGGATCACGTGATCCATGCGCGCGGGGCGCTCTGACGTCATTCAGGAGCGCCCCGGGAGCCGCACGGAATGTAAGTATGCCGCTCCCCCGCTCCCCACTGCTACTATGGCAACCAGGACGCTAGTAGCGTCCTGGCTGCCATAGTAACACTGAAAGCATTTTGAAGACTGATCAGTCTTCAAATGTTTTCAGTTCACTTGCGTTGTGCCGGATCCGGCGTGCACTTCCGGCGACGGACGTGCACGCCGGATCTTCACAACGCAAGTGTGAAAGAGGCCTTAGGCTTGCGCGCTGCAACTGCTTTCTTTCAGTCCCACCAGAGGTTCTCAATCGGATTTAAGTCTGGTGACTGCGATGGCCACTTCAAAATGTTCCAGCCTTTAATCTTCAACTATGCTCTAGTGGACTTGGAGGTATGCTTGGGATCATTGTTCTGTTGAAAGGTCCAACATCTCCCAAGCCTCAGGTTTGTGACGGACTGCATCACATTTTCATCCAATATCTCCTGGTACTGAAGAGAATTCATGGTACCTTGCACACGCTGAAGCTTCCCTGTACCTGTAGAAGCAAAACAGCCCCAAAGCATGAATGACCCCCCCGCCATGCTTCACAGTAGGCAAGGTGTTCTTTTCTTCATAGGCCTCCTCCAAACATAGCGTTGATCCATGGGCCCAAAAAGTTCTAATTTTGTTTCATCAGTCCATAGAACACTATCCCAAAACTTTTGTGGTTTGTCCACATGACTTTTGGCATACTGCAGTGGACTCTTCTTATTCTTTGGAGACAGCAAGGGGGTGCGCCTGGGAGTTCTGTCATGGAGGCCTTCATTACGCAGTGTGCGCCTTATTGTCTGAGCTGAAACTTCAGTACCCGCATCTGACAAATCTTTTTTCAGTTCCTCAGCAGTCACACAGGGACTTTTCAACACTTTGCGCTTCAGGTAGCACACAGCAGTCGAAGTCAGCATCTTCTTTCTGCCACGACCAGGTAGCGTTTCAACAGTGCCCTTTGCCTAAATGATGCTTCCTATGGTGTCTCTTGGTATGTTTAACATCTTTGCAATCTTCTTATAGCCATTGCCCTTCCTGTGAAGAGAAATCACTTATTCTCTTGTCTTCCTGGACCATTCTCTTGACTTCACCATGTTTGTAAACACACCAGTAAATGTCTAGAAGGAGCTGAGTATCACAGTCATTTTAAATCTGCCGAATTGGTGCTTATTATGCTTGATTGCTGCTCCTTGACATCCACAGAGGTTTTCAATACCTGATCGAAAACACTTGAATGAACCTCTGTTCTTAAGAGTGGTAGACTTTAAGGGGTTGAATAATTGTGTCAATGAAGAAATCACAAAAAAAACATTTAATACTGTATTACAAAAACAATTGATGTCCTTTTAGTTGCATTTGGTTCTTTAAAAAGTCCTTGTAAGATTTCATTCTGAACACAATTACAAATGTACACTGAATTCCCTAAAACCCATAACAGCATTGGGGGTTAAATAATTTTGAACACAACTGTATGGTATTTTGCCCCACCTCCTGTCAATTTAGACACTCCTACCACATAGGGCCACTTATAGATTTTCTTTCAAGGGCCACGTTAAGTTCCCAATCCACCCCTGGCTGTGGAGGTCACTATTAAGGGGGTGGGTTGCTGTGGAGGTCACTATTAAGGGGCAGGGGTGCTGTAGAGGTCACTATTATGGGGAAAACTGGATATCTTTTAACCTCACTCACATACATTAAATGAAATAGTCAAAATATACGCATGCAAAGCTGGGTTATCCTGCTAGTCTCATATATATATATATATATAAAAATGAATTTCTGTCTGTTCTATGTCTGTCTGTCTTTTCTCTATGCACGGCCAAAGGACTGGACCGATGTCTATCAAATTTGGCACATAGGTAAATCAAGTGTCCGGGAAGGTTTTAGATTCCCAAAATATATAGACTATAGGAGCTTGCAGCTTCACTCACATTCTAACTGCCATTCAAACGGTCACATAACCCTTATTATCCAATAGAAACTTGACATAGACAGTTACAATAGGTTTCCATTTTTCTTCACTGTTAGAGGTCACTGTTAGGGGGCAGGGTGCTGTGGAGGTCTTATATTAAGGGGGTGTGGTGAAGTTGGGGGCACTCTTAAAAGGGAGGGGCCCTGTGCAGGTCAATGTTAAGGGAGCGAGCTGCTGTGCAGGGCACTGTGGGGAGTCACTGTTAAGGGGGCAAGCTGCTGTGCAGGGCACTGTGAGGGGGGGGGTCACTGTTTAGGGGTCAGTCTGCTGTGGAGGTCACAGTTAAGGGGATGGAATGCTGTGGAGGTCACTGTTAAGAGGGCGGGCCAGTGTGGAGCTTACTGTTAAGGTGGCGGCGTGCTTTGGAGCAGAGGTCGCAATAACGTCTAAGTCATACCAATACGTCTCTGGCAGCTTAAGCAGCTTTGCTATTGGTTAGTTTGGGTGGGCACTTGAGCGATACATCGCCCTGCAGAAGGGGAAGCTGGCGGGGGCTGGCTGAAGCAAGGAGTGCTGGGCGAGCTGCGCCAGGACTCCGAGAGGCATGGCGGCAGAGGAGCTAAAGCCAATAGCCTAGACATCAAGATGGACCTGCAGCAATAGGTGACAGGGAGTAATGTACAATGTGTGTAATGTATGTAGTGCAGTGTGTGAGTATCACATACTGCACCACATACATCACACCCATATATACATTACACACTGCACTACATACATCACACACATGTATACATCACATACTGTACAACATACATCACACACATGCATACATCCATCACATGCATGTACTGTATGTGACACAGCATGTGATGTATGTAGTGCAGTGTGTAGTGAATGAAGGCAGGCTATTATAGCCAAGTGGTAAAGTACAGGGAAGAGCCACTATATTGGACTGGACTTTATGACTTGGCTATAATTGCCTGATGTCAAACCAGTAATGATCCACATGCATATCTACCTCTTAGGCCCCATTCACACCAGTGCTATTTATTTCTGTTTTTCTGCTCATCTAATGGAGCAGAACAAAGAAAATAACTGAAGTGGGTTTTTGTCATACGTTCAACACACAACAGACGCCATACTGTGGCATCCAGCACCATGGAGATCCATTGTAAAAACAAACAAACAAAAAAAGTATACTTTTTTTTGCAGAACCCTGCAAGATGGGAAAGCCTAGTGCACTACGTTTTTTTCATCCTGCAAAGTCCAGCAAAAAACATGTAGGCTATATATATATATTTCTTTACAATGGTACTATGTGGACGGATGCCACAGTATGGCGCCTGTCTGAGGCGCCTGGTAACATATATACGTTTTTTGTGTGTATATTAAAAGTATGAAAAAAAATGTGTTGTGAACCCAGCCTAGTTGACAGGGAAGAAGCTGAACAGACTCTGCCGACTATGATGGAGTCAGTTTCCGTTTGGGATCTGTCTCTTTACCAAACAAAAAAGTCCTTTTATATAATGCTTTTTTGTCTGGCCTTTTTGACAGAATCTGCAACAGAGACTCCAAACGGAGCTTCTAATGCAGATGTGAGTAAGCATAGGCCTATGTATCATGTATCTGAATTACTACAAATTTCGTACTCCTCTTAGGGTAAAAATACTCCTCAAAAATGGTCAGAGGAGTATTTGTACTCTTCAGGAAAAAATGTAGTGCGACCTCTGTTTTGGAGATTACTGTTAAGGGGACAAGGTGTTGTGGATGTCATTGTTAAGGGGGCATGCCTTTGTGGAGGTCACTGTTAAGTGGGCGGGCTGCTGTGAAGGGTAAAGTTAAGAGGTGGGCTGCTGTAGAGGTCAATGTTAAGGGACAGGGTGCTGTGGAGGGTCAGTGTTAAGGGGATGGGCCGCTGTGGAGGATACTGTTATGTGCGCCGGGGGCTGCAAAGGTCACAGTTAACGGAGTGGGGCACTGTGGATTTCTCTGTTAAAGGGGCAAGCTGCTGTTGGGGTCAATATTAACCTCTTCTGTTCTTCGTTGACGCGAGGGCGCGTCATCTCGCGAGAGGCGAGATGACGCGATCTGTGCGCCTGAACGGGCGCACAGACTGTCGGGATCGGCACAGGGGAAGTTCGTCACCAGCCTGCCAGCCAATAATAAGCGCCACCATTAAATGGCTCCTGTGCCCTCTCCTGGGTCCTTTTCGTCGGTTGGACCCAGGAGAGAGCACATCTCTACAGTGAGTACACCAAGCACCACACTTCAGGCCCTGATCACCCCTCATCACCCCAATTAACCCCTTGATCACCCCTCTAAGTCACCTGTCAATCATCTAGTGAAAGGGAAAAAAGGATCAGTGTAAACTGTCACTTTTTTTTTTTTTTCACCAGGATTGACTTTTAGGTTTAGATTAGTTTAGGCCCCCTTTGGTAGGTAGTTAGCATTAGCGCCCAGCCCACCACACCGCAGTCACTGATTCGCTGATTAGCGCTAATCAGCATTTGTACTTTTATAGTATTTGTAAGTGATCAGAACTGATCACAGTCAGATCTATAATTGTATTAGTGTCACCTTAGTTCGCCCCCCCACCCAAAACGCAGTGTTTGCCCAATCAGGCCTGATCGGTCGCCCACACGTGCGTTCACCCACGCCCGCCCCGCCGCAGTGACAAAAAAAATTTTTTTTTTTTTGTAATCACTGCACAATCACTTCACAAGCGCTGCGGCGATAAAACAAAAATCAATTTTGATCTTTTTTATCAATCGCAGCGGCTTCTGTACTTCGCTACCCTCCCCTTTGTAAGACAGGCTTGCTCTTTTTCTTGGGTAGTCTCAGGGAATAGCCCCTAAATTTAGTCGTCCAAATGTCAAATAAGGGGTATTCTCCTGAAGAGGCCTACAGGATTCTGACCCAGTCGGATGAGGAATGGGAACCCTCATCTGACAAATCTAGCGGGTCAGAATATGAACCTGTAGAAAGCCGTGGCAGTCTGACCCAAAGTTCGGACGAGGAGGTCGAGGTCACTGATACCACCAGGCATACCCGGCCCATTGTCGCTAGACCACATGTAGCACAGGATCCGTTTTAAGGGCAGCAGAGTGGGGCTGGCGCTGCCGGATTACGTGGTGAGGCATACACCAGCAGCGCAGCCTATCCTGGACCTACTACCAGCACTGCCGTACAACATGGTGAAGTGGCGAGCACCAGAAGGGCAGTTGAAGCTGGTACGGTGGCACGTGCAGTAATTCCCCCGTCGCAGCCACCACGCAGACAGGCCCATAGAGCCCCTAGAATCCCTGAGGTGCTGGCAAACCCTGATTGGCAGCCCCCATCTTCAGCCGCACCATTAGTTCCCCCTTTCAGGAGTTCGGGTGGAGACAGCTCAGATCGGATCGGCACTGGGGTTTTTTGAGCTGTTCTTCACTGCGGAGCTCTATGACTTAGTCGTGGCAGAAACAAATCGGTATGCCACTCAATTTATTACCGCCAACTCGGAAAGCTTCTATGCCCAGCCTTTCCAGTGGAAAGCATTCCAAGTTTCCGAATGTAAAACTTTTCTGGGCCTTCTCCTCAACATGGGCCTGACAAAAAAACATGAATTGTGGTCATATTGGTCCACGAACCCAATTCATCACATGCCCATGTACTCTGCTGCCATGTCCAGGACACGATTTGAGACCATCCTGCGTTTCCTGCACTTTAGCGACAACACCACCTCCCGTCCCAGTGGCCACCCAGCTTTTGACCGGCTCCACAAAATTCGGCCCCTCATAGACCACTTCAACCTGAAATTTGCAGATTTGTATACCCCCGCACAAAACATCTGCGTAGACGAGTCCCTCATACATTTGACTAAGCGCCTTGGTTTCAAACAGTACATTCCAAGCAAGCTCTCCCGGTATGGGGTCAAATTGTATAATCTCTGTAAAAGGGCCACAGGCTATACACACAAATTTCGGATCTATGAGGGAAAAGATCAGACCCTGGAGCCGGTCGGTTGCCCTGACTACCTGGGGAGCAGTGGGAAGATAGTCTGGGACTTGGTGTCACCCTTATTCGGCAAGGGGTACCATCTTTATGGGCACAATTTCTACACAAGTGTGGCCCTGTTCAGGCATTTATTCTTAGAACAGATTGGCTGCTTTGGCACCGTGCGACCTAGTCGCTGGGGCTTCCCCCAACGGCTCGTTACCACCCGTCTCGCAAGGGGGGAGAGGGCTGCCTTGTGTAACCAAGAACTGCTCGCGGTGAAATGGAGAGACAAGCGTGACGTTTACATGCTCTCCTCCATTCAAGCAGACACGACAATACAAATTGAACGGGCAACTAGTGTCATTGAAAAGCCCCTCTCAGTCCACGACTATAACCTCCACATGGGAGGGGTGGACTTCAATGACCAGATGTTGGCCCCATATTTGATTTCCCGACGCACCAGACGCTGGTATAAGAAGGTGTCTGTATATTTATTTCAATTGGCTATGTATAATAGTTTTGTTCTCTACAGTAAGGCTGGGAGAACAGGATCCTTCCTCAAATTTCAGGAAGAGATCATTGAGAACCTCCTGTATCCAGGAGGTTCTGTGGCCCCAACCACCGGTGTAGTGAGCAGTCTACACGAGCGACATTTCCCCAATGTCGTTGCTGGTACCTCAACCCAACCGCCACCCCGAAAAAGATGTTGTGTCTGTAGCAGAAGTGGAATAAGGCATGACACCCGTTATTTCTGTTCTGACTGTCCTGACCACCCTGCCCTATGCCTAGGGGAGTGTTTCCGGAAGTACCACACTTAGGTACACTTAGCGACGTAGGGATTGCAGGACACAGGTAGTTTTTACAATCAGGCTCTAGGGTCTCTCAGGATACTAGGTTTTGAGAGACCCTAACACATAGGGGTGCTGGTGTGCTACAGCAGAAATGTGAAACGGTAGAAACGTCTCCTTTCACTTGGGATAAAGTGCGTAATGTACTTCGCACCATCTCTGTGTGATTTACACTTTACACATTGTCCTATGGGAGAGGAGAGGTTTACATAGAAACATAGAAACATAGAATGTGTCGGCAGATAAGAACCATTTGGCCCATCTAGTCTGCCCAATATGCTGAATACTATGGATAGCCCCAGGCCCTATCTTATATGAAGGATGGCCTTATGCCTATCCCATGCATGCTTAAACTCCTTCACTGTATTTGCAGCTACCACTTCTGCAGGAAGGCTATTCCATGCGTCCACTACTCTCTCAGTAAAGTAATTCTTCCTGATATTACTTTTTAAACCTTTGCCCTCTAATTTAAAAACTATGTCCTCTTGTAGCAGTTTTTCTTCTTTAAATATTCTCTCCTCTTTTACCGTGATGATTCCCTTTATGTATTTAAAAGTTTCTATCATATCCCCTCTGTCTCTTCTTGCTTCCAAGCTATACATGTTAAGGTCCTTTAACCTTTCCTGGTAAGTTTTGTCCTGCAATCCATGTACTAGTTTAGTAGCTCTTCTCTGAACTCTCTCCAAAGTTTCAATATCCTTCTGCAGATATGGTCTCCAGTGCTGCACACAATACTCCAAATGAGGTCTCACTAGTGCTCTGTAGAGCGGCACGAGCACCTCCCTCTTTCTACTGTTAATGCCTCTCCCTATACACCCAAGCATTCTGCTGGCATTACCTGCTGCTCTATGACATTGTCTGCCCACCTTTAGGTCAGTCTGATATAATGACCCCTAAATCCCTTTCCTCAGATACTGAGGTTAGTACTGTATCACTGATTTTATATTCTGCTCTTGGGTTTTACGCCCCAGGTGCATTATCTTGCACTTATCGACATTAAATTTTAGTTGCCAGATTTTTGACCATTCCTCTAGTTTTCCTAAATCCTTTTCCATTTGGTGTATCCCTCCAGGAACATCAACCCTGTTACATATCTTTGTGTCATCAGCAAAAGGACCCACCTTACCATTGAGGCCTTCTGCAATTTCGCTGATAAAGATATTAAACAAAATGGGTCCCAGAACAGATCCCTGAGGTACCCCACTGGTAACAATACCATGGTCTGAATATACTCCATTGACTACAACCCTCTGTTTTCTGTCCTTCAGCCACTGCCTAATCCATTCAACAATATGTGAGCTCAAGCTCAAAGACTGCAGTTTATTGATAAGCCTTCTATGTGGGACAGTATCAAAAGCCTTACTAAAGTCCAGATAAGCGAGGTTTCTGCAAGGAAAATAAAGAGTGAAAAGAAAAAAAAAATTAAACAGCAAGAAAAAAAAAATCTTGAATTAGTTCAGGTTTTAAAAGTTTTGATGTTCAGGTTTGATAAAAAAAAGTTTTATGTTCAGGTTTTATAAAGTTTGTAACGTTCAAGTTTATGAGCCTGCTGCCTGTTTTTTCTTCTTTTTTTTTTTTCCCCCCTAATCACCCTTTATTTTCCAGGTAGACCAACGGACCAACCAATGAAAACGCTGCAGCACTGATGTGCATTCTGAGAGAAGCATTGCGCTGCTGTCAGAAGACACGTGAAGTCGGTGTCTGCGATGCTGCAAGACGAGATTTCTCCTCTGCAGTACAGGTACGTTTGCCCAGGCATATGAGCTGAGGAGAGGTGTTGGAGTTCATATGCTTTGGCAAACACTTTGTATAAACAATCTGGCAAAGATGTCTTCCTCCACAACGATCGATTGATCGATGTGAATGGAGAAATCCCGTTTGCCAGGACATAGGGGGTGAAGTGGGTATGGATGTGAATGAGGAAATCTGTGCCGTTCAATTTTTCTTTCAGCCCAGAGGCTGAACAGAAAAAAAAATCTTATTACCTGTATGCTCCATACAGTATAAGGAGAATAGCAGAAACTCCTAATGCTGGCCATACATGTAATGATTGCGGAGACCCTCAAATGCCATGGCAGTACAAAAACCTCACATGTGACCCCATTTTGGAAAGAAGACACCCCAAGGTATTCGCTGAGGGGCATATTGAGTCCATGAAAGATTGAACTTTTTGTCACAAGTTAGCGGAAAGGGAGACTTTGTGAGAAAAAACTAAAAAAAATTAAATTCCGCTAACTTGTGCCAAAAAAAAAAAAAAACTTCTATGAACTCGCCATGCCCCTCACAGAATACCTTGGGGTGTCTTCTTTCTAAAATGGGGTCACATTTGGGGTATTTTTACTGCCCTGGCATTTTAGGGGCCCTAAAGCGTGAGAAGAAAAATGCGTAAAAATGGCATCCTAAAAGGTACTCTTTGGATTTAGGGCCCATTTGCGCATCTTGGCTGCGAATAAGTGGCACATATGTGGTATCGCAGTACTCAGGAGAAGTAGGGCAATGTGTTTTGGGGTGTATTTTTACATATACCCATGCTGGGTGTGAAATATATCTCTGTAAATTGACAACTTTGTATAAAAAAATTGAAAAAGTTGTCATTTACAGATATATTTTTCACACACAGTATAGGTATATGTAAAAATACACCCAAAAACACATTGCCCTTCTTCTCCTGAGTACGGCGATGATGTGAGGGGGTCACAGTCTGGGGCCCCCTGGATGAAACATATGATTCTCCAATTGGATACATCTGTGACTACATTGAATAAGCTATAGTGATATAACATGCAGTTTGTGTGACTGGCCACTAGAGGCCCTTAGTCGGACAGCCCCCTTAGAACTGATGGAACGAGATGTTGACAATTAATATATAAAAAGAAAAGTAATCTTATAGCTGCACCCGATTGGCTTTCTTATTGAAATAGACTGTAAAAAATAGCTTCATATTTATTTTGTGCATTTTGTTATTTTGTTGCCATGTCCTAACTTCCTGGGAAAAGCTACAGGGGCTGCAGAAAGGAAGTGGCAGGAGGACAGAGAGTCGGCAGTTGGTGAGCAACGGTTTCAGACGTGTCTGCTAAATTGTTCACCTGAGGTGTCCTGTGATCAGCCAGAGATTGAAGGCTTTATCCACAGCAAGCAAGGGACGATTGGTGAATATCTGCTGCCTGCTAAAGAGGATCTGTAGTCTTCATTTATAATCAGGAGCTGAGGAGACCAGAGGCCTGCCTGCCCTGAGGCCAGCGGTGAATCATCATCAAGAAAACCAAGCTGCCATTCAAGCCTGCACTAGAGATATCCGCCTTAAGCATTTTACACTCGGTTAGTGCGCACTTTTAATGGGACTTAAATCCTGAGCTCAGGTCCCTCCCTGCAATCAGGGTGAGGACAAGTTTTGGCACCGCTGCAGCAATTAAAGCTTTACTGCAACAGCAAGTGGATCCACTTCCCGGCTCTGGAGCTACAAATAGCCACGTGGAAGTTCAAGGGAGTCTAGCTGAGGTGGGGAGTGGGCATTACCGGCATTTGGAGGAATAGTGTGGGTTTTTTCTGTATTTGGCCTCTGTGAGCCACAGTGCCCCTCAGCCGAGATCCCAGGTACACAGACCCCAAATTTAGTGTTGATTCCTAGTAGCTTAGGTTCGCTGTGTTTGGTTAGGAGATCCTGCCATATTAGTGGCATTTAGGCAAAATATGAATATTTAAAGGTACAGTACCTAAATTAGGGAATTCCCGGCTGGGGTCCCACTGTGGACAATTTTGGGTTGCTAACAACCCAGAGAGATTGTATCACCACTTCAGTACACCAGAGCACACCTCACTTCGTGTGATCCGGCTAGATCACGGTGTACATTATATTGTATATAGTTTCTCTTCTAAAGTCAGTAAAATTCTTTTCGTTCACATAGCTCACTGTCCGTGCATTCATTCTTGTGTGGTTCACTGTATTCCAACGGACTCCCTCGGGTCCACCTCTTACAAATTGGCGTAGTCGGCAGGATACAGTGACACCCATGCAGGCGAATGCAGTGGAGGGAGCGGCTCAGCCTGCCCTACAGGCTGTAGCAGCGAGTTCAGGGGGTGGCGAGGCAGTGGCGCCCATTGCCACCCACAGGGCGGCACCCCCACAGGCCCTGATGGGACACCTCCCGACGGGTGCTCTGTTGAATCACTTAGCGAAATATGACGGGAAAAACATGTTGCTATCCGACTGGGTAGACCGGGTTAGGGGAGCCATAAAGATGTATAACCTGGCCCCTGAGATATGTTCGGAGGTTGCCATTAACGCACTAGAGGGGCGGGCTAGACAGACCATTATGGTTAGGCCCCCGGAGGAGCGTGACACGTTTGATAAAATCGTGGCCTATCTCGAAAAGGTACATGGGGGTTGGCAGAGGTCACGACTCTACGTACCCAATTCTTTAGCCGGACCCAGAGGGAAGATGAGGACCTACAGGACTATGCGACGGCCATGCAGGAGTTAGGGAATAACCTTATTCGTCGAGCCCCTAGGGCTCTGGGTGATTCTGGAGGTGGAGACGATCCCTTAAGGGACCATTTTGTGGTAGGGATCGGGGATGAGCGGCTAAGGCAGCAAATGTCCGAATACATAATCCAGAACCCGGACAAACCATTTGTGGAAGTCTACACAGAAGCAATCGCACGGGAACTCCGAATGACTACGGGAACCTTCAAGGCTGTGTCGGCTGTGCGAACGACTGGCAAAGTGCGGGAAGAATCCTCTGGAGAGGTGGTCCAGGAGAAGCTGTGTGAGGCAGTGACTGCGCTGTGTGCCGAGATGGCTCGATGGAGGATGGCCAATTCGACAAAGAGGAGTGCCCCTATGGCCATACCAGCCACCCGGCAGACAGGAGAGGAAATTCCTATGGGACGACCCCGTGAACAGAGGGAACAGATCCGGGTCCGCTGCTGGAAGTGCAAGCGGCTGGGTCATTATGCCCGAAACTGCTCCTCGGACCGGGCAGACGAAGGAGAGGGGCTTCCTTTAAACTCCCCACTGCCGCAGTGACAGGGCGGCCTGCGGCGGAGACTGGGAGACGACGCCCTATCCATGGGAACCAAGATTTGTACTCTGAGAGTCCATGGCTGGAAGCAGACATCGAGGGGCAGAGGGTTCGCTGCCTGGTGGATACTGGGTCAGAGTGTACGATTATGCCCTATGACTATTTTGAGGCCCATTTTGGGTGCAAAATGAGACCAGAAGCTGGCACCCTGATCCGCTTGGTCGCGGCCAACAATGAAAGCTTAGTAGTGAAGGGGGTGGTATGGATGAGGATAAAAATCTTTGGCCAAGATATGGGAACCAAAGGAGTGATCCTAGTGACACATTCCCCAGGCGAGGGTTGACCGTGACATTAGGGATGAATGTCCTGCGGGAGCTAGACCACCAGCTTTTTGCTAAGGAGGGCCCCCGCTATTGGCAGCATGCCACGACTCATCGACCGACACAGAGAGTCCTTCGGCAGATGGTGAGGAGTTGTGGCTTGCAGAACAGCGTGACTCCAGGCCAGTCTGTGGGGATTGTAAGGGTTCCATCGTGCGCCACAATGGTGTTTGGCCCACATCAGGAGCGTGTAGTTATGATGGCTGTGGGCACCAACCGGAGGCTAGACGGCTTGGAGGTCATGGTAGAACCTGTTGCCAGTGGAGAAGGGAGAGCGAAACCGTTAGTAGCTAGAGCCTTGACAACCGTGAGAGATGGTCGAGTACCCGTCAGATGCATCAACCTGCAGGACCAGGAGGTCACCGTGCCACCCGGGACCCTGCTAGCCGAAGTCAGAGTGCAGGATGGGGAAGTGCTCCGAAAGAGGAGTTCACTCTCGAGCCAAGTCAGCAAAAAGTATGGACTTACGCTGTGGGGACGACTCCCAGAAGAAATCCCCACTGCGGATTGGAATGGCCAGAAGATTATGGAGCTCATGGGTATGGATCAGGGAATCTTGACTCCCGAGCAGCGAGGGAAGGTAGAGACTCTTTTGTGGGAGTACCAAGCTGCCTTCTCCCGCCATGAGGCAGATTTTGGGTGTGCGACAGCGATAGAACATGAAATCCCCACAGGGGACTCCCCGCCGATCCGAGAGCGATACCGGCAGATCCCTCCCAAGGTCTATCAAGAGGTGAAAACTATGTTGGCAAGTATGCTGGATAACGGGGTTATTCAGGAAAGCCAAAGTCCGTGGGCGGCACCAGTGGTACTGGTCCGAAAAAGATGGGACTCTCCGGTTCTGCGTTGATTACCGGAAGCTGAACGCAAATACGGTACGGGACGCTTACCCCTCCCGAGGATCGAAGAGACATTGTCTGCACTGGGAGAGCTCCAGTTCTTCTCCACCCTCGACTTGGCCAGCGGATACTGGCAGGTGCCTATGGCGAAGAAAGACAAGGCGAAAACAGCGTTCATCCTCCCGATGGGGTTGTATGAATTCAATCGGATGCCATTCGGACTAACCAACGCTCCTGGTACATTCCAACGGTTAATGGAGCACTGTCTGGGAGACCTTAACTTTGAATCGGTGTTGATATATCTTGATGATGTGGTGGTCTTTGGGAAGTCCTTTGAAGACCATCTGGCCCGGCTGCGGCAGGTCCTCCAACGCTTAAGGGACCATGGGTTGAAGATAAAACCGAAAAAGTGTCAACTCTTTCGTCAAAGCATTGAGTATCTGGGCCATGTGGTGACCCCAGAAGGGGTGCAACTCTCTCCCGGAAAAGTGGAAGCGGTTCAGAAGTGGCCACGACCGAAGACCCTACGAGAACTCCAGGCGTTTTTGGGGCTGGCGGGGTACTACCGTCGATTTATCCCCAAGTTTGCACATATTGTGGGGCCCTTAAATGAATTGCTCTGGGGACAGCTAACGGCCCTAAGAACCGTCCAATTTCGTGGGGAGAGGCAGGAGAAAGCACTAGATGAAGTGAAGGATGCTCTGACAAGAGCCCCAATCTTAGCTTATGCTCGGTTCGATACCCCGTTTCTGTTGTACACGGATGGGAGCCTGCATGGCTTGGGGGCCGTGCTAGCTCAGATACAGGACGGTCGGGAGCGGGTTATTGCGTATGGTAGTCGCTCCCTCCGAGGGTCCGAGAGAAACCCAGACAATTACAGCTCCTTTAAGTTAGAGCTGTTGGCCTTGGTATGGGCAATGACGGAACGCTTTGCCGAATACCTGACTGGGATGGAGGTGTTGGTGCTGACAGATAATAACCCTTTGGCACACCTGAATAATGCGAGTTGGGAGCTTTAGAGCAGCGGTGGATAGCTCGACTGGCGAAGTTCAACTACCGGATCAAGTTCAGGTCTGGAAAAGAGAATGCTAATGCTGATGCATTGTCCAGAGTACCTGTGGGCTCCCCGGATGGAGATGTTGACGATGACCTGGAGGACTCTGAGACTCCTGACCTGGGTCGCCTACCTTCCTTTGCGGCGGTGGCACACTCAAGTGGGGTGGCGCAAGGGCCACCTGTACTTTTAGGAAGGACCCATGCAGATTGGGTGCGGGCCCAGAATGAGTGTGAAGATATCTGGAGGGTAAAACAGTGGGTCCGGCATAAAACGTGGCCAAAGCCAGAGGAGCGGGAAAGTCTGATGCCTGAGGGCCACAAGCTGCTCCGGCAGTGGGACAAACTGACAGTGGCCCACGACCTGTTGTATCGGAAGGTCTACACACGGACAGAGTTGGAGCATCGGTGGCAAATCGTTATCCCGGTTGCCATGGCTCCCGCGGCTGCTCGAGAAGCTCATGAGAGGGGTGCTCACTTTGGTAGTGATAAAACCTATAAGTGGCTACAGAGGCTGGTTTACTGCCCAGATCTCGAACGGATGGTGGAGAAGGCCTGTCAGATGTGCAGAGCTTGCGACCTAAACAAAAGTGTGGAGCAGAGGGCTCCGATTCAGACAATTCAAACGTCCCAGCCATTAGAACTATTGATGATTGATTATGTGCAGGTGGGGCACTCCAATTCGGGTCATGGTTTTTGTTTGGTTATGACCGATCATTTTACAAAGTTTGCGGTGGCAGTGCCAACCCGAGACCAGACGGCCCAGTCAGCAGCGGAGGCCGTCTGCCATCGCTTTATACAGGTGTATGGGTGTCCAAGTTGGATACATTCGGATCAGGGGGCCTGCTTTCAGGGGGCCCTGATGAATGAACTATATCACCTGTACGGTATCGAGAAGTCCCGGACTACACCGTATCATCCGCAAGGGAATGGGGCGTGTGAACGCTTCAATCGTACACTCCTGCAGATGGTGAGGACACTGGAAGAGGATCAGAAATCCAGATGGCCGGAGTATCTCCCCGAATTGATTTGGGCCTATAATAACCGGGTGCACAGCACGACCGGTTACTCACCGTACATGCTTATGTTTGGTCGGGCTGGGAGAGAGCTGGGAGAGTTGAACATGCCCTCGCCTGACAGTGAGCAAGCACGCACTGCAACTGAGTGGACTCGAGAACATCGACGACGGTTGAGGACCGTCCACAAGGTGGTGGGAGAGCGGTTGCAGCGACTACAACACCCTAACTCGGGGCCAGTATGGACTGAAGTCTTCTCCCCTGGAGATCGTGTGCTGGTCAGGGAGAAGAGGCCTTGTGGAAAACTGGACAATCAGTGGGAGGCCACACCGTATATAGTTCGGCGCCGGGTGGGTTCAGATATACCCGTCTACGAGGTTGAACCAGAGGGGGTGGAGGTCCTGTTAGAAATTTACATAGAAACATGCTGCGGTTGTGCCGGTTTCGAGAGCAGGCTCCGCCCAGGATTGAACCGGTTTACCAGAAAGGGGCGATGACAGATGAGTGGTGTGCGGTGCCCTGGTCCTATCCAGAGGGATTACCTCCCCGGTCAACTGTAATTGATCCGGTGTCACCCTTGAGTGTGGTGGTACCAAGTCAGGCACCCCCTTCTCAACTACGTCGGACGACAAGGCCCACGGCAGGGATTCCTCCTCAGCGCTATGCTCAGGAGGAGTTTGTGTGGGGGAACCCTGGGTCTGTGAGAGTGGTGTCGAGGTCGCCACCCTCTAGTGGGGTGGGATGTGAGGGGGTCACAGTCTGGGGCCCCCTGGATGAAACATATGATTCTCCAATTGGATACATCTGTGACTACATTGAATAAGCTATAGTGATATAACATGCAGTTTGTGTGACTGGCCACTAGAGGCCCTTAGTCGGACAGCCCCTTAGAACTGATGGAGCGAGATGTTGACAATTAATATATAAAAAGAAAAGTAATCTTATAGCTGCACCCGATTGGCTTTCTTATTGAAATAGACTGTAAAAAATAGCTTCATATTTATTTTGTGCATTTTGTTATTTTGTTGCCATGTCCTAACTTCCTGGGAAAAGCTACAGGGGCTGCAGAAAGGAAGTGGCAGGAGGACAGAGAGTCGGCAGTTGGTGAGCAACGGTTTCAGACGTGTCTGCTAAATTGTTCACCTGAGGTGTCCTGTGATCAGCCAGAGATTGAAGGCTTTATCCACAGCAAGCAAGGGACGATTGGTGAATATCTGCTGCCTGCTAAAGAGGATCTGTAGTCTTCATTTATAATCAGGAGCTGAGGAGACCAGAGGCCTGCCTGCCCTGAGGCCAGCGGTGAATCATCATCAAGAAAACCAAGCTGCCATTCAAGCCTGCACTAGAGATATCCGCCTTAAGCATTTTACACTCGGTTAGTGCGCACTTTTAATGGGACTTAAATCCTGAGCTCAGGTCCCTCCCTGCAATCAGGGTGAGGACAAGTTTTGGCACCGCTGCAGCAATTAAAGCTTTACTGCAACAGCAAGTGGATCCACTTCCCGGCTCTGGAGCTACAAATAGCCACGTGGAAGTTCAAGGGAGTCTAGCTGAGGTGGGGAGTGGGCATTACCGGCATTTGGAGGAATAGTGTGGGTTTTTTCTGTATTTGGCCTCTGTGAGCCACAGTGCCCGTCAGCCGAGATCCCAGGTACACAGACCCCAAATTTAGTGTTGATTCCTAGTAGCTTAAGTTCGCTGTGTTTGGTTAGGAGATCCTGCCATATTAGTGGCATTTAGGCAAAATATGAATATTTAAAGGTACAGTACCTAAATTAGGGAATTCCCGGCTGGGGTCCCACTGTGGACAATTTTGGGTTGCTAACAACCCAGAGAGATTGTATCACCACTTCAGTACACCAGAGCACACCTCACTTCGTGTGATCCGGCTAGATCACGGTGTACATTATATTGTATATAGTTTCTCTTCTGAAGTCAGTAAAATTCTTTTGGTTCGCATAGCTCACTGTCCGTGCATTCATTCTTGTGTGGTTCACTGTATCCCAACGGACTCCCTCGGGTCCACCTCTTACAATACCACATGTGTGCCACTTTTTTGCAGCCAAGATGCGCAAAGGGGCCCTAAATCCAAAGAGTACCGTTAGGATTTCACAGGACATTTTTACGCATTTGGATTCCAAACTCCTTCTCACTCTTTTGGGGCCCCTAAAATGCCAGGGCAGTAAAAATACCACACAAGTGACTCCATTTTAGAAAGTAGACACCCGAAGGTATTTAGTGAGGGGTATGGTGAGTTCATGTAAAATTTAATTTTTTGTCACAAGTTAGTGGAATATGAGACTTTGTAAAAAAAAAAATAATAATCCGTTTCCGCTAACTTGTGACAAAAAATAAAAACGTCCATGAACTCACTATGCCCATCAGCGAATACCTAAGGGTGTCTACTTTCTGAAATTGGGTCATCTGTGGGGTTTTTCTACTGTCTGGGCATTGTAGTACGTCAGGAAACAGGACAGGTGCTCAGAAAGTCAAAGTGCGGAAATTCACTTTTTCGCACCATAGTTTGTAAACGCTATAACTTTTACCCAAACCAATAAATATACACTTATTGCATTTTTTTTAATCAAAGACATGTAGAACAATAAATTTAGAGAAAAATTTATAGAGAAATGTAGTTTTATTTGACAAATTTTCCAACAGAAAGTGAAAAATGTCATTTTTTTGCAAAAATGTTGTCAAAAAAAGTAAAACATCAAAAAAAGTTAAAATGTCAGCAAGAATGAAATAGCACCAAATGCAAGCTCTATTAGTGAGAAGAAAAGGAGGTAAAATTCATTTGGGTGGTAAGTTGTATGACGGAGCAATAAACGGTGAAAATAGCGTAGTGCAGAATTGTAGCCTGGTCATTAAGGGTGTTTAAGCTAGGGGAGCTGAGGTGGTTAAGGTACTGTACTCACTGTTATGGGGGAAACTGTGAATATCTTTTAACCTCACACACAAACATTAAATAAAATATACCCATGCGAAGCTGGATCATCCTCCTAGTATAATACCCATATCCCAACTGCCAAACACATGATCACATGTCCCTTATCAGACAATAGAAGCTCGCAGGCCTTTGATCTCCACATACACACAGTTTTATGCCAGGTTTCTATAACAACCCAGACATTTTTCTTCACTGCTGTAGGTCATCTTTAAAAAAGGGCAGGGCGCTGTGGATGACTCATTATAAACCATGCAGCGCGCTGAACACACAGATCCAGCTTCCATTTTTGAGCGCATGGGCCAAAGATCAATTGATAAAGATCATAACTGACCGAAACGTCGGGACTTCTGTATATGACCTATGCTATGCCTTATATAAAACACTGGATACAATATGACACAAATTGTTAAAAAAGC
The DNA here is from genome assembly GCA_033119425.1 of Bufotes viridis. Lineage (NCBI taxonomy): Eukaryota > Metazoa > Chordata > Amphibia > Anura > Bufonidae > Bufotes > Bufotes viridis. The sequence goes on from CM065590.1 coordinate 400,306,844, forward strand.
ATATTATATAAAATTAAAGCAAAAGTCTTAAAAATCAAAAAAGTGTGGTGTGCCATAGATTTCCGACTGTTAAGGGGCAGGCTACTGTGGAGGTAACTGTTAAGGGGGCAGGGGCCTCTATTAAAGGGTCAGCTGCTGTGGAGATCACTGTTAAGGCAACAGGATACTGTGACGTCACTGTTAAGGGAGCGGGGTACTGTGGAGGTCACTGTTAAGGGAGCGGGGTACTGTGGAGGTCACTGTTAAGTGAATGGGGTACTGGGGCAGTCACTGTTCTAGGAACGGGTGCTGTGGAGGTCTCTGTTAATAGGGCAGAGAACAGTTGAGGTTACAGATTAGGGGATGTTCCCCTATGGAGGTCAGTGTTAAGGGGCAGGATGCTGAGGAGGTCACTGTCAAGGGAGTGGGGTGCTGTGAAACTCACTGTTAAAGGGGTGGGCTGCTGTGAAGGTCAAAGTTAAGGGGATGGGCTGCTGTGGAGGTCTCATTTTAAGGAGGCGGGGCACCGTGGGGGGGTCAGTGTTGAGGGCTGGGAGGCTGTGGAGTTCTCTGTTAAGGGGGCGGAGTGCTGTAGAGGTCACTGTTATGGGGGATACTGTCAATATCTTTTGACACACACAAACATTAAATGAAATAGATGAAATATACCCGTGCGAAGCTGGGTGCTTCTGCTAGTATCTATAATTATATATATATATATATATATATATATATACACACACACACACACAGTCCCTGGCAAAAGTCTTGTCACTTGTGTACAAATTGACCTGAAGTGCCGCTAAAATATATTTCTAATCAAGATTTTGTTACAAGAAAAGGGTCATTTTAATCCCAACAGCTTTTGTAATAATGTTTCAGTGCAAAACGAAACTGAAAAAAAGTATTCAAATATTCACAGCTTGGTAAAGCCCATTGAGTCAATTTTTGCCAAGACATAAGTGTTGTCGCCTTGTCATATGAGCTTCACCTGTGATTACTAATGGATCAATTAGGTCTCAGGTGTGTATAAAAATAACCCCAGTACACTAGACCTTCATATTAACTGCAACTAGACCTCTGCAAACATGCCTAAGATTCACCCTGAGACTAAAGTGTTGATTATCAAGAGGCTGAAGACCAGATCCACTGCTGATGTGGCAGACTCCTTCAATGTGTCTCAGGCCAAGGCCAGCCCATTTTCCACTGCAGCAGAGCTCCACAAGACCTGGTCACCTGAAGTCCCTGTGTCAAGCAGAACAGTTTGTCAGATTCTTTCTCAAAATGGCCTCCATGGTCAAATCAGTGCCCATAAGCCAGCACTAAACAAAAGACAATTGAAAAAAACGTGTGGCATTTGCCAAGGCCCACAGCCTGCTAAAAGGATGGATGCTGGAAAAGTGGCGGAAGGTGTTTTTTTCAGGTGAATCTTCTGTTGAATTACACCACAGTCGCCGCAAATATTGCAGTAGACCTACTGAAATAAAGAAAAATAGAGAAGCGACAAGACTTTTGTCAGGGATAGTGTTGAGCGAACAGTTCGAGCATCGTTCGGGTTCGTACCGAATTTTGGGGTGTCTGGGACCCGGACCCGAACCCGGACATTTTCAAAAAAGTTCGGGTTCGGGTTCGGTGTTCGTCGATTACTTCCCGCTTTCTGAAGGGCTGCACAGCAGCCAATCAGCTAGCGTTTTACTTCTTGCCCTAAGAGCCCATCACAGCCATGCCTACTAATGGCATGGCTGTGATTGGCCAAGTGCAGCATGTGACCCAGCCTCTATTTAAGCTGGAGTCATGTAGCGCCGCACGTCACACTGCTCTGACTAGTGTAGGGAGAGGATGCAGCTGCTGTGTTTGGGCGAGATTAGGAAGGGATTAACTTAGCCAAAACACTTAATGAAGTGATCGATCAACAGCTGAGAATCATTGAACTTCTGCTAGTTACTTGCTCACTGGTTTTTAGGCTGCACAGAGCGTTTTTCTGTCACTTATTTTCTGGGTTGATCGGCGGCCATTTTGTGACTTGTGGTGCACCAGAAGAAGCTGCCACCAAGTCCATCAATCCATCAATACTAGTTTTTTTGCTATATCCTACATCAGGGGCTTGGCTGTGCTAATTGTCACCCCTAGAAACTCAGGATAGCAATTTCTATATTTTATTAAGGGGTTAAATACAATTGCCCAAATACCAATCCCCTAAATCTGGTGTTCCAGCTTTGGCTAGACAAGTATAATACTGTCTGCTGTCTGGCAAAGGATAGATTATTTTCTGGGGTGAAATTAACCTGCCAATATAGCAATACCCTGGATCTGGTGTCCAAGCAGTTGCAGGACAGATTTCATAGTATCCGCTTACACATATATTTTGTTCTGGGGTGAAATTAACCTGCCAATATAGCAATACCCTGGATCTGGTGTCCAAGCAGTTGCAGGCCAGATTTCATAGTGTCCGCTTACACATATATTTTGTTCTGGGGTGAAATTAACCTGCCAATATAGCAATACCCTGGATCTGGTGTCCAAGCAGTTGCAGGCCAGATTTCATAGTGTCCGCTTACACATATATTTTGTTCTGGGGTGAAATTAACCTGCCAATATAGCAATACCCTGGATCTGGTGTCCAAGCAGTTGCAGGACCAGATTTCATAGTGTCCGCTTACACATATATTTTGTTCTGGGGTGAAATTAACCTGCCAATATAGCAATACCCTGAATCTGGTGTCCCAGCTGTTGCAGGCCAAGTGTAAATCTGTCCATAAAAGGATACCTTTCATCCAGGGCCTAAATACTAGCCCTAAAAGAGATATTCCCTAAATCAGTGGTTACTGCTGTGCCTGGATTAGTGTAATACGCTACATAAACAAATAGGCAGATAGTGTTAGGTGCCTGTAAAAAAGGCCTAAATTTGAAATCAATACATTGGGCCAAATATTTTATTCCTTATTGTGGTGCTTGGTGAACGGTAACAATGAGGAAAACATCTAGTAAGGGACGCGGACGCGGTCGTGGTGGTGTTAGTGTACCCTCTGGTGCTGGGAGAGGACGTGGCCATTCTGCCACAGCCACACGTCCTAGTGAACCAACTACCTCAGGTTCCAGTACCCGCCAGAATTTACAGCGATATTTGGTGGGGCCCAATGCCGTTCTAAGGATGGTAAGGCCTGAGCAGGTACAGGCGCTAGTCAATTGGGTGGCCGACAGTGGATCCAGCATGTTCACAACATTATCTCCCACCCAGTCTTCTGCAGAAAGCGCACAGGTGGCACCTGAAAACCAAGCCCATCAGTCTGTCACATCACCCCCATGCATATCAGGGAAACTGTCAGAGCCTCAAGTTATGCAGCAGTCTCTTATGCTGTTTGAAGACTCTGCTGGCATGGTTTCCCAAGGAAATCCACCTAGCCCTTCCCCAGTGGTGGAAGACATAGAATGCACTGATGCACAACCACTGATGTTTCCTGATGATGAGGACATGGGAATACCACCTCATCGGAGTCCGCACGTCTCTGATGATGACGAAACACAGGTGCCAACTGCTGCGTCTTTCTGCAGTGTGCAGACCGAACAGGAGGTCAGGGAGGAAGACTGTGTGGAAGACGATGCAGGGGACGATGAGGTCCTAGACCCCACATGGAATGAAGGTCGTGCCACTGACTTTCATAGTTCAGAGGAAGAGGCAGTGGTGAGACCGAGCCAACAGCGTAGCAAAAGAGGAGCAGGGGGCAAAAGCAGAACAGCCGCCGCCAAGAGAGTTCGCCTGATACTGGCCACCGCCACCAGGGACCGAGCACCCCAAAGGCAGCTTCAAGGAGTTCCCTGGCATGGCACTTCTTTAAACAATGTGCTGACGACAAGACCCGAGTGGTTTGCACGCTGTGCCATCAGATCCTGAAGCGAGGCATTAACGTTCTGAACCTTAGCACAACCTGCATGACCAGGCATCTACATGCAAAGCATGAACTGCAGTGGAGTAAACACCTTAAAAGCAAGGAACTCACTCAGGCTCCCCTGCTCCCTCTTCTGCTGCTGCCTCGGCCTCTTCCTCCGCCTCGGGAGGAATGTTGGCACCTGCCGCCCACCAAACAGAGGATGTGCCACCGACACCACCACCTGCGTCACCAAGCATCTCCACCATGTCACACGGCAGCGTTCAGCTCTCCATCTCACAAACCTTGGAGAGAAAGCGTAAATTCCCACCTAGCCACCCTCGAGCCCTGGGCCTGAATGCCAGCATTTCTAAACTACTGGCCTTTGAAATGCTGTCATTCAGGCTGAGTGGACACAGACAGCTTCAAACAGCTGATGTCCATGGCTGTCCCACAGTATGTTGTCCCCAGCCGCCACTACTTCTCCAAGACAGCCGTGCCTTCCCTGCACAACCAAGTATCCGATAAAATCAAGTGTGCACTGCGCAACGCCATCTGTGGCAAGGTCCACCTAACCACAGATACGTGGACCAGTAAGCACGGCCAGGGACGCTATATCTCCCTAACTGCACACTGGGTAAATGTAGTGGCGGCTGGGCCCCAGGCGGAGAGTTCCTTAGGCGCACGTCCTTCCGCCGCCAAGGATCACAGGGCATCATTCTTTGCCTCCTGTAGCCTCCTCCTCCTACTCGGCTTCCTCCTCCTCTGCTTCCACCAGCTCATCCAGTCAGCCACACACCTTCACCACCAACTTCAGCACAGCCCGGGGTAACGTCAGCAGGCCATTCTGAAACTCATATGTTTGGGGGACAGGCCCCACACCGCGCAGGAGTTGTGGCGGGGTATTGAACAACAGACCGACCAGTGGTTGCTGCCGGTGGGCCTCAAGCCCGGCCTGGTGGTGTGCGATAATGGGCGAAATCTCGTCGCAGCTCTGGGACTAGCCGGTTTGGCGCACATCCCTTGCCTGGCGCATGTGCTGAATTTGGTGGTGCAGAAGTTCATTCACAACTACCCCAACATGTCAGAGCTGCTGCATAAAGTGAGGGCCGTCTGTGCGCGCTTCCGGCGTTCACATCCTGCCGCTGCTCGCCTGTCTGCGCTACAGCGTAACCTGGCCTTCCCGCTCACCGCCTCATATGCGGCGTGCCCACCAGGTGGAACTCCACCTTGCACATGCTGGAGAGACTGTGCGAGCAGCAGCAGGCCATAGTGGAGTTTCAGCTGCAGCACGCACGTGTCAGTCGCACTGCGGAACAGCACCACTTCACCACCAATGATTGGGCCTCCATGCGAGACCTGTGTGCCCTGTTGCGCTGTTTCGAGTACTCCACCAACATGGCCAGTGGCGATGACACCGTTATCAGCGTTACAATACCACTTCTATGTCTCCTTGAGAAACGCTTAGGGCGATGATGGAAGAGGAGGTGGCCCAGGAGGAGGAGGAGGAGGATGAGGGTCATTTTTAGCACTTTCAGGCCAGTCTGTTAGAAGTGGCTCAGAGGGAGGTTTTTGCAACAGCAGAGGCCAGGTACAAATGTGGCCAGCCAGGGCCCACTACTGGAGGACGAGGAGGATGAGGAGGAGGTGGAGGAGGATGAGGATGAAGCAGGTTCACAGCGGGGTGGCACCCGACACAGCTCAGGCCCATCACTGGTGCGTGGCTGGGGGGATACGGAGGACGATGACGATACGCCTCCCACAGAGGACAGCTTGTCCTTACCTCTGGGGAGCCTGGCACACATGAGCGACTACATGCTGCAGTGCCTGCGCAGCGACAGCAGAGTTGCGCACATTTTAACGTGTGCGGACTACTGGGTTGCCACCCTGCTGGATCCCCGGTACAAAGACAATGTGCCCACCTTACTTCCTGCACTGGAGCGTGATAGGAAGATGCGCGAGTTCAAGCGCACGCTGGTAGAGGCGCTCCTGAGAGCATTCCCAAATGTCACAGGGGAACAGGTGGAAGCCCAAGGCGAAGGCAGAGGAGGAGCAAGAGGTCGCCAACGCAGCAGTGTCACGGCCAGCTCTTCTGAGGGCAGGGTTAGCATGGCAGAAATGTGGAAAAGTTTTGTCTCCACGCCACAGCTAACTGCACAACCACCTGATACGGGACGTGTTAGCAGGAGGCAGCATTTCACTAACATGGTTGAACAGTACGTCTGCACACCCTCCACGTACTGACTGATGGTTCGGCCCCATTCAACTTCTGGGTCTCCAAATTGTCCACGTGGCCAGAGTTAGCATTTTATGCCTTGGAGGTGCTGGCCTGCCCGGCCAGCGTTTTGTCTGAACGTGTATTCAGCACGGCAGGGCGTCATTACTGACAAGCGCGGCCGCCTGTCCACAGCCAACGTGGACAAGCTGGCGTTCATAAAAATGAACCAGGCATGGATCCCACAGGACCTGTGCCTCCCTTGTGCAGAATAAACATTTATAACTGCCTCCCCATCAACCATGTATTCTTGTACTCAGGGCACTTCTTTATTGAATCCTCATTTTTTTAACTTACCATGATCTTGCGGTGCAACCCAAAGTTGAATGAACCTCTCCTCTGTCTGGGTGCTGGTCCGAAATAACTGAGAGTGGCCTTCTCCGTTGGTGGTTGATATGACGCATGATTCCTTGCTGTGGGACCTCTCTCCTCTGTCTGGGTGCTG